>JASUAD010000009.1:39440637-40690637 GCA_037013555.1 Sextonia rubra | reverse complement strand
TTTGCATTGCACTGTTTCTTGCCATTTTCCTTTCTTCAGCGACAATCCTTTGCTCGATGCCCTTGTTTTTTTTATAGATATAGCATTTTCCTTGGAACCTCTTATTGTCATGGCCTTTAACACTCTTGTTATCATTACCCTTAGTACTCTGGCTCGATCCTTGATCAGAGTGTTTTCTCATTTTATTGTGGATAGACTTCCCATGTTCAACCATATTTGCTTTGGATTCCATAGACTAAGTTCTAAACTTTTTTTTAACAAGTTTATTACCTTCAATTCTCAGTTGCACAATAAGATCTTCAAAATTCATTTCTTTGCATTTATATTTCAAATAACTTTTGAAATCCTTCCAAGTGAGTGGTGATTTTTCAATAATTGCAGCCACTTGGAACGATTCACTTAGTTCCATTCCTTTAGCATGTATTTTATGAAATATTACTTGAAGATCTTGAATTTGAATAATTACAGTCTTAGCGTCTACCATTTTGTAATCAAGAAATTTGCCCACAACAAACTTTTTCAGTCTAGCATCTTTGGTATTGTATATTGTATCCAAAGATATCTAAAGTGCTTTAGTTGTCTTAGTTGAACTATACACATTATATAATATATTATCCAACCCATTTAGGATATAATTTTTGCATAAGAAGTCTGAGCGCTTCCATGCCTCTATAATTGCTACAACATGCCTGTCTGTCTCACTCTCTTTGAGAATGGGGGGCTCCTTATGAATAAGTTTGCCAGATTCAAAGTGCTAAGATAAAACATCTTCTGCCATCTTCTACTGCCACCATTTCAATTCGATTCCATTGAACTTTTCTAGTTTCTCTCCATGATGAATTGGAACAGCAATTTGAGTTGCAGTGGGAACTATAGTAGTATTAGGGGGTGCCATTTCTGATTGACAGAAGATATAAAATCAGATTAAATAGTAAACCAGACCAACTGGTTAAAAAAATGTTTTAAGAAACAATTTGAAGTAATACTGTCTTAAAAAAAAGTTTTTCAAAAGTTGAAAGAAAAGTTTTGTCTTAAGATTGTTATTGGGTATGTATCTAAGATAGCAATTCTAATCAACTGCGGTAACAAATATGTGAATGAAAACACGAAATGAACAAATGATGGACTCATAGATCAAGGTTAGTGTATCACATTATGTTCTTAAGAAAACATTTGTCTCTCGCAGTGGTGCTGATGGATTTGGACGATTGTCTTCCAAGATACAATGATTTTTCAACGAGTAGTAGCAGCACTTCTCTCCACGTTCTGACGAACCAAACGCGAACATTGTTACTCTCACAATGCTGAAGAATGAATCGCAATTCAATGCACAAATACAGAAATGAAATGGCTTTAAATAGATGAACTAGTGACTGTTTGGAACAATCATGTGGCTGTTTAAATCAACCGGTGATTGTTCAGTCAAAAAATGCATTTCTAAATTGTGTTACAAATTTTTTGGCAAAAAAACATGACTGTTCAATGCTTTGTAGCTTTCGGCAAAAATGTATATATGGCGGCCTACCGGCACATGGCTAGTTGGTTGATTGAACAGACGGCAGCGGCAACGGACGTGGTTAAACTCATGTGTTCTATGTGGTCCCTCCAGGACAAAATGTAGGTGCCCCTTGGGGTCCAACTTTTCAAGCACACATAGGTGTATACAACCCTAATATGGGTTTTACTTCCTAAGCAATGTGGGATTCTAGTTTTCCCACATGCCAAGCCTCTTGCCATATTCAACTAAGTTTATGGGAGTAACTTTGGAGTTAATTTCTCATTCACTCCTTAATAATTTTCAACTAGTAATTTGTCATTGTTCTTCTACTCTTGAAGGAGAACACATTAGAACCCCAACCTACCTCAAAGGATGAGTGGGTCCCACATTTATTATGGTCGAAAGTTGACCCAATAACTATTGTGAAACCTATTTTCCAACACCTCAAGGATAGATGAGGGAGTTGTAAATTGTATTATTGTAAATAGCTTATTCCCACAATGCTAGGACCATTGAACCCATGTAATATAAATTTGAAAATTGGAGAAAATGCAATAGTTTTGCATATTTCTTCTTTCTTTTATATTCTATTTTTGATATTGTGAGTTAAATCTTGAAAACATCACAATTTTCTCCATCAGGTTGAAACTCTAAGGAACCAATAAGAGTTGAATTAGATCTGACTAGGTGACCCAATATGGTTTTTAAAACATTAATGGTCATCATATAAATTATGTTATGTATTTCTAATATATTAAAATTTTCAAAAATTTCTTTAATTCAATAATCTCATCATCTTTATCATCATCATCAAAGCCTTGTCTCAACTAAGTTGATTCAATAATATTAAGTTAAATGATCCCAACCAATAGTTGTAGTTAGAATTATAAAAAGAATTCATAACTACAAAATACTAATTTTTTTTATAAAATTAATTTATTTTTACTTGTCATTAACTCATCATCATCATCATCATCAAAGCCTTATCCCAACCATGTTGGGTCGGCTACGTGAATTTTATTTCTCTATTCCATTCTATTTTGAGCTAAATCTTTCGATAAGTGCAACTTCTTCAAATCTGAATTAATGACTTCCATTCATGTTTTCTTCGGCCTACCCCTACCTCTTGATGGACCCTCCACCTGTATATCCAAACTTTTTCTCACCGGTGCCATTACTGGCCTACGCTCAACATACCCAAACCATCTTATACCCAAACTATCTTAAACGAGTTTCTCTAATTTTATCTCCTATTGGTGCTACTCCTAAATGTTCTCGAAAGCGCTCATTTCTAATTTTATCTTTCTTAGTTTTACCACACATCCACCTAAGCATTCTCATTCCCGCTACATCCATCTTATGAATATGTGTCTTCTTAATTGGCCAACATTCTACTCCATATGTCATAGCTGGTCTAACCACTGTCCTGTAAAATTTCCCCTTCAATTTTGTTGGCATTTGTCTATCACAAAGTACTCCCGAAGCTAGTCTCCACTTCAGCCATCCAGCTCTTATCCTATGCTCTACATCTTCGTCAATCTCCCCATCCTTACTAATCATCGAGCTTAGGTACCGAAAAGAATCTTTACGTGGTATCTCATGAGTTTCAATTTTGATAGTGGTTTCAACACTTTGTATATGTCCACTGAAATTGCAATCCATATATTCTGTCTTTGTACGACTTATTTTAAAGCCTCTAGATTCTAATGCCCTCCGCCATCTCTCAAGCTTTGCATTTACACCTTCTCTTGATTCATCCACCAATACTATCATCTGCGAACAACATACACCATGGTACTTCTTCTTGAATATGCACAGTTAACTCACCCATAATTAATGCAAAGAGATAGGGGCTTAAGGATGATCCCTGATGTAAGCCTATAGTCACGGGAAATCCACCCGTTTTTCCACATGTGGTTTTCACATTTGTTATTGTACCTTCGTACATATCCTTTAAAATTTCAATGTAACCTCTTGGGACATTCCTTTTCTTTAAGACCCACCAAATTAAATTCCTCGGTATCCTATCATAGGCTTTTTCCAAATCGATAAAGACCATATGTAGATTTTTCCTCTTTGCTCGGTATTTTTTCATTAATTGCCTAAGTGAAAAGATAGCTTCCATAGTTGATCTCCCTGGCATAAAACCAAATTGATTTTCTGAAATCTTAGTCTTTTTTCTCAGTCTTTGCTCTATTATTCTCTCCCATAACCTCATAGTGTGACTCATAAGTTTAATCCCTTGATAGTTGGTACAATTTTGTATATCTCCTTTATTCTTATATATAGGTACTACAATGCTTCTTCTCCATTCATCCGGCATTTTCTTTGTCACAAGTATCTTGAGCCATTCATCCGGCATTTTACTTGTCATTAACTGAACCTTTAAAAAGTGTTGACATCTCTCACCCATATAAATGATTTATAAGAATGAAGATTCTATTTTATTATTGAATTGTATTTTGAGAATGAAATTAGTCTAATACCATACTAATAGTTAAGAAGTAAAGGACATAGAATCCAACAGTTAAACGGAGCAAATGAGAAGGTTTGGAGTGTTAGACAAAATTTATATTGAGGTTACCCTTGCTCTTTATAGGAATTGTGAATTTATTTTGAGGTGATCTTTAATTTGCTAAGGAAGGTTGATTTATCTTCTGGTTATCCTTATCGTTGTAGGTGATTTATGTTGAAGTTATCCTTACCCTCGATAGTGACTGGATTTATGTGGAGGCTATTCTTGTATTCAGTAGATATTGTGAATTTATGTTGAGCTTATCATTATCCTTATTAGAGACGATGTTGTGGTCGTCCATATATATTCTCGACAGTGGATTTATTTATGTTGATGTTATCCTTATTGTCAATAGGAATTGTGGATTTATGTGGAGGGTGGCAAATGATATTTCGAATGTAGACATTTTACAATCTAGATATATTTGTGAGAGAAAATATATTTTCAATTCATCTTATTAGCTAAGTTCCCCCCACGTGGGGTTCTCATGGTATGTTGGGTCAAAGTCCATTAAAGGTACAAGTGGGTCTAATATACATGACCAAATGTTAACATCATGAATAGTTTACAATAGTTCCAAAAAATCATTTAGGACTGGTTTAAAACTATTTTAGATTTCATCTCTTAATAATGTAGTTGAACAATTTAGGAACAGTTATAGTATAATTCAATTGGAACTGTTTATAACCATTCCTAGACTTAGACATCTATTTTTTTAAAATTATTTAAAAAGATAAAAAAATAAAACTTATACATGAATCTGTAAGAATGTTTATATGTATATATATAATTAACTTGCAATAAATCAATATTTAATACCAATTGTCTGCAATGAGGTGACAAAATATATATTCTTTTCACGTTACTAGTTGGAAACACATAATAAAAATACACATTTGCATAAACAAAGTAATTCATTCATTAATAAATGAAGGGTGCCTTCTCAGAAGAGAAGTAATTGACTTATCCTTAGGAGCTACGACTTTTTTTTCCAAGTGAGTTACACAGTACAGAGGAGATCGACATCAGTGAGGGTGGATTGGTGGGCCGTGGAGAAATCTACGAATACTAGTCTAATGATTAATAATTCACTAGTGGGATTGCCGTTCGATGGGGAAAAGGCCAGAGTCGCATGAACTGTAATATCTTTTTGGATCCTAAATAAATTCACACTCAACAACAAACCTAAATATCGCTTGTTTGCCAAGTTGAATTTCTTATGCTCCAATGGAGGAATTTTACTAAGATTAGGAGCATGAGATCATAAGTCAAATGCAGGCAGGGGCGGACCCACATACATTCAAGAGGGATGGATGCACCCGATAAACTTTGGTCTGCTTCTTAAACCATAGTAAAAATATTGATTGTACTTCAAAATTTAATATAAAAATTTTACATCTACCCCTAAAACCTACATGAAAACCATTTATTTTTTCCAAAACACAATTGTCTCTTTGAATCTGCACCCTCTAATGAAAACTCTGTATCCAACACTCAATGTGTTTATATGTAAGTAGAGGTTAAATGACATCCAAATACCTCACATTGACATTTCTAGCCAATCTTTGACGGCTAGTATTAACCCGAGTATTTTTTGAACAGCTTCTTGAATCGACAACCCTCACATTTTCCTCATTTGAATTAATTCGGAAGCTATAATTTTTTTATCTCTTGACACGAGTCTCTCCTCAAATGCAATGAACAACAACCAAATTGATTGAGACCTAATGCTAGGTTGAAATTACACAAGACTCTTAAAAAAAATGAGTGGTCTTTCTCTTTCAATAGCCAAAAAAGGAGGGAGACAGTGGGTCTTATATGGGATGATGAGCGATGTACAAAGGAAGAAAACACGAGTTCATGGTGAGGTGAAGCCTCGAATCAAGATAAATAAAATATGATGGACTCTAAGCATAAGATAGAGATATTTTATTTTTAGTGGCTTGAAAAGAAATCTTTTTATTTGCCATCAAGGTGGTGGCTTAGTTGGTTTGAGCCTTGAGTTTGCTTCTTAAGGTTTTGAATTCGACTCCTGCCCCTTGCATTATCCCGGTATCATGTGTGCAGCTACATATGTGCCGCCTATGGATAAATCCTTGCTTGTCAGAATTGAGTAACCCTGGGGCTAAAGGTCAAAGGTCTAAAGGCTGGGCTTGAGAGAAATACCCTAAGTTATCAAAAAAAAAAAGAAAAGAAAAGAAAAGAAATATTTATCACTTTTTCTGTAAAAAAAATAGATAATTTGTGGCTTGATAATGTTGTTTTTTGACTTTTATCTTTTAAAGGGGGAAATTATGAATTTTTAGGTGTGGTTAGATAAAGTGTTTTAAAAAAAAAAAAAACTGGCCTAGTTCAATCCAAGTTTGGCTCGATTTATTTCATGGAAGATGAAAAATCCATAGTGTTGTATTTTTAGTTTTACACAGGTCAACTAATTTTTTTATACCTATTAGATAACGATTTATCTATGCAATCAAAAAAATATGGGCACCGACATGAGTGAAATACGACCACACCAATTTCACAGAATGTGGAAGCCTGCACCTTAATTTTATATTTTATGCACGAGGACTTCCTTGGCGGCCTGCTTCCACATGAGCATGTTTAACTCCAAAGTTCTTATGGGATATGCACGTATGGGATCTGAAGTTGCAGGGCTTTAAAAGGCTTTATACTAAGTTAATACGGAGTTTGACTTATAAGCTTAGGGTTAGGACATGGTTATTTCTGATATGGGACTTGAGGAGTCCAAACCTCTTGTGAGACAAGTAAGCAAGCATTACACCCTGGCGATCAAAATAAACAAGACAAGCCCAGGTAGATGGGATCTCTGAACTTCCGATCTATTGGCAACCCAGCTTAGGGGGGCTAGACCCTTTGCCCTTTAATGAAAGAGCACTCAAGTGAGGATAGTGAACCTTGAGTGAACCTTATGGTGAGAAAAATTGACTCAGGATGAGGAAAGGTGCCCCACAAAATTTGGACAAATGCATATAATAACAACCAGCTCTTACTACACTCGAGTAAAACACCCTTAAATTTTTCTACCCATTTGGAAATGATATATCCACTCTCTCAAAGAGACGCAATCAAAAAATTGCCAGTGATACATGCAATTGTACCTACATCTAATGAGTATTATTTATAAAGGGAAAATTTCAAAATAGGCCTCAAAATTTGGGCTTATTTTAAAAAAGGACACAAGAATAAGAAGTGTTTTCAAATTGGTGCCTAAGTTTTCGAAAAATATTTCAATTAAGGATAACTGTCCACTTTTCATAGCTGACGTCAAATTTTTTTCCCATTTTTTCAATAATGGATGAAAATGCCCTTTAGAACTTTCAAACTACACAAGAAGCGAACCTAACCAAGCCTCCATTTTCCTCTTCTCCTTCCCCTCCTTCTGCACTGGAAGACTCTCATCACCTTTCATCCAACCAAACCGCCCACTACACCAAAAATGCCCATCTGGAACGGTTTAAAACTGTTCCTGAATGAATCTGGAACGGTTTCAAACCGTTCCAAAAATGGGTGTCGCAGAAAATCTGGAACGGTTTTGAACCGTTCCAGAATTTCAAATCTGGAACGGTTTTGAAATTCTGGAACGGTTCACAACCGTTCCAGATTTGAAATTCTGGAACGGCTATAAACCGTTCCAGAATTTCTTGCCATTTTTTTTAACTTCTTCAAAACATTTTTAATAATATTTTTTTAAATCATAAGTTTTTTAAACCACTACTAATCACATAGTTAAAAATAAAATGAAATAATTGTGGCATTCACATTCATATATATGCAATATTAAAATTCTTTTTTAACACAATAAATAATGTATTTTTTGTCATGAAATTAGATAAACTTGATTTAAATATGGATTAATATATCAAAATTTAAAATACAATCTCTCATTTTTCATTTTTGCTTGGCAAAGCCATATAGGCTTTTCTTCTTCAAAATTTTCCACAAGAGCCTAGCTTACCAGCTTAGAAAGTCTTACAAGCCACCTTAGAGTGGCATTACTTAATTGAAACGGTATCACACGCACAACAATATTAGCACATCTCATAATTGTCCACATTAGATGCCCATGATTAGTTATGTAGTTATGAATTAATATGAATATCCAACAGTAGCAATTCTTGAAATTTTAAACTAGATTCTCTCTCTCTTGGTTGTTTCTTAAACCACACCAAAACTCCCATTCAACCAACTGAACTGACTTAAATGAAGACTGAAAACCCCATATTGTAACATGATCATGACTTGAGGTCCATTTCAGATGGTCTGTCCAGTTTCCTTCTCTTAGGAATTGGTTCTGGGCTCGTATGAGAATTTGTACATGGCCCAATTGTTATTTCATCACTTTTGTAGCTCAAGCATGCAGCGGCATCCAGCACCCCAATTGGGCTTTGTGGCACAGATGAGACTGATCCACTAGCACTTCTAAAAGGCCTATTACTGATCAACCCCATTTCCTGAATCAGTTCATAACACTTCAAAACTCTCTCCTGCAACACAAGTCAGATGAAAACAATTCATCAAATGAATTAAATTTAAATGAACCAGACATTATTAAAGATAGGATAATCAAGAAACAGACCTCTAATTGTGCTTAGGATGCATCCACTCGATCGAAAGATGGATGATCTTGATGGTGGCTCATCGTCATTGATCTTCTGAAGAAAGTAATCTATGAAGGAGAAAGGAGTAACAACTTACATCCTCCACTTCAAAGTGCTAAGCACTATAAGCTCCATTCGTTGTACAGTCTTAGCTTCAAAGACGAATTTGGAGTCACCCACCTAATCAAACCATACAAACATTTTGCAATTTAGAAAACTTGGGTGAAAACAAGCATCAATTAATCCCAAAATCTTTTCATGGTTCTGCATTTTATAGTATTTTATCCACATTTCTTCACCTGTAGGTCCAGGGACAGAGGCACTTCAGTTTCCTCCATCTTTACTGCTAAAGATAAGCATGCTAGTGCTAGCAATTGCATCATCCAAGACTTCCCTTGCTACAAATACCAAACAACATAAAATGTATCAATGTACAAGATTCAACATCCACAAAGCACAAACTGAAGTGGGAAAAAAAAAACAATAATTATTATCTTTACTTTAAAAGGGACTAAATAGTGATCAAAGAAGAGGCTTAATGTAATCCCACCAACTAACAGGAAGTCCATAGGCTGATAGAAACCGGTCCAAATAATTTATTGATAAATATGCACAGAGAGGTCCAAAATTATAGTAAGCATGAACCTGTTAAACCCAATGCATAAATATGAACTAGTCCATCTTATATTCTCCAAATATAAAAAGTGCAGGTTCCAACTTCAGGTTTACAAAAGTAACTGTCACCTAACAGCCAAGGCGTTGAAATAGGAGAACAGGATACCATCAGCCAAACAGCAGGATTCAAAAATCAATTAACTCGCAAAATTCAGAAAATGGGAATTTGAGTAGAAAAATGGGGTCTTTAGCTGTAAAGGATGAGAATTTGTACAGAAAACAGCTATTATACTGACAGTAGGACAATGCAAAAATATGAACAGCTATTTTCCCCTTCTATGAAATTCTTAAAATCCACCTGACATCAAGATAGTGGTGCCCTGCTTGAAGGAGCTCATGAGCGACCCGAATAGGAACCGATCTTGGGACACCAACTGCATCATCTCCTACTGCCATTGCCTTGTTGCTATACCCACCAAATGACCAAAAAAGATAAGGTAAAAAATTTATAAAAACAAGGTGCAATGAATATTAAGTTGGCCTTGGGAGCTTTGCTCGGTTGGTTTCTAATTTAATTATTAGTAAGCATATGTCCACATGCTAAGTTGACCTTGGGAGCTTTGCTCAGTTGGTTTCTACTTTAATTATTAGTAAGCATATGTCCACATGCTAAGTTGACCTTGGAAGCTTTCCTCTTTTGCTTTCGAAATTTAATTACATGACCATCAATACCTCTCTCTTAGTCATGCATGCTAAGTTGACCTTGGGAGCTTTCCTCTTTACCTCATATGCCCATCAATACCTTTCTCTCCCACACTCACCCATATCCACATGCTAAGCTGACCTTGGGAGCTATCCTCTTTTGCTCATATGCCCATCAATGCCTTTCTCTCCCACACTCACCCATATCCACATGTTAAGTTGACCTTGGGAGATTTCCTCTTTTGTTTTCCTCTTTTATATATACATGCATGCATATCATCTATGGACATATATATATATAGAGAGAGAGAGAGAGAAATAAACCTGTGGAGGTGTGAAACATGGATGGTTACGAAAGAGAGATTGGAGGAAAAGGAAGAAAGGAAGAAAGTGGCCATTCTTCTTCTATATCTATATCTATAACAAATAGTGTTGCAATTAAGTTTTGGCTATAGATGTTGTCCTCTGTGGGTCAGTTGCTGCTCTTGTAACTTCTGTGGGTCAGTTGCTGCTCTTGCAAGTAGTGTTGTCTTCTGTGGGTCAGTTGCTGACCTGGTCATGGACAGCTGCAACCAAACCTTTGGAGCTGTTTCTGTATCATGGGCTATTCATGATGGCCCTCAACAGATAGGGAGTCCTGTGTGATGAGTTGTGCACCTACTCATACAAAGATGACAATGTTGTGAAACATGAGTCCGTGCAACAACAGCACAACTCTTAACCGGTTAAACCAACAATCCTCCTCAACAAGTAAAAAACTCATCATCTTTGTAAGGTGAATGTCATCTTACAAAACATTACATGGTTCATGTACTCAATTCTTGAGAAATCAGTGGATTGGTTGATTATATTCCATTTACCATTAATGTCATGTTGCCACCTTGATGAATTGTAATCCCAGCTTTATGTTGTCCAAAGATGAGAAGGGAAAGAGAAAAGTATAAGATGATCGCTCACTTGGACATATAAAGAATTTGGAGTTGCTGTAGAGGCCTTGAGTAAATAACCCGTGCTCCAGCAAAGTGCTGCTCTTGCATTCTCTACCTGCTGCGGCATTAAGCTGCCAAACTCAATGATACCCCATGCCAGCATTGTCGTTGTGAAGGCCATAGGCAGACCGAACTTTACATTATCTCTTGCATCATAGTATCCTCCAACTAAATCCACCTGCATACGCACAAGGGCTACATCAATTACATACCGCTTATCTATATTGACATCTTCAAACACCTTCTGCTTCTCCTCCATAAGAGGGAAAGGGATCTACATTTCCAATGCACTTTGATAAACAAAACCAGAACAAAGACATGAATAAGCGAAAGTTAGTGTGGTACTTTGCAATTTCCGCATACCAGATGAACAAAACTGAAAAAACTAGCATTATAAAACTCCCTCTGATAATGCACTAAATGTTAATGACTACCTGCATGGACTTGTCCTAAGTAGAATGATTTTTTTTTTTTTTTTTTGGATGGTTCTTATGTGGAATGATGAGCAACAGACAAACAAATTTCTCTTCTTATGCACCAATGCAGTGACATTGAGCTTGAGGTCGTAAAAGTAACACCTGTGGTGACCAAAAATATTCAAAACTTGATGGGTACAACCTTTGATAAACCTTGCATAAAAATTAAGTAATTAACCCACCTGGAAGATTTGGTTCATCTGATTTGTCACCCCCTTTCCATTATGTGATGATCCTTATTCCTTACTGTATCTTCTGATTAACTGCCCTTCACTTTCTACAAATTTAGTGATGCAGAGAATAAATTGATTGGCCCAATGATCGATGGAAAATCACTTACGCTGAAATATTAAAGACTTAAGGTCTAGCTCTTTTCCTATCAACTGAACTCCAGCAATCAAGGGCATTAGAGATTTCCATTATCCCAACATGGAGTGTTTAAAGGCCTCATACATTGGTGACTGCTTGAATCAGAGAATCAATCTGGATGACCAAACAACATTTTTCTTGAGTTGTACATGGAATGCAGCACATTTTGAATAATTTCCAATGAAAAAAAATGCGATTGTATAATTTTACGGGGTCAGAGGTTTTTGAAAATCAACAGAAATGAAGAAACTTTGAGTCCCCTATGAAATGGGTTGTACCAACTATAAAAGGTTTTAGCATATAAAACCTACGTTTTCACCCATAAGAAACCCAGACCCATGTACCCCCATAATTCATCTTAAGTTTGGGTCAATTTTAATGCTAGTTCAAAGTAACTGCTTGAACAACTAGAAAGACTAGATTAAATAAAATCAGATAAACAGAAGCTCCATGGACAGCTTGAAACAGATAAGCTTATTACATGAACAGCATTATTTTTTTCCCTTCCTCTCTGCTTCTTCCAATACAAGAACATATTATTTTCCAGTTATCAACAGAAAATGGAAGGGGTAGAGCATATAAATTACCTTGAGAAAGTTCCCAATGTAAGGAAGGCTAATAGAGAAAGCTGACAAACAAAGACCCAGAACCTCCGTCCTCTGCCGCAAACACACAAACAGAAGGAAAACAAAGACCACCCATCAAAACAAATCCAACAACCCAATTGCAATCAAGAAAAAAGAATGGAGTCAACACATACAAGCTGCGCAGATGTGACATAATTGGAACCCGCAAAGTGATTCAAGAGAAGAAGGGACCCAAAACCAAAGCCAATGTATCCGGGTAAGTAAGATTCATCCAGCCCAGGAATTCCTGACCACCCAAAACAAGAAACGAGCAAATATCAATGCAGAGAGCATGAAAACAGAAAAAGAGAGATGGAGGATAAGAGAAAGATTGGTTTTTTCCACCCCTTTTAGAACTGACAGAAGGTAAAGCATAGAACTGAGAGATTGAGCTGCCGCCGTTGCTGCTGCTGCTGCTGTTCAGTGGGTTCTTGAGAGGTGTCGAGACAAGCTGAGATTTGTTAGGGTCTTGGTTTTGTTCTGATGCTTGCTATTGATCTAGAGAGATTGGGAAAAGAAAGGCCATTGTTAGAGTCTGAGCTGTGAAAATGAAGCAGAAGAAACTGCTGCTGCTGGTGGAATGGCGTTGCGGTTGCAAATTCCAGCTCTTCGTATGAAAAGTACATGTTGAGTTGAGCTATATCAAAGGACTAGTCAAAGGCAAGCTAAGGTCAGTCCAACTCCCGAACCCAAGTGAATTCTCACAAGAATCAATTAAAAAAAAAAGACCATGAAATTTGTGTTTGAGACCATTTTGATATCTTATCCAATAATCAATGAATAACCTATGGTTCCTAAAATCCTGATTACTTTTTTTTTTTTTGGGTATAAAAACCCCTGAATACTTGGTACTTACTTTTGGTCTATAACCATGAAAAAACCGGGGATGATGGTATGTTACCCGGGGACCATGGGGATTTTTGAGTAGCAACAGCTTCGTAGAAAAGCTTTCCAACAGCTGTGTTTCTGCCATAATAGTGTGTAATTCATTTAAATCCACCAAATAAAGATTTGATCTTTACAATACTCTAATTTCCTAAAGGAAACCATCAAACATGATTTACCTTAATAGATTCTGAAATGATTTAATAAAAGGCCTTCCATACCAAGGTTGCTTCTTGATATGAAGCATACGTAGAGATATGTTAAGTAGGATGATGCCCTTACAAATCTCAGGTTTCATTATAGCTGCCTGGAGACCAACAAGTCCTGCATAAAACCCAAATAATTCAGAATATTGAAGATAAACATTGTTATTAATAGTCAATATTTAACGGAAATCAATGTTAGTAATGTGATAGCTTAGTTAGGTTCTGGATGCCTTCCCAATCAGAATGTAGAATATTTATGTAATGGAAACAAAATCCAGAATGACACTCAAAACAGTTTGGACATTCAAATAAGAAATGAAACAGCACCAATGTTACATGTTTAAGGAACAGGGGAGGTGGGTCCATTAAAGACACTGAGGGAAGTTGTGAGAAAAAACATCATAGAGTGTGAGTTACAAAATTGCCTTCAATAGAGTATTTAAACTGGGCTTCAAATTTAGCTGGGGTCCCAGTGGGAGAGTTAGAACCATCCAAGATGAGATTATTCAGATGTCACCAATCCTCCATGAGGCATACCAAGTAAATAATTTTGGTTACCAAAAGATGCACCATATGAATAGTTAGTTCGAATGAAAAATGCTTAAAGAACAATTCATACACCAAGATGTCGCAGAATATGATAAAGCATCAGTTCCTATAGCAATTTAAAAACTTGCACATGCAATGTGAAATGAACCAAAAAAAAAAAAAAAAAAAACTTACCTCCAATAGAGTTGCATATAAAGAATGCTTCACTTTGGACAACATCATGTATGTGTATGGAACTTGTGTGCAAATGAGATAGAAAGAGACCTTGAAATCACAGAATCTTGTGGATCCTCCCACAGGCCAGGTAGTTGCTATGACATGGATATAGGAGACACAAGACAGTAGAAATGCCAACAAGAGAAGAAAGGAATGAGTGTTCCTCCTCATGGCCATTTGAAGTACACCTTGTTTCTTCAATGGTAATGGTGGAGGAGATGAGGGGTGACCTTAAATGGCAATATTGGTAGTAAAAGAGCAAGAGATTGCCCAATTGTGTCCGGTTCATGCTTCATGATTCCTCCGACATGGATTCGTGATAATAAGATGTTGGGGTTGTGATTATTCATTGTGGGGAACGTTGTAGAGATTTCATTGTCTCTTGACTGACCAAATTCAGTCTGACCTTTACTGTGGTTATTCTCTCTCAAGATAGAGCAGACTCGGTTGCGAGCAGTGATTCATTCATGATCTGTAAATCTTTAATGTTAAATGAGATTACCAATTACCAATGTCATATACAAAGCATATCATATATGTGTTGAAGGCAAGTGTTGCCTTCAACACATCTCCCTGTAAAATTAACAAAAGCAACCACATTAACAGCCATTGGGACTTTTTCTATATAATTAAAATCATTCTAAAAATTCATAGCCTTAAGGTAGGGCTGTCAACAGACTACATTTAAATCTAGCTACGCCCAAGGAAATCCTATTTTGAATCAACCTTGAAACCAGCCCCCACCTTCATGGTAGGCAGAGGCGCAAGGGGGTCAAGCTAATTTATGGAAGTAAAATTCACATCAAGTTAAACCGAACTAAGTTCTCGGGTCCTGGAAAACCCCAAATACTTTTATGATGTTGTAGAAAAATAGAAATCAAGGGAAGAAATTTATGATTCCTACAACACGCAAAGTAATCATGAAAATACTCCACCTCAAACCAGTTATTCAAAACTTTCGATGCTGGAGACACTAACAACATTCTAACACATAAAAATACTAAAATTAGGGAATGTGTCAAAGAAGTCTTCCATAAAAACATTGTGTAGTTGCAAGAGACTACATTGTTTTCTGAAAATCTAAAAGAACAAACTGTAAAGTGGTAATGTTTGTTATTATCTCATATTTGTTTGCTTGCCTTTGATGGACCGTATTTCTGGTGAGAGTAAGGAACACTCAAATTTGGGGTATCTTTCAACAAAACCTGAACAACATCAGCCCATAGTTTCTTTCTCTGCCAAAACTATTTAATAGATCACAAACTTGTGTGAGAAAAGAAAACATATGAAAGGGTTGATCAAGCAACTGCAGTGCAATTGCAACAAAGGCAAATCAACACTTTCTAGTTCAAATTGAAAACTGGAGAAGAAGAATCATATACATAGAAGACAACACCTACCACCGTTACATCAGTTAAAAGGGGGAAGAGGAAACTATAACTAGCTTGTCAAAGAGAAGCAGAATAAACAAATTAGTACTTTTCAGATATTGCATTTCAGATATTGCATTTGAAGTATTATTTCAACAGACATTTTTTTATTCAATATATTTCAAACCATAAAATATATTCAATCTGTTTAAAATTGCACAATTTTAGTTGATATTTCAAGCCAAGATTTTCATTCGACACAAAGAGTAAATTCTTTTCTCATATGACAAATGGGCCCCACAAGAGAAGCAACTGCAAGTAGGAGAGGGGTGAGAGATTTAAAGTGAGTGAATTAAAATTGAGACGTGTTGAAAGTTAATTCATGATTAAATCCAATGGAACCAAAAAGTGTCAAGCCTGTTAGAGCAAACTCAGGTTATGCCTTCATCTTTATTGACTCAAAATGTCATAGTATAAAGTTGCAAATTAGAAATAAATTGGACCATGACACCAAATGAGTGACTTTTCCCGTCCAAAGGCTCTCCCTGTTCAGCTGGAGAGGAATTGACAACAAGGGGACTCAGATTGCTATCTTTAAGGGAGATAGGAACCCATTTGGATTTTGCAGGAGATTCTCTGTATTATATTTGGAACCAGCAACCACATTAGGAAAGAGCCACTGTCAACCCCATCAGGGCTAGTGATGCCCATCCCTTAAAATCCTCTCAACATTGCTTCCTTCCCTCTCTCTCTTTGCTTCTGATGGCTGATCAGGATGATAGCTTATGATAGCATTTTAACGATTAATGTAATTGTAAATCAGGCAACTTTAACGGGTAATCCTAGCTTTTGATTTGGTTTTTTTTAAGGGAAAATTTAAATATAGTATAAAACTTTTCACTTATTTTAAAAAATAAAAAAAATTGAAGAGTTGAATATTGAATAAAAGTATTTTGTATTTCTTTCAATCAAGTCCTCACCATTAAAATAATTTGAACATGACATAAATACCTATATATTATATTTTTTGTTCAATAAATTATTTAAGAGAGACGATCAAGTCCAACCCCAAAGACCTAGTGGGACCCACTTTAGCTGCCTTTATACTATGTCTACATGCCCATGCTTGGAAACCATGCTTTTAAAGGTCAAAGAATTTCAAGGATTTAATTTTCCCCAAGGGCGTTCTTGTTATCCTTTTTCCTTACCATTTGAGGCTTTATTCTTTCCTTTTTTTTTCTTTTTATGAAATGTAAGCTTCAAACAAGTTGGTTGAAATGGCAGGCACCTTCCAACCATGCTACATGTCATGTCAGCTTTGAATAATGTTACACTTACATCACTTTGGAATATGCATACCAGTTAGAGCTCATCATGAAAGATACTAAGTAGGAAAGGTGCAGCATACCTTGGTGTTCAAATGGAAGTACAACCTTTGCCTTATCAACCCGTTCTTTTTCTGATAGATGAAGATTGAACTGCACCTGTTAAAGAGCAAGACTTTCCATACTAAAGGCAAGCCTTTCCATACTAAAGTAATCACATAAATAGGATTTGTGCATGCTTATCTACTCTGTAAGTGCGTACATGTGTGTGTGTGTGTGAAAGAGAGAGAGAGAGACTCGCCTTTGGTATAAGGTTTTGGTTGACCATCAACTTTTCCGAAGAAACCGATGAAAACTTAATGCCTGATTGCTCCAAATGAAACTCTTCACTCTATAGATAATTTTCACAAAATAACAGTTAAAAATTAGAAGAGATGTGTAAATATCAAACTGAAACAAGAGATTTCTGAAGACCACCCCATCCCGACCCACATACAGTCACCGCACAGAGAGAGAGAGAGAGAGAGAGAGAGAGAGATATTACAGTTACTTTCACTCTTCCATTGCGACGCTTAAACCGCACATTAAATTTTCCTCCTCTAGAATTCTGGTCATGTCCATCTGAAGAGTGAGTTCGTGGCTCTAAAGTAGCAACCATACTTGACATATATTCAAGAGCAGCAGAAGCTTTGCATTCATGAAGATCTGAATGTACCAACCAAAACATACATGAAACCTGATCTGCAACCAAAACAGGGAAACATAGACCATGTGACTTAGAGCTAGATTGGATGTATACATCACTGAAAATTTCTAAGCAACTCCACTACAGGTAGTTGAACATGTAATATTGATCTAGGAAATTGTAATATTTACAATGGTAGGCAAGAATTTGGCTGACTAAATGGAAATAGATAACCAAATCAAGGCACTCTCATAGATCACATTAGACACATTTTATAACCACGTGATCTCTCATTGCATTTAAAAAGTTCCCATCTATCGTAATAAGTAAATGAATAACTACTGAGAATATTAACAGAATACAGCTGCATACCATGGCTGCGCAGCTTACTAATCAAGCCTGAAACTATCCCAGTGTTGCATGTCTTAACATCGCACTAACCTAAAAAAATGTAAGTCAAACCATGGATGAGAGAGAGGTGCATCTTGCCAAAGAATGTGTGTGCGCGCGCACATGTGAATAACCAATGGTACACGTGGATGCTACCACAACATACAAATAACAAAAATATTACATGTTCCTTTGGTTGAATAAATATCACAGTATTGGTTTATCAACTTTATTTATTTTTTTTTTTTGATAGAAAACTTTTCTGGATTTAACACAAAAGAATTACATCATGAACTTGGAATTCAGCAACATTCACAATTCAAATAATTCAAAAATGGGATTTTATTCACTTTCCATGGAGTATAACCAATGGTAAATTGGTCATTATGATGGAGAATGACCACATGCAGGTAAAACCACCGCTAGTTATGAAAAAATATTCAAGTACAAACCATTCCTGAGATGAAAGCAAACATTACAAAAACCATCAGATGAAAGAAGAAAAATGTCTCAAGATGAGAAGATATCCTAAGCATCAAACTACCACCACAGTACATCTTGTTTCACTTACACTTGCTGCTTTGGTCACGTAATATGATCTGTTAAAGTTCTAAACTAGAGACACTTTCTTTTGAAGTAAATTGTTATTTGACCTCAATTTAGAATGCAAATTACAATAGTTTATTGCCATTCGAATAAACATGGTTCAAAACAGTGTGATATATGAGAAATTAGGATCCAAAAATCATTCACAATAATTACCAGTTGAATTCAGCAAGCCTCCTACTACAAGCTTTACATTATCTGATGACAAAGATGCCATCAGATATTCAACAAACTCAGACCATGAACCACCAACTCCGATAACATCTCGCTGAAAAATATTTAAAAACAATAATAATAATCAGTAAGATGATAAAGCTACTAAATATTTGGTGATCAAGCCCAAAAAAAAAAAAAACACAATGATAAGCACATAAACGCGTCTTGTTAAATATCAAAAGAGATTTACATGCTGAGAGTAAATTTCAACCTACAGTTGTAGAAGTGGCCACACACCATTTTGGGAGAAAAGTTAATTTTCTCCCAGTTTCCATTGGAATTCTCAAAGGAAGTAAAATTTCTTTTCTCCTAAACTGACGACAAGTAAATCATAGCCTTAAGATATTATAGTATTAAAGCACATCCGAAAATCCTGTGAAGAGATGCATCATATAGAATCAAACTGTATGCGTAAGTAATAATTCAGCTATGTCCACTGTTCTTTCCATGAGCCAGACTAATCTCACTAGTGAATGAGAAAAGTGGCAATTCAAATCTACTTGGCTAGAGAAACAGAAAGGTTGCCACACTCGGATGTACAGATCCACCTCCAGAGTGATTAAATCAATGAGACATTTGGTATATTTCCCTACACTTACAGTAGTGAGATACAAGCATCATTTTCATCAAGAGATTTAACAAAGAATACATTTAATATAAAACCAATTTATGTGAGCTTTTGCATTGGATACTATTCTTCAAAATCAAATTAAAAAATCAAAACTTAAGGACATGTGTATAGTTCAGAATCAAATCTGAACAGGCTCTTGCCAATTGAGTTGTTGTTAAGGAAAAGAAAAAAAAGGCAAGAAAGCCCTTGGGTTCAATGTAATTACTCATGTAAGGCAAGAAATAGTAACCAACCAGAAACAGTGAATCATAGATTTGATTTAACAAGGAGAAGGCATAAGGTACTTATGGACCATAGAAATGAAAGGCACACAAAGGAATATGACTACACCCTAAGATAGAACACACAAGTTGATACAGCTACTAGAGCTATAACTAAACAACTCTTTTTACAGAAATTACCATTTTTCAGTCTTTGTTAGTGCTACTTGAATATCGATTGGCGTGGGGAATCAAAGCTCAACTGAGCTGGTTATGTTTCTTTAATATCTTTCTTTTTTTGCAGGAAGCCAATCACCACATAAACAGAGTGGTGTCAGATTTCCCATGGCTTTAGCTGATTGTTCAGCTACAATATTCCTATCCAAAGCTGAACCAGATTCAAAGTCCAAACACACCCTAAACAAAACTTAAAAAATGAATGTACCCTGTATATCCCTGGTCAAGTATAATTCCTCTGGCTGTCAATATTTGTTGAGTTTTATAGGTGGTGAATTATTAGGGTGAATGTACAATGTCAAAATCACTCTCTGCCACTTGGGCCTGAAGCTGCTTTCCGCAAAATAGTGGAAAATGCACTCACCTCAGAAAATAGAACCATAGAAATGTTAACCAGGAACAATGGAAAATTGTCCCTCCTTGGAAATCATTTTTATTGTGCACAGGAAATACTCCAAGCAAAACATAACCTAAGAATGCATTTCCTACAGCACATTACAGTATTCAACGAGCTGCAAAAAGACTAAAAGAGCACACACAACATGGATTTCTCTCTTGTCCCTCAAAGACTTTCAATTAGTAACTTACAATTGGACAAAACAGCATCAATGGTCATTTAAAACCTGAGAAAAGGGATCATTTGAGCCTTGAGGGGAACTACATCTTATTCTTACGTGCTATGGCAAACATGAACTATTGAGCACATAGCCAAATGGATGTATTCTGTCAGTTTGCTATTCCAGTCAACTTTTGTATGGAAAGTTCATTTCTTCTCTGAAATAAACCATAACAACAAAAAACACCTCATGCGGCAGTAGTACTCAGGCAACTAGGGTTCGGGGATGCATCAACATATGCACTCCTTAATCTTTCAAGGAAAAAAAAAACATATGCATGCCTTAAAAAATGGGCCCATGTGTAGTACTGAACAAAGGCTTTCCCTCCATGTTCCCATCCTTTCTCCCAATCCAGATGTCCCATAAGTTCCAAAAGGTGAATTGATTTTGCCAAGATCAAGACAGATTTAGAAAATATGAAAAGAATAGAAACAAAGGAAAGAAGCCTTTTAACAAGTTGCCTAGAGTTGTATCAACTCTGTCTCACTCCCCATATAATCATCGAAATCAAAGTTAAGTAAACTATTTGAAAAACAAGTCAGGGAATTCATGAAATTGGTCATCAGTTCAAAAGACATTGTTTTCAGCTTTAGAACAACCAAGCCATGCTATTGTCTATAAAAGTGACAGCCATCATGCAACATAACCGAGAATAACGGCCAACACACTCATGGTTGAGTGGTGTTGGCACCCTACTTTCACACAAATGCCCAGGGGATGATCCCTACGTCCTCAAGTGAAAAGTATCACTCTTAACTCTTGGCCAGCAGTCCAACATAGGTTAAAAAAAAACGTGAGAATAATGAACTGTCAAAAAAGTGAAAGCCCACAAGGATTATAAACATCAAAATTGATATTTCTAATAATTTTAGTATTTACAAATATATTAGCATAAGTGATTCATAATGATTAATTAAAAGTCTTAAAAAACAGCTTTGAAATTATTACCAACTGTAAATTGTAGTAGTAATGGTGGTGGTTGTTATTGTTAGTGACTCGTTATTACTATTGGAAAACAACAAAACGCAATACAGCTTACCCAACTAGCTGATGACCTCTCGTTCCATCCATGCGTAACATCAGAAAGATCCTTCAAAGTAAACACATTGAGGTTGGCACATTATAACTATATACCAAATAATCTCAAATAGCAAAAATGTACTTGATGTTGTTCATTATTCTCTTACATTGCTAAATTCAATTCTTGTAAAATGAAGAGTAAAATGAAGAACTTCTTGTAATCAATTCAATTATATAACTCCTCCTGCATTCTAGCAAATCAGGGCCTCACTCCATCCCAAATCCATTCCATTATTACTTAGCTTTTCTCATTTTTGCTAGCCCATTGCCTATGGATCTGGTGTTCTGGGTGTGACAAGTTGGTATTCAGGGTTGGTCTTCTGTCCTGCCAACTGCAGTCCAACAAAGATCAGGCATGTTTCATCTTCCAGACGAGCTTGACAGTAACCCGATTGTAGATACCTGATTGATTATCTCTTAACAAAATCTGCTTCTACATTCCATTCTCTCTCTCTCTCTCTCTGTGTGTACACTTTCCTAGAACCAAAGCAGCAAAATGTCTAATATCCCTTGCAATAAGCACCTCCTAAAGTGAAATAGAGAAATGATAATAAACTAACATGAGACCACAACAACACTCAACCAAACAAAAGCACAAACAAGTATATAGTGCCAATATCCACATCATACATTCATCCCACTTCTCAAGTCATTTCCCCAAAACACATCACAGAGATAACAAATCACAATCCTCCAAAAACATATTCCATGATTTTCTTTGAATGGCGATTCCACAAATTACAAAGCATCAACAATTGTTCCAGAAATTCATTTCAATCACACAAAACGTGAGGGAGAGAGAGAGATCATGATTCAAACAAAAACATAACAAAATCCAAAACCTAAGTTCTTCATTTTTACTTCAAAACCATAACTTAAAGATATCACAGGAACTAGAAACATCAGACATCTAAGAACACAATCAAACAAAAACCCTAAAAACAGACCTAGATCTGGCGAACGATTTCGACGCGCTTCCTGGAGAGAGTCTCGAGAAGATCCGAATACTGGAGAGAGACTCTGCAACTTGCTCTGCACCAAATCGAAATCCAAAAACCAAACAATAAAAAAAAAGAACAAATTAACAAGATCATCATCATCATCATTATCCAAAAATTGAAAACCCTAAAATCAAATCCGATCACCTTGTTCATACGGAGAAAATCTCTAAGAGAAATCCTCGTTTGAAAAGCTCTTGAAATCGAAAAATCCTGAGAGAAGGCGAAGAAAATTCGTTTGAGAAGACCTTGAGATCGAAAAACTGAGAAAAATCGAACGGCAAGCAGATCGTTTGAGAAGACGGCGTTAAAAATCGAACAGCAAGCAGATCAGGAAGAAGAAGAGATGACCAGTGGGATATTAATGTAACAAGATCGGGAACAGAACAGATCAGGAAGCCGCGAAGAACAGATTGGGAAATGCAACCAGTGGGAACAGAACAGTGGGCTCTTGCCGTTCTGCCTCTTGCCTTCTGGAATGGGAACAGTTGAAGAAAGAGTAGAAGAGAACAGAATAGTGGGAACGCAGCTGAGGAACGCAACAGGAAGAGACAGAATCCCGCAGTGGGAAGAGACAGCGAAAACAACCCCTTTTTTATCACACGGGCCTATGGAGAACAGGCCAAATCCGTTTCAGATCAGAAACGGCCCAAAACTGGGCCCATAATCCGTTCCTGAACTGGATTTTTGGTGTAGTGGCCAAATACAAACAAAGACAAGATCTAACCAGTCTCTACATGCTAACCCACCACAAATGACCAGAGCCATCAACCACACCCGATAACCTTCACCCACACAACAACCTCTTACCTTTTCTCCTTCACACACCCATCTGGGGCACACATCAAAGCCGAGCCATCCCAAACCAAAACTCATCATCACCCACTCCACACAACCATTGTCCTTGCCTAATCAAGCCACATTGCAAACTTGCAGCCCTTTTCTCATCTCTCCTCACCATCACTCAAGTTCATCATTCAACATCTCCCTTTTCCCATAATACATCACCATCATCTCACCTAAACAAGCCACCCAGTTGGCCTGCTACCTTCATCATCCCACACAACCCACAATCCTTTTCTCATCCCATTAGTTAGAGAAGCTTACCTTTAAATGCTTCATTTGAGTTTAGAGTCTTAGATTGCACAGATATTTGCATTGGCTAAATTCATGTATTGGACAAAATTTGGGTTCATTAAGTTATATTTTATATTTAGAATAGACTATAGTTGCACATCGAATAAGCTAAATTGAAAATAATATAAACTGAAGTATTTTTTTGAGGATAGCATGGATTAAAAAGGTTATATCTTACAAACTGAGCGTCAGATATTGGTAAGATATGTACCATTGAAAAACTCTTTTCGATTAGATATTCGTAGAGCCTAATATTGTGTAAATCGGAGTTAAAATGACAAATTTATGTCTTTAGAAAATTTGCAGATGTGCATAGGAAATTCAAGCGCACCTGTGCACATGTTTTACCAGGCTTGAGTGCCTAAGACAGTGGCTAGCATGTTTGAGAATCCATTTAATCGTGCTTGAGCGCGAGGATGGAAGAAGCCCACGACTTGTATAAAAACCTTTTTTATTTGTGTCAAAATTATCTGATTTGTTTAGATTTGTTTTTTAACCATAAGGCATAAATTATGGGCTATGAAAAGAGGGTTTCTCTTAACCCTAAGTACAACATAACACATAGAAATCCCCTTATTCTAAATTGAAATTGGAATTGAAGAGATTATTTAGAACTTCCTCAAGAGATTGAGCTAAAGGCTTCAAATTCTAGAGTTGATGTTTTTACTTCATTGTAGAAGATTTGTGGCTTTTACTTTTTTGTAGAAAATTGTTCTCTAAATGTAGAGATCGTTTGTTGTGGAGATCAAGGCACTAATAGTAGGTTACAGAGGGATTGCATGTTGCGAAGATCTATCAAGAATAACTACAACACCTTGTGTCGACGGACTGATTAAAGAATTGCAAGTATATTTTATACCATAGAAGTTAGTGAATGCTTTTGTGTTTACTTTGGACTTATGGTTTTCTTCAGTTTGAGTTTTCCTGTTAAAATTGTGTATTGTTTTTTTTTTCTTTTGAGTGATTGATTGCTATTATTTTTCTACTGTATATAAGTAGTAATCGAATCATAATATAAAATAAATACTGGGCATTATTAACTTTCATAGACTATAAAGAAAGAAAAAAAAAACAAATAAAAGACTTGACCCTTTTGATCAAAACATTGGCAAACTACATGAATGCCCATGTCAATTTGGACCAATCAAACTTCCAACTTTCAGTATTTCTTTTTTCTCGTTTGGGGTACCCAAAGTGGTCTCTTCCTCTCTCTTCTTTTGAACTTTAGAATTCAGATGCTTAATGGAGCTGTCGTTCATATTTTGGTGCTTTTTTTGTTTGATGGCAGTGTTTGAGGTGTTGATAGGATGGCTTATAATAATATCATTTGAGCTGGTCATTTATTTGACAAAGAAGCTGCAGGAGGGGGACCCTTCTTCTTCAAATAACATTACAAACTAGGTACCATTTGGATGACACCAATCTTGGCTGCTCACCTCGCAGTTGATCGTCTCAGTTGATATTAGACTTTTTTTAATTGCTTCTTGCATTCATCTCTCTATAAAATATTAATCAACAGACAGAAAGAGCTGTTTGGGTGTCATGCATTTTTAAGCTGGGTTTGGTGTGGTGCGGTGGTTATTGACAGTTCTGTGGTGTAGGCAAGAGGGTAAGTGGCAGGTTTAATGGCTAGTGTGCAGGGCCTGATTATGTCTATGGCTAGGATCTGGATTTGTTCGGTTTGATAATCGGTGGTGAGGGTGGTCTAGTGAGGAAGAAAGCCAAGGAGAAGAGGTAAAAAGAAGGCAGTCCATGTAGTTTGAAAGTACTTTAAGGGCATTTTTGTCGTCTAATGCAAAGTCGAAAAAATTTGATGCCGCGGTGGTATTTGGACGGTTTTTCTTAGAATATGTTTAAGGGATGGGTATGATAAAGTAAAGTAGAGTAAATTTAAAATAAAAAAAATAATATATAATTGAATTATAATAACTTTTTTTTTAGTTGTTGATATGAATGTTTTTTATTTTTTTAATAAAAAGTAGATATTTTTTGTAGTTTAGTGATGGTATCTTGATTTTTTTGAAAAGAATAAAAAAATTTTGAATTAAAAAAAAGAAGAAAAAAATTTTGAATTTAAAAATTTAATTTTACTCTACTTTACTTTATCTCTTTGCCAAGCATGTCACAATTAAAATTTTTTTTGAAAAATTTGGACATGAATTTAACTACTTTTAATTCTTGTCATTTTTTTTAAAAAATAAGTCAAAAAACTTAAGTTCTATTTTGAAAAATTTTCCATTTAGAAATGTTTATCTGCGGCAATCAAATAAATGGGAGCGCGTGCGACAGAGTGTAATATGATATCTGCTAATTTTCTCATTTCCAACGTTACATCAGTGAATCCAACGGTGGAAAAATAAAAACAGAATTCAAGTAAAACTTGAGCACCATCCGATACTCCTATAGCAGGGAGTTCATTTTGCACGGTTGGGATTTGAATAAGTGGGCCCCACTGTAGAGCTTCCCTGCAAAATTTGCCTTGATGGACCTGGTTAGAGATCTAGTCACTGCTATTTTTGCCTCATGCTCACCTTTTTTAAGTCCTCTTCTTTGTCTCTGTCTTTCTCTCTCTCTCTCTGTAACACAAGCAGTTGCAGAAGGAGAAGAAGAAGAAGAGTAGTAGAACAGTAAAAGTAAAATGGAATCTCCATTCAAGGGTGACATTTTGAGAGGGAAAGTAGCCCTTTTGACAGGGGGAGGTTCGGGAATCGGATTCGAGCTTGCAACCCAGTTTGGAAAACATGGGGCTGCCGGTGTTGCTATCATGGGCCGCCGCAAGGAAGTTCTCGATTCCGCTGTATCTGTCCTCCAATCTCATGGAATTCAGGTCATCTCTCTCTCTCTCTCTATCTCAATTGCAATCTTTTCCAATCTTGTCAAAATCACTTTTTTCCCCTTCCCTTTGGAAAATCTCAATGTTTCTCAATTGGGTTTGTTTTGTTGTGTGGTATTTATTTTGCTATGATTTTAGAATTTTTTTTTTCAAACTTTCAGTTTTTTGTTTTTGGATTTTTAGATATTTCTCTATTGGGTTCGTTTTGTGGTATGATTCTAGACTCTTTATCAGATTCTCTGTTTATTATTATTATTATTATCATTATTTTTTCAATCTTGAGATATTCGTCAATTTTTTTGATATTTCTCGATTGGGTTTCTTTGTTTTCTTTAGTGGGATGATTGTAGAATCTTTTATTTATTTATTTATTTATTTTTATTTCCTGCTCTAAATTGAGATTAAGCTATTCTTTATGATCTGTGAATTGTATGATTAAAAATGAAAACATCAGTTAAAAGTATAGACAGTACATAGATTAGCATTAAACAAATGCAAGTAATAAAACTTTTAGTAACTGACATGGTTTGATCACTGAACACATCCCCTGGTCTATTGAGGTAGCATTGGTGGGGCCAAATTTGATATTTTGACTTGAAGGAAGCTCCCATTCGTTGCCTGTTTTGATTCGCATATGATGACGGCAACTTCTCATCTCAGTCTTTGAGAAGACTGTAGCTCTAGCTACCATATCAAACATGTCGTCTATCTGCAGTATCAGATTATCTAAAGTTGACCCTTCGTGGTTTTCTTGTTAATGGTGTGATTGTTGGTACACGCACACTTTTGTTCTTTTGAGTGAGCAAAACTGGAACATCCCATGGCTTCATTTTCTTGAATAAGTTCGTAAAGTTGTTCATCAACTTGTGTTTTCAACTCAGCACGCTCTGTGGGATTGCTTTGGTTGGTGATTGAATTTGATGGTACTGATCCATGCTGTAAATCAAAGACCATATACGTATTGCAAGTTTATTGGAAGATGAAGATGACTAATGAGTAATTCGGACATCAGATAAAGATGTGGGGCTGGTAGGATTCATACCAGTAATGACATGGTGCATGGTATAACAGATCCGGAATTTGTGTAAGGGACTGATCTCAAGCTTCCCTGTAGTAGATGTTGAGAATAACGAGGAACTTTTTTCAATTTTAATTATGTTTATGAGATCTCAAAAACTGAGATACCTTTGTATAATAGGATTAGTTAAGACTGATCCATTAGACAGCCGTACGTGGACCACTAGCACATGCCAAGGCCAAGATTTATGTGTCATTTCCTTAACACATAGGTGAGTTATATGATCATCCCTGACTCTTAGGTAAGTCATGTTGTTTCCCTGACTATAACTCAAATATTTTCCCTGACGGTAGGATAGCCTCTTTATGTGATCTAAGGCATCAATGAGATGTGTGTTCTACGAGCCGCTGTTTTTTTTTTTTTTTTTTGGTAAATAATTCTACAAGCCTATGTTGTCAGGTGGTTAGGCGGTTGTCTGAAGGCTAGTTTTTAGGTAACTCGTATTGGACTTTATGGTTGCTTTTATGTTGTTATTGTGGCCATATTATTTTGTTTTACATGAGATTGTGCAAATGTAGATTATAGTTTCTATTCACTTGTAGGTTTTCCAAAATTTAGGTAACTAGAATGTCAGGTTACATGAAGATCCTGATGATGAAGGTCCTGATTTATAGATTTGCCCAAATTTATAGATATGCAGCAACGGAATGTTGAGACTCACCAGTTGAGTAGTGAATAAGTCATAGTTCATTTAGTTGTTTAATTGTCCAACATTTTAACACTTGGTTGGATTGATTCATTATCATTGGATTTAGTGTTTTAAATAAAAGACTTGATTTTATTTAGATGAAATGTTTGAAGTATTATGCTGAGGTAGATTTTATTTATGTATGTGGAGATGGTGGGGATGAGTCAGGCTTTCAGCTGAAAATTGTCCTCACGCCAAACTCATTATCACATGCGAGGAAGAGATCTCGGAAAGCTCTCACTCTTGAAGAATAACCTGGGAGAAGATCCCAAAAACTTAAATATTCATCATCTTAATCTTGTCTAAACCCTCAGAAGAGGCATTACGGCATTACAATGCTTGAAATAGGAGAAACCTAAACCTAAATCTAACCAGGAATTCAGGACCAACTAAACAAATTGATGGCTGGAAGACATCTAAAATAAAAAAATAATCCACTAAAATAAGCCTTGAACTAAAATAAAATAGAAACTAAGTGGTTGGTATGTGGGCTGGGTCCAAATGACTTGTCCACCTATGGGGACCATGGGTCTCTCCTGCATCATTGAATTGGTGAAAATTAGATTTTTTAGTTTGTGATACATGTATAAAGATATCATTATTTCCCATCTTTCGTATTTGCTAGAAAATAAAAGCAACCAAATTTTGGCGGAAGGTGGGTTATGAAGAAGTTAAACTAGTCCAGCTGACAAGGAAAAAGGTATTGGAATAAGGGTCCAAATGACTGATGTCTTCAAACATTTTACGAGTAAATGCTTTGCAGTTTTCTCAGCATTCCCCAAGGATGAGAACTGGGGATTTATTTAGTTAATTAGGCTATTAAGGAATGCCTTTTTAGGCAGATGGTTTTGAAAATTATGCCAAACAGAAAAAAAATGACTTTTTTTTCTAAAGGATTGGTTTCCACAATTTAGATCAATTAGGATGTGGCAAGAGTATATGTGGAGAAATAACTTATGGGTATCTTCAAGACTATACATCCCGAGTTGGATCTGGACTAGTGTTTTATATTGGGCCACCTTGTGGAATTATGATAATTTGAGTAGTTTCCATATGAATTTTTTACTTATATTTTTAACATCTTGTTAAGAGAAATTTTGGGAGGAGAGGGATGATTCAATATGAGAGGTTCCAACTAGTGGAACGATTTTTCTGGGAGAGGAGTAGAGCGTATCAAAGATTGCATGGAGAACAATGATTTGGAGTAGGGGCGGACCCAAGTACATGGGTCTGGGGGTTGAACCCCCACCCATTTTCTAAAATTAACTTCAAAATTGTTAAAACTCACCCAAAAATATTAAAAATTAATATGTTTTTTTTTATAACATTTGCCCTTTCCCCTAATATTTCTTTTGCATAAAGTCCCCCAAGTTGAATTTCCTTAGTCCTCCCCTAATTTGGAGAAAGGAATTAGTTAGGCAAGCATTGATTTTCGATAGATCAAACTGCTTTCTTCGTCTCTCCAAATCTGCTTTTAGCATGTGGGATGGACAAGTGGCTGGCTGATGCTTTAGGGCCTATTTAGATAAATGAGGAGTAAAGTAAAATGAAGTTCATTTTGTATGAGGAGTGAAGTGGAGGAAAAGTGGGTTGAAGTTAAGGTAGATTGCTCCACTTCACTCTATTTGGATGCTTGATGTGAATTGAAATTTAAAAATATTTTGGAGTAGAATTGACTTTTACTCTAGGAAATTGAATCATTTAGGGTTGAATTGAAATGAAGTATACATGGGCTGACAACAATACTTCATCTTTGGGCCAGACTCATTCAAATAGGGTAGAGTGAAAATTTTAAGGTGTTAGGGCCTCTTTAACTTCACTCTACTATATTTTTTTCTTATCCAAAGGCAAGTGAAGATTGGAAAATCTTGGGTAATGATAATTTTTTTTTTTTGCATTTAGCTCTTATACTAAAGCCCTTGTTGTGGCTGTAGGCATATCTATGCCTGTTTTATACTCTCTTATTTTCTAATAAACTTTTACTTGTTATTGATAAAAAAATGGTGCTCCTATGTCTTACATAATGAAATTACTCTTTTGTAGCTATATTGAACAACTGTCATTAAATATTATGTAATTATGGTGCCACTATTGGCTGAAGACTTTGCAACGGCTCATATTCTATTCAAAAATTATTTAATCATTTCTTCAAAATCCTAAGGTGGAGGAGGTCCACTTTGGCTATTCCATTACTCAGCAAGTGCATTCTTTATTTGGATTCCTGGCTGGGAAACTGTATCTCGCAAGGTCATAGAATACCTGCCACCATAATCTCTAAGGTTACAAAAATTCATATTAATTTATTATCATTATGTTATCTGGTCATCATTGTGTCCTTGATTCACCTTGATATGACAGACCAATGAAGGCACTCAAACTCACAATGTAGGCTAGTTAAATGTGAGTGACAGATAAGAACCCACCATTCCATGAGCGAACTTTCTAACCCTTGTCTAGTGAAACTTGACCCTTTATTACCTTGTGATTTAGGGTTCCTTGTAATTACTTTTTCTTCATCTTTTCTTCATCTCAGTGCCAAAGTCTTTTTTCATGGTTTAAAACCTTGTTTATTGGTAAGATTTGGAAACACTTAAAAGTGGTTAGATATATATTGTCTAGTGTTCCAAGTATAAATTTGCTTACAAGTTACAACATCAATTCATGTTTAAAAAAATGCCTTGGTTTAGTGTCCAAAGGATCTGAGTAAAATCAGTGAGAATGAAATTGGTGTTTGCTATGTGTTTTGTTCTAGGCAATCGGGTTTCAGGGTGATGTTCGCAAGAGGGAAGATGCAGCCAGAGTCGTGGATTCAACTGTTGAACATTTTGGTAGACTTGACATACTTGTGAATGGTGCAGCTGGCAATTTTCTTGTTCCATCTGAGGATCTGTCTCCTAATGGGTTTCGAACAGGTTATGTATCATCAAACTGGGTGGAGATGGTTAGCATGATATACATTTGACACTGCTTATCTAAAAAACTTCTGGCATTATAATATACATGATGAGGTAGTGAATGTCCAATAATCTCCTTTAAGACTTGTGTTATTTGAAACTTTCCACTTTCCTATCCCCATCTTGAGGCAACATGCTTGGCATATTTTGACACAATTGCCATGATGCCCGGTTACATATACAGATAAGGATGTGGGTGCAGGGTCTAGGGACATGACACGTAACTACCTAAAATCTAGGACACGGATATGGTTGGCCCATCTGATTCTTTACCATGCAAAAATTTCTTAGCATAGAAAAGTAAAGGAACTAAATACAGTCGGATACCATTTAAATTGTATTCAACAAGTATCTATTCAGTATCTAATAGCAACATTGATTTGAACTACAAAATATTGGTACTCTAAGCAAAATCTGGTTGTTTTTTTTTCCTGTCATTGGAATTGTCCACTTGAACAAGACTAATCACACAATATAATCTACCAATTCTTTGAATTGTCCTACTTGGAGCTGTCCAAAAGAGCTTAGATGTTTTATCTGAATATCTGTTACTCCCTCTCCTTTGCTTTTGCAGTCATAGACATAGATTCTGTTGGCACATTCACAATGTGCCATGCAGCACTCAAATATCTGAAGAAAGGAGCGCCAGGGAGGGAACCTTCAAGCGGTGGAGTAATTTTGAATATAAGTGCCACTTTGCACTATACAGCATCTTGGTATCAAGTTCATGCATCTGCTGCTAAGGTTTGTCGGCATATCATGCTTGTTATGTAGTCATCAGCATCATCAACAAAGCCTTGTCTCAACTATGTTGGGGATGGCTATCATGTTCATTTATCCAGAATTATTTTCTGTGGGTTGTTCTTAACGTTGGTATTACTTCCTTTCAACAGGCAGCTGTTGATAGCATTACTAGGTCCCTTGCGCTAGAATGGGGGACTGATTATGATATAAGGGTAAACGGGATTGCACCAGGACCCATTGCAGACACTACTGGGATGGGTAAGCTTGTACCAGAGGAGACAAAGAGCGAAGCCAGAGAGTCCATGCCTCTGTACAAACTGGGAGAAAAATGGGACTGTGCAATGGCTGCCCTCTACCTTGCATCAGACGCAGGTGGGCGACTTTATTTCTATTGTAGATTGGTGTTATTGTTTACTCAACAACTTTGTGCCTTTCCTCTCTCTCTCTCTCTCTATATATTTTATATATGGGAAACAGTTCTTATGGTCCTTAGAGAGAGTTTTGGACCATTTAGCATAGTAAGGCCTACGTTGCAAGCCATCCAAATGGATCATACACACGACCCCCCTAAATTGCACATGTACGCCAATTTTGGGACCCATCCGAATAGATTGGACTGTTGGGTCGATTGCACATCCATATATATGTGTGTGTAGTTGATCCAAAGGTCAGTTTATCCAATGGTCCCGTTTATTCGAATAGGATCCAAAATTAGTGGACATGTGCAATTTAGGGGGGGTCGTGTGTGTACCATTTGGGTGGTTCGCAACGTAGGCCCCATTATGTGAAACGATCAAATTTGATCTGTAAGGATGGTCCTTACAGGACCGTTTCTCTCTCTCTCTCTCTCTCTATATATATATATATATCATGACCAATTTGTGTTACTTTTTGCATGTCACCTATGTAGGGTCCACCTACGGGCAGTCCAATCTTACATGACCTGACAAAGGGCAAGGTCCAATTGATTGGAGAACCCGATTCCAATCCACTCTCAAAGCTATAGAAACTAAAGCATTCACTAGTAGTAGGAGAAAGATCACATTTGCAGCGATTCAATTTTATTGATGGGACATTAATAAAAACAACTTGGGTTGGATGTTCCACTGCTATGTTTTAATAATCTTTCTCATATTAAAAATCACCCTAAAGAATTATATCTAAACAATATAGATAGAATACCACAATAATATCCTTATTACAATGCATTACATATCTGATACTTTATATTTTTTTTCACTATGCTTGGTATTTTTTGTTCAATATCCTTCTCTCATTTTCTTGTTCCCAATCTATTATGTAGGTCATCATTTGTGATGAACTTTGCATCACTTACTACTTTCTTAACTTCATTTTTCCTTATTATACATTTCATAATTTAACGTCTTTTCTCTCAAGCTGCTTCCTAAACCCCTACACTCTACCACCAGTTTTTTTTTTTTATAGTGTTTTGACTGTTTAACCCTTTCAACTCTCCAAGCACCATTTTTGCTACTATCCTTATATAGTTAGCCATTTGATTCTACATCATTGTAGTATCCTCCCCGCCCTAATGTTTTTACTATTTTCTCCCTTTCAACTCTCCAAGCACCCCTTTTGCTATTGTCCTTATATAGTTAGCTATTTGATTCTACATCATTGTAGCATCCCCGCCCCTGCCCTGCCCCCAACCCCCACCTGATGGGGACATCTTACCAAATTCCCCAAAACCATACAAAGTTTATCAGAGAAGAAAGCGCAGGGCAGCCGATCAAGCTCTAATCTGGTTGGATGATCAATACTATGGCATTGAACGCGAAGAAAATACAAATCCACCGTTGGATTATCTTTCGGAGGAGATCCGACGGTTGGATTTCGTTTGATCGCGATGGCGGAGCATCGACGGCCCATGTGCACAATTACAGTGAAGGCCCCACATAGGGAAGTGGCACATGGATTGAAGAAGTGAAGGGGTCCTTGGATTTGTTTTGTTTGGAGGGCCCATGGTTTGATTTGTTAATGTATTGGGTCCCATGTTTAATTTATTTCTTCCCTTAAGTTATTTGTTTGGTCCCATAGTCTAATTGTTTAATTAGTTTGGTCCCAATTAAGTTTTTTATTAGAGTCTGTAGAGGGACCCGTTTCGTTTTGTCTATGTAATAAGTAAGGGAGTAAAAGGGGGACCGCCTTCATAAGTGAAAAAAAAAAAAAAAAAGAAAAGAGGATGTGCGCAAGAGGGACTTGCACACGAATTCCAAGGTGCGCAAGTCCATCTTGCGCAAGATCCCAATTCCCCCCTTTTTGTTCTTTTCCTTCCTTTCTTATCTTTCCTTTCTTCTTTTCCTTTTTTGGTTGGAGAATCCTTTAAGTCTAGGGCTGGTCTTCTCCACTAGTATGATGCATGTAAGAAAAAAATTCTGGAATAAGAACGGAGCTTCTTCTTCTTCTTCTTCTTCTTCTCCACTTGGTTGCAAGCCACCTTCTTGATAACTACTTCTAACGCCTCCTGTGATTGGAGTTTGGTGAGAGCCCAACAAAGGTATTCCCTATCTCTTTTACTCTTCTCTTCCTGAGTAACTTCTAGCCACCACAAGACCCCAGATCTGCTGAAAATATATCGTGATCAACAGCCCAGATCTGATCTTGAACAACTGAACCACAACAAGCCCTAAGTGTTGGAAGTTCTGCCTTCCATTAAGATCCACTTTATAAATCTGATGAACTATTACTGCGGGATCTGTAAGAAGGGTTTAGATCTGTTGTTGACCTACCCTTGGAATTGACAGACGGTTTGTACTGATCCAGATCTGAACTTTATACAATTTTCAGATCCAGATCTGAAGTTTCTGCACTTTTCTGATTTCAGCACTTCAACTACATTGCAATAGATTAGGTTTGCATCGTCCTGCATCAATCTTGGTATCAAAGCCATAGGTTCACTTAGGGTTCTGCAATTATTTTCAGTTTTGGAACTTCTTTTCAAATCTGAAAATTACTTGCAATTATTTTTAGTTCTGGAACTTCTTTTCATATCTGAAAGTTACAGATCTGAAATCTGTTGATCAGTCCACCATTCATCATATCACGACTGCAACATTACAGATCTGAAATCTGTTGGTATTAGTCCGCCATTCATATCTGAAAATTACAGATCTGAAACCACCATTCATATCTAAAAATTACAGATCTGAAATCTGTTGATCAGTCCACCATTCATCATATCACGACTGCACAATTACAGATCTGAAATCTGTTGGTATCAGTCCACCATTCATCATATCACGTCTGCAAAATTACAGATCTGAAATCTATTCAGCAGTGCCCATCTGCAATTGATTTGCAGTTCTGAAATTTTTCTCTGCAGAGCATACATAGCATCACATCACAACTGCAATTGATTTTCAGTTCGGAAAAATATTTTCTGCAGTGCATACACAGCATTGCATCCCACCTGCAATTGGTTTTCAGTTCTGAAAATTTTTCTCTGCAGCGCATACACAGCATTGCATCACAACTGCAATTGGTTTTCAGTTCTGAATTTATTTTCTGCAGTGCGTAGCCCTTTAGCATCCATCTTGTATGGCCATTAGGAGCGGTAGAGATTTCCAACCCGAACACCTTACAATGGATTCCTCCCAAATGTCCAAATTGATGGATGAGGTTCTGGCCAGGAACAATGTCATTATGACTGAGAGGTTGGCTGCCATGCAGGCGCAATCTGACATCCGTCTTCATGAGGCCACAGCTCGTCTCGAGGCACGCCTCGAGCAGATTGAAAGGTCCCAACGTGATGATGACGGGCATCAACATGTTCGGAATCGCCCACAGGGGAGGCATAGGGGTAGAGAGCGAGATAATGAGACCGACCTCGAATCTGAGGCGGGTGATGACCGTAGGCCCCAAGGCAGGAGATGGAATCCTGAAGAGTGGGTCCTGAGAAGTGTAAAGGTTGAAGCCCCAACCTTTGATGGTCGCATTGATCCTAGGGTCTACTTTGACTGGGAATCTGACATGGACCATTATTTTGATTGGTATGATATGTCTGAAGAAAGGAAGGTCCGATTCGCCAAAATGAAATTGGTGAGTCAAGCCCGTTTGTACTGGGTTGATCTTGAGCGGGGTTTACAGCGTCGCCATGAGGCACCTATTGATACCTGGGATGAAATGAAGGAACACTTACGGGTCAAATATCAGCCCCAATCTTACAGGGATAGACTTTTAGATCAAAAGTCTAACCTTAGGCAGGGTAGCATGTCCGTGACCGAATACATCAATAAGTTCGAAGAACTTAATTTAAGATGTAATACCCAAGAAGACCTTCCTGAGCGAATTTCAAAATTTAGAACAAGTCTTCGCCCCGAATTTTAACGGAAACTAATCACTGTAAAAACGGCTAGCTTAGAAGACATTTACGAGGTGACCCTTAACCTCAAGATAGCCATGAAAAACAAGCAAGCTAAACGCAGTGATTATCGGGGAACAGATTCCAAGCCTTATTCCTCGGGTAACAAATCTAATTCAAATTCCCAATTTACCCGTAATCCCACAAATGGTCCGCATACATTTAGGGATAACAAAGGCAAATGAATCGTTAGTGGCAGTTCTAAATCTCTCACCTGCCATAAATGTCACGTTTATGGACACTACGCCAGTGAATGTCCTACCCGCAACATCAATCTCTGCGTAGAAGACGTAGAAGATGAGAATGATCCTATGGTAGATACCTATATCCCGGATTTTGTGCCTAGCGATGAGGATTGTGAAAATCCGGAAGATCGGGTATCCTTTCTTCGATTTACACCCTCCTATCCTCAACGTGGAAATGCACAATCTTTAACAAAAGATGACCCCCCAAAATTAATGGTTGTAAGATGTGCATTGACCATACAAGAAAATGAGGATTGGCATAGAACTTCCATCTTTCATACCTACGTCAAGTGTAATGAGAAGAGCTGCAAGATCATTATTGATAACGGGAGCTGTACCAATGTGGTGTCAGCCAATAACTTGTCTAGACTAGGCTTGACCCCTGTTCCACACCTTAAGCCATACCGTGTCTCTTGGGTGGATTCTACATCCATTCCCGTGACCCAACGATGCTTGGTCCCAATTAGTATGTCCACCTATCAGGACCAGCTATGGTGTGACGTGGTTCCTATGGATGTGGGACATATCATTTTGGGGAGACCTTGGCTTTATGATATGGATGTTACCAACTTTGGGCACACAAACATTTGTGCCTTTCAATTCAAAGATAAAAAGATAAAATTACATCCATTACCCCCTAAAGGCAAGGACAACCCTAAAGAAAGTGCTAAACCCAGTACTAGTGTTTCCACTCCTACGACCAAGGGTTTACACATCTTAAGTGCAAGAGAGTTTCAGGCTGACTTAGATGAGAGGACTCATAAGGGCTCCAAGGAGGATCCTATTGTTTATGCTGTAGTTCCTACAGATATTGTCACGGAGTCCGCTGCTAATGTTCCACGTGCCGTGGAACCTGTTTTTCATGAGTTTAGGGATGTCTTTCCCGATGACTTACCGAACGAGCTCCCGCCCATGCGTGAAATTCAGCATGCAATTGACCTCGTTCCAGGAGCGACCCTACCTAACTTGCCCCATTATCGTTTGAATCCTGCAGAACATGCAGAACTAAAACGGCAGGTAGAAGAGCTTCTTGCCAAGGGTTTCCTTAGGGAGAGCTTAAGCTCTTGTGTTGTTCCCGCACTATTGACTCCAAAGAAAGATGGAACGTGGAGGATGTGCGTGGATAGTCGAGTTATCAACAAGATTACCATTAAGTATCGATTTCCGATACCTCGGTTAGATGATATGCTTGACATGATGGCTGGTGCTACTATCTTTTCCAAGATAGATCTTAAGAGTGGCTACCATCAGATTCGTATTCGTCCTGGCGACGAATGGAAGACTGCCTTTAAAACGAAGGATGGGCTATATGAATGGCTTGTCATGCCATTTGGGTTGTCAAACGCACCAAGTACTTTTATGCGGGTCATGACACAAGTGTTGAGGCCATTTATTGGTCAGTTCTTGGTAGTCTATTTTGATGATATTCTTATCGACAGCACTACTACAGAACAACATCTTAAACACTTGTGGCAAGTTTGTAGTACTTTGCGAAAAGAACAACTATACGCAAACCTTAAGAAATGCACATTCATGGCGGATAATTTGGTCTTCTTAGGTTTCGTAATATCTGCTGCGGGCATGGCTGTTGATCCTGAGAAGATTAGAGCTATTGTTGAATGGAAAATTCCATCCAATATTCATGAGGTTTGTAGCTTTCATGGTCTGGCCACATTTTACCGTCGATTCATTAAAGGTTTCAGTACCATCATGGCTCCTATCACAGATTGCATGAAAAAGGGTGAGTTTCGTTGGAGCCCAGCTGCTACTGCCGCTTTTCAGGAGATTAAAGTCAAAATGACAGAGGCCCCTGTCATGCGATTGCCCGATTTTTCCAAAGTTTTTGAAGTGGCTTGTGACGCGTCGGGTGTGGGAATCGGAGGTGTCTTGAGCCAAGAAGGACACCCAGTCGCTTACTTCAGCGAAAAGCTGAATGATGCTAAGCGACGGAAGTATTCCAATTACGAAAGGGAATTCTACGCATTAGTGCAAACCCTTAAACATTGGCGACATTATCTTTTGCCGCAAGAATTTGTCCTGTTCTCTGATCATGACGCTCAGATCTGATCTTGAACAACTGAACCACAACAAGCCCTAAGTGTTGGAAGTTCTGCCTTCCATTAAGATCCACTTTATAAATCTGATGAACTATTACTGCGGGATCTGTAAGAAGGGTTTAGATCTATTGTTGACCCACCATTGGAATTGACAGACGGTTTGTACTGATCCAGATCTGAACTTTATACAATTTTCAGATCCAGATCTGAAGTTTCTGCACTTTTCTGATTTCAGCACTTCAACTACATTGCAATAGATTAGGTTTGCATCGTCCTGCATCACACCCCCCCCCCCCCCCCCCCCCCCCCCCCCCCCCACACACACACACACACACACACACACACACACTCACACGCACTCCAACCCACACGCACAGGCACACACGAATAATATGTCATGGATTCCATGGAGTTTTCGTCATGACCTAGAACCCCGAATTTTGCATCTCAAACTCAAGTTAATGTGAGATAGGTCAAATCATCGCAGTGAAATACCCATTTTTAAGATCAAGCATCCCATGATAAATAGACCACAAGATATTAATCAATCCTTATTTATTAATTCAATCCATGATTGTGTAACTTGTTTAGAATAAACAAAACAATTGAAATAAACTAAATGTGATAATTCAATGGTCCGATTAGAATCCTAATAACTTAAACCAATTAAATTCTTTGAATATCTAATTTATTCCTAAGCTATATCAACAGAATTCTACTCTTTTGTCCTTTTGAGGCTCTTCCTCAATCCCATTGTCAGCTAGTTCCATTCACCTAGGTATCTGAAAATTGTTCCATGTATTGGGATAAGTTCCAGGAAAACTTAGAGAATAAACAAGCATTCATAACATCCCATATAAGCATTCAAAGGTTCAAAGGGATTAAGTGACTAGTTGCATAATACATAAAAACAGAGTTAGTCTTACAAAAACAAGAAAAAAGAGGTTAATGTCATCAAGGATTCATAAACGAGATGAACAAATCAATTAGAAACCTTATAAGTAGCTTAAGGGGCAATGGCAACTCCACATGAACTAAGGCTAGCAAATTAATGCCCCTGTAGTTAGGACCTTTTCCAAGTGTATCGATGCCCCACTGGAAGGACCTTTAAGGTGGTACCCTGAATACCCTACTCAATTACAACCCTACTAGGTTAATAGGGCCTTCGTAATTGGACCAAGTGATGATAATCACAAAGCCTGACTGCAGAGAGAATAATAGAGTTCAGAAGCCACTCACAGCAAGCATCTACACTTTGTTTGGTCAAAAATGGCTTAGTGGAGCCAATCGCCTGATAAGTCAAAGGATCTGACATATGAGACATATCATAAACCCTAGTCAATGTTTCACTTGGGTAAGCACTCTAAAGTCTAAACTAGTTCATACAAGTTCTTCTTAATAATCACAAGGTCTAGCATCAAAGTAGAGCAATCCCTCTAAATCTTACATAAAACAGGTCAAGATTAAATGATTTATGTATTTTACTAGTTTCCAATAGAATACCAAATTTCAGAAGATTCAGAAAAATGGCTTTCATAAAATGATTGAGTCCTTGGTTATAATTCCCTTTAGAGTTATTCCGGTTGGCATCAAAGACAAATAGGAATTACCTAAATTTCAGAACTTCTCCAGATTTCATAGAAATCTACCAGTTTGGTCCTTTTTAATGTGCAAGTGGGACCAATAACTGAAATTTATTGCAGTTGGCAGATTTATCTTGTAACTTTGTGCTGTTGATAACTTCCTTGTTTGGAATTTAGTGAATTTTATGTTGGTTTCATACTGCTCGACAAGAGTAAACCCACGAACTGAAGATCATTTGACTCCCAAAAGGTGGTCTAGAAGCTTGCTGCTCGGTTAGGAAATTCCGGATTTGGCCTGTTAAAGAACCCAAAAATCCCAATTGTTCCAAAACCTAACATGGAATCAATTTTCATCAGAAATTATGGTTTCCAGAATATATCTAGGGTTTTTAAATCAAAAGAACTCGAAGAATCATACCAAATACCGGAATACCTCATTAGAACTCAAAAACAAAGAATCAACAAGCGGATCATGCATGATCAGTTAATCAGATTATCTAACATGCCTCTCTTAATTTTCTGCCTGTTATCAACTGACTCTCCTAATCTGATTCTAGTAGTGTTTTACTGTGGTTAGATACTACATAGGCTACCCCAAGTGTCAACATAGTCAATACCTGGCCGTGGTGGGTCCTGCATGGGGCCTACAGTTTTAAAATAAATTTTAAGCTAATAACATGGCCACCCCTGGCAGTGGCATTCATCTACATTTGTTAGATTTATTAATTTCTTATTAATAATGAATGATTACCCTTAATCATGTTGGCCAAATTCCAATGTATGTTTATTCAATTCAAGTTTTCGCAATTTAAGCATTAAAGTAATAATTTTGTGTGTTTTTTGGGGTTTGGGCCCTGAGGTTTGCACAACCTGAATGAATTGCACTGTTGGATCTATAGTGTGAGGGTTTTATTTATTTATTTATTTTATTTTTATAAATTTGTTGGCCACAGCTCAGAGGTTAGGATCATTGGAATGACTTTGAAATTTCATAACTGGTGTGGTCCCACTTTGATCATTCGATCCCACCTCTCCAATGATCTGGGGGGCCATAGGTAGGTCCCAACAGCTGTCCCAAATGGGAGTCTCCGATAGGAGCATTCCTGTATATACTCTGTGTGTGTGTGCGTGCGCGCACGTGTGTAGCCAAACTGGCAGTGGAAAATGAAACAACACTCTTTAGGTATTTTTAGTTTTTAACGAAGTGCTGATATCTTGTGAAAAAGATTCATAGATATAATGGCATTATGGTTTCAATTCACCTACCAACTCCCCTCTGTTTTAGACTTAATGAGAACCCTAGACTTTATTTTATAATCTATTATAATGAAGAACCAGCCCATTAAACAACTTCTGAATGTCATGCACAGATGAAGACTCATCCAAAAATCAACAACATAACTCCTAGGGTGTTCACCCAAACGCCCAAGGCCCAACACTAGAGGACTGTTCTTGAATCCCGCTGTCAAAAATTCTTCACATTGGAATGACAACTTACTGGATCACTCCAAAATTGCTGCAGACTCACTACTGAAACACTCCAACCAAAACCATCCCAAAAAAATCCATGCAGCTGAATCCTAAGGTGCTGATGTCAGCATTTGGGTGCTGATATCAACCCCTCTTCCTAGAATGCGCTTTGATACCAATTGTTGTACTTGCCATGAGTTTGTGAGTGGGAAAGAGTCTTTTATGAACCTCTTTCTATAAAGTTGGATAACTCGGATGTAAATGAAGATAGTAGGTTTGCCGTGTAAGTTGCTTCACATGATACCTGAAATTGTATGTTGAAACCATCCCATTTGATAAAAGGGCTGTGCGAGGAAAGGGGGAGGGGGGACTTGTTATCTATGATGCCCAGATACGAACATGGGTGCGGACACAAATACGGAGATCAGGGATACGACTCTGCACTTTGAAAATTTTAAGACATGGATATGAATACGGGTGTCCTAAATTTTCCTTTAAATTACATCTTAATTAATGAAATTATCATTGTTTATGTTCAATTCTAACATTTTCCATGTTGAAAAGTAAGAAAACTTAAAAAAATAAATGAAATAATAGACTTGCTAAGTAGGATATACTAAATTTATACCTCGAAAGTATCAGTGCAGTATTAGATACTAGTACAGGTATTATATCAGTCCGATACAGGTACGTTGAGCTTATACAAGTATCCGGGTATCATAGCTTGTTATATAGTTAGAGAAGTAGAGATGATAGTCTAGATGTTACAAGCTTCAAGTAAAGAAGATCACAGAAAGGATATTCTGGGCATCCACTCTTAGTGGGGGATGATGCCCTCCTTTTTTTTTTTAACATCGACATTAAAGCTTTAGGCCTCAGCATTGGTAGAAATGCATACTGTTTTGTTGTGGTGATGTTTGTTTCATCTTGTTCTAATTCATCTCTTTCTACATGAAAGGTAAATATGTCAATGGAACAATACTCATTGTTGATGGAGGACTTTGGCTAAGCAAGCCTCGTCAGATTGGGAAGGACGATGTGAAGCAGCTTTCTCGGGTTGTTGAGCAGAGGTCCAGGACAGTTCCTACCGGTGTTCCATCAAGCAAATTGTGAATCATGATTACTGTGGCCATTTTATAGTTTAATGCTGGATTTCATATTCATCAAGGCAGCTTCAGTTTAGGTCCTGTAATGGATTCTTGTGTAATTGTTGGAAAGGCGATCTTAGTATTGTCTGGACATGTTTTAGTACTTGCTACAATGTCCTTTTGATCAATATAAGCCTTGAAATGAGAAAGGCTTGAGTTAATGGTTTTCTTTTACCCTTTATTTGTATTTTCAGTCTAGTGTGGCTCAAAACCTTTTTTAAGGGTCAGGGGGCCACCAGAGTGATACAATTGCTTCTTCTTTCGAAAGCCAAAGTCTGCTTTTGGCTATCAGCATGTTGGTGGAAATGCATTATTTTCAGAAAGTACGAATAAAGTATATAGTTTTGGATAGTTTTATTTCAATACCATGCCCTTTGTCACCTCGTCTTCTGGAGTTTATTTCCATGTTTCTAATTCTAATTCAAGGAGAGAGACAGGGAAAAGAATGAGTGAAATGTGCTTTCTTTTCCCGTACCGTAGGATGTCCATTTCCAAGGGAGAACAGGTACAGACGTGCTTTAAGATCGGAAACTTGGCCATTGAGTTAGCTAAATAAACTTCAGAACCTAGGCTGGGTCTGGCCCACTTGGATGCATGCAATTTACAGGGATAGTTTTTGCAAGGTCTGTGGGCCAATTCAAGCAGGTCTGCGGCCTGCATGTTGGGCCTAAAGAGGCATTGAATTTTTCATTTTTCAATTTAAATTATTAACAAAGTGCTATTAGGAGTTTTTGATTTAGCTTCCTAGTTTCATTTTGAAGTTCTAATTTTAGAAATTGTGTTCCTATATATGAGCACTGTAGAATCTTAGGATCAGTTTTAGAGATTCACAATTTTTTCTTCGTGGATCTTCTATGTGAGAGTCTTTTGAAAGGCGTCTTTTCCATGTTTTGATATTTTTGCAGAACTTGAATCCAAAACATTTTAGGGTTTGCCCAAAAGACTCTTCAAAGTTCCGAAGAACGGAAAACATATAGAGGAATGAACCTCAATGCATGAAGGAAAATTTTATAAGCTTCCAAAAGTGATTCTAATGTTCTACATTGATGTTATATATAGGAAAACGAACCTAAAATTAGAGACTTCTTATTAAAAAAATGCCTAATAGAACTAGGAAGCTAATCTTAATAACAACTCATTAAATAAATAAATAAATAAACAAAAAAAATTAGAGCGCTTTGGTTCCTCATGTGAGGTACTGGTTTGGCAGCATCATCTCCTACAGGCCTTTTAAGTTAAACTCTTCCCAACATTACCTTCTGGATGTTTTTACCAAAATGAAAAAAAAAAGTTACACTCTTCTCGGATTGCAATAGAGTTCGACCTTGATCTCGATACCTATTTGGATTGCCCTAGTAGACGTGTCATACTTATAAAAGGGATTCTATTATAAGTTATATTGATCCTTATTTCGACAGTTCCAACGCCATTGGATATAGCGTGAAGATTCTTCCATGATAAACAAACGTTTTATATATCGTCTTGCATCCCGTGGTTCGTTCTTGTTATACATGTGGTCTTCCAAGCAAAGAATCTCTAGTATCCATCGCATCACACTAGTGCCTTATAGTTACACCTACATCTAGTGGCAAACCTTGTACTTTTATTTGAGGGGCACAGACCCAAAAGAGCAATTGGTTTTTAGAAACAAACCAAGAATTTTCATATGAGTTTTGAGGGACAAATACAAATTTTATGAAAAATTAAAGTAGATCTAGAATTTTAATTGTGGTCTTAAAAGGAGACCATCATCCAATGAATGCATCTGCCCTCACGTAGATGTAATTGAGTTTGCCACTACCTACACTAAAGGTGACTCCGTAGGTATGCCTTGCACAAAATAGGGTCGGTGGTATTTACTCACCCTTAGCCTTGTACGACCCTTGAAATTTTGTAATGCAATGTTGTTCGTGTTTCCATCATCATTCATTATTGTACAAGCCTCCCCATTATAAGTCCTTTTGAATGTAAGATATATTCTTAACTACTTTTCTCAACAGTTAAGCATAAAGTTTTGTAGCACCATTCTTTGATTCATCCGAGTTCGCCTTAGTCACCATAGGCATCAACCTGCTCTACCTTTGCTTCTTCTGCTTTTATGGTTGATTGCTAGGCATTTCTATGTTAGTGGAGAGTTAATATGAATTACTTTTTTTTTTCCTTTTTTTTTCATTGCATTGGTATTCATTGAGTGGAGGATTGAAAAAAGTTTTCTGTGAATTTTACCTGAAAATTCCCCTTGGACGTTACTTACATTGAAAAGGACCCCGTAATTCTAACTACACGAGATTGTTCCTCAGGTCCCTATTGAGTGTAGAAAAAAGTAAATTAGAGTCACTAGCGGCGCTCCTCCTGTAAAAATATTTTTACAGTGACTTTCTACTTGCATCTTTATATGTTTCACTCATAAACTTGCTTTCTTCTTCCCCTTTTTTCTTCATCTTCTTCCTCCTCTTTATTCCACAACACCACCACATACACATGTGATGTGTTGTTATGACTAAGATACATATGTTCATCTAAAATCAAAATCAAAGTCAAAAGGACTTTACTTTTTGATGTGGTTTGACCTCGTAAACAAAAAGGAAAAGGAGAGATCAAATGCTTGCCTTCTGCATAGAGATGGACAACAACTCTATGTAACATGACTCCTAGTTCAATGCCCAAAGAAATATTCCTCCCTCATAGTTTTCAGATCTCATTGATCCATAATTGAATAACAAGATTTAACTCTTTAAACACAAAGGAAACCCTCTGTGAAGACGAAGAGGAAGAGGATGAAAGAAGCAATGGACATGAAAAAATACGAGTGAGGCTAGCCCCACCCATTGTTTCATTCGATTAGGATGGAGCAATATTTCTTTGGGCACACAAATAGGAGCCATGTTATATTGTGTTGTCCATCTCCATGCAGAAGCCAAGCATTTGACCTCTCCTTTTACCTTCTTTATTTATGAGGTCACATCACACAGAAAAGCAAATTTCTTTCACCCAATTTAATTTGAACACATACCTAAACCTTGTATGATTATTATTAGAGAGAAACTGAGTAGAATTAGTAGTCTCAATGGTGTAGTTATGGGAGGGAAAGGAATCAAGAAGAGAACTCTTCTATTTTGAACCCATCGATGTACTGCTTGTGAGATGAAAAAGAACTTTGCCTTGAATGTTTCTCTTAAACCCTAAAAGTTATACAGAAGCATCGTTAGTGGTGCTCTCTTATTGTACATATTACTAAATAGACAAGAACCGCTAGGGGCGCTCTTCAAGACATTTTTCTTGAACAAGAAAGGACCCTAAGGAACAATCTAGTGTAGTTAGAAATACTGGGTACAATATAGTGTAGGTGCTGTCTAAGGAGAATATTCGAGTAAAATCTTCAAGTTTTATTCTATTGCTTTAAAAAGAATCGTGAGAGGAGAAATTCTTCATTGTTGATGTAGATGTGATCTCCGTGCCTCCTTTTCAGCATTTTTTGAGTGAGAAAGAAACCTTAGAAATGGAGGTGTCAATGGCCTTGTAGCCTCTTTGAATATGAGAAGGGTCATTTGTTAGCCCATGGTCATGAGAAAATGGTAGGAGGGAGGTTATAGCTGTTTATGGATTTTTTTTTGTCTGTTTTATATCCATTGAAACTCATTGAGTGGAGGTAGGGTTGCAAATGGGTATTTGATTATCTAATTATTTGGAGGTTTTGATCATGCAAATTCTAGTTTGGAACTTGCTTTAAGTTCCAATTCATAAATGGGTTTGGTCGGGGTTCGGAACCCAATTTAAGTTCTGATTAATATATGGGTCTTATTTTGGGCCATAAAAGTTCCGACCCATGAACTTGGGACTCAGCACAAGAACCTTAAATATTGCAAAATATAGGCAAAACGAACTTTGGTTCAACATTTTTACATTTAGTCTTAAAGATAGTAAACATGATAAACTATTATAAGTTGAATGATGCTATTAGAAAAATAATAATAAGTTGAATGATATCCTTATTTTAAGGAAAAAGAATTTAAAAAAGTGAAAAGAATTTAAAACCAATTTTGGAATTAGATCCCAACTCTCTAGTTAGAACCGGTTCCAAAACCGAATCCGCATCCTCTCATCAAAACTGAGTCTAGAACCACCAAAACCATCATTTAGAAATGGCTCCTCCTGACACATTTGCATGCTAAGTGGAAGTTAATAGTGTTTCTATTTTTTTTTTCTCATTGCATTCAAAGTCATTGAGTGGAAAGTTAATACACATTTCTATTTTTTTTTTCTAGATTGCTTGAAAAGTCATTGAGTGAGATGCTCTTGATTTTCTTTGGGACTTCGGAACATATTGAAAAGTTGGCTTTCTTTTTGAAGCATCTTTTTTACTGTCGATCATTTGATTTTTTTCCTTTCTTTATCAGTCATCCTTTCTACCGCAACTTGACTTTGTTTGAAGATCTCCTATAATCATCTTTATGGTTTCACGATCAACGTAGAACTTTTCATCTACAAAATAGGACTTGACTTTAGTGAAAGGATTCCCATCAACAACCACCTTTTTCTGGACGCCATCATAGAAATACTTGAAACATTGATGTAATGTTGAAGGAACAATCCCATTCTCATGGAACCATGGTCTTCTGAGTAACATGTTATAGGATGTCAAAGCATCAATAATATCGAACACAACTTTTATAGTAAAGTCTCTAGATATGAGAGTTTGAGTTCAATAGTTCCCAAATATCTACAAAATAGGATTTGGCTTTAGTGAAATAATTCTCATCAGTAATCGCCATTTTCTGGATACCATTGCAGAAATATTTGAAACATTGGTGTAATGTTAAAGGAACAATCCCATTCTCATGGAACCATGGTCTTCTGAGTAACACCTTATAGCATGTCAAAGCATCAATAACATGGAGCATAACTTTTGTAGTTAAGTCTTTAGTTGTGAGTTTGAGTTTAATAGTTCCCACAGATTGTTGCCTACTTTTGTTGAACCTTGTTATGACCAAGTTTGAAGTTTGAAGGTCATTCATCATCATGCCCAAGGATGAAAGTGCTTAAGGGGAAGATTTACTGTGGACCCACAGTCTAACATTATCCTATCCATTTTAACTTTGGCAATGACCTCTTTTACAAATAAGAGTCTATTGTGTGCTTTTGTCCCCAAGAGAAGACCTTCATCCGTGAAGGATATTGTAGCTAACTGGGCTGCACAAATATTTAGAGAAAAGGTACTTTTAAGCTCTGTCTTAGTTTAATGCACTTCATTGAGAAATTCATTAGGACCAAGGAGGGCTTTGATAAGAGCCTCTCGAATATGTTGGGAGAATCTTAGAACATCATAAATAGTTAACAGTGCTTGGATCTTTTTTCGATGTGCCAAGCCATCATATTTTGTTGGAGACTTTTCATTCACAATTTTCTTTCCCACTTTTTGAGACTGTATACTTGTGGACTCATTTCCATCAATTGCATTTCCTTTATATTGCTTCTCAATATTTGTTGTTCTTTCTGGTAATTGTTTTCTTGAACGAAGTTAGATGTGATAGGCTTCATTAGAGGTTTTTTTCAAAATCTCTTCATCTTCTGGGGCATCCTTTTCTTCTATTTCATCATGCAATTATTCAATGCTATCAACCACGTTGCACAAAGCTACTCCCAACTAAGAGCCAATGTGGTTTTCTCCTTTGTCCGGTTTATCTTGGTTAATGATGAAATCCACCATCATGGATTGAATAAATGATCCATGCAAATAGTTGATTGCATGATGCACATATTCCTATTCAATATCATCAATAACAACACAATTTACATTATCATGCATTTTCAGGTAGGATATGGTGCACATCGCAATAAGCCTATTCGGATCGGCATCCAAATATGTTTATGGCAGGGGAACATAATTTGTCCCTTCTTCATCCCATGAAGTGTTTCCAAAATCTTCCGGCAAACTAGGCTTTACCAAAAAGGTCCATTGAAGTCCTCTTTCATAATCTAACACTTCTCTTATCATAGGTAGCCCAGCCTCTCAAAGACCTTTAACATTACTGATAACTTATAATTTTTCAGCTTCCTCTTCTTCATCAAATTTATTTTCAGTCTAATCTAAGAAGTCATCTATGTATTCTTCCTCTTCTTCATCAAATTTATTTTCAGTCTAATCTAAGAAGTCATCTATGTATTCTTCTAGCCATTGAGCTCTTTCAATGTATTTTTAGAGAGATTCTATGTCTGAGTTATAGTTTATTTTAAAACCCACATTGTAACAAGAGGCAATCTCTACCATTTTTTGTTTGCCTTCAATATCATGTTTTTGTCTATCTTGAGTTCTAATGATTAGGTGAGTCAAGAAGAATTTAGGTGGCGTATATTCTTTTAGTGTCACTAGGACCCTGAACTTTAATATGCCGACCACTTGTTGGTCATGAGCTTTATGCTTGTTCACATACTTCCTTTTCTTTGTACCCAACTTAATTTGTTGAGGTGGCCTACTTTTTGGAAGTTTTGGTTTTTCTTGAGTAGAGGTTGATGTAATGAACTTTAAATTTCTATCTCTACTTAATGTCTTGTTCCTTTTATTTCAAGTGGTAATTTTTTCTCACCCCTACTTTTCAAGGACAAATGCATGATTGGCCTTAGTAATTGCTTTGTTCTCTATTGTTTGATTTCCCATTAGATTGATGGTCCTATGATCTATCAGATCTTATATCTTTTCTTTTAAGACAAAGAAGTTGATAGTTGTATGAATAGTCGTCTGATGGTATTTTTAGAATTTTGGATGATCAACTTTGTTAACTTTATTGAGCTTCTTTGGCTTTGATAATTCTAACAACTTTTTCTCCAAGAGTTCTTCTAGAAGATCTTCAACATCTTCATTCAGAAATTGGTAAACCTTCTCCGTTCTTTTTTTAAATGACGAAAATTTTCTCCCTATATATCTCTTTTACTCTAATTTGGTATGCTTCTTCACTTGTTGTTTACCTTTGGATTTATCGGCTTCAACAACAGTCACCTCTTTTTTTGGCGGTGCCTTTTGATGAATTGTAGAAGGTGAAGGTATTAACTTCTTAGTTCTGGCAATCTCCTTGCTATGCCTTAAAGTGGAGTTTTCCAAGTCATGAGCCCTATGATTTAGGGCTTCAAAAGTTTCCACAAGTGAAGCCAGGAGAGGATATCGTGTCTCATGGCTATGACCCCTCAAGCAAAGTTTGATCTTTTGCTTTTTGAAGAGTGGGGTAGGACAATGAAGGCTAAGATCTATCCATCATGATATATATTGCTCAACAGTTTCATTAGATCGCTTAGAGGCTTCGGTGAGTTCTTCCATTCCAACTTCCAGATTGATGTTGTAGAAGTGTTAAAGAAAAGCACGTTTCTTATCCTCCCATGTTGGCCCCAGATCTTTTAATTTTGGGTCAGGTCAATTTGTCGGGTTCATTAAGTTGAAAGTTAGATGGATGTTTGATAGGCCATTTTAGAAGTGTAGATCATTGCATGCATGTCATTTTTGTGTAGGGCTCATTGGAGATGGGCTAGTCAAACCTTGTCGGACCTTAGGCCCAAGTCATTTGACCTCCATGAGCCAAAAGCTCTTTTTTCCAAATTTTCTAAAACTCACTAAAGAGAAGGAAGCCCTTCCTTATAATTTAGATAAATCTTTACGTTAACTTAACCTTAAAATCCTCTGATTGTTTTCTCTTTGTAAACCCTTTTCTTCTCATTTATCTTTAGCAACCAAACCCTAGCCTTCTGTAAAGGACCCAAGCTTTTTAGAGGAAAGGAGACCTTCCACCATCTTCATCTCCTCTCCTTCATCCCCTCTCTTGTATAGTTTGATATCGTCTGTAATGCCCATAAGTGCCAACCTCTTAGATTTCATGGAATTCCTTTTAGTTTATTAGGGCATGTTCAATAGCTTAAGAAGATTTTTGTATTTCTTGGATTTGTAAGATTTCTTATCAAGGAATTGAATCTAGATAAGGGATTTGTGCATGATTGGGTCTAGCTATAGCAGATCTGAGTTTTTATACAAGATTCGAGGCCAGTGGATAACTATAAATAATGCTAATTTATTTAGTTTATTGAATGATGTGGTTAAAATCTGATTTAGATGGTTATGTTTGTTGTGTTATTCGAAGTCTGGAATTCTGATTGATTAAGATTAAGTTTTCAAGAGAAAACCCATAAGAGGTGAATTTGTACGTGCCTATGGCTAAGCCGTAGGTTAGCCTACGACTCACTTTCCAGTGAGCTGTTTATTGAGGAGTTGTTCTACGGCAAGCCTTACGGTTATGTCGTAAGAGGATTTACGGTTAAGTCGTAAGACCGGCTAACTATGCCGTATGTTGGGTTATGGCTATGCTGTAAGATAGCCATGGATAAACCATGGTACCCAGGACCCTTAATTAATTTGAGTAGTATGGTAGGTTAGAAATAATGACCATAACTGACAGATTCAGTTACATAGATTGCACTACAAGTAAGTGACCTTAGATAAGTGACTTCCAGAGTTCCAGGGGTGTAAGATCACTTGACCTTAAATGATGCCCAATGGATAATTAATAAATAAATCAGTATATGACTTGGGTTTGTAAATAAAACGAGTTCCGTTCTTAAGGAGGGTTAGCTAAATGAACACATGGAATTGGATTGGACTCAAGATGGGAATGTGAGTTCTAGGATACATCTCATGATAGACATCGAAAGTAGATCAATAGTATCATAGGCTCACATTGTCATTTTGAAGAAAGGTTTGGTTCGATGTGTATGCTCATCTAACTATGACTATTAGGTGGTGTAGTGCTTACCTTCAAAGAAATTGAAAAATACTACATGAGCATAATATACTGTTAAGTTATGCAACCTTATCACTTTAAAATATTAATGCTTGGGTGTTGTTAGTTGAGGGTTTCAAAGCATGATTTTATTAAGCATCTGTATACATAGGTATTCATAAATATTTATATTTGATTTACTGCAGTAGGAGGTGGTCGTACATCATCGGGCCAGCATGTACTGTGTGATATAGTACACAACACACAACAATGCTATTTGTTATATCTGGAGGGAATATCTACGTTTGTATATTATATCTGGCGGGATTACCCATGTTTGTGCATTCATCACATTGTTCGGCATTTAGTATATTGATTTAAGATGCAAATGTGAATTACGTCAGTTGTCCAACATCGTTACTTGTAGTTCACTTCTTACTAGATTACATCAATTTGACCCATTACTTTTGGTATCTAGGTCTTGATGCCGGTGCCAAACCTGAAGGTCAGGAGGCGCAGGAGATTTTGCCAGATGGCAGAGTTATTGAGTAGAGTATTGATGATATCATTTGAGATGTCTTACTGGTGATACTTAGATCGGAACATTTGACTTTTGTACTAAGGCCATATTTGGGCCATTAGTGTATTCATTAAATTTATTTTTCTTGGGATTATAATTTTTAATTGTTATGCTTTGGAGTTCTTGACCGGTGAATTAATTATTATTAAGATTTGATTATATAATTTGAATATGATACTCAGCTACGTAGATGATGAATTTTACTTCCGTATGTGATTATGGTTACTTAATCAACAAGCATGGCCTTACGAAGCACTTCAATCCTTCAGAATTAGGGCCCGTGTTGTTATTCAAGAAAATTTTAAATTAGTTCTAATTCTCTCACCCCTAGGACTGGATTTGGATCCGGCTTAGTTTTGGGGTCGTGACAGATGTTATTAGAGAAGTAAAGTTTCTAGAAGTTTTAGAATATACTAGAAATGTAGGTCCAATGTGAGGATTAGAAATTTTAGTGGGAACATTACTTGTAGATGCATATAGTTTTTATATATGTATATAATTTTTAGCAATGTTTAGTGTCTGCGTGGGTGTGCTTAGCTTCCACATTATAAATCGTTTACTCTCTAACAATTGGTTGTTTTGCATATATGGGACCTCAGATAAGGAAAATAAAAGGTAATCCGTCCTCTGATGAATCGGTGGGCCTAGTAGAGCAGCTAATGATCCAATATAAAACATACTTCAGGCTATGCTAGCCCACCAGCAATGTCAAGACCAGTAAATGACCCAATTGCTAGAAGTAGTGCAAAGGGTGAATCAACCTCATGTGGTGCATGCAGTGTTGCCGTCTCCTCCGCTACCACTGCTGCCGCGCCCACTGTTTGGGGTACAACCTCAAGTCATAGATCAAGCAACATTTCAGGTTAGTGTATTTGAGGTTTTACAGAGGATTGGACAGCCTTCAGTTGTTGTTGCCCTTAGACCGCAAGATCCCAACGATATATTTGAGAAGTTTAAGAATATGGGACCACCGAAGTTTAATAGGGGTGAAGATCCAATGGTAGTTGAGGAATTCTTGATCCAAGTTGAGAAGATATTTGACAACTTAGTCTGCATAAAGATACAAAAGGTTAAGCCGGTTGCTTCGATGTTTTGGGATGTAGTTGACAGTTAGTGGGCCATTGTTGAGGAAGCATATAATGAGATAGTTGAAGAAGTGGCTTAGACTACTTTTCATAATTAATTCTGTGAGAATTAAGTACCGAAACATGTTCGTATTCGGAAGAGGATAGAGTTTGACAAATTGAAGCAAGGGAACTTGTCTATTTGTGAGTATGAGTTGACTCGTCTCTCTTGTTTCGCACCAACACTCATCACTCCAGAAAGCAAGAGGATTCAACGATTTCTCGATGGCCTTCGACTAGATATTTTGTTGCATGCCAAATCGCAAGTTCTGAACACTTACTAAGAGTATCTGGACAAGGCATACTAGCCAAACAGGGGATTGGGCACATGGCGCTTCTGAGCCAACCCAAGCAAAAAATTGCTCCATCTTCGGCCCCGCAACACCAATACAAGAAATTGAAGAGGGAATCTTGTGGTATATGTAGTAATAATCACCTAACAACTAAGTGTTGGAGGCAGACAGAAAGGTGTTTTCACTGTGGGGACAGGTCAAGGACTACCCTAAGAAGAAAGGTCAACAATGTTGGCAGACATTAGCATGGGGAGCTCCTATTCAAGTTCAGCCTTTGCAGCAGATAGCCCCAACTCTTCTTCAGTAACTACAACCTTAGGCACCACAATAACAGATGCAATTTGTCTAACCTGCCCAACAGCCTCAACCATAGAGGGGACCCCAGCGACCTTAAAGGCCTAACAAACAACAACCAAGGCCCCAACAGGCAGGTAAAGTGTATGCTATGACCCTAGATCAGGTTGATGTTGTAAAGAACATTGTTGAAGGTAGTATTTCTATTTGTGATAACAAAGCTAAAGTTTTATTTGATCCTGGATTTACACATTCTTATATCTCCCCTAAATGTGCCTCGAAAACATGTGTGAAAGCAACAGAGCTACCATTTGATTTAGTTGTGACTACCATGGTGGGTAAGAAAGTTAGTTGTCAGGAGTACTACCTTAATTGCAAAGTGGAGATAAGTGGTTTTGGATTAAAGGCTAACTTGATACTATAGTTGATGAATGATTTTGACACCATCTTGGGCATGGATTGGCTTACTGGTCATAGTGCAGTGATGGATTGCCTTGCTAAGACAGTTAAGTTGAAAGATGATGATGGCACTGTTGTACAATTTGTCGGAGTAAAGAAGAAAGTGTTTATCTGGATGATCTCATCCATTAAGGCTATTAAGTTGATGATGAAAGTTTATGAGGGGTATGTGGTGTTTATCTCGGAGGATAAATAGAATAAAGTGGTGGAGGAGACACCACTGGTGTCTAAGTTTTTGGATGTTTTTCTTGAGGATATTCCCAAATTAATGCCAGTCTGTGAGATTAATTTCATAATTAAGTTTGTGCAGGGGATACCTCCGATCTCGAAAAGCCCTTATAAGATAGCTCTAACTGAGTCAAGAGAACTCAAAGAGCAATTGTAGAAGTTGTTAGACAAAGGTTTTATTAGATCAAGTTTCTCTCCTTGGGGGCCTCCAATCTTATTTGTTAAGAAGAATGATGGTTCTATAAGAATGTATATTGACTATAGATAGCTTAACCAAGTGACTATCAAGAATAAGTACCTTTTACCTCGAATCGATGAATTGTTTGATCAACTGTAAGGTGCTCAGTATTTTTTTAAGATTAATCTGAGATTAGGATATCATCAATTAACAGTACGAGATCAAGATATCCCAAAAACTGCCTTCAGAACTAGCTATGGTTAGTACGAATTTCTCGTGATGTCTTTTGGATTGACGAATGGTCCAACAACTTTTATGGCTATGATGAACAAAGTGTTTATGCAATACTTGAACCAATTTGTGGTGGTATTTATTGATGATGTACTAATATATTCGAAGAGTCAAGAAGAGTATGCTTAGCATCTTTGTACCTCATTGCAATTGCTGAGGGAATACCAATTGTATGCTAAGTCAAGTAAGTGCCTTCAGAACTAGCTATGGTCAGTACGAATTTCTCGTGATGTCTTTTGGATTGACGAATAGTCCAACAACTTTTATGGCTATGATGAACAAAGTGTTTATGCAATACTTGAACCAATTTGTGGTGGTATTTATTAATGATGTACTAATATATTTGAAGAGTCAAGAAGAGTATGCTTAGCATCTTTGTACCTCATTGCAATTGCTGAGGGAATACCAATTGTATGCTAAGTCAAGTAAGTGCGAATTCTGGTTAGAGCAAGTAGCATTCCTTGGTTCTATCATCTTCAAGGAAGGTTTATCATTGGACCTAGCAAAGATTGAAATTGTGGTGACGTGGTAAAGGCCAAAAACAGTGTAATAGATCCGAAGTTTCCTAAACCTAGCAAGTTATTATGGCCGATTCGTAAAAGTATTTTCCACGATAGTAGCCCTACTATCAAAATTGACTTGTTCATTTTATGTGGAGTGATGAAGCTGAGCAAATTTTTCAAGAGTTGAAAAAAAGCTTGACCAATGCCCATACATTGACCTTACCTACAATTAGTGATGGTTTTGTGATTTTTACCAATGCATCTGGAGTTGGACTTGGTTGTGTCCTCATGCAAGATGGAAAGGTTGTAGCCTATGGGTCAAGAGAATTGAAGGAGCATGAATGGATGTATGCAACTCATGATTTAGAACTAGCAGTAGTGGTGTTTGGTTTAAAGATGTGGAGGCACTATCTTTATGTACAACTTTTGAAGTACACTCAAATCATAAGATCCTCCAGTATCTCTTTACACAGAGTGAATTGAACATGAGACAGAGAAGATAGATAGAGTATATCAAGGATTATGGCTTTGAATTGAAGTACCATCCGAGAACGGCTAATGCAGTGGCAGATGCACTAAATAAAAAAGCAGCATTCCCTGGCGGAATGATCGTAGATTATTTTTAAGTTCGGTTTTTTGAAGATATGGATGTGTGTTTCCGGCATATTAGTGAGCAGGCAGTGTTGGCAAGTATAATCATGTGGGAACTTGAGCTATTTCCAAGGATCTAAAAACACCAATTATTAGACCCAGAGATAGCAAGAATTAAAAATCATATGGATGGAAGACTTGATTTTAAGCTGGATTATGGTATGTTGTATTATAAAGATAGAATTTGTATACTTGATTTTCCATACTTGAATGATGAAATTATGGTAAAGGCACACCACAGTTAATATTCTATTCATCCTAGTAATACTATGATGTATCGGGACCTAAAAAGTCATTACTGGTGGAAGAATATGAAGAAGGATATTACAAAATTTATTGCAAAGTGTTTGGTCTGCCAGCAGATTAAGGCAAAATATAGAAGATCCCCATGTCTTTTGCATCAGTTGGAGATTCCTTAGTGGAAGTGGAAGCACATAACTATGAACTTTGTGTCGGGATTGCCTAATACCAGGAACGGATTTAATGCAATTTTGGTGATAGTGGATTGTTTGACCAAGTTAGCCTAGTTTGTACCATTTAAGATTGGTCAAGAAATGGAGAAAATGTAGATCCTTATATAAAAAAGGTGGTAAGATTGCATGAGGCACCAATTTCTATTGTCTCTGATTGGGATAGTAAGTTCATATCTCATTTTTCGGTGTTGTTACAGGAAACTTTGGAAACCAAGTTGAGTTTCAATACAACTTACCATCCCTAGACTGATGGACAGACATAGCATACAAACCAGACCTTGAAAGGTGCAATGTGGGACCATTACGTCACAAACTCTAAGGGTCCCAAGGATCTCGGGATTCAAGGCATGACAGTATATCCTAGTGGAAATGGGTCTTCATCTATAAGAGATGGATATGGTTTTTGATAGTCAAAATCAATTTTCTTGGCAGGTAGTGTTATTACATTAATTATTTGAAGTACAAAGTCTTTAAGGGAATTAAGATTAACACCATTATTGATGAGCCCAAGGAGCAATCCTTAGGTGAGTTTTGTTTCATTGATGCAATTTCAGCTTCCTTTTCGTTCAATCTTTGTTGCAATTTAGCTATTATCTGCTCTTTGTCTTATTTCTTTCAGCACACATCACTCGGACATTAGCAAATGATTTTCATGACACAAATGGAGTTGAAGGAGTGTTGATGGTGTTGTGCACATGTGGCGGGAATTCTTCCCCCATGAAGATGGCTTGAGGTTGGCTATAGAGCAGAATGGTTGAGAAAAAAAAACTTTTCTATAGAATTTGATGAAGATGAAGAGTCAATTGGGTTGATAGGCTTTGTTGGTTTGACTTTTCAAGTCCTAATTTTATTCTTCCCTTTTGTGTGAGAAGTATGAGACCATGCCTTTGTGATGAAGATGATCCTTTGCTTGTCTTTTTTAATTGACTTTGAGTTTGTGGGTGTGATTTACCCTTAGAGGTAACCATCACTGCCACAATAGTCACTGGGATCTTTAGTGATTTAAGGATGCGTTTAAGATTGGATGACTTCGTTAGAGGTGCAAAATGAGATCCAAAGACTAGGGTCCCATTTCCTAATTGAATCTTGCCCCTAATATGTGCCACTTATTTTAGATCCAATGAAGACGAATTCCTAAACACTAGTGTTGGTGGGGCCAAGGCAGCTACACGAATGATCTCTAGTGCTAATTTCACTTTGAGTGCTGCTTTAGCAATAACGATCACCTTGTGGCTATTTTGATTGCAATCTTGATTGCAAATTCTATTTTCCTACGTTTTCAAATTTAGATTTTGGTTAAGAAGTTGATAATTCCTTTTAAGATGAAATGAAGAGTATGTCCCACCAAGTGTGCCAAAATTTTGTACATAATAAATTCATGCATAAATTTAAAAAAATGCACTAAAAATCATTGGATACAAATTTTCCTCCATTTAATGGAAGTTTTACATTTAATTTTGTGTGGGTACATCATTGTCTTGATTATGAAAATTCTTCAACTATTAATTACATCCTTGATGTAAGACCCACTGATTACCAGGACATCTTACTCACTAAAAATTAACAAAGAAGATGCAAGAAAATTAACAAGCAAAGTCTCTTGCTCATTACATTCATTGTTAGAAAATCATCACGTTCACTTGGATCTTCTTGAACATAGCCCTATCTAAATTGGAAAATGAAATTAATAATATTTTATTAGTGGACCATTATCCATATTTTGACAGAAAATGGACATTAGATACAAGCCTCATTGTTAAATGGGTTGAGCTCAATGGGTTGACGTATACCTTTGGCTTAATTGGTAGGCTTTGACCCAGTCTCCTTAACATATTTTTTCTAATTTGAAAAGTTGGATTGTTGCTCCCTTGAATCAAAGAGTAGCCTATAATTCTCTCTTATCCCTTCTAAACTCTATAGAGACTATGCATTTTCTATGTACGCAAGTTGAGAAAAAAACTTTGAATTTGGATAGTGGAAAGGACTGAGTTGAATAGGAAACACTACCAACTTGTAGAGACTTGCATCATATGTGGGGTATGTTTTGTTGATATATATATAGAGAGAGAATATTCCTATGTATCCTTAACTTGACATGTGGTGAGGGACAATAATGTGGCTTTTCCTCTTTATATTTGAATATTCTTCTTTTTCATAATACTATAAATGATTTTTCTTCTGTTGTGCATAAATCTTTCAAAATATATATTTGTCCCTCTCCATATGATGAGAGAAGGATGTATAGCAATATTCCTTCATATATATATGAAAAAACTTATTTGCATATGTCCTTCATCGTTTTTTTCATAAGAACTCTAGGTTGGGCCTTGTTGACTCATCACAATCATTACAAGTGTTGCCGTGAATGCATCACAGTTAAATTCTAAGCTCAGGGGCACATAGGGTTGTGGAATGCCAAGTCAAGCACTACACCCAGATGTCCAAAGCCAATGCAACTCATTTAGAAGATTTCAGATAAGACAAGAGTGCAGCAAGTCAAATTTTAAAGTTAGTGAACTTCATTAGGTCACTTAACTCACCTACCACAAAATTCAAGGTTCATTGACTTAAAACCTAAGAGCCACCAAATTCACTCAAACTCTTGGATTACCAAAGTTGCTGAAAATCACATGGCAACTCCAACACATGCTCATGAATGATGCTTCAAAGTTTCAAAGCATTTGGACTTCATTTTAGTTCAAACTTAAGCTTCAGTGGCTGTCTACCAATTCCTTTGGGTCACTATGGCAACTGACATTTCTACATTTCAAAACCAACTAAAACTCATGGCAATGTCTTCAAATACATTCCAAGGCTATCTTTTAATATTTCAAAACATTTGGACATCATCTAGACCCAAACTTAGTTTAGGTGGTTGTTTATTTGGGGTCACTATGCAAAGTTATACCTCATGAAGACAAAATCAACTGAAGCTCCTGGGGAAAGCTCAAATTATGTTCAGGAGTGAGTTTGCAAAATCTCAAATCAAATGGATGTCGTTTAACCTAAATTCAGCAAATATGTCAACTTTAAGTCAGTGACCCCTAAACTTGGGGTCACTGACCAAAGTTCAGTTTCGAGGTGGCCAAAGTTGATGAAATTTGGGTGTAAATCTCAAGTCAAGTTAAAAAATGACTAATCTCAAGTCATATTAAAAAATGACTATGTAAATTTTTGAGCCAAGGGGACTTTATCTAACCCTACTTTAGCTATAGTCTGTTTAGAGTCAATGACCCAAAAACCTTGGGGTCACTGATGAACGTCTTGCTACCAGGAGGCCAAAGCCAATGAAACTTAAATCAAAAACTCAAAATGTGCTCAAGGTTAGCTTCTGAAAGTTTCAAAGCAATTGGGCATCATTTGGGATAAAAAACCAACTGACTGCCAACAATACGAGAGGACATAGACATGCAACAAATGGGTCGCCTATCAAAATCCTACTTCCACAAAGCTAAATCACAAGAAATTTGAATTAACACTTTAAGATGCTCCTAACATCAATTCATACAAGTTTTACGTCAATCTGAGGTTATTTGGGCCTCCAATAGTTAAAACAAGGGCTCAATTTTATGAAAAGTCAAAGGAAAGTTAACCAACTTAAAAAAGTAAAAACATGAATTTCTATGGCATGCTCAAATAATGCAAGGAAATATCCCTCCAAGTTTTGTGAAGTTCGGACATTGCTCAGGCTCAAAACTAATGAAAACGAGTCACATAGGCAAAGAGGACACAAATGGGCCTGTCCATGACCATGGCCATGGTCAACTAACACCACTACAACAAATTACATCTTTACCAACACTTTTTACCAACACAACCCAAAATACGTTGGTCAAGGTTACTTTTTGCCAATGCAAATGAGGATGTGTTGGGAACAGTCAAAGGCGGGAATACTTTTACCAACGCATTATTAGTTGCATTGGTAGAAGTACTCTTTTGCCAACGCAAATGAGGATGTGTCAGAAAAAGTCATAAGGAGGGAGTACTTTTGCCAACGAAGTATTATTTGTGTTGGTGAACTTACCCTTTTGCCAACACAATAAAATATGCGTTGGTAAAATGTTATCTTTTACCAACGCAAATGAGAATGTGTTGGAAAAAGTGAAAAGGGGGGAGTACTTTTGCCAACGAAGTATTATTTGTGTTGGTGAACTTACCCTTTTGCTAACACAATAAAATATAGGTTGGTAAAATGTTACCTTTTACCACGCAAATGAGAATGTGTCAGAAAAAGTGAAAAGGGGGGAGCACTTTTGCCAACGAAATATTATTTGTGTTGGTGAACTTACCCTTTTGCCAACACAATAAAATATGCATTGGTAAAATGTTATCTTTTACCAACGCAAATGAGAATGTGTTGGAAAAAGTCATAAGGGGGGAGTATTTTTGCCAATGAAGTATTATTTTTGTTGATAAACTTACCCTTTTGCCAACACAGTAAAATATGTATTGGTAAAAGGTTACCTTTTACCAACAAAAAAAATGAGAATGTGTCGGAAAAAGTCAGAAGTGGGGTTATCTTTTCCAACGCATTATTATTTGCGATGGTGAAAGTACCATTTTGCCAACGCAATAAAATATGTGTTGGTAAAGGTTATCTTTTACTAATGTATCAAATAATGTGTTGGAAAAGGTCCTAAGAATCGGTAATTTTGCCAATGTAATAACGTGTGTTGGTAAATGAGATACGTTTTCCAACAAATAAAATAATGCATTGGTGAAAGGTGGAGATAATGTATACCTTTTCTAAAGCAATACGGGATACATTGACAAAAATCCAAAATATGGTGCGAGAGATTCCACACCCCCCCCCCCCCCCCCCCAATATGACTTCTTACGGCTAATCAAAATCTCTGCTCCTCACAGAAAAACGTTACCTACAAGTTCCTATGCTCTCTCTCCACTGTCTTTTCAATTCCAAGTGATTATATCCCATGGACTTAATCTTTTGTGAAAAAAATTATTCATATAAATAATGCTTTTAAGCACTTGTTTAAGTTGGCAAATACCATAGTTTTGGATACTTGTTTTTTTTAATCTAAAAACTTAAGAAAAAAAAACCCAAATTTGTTTTGGGTTGGGTTTGGATTTTAGATATTCGCCCCGATGGGTCTTTATATGCCTAAGCCCATTAGAAATTCAAAAATGCCCAGCCACCACATCTCATTGGAACTTGGTAAATATAGTCACCTAATTATAAAGAAAGGGATATCAGAGAACATAGCCCAGCTAAGATACCAAAACAAGCTATTAGTGTATGTCAACTATTTAAGAAAATGAAGACTAATACCGACATACCCACCTACCCAATCTAATCTAAAGAAGATCAGTCTTATAATGAGAAGAGCTCATTTCAGATTCCAATTTAAGTAGATTCCAATTTAAGTAAGGCATATAATAAATTCTTCAGATCTAAGTTATATTCTCACTATTACCATCAATATCTTTTTCGACCTACGCTTTTTAATTTCTGGATGGACCATTAGTTTACATGAAAAGACTTTTCCTCATTAGCGTTGTTGATAGCCTACAATACACAATATCCATGTTATCTTAGATAAGTCTCGCTTTTATTTATCACCTATTAATGCTTCTCCTAAATGTGCCCCAATGAACTCATTTATAATTATATCTTTTCTAGTTTTATCAGATGTATATTAACTGCTCTAATTTTTTCCTTGTAAAGGCAAGTTAATTGATATAAGAGATCTTTTAGGGCATGTTTGTATAGCCAATTTTTCTCAAAAAAAGTGAAGATTTTGGAAATTAAATTATGTGATATAGTAGAATCCATGTTTGGTGCGACTACTATTCCTAATTGACGAGAGGAAAAATGAACTAAGTTTTCCATGATTGTCCGAAAAATAAATTCTATGGATTATAGGGGTGTTCATGGCCATTTTAGGTCAGACCCGTGCTAGGTCAGACTATGGCATATCTAGGCCTGACTTTCCTTTACAAACATTGGTCCAGGCCTGGTCTAAGCCCGACATGGTCCTTAAAAGTCTAGCTTGAGCTCACCCATTTTGGTTGCTCACGCACACATGCCCATGGTAGGGGTCAATCATGTGGAGGGCATGCTCATGGTTCATTTTCGACACAACCTTCACCAATAGAGGCCAATCATGCAGTGAGCATGCCCGTGGTGGCAACAATTAATCAAGTCCCACAACCCGCCCTGCCTGACCAGATGACCAGTCTACCTACTGTTGGTAGCAGCATTGGTAAGAAATATATAGCTTTATATATACATAAAAATTGTCCTTACTTTAATATTTTTTATAAACTAATTCAAATTAAATTATTGTCTTAATAACATCGGTCCCAGCATCTTCTAAAATGCATGGACGGGTCCGTTCCGGGGTTTGAGCGCGGATAAATTTAAAAAACAACTCGATCATGCCATTCCAGTTGAAATCGACTATGACCAAAAGGAAATAGTGGGTTATTGGGCCCTTTCCTTGGCGAGTGCTCTTGAGGAACAAATTCGATCTTTTGTACCACTAGGTCAAAAGGGGTTAAATCCCACACTAATTTAGAGTGAAAACCCTCAGATTTAAGCACTTGATTATATCCAACAGTTCTCAACTCTTATTAAAAAAAAACCACATGCTGTTATGTGGGAAAAATTATCAATAAAAATAATGGTTTTAAGCACTTGTTTATTATGCTAAAAACCATAGTTTTGCACTCTTGTTATTTTAAACCTAAAAGTTTAAAGGAAAAACTTACCTAAAATTAATTCTAGTTAAATCCCTCTAGCTCCTTTTACCTTTGGCGCGTCTTTTGAAAAAAAATTGCTAGAAGCGGGATCTAGGGTTGACTCCTCTCCATTTTTTTTTAATTTTAGGTTTCAAGCTCTAAGTTAGAGTACTTCTCCTCCTTCCCTCAATCAACACCAACACCAGAGTGTTTACAAGCCGGTATGTATGTCTCTCCTTTCTCAATTTCAATCTTCCCATTTGTATCTGCATATGATTTACTTTTCATACACGATCAGATTCAAACATTTTACAAGAAAAAGCACTTTCCATCATATTGTCTTCTTCATAGTCATTATGATATGTTCATTGCACATCAATAGAAAAAAAAAAAAACAAAACAAAACAAAAGGGATGGGGAGGTTTCTGTAGTGGACATTAGAAGATGGGTTCTGTAAGTTTTCTCCTAAGAAGGTTGGTTTTCTCAACCTTCATGCACTTTGGTTTGAAGTTTACACGGTCGAAGAAGAGGATCGCAGAGAGGGTTCTGCATTGGATCCTCGTTGGAGAAGATAGAGAAGCAAGTTTGGGTGCTCTGTTACATGGGCAAAGTAGAGAACTCTGTCTGAAAATATGGCCACCGATCTTGGGTTGCTTGATCAGATCCCGCCTGTGACTGACCACAAAGAAGAAAAGGAAGGGCCGCCTTTGTGTTTCTCAGTCAACTGAGAAAAAGAACGTCGAGAAGGGCAACCGCCTGATGCTGTTGTGCCACGCCGCTCACCGTTTCCTCCATCGTCGCCGGAGTGCTGCCGCTGCGATCAATGGAAGAGGCCTTCCCTGTTCGCTGCCTTGCCGGTCTCTGTCTACCACTGCCGAGGAAGAGAAGCCAAATCTAGAGTTTTTCGTTTCTAGTTGAAGAGAAGCCTGTTGCAGAAACAGCGTGAAGTCAGCGTGAAGGAGACGAACCACTAAAGACACCTATTTTCTATAAAAAAAAAAACTATCGAAAATATCTGCTGGCTGGGTCATATCCACAGCACTGTGTGCCTGTCAAACATGTAAAATCTCCACATGGGCGACCAGTACGAATGACATTTGTACCAAGCCACTTCCGTTTTTTTTTTTGTCTTTCTACTTTTACGACTGCCATGGCCCATTTTTTTACCCACGTGATGGATGATCAGATGGCTCTAATCACCCAGGCCCCCTTCAGTTTCCAAGAGATCTATCACTTTCTCCTCAACATCAATCAACCTTCCATCGATTCTTGTTATACTGAATTTCATTGAGATTATGTTTTTTTTTTCTCAAAAGGAGAGTGGACCGGATTAATTCTTTAGGACACAGGGAGAGTAAATTGCACTGGCCCTACGAGTGTTGTACATCACGGCTTAAACCTACAATCTGAGCTACCCAAATTATATATGTGGTCGGCTATGTGCCTGTTTGGTGAAAGAAGTACAAAATAAGAGAATTATTTTCTCTGATTGATAAAAATATATTTCAAGTAATTTATCTTTTATATTTTTTTATTGGCCTTCTCCGATATTTTGAGGGCAATATACTACTATTAGTGGTCAGTCAATTTGTCATGGTATTTTACAATATCATGAGTTATTATTAAGACGAGATTTGATAAAATTGTGTGAAAAAGGGCAGCGATGAGTGGAGGGAGCGTTGTTGGGCAGATGACAATTTTCTCTGACGACAAGGTGAACGTTTTAGGTCAGGTCCGACCTGACCCATTATGCAGAGCCCAGTCTGCCAGCAGCACTAGTCAAATGTTTTATTAAAATTTATTAATTTTAAATAAAATATAAATAAATATTATCATATAATTATATAAATCATAAAAGAGACATAGTTAAATTATTGAATCTTTATTTTTCAAAAAGAAAATTAATTGAAGAGGGATAGGGAGGAGAAAATTAAGAGGAATGAATATAGTTGGGAGAGGGAAAAAGGGAGAAGAGAGAGAAAAGGAGAAAGAGAGGAGTCCAGAGTAATAAGAGAGGGAGGGAGAAGTGAAGAAACGTTCCTTTTTTTTTTTTTACTGTTGATTAGAGGCCCCTAAATCACAAAAATTTAATTTTAAAGATTTCTTCCTATAGGGTTAAGGGAGTCAATTATTCAAAGAGTTTCGGTAATTTTTATAATGTATATATTTCAAACATATTATTTATGATTTTAACTGGGGTAATTTTGTTGTTTCCAATTGCAGCAAACCTTTGACTTTGGGGACTACACAAATAATGAGTTGGTCAGAAGTATCATTGACAAAAGGTGCCAAAAATTATTGAAGTATTGGAAAAGCATCTTGCACAAGCGGTACCTTATGCTTAAGGAGGAGGGAGTGGCTGACCTCAAGAGCATTAAAGATCCTCCTTGTAAACCAGATGACTGGGTGTGGATGATCGAAAATGTGTGGGAGAATAATAACAAGTGGAAGGTATATAGCCTAGGACTACTCTTCGTAATTTATATAAATATACACAAATTGTCAATCTTTTACTTCCAATTCTTATTTTATATACACATCCTGTTAATTGATTATATTTTCCTTGCAGAAAAAGTCAGAGAATGGGAATAATGCTCGAGCTGCCTTAAAATACAATCATATAAGTGGCTCCAGATCATTTGCATCCGGAACCGATATTGCTATGAGTGAATGTTTAGAAATTCTTACAGTATTATTATAAAATTCAGTGTTTAATTAGTATAATTGATTTATTAAACAAAACAATAGACAAAGGAGAGTAGTGTACAACAGTCTATGCTTGATAGATTTGCGGACACCCACAAACGCCATAAAAAGGGAGGTGTGTGGATAAACGACATTGCTGAGCAACGTCATGTACGTATACCTAACTCATTTGCAATAAACACCCAAAACTACATGTTATATCTTTGTTGAAGGTTAATGTATTCAAAATTAACAGGCTACGATGGTGGAAAAGATTACCTCATAGTCGCAGTCAAATGTCTTAGATCCATAGATTGAGATGCAAGTTTCTCAAGAAGTGCTTGGAAAGAGGTTGGCCTATACATTGGGATACGAGATTCGCAACACCTGCTCATCTTTTACACAGTCTCAAGCATCTAATACTGAGTTAATTGCTATACGCCAGCAGGTTGCTAAATATCAGAGTCAAATGTCAGGAGTCCAAAACTTTTTTGCTAATGGTGGCTGAAAAAACAGGGATAGATCTAGCTAGCGTGCCTATATTTAGTCCAAAAAGCAGTAGTAGTGGTGATGCTATATTTGCTGGAGGGCACGATGAGGCTTTTCTTGGTTAGCATCTGTTTTGCAATAGACAGGCTTCTATTTTCATATATGTACTTTGATATTTTTCGATCTTTCTTTTAGGATATTTGCAAACATTTGATGTTTATTTGATGGGATATATATGTTTTGAAGTGTATGTTGACTTTTTGAATATAAATGTTTTATTTATGTACTCATATTTTGGATTTGTATTTACTGTATTGCTAATGTGTTTGGATGGGATATAAATAGGTATAAACAGGTTACAAAAACATTTTTTCCAAAATTAAAAAAAATCTAAATTACTTTTGCCAACACAAATTATGTGTGCCGACGCATTTTTGTGTGCCAACACATTTCTGTGTGCCAATGCATTTTTGTGTTGGCAAAAGTTGTTTTGCCAATTTCTTTTCTTACTTTTGCCAACACCATAGTGTGTTGGTAAAGCTTAACTTTTGGCAGCATTTTATTTTACGTTGGCAAAAGTTTATTTACTAACTTATTTTCCTACTTTTCTCAACACCCGTTTGTGTTGGTAGAAATCAACTTTTGCCAACGTTTTTAATTTGTGTTGACAAAAGTTACTTTACCAACTTATAATATCTAATTTTGCCAACACCATTTTGCATTGGTAAAGATCAAAATTTGCCAACATTTTTTGTTTGTGTTGGCAAAAGTTTATTTACCAACCTATTTTCCTACTTTTCTCAACACCCATTTGTGTTGGTAAAGATCAACTTTTGCCAACGTTTTTAATTTGTGTTGACAAAAGTTGCTTTGCCAACATGTTATCTCTAATTTTGCTAACACCATTTTACGTTGGTAAAGATCAAAGATTGCCAACATTTTTGGTTTGTGTTGGCAAAGGGCACTCCCCACATACTTTTACCAACACCTTTCCAACGCATTTTTTTGGGTTGGTAAAATATGTTGCCAACATTTATTGATTTTTTCCAACGTTTTGTTGTGTGTTGGCAAAAGTTAACGTGGTTTCCGATGGTTTCAAGTGGTTTTTTCCACTTCATTTCGAAACCTAACTTCCCATAATTCCCCCAACTACCTTTGAAGCCTATAAAAGACACGCTCAGGCACTTGGGAAGGGTTCCAACAAAGGTTCGAAGGCTCCATAAGATTCCAACAAGCATTTCAAAAGGATTTGGCAAGCATTTGTACTCCACAAGCATCCAAGCTCCCTCTGTTCTTCTTCCCCTCACAAGCTTAAAGTGAGGAATGGTTCTGGGGAAGAAGATACATCTTGTCGATGCCTATGGAAACTAAACTTCAAGGCTACCAAGTACCAAAGAAGTTTGATGGGAGTCTCTCACTTGAAGGGTTTTAGGCCATCATTAAAGTTGTAAACAAACCTCTTTATGTTTCATTCTGTTCCTTGAAAACCATAAGGTTAGAATAACATTACTCTTGCCACAATTTCTTACACAAAAGCAACCCTTTCAGATTTGCACAAACGTGATGTAAAATCAAAGTGGGAACTACCAAAGATCATAGGTGATTCTAAGCTCAGGTTTGATACTCTTGGTTGTAACTCATCACTCCCATAAACCCAAAACTGCAGTTTGTAGCACCTTGGAAGCACTACGGAGGCAAACAGAATGAAAACAGGGACAAACTGTGGACAAAACGACCATTATCTATCAATGACCGTTGGCAAGGGCTCAGTGATCGTGGGCCATGATCACCACCCCAGTTTCTTCATATTTGCGCTTTTTCCATTTTTTCATGTAATTTCCTTATTTTTTCCTAGTTTGGGTCACATCTGAGACTTAGAGGGAGTGGTTGTAATTTTCTAATACTTGTAAACAACCTGCATCTCCCAGGTCAGAGCATTGAACCACTGTAAACAAAAAGGAATTTAATGATGATCTGTAATTATTTTCTCATTCTTTTGCATGTTCGAATGTGTGAATGTTGGACTTGATTAATTTCTTCGCATTTATCACAATTTCAAGCACTTTCGGCACATTTATCACCCAATCCAAATGGTGCAATATACAGGAGACCCTTGATAGTCACACCCCCCAAGTTTCAGTAAGATCCCATTTCATTTTTTTATATGTATTGTTTGGAGATATATATATATAAATTCTCTAAAATGCCCCACCTAAATAGGTGAACCCCATAGAGTTTTTTTCTTTTGGTAAATCTCCAGCATAGGATCGATGTGGGCTCCATGTATATATTTAGATGTGAGTAACTACTCTACCACACTTCATAGATATGAGGCTAATAGTGGAAGAAAAAAAATGAAGCAACCTCTAGTTTCGTTTTTGTTATCTATTATGGGCCCCAACTATGGTGATTTCTGTAATCTTGTTTCATTTCTTATCATAGATATGAGGAAGTTTAAGATTCATTAGATTATTTGGAGCATTTGTTGAGAGAGAGATTTCAGGAGTCATATATAGAAAAAATAGGAGCCATAAGTTAGCCACTTTTGAAAAAGAGAGAGAGAGAGGGAGAGAGAGAGAATAGGAGCCATTCAGCCATTTGCTGCCCTATTTTTTTTTGAGATAACACAATTAATGTCCGCTTGTTTCATTCGTTCACAGCATGGGTATTCCTCTTTAAATAACTCCCGGGGCATCACATAGCCTCTCTCTCTCTCTCTCTATATATATATATATACGATATATATATATAGAGAAATCATTTCAGGATGAACTTTTAACCATTCAAACCTGTTATTTGGGTCCGTTCTGCACCCTTTTTTTATATATAGTTTTTATCGCGCCTTTTTTTAGTTTTTATTTGGGTTGTCTCTCAACCATTTTACCCATGGTCTTAACCACATTTTCAAACCATCTGCATCCATTTGGGCCATTATTTCTACCCAGTTCCAGCCTCTGTAGGGACTATGTTTCAGTCCAATTCCAGCAGTATTTGGGCTAAACTTAAACCCAATTTTAAGCCTTTCTTTGGGCTGATTTTGAACCCATTTATAACCACCATTTTGACTGTTTGGGTGTGGGAATTTAGGCAGTTATGGAGAGATTTCAGGGTGTTTGTGGACTGTTTGGTTGGTGGAATTTGGACTGTCTATGTGTTGAACCCTTCTAACCCCCATGGCATGCATGTTTGCCAAACTTCAGAGTTATACTTAAGAACAGCTCCTTACCGTAGGGGTAAGGGTGTTGGTTCTTAACGGACGCTTCAGGTTCAATCTTCACCTCCTCCCTTTTTGCATATGTGAGTTTTTTCACCTCACATATACGAGTTTTATCCTTTTTGCATATGTGAGTTTTTTCACCTCACATATACGAGTTTTATGGTGTTGTCATACACATGCGAGTCTTCATTTCCTAGTATGTGTGAGTTGTGTGTTTCCTTCACATCTATGTGGTCCCATTATTCCGCATGTGTAAGTTGTGTGTGTCCTACACATTTATGTAGTCCCATTATCTCGCATGCATGAGTTGTATATGTCCCTCATATATGTAAGGCCCCATTACCTCACATTTGTGAGGTAGTGTTGGCATGTGTATACAGGTCCCAACTCTTCGGTGGGGTTTAAAAAAAAGTTATACTTGTGGCCGCACTTTAGATATGTTAGGGACTAGGAAAGCCTTTTTTTTTTTTTTTTTAATAGAGACTGCTATTGTTCCATTATAGCCAGAGGTGTTTCACCTTCATGATTTTTAACTCATTACCCATGCGTGACTGTGGCAACCCATTAACAACAAAAGCCTATTAATTTCAGCCCATTTATAGTTTATGTGACAAGCCTGTATCAAAGATTAATTAGGCTGCATTACAACTGTAAGTTTGCTACTGAAGTTTGCTACTGAAGTTACATGGCCTGTTTCAGCTATGTCAATATCCAAAAGCATAGACTGCTATGGTCTCATGGGTAGTTTATCAGTCAATAAAAACCAATTATTTGGGTTCATTTACAGGCCCATAAAGAGCTTGTAAGGATTTATGTAATTAGCTAATTATGGGCTGGACAAAACTCTAACTCCATTGAAGTTATATTTTATATTTCGTATATAATGGATTGAGGTTTGGGGCACCGAAAGAGCTGAAGTGAAGAAATCAGAAAATTAGGAAAACAGGGTTATCCGATCGATCAAGTGATTGCCCGATCGATCAAGTATTTATTCAATCGATCGGATGGCATACAAAAACCCAATGACCTTATGCGAAATTTTTATCTATTTGTGACAAAATTAGTAAGTTGGATTCTATAAGGACTATTTTTATGAGACACGAATTGTGGGTTATTAAAAGGATTCCCCACTCAACCTTGAAGTACATATCTTATTATTCTAAGTAGAAATTACACTTTGGAGATCACCTTTTTCTTTTTTCGAGCTTCCATTGGAGAGACTATACTGAAGCATTGAGTTCTAAAGTTTGCTGCTTTTGTTTTAGAGTTTGCTCCTTCTACTTCCTTGTAGGAGATTCAACATCTTGTAAAATCAAGGTGATTGGATCAAAAGTGGAGAGCAAGGCACGTGAGGCATAGTCATGTCATAGATTTTTAATAGAAGAACTACATCCTAAGTCAAGGGATTGACTGGAAAGGGTTGTGATTATATCTTGTAATTGATTAAAATTAGTAATTGGTTTTACTAGTCTGAAAAGGCTCATAGTTTTCCTCATTAGAGTTTTCCACATTAAAAAATCTGTGTGTCTTCTTGTATGATTGATTGCTTTTGTTTGTTAGTTCATGCAGTTTTTCGCTGCATATACGTAAACCAAACTGTAATCTACAAATTCAGGGCCCCAAAAATATTTCAGAGCTATCATTTAGGTTTGGATTTCTGGATTGATCCTAACCCACAAGCCACTATTTTTTACTATTTGTTTAGGAGGGCTTTGCCATGTGGTTGATTGAACCAGATTGAGATTACAGATGACATTTTTCAATTAGAGGGTGGAGTCCTTCCCTAGCAAGAACCCGAATCTCTATTTTTTTTCCAAGTCGAAGAGGTGAAAAAATTCAAGTTGTATGGATATTTTTATTTGGAAATTTAATCATGAATCAGCCATATGTAGCCCTCAGTGAGACTATATTTTTTGACCCACGTAAGACTTCATGTGGCCTGTTTATTTCGGTGAATTTGCTTGTTTGTTTAATAGTTTCTGGTTGAAATTTTCAACCTATTAAAAGATTGATTTTCATCCCATTTGTATTATTTCTTTGGGTTGATATTTAATCACAACTGTAGCTAAGCCTTGGACTGATTTTTTTAGCCCATCGGCAAAGATGGTTTTGGGCTGTTTGGCTGTGGGTTTTGTAGGCTTCTATAGCCTCCTAACTTCTGAGCCATGTATCCAAAATGTCATAGGCTTATACTTTCCCCTATGGTGGGTCGGGTCTGACGTATCACGTAACTTCAGAAGATGGCAAACCATGTTCATGGCGATGCAGTCGTTGGAAAGTCATGCTAAGGTGCATTTCTTAAAATAGTCTAGGCTGTATTACAACCCATATGAAGCCCTCTTTTTCATCTTAACTCAAATCAGAGGCTGAGTTTTGGCATTTCTGAGTTTTTGGCTGATTCTACGTCCATTGTAGCCAACCTGACTGGGGACTGCATCCAAGCCCATTTAACTGCATTTTAACCCATTGCAGCCATCTCCTTCTTGGTGGAATTTGACTCAATTTTCAACCTTCAGTTGGGCTGGGTTTCAATCCTCAAACAACTATCATTGTGCTGTTTGTTTGGGAGGATTGAGGCTTTTTGTAGCTAGGGAGGGCAAATTTCATTTGTAGAAACCTGAAACTCCATTTCTTTTTGGATGATGGGTGTAATTCCTTTTTTTTTTTTTTTAAAGAAAGGAGGGCAGAATTCCCTTGTCACGCGATTCCAAATCTCCATTTTTCTTAATGATGAAAAAATATATATATTTTTTAAAGAAAAGTGGGTAGAGTTCTTTTATGACACAAACTCTTGATTTTTTTTTATAGTAGGGCAGAATTTCCTTTAGATGGAATTCTGAATCTCCATAAGAAAGAAGGTTTTGGGGAAGATGCAATGAAGTTGCAGTGGAGAAAATGAAATAGAAATGATTTTGGTGGGCAGATTCCTTCAAAAATGAGGATCTCAATCTCCTTTCCAATGTAATAGAGAAAATGAGAAGGAGATGCAGTAGAGAGGATGCAATAAAAATGAGAGAAGATAGGAGGGAAGATTCCTCTCTAAACAAAGATCTGAATCTCCTTTCCATTGTGATGGAGATGCAACACAAAAGATGGAGTAGAGAAAGAAACAAGAAAATTCTTTAGTTCTGTTTTTACTTTCTTTTCTCATTTGTCTGCTCTCTGTTTAGTTCACAACTGAGACTCCTGTTTCCTGTTTCTTTTTCTCTTCCACCGATCCTCACCTTTCTTGAAGCTCTTCCCCCTTTATTTCAAACGTTTGTAACTACTTGAAACTTCCCACTCTCACATCGTGCATCTGAAAGTGGGTAGGTATTTTTCAAATCCCATTTTGATCTGGTCTTCTCCCATTTTTCATTGGATCATTTGGGATAAAAATATATTTATGGGGAATTAAACCTTAGACCTTCATAAATGTGATAACTCTAACCACCTTACCAACATTTGCTTGTTTGTTTTAATTTTATGAAAATATTTGTTTAACAAAGATTTGAAGATTTAGGTCACTGGACTATCGTGATTTAATGAGCTTTGACCCAATTCCATTATCATTTTTTTATTAGGCAATATTTTTGGCTTCTATCAAAAGCTAAGTTTATGGAATAAAAAATGTTTCTTTTCTTTGAAGACCTTTAGTACTAACAATAGCAGCTTACTAAAGTAATTTTTTAATCATCAACTACAGACACACTCAAGCTTCCAAAAATATGCTCAAATCAAGGTTGGCAATGACAAGGGAAGCTACTCATTCTTCTACCTAGCAGATCCAATTAGGTTTTGTTCAGGTTGCTCAGGTGAAACCATGACAAGAAGAACCATGTGAAGCAGCCTATGATACAAGGCTATGACAGCTAAAGGGAGAAAAAGGACTTTGTTCCAAGAGGAGCAAAAGGTTCTTTTCCAAAATCACCTTCTTGTGGTGAGCGGCATTTTTGTGGTTTAAGTGGGCCTAACAGCATGCATAGATCAACAGTTGATAGAGCGGCCGCCCGCCATGAAGCAAAAATACCACAGTTGGACTAGACATCTACTTACAAGAAAAAAATATGGTACTTGCTTCTCTGGCTCGGTTTGGTGAATAGGGAGAGACATTCTGCGTTGAAACAGACCCACATGAAATCAACAAATTCAAAGTTTTAGAAAACTCCCAGATGTCTTGAATAATTTTGAATGCCTCCCTCACACTTTCCCAGCCGAAGCAAACACATCTGTCGTTTGATATTCAGTTTGGGCAGTGTGCATCACTATTCTTCCAATGCGTGAGGGTCACTATAGGTAGGCATATATGAATATAAGAAATGCATATACACATACTTTCTGACCAATTCATCCGCCATCAATCTTCACAAATGCATTGAGTCTAATTCATGAACGGAATGTATGTCATGACTTCTCTTTCTCAGTTCATGAATGATCCCATATACTGTAGACTATAAAACACTCAAACAGGAAAATAGAGGAGCTAAGAAAACAAGCGCAACTTACAATTCTACAATCATGAAATAAACTTCTTCCAACTGGAATTTAAATTCAAAACCAAGGAAACCATGAACTAGATCTCCAACAAATTTCATGTACGCAAAAACAAAAGCATCTAAATTCAGAATACTTAATGGTAAATTGCGTTTTCCTCAGGAATAGCATAAAACTAAAACTACAATTGCTCTTCCACCATGAACTGGGTCATTCAGAGAACTCCAGAAAGATTGCACCGTCATGTGGAATTGGTGCGTGGAATAAATGAGCAACTAAATTGTAATTAGAAGATGAGAATAAATTTTAGCTATTGATTTGTAATCCGGCTGAGTACTACGAATTCTGTAAAATCATCTAAGATGTGAGCTGAGAGTAAAACAGAGATAATATTTGTGTCTAAAAGGATCATACTGCATTGTCACAACAATTGCATGGTTTCAAAGATAGTTTGACACATAAATAAGATGGAGGATCCTCACCTCAGCTCAAGCAAATGGGAGGGAATCCGTCCTCTCACAAGTACAGTCTACTTGATCAAAATAATTATTCAGGATATAATGCATATTCAAAATCCTTTTAAATGCATTTCAAGCTACTTATGATTGAAACTAATAAAGTCGCAATGCAAAATGATTGTTTTTCAGTCTCAAAGCTTGAATGATTTTTTTTCAGTCTCAGAGCTTGAACCTGCATAGTGGGCAGGAATTGCTCTGTTTCAGCCAAGTGATAATGCACCCATCATGAAAAACATGCATGCAGGGCATGCGCTTGAGCTGCGTACCATCCGCGAAGCGATCGAAGCAAATTGCACAGGTGCTGTTGTCAAGAGCACTAGACACCTCTTCTTCTTCTTTAAAATCTTTGGTCTCCAGATTTTCGATTGCAGTTGTTGTTGCAGGACTGGTCATAAATCCCCTCTGCTCAGCTAGTAACATTGATTCCTGTAGCACAGCATCCAGTGTCACCGAAACGTCTGACTCCTGTGTCGCAGAATCCGATGTCAATGACTCATCCAAGTGTATCACGTTGCCATCAAACACCGGATCAGGTGTCCACGACTGGTCTGATCGTCTAGGTCCGTCATCGAACCATTGTGATTGTGATGGTATTAGTGTCATGTCACCAGTGAACATCAGTGACTCATCTAATAGTAATTGCATCGACACCTCTGGTTGTGGTTGCATCCTGTTCGTGCCACCATTGAATCTCTGTGGTTGCGTCCTGGTCCTGCGGCTCCTGCCACGATTGTATGGTTGTGGTTGCGATTGAAAGACCGTTAGTATCTCAATCTCAGCTTTAATTACGATCTCCTTTGTGGGTAGGTGCATGACCCTTCTTGAGATGTTGTAAACGTAATCCAACAAGCCTCCTTTCAAATCTTCACTGATCTCATAAGCGCCCATATAAAAGAAAGCGCTCATAACAACCCATCTACATCTGCTAAAGAAGTCAGAGACCAGGTGACGATGAAAGCCAAAGCGACAGACATAGTCTTCACTAATCGAGAATCTGTTGTATTTGCGAGAAAGCTCGGTCACCTCCGCAGAACCCATCCATGCAGCTCTCCTTCTCAAATCAATATCCAGAAAAACCTTTGCACGTTCGTTTCTTTGCAACTCCACAAATGTAACGCACTTGAGGCGATCAATCATCCGCATTGTCGTTGCCATTTCAATTCTTGGAACCTGTAATTTCCTTACTGTATTTATTTCTTAAAGAAATTACACACAACTGTTAATGCTTTTATTTTTTCTGCTGAAGAAAGAAGTGGAGTGGAGTGATAGTGTGTATCCATCCATGAGTGACACTGGCATATTGATTGATATGCAGAGGTCAAAAAGCATTTTACTTCTCCGTACACCATTATGTCTTTTTTGCACATTAATATATCTAAATATAAAAATATCCATCACTATAGTATGAAGGATGGATGTATAGTAGTATTCTCCGTGGAGTGACATGCTCGTATGTATTCATCTCTCAAACTGTGGTAAGATATGTGTATATATATGAAAAATTATCAGAAATGCCCCATTTAAAAAAGGGCATTTCTGTCCTCTTTTTATCCTCCAATGAAAAACAATATGTAGAGACTTTTTCTTCTTTTTCAAAATAACATTAATTATTTCTTCCCAATATTAAAATTTTTTTATCTCCTATTCCTTGCAAAAAGGAGCATTTTTATTTTTGAAAATGTCCAGGCGCTATCTAGTACTCTTATATATATATATATATAATAAACAATTTAAACATCATTAAAAGTCATCCGTCTCTGTGAACCTAAACCAATGATCGTTTCTTTGTATCAGTTCAAGAAAGGTTCTATCTCAATCCCAAAAGAAGATTTCTCTAAAACCCTCTATTTGATTTTCTCAAATGAAGCTTACGACAGTTTTTGAATTTGGAGAACTTACTAATTAAGAAACACTCGTTCAAAACATTGGGTAACAGGTACTCAGTATAACAGCAAGTAGTGAGTTGTGATTTCCGAAAACATAAGAGCTTATAACAATGGATGAACTTTGAGAGCGGCTCCTCCTTACCCAATGGTAAGGAGTGGCAATTCTCATCCTAGTCGAGCCAACTTGATGGTCCATTCAAGGCCTACACACATGCCCCCTCCCCCCACCCACTCGGGATTTACATGTCCTTTGGTTTGTATCCATCTGAATAAATTGAATCATTAGATTGACTGTATACCAATATGAATAGACCATATATTAAACTTGTGTGCTTTGAATGATGATGATGGGATGATCAGCTAAGGTTGATTTTTTTTAAATGATAAGGGGTCAAAGGAGACTTTTTGATCCCCTTAGATCCAAGTCCCAGGTGGGGTCCCATGTGGACCCCACATTGAGGTGCGCACAGTTATCCAATGCCCAAGTAGTGGGCTACATGATTAGGCTATATAATATATACATACATAAACACCCAAATAAACACACATGCATATATAAATGTACAACCTTCCCTTATAATTTTACGGCACAAGCCACTTAGTGGGGCTACTTAATGGGGAGGATTGTTGGATCGAGAGTCCATTTTGTTATTTTATATAAGTCATTAAATTTGTGTATGTCGGATGAATTGATTAAAGGTATTTGATTGACTTCAAATTTATATATTACGTCTATCAACGTTCATATATTTCAGGATTTGCCAAATTGGACACCCATTGGTATCGCATTCTAGATGTATCTATAGTCATAGTACTCATCTCATACAATGCCTGTGTTAAATATCCTTTTATAAATATACATTTTTTTTTATTTTTTTAAGGGCAAACCCAAACAAACAGGGTCACTCAGATAATGTTTGTTGATTCAAAGTGATCATTTGATCAGTGTTATTGTGATGAATGCCTTTACTTAGACATTCCCTTAGAAGTTAATTACAACCATATTAGTTTTGCCTTCAGCAAATGTGGTCCTTGGTTGTAAAAAAAATTCTATTTTAAAAGCAACAATTGGATAGCTAAAATAATTCACCCACAGGGGAGATTTTAGAGGGTGACTCATTTGTGATGGGATAATGATGATAAGTATTTATGGAAAGGTCGGCCCTTTTATATTGTTTTACAAAGTATTTGATGTTTTCTAACTAACCTTCACATTACACATCTTTGAAAATAGAAAACAGTAAAGAAAGATTTGAGTGTGGGTTTTCAATTATGATCAATCATAAAATTTTAAATAGCTCATTTTTTTTATTTTTCTTAGTTTTTGAAATCTGTATAATGGATATGATATTTTTTTAGTGAATTCAATAACACTTTCACATTACGCAGAGTTTATAGGTTGAAAGCTCTCCCTTTCATTATTATATGTGGCCATCTCCATTAATGATTATCTCATGTTATAGTTATTCAGTACAAAAAAATAGATCTAAAAAGCATGATTTGTAAAGTAGAATAATAAAATATCATAATATTCTTTAACTTTTGTAAGTTATGATCATAGAAGAATATTTTTATAAAAATTTATATTACAAATAAAGATAGACGTCTTTCCTCTATAAATTGTTAGTTTTTGTGGACTCAATCCATCAGTTGATGTAATAAATTGATTAATTTCTTTATTTATCAATAAAATCATGCTTTACTTTCATGAGATGAATGTTATTTTACTACTTCATGCACATGACCAATACGTATGACATAATGGTTCATGAGTTAAACCGGGTCCCATTAGTATATTAGATGTGATATATGTGCATGGATGAGATCCACACGCGGGAGATATATGTCACAAATCTTATACTTAAATAGCTTCACAACCAGTAATGAGACTGGGCATCTCATTTGATAAGGTTGCAGCACTTTGATCACTATGAGATAGTGTGATTTGTCTCGATCATCAGAATGTAAGATTCTGGATCAATAGTGCCGGTACATTGGATGTATTGAAGGACCATGAGATGCACCTTATGGTATTCCGTCTCAATAATAAGGTATGCTCTCATAATTCCCTAGCAATAGGCTCTCAATCCTGAGACATTGACGAACTCAAGTTTCTATCTATTCATTTGCTTTGAGTCACCAATGAGTGAGGCCGACTATAGGTTAACACCTCGGTGTCTTGGGTATATGGTAGTAGAACTGTGGGAACGTTGAATGATCAAGATGGAATCTATCTCTATTATCCCCTTGTGCCAATTAATGGATTTGTCATTAGTAAGTGCGCACCTATCTCAATTAAGAGTTAATTGGATAGTACTGATGATTACTGTGATTAATTGGGGCTCAAGGATAATAAGATGTGGAACTTAGATTGGAAGAGACGGATTTATTCCAATTGATCCACGGATATTGATAGAGGGGCCTACTTGTGGTAATTGGGAAGTTTAGGGTCTTCATTGTAATTTATTCCTAAGACTGGAGTGCAATTGCATTTATATAGTGGTGTTATTTGCAATTAACTGTGGGCCCGGATTGTACATGAGATGTGGGGTCGCGGTGTTCCAGTTGGAGCCAGCTTTCTAAGGAATCCCTAGTGGTCCCCACGCTAGCCCAAGATATTGGAAAACACTAATCCGACTTGGACTCTAGAAATAAGAGTTTGGAAAGGAGAAAGTTGCTAATTGCTTTGGAAGTAAGACTTCTATTTCAAGTAGACAAGGGAGAGATTTGGAAGTCTATAAAATATCCTTGGACGTCCAAAAGAGTTCCCCTCACGCCCAAAACCCTTTCGTGCAAGAGTTGCGCGAGTTACTCTCCTCTCCTTTCTTCTAGTTCCTTGGAGTCTCGAGTTGGGATTTTCTCCTGAAGATTCCACCGTTCTTCTTGAGAAAAGAAATCCAATTCGGGGGTTATAGCGTAGAAGGCTAAGAGGTCTTGAAGAAGTCCATTAGAGCACTGCGGGTCTCCAAAGGTATGATCTACTTCTTCCATGTCGTAGATTATTTTGGATGTTTAGTGCTAGTATAATTTTTACTGTACATGGTCACGAGATTGAGGGTAACGCATCCTGGATTGGGTTTTGGTCTTATGGATAGTTGATCCCTGTGTCAAGTGGGTCAAAAGTTTTGAAAATCTATCCACGAGACCCACCTACTTCCAACATAAATATCCTTCATAAGCCTGTGGTAAGCACAGATACATTCTTGCCAGTCTGTATATATGGTAGAGATAGAGTTCAATTGTGATATCGCAGCTCAACTTCACAATTGATTTCAATTTTAGCACTCAATTTGGATTTTAATTTTGATATCGGAGAGATATTTTAGGAATTATAAATAAAGATAAATTCATAATGTACATTCTTAATGATTTCTTTGGGGGTTGTAACATTTTGATATTATCTTCATATCCCATTTTTTCTCTTATCAAAGATGTCTACTTATATTTAAATAAAATAATGATTTCTTTGGGTGGTTAACTTCTTAATGTTATCTCCACATCCCTTTCGTCCTCTCATCTAAATTGTCCTATTTATTTTTAAATGCAATTTAAGACTTGTTAGGTTTTGTCTTGTATTCTAGTTTAGCTAGATAGGTCGTCTGGTTTAACCAGAGCCAAGGTTTAGGGATAGGGGTATTTTAGTCATTATATATGGGATTTCTTGTTGGCCAAAAAAGCGAAAACTATATATATTGATGTACTATAACCGTAGATCTTAAGGAGATTGAGATGGGATTATAACAGATGAGTTCTCTCCTCTATGGACATAGGCAAGGTTGTTGAACCACGTAAAACTGCTGTGTTCGTATGTGTAATTACCTGATGGTATGATTGCTTGTGTTCATCGTAGTTGATCCATGGACCGCAGGTAGTTTCCGTTGTGCCGGTGGAGATCGCTCGGGTTTCATATTGATGGATTGGTTTGATCTCTCCATGTGCTAACATCATCGATGGAGAAGATAGGCAAAAGTCGCAGGAGGTGTTAGAGAGGAGGATCTAACGTCTCTCACCTGCGCAACCATCTTGAGAAGATAGATAGAAGTTACAATTCATGCAAGAGAAAGACGATCTATCCTCTCTCCCCAACGCAGCCATCTCACGTAAGGAGAATGCCTGATTGGGTTTTTTTTGGAGAAGACAGAGAGACCAAATCTCCGGTTTTGCTTGGTTTTTAGTCGGAGAAGATTAGTGGGTTAACAAGCAGCATTAGAGAGAATAGAGGATTCTTGATTTTCTGGGTCATTTTTGGTCTTGGAGAAAGACATGCGTTTCTTTTTTGGTTCTGCAGGAAAGAAGGTTCTCAAGAAGACTGTTTAGGTTCTGGATCGGTCAATCTCCATTTGGCCATATAGATCAAAGAGAGCTAAGGGTTCTCATTTCTGATCTTAAAGAGGCACTTGTGATCTCTACTGCTGCAGAGCAGATCTATCTATAGCTGTAGAGCAGACTTATCGACTTCAAGGTTCGAATCAGACAAAGACGCAGAGGATCCAGTTCTTGGGTTTTTGTTATGGAGAGGCAATTACCGGAATCTAAAAAAGGAGAACCACTGCTCCATGCCTACAATCGCTGCCTGCTTGCAACGGCGACGAAGTTCCTGTTGCCCCAATTCGGGTCGCCGATGTATCGGTTGCCATGCCAAATAGAGGAAAAAGGGGAGGAGTTGGGGTTTTCAGGCTCCAATTGCAAGGTCTTGTTGCAACAGCACAGAAAGGGAAGAAGAAGACCTACGTAATCAGGTCCAAGTTGGATCAATTCAGACCTAACCCCTAGAGTAGCAGCCCAAGGCAGTTAGATCCAGGCCAGGTTAGGTAGGAACCTGACCCATTATGTAGAGAAGCCCAGCGCAGCAGTAGTTTAGTCCAAGTTGGTTCGAGTCGGGTTAAACCTAACCCATGATACAAAGCCCAGCCTGCCAGCAGCAGTGTTGATATCAACACACGTCAACTGGTAAAACGATCAAAGGTAATTTGACCAGATTTGTGGCTGAAATTGTTTCTGCGATATCTTGATCGTCCGATGTCTGATCGAAGATTCGTTTGTGCCTACGGATTCATTATGAGCAAATCTACGCTTGTGTGGAAGAAAATGGGTAGTTCAACGGTCAAAAAGAAGGTGTAAGGTTCCGAATCTCACTAATCTTAATCTACACTAATTAATCACATTCTATGTTAATTAAACCTTGTTAAGGTTAATCTAGTTTAAAAACGATTGGGTTTGGGTCTTAGATCGGTAGTTGGGCAAAGTTTGAGCCTTACTTTAGTAGTTGAGGACCCTTTTGTAAATTGTTCTTGCATCTTGTGGGCACCTCGTCAATCACTCCTTGTGTAATTTTTCATGTAGATCATCTTTCGTGTTGGGCTTGATTTGATCCGAACTCGTTTTGGGTCAATTGAGGTCCATTTGGCCTAAACTAAAATTTCATAAAAAAGATTGGACTTGCATGTTAAATACAAGAAAATTTAAGTTAAAAGAGACTCAACGTTCCTTCATTCTCTCTTCCTCTTCTTCTTGGTTGCTGGAGCTACTTTTTCCCTCTCTTCACCCCTCCTCACTTGTCCTTAGAGCTAAAAACATGGAGCTAAAGTTTGCATGCAATACTTACAGTGTCTATCCACCTTCTTCTTCCTCCTTTGGGCACCTTTTTCTTAGAAATCGTAATCTTCCTTAAGATACAGCTCACTAAGGTGAGGGCTTTACTCCCCTTCCATATATTAAGGCTTGTTGGAATCAAGAAGACTCAAATCTATGACATGCATGCATTGAGGCATCACATTCACCATTTATATGTTGCCATGTAGAGAACCCACTTCTCCTTAGAGGTTTTTCCCTAACCACACAACAAGCAGGACTTAGGAAAGGGCAAACACTATTAAGAGGCAAGTATTAGAGTTCTTATGTATAGCATGTGTGGTTAAGTTATTGATTCTTGGGTTAGATTTCTAAATTCTCAACTTCAGTCACTTTTCATTGTTTTAATTGTGTACAAATGTGGTATGGATTGCATTAGTATATAAACATGGAATAGGAGGGTGTGTAGGCATTGAACACCTTCAAGGACACTATAATTGAGCCATAAGAACTCCCCACAATGCAGGTTCTGTACTAATTTGTATTGAAACTGAGCTACAGAACTGATTTCAGGTTTTCTGAAGCGTATGGCGAAGCCACGGCTAAACCGTACATGTTTACGGCTCAAAGTCCTGAGAGCAACAAAACTGGCTTTTGTACTGCGGCTTACCCACGGTTGCACCATGAAATGGACTACGGCTAAGCTGTAGCTAGCCCGTGCCCAAGCCGTAAGCTTTTTTACAACGGACTTTCAAGAGAGCTTGAAAACTCATTTCCTTCTACGGTTTGCACATGGCTACACCGTGAAATGCTTTACGGCTGAGCCGTAACCCCACCGTAATCTAGCCGTAGGCTTAGTATGGCTAAGCCATAGGATAATATACGGTTAAACCGTAAATGCGCCTGAATCCTTTTGAGGAACCCTAAGCCACTCGGCTAAGCCGTAGCATTATACATGGCTAAGCCGTAAGAACCTAGTGAAATTCAGGATATTAGAAACTTTCACTAACCATGGAGGACCTTAGTATTGGCACCTTTTCTACCACTACATTGGCTAACGGTAAGTACACATTAAAGAGGATGAGAAATTCCTAGATGATTTCCCAATGTCAAGTCATGGATGTTGGCATAAGAAGGGGGTGTCCTTATATACATAAGGTAAAACTAAGATGCGGTAACACAATGGCACTGGACGTTTTATGAGTACATCGAGTTGAATGACCTTGGGATCATGGAATTATTTATTATAAGGGAGGCTAGTAATTCCTTTGACCCTTACTCAATCCGAATGCATTCATATTGTTAAATATCTTGCCTCAACTTGATTGTTCATGCATTCACTCTCTCTTTAGTCAAACCCTGAGGCAATTCAAACCTGAGCTTATAATGAGTGCGTGTCTAATAAGCCAGAGCTTCTAATGAGTGCATGCTTGCTAGCCAAAAAGGAGTATGGCCGAGGTTCGAGCCTTCATAGCTCATATCAATATGCTTCATTTAATTGTTCGCTTGTATTCATGATTGATATTCCTTATGTATGTTGTGATGAGTATGATGGAAAGTATGAGAGGGGTGAATCCGATTCGGCACCACTTAGCTTGTGCCCTTTGGGGTATTATTATGTCACTACTACAGTAGTTTACGAAGGAGTTATCGACGTTCCTCGGGAAGCTAGCTTGATCTCCTAGCGACCCATATGTATGTATGCTCTCTTTTAGGAGAATAGAGCCTTGTGGATGCCAATTAGTGTGTACTACATCTTGATTGTGATTTCTCACTGACTATTACTCATGCACAACATGCCTTGTAGACTGTTATTGCTTCCCTATCCAGTATATATTAATAGATTCATTTGATACATTATGTTAGTTTTATATGCTTCTGTACTTGCTTAATTGTCATATTAACAGTGTTACCCTTGGTATTGCAGGTGCAGAACCAAATCCCAGCCCGGTTGTTGACGCGCCCCTAGAGGGTACCCCAACGGTGCCTCGGGGTATAGATGAATGAAAGGATGGCGATGTCTTTTATTAGTCATCCTGCGGAGTGCGCCGGTTCTGGAGATGTTATAGTCGAAATTTGGTCTACCTTTAAAAATGTGCAATGGAACCTTTTGTACCTAACTTCGACAGTATTAGTTGGATCACAGGAATGTAATTAAAGTTTTAAGCACTGACATATGTGACTTTATTTATCTATGCATATTTGAGGATATGTTTCTCTTGTTTTGGCTTTTGATCATTACAGAGTATTTCGCAGGAGTTCGTTATGATGAGTTATATTCCTACGTGTATGGCATTCCTTACACGTTCCTGTGGAATCTCCTTTGTAGGAATTCGTGCACAATTCTTCAGGGCAAGGATTACTATCGGATTACGTATCTACGCCCTGGGGGCCCATTTAAATCCCTAATTCCCGGGATCGGGCCGTGACAGAAGGTTTGACCAATCAGTGTGCGGAAAACTCTTTCTACGATATTGAAGCTATCCAGAGTTGGATTTCAGATCCGTCTAAACCCTAACACATGTGATATATGTTCTGGGTTTATGAAGAAATTGGATTTTTTTTTTGTGCCTCGGACTTCAAAGGCTGGAGGTGCACTGTAGCAGGTGGAGTTACGAAGGTGGAAAAGGGAACATTGGTCATCATGGAGGGTGAGATAGTTAGAAATCTTTACAAATTAATAAGGGATGCTTTTTCAAGTTGAGCAATTAAGGAGACATCAAATAACATGAGAGGAAATCTGTAATTTAGGCGGAGTTAGATGCTACAAAATCATTAGAAGATGGATTGATGGGTCTTCGATGATATCATCTAACGGAAATCCAGGAAGACCTAAACGGATATGATTTTCTTAGAAAAGGTAGTCTTGTTAAGGTTGAGTAAGCTAATTTAGCATCAGGTCATACCTAACCCACATGTACTGTGCCCAACTCACCAGAATAGATTAGAACAGGACAGTTGCAAGTTTGATAAGAGGAACACCGGAATAAAGACAAAAGGAAGAATTCATAAGGTACCAGTGAGATTCAGGTTTGGGGCGGTCCTCAGTTTTGTTTTAAATGGATGGAAGTTAGGTTCATTGCGTTGCAATGATGTATGCATGTGGCAACAAATGGATAGCACTTCAGAGGTTCAAGATGAGGGTGTTGAGGTCAAAGGAGGAGGTCAAAGGAGGTAACTATGGGAAGTCTCAAGTCGGTTTTGGACTTGATCGATACTAGACAATATTGAGATTGTCTATGCATCTAGACTAGGGGGTGTATGTGCCGCGCTTGGTAATAGCATGTGTGGAAGCGTACCTTTTAGCGAGATGCATGAAGTGTTGGTTCAACATGTTAGAGTATGGAAGAAAGAAGACTACGCTATCGGTGTAGTGATGTACCATTCAGCAATGTGCGTGAAGGCATTATAGGGTATTTTAAAGTGGCTCTAGGGATTTACGAAATCCAAGCCAAGGTGGAAATTGTTAGGTTTTGTCTTCTATTCCGATTTAGCCGGATCGGTCATCTGATTTAGCCGGAACTGATGCTCAGCATTAGGGTTATTTTAGTCATTATGTATGGATTTTCTTATTGACTAAGAAAATGGGAACTATATTTATTAATATACTGTAACCCTAGATCCTGAGGGAATTAAGATGGATCATGACAGATAAGTTTTCTCCTCTGTAGACGTAGGCAAGGTTGCTAAATCATGTAAATTTGTTGTATTCATGTGTGTAATTGCTTGATGGTATGATTGCTCTTGTTCATCGTAGTTGATTAGTGGATCACGAGTGGTTTCCATTGTGCTGATCTTCCCACTAGGACTTTCCATCTACAAGTGGCACACCCAACAATTCACTTAATCAAAATATACATAATGGTATATGACGACTTCTAAAAATCCTCTCTTTTCCACTTGGTGTTGCCGATGGACCCACTTTATTCCTCATCTTAAGTCCTTAATGGGGGCTTGTTAACTTGTTAGTGAAACCTTAAATTAAGAGAGAATAAAATATATCGGGTCTAATTATAATGTGACACTTTTGTCTCTAGTGGCTTCATAAGGAATCTTTTTTACTTTTTTCAAAAGTGCGCATATATATATACAAAGAATATTAATATGCATCTTTCCTTCACCATAAGGTAAGGGATATTTATATAGTTTTCCTATTTGTACTTGAATATTTTTCTTTTTCATATAGTTTTTTTATCTTTTGCACATTAATACTTACATATATGAAAGTGTTTCTCACTATAGTGTAAGGGATATATGCATAGTAATAATTTCTTATATATATTTGTCATTTAGTAGATTGAAATTGTTGCTTTTTACCTTTTTTTTTAAAAAATAAAAGATGCAGAGACATTAAATTTTTATACTTTTGATATAAATTTCTTATCATGTCATGTCTTTTAAATGGAGCCTTCGGTCCACTGTATTGTACCCAGGACTAGAGTCTTAATAGACTCTAACTTTTTATAGAGTAGAGATATTCTCAAACTTTCCTTTTCCTATCCTTACCTTCTTTCCAAATCACATTAGAATCTTTCCGGAGATTCAGAGTTTGTAACTTGCACTCTAACCTTACTAAAAATGAGTTCAAGGAGAGCTTAAGAAGATTTTGACTCCAATAAGTAACTCTTACTAAACAAAAAAGTAACATTCACCTATTACATGAATTTCCTCTCGGCATGATACGCAAGTACATATCTCCTCTCTTATCAGCTTTGTTTTCTTCTTTCTCTTACTATTTACTACTATTTTATCCATCTATATACATCTAGAAGGTGCAAACAACCCTATCAAGGATTACTTCAACCCATATACAGACACCAACACCTGTATCAAGGATTACTATATCGAGATTATCATTTTTGAATCATCTTTTTAATTTATAGAATTTCAGATACTTTTTATTTGGTTTTGATTGTACAGATTTTATTTTATTTGATTTTTTAAACTCTTCTTTCTATCTCTCTCTTACTATTTACCAATACTTTCAATTCTATCTATTATTTATCTGCATGCATCTTTAAGACAAATGGAGATCAGCTTCAACCCACTATTATATTGATTTGAACTATTCCAACCAATTTGAAATTTGTGCTTCAATTGACAGTCTGTCACCGTCTTGGCCATTCTTTAACATATTCGGTTTGCTCTATAACAAGCTGCATTTTACGTGATGTTTTTTTGGCGACGCTTTTCTAATTTCATAAGTAATAACTAATCTTTTAATGACATAATGGATATAACGTCATTATAGAATCTTTGAATAGAATTATTTACCGACGCATATAATTTCGTCGGTGAAACTCAAGTAATTACCAACAATTTATGTAAAACGTCAGTAAAAGACAGCCTTTTACCGAAAAAGGCCTATTAGTCCTTTTTTGAAGATTTTATCTGAAAAATTACTTTAGGTGGGCACTAAACCAAAAAGACCATATTAGTTTTATAGGCACTGAAGTTGTCACTTGGGACCACTTCAATTTTTTTTTTATTGGAATAGAGGAGGGTCGAATTGTTAAAATGAGCATCGAATTCGAATAGAAATTCAGAGTGAACCCAAGTGACTACTTCGGTGCCTATAAAACTAAATGACCTTTTTGGTTTAGTGCCCATCTTCCGGTAAAATCTTCTTTTTTCTTTATTATTATTATTATTATCATTTTTTTAAGTTCACTTTTTTAATCTTCATAAACATTTTCATCTTTTTTTTTCATTCTTTATTTTTAATAATACGATCATAGGCATCATTGTATGTAAATTCACTGAGGCTGATATTTTGATTTCAGAACTCAGCCCGAATACGCTGTGTAGATCGATGCATGAAAGTTTTGGCTGCACTTGATATGAACTTTTTCTTTCTCTAGGAGACCATATCTCTCTCTCTCTCTCTCTCTCTCTCTCTCTCTCTCTCTCTCTCTCTCTGATTTGTTGGATTGCTCATATTTATCCAATGAAATATAATTTTTATTGCTGTTTTGTTGGTTTTTTCTAGGATTACATCTTTATAAGGTCTTTCTTTGGTACTTCTAAATAAATCAAACACTAATGTGATTTCTTTTATCTCATGTTTTTTAGTTTTAAATTGAAATTTTGGGGTTTTTTTTTTTGAATTTTGTTGGCTTTTTATTCAATCCTGCATGGTTCATTTCTAGGAGGCTTAGATCTCTTTTTTTTTTTTTTTATTAATTTGTTGGTTTATTTTTCTTTTTAATCCATGGAAATTTAAAAAAAAAATTCCTTTTTTGTGATTTTTCTCAAGGATAAAAATCTCATTTTTAAAGATTTTGTTTGGCTTTTTGTTTAAATGCATTAGAATTTGATTTCTTTCATTCATTCTCTCTACTTATATGTTTTCTATTTGCGTAGGCCAAGTGTGATATCATTTTTAATTAGTTTTCTCCTTTGTCGTTGTGCATATGGATAAGGTTGCTGATTGCTGTTGCTAGACTTCTTTTGCATATTTGCTGGTCACAAAACCCACACACACACGTGCACTGCATAAATTTGGGCAAGATTCAAGTACCTGACAAGAGCAAACCCATGCCTTATGAGCCACCCAACTACTAGGTGGTGTAATTCTAAATTTGGAAGATATGAACGCTTTTTATTCTCTATTTCCTAATTAGATGTGCAATTTAAGTGGATTTTTTTATATTTGGATAAGTCTGTTATATATTTTTCTTTATGGGTGAAATTCTTTTAAAAGTTTAGAGGATGAACAGCTGTTGAGGAGTCTGGATAAGTTTGCTTTTCATCCATTAATGCATGAAATAAGCATTGTAATTGATAATAAGAAAACCAAACTGCTATTCTTCATGGTAAAAGTTACAGATCATACCGGACCGTTGTGCTGCTCAAATGGGAGGTGGCACGAAGTCAATTGCACTCCTCAACTTCTTTATCGAAATCCTTGCCTTTCCTCTTCAATTCTCCTGTAAATTGGGAGGAAAAAAGTTCTTACATAAGTTGATTATCGATGAATCTTGAGATATGTGTACATAAATATAGACCCTTAGATAAGCATTTTGGACTTTTTTGGGCCACTATACCATGATCAGAATGGTTGATCCTCCTTGAAATGTCAAATATGGTTCGTTAAAGTTAAAATTTTAGACTCTAATTCTCTGTGGACCATGAAAAATCCCTGAATTAGTGTGAACCGTTGATGTCTTTATGTTGATTGGGTCTCACATGATACACTGCCAGTATGTTATTTATTTTTTTTCAAAAAGTTAAATTTAAATGTAAACCGTAGAATATCTTAAGATGGCCACCATATCAAATTTGAACCGTTGATCTTTCATAGATCTTGAGATATGTAGGTAAACATTGGAACATTAATTCTTCATTAGATATTTGGGGATACACTAGTCCGTTTTTGTATCTATTTTTCTAATTGTAGACGCCTGATGTAGGATCTGGACCATTGAATTTCTTGAGAACCTCAAACACAGTCAAGGTATTAAGATTGAACCGTTTATCTATCACAGATTTCAAGATATTCATGAAAATGACAGCACCTTAAATTTACATGTTTAGATCTTTGTGGGGCCCAAAATCATGATCCGCACCGTTGATCCTCTTTGGAAAGTTGAGAAAAACTAGGTCATTAAATTTCATGCTTAGATTCATTGCGGACCTTGAGAAATTTCTGGAAAACCACGAACCATAAGATTAAAAAATGTCTATTTCAAATACTCTTTTCATCTTACCAAATGGTATATTTGGAAAATATCTATTTCATATAGATCTACTTCATACGGGTCAGATTTGTCAAAAAAGCCTTAATACTTCTAGATATGGAAGTGCTTCTCACCCCATGGTGAAGGATGGATGCATATTAATATTCTTCGATATCATGATATTCAAATGTAGTGATGAACCTTCTAATTCATTTCAATTCAACCTTCCCCCTTCTTCCTTGCATTGATTGAATGTTGAACTTAGTAGAAACTCTAAGTTTATTAACTTTTTTTAAAAGCTTTATTGAATTTGTAATTGAGAGAAATGGAAAGAAGCCTATTTTGTAATTGAGAGAAATGGAAAGGAAGCCCCCAGTCGAGCAGTGATTTACACCATGCTTCTCTTCAAGTCATCATGTTGCAGCACTGCTAATAGCTCCACCACACAAACCCACCGATGGTGGATCCCTTAATCTCACCCTCATTGCCCACTCCACCATCACTGGATTTAGATTCTAAAGCACACGGCCCAAATTTGTTGGGGCCTACTAAGATGTCTAATGATTATGAAAATCCATTAGATTAAAAGTTTCATATGAGGCCTATCTATATATAAAATCCTGAGTTCATAAGATAATCCAAACCATTTGGTCCATGACTCTAAAATTTAATGGTTTAGAAGTATCACTTTAACATGATTTCTATCCAATGGTGAAGAAAAGTCGGATAAGTGTTAAATTTGAACTTACGCCCATTCATCGTGGGGTAGTGTATATGAAAATACTAAATTAATTCCACATGAGCCCCATGACAAAAAAAAAAAGTGGGGGGGGGGGGGGGGGGGGGGGGGGAATAGGGATCAAACCCTTAAACTTAAGGGCCATGGAGTCAAGGGCTTAGGATGTTGAATTGACTTGAAACTTCATATATGGACTACACATATGGATCTTTCAGACCCCCTATTGGCCATGATTGGTGGGGAACCCAAGTTTTTCCCCACTGATCAACTTGGACAGGTTCCTGTGCAAGAAATCCACATAGAAGAATTTGCTTAAATGGCTTTTGATTCAACTATCTCATGTTAATGGTGGTAGCTAGTGGTCGGGGCCCAATTGTGGCCCCACCTGATCAATCCGATCCCATCATCATAACGATCCCCATATGTGGTAATCCTATTGGTTTTACATTGATCCGAATGGACTTGATTACTTGATCAAAATAAAAGGTTTTGGAAGATTTAAGAGTTTTCATTTATTGTCAATAGGGAAGCAAATGGGTCAGTTCCAGGTTAAAGCCATAGTGGACCTGGAGATGGTCCGTTTCTAAATGATGATTCAGGTTTCAACTTAGAACATATTTTGCTAGTTCTAAAGGCCGTTCCGATAAAAGGACTAGGATTCAATTCTAGAACCAAACTAGAGAATTGGGATTTAATTCCAAAATTGGTTCTTACTTCTTTTCACTTCTTTTTTTTTTTCTAAAAATGAGGATATCATTAACCTTATAATAGTACATCAAGTGTACTATCTTTAAATTTAAATATGAAAGTGGCAAACGAAAGTTGATTTTGAGCTACAGTTTATAATAGTAGAGGCTCTTGTACTGGTCACAAGTCAACGGATCCAAGCTTGTATGGATTTGAAACTAAATCCGTTTATTAATCGGAACCTAAATTGGGTTTTGAATTCAAATCTGTTTATAAATTAGAACCCAAAATAGGTTTCAAACCTAGATTTTCACTGGTCGAAACTTCCGGATAATCAAAGAATTGGATACCTGCTTACAACCTTAATTGGCAGGGCTCAATAGGATCTTTTGATCCCTCACGTTAGCCAATATTGGTATGATGTCTTGCATGGTGCAAGATAATCTGTAGAGCCTTCGACCCTAAATGATCAATCCAACCTTGTTTCTAAACCAACCCCCTCTTGTATGCAATGAGTCTCATTCATTTACACCAATCATACTGGGTGGAGCCATTAGATTGAAATCAGATTCAATCATGCATTCTAACACTATTCATTTTGAGGGCTATAGATCAAGGAGTTATGATGATTGAATTGAATTGAGACTTTATACATGGGTCATCCTGTCTGGATCTTTCAATCCCCAGCCTTAGCCATTATTGGTGGGGCCCTACAGGTTGTTCATTACATGGGTCATCCTGTCTGGATCTTTCAACCCCAACCTTAGCCATTATTGGTGGGGCCCAATAGGTTGTTCATTAAAATTTCCCACACAAATTGAGATTAAATGAGTATTTGCCCAAGGGTAACCATGGGTGGACCACTCATGGTCCACCATGTTATCCTTGGGCAGCCTAGCATGCACTGCCACGTGCATAGCAGCTGCTCGAGCATGATATGGCAAACTGTGAGCCGTTTACTCAGAATCACCCTTGGGAAATCACTAAGACTATTTGGACTCCTTCCGCGTAAAGACATCTAGTGGAGCACATGTCATATTTTGTGTGTATATGTGTATATTTGACCTTTGTAATTATATTGAATAAATATGAATATTTCTCATCAACATATGTATTCAATTCTAGGTGGACCTACTTCTTCCACCTCATTTACTATAGTACTCAATCTCTCGAACTTATTCGCAGTGATGTATATGGAAAAACTTCTTTTTTTCAATATGTAGTTTTAAATTTTATATATTGTATTTATGAATGATGCTGTCCCATTATAGCTGGTAATTTGTCTTCCACGATGGTCGGATGTTTATGATGTATTTATTTTAAATTGAGATCACCAAGAGTTAAAATGGCAACCACAATACAAGTTTTTTTTTTTTTTTAAGTCCAACTAAGGGGCTGAGTACCTGAGAGATTTGCACTTGTGAGGTAAGAGGAGAGCACAAATGCAAAGGTTGGACAAACTTGCACATGTGAGATAATCACTCGGCCCACTACCCACATGATATTGTTTGCTTTTGCTCACTGGATTTGAACTCAATCTTGCCATGTGCTTTTAAAAGGCCTCATATGGGGTTAAGACCAGATCACTCACATATATACTGAGAATCAGGACTTGCATGTTTCTGATGTAGGACTTATGCATCACTGCATACCCAATCCTTTAGAATTTCCCATGCATTCTCTTTATTGGCAAATGCTCATCGGACCAAATGCCCATCAACAGGAGAGCCACATGTGTGACGTACAACGGGGACTAACTCGCATGACTCACACATGCAAGGGAATGGGGGGTAGGGTTCTTCTAGTTGGCATTGGGTTTGAGGATCAGTATCTCTAAGAGTGTGTTAGTAGGAGTAGGGTGCTCAATGGAGACAACTCAAGCTTTAGCTAAAACTACCAAGTGCAGGTTAGGGAGGCTTCCTATTATTTTTCTTAAGTCGCCACTTAGTGCTGAGCCTAGGTCTAACGCAATATGGGATCCGCTAATTTTAAGAGGAAGTTGTCTTTGTGAAAGAATCTTTATTTTTCTTTAAGTGGAAGAACTGCCCTTATCAAAGCTTTTTATCCAATCTTTTAGTCTACTACATATCTCTGTTCAAAATGTCAAAGGCTGGATCGTATTCGAAGGGACTTCTTCTGGGAGGGTAATGAGATTAATATATATATATATATTTGATGAAGTGGAGTGAGATAATTAAACCTAGATCTAAAGAAAATCTTGGTCTTGGTAATTTGGAAAATAATAGTGAGATTTTTTTTTCGCCACATGGTGGTGGAGGTTTCGGGAGGAAAATGATGCTCTTTGGCAGGGGTGATTGCCATCAAATATGGCGAGGATAATGGATCTGGTGGCCTAAGCATGGACCTAAGGTGTAGAGGCCAATTGCCACAATAGGGGATGAGCCAAATTCGAGGTCGGGGGGAAGAATTGTAAAAAGGGGTGGGCTTTATAATGGGGGATGGTAGAGAAATTATATTTTGGTTGGATGAATGATTAAAAGGGGATTGGACCCTTTTATACTTCATTTCCCAAGTTGCTAAGATTAGAGGTCAATAAGAAGGCTTCTATCAGTGATTGTTTTGAAGTGAGGACTTATGGTATAGAGTATGTGCGGGGGTGTCTTCTAGGAGTCGTCTTTGGCCATTAGAGGAAGGCCTATGAGGAGTTGTTGATTATTTTGTCCAATACATTTTTTTAAGGATTTAAAGACTCTTAGATTTGGAAACCGTCTCTGAGGAGTTCTTAGCAGGGGAGGGAGGCTTCCTATTATTTTTCTTGAGTCGCCACTTAGTACTAAGCCTAGGTCTAAGGCAGTATGGGATCTGCTAATTTTAAGAGGAAGTTGTTTTTGTGAAAGAATCTTTATTTTTCTTTAGGTGGTAGAACTGCCTTTATCAAAGCTTGTTTATCGAATCTTTTAGTCTACTACATATCTCTGTTCAAAATGTCAAAGGTTATGATTCAAAGGCTGGAACGTATTCAAAGGGACTTCTTATGGGAGGGTAATGAGGATTACAGAAAAATACATTTGATGAAGTGGAGTGAGGTAATTAAACTTAGATCTAAAGGAGATCTTGGTCTTGGTAATTTGGAAAATAATAATGAGATTTTTTTTCACCACATGGTGGTAGAGGTTTTGAGAGGAAAAGGATGCTCTTTGGCAGAGGTGATTGCCATCAAATATGGCAAGGATAATGGAGCCGGTGGCCTAAGCTTAGACCTAAGGTGTAGTGGGCAATTGCCACAATAGGGGATGAGCCAAATTCAAGGTGGGTTGTGTGGGGGGGGGGGGGGGGGGGGGGGGGGGGGGGGGGTGGGAAGCATTGTAAAAAGGGATGGGCTTTTATACTGGGGGATGGTAGAGAAATTATATTTTGGTTGGATGAATGATTAAAAGGGGATTGGACCCTTTTATACTTCATTTCCCAAGATGCTAAAATTAGAGGTCAGTAAGAAGGCTTCTATCAATGATTGTTTTGAAGTGAGGACTTATGGTATAGAGTGTGTGCGGGGGTGTCTTCTAGGAGGAGTCTTTGGCCATTAGAGGAAGGCCTTTATGAGGAGTTGTTGATTATTTTGTCGAACACATTTTTTTAAGGATTTAAAGACTCTCATATTTGGAAACATTCTATCTCCGACAAGTTCTTAGCTAAAGCATTCTACTTGGCCTTAGAAGGAACTCAATTTCATAGGGCCCCATCTTCCTTTGTGTGGTTGGGGTTGGTCCCTCTTTGGGTCAATGCTTTTTGTTGGCTAGCGGTTGTTGTAAAAGTCTCCAAAGTCGACAATCTAAGGGGGAGAGAGTTAGAAATTATATAAACATTTCTAATATTTGTGTTATGTGCAACAAGGGGGAGGAATCAGTAAACCATCTTTTTATCCATCTAGAGGTGGCGGCCATCATTTGGAGTAACTTTACTGGGATATCTGGCATTGCTTGGTGCTACCTAAAGAGTATTGCATAGTTGGTGGAGTGTTGGTTGGTTGGGTGCTTCATGAGGTATGGCCAAGTCATATAGTTGATGATTCTTTTTACTATCTTTTGGTCTATTTGGGAGGAAATAAATGACATAATCTTTAAGAGCTTTTTTTCAATAACAATAGATTTGATTGCTAAACTAGTTGTTAGGATTGCGAAATGGCCTTTGATTAGAAAAGAGCTCTCTAACTTTTCTTTTGACAACGTACTTTCTAATAGGGTAGCTTGCATGGGGTGTGACCCTGTTAAGGAGAGGACATCCATCCTTTGGTGTCTCCTTCCATATGGGGTTTTGAAGTTGAATGTGGATGTTGCCTTAAGGAGTAAGTCGGGTCTGACGGGGATTAGAGTAGTGTTACGTAATAATAGGGGTGAGGTGCTTCTTATGTTTTTCAAGCATATTAGTGTACATGTGAATCCAATGGAGTGGAGGTCTTGGTTATTCTGAAAGGTCTTAGATTGTTCTCAAGAAGATATGATGGATTACCAGTTATGGAAAGTGATTCTTTTAATGTAATTACATAGGTATATAACTAGAAGGCATTTCCTTGGAAATATCAATTCCACTTCAATTAAATTAAGGAGTTATCGGCTGCCATTAATATTACCTTCCATCATGAGATTAGTTTCACCAACTCTATGGCGGATGTGTTAGCAAAGCAATGGGTTAATAGGTTGGTTCCATTTTTAGGTGTAGTTTTGTAATTAGGGTTGGAGGTGGTGAATCTTTGCTGCACCTTCACCATCCTTTTCGTTTTCGTTGGTGTGCTCCTATTTTTGGCTCTCTTTTAATGAAATCATTTGTTATCATTAAAAGGTCATTGAAATTAAAGCTACTTCTCAAATGACAAGGAACTATGCCCTTTAAATGTAGAAATCCTCTAAGATCACAAAGTTACGTAAGAACGCATTTAGTAACAAGTGAGGAATCCAAAGACTAGAGAAGTCCTCATTCCCATAGGAATGGGGATTCCTTGCTGAGGATTTTCATAATTAAGGATTTCACATCGATGTAGGTGTATATCGATGCACATAGGTGAGAAAAATTGGTTTCAATACACAAATTTGAGAAAGAAATGATTTTCAAATCTAATGGGGGAAGGTCAGATCTGAAGATCCTTACAAATAAGGATTTCCATTGGCCAAAATAATTGAGGATTTACAATTTCCAAACATGGAATTTCCATGATTGTGGAAAAATAAAAAAAAATCTTTTCTCTAGGAATTTGGTTGCTAAACTTGATTTAAGAGTTTGCCTGCATCCTTTAGCAAATTGAAGTTTAAAGTCCTTCATCTCTTCTCGACAAACTTAGGGCCCGTTTGTTTGTAGTTGTGGACATAGAAATTGAACGCATGGGGCAGTTAAAAGAGAAGATTATAGGTGAATTTCCTTTGATATTTTTTTAACCACCCTAAGTATTCAATTTATATCAATCTCCACTAAAATGAATTAGAAAAACAATTAAACAAAGGAAAAAATTGAATCGTTCGAGGGAACTGAACACCTCTTTTAGATCTTTGAATGAACTGAAACCTCTAAATAGTAATTTTATTTATAATTTTTGAATGCTATAACACAATCCCTAATGCCCCCATATATAGGGTCACAATTGCAAAATAATATAAACAGAAGATCATAAGCTACTTGAAAAAAAATAGAAAGTGCAAAAAAATGATGACAATAACCCTAATATGCCAACTAAATAATCGACAGAGGGTCCTTATACAATTTACTTTAATGCAAACAAACAACGGTTAGGGAATAATGGGTGACTAGAAAACCAGATCTTTTCACGCGAGGTGCACCCAAGTACATCCATGTGGGGGTAGTCACACCTGTCGGACTTCATACAACTTCTAAAATCATAATGAAAATTATGGCTTTGCTTCAAAAATTTACATAAAGATCCTGCGTTTGCACTAGAACCATGATCAGAATATTGGTTTTGTTCCCCAAAACCCAATTGTCCCTGTCGATCTAGAACTCTCAAACAAAAATCTTGAATCCACCACTGTCTTCACCAGCACAAGTATCTAGTAGCTTGAATTGGACAAGCCAAATAAATGTGTTGAAAGTTAGCCTTGAAAATCATTTAGCTGCTTGAGACTATCAATGTTGTCATTAGATATTAATTGAGCCTGTTGTGAAATTTCATGCCTTGCAAAGAGTTGGGTCCAACCAAAGCATTAAAGGAGGTTGTTGTCTTAGCTCCAACTTCATTAATGGTCGACTCATTCTCTATTTCTTTCCCACTTCTTTAGATCTGGCATCTTCTTCCTCATTTGTCTTGCCTCCAATATAGAAGAATTGAGGTTTTGTTTTGCAATGATGTATTGAAGTGAACTTTTCATCACAATGGAAGCATATGCCTTTAAATGCTATTCATTCATTTATTCTAAGGCAATGTTTAGTTCACTTGAATAAGGGCTGGAATGGAATGATCATTCCGTCGGAATGCCTGTTCCTGCGTCTAGTTCATCCAAAATGGACGAAATGCTCGTTCCAAAAGAAATCACTATTCTTCTACATGAGAGAATGGTCATTCTGTCAGGCGGGTAAGGAATGATCATTCCATTCCAGACTCATTTTTTATTGAGACAAAAATGCCCTCACCTACTACCACCCACCCACCACCACCCCCCCAACCACTGCCACCCACCACCACTGCCATCACCACCGCCACCACCACCCAACTGCTGCCGCCACCACCCAAACACCGCCAACACTACCACCCAAGCACCGCCAACACTGCTACCACCACCACCACCACCGCCAACACCGCTACTGCCACCACCACCGCCGCCAACACTGCTACCACCACCACAAAAGAATGTCGAGGAAAATAGCGATATTTTGGTAAAAATACTGAATCTTTTTTATTTCATTCATGCTTTGATTTATGCATACCAAATATGAGGATAGGAATAGGAATTTCATTCCGCCCACCATTTCAAAGACAAATCCAAACATTGGAATGGAATGACCATTCATATCTCATTCCATTCCAAACCCATTCCAACCTCGATTCCATTTTAGCCCAAAATCATTCATGCGAACCAAATACTACTTAAGGTCATATGCTACAATCTAAGATGACGGATGCATTTTGTAGGTAGAGAAGGAATAATAGCTGCACTTGGGCTTGAGCTTGACGCAGAATTGTTGAAAGTAGTGTTATTTTCTCCAAATGAGAACCCTTTTGTAAACTGCCTTTGAAAATACATGTCGTTAAAGAGTCAAGCTAAAAATATAGCATACAATAGGATTCTTGGTCACCTACTTTGGACATCAATGCGCAATTCATGCTTTAGGCATCCAATGAATGCACTCACCAGTCTATCTTGTGGAGCATCAGTCGTTCTACTAGAAACATGCCTTGATTAAGCTTGATCTTCTTGAAGTGGTCCTCTTTGTCTGAGGTGCAGCGATTGCATGAATAGTCTATGAATGTTATTGAAGGCTTTGATTGTTGTTGAAGCACAGATCTATAATCACACACCTGCTACAAACGCAATCAAAACAGCTTCGGCTCGGATCAAGAACTAGATGCAAAGATCTATGACTGTTTACGAGGGATTAATCACGTGGGATTCACTCTACATGATCCAATGATGAGGATGGATACCCTTGATGTAGAAGACGGTGATGGATGGTTTAGATCTTGTCCTTTTTGGTTATTGTTATTGAAGTGCTCTACAACTATTCTCCCATATCTATTTATATCATTTGACTTAATGGAAGATTAACTCCAATTCAAATTCAAATTTGAATGGAAAGTTCTTTTAATTTGAATTTAAATAAAGAGATAATAAGGATAGATGAGTTGGATAAAACTCAAACAAATTCTATCCTCATTGACGACGATTGACACATCCTTTCAAATTCAAACATTATCCTAGTGAGAGGTGTCTTTTTGAGTTGGGGTCCACCGACATGTAAACACAAGTAGGCCCCATCATAGATGCCAATAGTTATTTGTCCACATTGAGTAAGCAAATCCTCCATGGAAGCTTACCATGCATGGAGTTTATCGAAGTATGGAGTTATTCGTACTATCTTGTGGCTTCCTTCTCCAAATATAGTACCTCGACCTCCACGCATTGCTCTCTAGGGATGTGATAGAAAATTTTGGGGAATTTACTACATTAATCCAAATTTAATTCCAAATCAGTCCCCTTAAAGGTAGGGCATCGCCAGTGCAATGTTGGCATTCTTAGTATTGTGAGTGAATTGTTCCTATTATATGCTAGTGCTAAGTTGTTCCCTCATGTGGCAGAACTGAATTGTGCCCGTAATGTGGTAGGGTTGAATATTATGTGATAGGGCTATGGATTATTGGGCTCTGGCATATGTGGATTATTGATAATAGATGCAAAACAATTAACTGAGAAAAATATTAGGGGTCACCAAAATGATTGGTAGCCAAATCACATCTCTGGAGACGCTTTCTTTAGGCAGTTTTCGCCCTTACACATATGCAGATAAACTCATAAACGTGTGCCCCAAGATAAGATGACTTCTCCGATGGAATCTCTAGCAACTATACACTCGATTGATTAAAGAGTACTCGAATTCCAAAGGGACCACTTTTGCAGACAACAATAGTAATAAATGAAAGTGAAAGAGAGAGAAGAAAAGGAAATTAGAGAAGCACAATTGCAGATCTTCCTTAGCATAAAATGAAGGAAGTAAGAATCTGATAGACAAAAGTTTTTCTTGAAGAAGCAAGGAAGAAAGCTTTGTCTCTAAGAGTTCTATCATAGGGAGTTATGCTACTATGTGGAGTAATTTCTTGTGCAACGGTCAGCATAACGTTAATGCATATTTAATGCAGAAATGTTACTCTAACTGCTACTTAGTTACGGTCTCGCGGTTGTGGGCTGAATAAATTTGGGCTGCTGATAAGTAGATCCAGATCCGGATCTGCATCCGGATCCACTTCCAATCCAAAAATACAGCCACGGGGCAAGGCCCAACCCGGGCGACCCAACAAACAGGCCAAGCGTGGATGAGTCTGGCCCGACCCATGCAGCTTAGGCCCGACCCACCTTGCCATGGCAAGGCCAACAGGCGCACGTGTGGTAATCACCACGAAACCCACTAAAACGTTCAACACCATAAGTTAGGAGAAAAACATTTATAAATCATGTAAAAAGATAGTAAATAATGGGACAAAGGTTATTAAAGATCGAGGAGTAAATGACGAGGAGATTTATGCAATAAAAGTTGGCAATATTTGTGCTTAATGGATGCCCATATCCAACATTGATGTGGATGATTGTTGGTTCATTGACGCAATTCATTCTGTAATTCCAACACCAATGTCCGCAATTATGAGGCGGTAGTCTGTAATGCAGCTTCATCTCTGATCCGCACCGCTATCATCTCGAGTAATCTTTCAGCCATTACTGTAGTTGTGGTTGCCAATTAGTTCACCCTCAAAAAAGGTAGGTGGTGCTGAGCAAACGGAACTTTTTTTTATCTTTTTCTTCTCTTTTTTTTATTAGAGAAATTAAAAAGAAATTTAACCTTTATGGATATATACGCTAGTGATGGCAAGCTAAACTTTTGCCCAATATAGGCCTTGTAAAAGGGCCAGGCTGGCGTAAGCCCTTTCCCAACCTATTGGCTTAGGTTGAGCAAAAGCCGTAGGCATCTTGGGGCAGACCTAAACTACCTAAGCTTATACTAGACCCTATCCTCAAGGGCAAGGGTTGGACAAGGGCTAAGCCAAGCCAAAAGAAAAGAAAAAACTTTCGGTTTTTTCTTTTTTCTTTTTTTTTTTTTGAGTTAATCCAAAAACAGATATCAAAATGACCAATTAGATCTCAACCAAAATTAGAAACGGAAAAATAGATTACAAGAAGTAGAGCTTACTGGAAAAGGAATCGTCAAGTGTCTTAAGAATTCCTCATATAAATATATATATATATATATATACACACACATGTATCTCTCCTTTTTTGCTAACCACATAAGTATTTAAAATATATATAAAATTTTCTAAGATTACTTTGCCCCGATGAAAATTTTTTAGTCTGATCAAGTAAATTTGTCTGTTGGAACTATATTTAATCAAAGTTGGTTTAAAGTTGTTGCAAATAGAACACAAAACAGCATCAAAATTCATTCAGAAAAGAGCAAGCCAATGCACGTGCACATTAATATTGGATCTAGTAGGAAGCACCACATCCATCAGACAAACATTGCAACCATGAAGTTACCTATGGTCAATTATTCTCTTGGAAACAATTTATCCAAGGAACAACTTCACTGTTTCGGATCCATGTTCAAACACGCATCTCTGACATGGTATTAACCATGGCCACCATATAGCACATATGTCCAAGATAGATATATCCACTCTACATCACACGACTCTCAATCAATTGAAGTACCTTTTATCCACTATACTCAATTCTAGTTACCTTTCAATTGTATGTAAGAAGCCTTTATCCACTTTTCTTATTTTTATTATTAGCTACTTTTTCTCATTATATAATTTTTATCCTTATTATTTTTTTGTCCTCCTAAAAATATTGTAAAAATGAGGCCACCAATCTAATACCATGTTTGGTATCGATCTCTATTTCTAACAACTAGTAGTCAAAATGTGTAAAGCGGGTAGAGGTTTAAAAAATGAGAGTGTTTAACGTACAATTATATCCTCTACCCACTTTAAAGAAATAGAGGCAATCCTCTCAAATTGAAAAGCTCAATTTTGGGCTTATGAAAATAAAAGCTTAGCCTCTTTTTTTTCGGAGTTTTTTTTCGATGGCTTTGTTGGAATAAGAAGAGAGATACCAAACAATGCCTAAGGTCAACAGATAATCAATATGGTCTTTTTTTTTTTTTTATAACTTGGAGAGGATTACTAAAATTGTGTCTTTTCAATTCTATCTCTAATGTATAGGGATATTAATTAGTTGGCCAATACTTCTCTATATATATTGCATAGATAATTTTTTCCTGCCTCACATGGAGAGAGAACCGTAAGCTAGCCTAGTCCTAAAATAGCCCAATCTATCTTAAACTAGCCTAAGCTATCAACCTAGGGATCATCCCTAGGCCGCCAACGTCAAGGGCTAACCGTTGGCACGCTAGGTGAGATGTGATGCCTCTATCACCGAGGCATCTCACACTTCTCAAAAGATAGTCTTTATGTAACCAATATTGTAGTAGAAAGCGAATTTTAAGATCCTATACCTACATTGGGTGCTCTCTTGACACACCCAATACTCTATGTTCTACATATGGTTGGGTGATTCAAATCCCTCTAATGCCCCACCATCTCTGGGCTATGTCACCCATATTTGGACATCCAAATACACTTGAACTGTAGCACTTAATATAATAACATAATATGTATTAATAGAGAACATGTAGGGGTAGGGCTAGGCTCGGCTTGACCCTCCAGGCTGTAGACTACTCAAAATCAGGTCCTACCCCACCCTTAGACTAAGCAAGCCCCCTCTTTTGACGGCTTTGGTAGGCCGAGCTGGCGGGTCCCCTCCTCAAATGACCAAATTGGCAGCCATGTCTTTGTCTCGCTCACCTATTGGGATGGCAATTCAAGAAAGTTTAGGCTCCCTCTTCCCTTCTCATTTTGGAAAGATACGAATGAAAAGAGAAGTGGTATTTCTGCTCTCTGCTTTTATAAAAGAAGATGCATGGAAGATGTATAAAGTACAAAAGAACCCCACTCATGCTCCAAAGAGGAAATAACCGAGAGGGAGTTAGCATGCAAAAAAGAAACAAGCCTACAAGCAAGAGCTAGCAAAATGAAGCAATAATAGGAAACAAAGACTGCTCACAGCTTGAAAAGGCAAACAAAAGCCAGAAAAGAACAGACCAGAAAGCAGCTTGAAAAGGCAAACAAAACTCAGAAAAGAAGAGACCCACGCTATTTCTGCTGTTGTGAGAGTTCTCTTCTCTCCCCTTCTTTTTCTTTCTTTCTTTCTTTCTTTTTACTTTTTCATTTTTATTATAAAAAATCACTACAAAGTTGATGGGTTAGATGTACACACACCTGATCTGACACTCTCCAAGACAATGATGACGGCTCTGGTAAGCAGCTTGAGATGTCAGGTGCCCGCATAAAATACAGGAAGAGATGTGGTTTGTGATGGGAATGGCTGGGATTTTGAGGGGCAAACCCTAATGCCCCTTGTATAGAGTTACAGTTGTCTAAGATTAAAACTAGAAGATCCTAATCTAATTGCAAAATAGAAAATGCAGAAGTATCCAGACAGAATTCTAATATGGTAACTAAATCTTTGATAGATTTTGTAGGATGGTGGAAAGTGGAAAAGTGGTAAGTACGGAAAGTGCAGAAGTTTGTAGACAATAGTCCTAATATGGTAACTAAACATCCAACAATGTTGTAGGTCGATAGAAAGTGTGGGATACGTAGAAAGTGCAGTGAAGTAGTATGTTCACAATGATGCTAATATGATTATTAAATATTTGACATATTTTCAAGCATGATATCCAATTTTTATGTATTTTAATGCAAATAAATGGGCCCTTAGTATGTAGTGGTTGGCTAGAAAATCTAGTCTCTTAACTAAGGCTAGCATCAGCATCAAATGAAACCTTGAGGGTTGCCCGCTTTTAGATGTCTAGAGTGCCCCACTCACTTGAGAGGGCATTGTGACACTCAGCTACAACTTAACCTCGTTTTATACTAACTAATTATTATTTTATCTTAATTAATTATGTTTGATGTCAAATTATGATATCTTAACCTTCTTTGGTCTTATTTGTTCTTATTGGATTGGGCTAGACCATGGATAAGTAGTTATGGGTTGGCTTGACTTTGGTTAGGTAGTATAAGCCTTTATTTTTTTTGTAATTTTGAATTTTATGGTTTTGCATCAGATGTACACCATTTTGAAATATTCATCATGTGCATTTCATTGAGTTGATCATTTTTCATAACAAGCCCTACTTCATTAGACCTCATTTCGACCAAGTTGCCATAGAATTGACCATTTTTTGAACTAACATTGAAAACTGGACTTGGCTGTAAATTTCAAAACCCTGTAACTTAAAAACACTTCAAAACCTTATTTCATTCGATTCCCTCATTCCCTACAAACTGAAATCAGCAAGTCTCTTATTCTCCACATGAATTCTCTGCACCTATAACCAAAAGAGGGAGCTTGCATGTTGGATTGAAGGAAGTTATCATCTTCCCCATCTTCTTCTTCATCTAAATATGACTTGGAATACCCAATTTCAAGATCAACTTCCTCTTACAAACCATCTAAGGTAAGGAACTTCAAGTAACCCCAATATTCCTAGATTTCAGATGAGTCAATGAGACTCATAGCCATTACATGCAACCATATTCATTGTCATTTTCATGTTTGGCATGGTAGGGTTTCATGGATTGGGAATTTCCTTGCATTGAGCTCAAGTGAAGCCATTTGGAGATCTTAGCACTTACATAAAGGCAAGTATAAGCAGTGTAATGATGAATGCATGTTGATATCATGATGATTGGAGGAATTAGATTTTATTATGGTTCCATTTCAACCTTTATGTATCTCTTTTGCCAGTTGAATAGATGTTCTTATAATGAATCAATGAACGAGGAGGATTGAATAGAAGTGACAAATGATGAATTCTTATTGTTGAAGAATGGTGAAGGGTTATGGGTGGAACAAGAGGTTCCTTGTAGGTATTAGAAGGAAAGGAAGGAGAAAATAACATAAGAATTTGAGGTTTATTTCGTGTCAAGTCCAATTGATTGAACCTGACACCGATTAATTGATTTAGCCCTCGGGTCCCAGGTTTGATTGATCGGATCTGGGCTGATCAATAGGGTTAACCCTCTGGTTTAGGGTCTTGTTTTGGGTCCCAAAGCCTATGTGACTATTTTCTTTATTAAAAGACATATATAATTAACGTTGAAGTTAATTAAAGTATAAGCTTGATTCAAGTAGGACCATTAGATAGCTAAAACATTGTAGGGCCTTAATGGTACCTTAGACCCCTTAACCTTGCCCAAAGGAATTAAAATAATACATAAGAAATCTTTAAGGCTGAGACTATCTTTTGTATACCATCTGTTTTAGCTTAGCACTTAACTATGGATGTTGGTTTAGAAAACTTCAATGTACCTTATATATATAATGCAATACCCAATGGGAATAGCCTGTACACCTGATAATCTAAAACTACATTGAAATGGATAGTTAGAGGCACAAAGTAATCAGAATATGGTTGGCCAGTGATTATCCTTGACTTTGGTTAATTCGTTTGCAATGGTATATATTGAAATATCTAATAACCTTGTTTCCCAAATAGTGCATATATTGATGATGTTGATTCTTTCACCATTGATTCTATTGCATATTAAAATTTTCCTCTATTTTATTAGAATGAATTAGGTTGTTATTGAGATGAAGTGAAATAAAATATTACTTAGATTTTATTGCCTTCACCTAAATGCTGACCTAGTAATTCTAACGAGAGTAGATTATATTACTTTCACTTAGATGATGACCTAGATCCGGTGAGGGTAGATTATATTGCTTTCACCTAGATGCTTACCTAGCTTTAGTGAAGGTAGATTATATTACTTTTACTTAGATGTTGACCTAGCTCCGGTGAGAGTGGATTAGATTGCTTTCACCTTGATGTTGTTCTAGCTCCGGTGAAGGCAAATTAGTTAAGAAATTGTCAACTAATTGTTTATCCTTTCCTTGTTAATTCGATAATTGCACAATGTGCTTAGAATACCTGAAATAGACTTCTTTTAAATTGATTGCCTATTAATTTTAATTGTTACAGCAAGTATTGCTTTACTACTAATGTTTTGCTGATTTGTCATATTCACGGGCTATATCATTGGTGTTGCAAGTGCAGATACCAGTTCCGGTCCTGCAGAGACCGCAGAAGTGCAGCAGGAAACCCCAGCGGTTCTTTTAGGATTAGAAGAGTGGATAGCTGAGAATGAATTTTAGTCCTTGGCTTACAAAGCGCGTCATATAGTTTCATTTTGGGTTATTTTGGGGAGATAGACACATCATACCATCTCTTGCATTACATTTGATTTGCATATGGAGTTAGAATTGTTTGTATATTTTGGACATGTATAGTTGATTTATATGGAATTTGTAACTATTATCATTAGTTTTATTCATGTTTCCCCTTATAGAAATGGCATACATACATACAAATATGACATATATGGGTATTTTGAGGCTTCCTCTATTATATATGAATGAAATCCTTAATTTGCGTATATTGAAATGTTTTAAACAATGGACTGCTCGTACTATGAAACCATGTGAATTATGAGTTGTACGGGTGAGAAATATAGACTCTGCATTGAACTCTCTTTAACAAGTGTCATTGAGACATCCTCACAAGCATGAAAGTTGTAAGCATCCCTCGTAGATTATATCCTGATCATGGAGTTGGGCAAAATTTCATGGGAATGCACGTGTCATCTCGAATGTTACCCCAATTAAGGGAAGCCCGTGCTCCAAGTCTCGTTGTAATGAAATTAACACGATAGCAAAAAATGAGAGTTGACCCCTTGGAAATGAACTTAGGAACAAAAATTATTTAGCAGATGGATCTTCTCATCAAGATCTTTTGGAGAGTGATAGTGATCAATAGTCATAACCATTGGAAGCTTCAAAGGTTGAAGGTGGGAAAAGCAAGGATTTCCTAAACTCCAGTTCTATGATTTACTTAATATGGAGACAGTACCAAGACGATTACAATCTACTCAGCAAGAGCTTTTTAAAAGATATATAATACAGGGGAAAAACATCGAATGAATTATTTTCTTATAGTGAGACTTCTTGTGAAACATGTAAAAAAGGAGTCTAGCATGCCCAAAAGCATTCATCCAAATTCATGAGCACCTTTACTATTTTTCAGAGCATTCCAAAGCTTTAAGAAGGCTAAGAACTAAGAATCTTTCAACTTCTAGTCAAGTTGTGCCTTTGATATATATATATATATATATAGAGAGAGAGAGAGAGAGAGAGAGATCCTACCAAACTATCAATTGAGCTCCACCAAAAGTCTGTGCCTACAGCTTACTGTTCCAAGATTTAAATGAAAAAAGAACTAAAATAGAATTCCTTTGCATCAATTTTTGTTCTCTCAAATCACTCACCACTTTTGCTACAATTGCATGGATAATGAGACATAAATCGTTCACCAACTTCGTCGCACAAATACTGTCAACTGAAGAGGCTGTTTTAGGGTTTTTTTTTTTTTTTTTTTTGAGGTTACCCATGTGGCTATTTTTGGTTCAGATCATCATATTGGGAAACCATTGGTTCTTTCCTCGCTGTGTTGCTCTGTTTCTCTTTAATTGCTTAGCCCAAGCGTGGGTATTTTTAGGAGGCTATTTATACTGGCATGTGTTCTGGTTTGCTTAGTGTCGCAATCTAAGTAGCCTATTGGCTCAGTAACTTGGTGAGCCTGTCACGTGGCCCAAAATGTTTAAGCCCAAATTACTAATAATAACCTAAATGGTTCATTATATACCAAACTCATATTTTATTCTTAAACGACGTAGGATGGGGTATTACATTTAGCCTAGCCTGTGGGTAGGTCTTTTGAGCTCTTATTTTTTGCATTTATCTTTCTTCTGGTTGTCGTCTCCGCCTTCAAGTAGTGGCAAGTGGGAAGGAGCAATCTTTTCTCATTCTTTTGCAATTATATCTGTCGTTCTTTTGGTAAAATATACACTGAACTTTTTAAAAAAGTTAAAAGAAATTTGATGACTACCTGCATTTAATTTCTTCTCGTTACATTTAAAGTTTGTACATGCCATCATCAGGACATGCCATGTGGAAATTCCACATTAACCTAGTCATTTTGAGTAATTTATTAACTTATGTTTTTGCTTTGAAAACTTGAGTTGTTACGAACATGCCTCTTGTTATAAATCTAGCAAGCAAAGGTGGTCTGATTCACTCTTTCTTCTAAGTAGCGGAGCTCGGAGGTTTTTTTTTTTTTTCTTTTTGTAAGACAGTTATAAACTTATTCTTATCTTTGGCATAGATATCTTCCTTGGTGGGGATAAATCTTCATAAATTGCATCAAGTGTAATTAGATTTATAGTCTCCATTTCTAGCTGAGAGACGCTTAATTCTCTCACAGGAGTGAAGCAAGTGTTATTGATGGGATTGAAAGTTTCCAACTTCGATCCATTGATCATGCGAAGGATTTGGATCGGTATTTGGTTAGCAACTATAGCCTTGCACAAACCAACTCTCGCTAATGTGGCTTTAAGTATGCTCAAATCATACTATGGAAAGCCACTCTGGGCCCAACATTAGTTCCTCCGGTCTCATGCATTTTGATGAGTTAGAGATATAATCCTACCCAAATCAAGCCACTTTTATAAGGGTAGAACCAAAAGATTTTTGTAAAGAGTTTTGTATTGGCTAATTCATGAGTTGGATAAAACTTGGATTCATTAGTGTTGTATTTTATATATTTTTTTAGTATGGACTGCGCATGAGTGGCTAAATGTATGAAATCATAGGAAGACTAAAAAAAAATAGAAAAAAGAGCAATAATTTTTTTTAAGGATAATATAGTTTAAAAAGGTCATATCTCATATGGGCAAGCTATCTATGGTTGGAAAGTTCATTTTGAATAGATATCTGTAGAGCCCAAGATTGTATCAATCGGAGCTAAAATGACAAAGCCATTTATTTGAGAAGTTTGTAGAAATTTATGCTGAATTTCATCCGATTGACCGGGTGTCAATTGGGTGAGATAGTAGCTTAATCCAATCAATAGGGTGTTGTGTAAAAAACCACCAACTTACATGAAAACTTTTCTTGTTTGTACCATAGTTGCCTGTTTTGTTCCTACTTGGACTCCAACCTCAAGGCACGAATTGCGGGCTATAAAAAGGATTTTTTTTTCTCAACCCTAAATATAGATCTCATAATTCTAAGTTGAGAATATCCTTTGGACATCATCCTATTGACTCATAAAAAATTACAAATGTTGCAGTAAAGACATTATAAGTAAATTCCAAGCCATGGGCACACAAACCCTAAGACTGTGAAATGTCAAGTTAAGTACTGCATCCAAATGTTTAGAACTGATGTAACTCATTTAAAAGATTTTAGATAAGATCAAGATACAACCATCTGAATTTCAGAATTAGTAGATTTCATTTAGTCACTCAATTTACCAAACATCAAATCATGGTTCACTGACTCAAGACCTAGGAGTCGCCAAGCACATTCAAGCTTCTTGATTGCCCAAGTAGCTAAAAATCACATGACAACTCCAAAATATACTCAGGAATGATGCTTCAAAATTTCAAAGAATTTCAACTTCATATCAACTCAAACTCAAGCTTCAATGACTGTCTACTAGCTCTTAGGGTCATTGTAACAACCCATACTTCTACATGTTAGAATTAGCTGAAACTCGCCGAAAAAGCTCAAATTATATTCAAGATTGACTCCGCAAAATTTTAGATCAAGTGGATGTCATTTGACACAAAGTCAGCAAAAATGTCAACTTCGGGTCAATGACCCCAATGCATAGGGTCATTGACCAAAGTCTTACTTTTAGGCGACCAAAGTTAATGAAACTTGGACATAAAGCATAATTCATACTCAGAAAGGGTTCTGTAAAATTTTGAGCCAAGAAAGCTTCGTCTGACCCTACTTTAACTATATGTTACCTAAGAGTTTGTGAACCCTAAGTTATGGGGTCACCGACTACAAATCCTACTTCTAGAGGGTCAAAGCAAATAAAATTTGGATCAGAGACTCAAAATATTATCAAAGTCAATTTTCCAAAGTTTCAAATCAATTGAACATTATTTGAGTAGAAAACAAGGTAACTGCTTGCAATATAAGAGAACATTGACTTAGAACATACAACTAGTGAGTCACTGTTAGAAATTCGAGTTCCACAAATTCAAACCATATGAAATTTGGATGGACACTTTAAGATTCTGCTAACATCAGTCCCTCCAAGTTTTAAATCAATCCGAGGTCATTTGGGCCTCAAACATTTGAAACAAGAGCCCATTTTAATAAAAAGTCAACGCAGAGGGTTTGACCAACTTCAAAAGGTCAAAAACAGGCTGAAATTTCTCTGAAAGACTCAAAATAGTGTTAAAAGCATCTCGCCAAGTTTCGTGAAAATCAGAGATCGTTAAGACCCCAAACAGATAAAAGTGGGTCACATATGCAAAAACCCCGAAATTGGGCTTATCCGTGATAGTGGCCATAGTCACGGACACCTGTGAAGTGGTTCTCGGTAGTTTTCAATGGTTTTCTCTACTTTATTTCAAACTACAATATCCCATAACTCCGTAAACTGCCTTTGAATTCTATAAAAGGCAAGTTTTGGCACTTGGGAAAAAGTTCCAAATAAGTTCGAAAGGTTCAAAGCAAGTTCAAGTAAATTCCAAGAGAATTAAAAGCAAGTCACAAGGCTTCTTAATTACTTCAAGCACTATAAGTTCACTTCTTCTTCTCCTTCTCGCTAACTTAAGGTGAGAAATAGTTTAGAAAAAGAGAAGAAGCGTGCATATCACATAGAGAAGATGGATACAAGGGCCATCTAGCATACAAAGGATGAAACCATAGTCGTTTGATTTTCACACTTGGAAGGGCTTTAGACCATTTTTTTTAAAGTTGTGAATAATCCTCTTTAGGTTTCATTATGTTCCTTGAAAATTATAAGTTCAGAATAATACAACTTTGGCCCAGTTTGCTTGCATAAAATACCCTTTTCGGATTTGTACAAAAACAATATATAACTAAAAAGTTATCATTACCAAAGATTGTAGTTGATTCCACGGTCGAATTAAGCATCCTTGGTGGTTATTCAACACTCTAAAAGTCAAAAATCACAAGTTCAAGCACTCTAAAGGCATCACAGAAGTGAAACGGAGCAAAAACAAGGATAAACAGTGGCCATTTTGGCCATTGTCTGTCAATGACTGCCGGCCACAGTCACCCCCTCCCTGCATTCATTATTTTTGCATTTTAGCCCCTCTTTCATGGATTTTCTTGTAATTTTCGAGTTTGGATCACATCTGAGACTAGAGGGAGGGGTTTTATTTTTTTCAAATCTTGTAAACAACCTGCATCCCCGAGGTTAGAGCATTGAACCCTTGTAGACAAAGGGAATTTAATGATGAACTATAATTATTTTCCCATTCTTTTCAACACTTGAAATATGTGAATGTTATACTTGAATTCGTTGCATTTCACTTCACTTTTCTAGCATGACCAAAAGATTGGCATCATCTGTGGGAAAGGTTTTGCTCTAATTTGTGATCAAATTTGGCCAAAAAACATGAAAAAGTACCAAAATACATGAAAAGTGCTGCTGTAAGCCAATGACCGTGAGATGCTGTGTAAAATGGCTTGTGACCATGGGATGTTGTGTAAAATGGCTTATGACCTTGGGATGCTTTGTAAAATAGTCTGTGACCGTATGGGATAGTGTGAAAAATGCTGACTGTAGGGGGTAATGCAAAACAGGAAGTGACCGTAGGTCTACGGTCATTGACCTGTTTTGACTCCATTTTGACTTGTTTGACTTCTGAAAACACCCTATTCAAGACCTTTGATGTCTATGATGAGTTTGGAGTATTCATGGAGGAACTTTATGCCTTGAAGTGCACCATTTTGTCACTCAAATGAAGGGAATTTTGCACCTTAAATTGCATCTTTTTATCCCTTAAATGAAGGAACTTTGCACCTTGAAGTGTATGGACCAAATTAACACTCTTTTATGAAATAGAAGAGTGTTGATTTAGTCCAAAAGGCTTTACATTATTGGCTGCATGTGTATAAGACTTAAACAAATGTATATATTAAATCAGTCATAAGAACAAAGACATTGCAGTCTTGTCCGAAGTCTTGCATTGATGGATCCCATATAATCACTGTGGCAATAGTGCAAGCTTGATCCCATAAGCCCTATCCCTTTGATTGGAACTAATCCTCTCTTTCTTATAAGTCTGAGAAAAATAGCCCTGAAATGCTGCCAAAATTCTGGTAGCTAGTCAACATAGCATGCTTCTAAGTTTGACTACATAGTCCCGAAATGTTGTAGAAATTCTAACAACAAGGACTGGTCAGTATAGAATGATGAGATTGGGTTCATTCCTATTTTTGACCATCTCAATTCATCCCATAAGGAAACCATGTTGGTTCAACAGGTATTCATAAATCGTTCCGGCTAGCCCACGAGGCAGCCATGTTGGTTATAAAACTAATACAGTCCTTTGGGCGTATTGTTTTGCAGAAAATGCCATGGGTTATTTAATCATCACCTTCAAAGCAACCAATGAGAGGCTTTTCAAAATCTCCATTGCTTAAAACAACCAATTTGCAAGATCACCGAAGTGGGGTCGAACTGACCTTACTACTCTATTAAGAGTCTCAATTTTCCAGAGACTCTTGTGGGCTCCGTGACTTCTTCCAATCTTAATGGATCATCAGTGACCCCTAAATCCATTAAGAAGACCAAGGCTCTTAGACCTTGGGTTTCTAAATATACCTAGAATCCATTTAAGGTGTCCACCAAGGTTCAGGACGAACCTAAATGCAAGATGTAGTCAGGAGGCAATAATTTTCACATCATCAAGCCTCGTCTGGGGGCAAGATAGGTCGATTCACTAATCACAAGCCAATGGCACTTGGCAAGCCACATTCAATGGCTGCCCAAGGCTCACAATCATCATCCAATGGGCCCAAGCAATGGGTCGTTAACAATCAAGTACCAAGGACCTTCGGCAATTCCTAACTGTCAAAAAGGCTCAGAATGACGTGTCTATTTTGGGATGTAGTGTGGGGTCACCTTAACCACATTCCTCAAAATCCAACAAAGCTGAGGACAAACCCTTAGCCTCACTTGAAGAAAATACCTTTTATCCTCTAACTCAGAAAAAGGGACGAAGGTGTGGTGGAAGGCGTCCACCCTCTATCATTATAGCACTGACCTCGTTATCTTCACCTCATTGTCTACCACATGCAGCTAAATATGATAAAAAGGCTGAGCGATTGGTCATCAACAACTCGACAGATCTCATTCACTTCAAAGATTCGCTCCAACAAAAGAAGAAGTGGAAGAAAAAGAACAAGAGATGTATTGTTGATATCCTTTCGCTTCACACTTCTGATCCAATGGATTAGGAACGAGTTGCTCGCACTTATAGGCCACTGGTCTCCAGGTTTAAAGCTCAAACCTTGGCATCAAAACTGGCTAACCAAATAAAGGAAAGAGCTTTGGCTCGCTACAGGGATCAAACTCAGAAGTTGTTACAGTGCAAGATCACTCAAAAATTGGTGATTAAAGAAGAAAGTCTGAACTTGACCTTGTCATGCATGGCTGGACCACTTGCAAGTTGTTACTTGGAGTATGGCCCAAACTCAATCACAAGAGTCTAACTCAAACTCTCATTCAAGCAGGACTTTTGAAAGTCATGTTGAAAAAAACTCTAATGAGGATCCTATCTATATTTTAGACATAGAAGATAATCAGTCCACACCTCAGACATTAACATCCTCCTATCCTCATTAGTACATTGTATTTATGGCTGATGAGAGTGGAACTAGCTAGGATGAAAATGACGATGCTATTGCAAGTAAAGATGCCGATAAAAAAGATGCTGGTGGAAATTAAGATGACAATGTCAGTGACGTTATCAAGTAACAAGGAGCTAAAATCGACCACTTGACTGTTCAGTTGAAAATCTTAATAGATAAGCTAGGTGGTCCGACTGAAGCTCAAGTAAATCTCTGTTCATTGACAAAAGAGAACAGGCGATGATCAGGAGAAATGCAACTAAAATTGACTTGTTCATGGCTTAAATCAAATCCCTCACAGATAAGGTGATAGCTGCGAGATAAGGTGATAGCTGCAGGTTCCTTTGATAATCACTCGTCAATCCTTGGTCTTCACATAGATCCTAAAAAGCATGTAACCTTAAAAGAAGTTAAAGAGATATTGTCAAAATCAAAGGTGAAGACTAGGATGAAAAAGAAGGGTATTATACCAAAAACCTTTTGGAGTTCAATCTTATTCCGTTTCCATCAGATTATAAGCTTCCAACTTTCCAGCCATACATTAGGAAGAGGTCAGCTTATCAACATATTATCCATTTCAAATCACTTCTCGGAAACTTACCAGAAATGGATACACTAAAAATAATGTTGTTTGTCGACACATTAAAAGGAGTAGCCTTTGATTAGTATAAGCAGTTACCAGAACTCATTTTCATGACGTGGCCTATCACGGAAGAGAAGCTTTTACTCCACTTCCAAAAAGAGGATCAAATAGTCACCTTTAATATGCTCAGCAGTACAAGGCAGGGAGACAATGAAACTGCATAGTCCATTATCAACAGATGGAAGCATTATCTTACAGATACTTAAAACAACCATCTCAAAAGGCAACCATTGAAATATGCAAGACCAATTTGTGACCAGAGATTAAGGCTACCATACTTAGTCACAAAACTAAGTCTCTGCCCTGATTAGTTGAAGTTGCCACTTATGTAGATCTGTCCCTCAAGGAGATCAGTTAAAAGAAGGCAAGTTCTCAAAAAACAAAGCTGTCTTCATCTTCTCCTCTAAAACCAAAGAAGAAACAGGAGGTCTTCAATGTGCAAACCTCCAAACCTCCTTAGAAGCCTCAAAAAACCAAAGAAGACACAGGAGGTCTTCAATGTGCAAACCTCCAAACCTCCTTAGAAGCCTCAAAATACAAAAACTAATCAAACCAAGAAGTAGAATATGAAAAAAAGAAGAAAACCAAGTCTCCCTTTGATGGAGATATTGAAGTAATCTTCTAGTCATTAATGGATAATAAAAGATCGAACTTCCACCAATGAAGAAACCTGAACAAACAAGTCGTGTCAATGACCTAAACTACTATGCATACCGTCGAATGGTATCACATTTGTTCAAAGACTGCTTTGTTCTAAAAGAGAAGGTCAATAAGATGTGGAAAAATGTGGAAAAATGGAGTAATAACTTTTGATCAGAAGTATGATACTACTCCAGTCAACATGATCTCCTTTGGACAATTTACTCTTGTAGTGGTATCTTCGCCACCAAAGCCAATGACGGTTGAGTTCTATGTCGTCAATGTAGTACATGACGAACAAGGTTTAATATTGATGTAAACCTTTTTAGGAGAAAAAATGTGGGTTCACCAAACTTAGTGAATGACGAAAACTGAGAGAAGGTTAAAACCAAACCCACACATGCAGAAAGAAGGAAAGTTAAAGAGCAGCTTAAGAACCTTCAAAGAGGTGGCCAAAACTGCTTGATCAAATGAGAAAAATAAGCAAAAAAGCACAAGGAAAAGGTGGTCGAAGCTTCAATTTCAAAAGAACCTTTTAAACCAGTAAGAGGTCATTTTACTTTGGCTGACTTCATCATTGCAATTCCAAAGGATGAGGAACAACCATCAATATCCAATTACAACAGGATATCATGGGATGGCACACCTCCTAATTCGGATGATGAGGAGGATTAGTCAGACTATTCTGATTTTCAAGATGATCAGTGGATTGATGATTACTTTGCTCATAAATACCCTTCTAATGAGGATAAAAGTTTTGAACAAATTTTAGATTCTAAAACGGGTACTTTTAACATCAAGCTCGGTCTCAATACACTGTCAATAGCTCTTTATGATATACAAAGACTGAGCACAAGTGGTTAGTCGAATGATCCTCCTCCTTTTCTACTACCTCCAGAAGTTCATCCAGATCTTTTGCCATTGGTCGAATTCGATGAAACACAATAACAATAGGCATCATCTTCTAGTTCACAAGCAGTAACCTCGACACCAAAGACTTCTCCTGAACCAAATGTTGAGCCAATTCCTTCAAAGTTAAGACTCTGAACTAAGCACTCAACCTATTGTTCTTGAAGCAATTAATGAGCTTGAGTTACAAGAAGAGCACAATGAACTTAGTATTAGCAGTCCTATTGTACCTTAGGAAATGTTCCAAGTTTAGGATAACCTCTCTGATTCAAAAAAAGAGATGCCAATGGCTCTTGCTTCGGTAGTTATTAGTACTTCTGCTAATGAACCTCAAACATCTCAAGCCGCTTCTGACAATGCAAATCAAGAAGCATGCTTGGAAGAAGTTAAGTAGCTCTTTGTTAAACCCAAAGAAATCAATGCAATAAAAAGAGATACTCATCCAGATGTTGACCTAAATAATATAGTCAATGACGACACTCGTTCCGATTACTACTATAGAGTCAACTATGATAGACTCATTTTTTCTTCTTATGTAAATCCTTCGGGGAATAATCCAAATGTAAATGTAACTTCTTCATATGCAAATGCTAATGAGAGGCCACTAGAGCCATTCACGTATGACAGTATTGAACACCTCAAGCATATACCTGCATGACTTCGTATTTTTTATCTTTTGCAAATGTCTGAGGAGACTCGTAACAACTTCATACGAGCTCTACAGGCTTTGAATACAATCAATCAAACTCATGTGGTGCAAGTTCATTAGATAATAAACAAAATAACTATCTAAAAGCAAAATCCAATAAGCCTCAGAAGCAATGTATGGAATGTCTTTCCATTCACAATGCTTCTAAGGCCACCATTTCCTTTGCCAAAGATGATCTCCCTTTAAGTGACATGAAGTACACAAGGCCGCTTTACTTCATAGCCTACATCGAAGACATACATGTTCAAAGAGTTCAAGTTGACCCAGTATCAGCTCTGAATCTCATTACAATCACAACTCTTCAGGAACTCGGTATCCCTCTAAGCAAGTTATCCGCCATGAAAACTTCAATCCAAGGCTATGATGGAGAAGTGCAGGATCTAATTGGTAAGATTTAGATTAGGTTCCAGCTAGGTGATCTAACTTCGAAGCCGCTTTGCACATAGAAAAGATGCTTGCTTATTACACCATCCTCTTGGAAAAACGATGGCTTCATAATTACTCCATAGTACCTTCTACTCTTCATCAATGCCTCTAACACATTGATGACAAGGGTAAGGTGTATCAAGTCTTCGCAGATGAAAAGCCGATCGAAGGCATGGAGGTCTACTTCACCGATGCAGCCATGTATCAAAAAAGACATGCGAAGTCTTATCCAGATGCGAATAGCTCCCCCATGGATGATAATCTTGTAGAACCCTTCACCACCTCAACAAAAAAGAAAACTTATCCAAAGTTTGGCAAAAAATCTGATCCTGTCAAAAAATTGGATTTTATAAAGAAGCCAGCAGTCAAGTTTGTAAATACCAAAGCTCTTTTAGTGATCAAGGTTAAATCTGAAATCAAACAGCCAGATCGACCTTTGGTCATATCCACGAAACCGTCAAAGACAAAGCAAACAGGCATCGTTATTCATACAAGTAAGACATGTAGTTTGAATATGCTTATAATGCATTCTCAGAACCCAGCAATGTCACTGAGGGATGGCGAACCACATGTTATACGACAGTGAAGACTCTCATATTCAGCAAATGTGATCTCCCTGGTTGGTGACTCAGATTCTGACCAACAAAGTAATGATGTCCCTTCCCCAGTCAGAGGAATGTCACCAATGAGGCCTGATTCTCCTATCACTTTTAGTCAACTCATGCTGACATCACAACATAGGGGTGAGTCATCTTACAAATACATCAATGATGGCTTCATGTGGCTAAAAGATGTGATAATCCTCCACACTATTCAGCATGGATCCATCTGTGCTAGACAGGCCTACGGCCAGCCCTTTGCAACTTAACAATGGAGTTTTAAACCTTTGATGAGATGTCCCGAATTATTTCACCCTTTGAAGTGGAACTCTATTGTCTGCGCAGAAGCTCTAGATGGATGTGCCTAGTGAATGTAACCTTAGTGGTCAGAGATTCAGATTTTGAAGATGCTGAAAGGTGGACACCTCCATGTACTCTACTATAGATTGGGATCCCCCACTCTTGTCGTGGCCCACTTCATCTCAAATTAGTGATTTCAAAGGTTTTTGGTTCTTCGTGCCTCCATCCGAGTAACATAATCACTCAATAGTTTTTCATCGAGCTAAAAATGCTTATACTTCATATCGTATCGACAAGATCACCAGTGATGGAAGAATAAGGTTTGACATTTACAACCCTATGGTTTGCCACATGATGAGGTATAATCTCAAGAAGCCCATGGGCCTTAGGATGAGTGCAAATAGGGTTCAGGTCTCTTTTTTTTATCTTCACTCCAAAAATGAAAAAAGATCTCCAAAAAGGACATACAATTGAACAGTTATAACATTGCACAGGATACATTCCTTACAGCAATGTTCGTAATCTAAATCAAGATTTCAGAGCAAGATCTGTGGTCTTCACCAAGGGGTATACTCTAATGACTCTCAGGAGACTGCTGTTATCCAAGATCCTGCTGATTGGGCTACTTTTCAGCATCCTGAGGGTGTAAGTGATAATGATGACACCACGTCAGAAATCACTGAATATTGGCCACTTGAACTAAATAAAGAAATAGATTCATCTCAACATACTCGTTGGCAATATTTAGCCATTGAAGTAAGAGCTAAAGAGTTAAAAAACCAAATCCATGGAAAGGGAACAGACCTTGGCTTAAACCCCTAAATGAAACTCCAGAAGGTTTTGAGAGTTTGAAGCTTTAGAAAATACTGTGGAAAAACCTCCTCCCGAACCTCCAACTGAGGACCAAGTACAAGAAATAGACTTGGTAACCCCAAAAAATCCCCATCATACCTCTGTAAACTTTCAAATCAAAGGAAAAGTCTTGATGCATATGTAAGTTTCTTGCGAGAGTTCATGGATTGCTTTGCATGGACTTAAGCGAAAATGCTAGGTATAGATCCATAAGTTTCCGTACACAATTTGAATTTAATAAATGATGCTAAACCTTTAAAGTAAAATCAAAGAAGGACAAAACTAAAACCATATATAAAATAGAAAAAGAAGCCCAAATGCTCAGGAATGTTCACTTCATTTGTGAGGAACAACATCCCGATTAGTTGGCTAATATAGTGCCTGTCATCTGGAAAAATGAGCAAATAAGAGTTTGCATTAATTTCAGATATCTAAACAAAGCATGTGCTAAAGATGATTTCCCATTACCCATACTAGAAACCATAATTAATAATATTTTTGGATTTGAAAGGATGTCATTCATGGATGGGTTTTCAGGATACAACCAAATCAAGATGTATAAGAAAGATGAGAAGCACACATCTTTCAGAACCCCATTCGGCGTATACTGTTACACCATCATGCTCTTTAGCCTCAATAATGCTGAGCCAAATACCAAAGGGTGATGATGAAAATCTTCAAAGACTTGTTGCACAAGTCTGTTAAATGCTATGTTGATGACTTAGCAATCAAGAGCAAACAAAACTCAGCCCATCTAGTTAATCTTCGTACAGTCTTCGAGAAGGTGCGAAAATTCAACCTTCAAATGAACCCTTTGAAGTGCTTCTTTGGAGTTCCCTCTAGGAAATTCGTAGGATTCGTAGTTTGAAAATGTGGCATTGAACTGGATCCAATCAAAGCGTTATTGGAGATGCCTTCCCCAAGAACTCTCAAAGAACTCAAAGAGTTGTGAGGCAGACTCGCCTATATCCGTAGGATCATCTCAAATTTATCTAGGAAGTGTAGAGAACTCTCTAGACTCATGAAGAAAGGAGTAGACTTTGTGTGGGTTAAAGCTTGTAAAGATGCCTTTCAAGATATCAAACGGTATCTCACAAACCTACTAGTTCTTTTAGCTTCGATTCTAGGCAAACCTTTCATCCTCTACATTCAAAATCTTGTTCACTCCCTCGGGGCTTTATTAGCTTAAAAGAATGATAAGGGTAAGAAGGTGGCTTTTTATTATTTGTCGCAATTGCTAGTTGGTGCTGAACATAATTATCATCTAATAGAAAAAGAATGTCTTGCACTGATGTTCATAATATAAAAACTAAGTCACTACATTCTTTCCATTGTAGTATACTTAGTTTCCAACATCAACCCATTGAAGACACTTGTGACAAAAGCTGAAGCATGGAGTGATCATCTAGCCAAATGGTCTATTCTTCTCTCTTAGTACAACATCAAATACACTCCTACAAAGGTGGTAAAATGACAGGCTCTTACTGACTTTCTAGCAAAACACCCACTCTCAGAAGATTATGAATTCATAGAAAATCTCCCTGATGAACCAATCTTTTTCATTGAATAGACGCGGAAACCCATCATTGATCCAAACCTACATTGGATCATGCATTTTGATGGAGGTTCACAAAAAGAAGAAAAAAGAGCTAGGAGAACCAGTTTCAGGAATTGAAATAATTTTCTATAGCCCAGAAAGATTTTATGTCTCTTAATCCTTCTCATTGGTCAAGCTATGTTTAAACAATGTGGCGAAATACATAGCATTGATTATGGGTCTCAAGCTAGCCTTGGAGTTAGGCATCAATATGCATGGGGTCTATTTAGATTCGTAACTTTTAATCAAACAAATGAATTTTGAATAAAAAGTGAAGAAACTAGACTTGCTTCCCTTCTTCAACAAAGCTTGTAAACTTAAGGAAAGGTTTATGCTAATTGAGTTTCACCACATTCCAAGACATCAAAATGATAAGGAAAATGGACTGGCAGGATTGGCAGCCTCAATGTCAATTTCCAAAATGACAAAATAGTGCTAGAAGTAGTTAAAAGAAGACTTTTACTTCCACTCGATACTCATAAAGCATTAGCAGATTGCTTCGATGTGATTAATAATCAAATTTCATCTTTTAAAAATTCATTTAGAGATTGGAGAGACCCTTTGATGGATTACATTCTTCATGGAGTCTTGCCCGAGAATGCTAAAGACAGAACTAATATTCAAAGACGAGCTCTAAAATTTCACTTTAATTTACCTTCGAAGACTCTTTATCGAAAATCATATGATGAAGTTCCTCTCCGTTATTTGTCACCAAAAGAAGCAAATCAAGTACTGAAAGAAGTTCATTCTGGCTTATGTGGTGCTCACCAAACTAGACCAAAACTTCACGATCAGATTTGAAGGTTAGGCTACTACTGGCCTACCATGGTGTTTGACGCCGTCAGTTTTACAAAAAGATCCAATAAATTCCAAATCCAAGGTGATTACATCCATCAACCACCTGAATATCTACATCCTACATCTAGCTCTTGGCCATTTGAGTCTTGGGGAATGGACAATATTGTTGGAAAAACTAATCCGCCATCAGAACATGTTGTCAATTCATTTTGGCTACAAAGGATTACTTCTCCAATTGAGCAAAAGCAATGCCTCTTGCAAAAGTCAAAACAAATACAATCCCTAGCTTCTTGAAGACTCTTATCATATATCGCTTTCGGGTTCCTAAATATATACATCATCATAATGGTCCTCAGTTCAACAACGATAAATTCTACAAATTCTGTGACAAGTACGGGATCCAATGTTATTCTTCTACGGCATAAAACCTTGTAACTAATGGACTTGCCGAAGCCTTTAACAAGACCATTTGCAAAATTCTAAAGAAAATGATCTCTGATAACAAAAATAGTTGGAGTAACAAACTTTCTGAAGCTTTATGGGCCTATAGAATTATAGTTCGAGGTCTAACAAAATCAACACTATATTCCTTGGTTTATGTTTGTGAAGCTATGATACCCTTAGAAATTCAACTCCCTTCTCTTCGAGTAGCTGTGATAAACAAATATATTGAAGAAAAGAATGCCAAACTCATACTTCAAGAGCTAAAAAGCTTTGATGAAAAGAGACTTGTTGCTTGATAAAGCATTGAGTTATATCAAGCTCGTATGGCTAGGTCCTTTGAAAAAAAGGTGAAATACGGAGCTTACAAAAAAGGAGAATTAATCCTTGCAGTCAAGAGGCCCATGTTCTCCACACATTTGTCAAAGGGCAAGTTTGAATCCAAATGGGAAGGACCTTTTATCATTGACAAGGTCTACTCCAATGGCGCCACACACTCCTCACACTTGAAGGAGACAGATGCATGATACCTATCAATGGAAAACTCCTAAAGAAATACAATACTTGAATGTCATTAGCATACCCAAACCATGTACGGTGTACATTCTCACTCTTAAAACCCTTTGGTTTCAAGCCTCACAGTCTATGACTCCTAACCGGAATTCCTCAGACTTGTATAACCTGACTATAAGGATAATGTCGATCAACCCCTCCAGTTAACTTTCGTTACTTGATAATATCCCTATAAGACCCCTTGTAATATCTTGCTATATAGACTAAGTCCTTTGTGGATCCTGTGTAACAAAACTCAGTTGTATAGAACAAGTCTTTTTGTAAATCCTATATGGCTACCCTCCGTTATATGGAATAAGTCTTTTTATAGACCCCATATAACCAAAATCCAAATAAATCCAAAAAACCAAATCTTTGTCATAACGATTAAGACAAAGACTATAGAGAAAGCTTTACACTTAGGCACCAGATAAACATCCACTTTGTTTGACCCCTTTCAACACTGAAAATGATCAAGTCATGGACCCTAAAGAAAGCCTCATACATGGGTACCAAATAATATCCACCTATATGGCTCCTTTTCTTTGTCGATTTGTAGATCCAAAAGATTGCAAATCACACCCCATACAAGTTTGTGAAAACCTAACCAAAACAAACTGTACACACATCTAAAACATCCATACAAACCAGATCAAACATCCATACAAAATTAAACCAAACATTCCATGCAAATGACAACATGGAGCAACAAGAGAAAAGGTTTTCCATTGATATTCATTTGGAGTTTAATTCAAAAATAAACTTAGAGTACATGGCCATCTAGGCAAATTAAAATGCAAAGAAAAAGACAAAAGAGCCAAGCAAGCGTAGCAACAATGAGAATTTAGACCAAGGATTTCTCTAGTTGCCTCCTTGCATACAGACAACCATCTATCAAAACACGCCCTTTATAGCTTGTATAGTATTGATGTCAATCTCATCTAGTTTGATATTCATTTCACTCTCCAGAAACTAAACAAAATCATCCAAAGCCGTCTGCTTCGCCTTCGCACGCGCAAGTAGGTCATCTCTGTACTAATTGTCCTATGAGATGGATTTCTTCAAGTCCTCAATATTATCTTCTAAAGAAGAGAGTTGTTGCTACAACATGGTGATCTACTATTGTATATGTTCATGCTCAGTCATACGCATAGCTATCTCGTGTGTCTTCTTGGCGTTCACTTCATTTGCCACCCATAATCTCTTCTTCGGTGCTCTCGATCTTTGCGGCCAACTAGATTCTATGCCTTAGTACTTTATCTTGAAAAGGTTTGGTATGATCAATGCTTTCGTCTGAAATATCCTTTTCCTCAAGCTTGCTGAAGAAGATGATAAAAACATCATGGAGGCTACTCAAATCTGTTCCAGTATCAGAAAATATCAATACATCGGCTAATGCGTTGGCACCTTGAATTTTGTCGGGGGTGAGATCTCCCTAGAAGAGTGTGGCCAAGATGCTATGAATCATTATCTTCTTGGCAAAGTTTATGGCAAATTGAGGCTTTGGAGCATCACGAAACAAACCATACTCCTTGGGGATAGAAAGATTTTGACTCTCGCTCTTACGAATTCGACTGAGTTTGAGAGCCTGAACGGTCATCTCCTCCCTTCCTAACATTTGCATCATGTTCATCAACTCCAAGTGCAGAGCTACTATGTAGTAATATCCCGATAAGTATAGGGTTGAATTCACAGGGAGCTATGTTTAAAATATTTTCAACTTATCACTTGCCTCAACAAAATTCTAAAGCTATCCTAATTAAAATCTAACAAATACATACATTCTTAAAAAAAATTACAATCACAATTCAAATCAAGAAAGTAAATCCTAAATCTAAAAGTTCCTAAAAATAAAATTAAATTTACTGCAAAACAAAACACATGTTAGAACTTCTAATAAAACTAAACTAAAATTAGAAACTTACTAACAATAAAAACTAAACAATGTTAACAAAAGATTTCTAAATCCCATTCAAATTAAAAAGCCATTTAATAGTTAAAGGAAGTTGAGATTAAGGAAACAGAAGGGTCCTTTTTGGATGTTTTTTTTTTCTGATACAAAAAATAAAGATATTATTGATTAGTGATCAACATGGAATCAATGATTACATATTGTTTACAGAGGACAATGGTCTTTACATCTTGGGTTTAAAGAGGATAGAGCCTAGAGTATTGCAGACAGGAGCAATAAATGAGAATAAATTGCTATTGTGGCATCGTCGTCTTGGTCATTCACCAGTTCAGTGTCTTAGGAACTTTTCTATTTTGAACATTCATAATAAAAATGAAAATGTTTTGAGATGTGATGCATGTCAATTTGCAAAACATAGAAGAACTATGTATCCAGTGAATTCTAATAAAAGAAATACTAGTCCATTTGACTTAATTTACTCTAATGTTTGGTATGCTCCTGTGGTTTTTATTTTTGGACGTCGCTACTTTATTACTTTCATTGATGATGCAACTCTGGTTACATGGGTGTGCCTGATGAAATCTAAGGATGAGGCGTTGCATATTTCTAAAAGATATCATAAAATGGTGGAAATTAAGTTTGATAAGTGGATTAAACGTATCGGATCTAATAATGGTGGTGACTACACTTTACAAGACTTCCAGACATAGCTAACTAAAAATGGAATTGAGTCTCAAACCTCATGTGCATATACTCCAGAACAAATGGGGTGGGTAAGCATAAAAACAAGCATCTTCTGGAGGTTAAACGAGCTTTTTTGTTTGAGATGAATGTTCCAAAGAATTTTTGGTCTAGTGGTGTCTTAACTACAGCATATTTGATAAATAGAATGCCTTCAAGGACACTAAAAGCGAAGAGTCTAGTAAAAGTCCTGTATCCCAATATGCTATTGTTCCAAGTTCCACCAAAAGTATTTGGGTGTACTTGTTTTGTACATGCTCGAAACTTCAATGGGATAAACTAGATCCTGAGGCTGTCAAATGCAAATTGTAGGATATTCTAATAGTCAGAAGGGCTATAATTGCTATGCTCCAGGAAAGAAGGGTAAATTATTTGTCACAATGGATGTGAGCTTTTATAAGGGTGTTTCTTTTTACTCACACACTAAAAAAATCATCTCTAATGAAAATTTAGAGAACAATCTACCTCTTCTTGACTTTATTACTCCTCCAATATTTTCAGAACCAGAAAATGAGACAGCTACAAAGTCATCAAGTGCAAACAAACAAAGGGAGATAGTTAAATTCCAAGAGCCTTTGCAAGTTTACTCCAGAGGAAGGAAATGAGGAAGACCAATGTTCTCATCTATACCATCATCTTCTAATGTTCTAGATTCAGATCCATCCAATGTCCTAGATCCAGATCCTTCATCTCATCCAGGTACTTCTTCAATTGATTTAGATATTCCTATTGCAAAAAGAAAAGGAATAAGGTCTTGTGCTACCCACCAAACCATACAACACATTGTTTCATATCGTAACCTTTCACCCACTTTCCGTACATTTGTATTCAACATTGCCAGTGAATGTATACCTGGACATGTGTCCGATGCCCCATCACATTCAAAGTGGAAAAAGGCAATAATAGAAGAAATGAATGCTTTGGAGAAAAATCATACCTGGAAGCTTACTCTTCTTCTTGAAGGAAAACATACTACTAGATGTAAATGGGTTTACACCCTTAAATATAATATGGATGGTGCAATTAGTTGATATAAGTCACGAGTTGTTGCTAAAGGGATTTACTCCATCTTATAGAGTTGATTATTTTGAAACTTTTTCTCCAGTAGCAAAATTGTCTTCCATCCAATTAATTTGTCCTTAGCAACAAATTTAGATTGGCCCTTATACCAATTAGATGTAAAAAAATGTATTTCTCCAGAGAGATTTTAAGGAAGAAATTTATATAGACCCTTGACCAGGATTTGTTGACAAAGGACAAGAGAATAAAGTGTATTTTATTAGAAAATCTTTATATGGGCTAAAACAATCCCCTCGAACCTGGGGTTTGAGAGATTTAGTAAAGCTTTGATTAAATTTAGGTTTACAAGGTGTTATACAAACCATACTGTTTTTGTAAAAAGGAACATCACGAAGGTAGTTATACTTGTAGTGTATGTTGATGACATCGTAGTCACAAGGGATGATGAATGTGTAATCTCCAAACTAAAAGGTTTTCTCATAACAAAATTTGAGATCAAAGACCTAGGATCATTGAAGTATTTCCTAGGTATAGAAGTAGCAAGGTCAAAAGGTGGAATTGTTATTTCACATAGGAAGTACATCCTTGATCTTCTTGAGGAAACGAAAAAACTTATTGCAAAACTAGTAGACACTCCAATAGAATAAAGCCATGCTCTACACCTGGAAAGTGGGGAACCTCTTGAAGATAAAAGGATGTATTAAAGATTGGTGGGAAAACTCATTTACCTCACCATTACAAGGCCGGATATTTCTTATGCTATTAGTTTGGTAAGTCAGCTTATGCATGCTCCTCAAAGTGGACATTTAATAGTAGTACATAGGATTCTTAGGTATTTGAAAGGATTATGGGCCAAGGAATTTTGTACAAATCATATGGTCATGAAAAAGTGATAGCCTTCATATATTCTAACTGGGCTGGATCTTTATCACATAGGAAGTCAACAACAGGTTATTGTATAATGGTTGAAGGAAACCTAGTCTTGGGAAAGCATCAAATAAGCTGCTACTGCCAAATATAGTGCAATGGCTAAATATAGAGCTATGGCTCATGGGTCCTGCAAGCTATTGTGGCTAAAGATCTTACTGAAGGAGTTAGGATTCAAACAAGACAGTCCCATGTGTATACACTCTAACAATACCTCAGCCATCAATTTGGCTCATAATCTTGTCTACCATGAGCAAACAAAACATGTAGATGTGGACTGCCATTTTATCCATGAAAAGGTTGAGAAGCAAGATGTTGTACTCTTTCAGGATTTTACTGATGATCACCTTGCAGATTTTCTCACTAAAGCTACAACTAAACCTAAGTTACAATTTGCTCTTTCCAAGCTAGGCAAAGTAAATATCTATGCATCAGCTTGAGCGGGGGGAGGTGGTGGGGTTGTGAGCAAATGAAGTGAGCCAGGGGTGTTTATGTAAGAGTTAGAAGAGTCAGGGGCTTGTATGTAAATAGGAAAAAACTTAAGGTACTTTTTTATAATTTCCAAATTTAATGAAATAACCACATATAGAGGACCTTTAATACTACCAATAGCAGGTCACAGGTCATCTAGTTATCAGCCATAGCTGCACTCAAATTTCCAATCTTGGCCAAATCAAGACCGAGTCGAATGGTGGAAATAAATACTATATTAAAATGGAATTAGAAGATAAGAATAATTTTGACCTACTCTTTTATAATACAGTTGAAACAGAGGTCGTCATGGTTTGCCCCCTTTTTTTGAAATTTTTGGATCGGTGTGACGAACGGGGGTCGAAGCAGATCAACCCCATTACTCAAACCAAATCTGTATGCAACGGAGGGCTCGGTATTCTACATCCCCAAACTAAGAGTTTTGCTTTTCCTTTTAAGGGCCCAATGATTACTGGATTAAATTACTTACCACTCAAGGCATTCGGGATTAGAACAGTACCATTTACAGAGTTCTACAAGTTCTAAGTTTTAGAAACTCCAAATGGTCTAAATCATTTGGACGTTCCAAACCCAAGCAAGCCGTCTGTTGTTTGATAATCGATTTTGGAAAGTTTCGTCGTGATTGCTCCAGCATGTTGGGTCACTGTAGCTAGGTATGTATGGAATATAGGAATGCATATATTCTTCTCAGCCAATTCATCTTGCTCAAGCATTTAATCTAATTCGTGAATGTCCATGAATGAAACGCATAACAATGTGACTACAAAATATTCGAACTGAAAAACACAGGAGCTAAGAAAACAGACATTAAAAAAAAATGCTTATGCAAGCATGGGTTAAACTTCTTCCGAGTACCTACTGGCATTCAAACTCAAAACCAAAGAAAACATGAATTAGATCTCCATTGAAATTTTTTGAGAGGGAGTAAAGAAGCAACTAAACTCAAAACTACCTAATGGTGAATTGGGTTTCCTCAGAGATAGCGTAATAGTACAATTTCTCTGCCACCACGAAATGGGTCACTAAGAGTGGAATGAAATGAATTGAATAAAGTCAAAATGTATTTTATGTGTGTTTACTGAGTTAAACTGTTACTGTATATATAGATAATTGAGGGTAGAGGTTTTACATAAAATAAGGAAACATAAAAGTTTAAATTAATAAAGATGTACAAAACTGTTATGATCATTCTTATCATGTAGGTTCCAACTGACACATGAGTGATTATCTTCAACACGCCCCCACCAAACTTTGAGATGTGGAGCGTGTAGCATGTACTTCAAAAATAAAAACCGAGCGGTGGATAATACTTGGTGAAAACATCAGCGACTTGATCAATAGATGTGAATTGAATATCTAGTTCTTTGCATATGACCTTTTCTCGCACAAAGTGGTAATCCACTTGCACGTATTTGGTGCGCGCATGGAAGAATGGATTAGCAGACATTTTGGCACGTTGATTGCCACATCATAACCATAAGATTGGTGGAAAGGTCGCCGAGGTTCTGAAACCGAGCAAGTTCTACCGTGTGGGTAAGGGATCGGTATTCAGGCTCTACACTTGAACGCGATTCGGTTGTTTGTTCTTAGCGCTGAAAGAAACTAAATTATATCCAAAATAAACATAGTAACCACTTGTAGATCCACAGATATCTGGGTCACCTGCCAGATTAAGATTAAAATAAATATGAATTTAACTTAATATGGTATCAAAATTAACTGGTTGTGAGTTTGAATCCCACAAAAAATTATAAGAAATCATGTGGTCCACATACCACGGGTCCCACATCAGATTAAGCAAGGTAGATGTCAACAGAGATTACAATCTCACTTTAGTGTAAGACTTGATCTGGGCCCCACAATAAGACTCCCAATAGGATCAGTGGATGTAGGCTTCTAGTGGAAGATATCTCTAGTAAATGTGACTCTTTGGGATTTGTCTATATAAGGATAAGGGAGCCTTAGGGTTAAATGATTATTCTCCATTCCCGTAGGAAAGACAAGAGGCAAAGAGATCCATAGAGCTTCCCATCACTAGAACACACATAGATATCCAGACGCGTGACGAAGTCTCCTCATCCGGATCCATCAGTTGGTATCAAAGCTGTTTATTGAAAAATTACTCTTTCGTTGGCTACCCATCACATTCTAAAGGATATCGTGTGTATGATCACGATAATAGGATAATCATAGAATGCCGAGATATATTTTTCCTTGAAGATTCGACGGTCAATCTTAGAGTAAGACCACAGAGTGTCGAATTATATGAAATCTTTACGGGTAAGGGGGTTCAAGCAAGTGGGGGTTCCGACGAAAAGGACGTTGGACATAAAATTCTGGCCAAGGCCCACTTGAGGTGATAGAACAACCCGATGAGCCAGTTGGTAAGCCGATTCGGGCAAGGAAACAATTAGCATATCCAGATCATTATTGCAATTTGTTGGAAGTTTTGGATCCAACCTCCTACTCCCAAGCTGTCAAAGAGCAAGATGCGCAGTATTGGCTAGCGGCTATGAGAGAGAAGATAGAATCAATTGAAAAGAACCAAATATGGCAATTTGTTAATTTACCGAAAGATCGAAAAGCCATTGGATGTAAATCCGTTCTTAGAAAAAAAATTTAAAATAGTCGGATCCTTAGATAAAAATAAAGCACGGTAAGTAGCTAAGAGATTCATACAAGTGGAAGAAATAGATTACGATGAGACATTTTCTTCAGTCATAAAATTTCAATCCATACAAGCCTTAGTAGCATTGGTAGCATGTCAAGACCTTGAATTGCACCAGATGGATGTGAAAACAGCATTCTTGAATTACGAATTAGAAGAAGAAATTTATATGAAATAACTCGACGGTTTTATGGTGCAAGGTCACGAGGATACAGTATATAAACTTAATAGGGCATTGTATGAATTAAAACAAACCTCGAGACAATGGTATAGAAAATTCGATTAGGCCATATGTGAAATTGGATTTGTCCTCAATAGTGCAGATGCATGTTTTTATATTAAATGCATGGGAGTTGAATCCTACAAGAAATGTGTCAGTGCAAAACATCAAATGTGTTCAATCACGGCGACTATTTTGACAAATAGAGCAACTAGTACAAAGCAGAATGTTATACTGTAATACAAAGATTGTTGTCTCAATCTTGGAATTTGAATCTGCATGGTGGAAAGTGTGTGCTTTCCATGTGACAGATGCAGTTAGACATGAGGTGATCCACAAAGTTGTTGTGAAGATCAACCATCATCTTTTCTTTTTCTAAGTTTTCTATTACAGTATACAGGTGATCTTGTAATGACAGTCATAACTCCCTCTCTGCTAAGGTAATAAATTGTGGCACGACATCAAATGTTAGTGACTTGTCCAAGCGTAGTATATTACGAATGGAGTTTCTGATGGCAACACAGTCATACCTCCATCCCATATGCTTTAGATGGCGTTAGAGTCATGTTCCAATGAGATTAGTGATTCAAACCGTTTGATTACCTAAAAACATTATAGAGTTTATAAAGAAGATAAAGGGTATATATGATTTCGAGTAATGAGTAACGATTTTCTATAAATATTCGACGAACTGTCTAATTGTTCCAACATACAGGGCATATACATCCTGCAGATCACATTCAAATTATAAATTAGATAAAAATATATTCCCGTGCCCATCTTGTTGGTGCTAACCCAACACACATGCTGTGGGTCTCACCTGAAGATTGGGACCGTTGAATGGAAAGGTCTTGATGGGCTTCCAAAGTAGGGGCTATCAAATCATCCTAGCACCTTCATCCATCGCCTGCAAGCACAATAGTTTTATTTTTAAAAAATTTCACTAGATCCGGTCCATTCAGATCAAGTCAAGTCCCCGTATGTTGTCCACTTGGATGGACCATCAAGTGGGCCCAAGTGAGGTGCCCAACATTATGTGTGTATCTAGTTATACATTCACATTGCATATGCAAAAGTAATATATATGAAACACATTATTATGTTTATCAAAATTGTCATTTTCACATGATGAGTAAATGACTATATCCAATAATTTTAGATTTACTTGGATTTTTTTCACAAAATCCTCCGAATCCGTGAAAAGTTATATGTGTGTATTAAGCAAGGGTGATTTGCATTGCCGAATCCACTCTCAATTTTGCAATCACTTTTAATTTTAACTAGAGTCTGATTAATTTTGACCATCTATGAGTTTCCTAATAGCGTACAAATCTCTTTATATTTTCTAACAGAGTCCACCAATTTCCTAAACTAGAAGGATTTGGCCTAAACTTTCACAAATCTTAATTTTCTGCATTTAAAATGAGTGTTCCTTTTGGGCATTTTAAATTCCTTTTAATTTCTTTGTTTTTCTTTTAAATTTCTAATAATGTTTTCAATTGATCAGATGAAATTGCTATTTACTAACTATAAGTAATAAAAAAAAATAAAAACAAGGTTAGCTTAAGCTAGATGTAATTTTTTAAAACCAAAGAAATTCTGAACATACCTTTTTTTTAATATGCCAACCATTCTTGATAAAGATTTCAAAACTTCAGTTGTAGAAAATAAAATGATAAATAAATTTATAATTTATTTCAAAAATTGAGTATCATAGTTATGGGGTATGTTCAAAAGCATAATGCAAAAACTCAAAATAGCACAAGTATAAATCAAAATGAAAAAATAAACTTAATATATATGATTAAGTAATTTTTCATATCTAAAATAGGACTTTTCAAAAGTATTTCCCATCAAAGAGTTGTACTACAAGGCCACCATTATGTTCTTGCCCAACTTTTAGTCTATTAGTTTGGGAAATGGAGACGCCTAAGTCTCTCTTGTTTAGAGAAAATTATTGCACTTTGACTTGTGTCTAGGTTATAGGACCATAGCAAAATAGATAAAAAATATATAAGGGAATAATAAATTCTCTTTTCTAATACATATGTATTATATGATAAGCTGTTTTGTTAGTATATTTATATAATGTAATCCCTGCATAAATAGTATAAATAGAAGTGAAACCTTGGAATTGAAAATGGTTAAGTAATTCATGTAGGTTCTGATATGAACAAGAATGTTTAATTGAAATGGAAGAACATGCCCAAGCAAAAAGAATAATAGATGGTTGACAAGTGTCATCATTCAAATACTAAAAAAAAGTCAAATATCACTCATCTAAAATGTCACACAAAAAAGATGACCGCAAATATCAAGAAAAAAAATGATAGTTTAAAGATAGAAAGCATGATCGATAAATGCCATCCATCCATCCATTTCTTATGAAAAGGTATCAATTTCAAATATCACTCATCTAAAATGTCACAGTAAAATGAAGATAACAAGTATTAACAAGAATAAGATAATATGAGGATAGAGAGACAGAATTCAATGAATTGAATACTATACACTACTGTGTGCGCTCACCCTGAACTTTATTTTTGGCAAATTACTTAAAAACTATGAAGTTATGAAATAATCAGATTCAACACCTTCAGGTTTATTAGTCAAACAAACAAATCAAACTACGTGGATTACAAAAATGGGTCCCATATGGATGATTTTGTTTTAGGCAATGTGTGGTTATTATGCATGTGAATCATTTATATATATATATATATAAAGACTGCACAAAATTTTTTTTTTTTTTTTTTTTTTTTTTTTTTTTTTTTTTTTGCAATTGTAGATGTGGATCTCTTAATTGGACATGAGATCTTGGGGGCTTTGTTGACCCCCGAGTTAATGACCCTAATGCTGATCTAATTATAGTTAGGGCGGTCAATTGACACCCTAACAACGTTACGTATCGAATCCAGCTATATATGCTCTCTTAGACAAATCTATAACCATTCCGCTTGAGCAAGAATTGAATAATAAAATGGGCCCATATAAAATAAACTTATCATCCACACATATATGACTCTCTATAAGAACAGATTTACCGGATTTAATTTTACAAGGTTGGAACTACCCAGTTCTTACAAGTAAATGCTCAATACCCAAGTAGGCTTACAAACTTGATCATGATCAAACAATTTTTGGATGATCTCATGCATTGTGATAGTTTATATCCCCACAATATCTCGAATCTTCTTATTACAAATTAAGGATTTTCTTGTTACTAATAAAGTCTAGCCTATGTTCTTCCTTAGATCCCTTGTTTCACTTTGATAGTTTCATAGATCCGGATTGATGCCAAGGAAATGAATACATTTCCATATCCTAAGTTCGGCCCCATGCCCACAGTTCATTCTCACTAATAACTAGATTTGAGTCAAATTAGGTCCTTGCCCAAATTACACGAACTAGTGAGTATTAACATATAGCATATTCATATGATGCATATTATTAAAAGTTAGCGTAGAATTAGATATAACCCATGTGCAGTCTGTATGTTGGCCCCTTGCCATCAATTTAAACCCTTTTATACAAAAAATGAAAAAAAAAAAAAAAAAAGGAGTTGAGCTTGTATTGGGCTCTTTTTGGCCTTCAACCAGTCTCAATATAGTCTTGATGTTTGAAAAGGATAGAGCGCGGCACGAACCTATATAGTCTACGCTAGGTAAATTGGGTTGACTCCTATTGGATTCAGGTTATGTGTTGATCCATGTCCCAGCTCGTGTGACCTGCCCTGTTTTAAGAATGGCTAGGATACAAGTTGAGCATTAGTAACTCCGCTGGTTAACTCAATTGGCCTAAGTCTATGATTTGCTTTTAGAGGTTGAGGATTTGAGCTGAGCTACCACACTCAGGCCACTACAATATATATACATATATATAATAGAATGAAATAAAAGAAGTTGTCCATTAGTTGTACCTGTAGTCAACAAAAGCAATTTTTACTCAGAAGTGACCCATCAGCTACTACTGGTAGTTGTGTGCCATTTAAAGGGTTACATAGTGCATTCTACCCTCGATTGCGAAGAACGGACCTCATGGTTTTGAATTCGTGGAAATGATGAGTCAAATCCTGGTTGCCTTGATCTCTTGAGTTAAGGTCTTTGTGGTTTTTAATCTTGCAAAAGTGTTGTCGGGCCTTGAGGTTTCAAGAAGTCAAACCCGAGATGGATATTTTCTAGTTAGTGGAGCTTTATCATACTACAAATTGCCTCTCACTTGGGCTAAGACCTATTGGTCTGTGTCTTTAAAGGAGATGGCAATTGCAAGGACTCGCCCCAGATATTATATAAAGTCTTTATTGAGCTGTGGGCTTCTAAGTGCATGGTTCTACAACAGGCCCGCAAAATACTCTTACGGAATGAAGATTTTCAATTCCCGAACAATACTTTCCAAGCCAAGTAGTTTCAAAGCATATGGTTTTGCAACAAGGCCCCAGAAGGCCACAGACCTATTTGTAATTATGACTTCCCAAAAGACTTTTTTAGACACTTTGCTTCAATGGATTCATAAAAGCATAATCATGTCATAAAAACAAAATAACTGTGGTTATTTAAACCTATAACAAATCATCCCAAGTTACACATGACATGAAACGTACATCGTATACACTTTTGCCCTCTACACATCATGGTAGATCATTACAAATCGCATTTCCTTTTCCTCTTGCTGCAGGTCTTACAGTGACCCACTGACCATCTATTTGTAATGCGATCATAACAGACAAAGGAGATGTAAAAGGCACCTAATTAACAACATATCTAGGTACAATGTGCTACAATGCCAATCACAATACAACCGAGGATGCCATGTCAGGTACATTTAAGTTTCAAGAGCCCCTCTAGTGTCACAACAGAATATTGTTGGATTGCGTAAGCTTGTCGTGGTTAATGAAGGGGTTTAGTTGATCAGATGGGCCACAAATTTGATACACGGTGAGGCCCTTCCACATCTTGCAAATCCATACAGCCCCTCCTCCTAGTGGGGCCCACATAAAAAAGGCACGCAAGGTTACCCCTCTATATCTATACTTATACATTCACAAAAATGCATAAAATATACTCGAAGTATTTTTTTTTTTTTTTTAAGATACCGGCTGTTGGACTAAGTGATTTTGTTTGAATATCAAGTTATTGAACTTGTGTGCCACATATCAAGGAGTCAGGATGATCCGATGCTACCCATCCTTAGGTGGGCCCTATAGTGATGAGCAATCAACACTATATATATAGGAGCCCTATCCTGGTGTATTTAGTTTGTAGGGAGCTTCTTTGTTAGGTAGCTGGATGGGGCCACATGGGGCTCCACTAATGACAGTACCAAAGGTATCTCATGGGTAGGGCCCAAATCTCTAATTTTCGGTTGATCTCATGCCTCCAACCCTTTTATCTGTGAGGCGCAACTTTAATAACTTTACACAAGGGTGTGCACGCGCAATAAAAACTGTCGAGACCTTTACCCAGGAAAAAAAAAAAATAATACCAGTGATTGTATGGGTGCAAAATCTACCGAGCTGGGGGCGCCGCCCTCAAATTAGCATGTGTAGTCTACAATTGTATATTCACAAAAATATATAAATATATATTTAAAGGTTTTTTAATTGTAAAAGAGTAGCTCTCAATCTGGACATGGGATCTAGGGAGTTCAATTGACACTCGAACAATGACCATAATGCTAATTGAGTCCAATTATTCCGTCACCCAAACACCATACCCTGGGAATAATAACATATATCATATTTATTTAGTGTGCTGTAATAAAACTCAAGAGTACCAAATCTTGAAGTTCTTCTCGACTTAGCACAGACCCAAACAACATGTGCAATCTTCCTGGGCCCCCTTGGCCTTCTGTGATCAACGTAAGCCCTTTTAAATGGAATGAACTAAGCTTGTGTTGAACTTTTTTTTGTCTACAATTAATCTCATATATGCCTACGACCACGATTTCCTTCTGATAGTTGTAGGTTCAAGTTGAACTACTTGACTGGGGGCCATAAGGGCCTGTTTGGATAAGCAAAAAATAGAGAAGAGTGAAGTTAGATGAGCCTTAAAAGCTTAAAACTTCAACTCTACCATATTTAAATGAGTCTTGCCCAAAGATGAAGTACGGTTGAGTAAATTTATACTTTATTTCGATTCAACCATAAATACTTCAATTCCTTGAGTAAAAGTCAATTCTACTTGATAATATTTCTAAATTTCACTTCACATATAGCATCTAAGCAGAATGAAGTGAACTAATCTACCGTAACTTCAACCCATTTCTCCTCAACTTCACTCCCCATGTAAAATCTACTTCACTCTAGTATATCTTCATTTATTAAACGGCCTGTTTAGATAAGCAAAAAATAGCATGAAGTGAAGTTAAATGAGCCATAACGGCTTAAAATTCCAACTCTACCTTTTTGGATAAGTCATGCGCAAAGATGAAGTATTGTTGTTAGCTCATGTGTACTTCATTTAACTTCAACCGTAATATACTTCAATTTTCTTGAATAAAAGTTAATTCTACTTTATAATATTTTTAAATTTTACTTCGCATCAAGCATGCAAATAAAGTGAAGTGAACTAATCAACCTTAACTTCAACCTACTTCTCCTCTACTTCACTTCTCATGTAAAATCTACTCTACTTTAATCTACTCCTAATTTATCCAAATAGGCTCTAAGGGATTTATCTAGCTCAGCTTGAGAAAGAAGGGATTAATTTGACCAAAAGGGCCAAGACACCCTCCGTTAGCAATAAAAAAGAAAATTTTCATATATAGCCTTAGTCTTTTTGAGGGCCACTCAACCAATTAAGCCTATTTGAGGGCCAAAGATGGTGATTCAAACCGTTTGATCATCTAAAAACATTTTAGAGTTTATAAAGAAGGTAATGGGTATATATGATTTCGAGTTAATGAGTAACTATTTGTATAAATATTCAACGGACTGTCTAATTGTTCCAACATACTAGAACTAGACATCCTGCAAATCATATTCAAACTAAAAATTGTATATAAATATATTCCCAGGCCCATCTTATTGGTGCTAACCCAATACACATGCTGTGGGTCTCACCTGAAGATTGGGACCGTTGAATGGGAAGGTCTTGATGGGCTTTCAAAGTTAGGGGCTGTCAAATCATATTAGCCCCTTCATCCATGGCTCACAGGCTCAATATTTTTATTGTAGAAAAATCTCACTCGATCCAGTCCATTCAAATCGGTGCAAACCTGTAATATCGGGTGTAGTTTAGGTCGAGTCCCTGTGTGTTGTCCACATAAATGGATCACCGAGTGGGCCAAGTGAGGTGCCCGACATTATATGTGTATCTAGTTATACATTCACATGTAAATGTTGCACATGCAAATGTAATATATGTGAAACACATTATCATGTTTATCAAGATCGTAATTTTCACATGATAGGTAAATGAGTATATCCAATAATTTTAGATTTACTTGGATTTTTTTTCTCAAAATCCTCATAATCCATGAAAAATTATGTATGTATTAAGCAAGGGTGATTTGCATTGCGGAATCCACTGTCAATTTTGCATACGCCTTCAATTTTAACTAGAGTCTAATTAATTTTGACCGATCTCTTAGTTTCCCAATAGAATCTCCATATATTTTCTAATAGAGTCCACTGCTTTCTAATTTCCTAAACTAGAAGGATTTGGCCTAAACTTTCACAAATCTCAATTTTTTGCATTTAAAATGAGTGTTCCTTTTGGGCAATTCCTTTTAACTTCTTTTTTTTCCTTTTAAATTTGTTTTATTTTGTTCATTATTATAGAGATTTTTCTTTTTATCCCTTAAACTTCTAATGACATTTTCAATTGATAAGATGAAATTGCTATTTACTAAATAAAAGTAATAAAAATTAAAAAAATGTGGTTAGCTTAAGCTAGATGTAATTTTTTAAACCAAAAGAAATTCTAAACATACATATTTTCCTATGCCAACCATTCTTGATAAAGATTTCAAAACTACAGTTTAAGAAAATAAACTGATAAATAAATTTATAATTTATTTCAAAAATTAAGTATCGTAGTTATGGGGTATGTTTAAAAGCATAAAGCAAAAACTCAAAATAGCACAAGTGTAAATCAAAATGAAAACATAAACTTAAGTCATATGATTAAATAATTTTTCATATCTAAAGTAGGCCTTTTTAAAAATATTTTCCATCAAAGAGTTGTCAAGGGCACCATTGTGTTCTTGCTCTACTTTTGGTCTATTAGTTTGCGAAACGGTAATCCTAAGTCTCTCTTGTTTAGAGAAAATTATTGCACTTTGACTTCGATCTAGGTTATAGGCCTAGAGCAAAATCGATAAAAAAAATATATAAGGGAATCATAAATTCCCTTTTCTATTACATATGTATTATATGATAAGCTATTTTCTTAGTATATTTAGATAATGTAATCCATGCATATATAGCATAAATAGAAGTGAAACCTTTGAACTGAAAATGGTTAAAAAATTCATGTTTGATATGAACAAGAATGTTTAATTGAAATGGAAGAACATGCCCTAGCTATAGGAATAATAGGTGATTGACAAGCGTCACTATTCAAAGTTCTATAAAAAAAATTCAAATATCATTCATCTAAAATGTCACACAAAAATGATGATAGCAGATATCAAGAAAAAAAATGATAGTTTAAAGATAGGAAGCATGATTGATAAGTGTCATCCATCCATTTCTTATAAAAAAAAAAGCATTAATTTCAAGTATCACTCATCTAAAATGTCACACTAAAACGATGATAACAAGTATTAACAAGAATAAGATAATTGAGGATAGAGAGGTAGAATTCAATGAATTGAATACTGCACACTAGTGCGTGTGCTCACCCTAAACTTTATTTTTGACAAATTACTTAAAAACTATGAAGTCCTGAGATAATCAGATTCAACACCTTTAGGTTTATTAGTCAAATAAACAAATCAAACTTCTTGGATTACAAAAAAGGGCCCCCCATGAATGATTTTCTTTTTTTTTTTTTTTTTTTGGTGATGTGTAACTATTATGCATTTGAATCATTTATATATGTATAAAGACTGTACACAAATAATTTTTTTTTTAAATGTTGAAGTGGATCTCTTATTTGGACATGAGATCTTGGGAGCTTACCTTGAGTTAATGACCCTAACACTGACCTAATTATATTTAAGGAGGTCAATTGACACTCTAATGACGTTACCTATTAAATCCAGCTATGCTCCCGTAGACAAATCTATAACCATTCTGCTTGAGCGAGAATCGAGTAACAAAATGGGCTCATATAAAATAGACATATCATCCACACATATATGACTATGTAAGAACAGATTTACCGGATTCAACTTTACAGGTTTGTAACTACCCATTGCAACGAATCTAGTTCTTCTAAGTAAATGCTCAATACCCAAGTAGGCTTACAAACTTGATCATAATCAAATGTTTTTTGGATGATCTCATGCATTGTGATAGTTTATATCTCCACAATATCTCGAATCTTCTTATTACAAATTAAGGATTTTATTGTTACTAATAAAGTCTAGCCTATGTTCTTCCTTAGATCCCTTGTTTCACTTCAATAGTTTCATAGAACAGGATTGGTGCAGAGGAAATGAATGCATTTCCATACTCTTAAGTTCGGCCCCATGCCCACAGTTCAATCTCACTAATAAGTAGATTTCAGTCTAGTTGGGTGCATGCCGAAATTACATAAACCAGTGAGTATTAACATATATCATATTCATATGATATATATTAATAAAAGTTGGCGTATCAATCATTGACGTTCTTCTGGAATTAGCTCTGACCCAGATAACATGTGCAGTCTGTATGTGGGCCCCTTGCCATCAATTATACCAAAAAAAAAAAATGAAAGAGTTGAGCTCGTATTGGGCTCTTTTTGGCCCTCAACCAATCTCTTTGTAGTCTTAATGTTTGCAAAGGATAGGGCTCGGGACAAACCTATGTAGTTTAGACTGGGTAAATTGGGTTGACTCCAATTGGATGGAGGTTATGTGTTGAGCCATGTCCCAGCTCGGGTGAGCTTCCTTGTTTCAGGAATGGTTTGGATACAAACTGAGCATCAGTAACCCCAATGGATAGCTCGGCTAGCCTAAGACCATGATTTACTTTTGGAGGTTACAAATTTAAGCTCAGCTATCACACTAAGGCCAATACAAAATAATAATAATAATAATAATAATAATAAATAATGATAATTATAATAAAGTAAAAACAATAAAAAATAAAAAACTTTTCCATTATATCTCTAACATTCCCCCACTAATATTCTCTAACAACGCCCCTCAATTTTGTGATTGTGAACATAAGAAGGAAAAAAAAAAGACGAAAAGAACCTCTAATATCTAAAAAACATCAATAATTTTTTTTTCAAAACAATTTTCACGTCTTCTTGGTGATTATCATCTATCCGTGATTCATTACTATAATAACCCGCTCCCTTTTGAGTCTATCAGTGTCAATGGCCCACTAGATCAAATCTGTTGTGATTTCATCCAAAAGTTTTGATCGTGCAATAATCCAATTTGCTGAAGATGATGATTATCGTGAGGTTTGAATTTGGATGTACGAAGGTAGGGAGATGGACGGCAATGATGTGGAGTTAACATCCATATCTCTAACACAGTTGCTGAACTTGTAACACAGTTCTTGTACCCGTAGTCAAGAAAAGCAAGTGACCCATCAGCCACTTGTAGGTGTATTCCATTTAGAGGTTTACATGGCGCATTTTAACCCCAATTGCGAAGAACGGACCTCAAGGTTTTGAACTCATGGAAACGATGAGTCAAATCCTGGTTGCCTTGATCACTTGAGTTGAGGTCTTTGAGGTTTTTAATCTTGCGAAAGTGTTGTCGGACCTTAGGGTATCAAGAAGTCAAACCTGAGATGGATATTTTGGAGTTAGTGGAGCTTTATCATACTGCAAATTGCCCCTCACCTGGCCTAAGACCTATTGGTCAGTGTCCTTAAAAGAGATCGCAATTGCAACGACTCACCCAAGATATTAAATAAAGTCTTTATTGAGCTGTGGGCTTCTAAGTGCATGGTTCTACAACAGGCCCTCAAAATGCTCTAAAGTAATGAAGATTTTCAATTCCTCAACAATACTTTCCAAGCCATGTGTCTCAAAGCATATGGTCATGCAACAAGGCCCCCAAGGCCACAAACCTATTTGTAATTATGACTTCCCAAGAGACTTTATTAGTCACTTTGTTTCAATGGATACAAAAAAGCATAATCATATCATAAAAACAAAATCACTGAGGTTATTTAAACCTCTAGCTAATCATCCCAAGCAACAAATGACATTAAACTTACATCTTATACACTTTTCCTCGGCAGTACATCATGGTATATCATTACAAATTGCCTTTTTTTTTTTTTCTCTTGCTGCAGGTCTTACAGTGACCAATTGACGCTCCGTTTGTAATGCCATCATAACAGACAAAAGAGATATAAAAGGCACCTAATTGACAACATATCTAGGTACAATGTGCTACAATGCCAATCACAATACAACTGAGGATGCCATGTCAAGTATATTTAAGTTTCAAGAGCCCCATTAGTGTCACAACAGAGTCCCCTTTAAAGTAACTAAGCAAGTACCAGTTAAGATCCTTATTCCACTCATAACTCACATTTTCCTCCAAGTTTGAAGTACCGAAGGACCAAATTGAAGAAAGTTATGATGACCAGGTTTTGATGAATTGAATAAAATTCCCCCGAGCCTCTTCCCACACCACCACGAGGATAGTGTTGCTCTGTAGAATTGTATCCACTATGTCAATTTAGTATCCTCACTTTAAAATTAGTTATGCCCATAATTATAATTCAGTATGCTTCTCAAATGACAAGGAACTAATAACAAAGGAATTCTCTAGGCTCACAAAATTATTCAGAGTTTATCTGGAATCTCTAGCAAATAAAAGTTTTAAGTCCTTCCAATAAATATCGATTGAGCATTCACGAAAGTCCCTGTCTACTGTACCAATCTTTAAATGAAAATACACTAAGAAGAACCCCTCTTCAATTTTCTAATCGATCTGCTTTTCCTTTTTGTTACATTCAAAGCTTATATATGTAGGCATCGAGGGATAAAGGATAAACTAGAGTTGCAAAGCTACAATTCAACGTACATGGAGCTGCACAGGGTAAATGAGGGCAGCAGGTATAGGCGTCATGCTTTTTGATAGCAATGGGTTGGTTCTTGTGTTATTTTCTGTCACGCCCCGGGCTCAAGATTAGGGTAGTTCGACTAGACCTGCGGCGTGAGCAAGACGTAATCTCGTAGTAACCTATATCACACAAATGCAAATACAAATTCTACAAGAAAATTTTTCACATTTTAATGTGCGAGGAAGATCCATAAGCATGGAATACTTAATATAGCTTGCAGAAAGCTTAGGTGCTAAGCACGCCTATGAATCACTTGTGATAGTATAGAACACAATAAATACTTGTTTAAACCATTCTATAATAAAATGCATAAATAGATAATGGATTCAACATGATCCATATGAAAGTCTACATATACAATGCATACTAAGTAAACATTGCATACGATAAAGTGCATAAGCACGGGATAGTCAAAGACCAATAATAATACATTCTCACCAATATAAAAATAAATACAAGTCACTCAAATAAAATATGATGGCATGATAAACAGAGTATCATATCTCTAAAATCCTAAATGTTGCAACAGTGAGATGCCCTATCGAATATGTCTAATAAAACACATCATCAAGTGTCCATTCAACTAATCTTGAAGGAACCAACAAGAAATCCTCCGGATGCATGAGGACAATTGTGTCTGGGCCGGGATTTTCTCCTGCGGCACTAAGGGTAGCACCCTAACTACAACAACTTAATAAAAACTAAGCAAGTAATATATCACACGGTATACCAAATAGAATTAGGACATGATGATTTAAACAGATGTTAGAAAGCATATCTAGGCATGTTAGCATATAATAAAGCATGTGTATAAGAATCATATATAATTGGAAAAGTATTTACAAATTTGGCTATCCACGTCACTAGTATCCTCTCAACATGGGGAGCGGTAAAACAGAACGGGAACCAAGTAGTGAACCTGATTACCCAGTTGAGCCTCGACATACTCCTCTCGGGATCCAACCGCAGTGATTTATGATATCAAACTCATACTCAGCCCCGTCAGGCCTCATAAAATCAAGCTCAGTGGTGCTAACTTCCTGAATCAAATAACATGATGAAATATATTGTACAACCATTCATATTATACTTACTAATCATAACTTACTTGCATATCATGTGAAAGTAACTAAAGCATGTTGTTATTAAATATAGATAACAACAAACAAGAACAATATGACAAAGATAAAAGGCATATTGAACATAACTGAACATAAATGAACAGTTAAAATAAAAGAAGGTAATGTATAACAGTATACATAAGTTTTCAACTTAATTAAAAGACAAGGATTACTTACGAGCTAAACTATTTTAAGAGGCCCATGTCCTTAGCCTTCCCTTTCAATGTAACCATAAGACGCCCAATATCGGTGTTACTGAAGTTCTTGGTCTAGCATTGTATATAAATAAGAACATTAGAATCAACTAGATCATCTAACTAAGATTGTATGACAGCTAGCATGCTCCTTATTTACTCCAATTAATTTCGTTGGTCACAAGTAAGGTGTAAAGATTCCAAAAGTGAAATTCTATATAGTCATAAGGTCTACTTAGCATTCTAATATAATATTTCACCCCATGATCAAGTTTAGAGTTCCCTAAGGCATACTTGACATAATTAAGTCAAGCTATATTAGTTTTAAAAATAAGTTTAGCAAAAAGAGGTTTTCAAGTAAAACAAAATAATTAAATAAATAAATAGTTTTTGAAAAACATGGTTTGCTCGATCGATTAGGCATGGGTCCGATCGATTGAACCAAACTTAGAAATGTAATTTGATTGATTAGACTTTTATCCGATCAATTAGACCCGGTGCAAGTTTTGCCTTTTCATGTTGTTTGGGTCCATACTTTCCTTGTTCATTCCTTGACTCTCCTACCTGAAACCCATCATACATTATACCAAATCCAACCATTTTAAAGTCATTTCCACTATTTCTTCGCATTCATTCAAATCCACATTTAAAACATAAAATTCCATTTGCAAACCAAAAATACATCTTCCATTAAAGAAATATAAAGAAGATGAGTTGTAATCATGTTTTAGAATAGAGATTAGCCATAGAATCAATAACATAGCCCATTATGCAGTTATACTTGCTTAAACTTGTCTTATGTTGCTCTCAAATCCAAAGCTAAAGGCAAAATGGAGAAATCCCAAATTTCTTAGCTCACTTAGTACTCTATTAATGAAATGACATGAAAAAGAAAAATGGAAAACATGAGATCAATGCCTTGAAAGAATAAATAAATGAAGTTAAGCTTAGAAAAACCCATTGCTACGCTATTTGATGGATCAAACTTCAAAAAGGATTGGTTGCTCACCTTAGGAGATGTACCAATGGTGGCTTAGGCTCTTTTTCTTCCAATCCAAACACCAAATGGGTAAGTAAAGGTGAAGAACAAAATATAAACATTCTTAAATGAGGGTTTGGGGGTTTGGGTTCTTGTCTAGGAGGCACAAGGGGTTGTAGCTATGGAATGTGTGCATTTATATAAAGCTCGGGTTGCTTGGTTATTTTGAGTATTTACTAGCAAGTTCTCTAATTGAGCTTATTTACATTGTGGGTCATAAAGAGGGTCCTACATAGGTAGCTTATCTTAAATGCGTAGGGTCAACTCTAGACTGAAGATGCTCATGATAAATGCACATGATGAAATGAAATGTTGCATTATTAACTTAATTAAAATCATCATTAGTCCATGAACTACCTAATCTAACTTAGGGTCCCACCCATTCTACTTACCATACACCCAATTATCACTAAATATAATTAATTAGCAAAAATCATGAAAAATTAGGAAATAAGTCCCTAATTTGGAGACCAGACATTACACCCTCCCCTGGATAGGATCATTCAGTCCTCCAAATGAAATAAAACATACCTGTGAAACATCGAGAAGAAGTCCTGGGTACTTCCTCCGAACCTGCTCCTCAAGTTCCAAAGTGGCCTCATCCAAACCATGGTGCTCCCAACAAAGTTTGACGCAACGAATCGTTTAGGTCCACAAAAACCTAATCTTTCTCGTCGATTACTCGAAGAGGGTGCTCGACATAAGACTTATCTGGCTGCACTTGAATCTCTTTGAGGTCTATGACATGCAACAGATTTGGCATATACTTCCTAAGCATGGACACATGGAAAACATTATGAACTCTTACAAATGCTACTGGTAGAATCAGTCGATATGTAAGCGCTCCAACTCTGCCCTTGATCTCAAATGGTCCCACATATCTCAAAGCTAGCTTGCCTTTCTGCCCAAATCTAATTGTGCCTTTCATGAGAGAAACCTTCACGAATACCATGTCTCCAACCTGAAACTAAAGATTTCTGCGGCGCTTATCAGTGTAGCTCTTTTTACGAGAATGAACAATTCTCAATTTTTCTCTGACCTTTTACACTTTCTCTGTCATATCTGCTATAATAGAGGGTCCATGAAACCTTCTGACTCGACTTCTTCCCATGGACTGGTAATGACAACGGCGACCATAAAGAGGTTCAAATGGTGCCATCCTGATACTCGCATGGTAGATGTTGTTGTAGGTAATTTCACACAAAGCTAGGTGCTTATCCCACTCACTACAGAAGTCCAAAACACCGACTCGCAATATGTCCTCAAAAGTCTGAATAGTGCATTTTGATTGCCCATCGGTCTATGGATGATAAGCTGTACTGAAACTAAGCTTAGTCCCGATAAACTTCTAAAACGCCTGCTAAAATGATGAGACGATCCGAGTACCTTTGTCTAAAACAATCGAGGCTGGTGTACCATGCAAGTGGGTAGCCTTATAGATGAAGATCTTTGCCATATCATTGAATTTCATACCCTTCCTGAATGGAATGAAATGGGCTAATTTGGTCAACTAGTCGTCCACAATTACCCAAATAGTGTTGAATTGCCTGCTAGTTGTTAGAAATCCTAACACAAAATCCATTAAGATGTGCTCCCATTTCCACTTGGGAATCTGCAAGGGATGCAACATTCACGGAGGCTTCTTATGCTCTACTTTTACTCTCTGACATGTGAAGCATCTTGACACAAATCCTACAATGTCTCACTTCATATTGTTTCACCAGAATTTGTCCTTCAAATTTCTCTACATTTTTTTTCTGGATGCATGAAGTATCTGGTATGATGCGTTTCTTTCATGCTCATCTCCTTGATTCCATCAATCACTAGTACACATAGTCTATCTATGAAGTACAATACATTCTCAACCATTCTGAGATTTGGTCTCTAAGGAATTTGTTTCTAGCCTTAACAAATTATGGGTATTCAAATTGTCTGTCCTTGATCTGCTGGATAAGCTGGGGCAGAAAGACTGACATCGAAGCTGTCATCACTTTATCATCAACGAACTCAATCTCCACGTCTAAGTCTTTGAACTCCTCAAGAATAGATCTCTTGCCAAACATCGTTGTAAGCTCTGCTAAAGGGTTCCTACTCAAAGCATCTATCACCACATTATCTTTCCCGGGGAAATATCTGATAGGGAGATGATAATATTTTATCAGCTCTAACCATCTGCGTTACCTCATGTTGAGATCTTGTTAAGAAAAGAGGTACTGCAAACTTTGGTTGTCCAAAGGAACTTCAAATCTTTCCCCATGCAGATAGTGCCTCCACATTTTCAACACAAGCACAACTATTGCTAACTCCAGGTCATGTATGGCATAGTTCTTCTCTTTTAACTGTCCTATAAGCTATCACTTTACCATTTTGCATCAAAAAATAGCTAAGACCTACTCTTGAAGCATCTGAATAGATGACAAATCCACCATTCCTTCTAGCAAGTATAGAACTGGAGCTGTTTGTCAACTTTTCCTTGAGCAATTGAAAGAGACTCAGACTCATTTGTCCATTGGAACAGCACACTCTTCCAAATTAACTTGGTAGGTGGAGTTAAGAACTTCGAGAAGTCCTGAACAAATCAACAACAGTATCCTGTAAGGCAAAGAAAACTCTGAATCTCTGCAATTGATCTCGAACTCTGCCAACTGATAATCACTACTAGGGCATTTGTCAATCCAATGGGCATAACTAAAAACCCATAGTGCCCATATCAAGGCCTAAAAGTTGTTTTGAAAACATCTGGTTCTTTAATCCTCAACTAGTGGTAGCTTGAGCTTAGATCAATCTTAGAGAAATAAGCTGCACTTTGAATTTAGTCAAATAGTTCATCAATTCTAAGGAAGGGATACTTGTTCTTGATGGCCACTTGGTTCAACTGCTTGTAGTCAATGCACATGCCCAAACTTCCATTTTTCTTCTTAACATATAGCACTAGAGCTCCCCATGGTGAAATGCTCAGATGAATGAAATCTTTTATCCAATAGGCCTTGTAATTGCACTTTTAACTTAAGAAGCTCTGCAGGTGCCATTCTGTAAGGTGATTTGGAAATCGGTGCTGTACCGGGCACAAGCTCCACCGTAAAGTCCACTTCTTTAACTGGCGGCAAAACTCCAAACTTCATCTGGAAAAACATTTGGGAACTCGCAAGCTACTAAGATCTTTTCAAGCTTTAGAAGTTGCTTATACTCTAAGATGAAGGCAATATAACCCTCACAACCATTGCAAATTAGCCGTTCAACTCTCAATGTTGAAACTAACAGAGTATCCACATACTTCCTCACGCTTTCGAAAATGATGCTAGGACTGGCCTTATCAACCTTTATGGTGACTATCATGTGGAAACAATCCATATAGGCCTTGTATCTAGACAACCCGCTCATGCTTAGGATCACATCAAAGTCCTGCATTGCCAACATGATCAAATCTGCTGACAGTTGTGACTCGTCCACTAGGTTCCTACAACTAGGGTAGAAGTCCTCACAAACTACCTCTTACAAATAGGGGTAGTGACAGACAATACAAATAGCAGTTGCGCTGGATGTTTCTGAAAACCATCCGCAAAATGCAATGCAACAAAGGAGTGTGTCGATCTGGAATCAAACAACACTCTAGAAATAATATGACAAACAAGAATGGTACTTTTTACGATGATACTGGCTGCCTTTGCCTGCTTCTGAGTCAATGCATATGTGCGTCCTGCCTAATAGGGCCTCTGCTGACCTTGCTTGGGCTGTCCTTGACACTGTCTACTTAGTTACTGTTGTTGAGGAGCGGGCAATGCTAATCGTGCCGGTGGAGCTGGTAGAGATGATCTAATAGGTTGCTGTTGTGGCTGTTGATAGGCTCCAACATCTGACTTCTTCTTAGGGCATTTAAAAACCCTTTGGTCTTTAGAACCACATCCAAAGCAGGCTTCTTGAGCTTTCCAACAATCCTATCACGTGGCTTTTGCCACAATGGCCACATGATGGTTTCTTGGAACCACTACCACTACCATTGCTCTTGGAACCACTACCACTACCATTGCTCTTGATCTTCTTGCACTGCTGTTGAAATTTCCTAGAAGGCTACATGTGCCTATTTAGCTCACTGGCAGATACTTTTTGCTCTAGCATATCTGCCGCGTAGGCTCTCTCCGTGGCATCCTCATAAGCTGTCGGCCTCTGAAAAGCAGTGACACGACCCAATAATGATGGCCAATCCCTTAATAAATCTTTTCGTCTTCTTAAGGTTAGTATCGATAAGATCTACTGCAAATCTGGAGAGTTGGGTGAAGGTATGGATGTAGTCAGCCATCATCTACTACTAAAGAGTAAGGAACTTTGCTTTCTTTTGTCGAATGACATGGTCTGGGATAAATTTCCTCTTGAATTGTGTCTAAAAAATCTACCACACAATAACCTCTAGCATCGTGTGATAAGCTAGATGGATGCTCTTCCACCAGGTGTCTGCAACACTATTGAACATCAATGCTGTGAACATGACCTGCTATCTCTTGGTGTAGATAACTGAGTCAAAGCAGTTCTTGATATGCTCCATCCATTCATCAGCTATGATCGGATCCACTTTTCCGAGAACTCGGCTACGCCTCTCTTACGGAACTTCTAGTACAAGTTATTCAGATCATTATCTTTAGTCTTGAGGATTAGTTGCATCGCGACGGGCACTACCAACGGTGCTTAACCTTGTCTTTCTATCACCGTAGCGATCTGAGCTTACATGGTCTACATTGCCTGCATCATCATCATGAATCGCTCATTGGTAGATGAACCTAGTGGAGGTCAAGGAGGTAGATCGTCCCTCCATTCCTCGATGTACACATCCTCTCCCTCTACATCACGAGTGGAGCTAGATGAGCCCTGACGCACGCCTCTACCTCATGCCATTTATCTACAAGAATGTTCCTTGGTCAGCTTATGACGAGTCATTACCTAGACTCAAACACACTATAATCCATAATGCAACACACCTATCGTATCCTCACTATGTAACTTAAGGTTTCTAAGTCTTTTATTCATGGTTCATTTTTATTCAAGGTTTATTCATGCTCAATACCATCACTTCACATGAACAATATCTCTAATACCACTACTTACATATGTCACGCCTAAGGCCCGAGATTTGGGTAGTCTAGGCAAACCTGTGGCATGAGCACGATGTAATCTTGTCATAACCCATATCGTATTAAGGCAAATATAAATTCTAAGAGGAAATTTTTTACATTAAAATGTGTGAGGAAGATCTATAAGCAAGGAATACTTAATATAACCTGTAGAAAGATTGGATACTAAGCATACCCATGAACCACATGGGATAGTGTAGAACATAATAAATACCGGTTTAAACCATTCCAGAATAAAATGCATAGATAGATAATGGATTCAACATAATCCATATAAAAGTCTACATGCCCAATGCATATTAAGTAAACAATACATTTGATAAAGTGCATAAGTATAGAATGGTCAAAGACCAATAATAATATATGTCCACCAATATGAAAATAAATATAAGTTTCTCAAATAAAATATGCTGGCATGATAAATGGAGTATCCCTATCTCCAAGATCCTAAATGTTGCAACCATGAGACATTCGATCGAGTATATCTAATAAAAGATATTATTAGGTGTCTATTCAAATAATCCTGAAGGAACCTACCTAGGATCATCCGGATGTGTGACGACAACTGGGTTTGGGTCGCGATTTGCACTTGCTACACCACGGGTAGCACCCTAACTACTACAACACAACAAAAACTAAACAATTAGTAGATTTTACGGTTTACCAAATAGAGTTAGGACATGATGATTAAAATAGAGGTCAGAAAGCGTATCTAGGCATGTTAGCATATAATGAAGCATGTGTATAAGAATCATATATAACATGATTAGAACTTGCAGATTTAGCTATTCACATCACTAATATCCTCCCAGCATGGGGAGTTGTAAAACAGGATGGAAATCAAGAGTGGAGTGTCGACATACTCCTATTAGGATTCAATTGTAGTGGTTTATAATATCAAACCCGGACTCAGCCCCGTCGAGCCTAATAGAGTCAAGCTTAGTGATACTAACTCCTTAAATCAAATGACATGATGAAATATACCATACAATCATGCATCTTACTTTTTATAACTTACTTGCATTTCATTTGAAAATACCTAAAGCATATTGTTACCAAATACGGATAATAGTAAACAAGAACAATATAACGAGGACGAAGTACATACTGAACATGACTGTACATAATGGACAAAATGAATATAAATGAATAGTTAATATAGGAAAAGGTAATGTATAACAGTATGTATAAGTTTCTAATTTAATTAAGAGCCAAGGATTGCTTACGAGCAAAATTATTCTAAAATGCCCATGTCCTTAGCATTTCCTTTCAGTGTGACCATAAGATGCCCAATGTCGGTGTTACCGAAGTTCTTGGTGTCGCATCGTATATGAATGAGAATATTGGACTCTTATACCTACACTTGAGGGTATGATATTAGAATTACTTAGAACATCTAACACAAAGTGCTTGACAACTAGCATGTTCTTTATTTACTCCATTTAATTTAGGTGGTCACCTATAAGGCGTAAAGATTCCAAAAGTTAAGTCCTACGCAGTCATAAGGTATACTTAGCTATATTAGCCTTGAAAATAAGTTTAGTAAAAAGGGTTTTTAAGTAAAATAAAATAATTAAATATGGTCTTTTCCACTATTTCTTCCCATCCATTCAAATACACATTTAAAACATAGAAATTCATTTTCAAACCAAATTACATCTTTCATTAAAGAAACATATAGAAGATGAATTGTAATCATGCAATAGAATAGAGATTAGCCATAGAATCAATATCATTGCCCATCATGCCATTATCTACTTGCTTAAACTTACTTTATATTGCTCCAAAATTCAAAGTTAAATCCAAAATGGAGAACCCCAAATCTCTGAGCTCACACAATACCCTATTAATGAAATGACATGACAAAGAAAAAAAAACATGAGATGGATGCCATAAAAGGATGGATAAATAAAGCTAAGCTTAGGAAAACCCATTGCTACACTATTTAATGGATTAAACTTCAAAAAGAATTGAGCTGCTCGCCTTGGGAGATGTGCCAATGGTACCTTAGGCTCTTCTTCTTCCAATCCAAACACCAAGTGAGAAAATAAAGGTGAAGAAGAATACAGAAGCACTCTCTCAATCACTCACTCTTGGCTTGAAGGGGTGTAGGAGATAAAGTAGGGAGAGCTTGGGGGCTAAAGATCTTGCTTAGGAGGCACAAAGGGTTGTTACTATGGGATGTGTGCATTTTTATAGAGCTAGGGTTGCTTCATTATTTTGGGTATTTACTAGCAAGTCCTCTAATCGGTTTATTTATGTGGACGGTCATAAGTCCTACAAAGCTAGTGTTGTGCGCGTGTGTGCAAACGCAACCAAGATCAAACAATCACCACACAAGAAGACAAGAAGATTTACGTGGTTCGGCAAAGATGCCTACGTCCACGGGAAACCAATTTCCACTAGGTTCTCCTCCAATCTGTGAAACCACAGCCTTGGAATCTCAGCCACTCTCAGCCTCTCTGACTGACTGACTATCTAGGGTTACAGATTACATCATATATATAACCATTACATCCTTATCCCCCAAGAACTCTATCTCAAGAAAAAGGAAAGTCCTAACCCATTAGAAAACTACTATTTAACAAAATAGGAAATTCCTAATATCATTAGGAAACCACCCCAGATATAGAACCCAATCATGGTCTGGACCCACATGGCCAACAATCTCCCCCTCCAGACCATAGGGAAGATGCCCTGAACCCCTTACTGGGAGTTCAATCCGGCCAACTCTGAACACAGCTCCAGTTTTCCCTTAGACACAACCTTGGTCATCATGTCCGAGGGATTCTTGTCCGAATGAATATTTCCCAGCTTCATGAAGTTCTTCTCGATCACCTCACGAATCCAATGGTACTTGATATCAACGTACTTCATGCAACCATGATATGTAGCATTCTCACTGAAATCCATAGCACTCTAACTATCACAGTAAACTACATATTCTTCTTGCTTCAAACCTAGTTCTTGAAGGAATCTCTTCAACCAAAGCATCTCTCTCCCTGCTTCATTAGCAGCTATATATTCCGCTTCAGTTGTAGACTGTGCTGTACACTTCTGTAACTTTGATTGCCAGGAAATAGCTCCCCCTACAAAAGTAAACAGATAACCAGAAGTCGACAACCGACGATCAAGATCGCCTGCAAAATCAGCATCAGTATAACCTTCCATGACTGGTTTTGAGCCTCCGAAATATAAGCACACCTTAGAAGTACCTCTCAAATACCTAAAGATCCACTTCACTGCTTCCCAATGCTCTTTTCCAGGGTTTGCAAGAAATCGACTCACTAAACTCACAGCATGAGCAATGTCTGGCCGTGTACAAACCATGGCATACATAAGACTCCCCACAGCAGAGGAGTAAGGAACACATGCCATCCGTTCCTTTTCATCATCTGTAGTAGGACACAAGCGCTTGCTTAGTTTGAAGTGACTGGCTAGAGTATGCTAACTGGCTTAGCATTCTTCATGTTGAACCGTTCGAGAACTCGTTCAACATATTTCTCTTGTGACAACCACAGCTGCTTGGAACTCCTATCACGACGTATTTGCATGCCCAATATCGTTCGTGCGGGACCCAAGTCTTTCATGTCAAACGACTTTGACATCTCCTCTTTTAACTTGCTAATCAACTTGCTATCCTGTCCAACTATCAGCATATCATCGACATATAAAAGAAGGATGATGAACCTGCCATCGATAAATCGACGAACATAGACACAATGATCTGCAACAGTCCTCCGGTACCCATGACTCAACATGAATGAATCAAACTTCTTGTACCACTGTCTCGGTGCTTGCTTCAGCCCGTAGAGACTCTTCTTCAACTTACAAACCATCTGTTCTTTTCCTTCTACCTCAAACCCGTCTGGCTGAGTCATGTAGATCTCTTCTTTCAAGTCACCGTGAAGAAACGCGGTCTTCACGTCCATCTGTTCAAGCTCAAGGTCCATGCTGGCGGCTAGACCCAAAACGATTCTGATAGAAGTCATTTTCACAACAGGAGAGAAAACATCACTGAAGTCGATACCCTTCGTCTGTGCGAAGCCTTTTACCACTAACAGTGCTTTGTGCTTCACCAGTTTCCCATTCTCATCCTTTTTCAGCTTGAACACCCATTTGTTTTTCAGAACATTCCTATCTTTAGGAAGTTGCACCAGCTCATATGTCTTGTTCTTCTTCAAAGAACTCATCTCATCCTGCATAGCCTTCATCCACTCATCTTTATCAGCATGAGTCATTGCTTCTCGGAAGCTAGCTGGCTCTCCCTCATTAGTAAGCAACACATATTCGGATGCAGGATACCTAGTTGATGGTTGACGCTCCCGTGTAGACCTCCTAACTTGAGGTTCCGTGGATTCAATCTGAGGAGACTGCAGCTCCCCCTGCTCAACACCCTCATCATCTGGCAACCCCTGTGCCTCATCACGATTCGGATCGTTTTGTCCACCTTCTCCACCTGTAGTCTGCACCGGAGAAGGAGTCGGTGTGAGATCAACCACTCCATCAACTTTCTCAGAAGACTTATCAATCTTCTCAACATCTCCAAAAAACTGATCTTCATGGAAAACCACATCCCTACTTCTAATAAGTTTCCTCTTCTCTGGATCCCATAATCTGTAGCCAAACTTATCTCCACCATAACCAAAAAAGATGCAACTCACTGCCTTATCGTCCAACTTGGAACGCTGCTCCTTTGGTACATGTACAAACGCTTTACACCCAAACACCTTCAAATGTGAATAGGAAACATTTTTACCTGTCCATCTTCTCTCTGGAAGATCATAATTCAAAGGAACTGAGTAAGATCTGTTAATCAAATAAACGGCAGTCAGAACGGCTTCACCCCAGAATGACTTAGGCAACCGTGCTAATTTTATCATGCATCTCATCTTTTCAAGAATAGTGCGGTTCATTCTCTCTGCCACACCATTGTGCTGTGGAGTACCAGGAACTGTCTTTTCATGTCGAATGCCATGCTTCAAGTAATAGCTTTTGAACTGGTTAGATGTGTACTCTCCCCCATTATCTGAACGGAGACACTTCAAGAGTTTACCTATTTCTCTTTCAACCTGGACATGAAACTGTTGAAACATCTAGAATACTTGATTCTTTGATTTCAACGGATAGACCCAGACTTTCCTGGATGCATCATCGATGAACGTGACAAAGTACTTATTGCCAGCCAATGATTCTACCTCTATGGGACCACAAACATCAGAATATACCAAATCCAACACATTGGATTTCAATTTTGATGTCGAAGAGAAAGCAACCCTATGCTGTTTACCATATAAACAATAATCACAAGGGTCAAGGGATATACCTTTGGAGCAAGGAATTAAATCCTTCTTTGCCAACATCTGCAAGCCTTTCTCACTCATATGACCAAGCCTCTTATGCCACAGATTCAGAGAGGAATTGTCTTGAACTGCATTCAACGCATCTTTGTACAGCTTTACTTGTGTTTTATAAAGAGTATTACCTGCTGTACCTCTCGCAATAACAAGAGACCCTTTAGTGAGCTTCCATCTGCCATTTCCGAAGTAATTCTCATAACCTGCATGGTCCAATGCAGTCTCGGAAATCAGATTCAACCGCAGATCAGGAACATGGCGCACATCTTTCAGCGTCATTGTGCAACCAATATCGGTTTTAATGCAGACATCACCGATACCAACAATATCTGAATGACTCGTGTTGCCCATCTTCACAATACCAAAGTCACCTGCTTTGTACGTCGTGAACATCTCCCTGCAGGGAGTAGCATGGTAGGATGCTGCTGTGTCAACAACCCACTCAACCTGACCATCTGCAACACTCAAACACTTATCATCATCGCCGGCGAGCACCACTACTTCTTGTTCCAAAGTAGCTGTAGTGTTATCATTGTCATTTTTCTTCTCATTATTGGATCCTTTCTATTCCTTCATGGCAAAACAATTTTTCTTGGTGTGGCCCATCTTGCCATAGAAAAAGCACTTTACAGACTTTTTCTTGCTCTATGATTCACTGCTAGACTTAGACTGTGATTCACTTCTAGACTTGCCACGACCCCCCTTTGGTCCTCTACTCTTACTCCTCCCCCTGTTCTCAGTAACAAAGGCCTGTGCATTATCTGTCCCTGCAGATTTTCAATTGTTGTGGCTCTGATACCACTTGTTGTGCTTGTGTGTGCAAACGCAACCAAGATCAAACAATCACCACACAAGAAGACAAGAAGATTTACGTGGTTCGGCAAAGATGCCTACGTCCACGGGAAACCAATTTCCACTAGGCTCTCCTCCAATCTGTGAAACCACAGCCTTGGAATCTCAGCCACTCTCAGCCTCTCTGACTGACTGACTATCTAGGGTTACAGATTACATCATATATATAACCATTACATCCTTATCCCCCAAGAACTCTATCTCAAGAAAAAGGAAAGTTCTAACCCATTAGAAAACTACTATTTAACAAAATAGGAAATTCCTAATATCATTAGGAAACCACCCCAGATATAGAACCCAATCATGGTCTGGACCCACATGGCCAACAGCTAGCTTATCTTAAGTGAGTAGGGTCCACTTTAGATTCAAGATACTCATGATAAATACACATGATAAGATGAAATGTTGCAATATTAAATTAATTTAAAATCATCATTAGTCAATGAACCACCCAATTTAAGTTAAGGTCCCACCCATTCTACTTACCAAAGACCCAATTATCACTAAAAATAATCAATTAGCAAAAATCACAGAAAAGTAGTTCTTGAAGCTCTCCGTAATTGTTATGGTCATTTTGGCTACAAGCTTATTATTGAGAGTGATCCAATGAATGCGTTAGCATGGATGCCATTTTCTGTGGCCTATCCTCGGAGATTTCACTTTCACTCAGTTGAGATCAAATTTTTGGCTTCTCGGATTCAAGTTCAGTTTAAGCACAGTCGGCTAATGCTCTTGCAAATTCTATGGCTAAATCAGGGGAGTGGGTAGATTTTCTCCTCTGTTTTGTTCTTTCTTTGATTTCGTTTTTCCCTTCTTGGTTGCTTTGGTATAACTTGCTTACACCTTTGTAGCCTTTTTGCTCTTTTTTGTTGTTGTTTTTTTTTCCCCCCGTCTGCTCCTTTTCTCCAATGAATTGATTCATTAGCAACAAAAAACAGTTACTAATGCAGCAGTACATGCTGTGTGGAAATTTCACGTTGACCTTGTCATTATTTTGCATTGAAAACTAATTGATCAGTTGCTTTGTAGCCGCCTCCTCCTCCAAATCTAGGTTGAAACAGAAGTTTGCTTGACTTTTTCTTCTAAGCATTGGAGCCGTAAGTGAGCTTGTATATATTTGTAGAAGAGGTGTCTCAAGTCTCAACAACGTTCTATAAACTTTATTCTTATCTTTGGAATTGACCTTGTTTCTGGTGGAGATGAATCTTTTGTAAATTTTGTCAGAATGGGCAGATTTGTATGCTTCACTTTCTGGCAGGGAAGCCTAATTCTCCCCCATAAGAGTATGCAGGTATTGTTGGCGTGATTGAAAGTTTCCAATGTTGATCCATTGATTATGCTAAGGATCTGAATTGGTCTTTAGGTAGCAACAACAGCTTGGTACAAAGCATTTTTCTCTAATGTGGCTAGAAGTACGGTTAAGTAATCCACTTATGTCACTGAGTCATAGAATTCCTTTGTCATGCATTCGATGATTAGAGGTGCAATCCAACCTAAATAGGCCTAACTATTATGTTACCTTCTGGAAATAAGGCAGAGCTCAATGGTTGCTTCCAAGATATAAGACGAGTAGCTGGAAATAAGTGACCATCGATCCAGGTTTAAGGGTAGACCGTAGACCTCATCAATGATTTCTTCAGAATGCAACAGAAAGCTCAGTTTATGATATTGTTAAATTACTTATGTCATAAAGCTCTCTAACAGATCTTAATCTGTCCACCTACAGCCCTTACTCCAATCATCAAATGATGGAATTTAAAGACCTCCAAACTGCGAAATGCAAAGGGTTATGATATCATTCATGTACATGTAACTCTGTTTCTGGGAGAAGAGCCAGAAATGTGACACTGTTTTTCACAATCAAAGAGTGCTACAATTTGCAGACTACCAGTTCCTTCTTGTGAAAACCTCCGAGAGATTCGCAAGGCATCTCAAGAAAGTTTTAGATATGTTGGAGGGTGTGGCAGAGAAAAAATAACTGAATGTAAGAGTTAAGCTGATTTACTCAATTAATAATCCAAGGAGAACCATTAAGAAATTTGAGGTACTTAAACTCAGAAAGTTGTTCCCAAAATTGCTTTTCTGGGCACCACTCTATTCAGCATCGGTAGGAGACTATATTCTTCAGTTGAGGAAACTTTGAAATTAAAATGGACTCACAGGCAACGAATTGTAAAAGTGGCATGCTGTCTCCTGCAAGGAGGAAAGACCTCATTCAGTCTGTAAATAATCATCGGACGGCTAATCAAATTCCTTCCCATTAAAAAAGCATTGAATCGTCAGCCCACATGACCCTCATTTCTCGGGATACAGTGACCAAACCAGTGTGCAATGGCCTTGAATCCTCATAGTTATGCTTTTCATTTAAGAGGCCAATGCTTATTGAATTAAATCGTTCAACCATAAACACTCATGACAGTCATCATTAGAACATACCAAGTGAAATCTACAAATTCTGACTTACAGGAACTCCTAGATGGGTCAAATAATTTGAAAATAACTTTCCTAAACCAAAACCAACCATATGTTGTTTGATACAAGGTTCATCGCCATTGTTCAACCGTGTAGGGGCTCACTTTAGCTAGGTATATATGGAAAATGGAAAATGCTAGGTACTTAACAGATTCACCCTCCAACACTCTTCGTAAATGGAATGTTTCTTATGACCTCTCTTTCTCAGTTCATGAATGGAATGGATACACAGCGAAGTATCAAATATTCAGGCTGAAAAACAGGGAAGCTAAGAAAACAGAAACAACTTGTGCTTCTGCAACCATGAATTAAACTTCTTCCAACTGGCATTTAAATTCAAAACCAAGGAGACCATGAACTGGATCTCCTAACGAAATTTCTTGTAAGTGACAAGAGTAGCATCTAAATTCAAAACTACCCTGAAATAGGTGAAATTGTTGGCCATGTGGGTCCAGACCATGTTTGGGTTCTATATCTGGGGTAGTTTCCTAATGTATTAGGACTTTCCTTTTTCTTGAGATAGAGTTCTTGGGGGATAAGGATGTACTGGTTATATATATGAGATGTAATCTGTAACCCTAGGGCAGTCAGTCAGAGAGGCTGAGATTCCAAGGCTGTGGTTTCACAGATTGGAGGAGAACCCAGTGGAAATTGGTTTCCCGTGGACGTAGGCATCTTTGCCGAATCACGTAAATCTTCTTGTCTTCTTGTGTGGTGATTGCTTGATCTTGGTTGCGTTTGCACACACGCGCACAATAAGTGGTATCAGAGCGTTTGATTGTGCGTGGAAGATCAACGGGGAACAGGATAGATCAGGGTTGATCTCTACTGGGCCACACGATCGCAGAAGAAGAAGAGGGTTCTCGTTTCTCTGTTTTTCCCGGAAACAGAGAAGAAGTTGACGGGTGGTTTTGGTTGCTCCAGTTCTTCATCGGAGAAGAAGGATTTCTCGGATCTGAGGAAGAGAACTGGAGAAGAAGCCGTGACGGATTTCCTCTTCCGTGCCGGAGAAGAAGACCGGCGCAGAAGAATCAACGCTGCGGAAGAAAAAAAAAAAAGAAAGAATCGCTGCACTTACCGGTCGCCGGTCGCCGCAGCCGCCTCCAGTCGCCGTCGCCCGCCGCGGTCCGCCGTCGCCGTGCGGCCGTTGCTTCTCTCCACTGGTCGCCGGGGCTGCTGGTCGCCGGGAGAGCTCGCTCGTCTGCAACTGGGTTTGCAGACCCAGGCGCAGCGAAACCAGGTTGACGACGACCCAATTTGTCAGGGTCTGGGTGTTGGGTCGGAGTCGGGTCAGGTTGCCTGACCCGCGGAGAATAGAAACCCAGCGCCTGTTTACAGGTTGGGTCAAGTTTCGGGTTGGGCCGAACCAACCCGCTGTGCAAGCCCAAGTCCGTCAGCAGTGCAGGCCGGTTTCGGGTCGGGTCGACCTGAACCCGTAAGCAGACGGTCCAGCCCGTCAGCACAGCGCAGACGTCAGCAGCGTGACGTCATCAGGCTGACGTCAGCCCACGTCATCGGACACGCGGTCAACGGCCAGAGTTGACCAGATTGACGGCAGAAACTTGTTTCTGCGATATCTTGATCATCCGAAGTCCGATTGGAGATCCGTTTGCGCCTACGGACTCGTTTCGAGCAGATCTACGTGTTAGTGGAAGAAGATTGGCTGTTTGACGGTCAACAAGGAGTTTGACCAAATCAGAAGCGTAGAAAACCGTTTTTGCGATATCGGAGCCATCCGGGGTCGGATTTCAGATCCGTTTCTTCCAGCGTGCTCGTGTTGACGAGATCTACAGCTTGGTGCAGGAGTTGAGGTAAGTGTTAGTTATTTGTTTTTCCTGTTACTTAATTTGATTAAGATGGAGAACAATACAATCAACACTACTATGGTTAAGCTCAACCATTCCAATTGGTTGATCTGGAAACCGAAGATGGAGGATATTCTCTATTGTAAAGACCTCCATGATCCCGTTGAGGGGGATAGTGCCCGACCGAAAGATATGCAAGATGCTGATTGGATCAAATTGCATAGAAAAGCGATTGGTCACATCAGACAGTGGGTTGATAACAGTATATTTCACCACGTGTCTAATGAAACCAATGCGAATACCCTTTGGAAAAAGCTAGAAGCAATGTATGATAAAAAGACCTCGGTGAACAAAACCTTCTTGATCAGAAAGCTTGTGAACATGAAATTCAAGGATGGTGGTCAGATCGAAGATCACATTAATGAGTTCCAAAGTGTGGTAAATCAGTTAGCCACTATGAAGATGATCCTTGATGATGAGATGCAAGCTTTGTTGCTTCTGAGTTCTTTGCCAGATTCATGGGAGACATTGGTTGTTTCCTTGAGCAATTCTACTCCAGATGGTGTGTTATCTATGAGTCAGGTTACCAGTAGTCTACAGAATGAAGAAACAAGCCGGAAATCTGCGGGGACAGATAATGCATAGGCCTTTGTTACTGAGAACAGGGGGAGGAGTAAGAGTAGAGGACCAAAGGGGGGTCGTGGCAAGTCTAGAGGTGAATCACAGTCTAAGTCTAGCAGTGAATCACAGAGCAAGAAAAAGTCTGTAAAGTGCTTTTTCTGTGGCAAGATGGGCCACATCAGGAAAAATTGTTTTGCCATGAAGGAACAGAAAGGATCCAACAATGAGAAGAAGAATGACAATGATAACACTACAGCTACTTTGGAACAGGAAGTAGTGGTGCTCGCCGGCGATGATGATAAGTGTTTGAGTGTTGCAGATGGTCAGATTGAGTGGGTTGTTGACACAGCAGCATCCTACCATGCTACTCCCTGCAGGGAGATGTTCACGACGTACAAAGCAGGTGACTTTGGTACTGTGAAGATGGGCAACACGAGTCATTCAGATATTGTTGGTATCAGTGATGTCTGCATTAAAACCGATATTGGTTGCACAATGACGCTGAAAGATGTGCGACATGTTCCTGATCTGCGGTTGAATCTGATTTCCGGAACTGCATTGGACCGTGCTGGTTATGAGAATTACTTCGGAAATGGCAGATGGAAGCTCACTAAAGGGTCTCTTGTTATTGCGAGAGGTACAGCAGGTAATACTCTTTATAAAACACAAGTAAAGCTGTGTAAAGATGCGTTGAATGCAGTTCAAGATAATTCCTCTCTGAATTTGTGGCATAAGAGGCTTGGTCATATGAGTGAGAAAGGCTTGCAGATGTTGGCAAAGAAGGATTTAATTCCTTGCTCCAAAGGTATGTCCATTGACCCTTGTGATTATTGTTTATATGGTAAACAGCATAGGGTTGCTTTCTCTTCAACATCAAAATTGAAATCACATGTGTTGGATTTGGTATATTCTGATGTTTGTGGTCCCATAGAGGTAGAATCATTGGGTGGCAATAAGTATTTTGTCACATTCATCGATGATGCATCCAGGAGAGTCTGGGTTTATCCGTTGAAATCAAAGAATCAAGTATTCCAGATGTTTCAACAGTTTCATGTCCAGGTTGAAAGAGAAACAGGTAAACTCTTGAAGTGTCTCCGTTCAGATAATGGGGGTGAATACACATCCAACCAGTTCAAAAACTATTGCTTGAAGCATGGCATTCGACATGAAAAGACAGTTCCTGGTACTCCACAGCACAATGGTGTGGCAGAGAGAATGAACCGCACTATTCTTGAGAAGATGAGATGCATGATAAAATTAGCACGGTTGCCTAAGTCCTTCTGGGGTGAAGCCGTTCTGACTGCCGTTTATCTGATTAACAGATCCTTCTCAGTTCCTTTGAATTATGATCTTCCAGAGAGAAGATGGACAGGTAAAAACGTTTCCTATTCACATCTGAAGGTGTTTGGGTGTAAAGCGTTTGTACATGTACCAAAGGAGCAGCGTTCCAAGTTGGACGATAAGGCAGTGAGTTGCATCTTTCTTGGTTATGGTGGAGATGAGTTTGGCTACAGATTATGGGATCCAGAGAAGAGGAAACTTATTAAAAGTAGGGATGTGGTTTTCCATGAAGATCAGTTCTTTGGAGATGTTGAAAAGATTGATAAGTCTTCTAAGAAAGTTGATGGAGTGGTTGATCTCACACCGACACCTTCTCCGGTGGAGACTACAGGTGGAGAAGGTGGACAAAACGATCCGGATCGTGATGAGGCACAGGGGTTGCCAGATGATGAGGGTGTTGAGCAGGGGGAGCAGCAGTCTCCTCGGATTGAAACCACGGAACCTCCAGCTAGGAGGTCTACTCGAGAGCGTCAACCATCAACTAGGTATCCTGCATCCGAATATGTGTTGCTCACTGATGAGGGAGAGCCAGCTAGCTTCCGAGAAGCAATGACTCATGCTGATAAAGATGAGTGGATGAAGGCTATGCAAGATGAGATGAGTTCTTTGAAGAAGAACAAGACTTATGAGCTGGTGCAACTTCCTAAAGATAGGAATGTTCTGAAAAACAAATGGGTGTTCAAGCTGAAAAAGGATGAGAATGGAAAACTGGTGAAGCACAAAGCACGGTTAGTGGTAAAAGGCTTCGCACAGACGAAGGGTATCGACTTCAGTGATGTTTTCTCTCCTGTTGTGAAAATGACTTCTATTAGAATCGTTTTGGGTCTAGCCGCCAGCATGGACCTTGAGCTTGAACAGATGGACGTGAAGACCGCGTTTCTTCACGGTGACTTGAAAGAAGAGATCTACATGACTCAGCCAGAGGGGTTTGAGGTAGAAGAAAAAGAACAGATGGTTTGCAAGTTGAAGAAGAGTCTCTACGGGCTGAAACAAGCACCGAGACAGTGGTACAAGAAGTTTGATTCATTCATGTTGAGTCAGGGGTACCGGAGGACAGCTGCAGATCATTGTGTCTATGTTCACCGATTTATCGATGGTCGGTTCATCATCCTTCTTTTATATGTAGATGATATGCTGATAGTTGGACAGGATAGCAAGTTGATTGGCAAGTTAAAAGAGGAGATGTCAAAGTCGTTTGACATGAAAGACTTGGGTCCCGCACGAACGATATTGGGCATGCAAATACGTCGTGATAGGAGTTCCAAGCAGCTGTGGTTGTCACAGGAGAAATATATTGAACGAGTTCTCGAACGGTTCAACATGAAGAATGCTAAGCCAGTTAGCATACCTCTAGCCAGTCACTTCAAACTAAGCAAGCGCTTGTGTCCTACTACAGATGATGAAAAGGAACGGATGGCATGTGTTCCTTACTCCTCTGCTGTGGGGAGTCTCATGTATGCCATGGTTTGTACACGGCCAGACATTGCTCATGCTGTGAGTTTAGTGAGTCGATTTCTCGCAAACCCTGGAAAAGAGCATTGGGAAGCAGTGAAGTGGATCTTTAGGTATTTGAGAGGTACTTCCAAGGTGTGCTTATGTTTCGGAGGCTCAAAACCAGTCATGGAAGGTTATACTGATGCTGATTTTGCAGGCGATCTTGATCGTCGGTTGTCGACTTCTGGTTATTTGTTTACTTTTGTAGGGGGAGCTATTTCCTGGCAATCAAAGTTACAGAAGTGTACAGCACAGTCTACAATTGAAGCGGAATACATAGCTGCTAATGAAGCAGGGAGAGAGATGCTTTGGTTGAAGAGATTCCTTCAAGAACTAGGTTTGAAGCAAGAAGAATATGTAGTTTACTGTGATAGTCAGAGTGCTATGGATTTCAGTGAGAATGCTACATATCATGGTCGCATGAAGCACGTTGATATCAAGTACCATTGGATTCGTGAGGTGATCGAGAAGAACTTCATGAAGCTGGAAAAGATTCATTCGGATAAGAATCCCTCGGACATGATGACCAAGGTTGTGTCTAAGGGAAAGCTGGAGCTGTGTTCAGAGTTGGCCGGACTGAACTCCCAGTAAGGGGTTCAGGGCATCTTCCCCATGGTCTGGAGGGGGAGATTGTTGGCCATGTGGGTCCAGACCATGTTTGGGTTCTATATCTGGGGTAGTTTCCTAATGTATTAGGACTTTCCTTTTTCTTGAGATAGAGTTCTTGGGGGATAAGGATGTACTGGTTATATATATGAGATGTAATCTGTAACCCTAGGGCAGTCAGTCAGAGAGGCTGAGATTCCAAGGCTGTGGTTTCACAGATTGAAGGAGAACCCAGTGGAAATTGGTTTCCCGTGGACGTAGGCATCTTTGCCGAACCACGTAAATCTTCTTGTCTTCTTGTGTGGTGATTGCTTGATCTTGGTTGCGTTTGCACACACGCGCACAACAGAAATATCATAAAACGACCATTTCTCTGCAACCATGAAATGGGGGTCATTCAGACCACCCCCAGAAAAATGGATGCAGATGCAAGACCCAAGGATAAAATTCCAAAACACATGCAGCTTTGTGTGCAGTTGTCTGCACTGTTGCGGTTGATCAACTCAGTATGTACAATATCTGTTTTAAAATCTAAGAAGTGAAATGAAGGTAATGTACAGAAAGAATATTATTGCAGTCTAAAGATCCAAGTAGCCATCATTACAAAGATAGTTTGACAAAAGAAAATTTGTACATTTCAACTTGATTCAAAACAATGATTCTACATACAAATATACAATGCCTATTCAAAATTAAGCACATTACAAACTGATTTAGATTCAAAAAAAAAAAAAAAAAAGATTCAATGCAAAATGAGAGTTCACTCTTGTAGCCTAAATCTGCATAGTGGGCAAGAATTATTCTGTTTGAGCCAAGTGAAGATGCAGCCTTCGTGAAAAACATGGTTACAGGGCATGCGCTTGAACTGCATACCATCATCCATGAGACCATCTAAGCAAATTGTACATGTCCTACCATCAGGATCACCCGTCATCGTTTCTTCTTTTTTGAAGTCCTCTGTCACCAGTTTTTCTAGTGCAGCTTCTGTTGCAGGAACTGGAGTGAATCCTCTTTGCTCGGCTAATAATACCGACTCCAGTACCACAGCACCCAATATCAGGGACTCGTTGGAGTGTCTTGCGCTGCCATCGAACGCCGGTGATTGTCGTCTACGTGCACCATCCACACCCTGTGATTGTGATGACATTAGAGTCAGGTCACCAATGAACACCAGCGACTCATCCAATCGCGATCTGCTATATGACACCTGTGGTTGTGGTTGTATCGTGATCATTCGGCCACCAAAAGCCTCTGATTGCGATTGAAAGACAGCTACTATCTCAATGTCAGCACGGATTACAACCTCCTTTATGGGTAGGCGAATGACCCTTTTTGATATGTTGTAAACATAATCCAACAGGTCTCGTTTTGAATCTTCACCGATCTCATCAGCTCCCATTTGAAGCAAAGCGTTGGTAATGGCCAATTTGCATTTATTAAAGAAGCCTGAGCTCAGGCGAAAGCGCGAGCCAAAGCGAAAGACGTAGCCATCACTGACCAAGAATCTGTTCCATGAGCGAGAAATCTGAGTCTGCTCCACAGAACCCGTCGATGCAGCTTTCCTTGTCAAGTCAATTTCCAGTATTACCTTTGCCTCTTGGTTTCTTTGCAGCTCCACTGATGAACTGCACTGGAGCCGATCAATCATCCGCATTGCCATTGCCACTGGCCGATTGCAATTTGTATGAAGAAAATTATGGACCAATTGCAATTTGTATCAGCCGAGGAAAGAAGACGAATGTATCTCAAAGTCGAGAAGATACCCTCTATTTGATTTTTGCTCTTTACCAGTGGAATTTGGAAGACTTACTCATTAATAGATTTTGCGGCTGTGGGTCTGAAAGTTCCGACTTTCCATATCTGAGAACATTCGACTTTATAATGGTCTGAAAGTTCCTACTTTCTATTTCTGAGAAAGATTTGAATTTATAACGGTCGGATTAGGAGTATGGCGGTTCCAACAAGACCAGGACTCTGCACAGGTTTAGGGTCCGGACCACTTACACTGGTCTGGGCTCTGGGCCCATCCTGTTCTAGTTATTGAGAGTTTCTTTTTTTATTTTTTTAATGTATTTATCTTGAGAGATTTTCGGTTGTACACCTGTTTATTTTTTTATTTTTGGCTGTTAATGTGCGTACCCCATAGTGGGGCCCACCTAATGACCCAGACCCTGCGTAATCACACTGGCCTATTTTTTAACACCCATGCAAATGGATAGCATTGTTGGATTGTGTAAGCTTGTCGTAGTTGATGAATGGGTTGAGTTGATCAGGTGGGCCCCAAATTTGATACAAGGTAGGGCCCTTCCAGATCTTGCAAATCCAAACAGCCCTCCTCCTGTGGGGCCCACATCAGAAAGGCACACAAGGTTACCCCTTTCTCTATATATAGATAATTATACATTCACAAAAATGCATATAATATACTCAAAAGTATTTTTTTAAAGATATCAACCGTTGGATCAAGTGAGGTTGTTTAAATATCAAACTATTGAACTTGTGTGCCATAGATCAAGGAGGCGGGATGATCCTATGGTATCCATCCTTAGGTGGGCCCTATAGTGATGAGCAATCAATGCTGTATATATAGGGGCCCTATCCTGGTATATTTAGTTTGTAAGGAGCTTCCGTATAAGGTAGCTGGATGGGGCCCACATGGGGCCCCACTAATGATGGTATCAAAGGGATCCTATGGGTAGAGCCCAAATATCAAATTTTGGGTCAATCCCATGCCTCCAACCCTTTCAACTTGTGAGCCACAAGTTTAACGACTTTATACATACGTGCGCAGGTGCATTAAAGACCTTTACCCAGGAAAAAAACTTCTAGTGATTGTATGGGTGCAAAATCAACCGAGCTGGGTTGGGGGTGCCCACAAATTGGAATATGCGTTGCCTATAATTATATGTTTCACAAAAGTATATACAATATATATTTAAAGTTTTTTTTAATTGTAAAAAGAGGAGCTCTCAAATCTGGACATGGGATCTAGGGAGTTCAATTGACACTCGAACAACGACCATAATGCTGACCTAATTATAGTTAGGGAGCTCAATTGACACTCGAAAGACCTTCCTTATCCAGAAAATTCAGTCGCTGCGCCTTTAGACCGATCTATAATATGGCCCATGCTCACAGTTTGGTCTCACTGATAACTGCATTTGAGTCCAATTAGTCCATCACCCAAACACCTTTCCCAGTGAATAATAACATATATCATATTTATATAGTGAATTGTGAAAAAACTGGAGAGTACGAAATATTGAAGTTCTTCTGGACTTCGGACTAACCCAAACAACATGTGCAGCCTAGCTGGGCCCCCTTGGCCTTTAATCATCAATGCAAGCCCTTTTAAATGGAATGAGCTAAGCTTGTATTGAACTCTTTTTGTCTTCAATTAATCTCATATATGCCTAGGACCATGGTTTACTTCTGGAGATTGTAGGTTCGAGTTATAAGTTGTAGGTTTGAGTTGCGCTACCAGACTGGGCCATAAGAGATTTTATCTGGCTCACCTTTGGCCAAAAGAGATTAGTCCAACCCAAACGGCTGAGATACCCTCTGTTAGCAAGCCAAAAAAAAAAAAAAAAACTCATATATAGCCTAAGTCTTGTTGAGGGCCACTCAACCAATTAAGCCTATTTGAGGGCCACAGAAAGGCTGCTCTAATTTGACATTATCAGTCCCCTTGATCAATTGGCCACAAGTTCTCGATCTAATATTCTTGTCCATTCAAATATGTGCAGAACCCAAGGATTCTACATAATTCAAGTGGACCCCTATTGTGGTCCACTCAGATGTATTATTAGGTGCGCCCCTCAATGAGGTGCAAGCATTATTTTGTATCTAAATATACATTTACACAAAAAAAAAATGTTTTTTAACCTTCTGCATACCATAGGAAAATAGGATTTACATAAGTTAATTGATGTACATGTCCAAATGTTATACGTGTGAAACAAATAACCATGTTTATCTAAGTCAACATTTTATTTCACATGAACAAATGAGTGCATTCAATTGTCTAAGATTCATTTTGATTTATTTTGGATTTTTTTCTAAAATTCCTCAAAATCTATGAAGATTTAATATATGAAACTAAGGACCTGTTTGGCATTATTCCTATGTTGAAGATTATGCCTAACTAAAAAACGAAATGTGCTAAGAATTTTCTCTTTTGAGAATGAGTTTTGATGAGCTTGAATTTTCAATTAGCAAATTTGGCAAATTAATGTTAGACAAAATTATTGAATTTGAATAGTTTTAAAACATATTCATACAACCATATCATTAATTAAACATAAAAAATATTAAAAATATTAATGCCATATGTAAATTTTACAAAAGTAAAAACTAATCATTAACTGAACTAAATTGACAAACATATATATGCCAATGGTATTATTGCATGGGATGGGACTTCATTTATCACAAAGATGAATCCTATTTGATGTTTTGCTTTGTCCAGATAAATGGGATAGATGGGAGACAAGTGACAAAAAGACCTAAAAAATATAATCCCCTCTCACTCAAAGCCAACGAAGGTTATCCTACCTCCCAGGGGTATTATCTAAGCCTAGATACTAGGTGTTAATTCACTATTTCATCGAGATTAGGGTAGTATCATGCCGGGCACGGAAATTGCAACCAAATAAGGGATAAATAGTACATGATGTAAAGAGTTACTTATCCCCCCACTTATCCCTCTCTTATCCTGCTTCCAAACACATCATAAAAGTAAACCCTTATTTTTTTATGGAATTTTTACGAATACATTCACCAAAATATGGATTAGATGATTTGATTATTAAAAGCAAATACTTAACTTTTTTTTTGGACAACTTTGCCCTCATAAAAATGGTAACGATACCGTTACCTGAAAATTATATACTTATGGGGAACAAACATATCTGGGTCCAACTCTAGTATCCTTGCTTGTGTTTCTTCGCCTTAGTATAAAGATATTATGAATCAGATGTTGGATAGCAAAATTGGGCGTAGAATCTATAAAGAATGATAACGATGTTGTTACCTAAAAACTATATAATTGCGAGGAAAAAGATTTCTAGGTCAAATTTTAATGTATTTTTCAATGTTTATGCACATCAATATAAAGATATTACAGGTTGGATGTTGAAGACAAAAAATGGGTGTAAAATCTATAAAAAATTGTAACGATATCGTTATCAGAAAATTATATAGTTATGAATAAAAATAATTATGGGTCAAGTTCTAGTATGTTTTTAAGTGTTTTTGCATCTCAGTAAAATTGTATTACAAATCGGATGTTGGAGAGAAAAAAATGGATGTGGAATCTATAAAGGATGGTAACGATATTATTACCTGAAAATGATAGAGTTTTAGGGAAAGCTCATTACTGGATCATATTCTTGAAATATGGTTTTTTTAATCACCATCAAAGGACAAATGATTCCCAAATTGAATTGGGAGAGAGGTTAGAAGGCCTGATAATTGTCGCCACTTGCAAAGTCCATAACGAGAGAAGCTTGGGTACAAGACAGTATAAAAACAGGATGGAGCTAGTTTGATTGGTGGTAGGGAAGTGACGTGAGGATTCAACTCATTGATAACCCCCATGTAGCTTCAAGCTAAAAATTAGGTATATGTATACATTTCGCTATCTCCTTTACATAATTAAAAACAATTGATAATCTTGAATTTATAATAATAGAAAACACAATTGTAATTGCACTATTTGTCTCTCCAATGATATTTAAAGTTCAATGGATATTACATAGGAAGATACTCAAGCTGTATAGCTATTTTCAAAAGCTACTGTTAAAGTATTAAATCTGGTATTGGTCACTGAGAAATTGATATTTGTTAGCATATTAGTGTTACAGATCTATATATAGAATGTAATTTTATTTTAATTAAAGAATGATTTTATACAACACCAATATGTTGATTGTATCAAGCTTGTATTCAGCTCCTTTCCATGACATACCAGTTGTATCTTACATTATTTTTAGTATGGGCACCTTTTGTTCGTTGATTCTTGCTCTAGCTCCTCTAGTAATGTGCATCGGTCTTCTCTTTCTTTGTTCCCTATTCTGTTAGGCTTCCTGTCTTATCAACAAAAGAAGAAGGAAGAAAAGAAAAAAGAGTGGGGCGTAGTCGCATAGCCCACAAGGGACATCCAAGCAATTGATGAATCTCTATGACAAAACTAATACTACAAACTCAAAAGATCTATAGCCATTGTTCCATAAGATTCCTGGGCACTCAGCTCCTAATAGAGAACAAATTTGGGCTTGCCTTGCGCATATATCATATATATATATATATATATATCCAGACCAATTGCAAAGGCATATATTATAAAGCAATTTTTTACAAATAAATTTATCCCTTATAATTTGATCTGATAATGTACTTTCCTTGTAGCTATTTGACTTTTAGGTAATGGCATCATTACCTTCCTTTATAAATCTTATGTCCATTTTTTAACTTCAACATCCAATTCGTAATATCATTATACTGAGGTGCATAGACACTAAAAATGACACTAGAATTTGATCCATAATTATTTTTCGTCGCAACTATATAATTTTCTTGTAATGATATCGTTGTGATTTCTTGATAGATTTTACACACATTTTTGGTCTCCAGCATCCAATCAATAATATCTTTATACTGATGTGCATAACCGGTGAAAAAGACACTAAAATTTGACCCAAAATGTTTTTCCCTTGCAATTATATAATTTTCAAGTAACGACATATTACCATTCTATATAGATTCTATGCCCAATTTTGGTATCCAACATCTGTTTTTATACTAAAGTGAAAAAAAAAGGGGGAAAGGACACTATAATTTGATCCAAATATGTTTGTTCCTCGCAAGTATATAATTTTTAGGTACCGATATTGTTACCATTTTTTATAAAGGCAAATTTGTCCAAAAAATGTACCACACCCTAATTTGTTAAATATATGTTTTTCATAATAAATCATCTAATCCATATTTAGCATGAATTTATTTGAAAAAAAAAACCCTTCTTTTTATTTAGTTCCTGTTTACATAATAGAGTATTTAATAAATCTATAATTCTACTTTCTATTTTATTAGAAATTGAGCTTTGGCTCTAAAACAATTAAGGCAATGGGGCTACTTTTTAAGTATTGTTTTTTGCTAAAGAAGTAAGACAATATTTAGTGTTTTGGATGGACGAAATGACCTCTTAAAATTTCAAGATAACATAAACACTAATTTTACACTGTAATTCCTAGAAGATGGGCCTCAACTACTGCAACTCATAAAGGTGGTCACATGTTCGTAGTCACAAAAGGTGGCTCCATTTTGTATAACGGTGGGTCCTATGTTTATAACAACAAAAAAGGTGGGCCCAAATTGTTTTTCATATGAATATATGTCTCATATTTTAACTCATAAAGGTAGGCCCTATGTAATTTCTAAAGGTGGGTGGTCCCATGTACAATAATTCCTATGTGGAATTTTGATTTAGAGGATTTTACCAAAAAAGCCATCATAAGTGACCCCTTAACAGAAAAATAATATTAGGAGTAAGTGCACCAAAGTGGTCAAATATGACCACTCCGGCTTATGTTTTTAATGTTGTGGATGAGCATTGAATTCGATGCTCATTTTATTCTTCAAGCATTGGATCCAATGTAGTTATTAACAAAACACTTCCCTTAGTGCAAGCAAAGGATTCAGTATTCATAGTAGAGAGTGGGGCATTGCAAAGAAACTGAGTGGATGAGTAAATCAGGAAAACATTAAAGTGAAGTCTTGCCGTGCTATTTGCAGCCCAATCTACTTTGTTGAAGTGAATCGATGATAATGAAGGTGGTTTGGATTATTTTGGAAGTCAAGAACCTAGTGATCAGAGGTTGAATATGAAACCAATGGGAATAAGAAAAGAGAAAGAGGGAGACCCAGAAGATGAAAAAATGCTGGAAATCTATAATCGTTGGCTGTTGAGCTGAGATGGACTAAAAGAAGGAGATTGAACAAGAAAAGAAAGAAAAGAGGAGAAAGAAAATGAATGGAAGAGAATACAATGGGATTGGTGGTTTATGGCAAAGGTGTTGGATTCTTGGCTACACGCCCTATGGAAGGATGCTCAAGTGGATGAGGGTAGGGCATTGTCTTAGCAAAACGAAGGAAGGGAGGAGGAACAAGAAACAGACAGTAGAGGATGGAGTGCTCGAATTTGCAGAAAAAGAGGGTTCTTGGCATCCAGAATCTAAGAGAAAGCAAAGAGAAAAGAGAAGAAGCTCGAAAGGAAGAGAAATAGAGGAGATTGGAAGAAGAGGAGAAGATCGATGAAGAAGAAATGAGAGAAAGAAGAGAATGGAGTAAATAAGAGGGAGAACAACTTATGGCGGGTAGTGGCATGGGATTTGGGGTTTGCCTGACTTGCACGACCTATAACTTATAATGACTTTTCCAGTAAAATTCTCTTTAATTTATAGAAATAAGCGCATATTGTAATTCCTAAAAATTGGTCCCATATTTTAAATCCTGTAAAAGTGGGGCTCATATTATAAATTGTGAAGTTATGTCCTAGTTATATTTTATAAAGGTAAAGGTACACCTCATGTACAACAATTCATGAATGACAGCTCATATTGAACTCATAAATATGGGTCTCTGTTCACAATCACAAAAAGGAGATGTTTCAAATCCTTTAAAGGAGGTCGCTCTTTGCATTTCTCAAGGTGGGCCCCTAAGCATATATTTTGTAGCTATAGTAGTGGTCCTTGGATTTTAAACCTAACAATTTTCTTAGCGGAAGGGATGGATGTGTTGTTGTGAATTTTGTTTTAAATACCATTTTGGTTTGGCCCCCAAACGAAAATTTTAGCTGATTTAAAGATTTTGATGAAACTTTTCAGATTTATGTTTCAGAATATATATATACAAGTGCGTGCATGTGTTAGAAGTTTGATTAGCAATTTATTTTAGTGGAATTTGGTTTGAAAATTTATTTTAAGTGGAATTCTTCTTCTTCTACTTATTTATTCCTTTACTTCTAGGGGGTTTTTGGTGATAGCTCCCTCAACATTTCACTTTATGGTGAGGAAGAAAGGAAGAAGAAGAGAGGAGAAAAAAGAAGAGAGAGGAAGAAAGGAGGGAATAAAAAAAGAAGAAGAGAGGAAGAAAGGGAGGAATAAATTTTTTTTCTCCTCTCCTCTTCTTTCTCCCCCTTTCTTTTCTTTTCTCTCCTCTCTTCTTCTCTTGTCCTTTCTTCCTCTCTTCTTCTTCCTTTCTTCTTTCTTCTCTCTTCTTCCTTTCTTCTCAACAAACTTTTGTTTTTCTTTTTTGTATGTAGGCGTCACTTAGCTCTACATACCAAAAAAAAAAAAAAAAAAGGCAGAGAAGAAAGGAAGAAGAGAGGAGAAAGAAGGAAGAAAAAAGAGAGGAAAAGGAAGAGAATAAGAGAGGAGAAAGAAGAGAAGAAAGAAAGAAACAAAAAAAAAAAAAACCTTAATCCCTTCCTTTCTTCTTCTTCTTCTTTTATTCCTTCCTTTCTTCCTCTTTCTCTCTCTCTCTCTTCTCTTCTTTCTCCTTTCTTGTTCTTCCTTTCTTCCTCTCTTCTTCTCTAGTGTCACTCAGCCACACATTTAAGAAAAAAAAAATTGCACACGATGAAGCCCCATGGACCCAATCAATGCATACTAAAAATTGGCGCTTGATCATGATTAGTGTATATCTAAGAGGCTTTTCTCGGGCAACATTATAAAAAAAAAAGAAAAAAAAAAGAAAAAAAAAGAAGACATGTGATAATGTCATTAACATATGTAAGTGATGGCAAAAAAACAACCTAGCAAAGTTTTCACAAGCAAATACATGATTGGATTATAAAAGCTGTCAAAAGACTGAAATTCAAACCAATAGGTGGTAGCTCGGTTAGGCAAGCACTCTTCACCTCAAGGAGCGGAGAGGTCTTGTGTTTGACATGTAGCTTCATTAGCCATCTCTCATGGTTTATGTGGATAGGAGGATTTTCAAGTGCCCATAATAATTAGTTCTCGGTTTTTTAGAGTCAAGTGCCCTTGACTCAGAGCCAAAGGGTCCTCGGCTAGGATTGGTGGAATATACCATAAGTTATAATAATAATAATTAAAAAAGGGCTGTTATTCGATGGCAACAAAATCAACAAACTATTGTTCAAAAAACAGAAATCGGTTGCAAACACGGTAGGGTATCTTTCACAAGCTCTCAAAAGACTTGACGGATGACAATAAACCTCATGCGTATGAAGTCCTTGGATCACCAAGGCCGTCGTTGAAATTAATAAGAAAAATCTTTGATTGGTATAGCAAGTCTTCAAAAGGCCAGATTTGATGGCAATAATTATCTTTACGTATGCAAAAAAGTTATACTGATCCACCCAAGAAGTCTTTTTTGAGCTTTGAGTTTCTAAGTGTTTGGTTCTGCAAGAAGGCCTCACATTCCTCAATGCTGTGACTTATGAAAGATTTCGATCCCCCAAACGGACTTTTCCAGGGATGCGGATTTCAGAAGATTTTTTGTTTTTTCCATTTTTTAGATTTCAGAAGATTAGGTCGTGCAAGTCCACAGACCTATAACTAATTATGACTCCCCACTAGAATTTTTTTAGGCTATGTGCCCCCCTAGATAATTTTAGGCTGTGTTTTTCAATGGGTACATCAAGCATACATCATTTTCACAACAGTAAAATCATATAAAGGTTATTCAAACTGCGATCTAATTGTGCAAATTACATATACGATCTAAAAACTAAACAAATTTTCCCTTTGGTACATTACAAAACTCCATGCCCGCTCATGGTATATCATTATGAATCACATTTTTCGCCTCCTTTAGGGCTTGGTCAATGACCATCAGTTAGCAATGCCATCATAATACGTAGAGATTAACATAAGAGGTACCTAATTAACAACATTTCAAGATAATGCACTACAAAGGCAACCACAATACAACTCTCATGTAACCAAGGATACCGTGCCAAGTAGAAATGGAGTTTCAAGAGCTCCTTGGTGTCGGTAGATTCCGCTTTGAAGCAAGCACCAGTAACCATCTTCGTTGCCCCCATAACTCAAACATATTTCCCTCCAAGTTCGATGTATCCAAGAACCAAATTGGAAAAAATTAAGATGAGCAGGTCTCTGATAAATTCAATAAACATGTTGTAAACGTATACTCAAGGTGTGGCAATACCCACATGTTTATAAATGTGGGTAGTGTGCTGTAAAGTAATGAATATTTGGAAAATAAATTCCATTTCTTATTTGAGATTTGCCATGGCAACCCATTATATGGGAAAGAAAGAAACTAAACAAAAAAACTCTTCGACTAGTGAAGCAGTTTTCTATGATATATTTTTATGAATTCCAATCACAGAAAAAATTGCAGCATTAACCAGCTACTATATGTTTCATGACTGACGACAATAAATGCTATAACATAGAAGATATACATTTTTATGTATACAAAATTGCATGGCACTTTGTTGGACTCAATTGTTCTTACAATTTCTGGAATAGGTTGAAGAAAGTCTTGATTGGGTGGCTTGAAAGAAATCAAAAGATGCTGCCGCTGGTCCTAGTGATGATCGTCTGGTAGCAGTTGGGGAATCAGATAGTAGTGGCTCGAACACTGGGTTTCGGCTTTTCGGTTGTGTTATGGATAACACAGCAGTATCCTTCTCCATGGATCTTTTCTGTGGCTCCACATTTCCCAAAGATAAGATGGGTTTATGTAAACGCTCGGCCTGCTGTAGTGTGTTGATGGCACTTGATCTATATGTATAGCGGAAGTACTTTAGAGCTAACACTGGGCCCATCCCTACAGCCACTATAAGCTGAAATATAATGGATATCAGAAAGTACTGTGCAATCAAACTATTCTAAAAATTAAAAAGGAAAGAGGGAGGTCTGGAGTAACTCACAAACATGGTAATCCAATAGGAAGGCTGTACACAAAGACGGAACATGATAGTGTACATCCCAGCTGATGGCAGGGTACTCACAATGCAATTGATTACATAAAACGCAGCCAAATTGCCCCATATTGCAAGGTGTTGCAATATTGTGAAGGAACTGCATATGCAGGAAGAAGAAAATTATATGGTGTTCTATATATCTAGTGAATTTTTTTTTAGAACAAATGATATAAATTATAATAACCCATGATACATACTGTGTCTCCAATGCTACCACAAAAGCTTGCAGCCAAATACAGCCGGAGAGTGCAACCATAGACAGCTCTTCCTGTTCACTTTTCTCATCAGCATAGACATGTATGTTGATTACGAATACAACAAGTGCCTGCAAATGATGTGATTCCTCTTAGCACACAAGTAGAAAAGAAGGAACCCATGCAGAGGTCGAGTGTAGCATGTGCAATGTATATTGAGTGATTTTAGTAAAGAAGGGAGGAGAGAAATCAAGGAGAAGCGGCTTTGGTAGAATGATGTGATGGTTCAGCAACACAAAACACTCCGAGATGAACTGACTGGCTCAAAGAATAACACAACCACAACAGAATGAAACATCTTTGCCTCGCACTAATGATAATGAGTAAATTCTTTTACATCCATTGGAATAATTGATACTATTTATAATGACTTCGTTCAGCAATCCGAAATGGTTCATAGGCAACTAATTCTGTAGGTTATGTGGATGTGATTACATACACCCATTTTATAACATTATTCAAGTTACAATACTCCACATGACCACATGGTATGAATAAAAGATATACATGATAACTTCAAATCGGACTCAACAAATTTCTAAATTCTTGATCCAAAGAAGGCGAGATGTGTTATCATAAGTTCAAAGATCAACTTGTTGATTTCTTAATGATTCAAGCCAGATCATAGGTCGGCCAACCCGTTGGGCCTAGCTCATGGCACAACCGACATGTAATTATTTAATAGTATTACTTAAGTAGTTTGATTTATTTAGAATTATTTTAGGAGTTCTATTTTAACAAGGATTGCTATGATTTAGTTTCCTTTATTGTTTAGGAGAGTCTTAGTGTCTAAGTAATCTTATCCTACATAAGGATGATTATGCTTCATTGTAAAGACAAACAATGATTATATATAATATTTGATTTATGAGAACTTTCTCTTGGCTCTGATGTTTTCTCCTCTTGTGAGAGCGCTCTAGTGGCTGAATCCTTTTGGATTCGATCAATCCTTCAAGAGATTGACATATTTTCTCGATCATGGATTTGTAGTTGTACCAATTGGTATCAGAGACGAAATCCTGTGGTCGCCAGTGAAACATTTGTCTTCCCCGGATCTCAATTCCATCATCCATCACTGTGCAAACCCTTCATCATTCCACCAAATCCACCCGAACCACTTCCTCATAGTCAAAAACCCAACCTTCATCCACCTTGATCACCAACACCCAATCCCCTCTTCCACAACCCAGTCTTGAGCCCTAAACCGACCCTGTCAACCATCCCGAGACCCCAACTCCACCATCGCAACCCCAAACCCTTCAACGAACCATTCCGAAACCTTAATCACCCCTCTAAAACCCAAATCCCATTCCTAAAACTCCATCCCAACAACCTAACTTTATGGTTGTAAGTCCCCAGACCTCAAAACCCTTCTCCCAATCCAACTGAGCCCCATATTGCCGAAACCACACCCTGACGAGAGACCCAAACCCCTATCGAAACCATTCCCACAGCCCTGACTCCATCTGTAACCATCAGAAGCCTATAGACACCACCTTCGTCACCCCTGAGACCCTCGCCGATCATCCCTACCCTCTCCCGAACCCTAGAATCCCATCTGAACCCTACCTCCTCACCAAATCCCCTTCGTATGAGATATTTGAAACCCTCCACCCCTTTCACTGAACAAACCGAACCATCAACCCTATAAATAATCCCAAAGACTCCATCACCTAAGTCGGAACCCATTCCCTACTTGTCTCAGTCCATCCCCAAACCGCATTGAAACCCCATCACACCCACCAGAACCTAGTCGAACCACCCACCCCAGTTCGTTCACCTAGCCTTCCCACCAATAGAAAAAGGAAAAAAAGAAGTTAAAGAGGAGTGAAGTAGACGAATCAAAGGAGACTGGGGTTGAACATAGGACCTAGTGCACCATGAAACCATTGCACCTCCACTAGCATCTCCTTGGTATCGCTAGAAGTTTGCTGGATCAGCAACATCGTTGCCTCCACCACTTCACAGTCACCAGCGCCATCTTCCTTTTTGTTGCAGTCAAATAGAGAAGCCCCTTTTTTCTTTCTTTTCGTTTTGTTATTGTAGCAACAAGGGAGATGTTCCCCTCCTCAGACATGCGAGCCTTTGCCTTGGGTCTCCTAAAGTCCCAATTGGGTTAGTCCAAGTCTAACTTGACCCAACTCCAAACCCACAGCATCATCATCATCATCATCATCAAAGCCTTATCCCAACCATGTTGAGGTCGGCTACATGAATTCTATTTCTCCATTCCGTTCTATTTTGAGCTAAATCTTTCGATAAGTGCCACTTCTTCAAATCTGAATTAATAACTTCCATCCATGTTTTCTTCGGCCTACCCCTACCTCTTGATGGACCCTCTACCTGTATATCCAAACTTTTTCTCACCGGTGCTATTACCGGCCTACGCTCAACATGCCTAAACCATCTTAAACGAGTTTCTCTAATCTTATCTCCTATTGGTGCTACCCCTAAATGTTCACGAAAGCGCTCATTTCTAATTTTATCTTTCCTAGTTTTACCACACATCCACCTAAGCATTCTCATTTCCGCTACATCCATCTTATGAATATGTGTCTTCGTAATTGGCTAACATTCTGCTTCATATGTCATAGCTGGTCTAACCACTGTCCTGTAACATTTGTCCTTCAATTTTGTTGGCATTTGTCTATCACAAAGTACTCCCGAAACTAGTCTCCACTTCAGCCATCCAGCTCTTATCCTATGCTCCACATCTTCGTCAATCTCCCCATCCTTACTAATCATCGAGCCTAGGCACCGAAAAGAATCTTTACGTGGTATCTCATGAGTTTCAATTTTGACAGTGGTTTCAACACTTTGTATATGTCCACTGAAATTACAATCCATATATTCTGTCTTTGTACGACTTATTTTAAAGCCTCTAGATTCTAATGTCCTCAGCCATCTCTCAAGCTTTGCATTTACACCCTCCCTTGATTCATCCACCAATACTATATCATCTACGAACAGCATACACCATGGTACTTCTTCTTGAATATGCATAGTTAACTCATTCATAATTAATGCAAAGAGATAAGGGTTTAAGGATGATCTCTGATGTAAGCCTATAGTCACGGAAAATCCGCCCGTTTCTCCACATGTGGTTTTCACATTTGTTATTGCACCTTCGTACATATCCTTTAAAATTTCATGTAACCTTTTGGGACATTCTTTTTCTTTAAGACCCACCAAATTAAATTCCTCGGTACCCTATCATAGGCTTTTTCCAAATTGATAAAGACCATATGTAGATTTTTCCTCTTTGCTCGGTATTTTTCCATTAATTGCCTAAGTGAAAAGATAACTTCCATAGTTGATCTCCCTGGCATAAAACCAAATTGATTTTCCGAAATCTTAGTCTTTTTTCTCAGTCTTTGCTCTATTATTCTCTCCCATAACTTCATAATGTGACTCATAAGTTTAATCCCTCGATAGTTGGTACAATTTTGTATATCTCCTTTATTCTTATATATAGGTACTACAATGCTTCTTCTCCATTCATCCGGCATTTTCTTTGTCACAAGTCTCTTATTGAATAGTCTACATAACCAACTTACTCCAACCTTTCCTAAGCATTTCCATACCTCTATCGGAATACCATCTAAGAATAAAAGGAAGAAAAAATAAAAGAAGAGCCAAGCCAAGCCTAGGCACTGGTTTTCTGCTTGCTCTATCTCCATCATTGGTTTTCAAAGGCCAAGTCATCATGCAAATTTTTGGCAACTCCAATGAAGTTCAAGTAATTTTGTATCAATACACATATGGAGATTGGTATTTTAAAAAAAAGTTCTATTTTAAGCAATTTCTTAATTTGAAGCAAGAGAACTCGTTAGTTGATGAATATACCTGCCAATTTTGGGAGTTGCAAGCTATATGTGCCTTACAAGAGGATAAAATACATGATTTGATTCATTATATCAGAGGCTTGACAACAAATATCTTGGAGAATAAAAATCATTGTAAAACCAGTCATGAGGCATCCTTAGAATCCCTTTGTGCTGAGCGTATGCTTAGACGATCTCACATGCACCTTGAGATCGAAACATGATTTGAAGTTTTAGACCTTCATGACCAAAGTCCTTTGCTTTTTCTTGATTGACGCCTTTTAGTTGCCGATAATGTAGACAATGATGATAATGAGAATCTACCTCATATCTTTTGGACACGAGTTACTTGCAAAGGTAGATGTTGTAATGTCATTATTGATAATAACAGTGCTATGAATGTCACCTCCAACAAAGTAGTTGATAAGTTGCAATTGCCAACTACAAAGCACCCGAAGCCTTATCCAGTTGCATAGGTAGATGATTATGCTCTTCCAGTCCGACAACAGTGTATTGTTCCAATCAAGCTTAGCTCTTATGGAGAAATGTCAAATGTGATGTTTCCGATTAATGTTGCCCACATCATACTTGGTCGCCCATGGCTCCGTCGCCTTAAAGTCATCACAAACCATGTGGATAATACTTACACTTTTAAATGGAATGGAAGACGAATTCAATGGCAGCCTTTAGAAACTCTATACTCATCCCACAAGCCTCTCATCCTTTATCTCCATCATCACCTTCAATTGAAGACGCACAGCTAGAGCAATACAAAGAAATAAAAAATATGATTGCTCCAAAAGTGCAGACAGAAGACATCAAGGATGACATTGAAGAGCAGTTTCATAGCAACATTGATTTCATGGGTACAAACAGTATTGAAAAAGGCAATGTCAAACCAAGCACAACATAATGTTAAAGAAGAACAAATGCAAGTAGACATTAAAGACTTTGATCGGGTTAATGAGAATACTGAACATTCAAGAGATTTGATTAATATACCGCCACTTCCAGCAAAAACAATTGGATCAACAGAAGTCAAATCAATTGTTCCAGTTGTTTCGCATGTAGAATAAGTTGTTGAAATTCCCCACACTGACTTCATCTTCGGATATTAGACATGGACATTAGACAACCAACAATTGAAACATCTACTGGTCCATTCACATGTCTGAGCTACATTCATAGATGCTACACATCCAGCATATGATGCACGGATACTTCAAAATGATCAACGTATCGTGTAGGATCGTATATACTTCACTTTTTACTTGTAAAATCCGTATCCCTACCGTGTCCACGGCTTGTCCTTATCGTATCCATGCCGTATCTGGGCATCATAACATCCAGCATACTTTTACATGGATAAAAATAATACTGCCAGTTTCCAAGCCATGTAATGCAAATGCGGATCAGAAGAATTGGCAGAAGTTTGTGTAATTGATTTTCAACCCAGTATGAAGTGTCCCTCACCTTGTGATGGAACTCCTCTAGGCATTTCTCAAGTTGGTAAGCTCGTTGGAGTTGAGTTTTTCCAAGCTGGAGAGAGTTGATGCAGGCCATACCACAGGTCGGCCAACCCATTAGGCCCAGTTCATAGCCCAATTGACATGCAGTTATTTAATAGTATTAATTAAGTAATCTGATTTCTGATTTATTTAGAATTATTTTAGGAGTTCTGCTTTAACTAGGATTTCTATTATTTAGTTTCCTTTATTGTTTAGGAGTTTTGGTGTCTTAAGTAATCTTATCCTATACAAGGATGATAATGCTTCATTGTAAAGACAGACATTGATTATCAATAATATTTGAGTTATGAGAGTTTTCTCTTGGTTATGGTGTTTTCTCCTCTTGTGAGGGTGCCTTAGTGATTGAATCCTTCTGGATTCGATCAATCCTTCGGGAGATTAATCTATTTTCTTGATCATGGGTTTGTGGCAGCGCCACTTAACGAAGTGAGAAGCTCAAGGCCATCTTATAGTACACCTGTGGCAAGCAGGGCAACTCTTGGTTAAAGGGGAGTGCAGATATATATATATATATATATATGAAAAATAAGTAATATTTGGTTCTTGGTTTTTTTTTTTTTTTAACATGACTCACCAAAGAGGGTAACCAGATGCCATCTTCAACATACTTGTTGAAAGCAGGCTTGATAAATATTCATGCTCTTGCTTGAGAGGGAGTACTGAGATAAATGAAAACTAAGCAATATTTCAGTTTCAGTTTCCTTGTAATTATGATAAGTATCAAAGGGGGTTAGTTGAAATGAATTAAGTTGTCAACGGGATTTGGTTGTAAGTTATATGAAGTGATATGAAGCTCTAATAGAAATGCGGTGTGGTGAACTATTGTGACCCGACTTAAAAGAGCACCTCTCATTTTTTTCTTCTCTTCATCCTTTTTCCTTCTAATTTCTCATCCTTCTATTCGCTTCATTTAAATTTATTTTTCCCATGAAAATAACCATATGTCAACTACTATTGTGATGGTCAAAAACCATGTTGCAGCATTTCAAAATGTGTAAACATTCAACGGGCTTTCCATCTGTTTGAATTCATAAAAGTAGAATGTTAATCAAATTCACAAGCCATATGATACAACTCTACAACTAATGCAAGAATTAACTTGTAACAACAGGTATAATTGTATAGAGCATGAACATAAAAATCAGATGAACAGATGAAACCACTCACATGGTATAAGGAGCGCCCAAACCATCCAGCAAATGTGCTTGGATTCAAAAGCCTAGTTTAAAGAGTGACACTGTTAATTCAGATGGCAATGGAGAACCAGTGGAGTAGAATCTAGTATGATATGCAAATAAATGTAGTGCTTATAGAGACTGAAAAAGGTATCTAGATGCAACCTCATCAAAAGACAGAAAGAAGAAAGAAAAGAACTATTCACCCCATGGACAGTCCAATTCACACCAATATTGTTGACAACCACTTACTTTAAAAGCTTAAGCTAATAGAGAATGGTGTAACAATGTAAATCAAGGTGACCCCACTCTTTGTATATAAAAGTAACAAAATTGTTTTAACCATTTGTTGCAACTATGTTGACAACCACTTACTCTGAAAGCTTAATATGCTAGAGAACGGAATAACAATGTATATCAAGTTTACAACAAATATAACAATCCAACAACAGCAAAAGGAAATTAGCCAAACATTAAAAGTTCATCTCATAGTGAAGAAATCACACATGATTACCACGCTGAGCAGTAGGGTGTAGGACTTATTTGTAAATAAATAAGTTTCAAGGGGTTTTTACTGTGGTTTTGAAAATCTGAATCGTATTGCAAATCGGTCATACCCATGAATCAAATTGAATCGTGAATTGTAACACGAATCGTATGATTTTTATTTTTCTAATACAAATAAAAAATATAAATTAAAAGAAAAAAGAAACAAGTAGCTATTTATAACCATCTTTTCCCCATTTATTGCAACACAAATACAATGACAAATGAATATATCATATAGTAATATCAACAACATCATAACCTATATTTATATATAACAAATGATATGCGTAAACAGTTAAATAAGTATAAGGAACCAATATATAGTTATATTTTGTTGTCTTTAAGTCAAAATAATAAAAGGAAAAATAAAATCCAAAGCATCAAACTTACACAGTAGGTTATCTCTTGAAATTAAGAAAATGTTCATCAAGAAAAAAGAAAAAAATGGTTTTTAAAAAAGAAGATATAGACAAGCACCACACATATAGTTGAACGCTTAAATTAAATATTTTATTCATCTCTAAAACTTTCCCATAGCTGCAAAAATTCTTAAGAGGTTCACTTAACTACTAAATAGCCTTTTAAAAATAAAAATCTTAAAAAAAGAACGAATTCAAAAAAGAAAAAGGTAAAAAATTGTTAATATTAACTTATTAATTGTATATAATATTGCTTAGTCAAATCGCTTGAATCATGAGATTCGATTAAATGAGTGTAGAACCATGAGATTCGCACATAAATCCTAAGATTTATCTATAAATGGGATTCATTGCATAGACACGAATCGTTTTCCTTAGGATTTGGGATATGTATCATAGGATTCTAATAACTATGATTTTTACGTCATTGTTAGAAATCACATTATTTTTCCTTTTTTTTTCTTATGTAATTTCTGACATTTGGTGAAATTAATAGACTGAGACAGTTGCCGACTAGACATCGAGTTCCTCAAGCAGGGGAGGATGATGCAGTTGACACAAATGCAAATGAAGATTACATAATTGGGCAAGCAATGTTTTACATGGAAGTTTATGATGAATCAAATGGAGTCCAAACTCAAGTATGAAATATTTAGATCTGCTACAAGCCCAAAATAGTCCTAAATATGCAATAATATACCAACACCACAGTTTTGTGGAAGTAGAATACTGCAGGGGGTTATAGCAGTTAATAGAACCCCTGTGCTGAAATATAGCACAGTTTTTTTGGGCCGGGTTTCATAATCCTAATTTTTGGTAGCCTAGGGGTACCCTTCAAAAAGGTGGTTTGCATTTCACCTTAGGAGTGGGCCATGTGGGCCCACAACCATGAACCGCACATGTTGTGGATGCGATCACTAGGCAGCCTCCCTTTTATTTGACATTTTCTTGGTTTGTTTTGAGTATTTTTTTTCAATTAAGGATTGTACGTCATAGGGACCCACTAGTTTAAAGGTTATGATCTGTGTTTTGAGGAAAGTAAGATATTATGATAGTTTGTAATTTGTACCCCACATATGTTGTGCTATGTTCAGCCATGATTGCATCGGCTGTATACAGAGGCCCACCTGCACTCTCGTTTCTCATCAAACGATTTCTAGATAGGCCTTATAACTATATTCTAGAGATGGGGCCCTCAAAAGTAGTAGTTTTCACTTAAAATCACCCTACTGTGCCACCAATCTATTGATATTCACCACCCAAAAAGAAGGGGTTCTGCGGCCGGGGGGGGGGGGGGGGGGGGGGGGGGTGGGTGTGTGTGTGGGTGCGTAGATGTTCTTCAACAGCCACTACGGTATCCAAATAATTGTATGCAATACTAGAGCTTTATATTTACTTATATATTTGATTACTTATTTAATTACTATCCATTTATCTGTGATCAATTCATTTGTTAGGTGCACTCTGATTCTAGTGAATTTTGCACTAACACGAAATCACTAGAGGTCATGTAGTATGAACAGGTTGGATTTATCTTAGGTTGGATTTATCTTGAGTAACCCAATATAGGCTTTGATCATAGAAGATAATGGATCAAGATGGTCCTCATAAAATCTCCATATTATACTCCTATATATCACCACATGACAGTCATGTTATTCCTGTTTGATGTAGGACAGACCCATCACCCATGGGTCGACTAGCCTGTTGGGCCCAAACCCAGAAGCAGTACTGGACCCGTTAATTAGTGGGGTAATATATTTGGAAGTCATTAAACAAGGGAATCTGGTTTTATTTGAGTTGTTTCAAAAAGAAAACAAAAATTAGGGGATTTGATTCCATTCTTAAATAAGATTCAGTTTCCTTTTACGTGTCCTATTTATCCTATATATTTTTTCCACTGGGAGAATTTTTTTTTTATGATTATTTAATAGAGAATTATTCTGGATTTTCCAGTTGCGAGTGCCTCTCAGTCAAATAGTGCTAGTGTGCACAGAATCCACCACAACCAAGCCCAATTTGGAGCTTGGACTATCCCTTTGAATCCTTCAAGCATACAACCAATTACGGCCTCGGATCCTGGTCTGTGTCACAATTGGTATCAAACCCACTGCATTCGCCTGCGGTCAACAACCAGAGATTGATCATGCTCCTCAGTTGAAGGCATCAGAGAAAGAGACCCAGTGTGATTTCAAGGTGAAAGTCGCCAAGCAACCGCTACCTGTGAGAGAGAGAGAGAGAGAGAAGGCCTCTCTAGTTTTCCCTGAGTCAGGCGGAGCCATCCACAGGAGAGAAGAATGGAGAGTTGTCTTTCTGGCTTGAGGAAGTAGCCATTCCACACTCAATGTTGCCAAAGAACTCCGCATTCATTTCTATTGCTAGTGGATGCAGAAGGTGATTAAAAAAGAAAATTCAACAGGCTACAGCCCATCCAACCCCAAATCCCATCCCAAATCACCTAACCGACAATCGGACCCATATACCCTAAGGGCACATTCGGCAAACATCCATGGAAGGAATTATTGCAGTTTTCTATGTTTCTATGGAAAATCCACATTTGGTTGAAAAAGGAAAACAACAGTGAGGAAAGGGGAAGTCTATATTTCCGATTTTTTAGCCGATTAGACCGCCACCCTGTCTGACTTACGAAATCCATGTGTGCTTCGATTTGCAGACGAACAGTAAATTGATACCTTATGTATCTTATAATCATAATCAAAAGCATCAATCATCTTTGAAAGGCCCAAAACTGCTGGAAAATCAAAAATCAGCCATTGATTCCTCATATATTTGGAGATATTAAAAAAATCCAAAGCAGTGGATCACGGTTTTTGGACTTCTGTTGCCCCTTTTGCAAAATCTGAACCGTTCAATCTCTTAAGAAGGGACTGAGGTCAAATTTTGCAATGTGATTTATTATGGATCATGATGAAAAAGCCAAAAACTCCTCACTGTTGATTTCACACGGTGCAGAAAATGGGATGAAAAAGCTATTTGTTTTTTTTTCCAACTATTTTATTCTTGTGGGCCCTGAAATCATGATCCAAACCGTGCATTAATTTAGGAAGGTCGAAAACGACCAGTAGCTCAAATTCAACTGTTGATCTTTCCTAAATTTTGAGATATTTTCAAAAAAGTCCTAACCCTAAGATCTAATTTTTTTAATTTTTGTGGGGTCCCTTTTGCACGATCCGAATCGCATTCAAATTCTCTAGATGGAAAAATAATGCTATGGGATGAAACATGAGGTCTTGGTTTTTCATTGGCCAGAGAAAGGGAGTGGGGGCAGTGTTCTCTAGATGGAAAAATAATGCTATGGGATGAAACATGAGGTCTTGGTTTTTCATTGGCCAGAGAAAGGGAGTGGGGGTGGTGTGCACTACTTTTGTTAGCTCCTGATGCTTGCTCCTCCTGTTGCTCGAGTCTGGTAATTGTTCTTCTTTTCTTTCTTTTTTTTTTTTAATTCCCTTTCTCTTCCTCTCTTTTCCCACCTCACCTACACAGTTTCCTTGGTTGGGGATGGGGCTCCTCTTTTTTCAAGTTTTTTCTTTTTTATATTTTTAATAAGTTTTACTACATTGCAAGAGTCAGATCCCGAGTTGGCCAAGGCCCATGCGACTCACCCAAGTCAGCTAAGTAGACTCGGGCCGAGTCAAATATCGAGTCTAAGTTTTTAAACCCTGATCTCTACCACCCGAACTTCTATCAATAATCTGTTTTCTCCTTTGTGCTCCTAAAAACAAGATTTTCACAACAGGTAAGTCCAATCATAAATAATAATAATAATAATAATAAAGAAATATATTTTATGCCCCTTCTCTTGCATCCAAATTAGTAAGACACCCGATTGAAGCCATTATATATCAATTCCAATATGGAACTCAATATCATGAAAAAGAGTTCTATTTGGACAAATTTATTAGTTTAAAAGCAAGAGAATTCGACCATTGATGAATATGTCTGTTGATACTAAGAGTTGGAATGTTTATGTAGATGAAGAACATGGTTTCAAAAATCGGCTGAGTCTGAGTCGAGTCCCTTGGACTCGGACTCAAATGGGTGGGACTCACCCAAGTTTCACGAGTCGACTTGGAAAGGAAATTAAAAGAAAAAAGAGAACAGAAGGATGTACTGTGTTAGACAGCTAGAGATCACAAACCAGCACTACTAAGATAAAAATAATAATAAACCAGAAGTGCCTAACAACTAGAGACCATAGCATTGCTAACTGCTAAGCAAAAACCAAAGAGTTGCAGACAGCTGTAGTTTGGAGACCAGCACTGCCAAGAACAAATAATAATAATAATAATAATAATAATAAACGGAAGTACCTGACAGTGAGCCGGGGGGGGGGGGGGGGGGGGGGGGTGGTGTGGGGTGGGGGGGAGCCCTGAAAAAAAAAAACATAAATATACCTAGGTCATTTTTTTCACTAAAGGAGAGATGGAAATTTCTCGCGGGTGGCTATGGCTGAAATGGCATTTTGCTGGGTTGTGTTGTTGCTGATCTCGATGGTGCTGTGCTTGAATGGTGCTTGTAGGTGCCTAGTACACTACTCTTCTTCTTCTTCTTCTTCTCTTTTCACTACTCCCACTCTTAGACATTCCAAAAACCTCTCTCGCCCTCTCTTTCCACCCACCCACATTACCTGAACTAGGCCCAATACAATTCAACCATCAAGCATCATTTTTTCATCTTTCTTCTCACCCCTTTTTTTATTTACTGTTATGTTTTTGGACATGGCAAAGGATTGGGCCCGAGTCTTACCCAACTCACCCAAGTCGACTTCGACTCGGCCATTGGCGAGTTGGGTCCAAAGTCCAGGTTTTTAAACTCTACTGAGGAGAGACTACAATCTCACACATGACAATCTAAGTCTCAACTCTTAAGGTGAAAGTGTCGTGCAAAGAAGAAGAGTCCCTATTGACAATTTACATGCATCATCTCCTACAACACCCTGTGTAAGATCCCACCCTAATTTCCCCATTTTAGTGCCTAAGATTTTCGTGTTTTTATTAGCTTGGAGTCTTAGAAGGGTTAGATTGAGATTTAGATTAAGAATTGGTGGTTAAATGCAGTTAGTTGGGTGTCGAGATGTCCTTGTGTGTGATTTAGATCAATTAGGAGGTCCTAAAGGGAATTTCCTCTAACCAACTTCCAAAGACCCTTTTATCCCAAGATATTTGCTTGATCTCTCTTTAGCCAAAAGGGCATAGTAGTCATTTTTCTTTCATTGCAACCAAAAGCCTATTCAACCTCCTCTCCTTCATGCCATTTCATTCCACCAATTATCTCTCATTTTCTCTCCTTCTATCTGTCTCGCTTCTCTCCAAATTCAATCTAGAGCGAGGCTTTTGACCTCCTCTCATGGCTTCCATCAACTACAACCTTAGATCTTGAAGAATCTAGCCCTCAATTCTCTCATCCAAACCTCCAGCTGGAGCTTCTCCATCTCATCACATCAAGGTAAAATTCCTTCCGATTTCTCTAATCTCCTTTCTCCTTTGGTTTCTTTTCTCAATTTCTAGCCTAATCTCTTCTTCTCCCTTGGATCTTTGGTTTTGACGTTGTAGATTTAGTTTCTTGAGGTTTTCTTGGTTGTAAGAGCTTGTTTGAGATTGGATCTGTGTTTTGGGCTTTTATGAGGGATTTGTTGTGATTTGAGGCAAGTGCAACATCCTTTTAATATCCATACCAGTGAATTCCATTCACTACATGCCTAGTGTTTGATAAAGTGCTTTTTAGAGTACCTTGTTCATAGATAAGCTCATGTTATACCATTATACTTACTGAATTGTGGAATGGATGTTCTTATGAATGGGATGGGTATGGTTTGTGTGGAAATTGGTGAAGAATGTGATGGATGATTGTAGAATTGAATGGGATGCCAAAGGAGGTGGTAATGGTGTCATTGTGTTGTGACATGATGTATGGAAGGGGAAGTAATGGAGAAATATTGCAGAAAAGGAAGGACTTGGGTTCTGAATTTCGGAGACAAATGCCAAGTCCGCTCGAGCGAACCTAGGGTGTCTGACGAAAAACCTAGACAAAAATGAAGTCCGCTCAATCGGACATTCTGCTCGATCAGACCTGGTACCTGACGAAAACTACTTAGGCCTCCGCTTGAGCGAGACTTGCAAATTCCTCCATTAACTTAAAATGTGGATTTTGACCCTTAGACCTTAGACACCTATTTAATTACACTTAAAACCTCCTTAATGGACCTTAAATCATGCCTAACATAATTAGAGGTACGAGCTTAGCCTTTAATTGCAGGTTGTTTCAAAATAAGGTGTGGAATGTGAGAATCGATCTAAGAGATGGATGTTTGGATGTTTCTAGTGATTCTTAGACCATAAGAGCACCTAAGGGTAATTTGGTAAATTGCATCATAATTTTGGGACGTGCACCATTTTTTTTTTTTTTTTTTGGGTGGAGGGGTTATCACTATTCATACTTGAAATTGGCAACCTTGACCTCAGATGGCTACTTCTTATTCGTTCATTTACTATCAAGATGGAGTTGATCTTATACTTTGTTATCGTATACAATGCTTTCTATCCTCATTATAAATACTTATCGTTATTGTCATACTTAATTATTAGGGTTAATTGTTATGGATGGAGACTTTACCTTAGGATATACTTCCATATGACCTGGATATACTTACATATGACCTGGAAGTGTGAAAAGGGATGAACATGATGTCTGTGGTTAGGCTAGCTATTCCATAGCTATGTAAATGGATTGAATGGACTACAAAGTAGATGGATGGATTGTAATGGAATAGGTGATCTATTTGGATACATATGGATATAGATGGTATCGAACTATGGATGGATAGCATAGTATATGGAATAGATTATGGTATGGACCTATGGATGGACTGTTATAGACCCGACTTAGATGGATTGATAGTCTTTCTCACCTTATTTCATTGACTCTCTATTGTTGGCACATATATCCACTTAGTTGTTAAAGTTTAGCCTTGGGCTGATCACCCTTGGTAGGAGATCATTATTATTGTTTTTTGCCTCCATGGTTGGCTGTGCTTTTATGGAGATGGACATAGTCATGCTACACGATCTGATACCCCCTACATCGCCACATACACCTACAGGGTATCAAAACTAATGGCCGACTATTCAAAACTTGCCTATGGATTAATTATCGGCTGAGTATTCAAAACTTCCTTACGGAATATTGATGGGCTGATCTATTATACCATGCAACCCAATGTGTATTATTTTGCGATATCAACCTATGTGGATGTGCTACTTGATAGATGTCTTTATGGATTAGATTGATGTTCGCTTAGTCTATTTGTACATTGTTTCATTATGGATTATGAATTACTAATGGATTATATCATATACTATTCTTCTACTTAAACTATGTGTGGTGTTATTGGAATGTTGCGCTTGCCAAGTCCTTCAAGATTTGACCCTTTATTATTCGGTGTTGTAAACTGTGAGCCCGCTTCCCCTATCTTGGAGGGAGAGGCGTGGGAGGAGACTGTGGAGGTTTCCGGAGTAGATCAGTTTGCTAGGGCAATTGTCAGTGAGGAGGTCTAGCCTTGCATTCGGATATCCGTTATTACCATAGTTGATGTTGTTATTAGTTTTAAGGAACTTGTAATAAACTTTAGAAACTTTGGTTTCTCTTAAACTCTGTAGTATTCAGACTTTGCTTCCACACCGTATATTTGATTTGACTCATGAGGTTAGTACCAACTCTTATATATTTGGATAATGAATATATATTATAATATGCTTCTACAATTTTACTTAAGGGCATGTTTGGGAGAGGGATAGGGTAAAGTAAAATAGAGTAAACCCAAAATCAAGAAAAAATAATATATGATTGGGTTATGATGACTTTCTATTTTTAGTTGTCTGATATGGAATCTTTTTGACTTTTTATATAAATAGTAGATATTTTTTTGTAGTTTAGTGATGACTTTTTGACTTTTTTTGAAAAAAGAGGAGGAAAATTTGAATTTTTAAAAAAAAGAGGAGGAGGAAAATTTGAATTTTAAAAATTTAATTTTACTCTACTTTACCCTACCCCTTTGCCAAACATGCTCTAAATGTTTAGATGTGGATTGAATGTTGGAAAATTTTTGAATTGGTCCTCACTGTGGACTAAAGATCTTGGATGTCCACACTCCAAATTTGGACTTCCGTCCTTATTAGCTGACCCAAGTTTGTGCGTGTGACACTCTGTAGTCAGGGAAATACTCCCCGAAGTCATCCTGCACAAGAATTGTTGATAATTCTTATTGAGAAAGAAGAAAAAGCCTGAACTCCTAAAACATCGAAGAAAAAGCCTGAAGAACTCCTAAAACATCAATGATGCTTCAGAAGAACTAGAAGACAAAGGGACTAAATTTCTTTCTAATGGACAGCATTGACCAAAAGAAGCAAGAGGCAAAGGAAGAAGGTGGACAAGCGATGATCATCTGATGGGTTTGATTGCAATGCCAATTCCAGAAAAAGCTAATTTGATTATCAGAAAATAAATCAATTATAAAACTGCTTTCATAAGATCACTCTGTTGAAGTCCCTCACATTGACTTCAACCATGGCGATGTAGGATGAAAAACCGAAGTTTGTGGTCTGATAATGCAAACTCCACAACCAAAGCCCCGATTCTCCCAATTGCACATCCAATCATTATTCAACCGTCAAAGCAAACAATGCCTAAAGTCTACTTGGAGGAGAATATTGGTACCCAGCTTCCAACCCCCTACCCTACACAAAGAATGAAGATCAACAGGTAAATCAAAATGGATTTTTGACCCAGGAGGATAGCTACAGAGCTCAAGGCTGAGTTCTCTCCATGCCAAGGAGACTTGACGTAAGGCAGACCCATGACCCAAGGGTCAACTCAGCCTATTAGGCCCAGCCAACAAGCACTACTGCCAGTTATGTAATAAGTAATTTGACATATTTGGAAGTCATTAAATAAAGGATCTGGCTTTATTTGAATTTTTTTAGAAAAAGAATTGGGGAATTTAATTTCATTTGTTTGATAAGATTTCCTATAAAAGTGAAAGTAATAGGAGTTAAATAGAATTTTTTTCTAGTTAGAAAACAGGATCGATTGGCTTATAAAGGTTGCAAGGTTATCTCAGGAAAGAATTTGACCACGCAACATAGGCTCGGAGTTTTAGATATTTGCATTAGAAGTAGAAAAAGAGCGGTAGTAAAAAAAATTGGCTCTAAAATAAGGTGGAGAGATCTGAAGGGGGAAAGAGCAAATATATTGAAGGACAAAATGATTGAGAAGGGAGAATAGAATCTTGAAGGAAAAACTCTAGTAATATGGAATCAAATGGCTAATTGCATTAGAAAGGTAGCAAAGGAGATACGTGGAAAATCAAAAGGAAAGAGAAATGTTAATAAAGAAACATGGCGGTGGAGTGTGGAGGTTCAAGAAATTATTCGAAAGAAAAGACACTGCTACAAAATTTAGTAGGGAACTAAGAGTATGAAAAATTTTGAGCTGTATAAGAAGACAAAGAAAGTAGTAAGTAGTGTGTAAAGTTCAAAGCATATAATGACCTCTATAATAGGTTAAGAACAAGAGAAGGAGAGAAGGATATTTTTAAGCTCGCAAAAATAAGAGAAAAGAGAATTTAGGGACTCAGATCATGTCAAATGTATCAAGGACAATGAGGAAAATGTTCTAGTGAAAGACAATGATATTAAAGAAAGATGAAAGGAATATTTTAGCAAACTTTTAAATGAAGAATATATAGGGGATACAAGAACTAGGGAGGATACTTCATTACCAAAGTATATTTTTCTCTATAGAATTAAAAGGGTGGAAGTGAAGGAAGCATTGGAGTGAATGAAAACAGAAAAGGCTACAAGTCCAGATGATATTCCGATAGAGGTATGGAAATGCTTATGAGAGGTTGGGGTGAGTTTGTTATATAGACTATTCAATAAGATACTTGTGACAAAGAAAATGACGAATGAATGGAGAAGAAGCATTGTAGTACATATCTATAAGAATAACGGACATATACAAAATTGTACTAATTATTGAGGGATTAAACTTATGAGTCACACTATGAAGTTATAAGAGAGAATAATGGAGCAAAGACTTAGACGGAAGACCAAAATTGCTAAAAATCAATATGGTTTTATACCAGGGAGGTCAACTATAAGCTATCTTTTCACTCAGGCAATTATTAGAAAAATATCGAGCAAAGAGGAAAAATCTACACATTGTCTTTATCAATTTAGAAAAAGCCTATGATAAGGTACCGAAGGATTTAATTTGGTGGGTTTTGAATAAAAAGAATGTCTTCAAAGGTTACATTGAAAATTTTAAGGATATGTATGACGGAACAGTAACAACTGTGAAAACCATATGTGGAAAAATAGGTGGATTCCTCGTGACTATAGGCTTACATTAGAGATCAACCTTAAGCCCTTATCTCTTTGCATTGATTATGAATGAGTTAACTACGCATATTCAAGAAGAAGTACCATGGTGTATGTTGTTTGCAAATGATATAGTATTGGTGAATGAATCAAAAGATGGTGTAAATGCAAAACTCAAAAGATGGCGGGGCACATTAGAATCTAAAGGCTTTAAAATAAGTCGTACAAAGATAGAATATATGAATTGCAACTTCAGTGAACATATACAAAGTGTTGAAACCACCGTCAAAATTGAAACCCATGAGATACTATGTATGGATTCTTTTCGGTATCTGGCCTCGATGATTAGTAAGGATGAGGAGATTGACAAAGATGTTAAGCATAGGATAAATGCTGGATGGTTGAAGTGTAGACTAACTTCTAGAGTGCTTTGTAACAGACGAATGCCAACGAAATTGAAAGGCAAACTTTACAAGATAGTAGTTAGACCAGCTTTGACATATATAGCAGAATGTTGGCCAATTAAAAAGACACATATACATAAGATGGATGTGGCGAAGATGAGAATGCTTATGTAGATGTGTGGTAAAACTAAGAAAAATAAAATTAGAAATGAGCATTTTCAAGAGCATTTAGGGATAGCACTAATAGGGGATAAGATTACAGAAACCCGTTTAAGAAAGTTTATGCATGTTGAGCATAGGACAGTAATGGCACCAGTGAGAAAAAGTTTGGCTATATAGGTGGATGGCTCGTCAAGAGGTAGGGGTAAGCCGAAGAAAACATTGATGGAAGTCATTAAATCAGATTTGAAAAAGTTTAACTTATCTAAGGATTTGACTCAAAATAGAACGGAATGGAGAAACAGAATTCATATAGCCAACCCCAATATGGTTAAGATAAGGCTTTAATAATGATGATGATAATGATGTTAGATAAGATTTAGTCTCCTTGTAAGTGTCCAACTTATCCTACAAATTTGTAATCCCTCCATAGGGAGATAGTTTTTATGATTATTGAATAGACAATTATTTTGGATTTTCCAGCTGTGAATGCCTCTCTGTTAGATTGTGGTACTCTGAATGGAATCTTCCATAGCAAAGCCCTGTTTGGAGGTTGGACTATCCCTCTGAATCCTTTGAGGATTCAGCTAAGAGAGGCTTGGATCCTGGTATGCGTCACTGTTTGAGGCATGATGATATGTAGGAATGAAGTAGGGGGATATGCCTTTGAGCGAGTCTCCATGGTACTGCTGAATAAAGAATTTTTGAATAAAATTAACATAATAATATTCATTACTCGTGGATAGAGAATTTTTAGAATAGAAAAAACAAAGGTAAGAAAATGATACTCCAGTATTTACATTTTAAGGCATAAACAGAAAAATGGATACTGGAAAGAAAATGTTTTACCTTCCAGCTTGGCAGTAAAACAGTATTTGAGGATAAATTAACATAATAATATTCATTACTCGTGCATAGAGCATTTTTAGAAAAAGAGGAAAAAAAGAAAAGAAAATGCTACTCCAACATTTACATTTTAAGGCATAAACAGAAAAATGGATACTGGGAAGAAAATGTCTCTACCTTCCAGCTTGGCAGTAAAACAGTATTTGAGGATGTTGCATGACAGTCTTTTCAGTAAGATCTTTGTCAAGGACGTTCATTAGGACAGGGATACTCGTGTAGAAAACATTGTAGGCCATCAAACTCACGGAGTTGAATAGGCTAGTTCCAGAAACACCTGAAATAAAAGAGAAACTAAATATGTTCCAATATTAGATAGGAATGAATGGAAACATCCAAAAAATCAGAGGAAAGTCAACAGCTTTATTGAATAAATAATGTGTTTGTAAGTTATATTTGTAAAGTAAAATATATCTAGTCCATGACCATATAAATCAGGAGAGAGGCACAAGCGGAAAAAGCAAGAGAACTATCAAGATGCACTGGAAACTTACAAGATTTGTAGAAAACATATCAAGAGTGACTTGTAAAAGGAATATTGCGATAGAAATGCTGTACGATTGTATGAATACCGGCCATGAACAAGTATCAATCTTTTAAGAAACCTGAATTCTGCAAAAGCATACAAATTTATCAGCTCATGACAGGGAGTAGACTTATTTCAAATATCAAAATTCTTCATATATTATTGCACTTAAGTGCTTTGAGAGCACACATATGAATGTTTGAAATGAACTAATGATACATCAACAGCTTTGTTAATATTCCCAGAGTCATAATAAAAAATGACATACTAGAAGATGGGCACATAGCTCCTGTTTGCTCAACCCCGTAGTATCAACACTAGGAAGGTCTTAGTGAACTATGAATGACATCTCATGAGTTAAGAGTAGGACTTACCTATAAATAAGAGGATTTTATGGAATTATATGTAATTTGAGAGAACTATAGGCTTCTTTTCTAAGTAGCTATGTGAAACGATAATAAAATATATAATTTTGAGCACCTGACCTGTTTAAAACAACTGTACCATCCCTCTCTCAATTCTTCTTCCTTTTTTTCTTTTTCTTTTGTATTAGGGTTTTTCATACCTCTCATGTTAAAACCCTAGATTATATGTAATTAAATCCTTCAACTTGGCATCAAGGCCATAGTTGAGAAATTTGTTTCAAACGTCAATTCGGTCTGGCTTCCAAACTGAAATATTTCGGCTTAATTAGAATTCCGGCAAAATATTTCAGATTTACTTTTTGGAATAAATATAAGTTATATATAACAATATGAAACAAATATTAAAGTTCAAAAATAATATACATTTGTTAGAATTTTGTAATTGGCTAATTCATGGGTTAGACAAAACTCTGGGTCCACTGAGTTGTATTTTTCTATTTTAGAATGGACTGTAGTATGTGTCACCAGAAGAGCTGAAGTGAAGAATAGAAGAAAAGAGCCAAAATTCGAAAGAAAAACATGCCGAGACAGTAGCTCTCGCTCGAGCGAAGAGATGCGCGCTTGAGCAGACCTAACAGGACCTGACGAGATTCGCCAGACAGAGGCTTTAGCCGCTTAAGTGGCCATTTACTCCCTCAAGCAGACGATGGAAAAAAAAAACCCACTTTCCTAACTTCGAATTATTTCCTTTTTGTGCCATGTGTTCTACATAAACCCTAACTCTTAAGGCACGAAATTGGAATTATAAATAAGGGTTCTTTGTCAACCCTAAGGCATCTATTTTTCTATTTTAAGTTAAGAATACACTTTAGAGATACCCTTCTTCTCTAAAGCATCTATTGGAGAGATTATGCTGAAGCTTTGATTTCTAAAGGATATTGCTTTGACTCTCTTATAGAAGATTGTGCACCTTACGGTTTCAAGGTGGTTGAATCAAGCATGGTGAGCAGTGAACGATGAGGAGTTGGCAAAAAACTATAGTCTTTAGGTTGAGGAGACTAGGGGGGAATATAAGTATTGCTTGTAACTGTTCATTCTTAGTGCTTGGTTTCTGTTGGTTCGAGAAGGACTTGTGGTTTTTCCTGAAGAGGGTTTCCACGTAAAAATCATGTGCCTCATCTTTTTTGTGTCATTGATTGATTTGCTTGTTCTTTAATTTTTTGTTGTTGTTAATTGAATTACAATCTAGAAATCTAGTTGGAGCCTTGAATCTTGGTGATTCTAAAACTTTCAAAATTACCTATGGCCAATTTTTATTCGAGAGAAATTTTGTCAGAGCCTTATTTTATATTACAAGAAAATTTTTATAGTGCCCAATTTGCTATTGGGCAGGGCCTATGCATTATTAGATTGAGATTTGGATAAAACTTATATTATTAAAGTGAAAATTGGTTAGGGTTTTATTTTCTACTATGTTAGAATTTGATTGGCCAATTTTTTAGTTAAAAGAGAGATATGGCGAGACCCAATTTTCAATTAGAGTGAAATTGGCTACTGGGGAGAGAGAAGCGGGACATTACTATTTAATGGTTTAGATGTTTACTACTAGGTGGCACTCAGATGCACACTCACGTAAGGGCTCTGCTCATTTACATCCGTATAGTACATACCAACTGATGAGACCCACCTAGGACCACACAGATCATGGGATGAGGGGATCGAAAGATCCACGTGGGACTACCCCAAATATCAAATTTGAAGTCAATCTAATGCCCCTAACACCTTCATCCATGGCCCACAAGTTTAACAGCTTAACAAGCATGATATAAATTATAAGTCATAAAACAAGACAAATGCTATAAACAAGGAAACCTAAAAAACATATACATAAATGGACAATCATAGAAAGGATATGGTACAAAACATATCAGTAATGTGAATATATTACTCCCTATGCTATAATCAGCTGCCCTCGCTGCCTGGAGGCCTTCTCTCCCGCTTATGCCCACCCCTATATCAGCCTGTTGAATCATCCTCACATCATTTCCACCATCACCAATTGCCAATGTCCTGTAGTCACATGACTTCAGCAGCTCCACAAGCTGCAAATATTTATATAAATTTTCAGTTTATCTGGAAAACCACTTGGAGAAAATTCCTAGTACACCATTACCCATCTCATAGAAAATGAACTCACGAAGTGACTAGAGCACCATACGAAAAAATTATATGTAAAGAATGACTAGATGTTGGATAAATCTTTATATATTTAGAACTTCTAGTGCAATGCTTCTCTAAATTAGAAGCCCATACATCCAAGATTAAATCTCTTAACCATGCTTCCAAAGAAGTATACTACAATAGAGAAAAGGAAAAATAATAATAAACTGGACAGTTCTAAACCAAATTAAATAACAGTATATCAGAAGTCATGAGTCGAATACAACCTGAACCCATTTTATGAATGAAATTTATTCACATAGAACTAAGTTGTTCATTTATCGAAAGATTTGGCTCAATATAAAACGGAATGGAGAAACAGAATTCATGTAGCAGACCCCAACATAGTTGGGATAAGGCTTTGATGATGATGATGAGAACTAAGTTGTTCATGGATGCTATGTGGAAGTATATCCTATTTTAGATACATTTGGTTGTCATGTTCACGAAGATCTATTTTCTATAACTGCAACAACGTCTCTGATAATTTAACCTGACAAATGTCCAAAATAATAAGGCACAAAGTTAGACACCAAGGAGCTGTTTGTTTTGTATCCAGTAAAGAAAATTAATGCTGAAGCCAACTGTCATACTTTTCCCAATTACCATGTTCAGATACTTAAGGCATAAATAATATAAAAGTATAGCTGCCCCTTCCTTTTTTTCTTTTTTTTTTTTTTTTTCAAATTGACTTTGCCATCCACCAAAATATCCGCAACTTCATGCTTCCTCACGGTGAGCAAAACAGACTCAATCCTCTGTGCAAGCTATTACATGGTCTTCAGAACACTATTGCGGGGCCCCATAATTATAACCCAAACTGTTCAAAATGAAATTCACCCCCTCCAATTATGTATCCTAAAATCTCATTCCAATGGAGGTGGGTCCCACTGTTTGATTGAAAGAATGATGGAAATGTGATCAACACCATGTCAAGAATAAGCAAAGTAACCCAAGAATCCATTGTGGGGCCCACATAATGATAATCTAAACCATTCAAAATGAAAGGCATACCTTCCAACGATATAGGCTAAAATTTCATTTCAATAGATCCCACCTTCGATTGAACGCATGATGGAAATGTGATTAACTTTATGTCAGGAATAATCAAGTTGACCCAGGAATCCATCGAGCGTCCAAGGAAGTGATAATCTGGACCGATCAAGATGAATCCCATAAGCGAAAATTTATTATCAATAGTCGTGGGGCCCACCATCTAATTGAGCACATGATTGATTGTGTCTGTGTGATATCATAAAGAAAAGGTCGTTTTGTAAAAAGGAAAAATTAAAATAATAATAATAATGAGTCATTTTTCCTTTACCACAATCATTCAAACACCTATTTTTCATTTAACCAAGAAATCAACTCTACTTTCAAACCACCACTAATTTCTAATGATTGGACATTTTACTTCCTCCTACTATTCAAGTAAATTTAACGAACAGCCCATGAGGAAGAAGAAAGAAAAGATCTGAATGAATAGAAAATTTAAAGAGATGATGAAGCATACTTGAGCCTTTTGCGATGGAGTCACACGGCAACATATGGCAGTCCTTGACAAAATTGCAAGTTCAGTAAAAGCTTTCCGATAGTGTTTAAGTACAATTTCAAGTGCCCAACCATCCACTACAAATGCCACATCCTGTTGGGAGAGGCAAAATTTTGTGAATAGGCAACAAAGATGTACAAGGAAGCATGTAAAGAGTTAAAATTTCAGCGAGACAAATTGCAGTAAGGCTATGAGTTTAAAACATACAAGGACGAAATCAAGGCTGTATATGAAAGGCCAGAATGGTACTGGTACAATGGTAGTTGACTTCAGTTTGGTGAAAGAGGTTAACCGAATAGCCCATTTAAAAATTCTCGGCCAAATTTCTCTTTGGCCACTTCAGTCCGTGCTTTAGCCTATTTGGCCAAACAAGGACAGTAATTGAAAAAAATGATTTCAAGTTCCTTTTACAACAAAAAAGTCCTTCAATAGGTCAGAAAGTTAACAGCTTAATTGTCTTCTAAATCCTCAAAACAATGAGAACAACAGTGAGATTAAAAACAGTTTTTAGACATTATCATCTATGTGGCATGAGTCACAACCATATGATGCAGCAGCTTAATAATTTAGAAATCAGAACAAAATTTTAAATTGCTTTTGTAATTTTAACTTGTTTATATAGGTACTAGTTTATGTAGAAACATAACTCTCTTTAATTAAAATAGCTTTTTAACTACTTTGATTATTTTTTTGTTATTGTAACTATATCAAGCATTAGGATCTCGCTATAATTATATGAAATTGTGTTGTTTTTTATGACATGCATGTCGATGAGGTCTTTGACCCAACAGGACTAGTCCCCTTAGTGGCACGCACTAAAACCACACAAAACCAGACTGTACAAATTTGGGGCAGTTTCGAACACAAGATTTGGGGAACAAACCCATACCATTTGCCACTTCACTAACTCCAAAGCAGGTAATTCTATGACATTGTTGCAGAGCTGAATTAAATTAATCCAAACTTCTTAGTTAAGCAAATAAAATAAGGGAGCTCAGGCACGTGAATTTATGCATGATTAAACTACTCTCTTCCAAACCTTTTCATCCACTTTGACTTTTCTTTTCTTTCACCTCCTTCCCCTCCTTCCTTTCATATTTCAATCTCTTTATACAAAAACTCTCTCAATCATCTTTTCCCTCGCTATTTACCCTACTGTATGGCATGTGAATGCGTTCAGTTTTCGCCCTGTGCTCACCATGCAGCTGCATCAATGTGTTCATTTATGTTATTTTAAACTATGAATATTTAATTCTTTTAAATGTTACCAATATATTATCTGTTTTATACATCCCTATCCCTATTTGTTGGATATTTTCTAGTTTTGGTTTAATTGGGCTCTTAACAGTCCAATTCAATCAATCAGGACTGAATCCCTAAGCTCCTTAGAAAACTGACAAGTCTCACATTGGAAATCCATGATCATCATCATCAAAACCCTGTCCCAATTATGTTGGGGTCGACTAAATTAATTATGCTTCACCATTCCAGTCTATTCTGGACCAACTCCTCTAATAGGTTCCACTTCTTTAGATCTATCCTTATTACATGTATCCACATCCTCTTTGGCGTACTCCTTTTCCGAGGGGCCATCAACCTGGATAGAGAAACTTTTCCTGATCGATGTCATTGTTGATATGCAATGGATATAGCCAACCCATCTCAAATGACTCACTCTTAATATTTCACGTATTCATGTTGCACCTAACATAGTAGGGTCAAGGCTTTAATTATGATAATGATGACGATGCTACCCGGCCCCAACTGCTCCTAGATGCCCTCATTTCTAATTCTATCTTTTTCCTAGTTCCAACATATCCTTCTCAACATTCTTTCATCCATTGTTTCCTAATTAACCAACATTTTGCTCCATAGGTCACAACTATTCTAATCATTATCTTGTAAAATTTTTTCTTCTATCTTATTGGTCTGCACTAATCACAAAATACTCCAGATACAAGTCCCTACCTCAACCATCCAACACTTTTCCTATGTTCGACATCATTTGCAATCTCCACATCCATTGTAATTGAAGAGCCATAGTATCAAGAGAACTCTATATGACTTATTTTAAAGCCCTTGAATTCTAAAGCCTTATGAGACCCCAATTCGCCTGGGTAATCCCTTGAGGCAAGATCAGGAAAAGTGCTCCTTGAAGCCAAGAAAGGGGAATCTACAGGGTAAGGGTGGAGTACTTTGGCTAGCATCGTGAGACTTTGTCCAAGTCCCACATCGGAAATAGCTAAGTCCTAACCCAGGGCTTTTAAGTCAAACCCCATGTTAATTCAACATGACGCATTTTAAAGCCATGTAGCCCGAATCCCATAACAACTACAGAGTTAAAGCATACTCGAGCAGGAGCAGTACAAGGATGGGTGACAGCTTAGGAAGTCCTCGTATATGCATATGGGCCAAATCGGATAATATCATGTTGAGTTGGGTAGGGCTGTAACAAGCCTCCTACAAACCTCTCAATTTTCACATTCGCACCATCGCTCAATTCATCCACCAACAATATATCATTTGCAAATGTACACAACGATACCCCCTCGAATATGAGCAATTAGCACGCTCATAATCAGCACATTGAAAAAATAGCAAGTTGACTCCTGACGCAAACTTACGGTCACTAGAAACTCATGTCTCTCCATAGGTGGTGTCACGATCATCTCCCTTTAACATTTGTTTAAAGATGTCAATATAGTACCTCTTAGGAAATCCAAGAAGAAAGAAAGAGGAAGAGAGAGAGTATAAGAATTAGAGATGAGAACAAAAGACCAGCTGTATCCTTTAGGGTTGCCGACTTCCAACCATCCTTTATTTTATTTCCTCTTAGTTTCTACAAATTACAAGTAAGCCCCTCAAGTCTCTATCATTTACGTCGAAGTCCCTCGCATATTGTAAATTACAAATAAGTCCTATTCTTTGACTTATATCAACCCCTCCACCATTTTTTAAGCTAGTGCATATGTATTTACCATGCCTAGCTTGGACAAAACATCATGTAACATAGCTTTATTGACTGCTTTGGTGAGAAAGTTTAAGTGATCTTCAGTGTTGACTCGTACAAGTGACACATCCATTGTTTTTTTTTTTTTTTTTTTTTTTTTGCTGAAATGACAATCAACTTCCACTTACACTGCTTTTCCATGGTAGACGATTATTGGCAAATATAATTGATAATATGCCACCACAGTACAAGTGCATCAAACGGCCTTTCTTAAAAGTTAAAACCCAACTCATTCAATAGTATTCTTATCCATAGTAGTTCACAACATCCATAAGCCACAGCCCTATACCCAGCTGCTGCACTAGACTTGGTGGGGTCAAGTTTCTAGGGATCTTTGCAGTCATTCCACGATATTCCTTTCTAAATTTCCTTCATATCAGATCCACACGCTCACTGCTAATGCGTCAAACTTGCTACAAACTTCTTGTAACAAAACTATTCACACTAAAAGCTTTGTGTATGTCAAATCCACAAAACAATCGTATGATTTGCTAAAATGGCTACCTTGTACCTGATACAGATATTGGGTTCCATCCTTCGTACTAATACTTGTGCAAGCTTGCACTTTCATCATGGATTATATTTGGCAATTTCTGCCATAAAAGTTAGAGAACTTATGCGATATAAACGTTTGTACAACAATTACTACGACAAACATGTAGAAGAAGAAGATTAAGATCTTCCATAAACTCAAATTACATGAACAATACAAGTTTTACTATGTGAAAAGTGTACCTTAGGTTCCGAAGGAGTTATCCTCATTGTGAGTACGACTCGCTCTAAGCTTCTGGAAACTTCATCTTCAGTTCTCCCACTAATCAACAAAAGTTGTCCTTTTGGTTCTGTCAACAATGTTTTAAAAAAATGTAAATATAAGTCAATTCAGGTTTAGACTTACAAAACATCTTAAAACTCATGCTTATTGAGCCACAACCTTTGGACATGATATCTTCTCATTTCAACTAAAATTCCCTAAACAAAAAGAAAGAAAAGCCAAAAACAATTTTTTGAAGGATCATAGATTCAATGTCCTCTGGTACATTGTATTTCAAAATTATGTACAGTTTTATATAACCTTAGGAGCATCATACCATCGCAATTATCTTAAAGATATTGTTTATTAGGATAAACTGATTGTAATGAAATGTAATTCCCCAATCAAGGAAATGTAACATATCCTATTAAGAGCTAGTGTATACTATTTTGGAGGGGAAGCCAGAAATCCGAAGGGCACTTGACTATACAGTCTCAAATCCTTAGTTTCTCTGTGTTTCTCATGGTATAAGTGCCACGAATGCATTGAGGAAGACCATTGCTAATGTCAGCACCAGTCTTGGCCCAAATCCGAAAATTGCAAATCCGCTATTTGAAGTTCGAAGTATGAGGTTCAACATAATCTGCAACTGTAAGTTTGGTCAAATCATTTTGTAACAGAATGTTTTTTAACCATTCATCATGATACAAAAGCGCAAGTTATATAGAATTAATTCAAACCATTTAATTGCCTAAATCAAACCATAAATCAATGGCTATCACAACTTTAGAACATGTCTCTTAATTGAAATAAACAAAACCAGAATATTAAACAAACAAACTGAACAAAAATGAAATATTAAAGTCCACCTCTTATGTTCCAATCACTCCCATAGATGCCATATCCTATTTGTCATCATTATTGTTATCATTAGCATAGGAAATTTCTTCGTTATCTAAAAATGGGCCATGATTGGTTTGAGAACAAGGAGAACTCAGTAGATATGGCACATAGTTTGAAACACACATATAAATAGCAGTCTGCAGTCATACTCTATGCATCATTATATCAAAAGATTGATGGAAACATTGAATACAACGATTGAGAATAACTTGAATCTGACAAGCAATACATGTAACATCCTAACATTAATACTTCAAAATATGAATAACTAGCGGAACCCCGTGCTATGCACGGACCCAAAAACCACCCCGTGTTGGGTGACATTTATATAGTTTTTTGACGACTTCTTTATAAATTTTTTTTATGGCTGGATGATTCATGAATGCTTGGAGAGAGTATAAATATTGTGTACTGAGATTTTTGTAACTACAACTACTTATAAATTGTTTCATAATTTTTGTAAGTACACCCACTTACAAATTGTTTCATTTACATCTTCATACTTTCTTCATACCTTTTTAACCAATTTTGGCCCAATGTTCAGTCAAACACATAGTCCAAGCTCCAGGCTAAAAAGGAGTTATTTGCAATGATAAAATCCTAAATAATGAGTCAAGGAATTTTTTGCAAGATGCAATGTCAGTCTATAGTTTGGATCTGTCCAAACTTGCAAATGGACAAGACTCGATCCATGGCTTAAAACCAATTAATTTAGACATGCCTACTAATCCATGGGCTGATCAAACCTACACACTGGCAGCCCACCTTGTAAGTGGAATTGATCACTTTGGGCCCTGTAATATCCCCACTAAGACTCTTGGTAGAATTATAATTAGACTAGATTAAGGTCATTAGAAGACTAAGAATTTCAAATAGGACTCTCTCTCAAGAATACATTCCCAGTAGGACTCTTTTGTAGTTCCAGGCTGGACTCCTAGTGCATGACTGTCCAAGCACTAGTATATATATTAGAAACTAAGCTCTCCTTTTTCCTACACATAAACGAACGAGAGAGAGAGAGAGAGAGAGAGAACTGACCTCAATTATGAAATTGTTAGAAGAAGAAGAAGATCGCGAAGGGGGCGAGGAAAATCAACAGCGGGACGCGTAGCGGATGTCTAATGTGAGACCAATCACTGCTCGAGCAACGAATTTCTACACCAGGTGAGTAGAACTCCTAAATTGATGTTATAATATCTGATTTCAGTAGAAAATTAGAAGCACCTGATCATGTGAAGAACTGTTGCTATCATATGCACCTACTACAGTGACTATCGGCATGTTGTATGAGCCAAATTTGATTTCGGTGCAGAAGAGAATCTTCAAATCATCAATCAGACTTCAGAATATGGAGTGGGACTTATGATCGACCCCCTTTGGCCCTGTTTTAGGTTGTAAATCAACCCATTTGAACCTACGAATGAAAGATGAAGTTTTCCTTTGGCTTTGGCGACCTTGTAATGGTGGAAACTATATTCAAAATCCTAATTCTTGAATGGGAACTTGGCGAATTGAAATTCTATGATTAACATGCATGTGGAACTTTAATTTAGGCAGAAAAGTTGAAGGATTAACTTGAAGATTCAAATCTGAATTGAGAATTCCAGATTTCAGGTCGTTAAAAAGGAATTTTGGTCGACTTGAGTTGTGGGCCATGTGGGGCCACCTGATCAAAGATCAGGTCCTTCCATCTTGTAGAGGACACGTGGGTGACCCTAAGGGTGGGTCCCCTTATGATTTAGACCGTTGGGTCCCACCATTTACAGTCTCCAAACTACCCAAGCGTGCACTCCTTTTCTGTAACGTGAAGTCTCCTTTTCAGTAATGTGAAGTCTGGGTTCTGTCAACCTATGTCTTATAAAATAGTAAGCCAAATTTGCATTTAGGTCCCTGAAGTTGTAAGTATTACAAATGACTCTTTTCACTGTTATTAGTATGATAGCTAATAATAGTCACTGATTTCTTTTAATTGAGATATTCACGTACATTATATAATCTTGAATATGGTGTAAATTAATATGGAGTCCTTACTGGATATTCAAATTATTGGAACATGATCCCATATAAATTTATTATTTATGTCTTAGTTCCTATGGTTAATTCTATGATGAATAATTAATTTCCTTTCTAAGATAAGGGCAATAGCATAACTTGGTACCAATTCTGATTCGGAGTGAGGCGAGGACTAAAACAATGTTTTGTGGTACTGGCCAAGAAAAAGAATAAGATAATGTTACCTGTTATGATGGGGGTTAAACTCTAACAAGCCTCATTGAATTTGAATTTGAAATGGATGTTGAATTAAAGTAACACAAACCACAAGAACTGAGTATAGAGCTTTTCTCATGGATATTGGTCAAGGAAAGTAAGTTCAAAATTATGGTGGTAAGACTAACCATGTTGTTGACAAAAATGTGGATACTCCTATGTGGGAGTGTCGGAATAGGCTCAACAATCATGGTAGATGACAAGCCATATTGTTAATAGAAACGTAGATACACCAATTTTGGGTATTGAAACCATTTGATGCTTGTTGTGGAAAAATACTCAGGAAAGAACTGATTAAGATATTATTTTTAACACCATTACTGAATATAAAAATATTCATATAAATGATTGAAAATATATTATACCTTAATATTTACTTATTCTACTCACCAGTGTTACTGACCAGTGGTTCGCCCTACTTCAAGTAATGTATTCGTAGAGGTTGTGGGGAATGACGAAGATCAACTGGTGGATTTTAACATGTGTGGCTGATCCAGAGCGCGAGGAACAATGACTAGATTCGTAGATGGGATTAGCCCAACATATTTTCTCTACTTGTTTTCAAGACTCGTCTTTTACTCAATAGCTTTTATTAGGACTTCTAGTACACTAAATGAATTAAGTATAATTGAATATGAATGTTATAGAACCTTTATGCATATTAAAATTTGATTTATGTTGTGTTGTTATAAATTTGAATACATCTTCAGAATCTGAAGAGTTCCAGATTCTTGGGTCATCACAGGCCCCGAGGCCAAACTTGCAGATAGTTCTGCATCTTTTATTTTTCTTGAGTATAGGTTCTGTTTGAATATCTAACCATCTTTAGTAGTACCCAAGCCAAAAATTACTCAAAAATTAAAGGGTCATAGAGCTTTTTCAATAAAATGTTGGTAAATTTTTGTCTTTAAAAAGGAAAAAATGTATTAATAAAATGAATTGAAAATATAATTTATTTGGCATAGTATCAGGCCTGCGTCCCTAATTCATTATTGGCTTGCATTTAGACAGATTTGAAAATAGTTCTGTATCTTTAATTTTTCCTGAGTATAGCTTCTGTTTGAAAATCCAACCGCCTTTGGTATTTGGACCCCAAAATATTCAAAAATTGAAAGGTCATAGAGCTTTTTCCGTTAAAAGTTGGTTTTTTTCTTTTTTTTAATAAAAAAGGGAAAATATATTAAAACAATGAATTGAAAATTTAATTTATTTGGCCTATAATATCAGCCCCATGTCCCTAATTCATCATTGGCTTGCAGTTAGACGCAATACCCAAGTCAAGGAATTTTTTGCAAGGCCCAATGTCTATCTAGAGTTTGGATCTTTACAAACTTGCAAATGGATTTGACTCGATCCAGAATTGAAAATATAATTTATTTGGCCTAATATCAGGCCCGGGTCCCTAATTCATCATTGGCATGCAGCTAGACCCAGTACCCAAGTCAAGGAATCTTTTGCACGATGCAATGTCAGTCTAGAGTTTGGATCTGTCCAAACTTGCAAATGGACATTACTCAATCTGCAACCTAAACCAATTAATTTAGACATGCCTACTAATCCATCAGCTGATAAAACCTACACATTGGCAGCTCACATTGCAAGTTGAATTGATCACTTTGGGACCCAGGCTAGATTTGAATTTAGCTCTGCATCTTTAATTTTTCCCGATTATAGCTTCTGTTTGAAGATCCAATCATCTTTGGTAGTACTCAGACCCAAAATTATTCAAAAGTGACAATAAAAATTTTTAAAATGTTTTTTAAAAGGAAAAATTATTTTTAAAAAATGAATTGAAAATATAATTTGTTTGGCCTAATATCAAACCTGGGTCCCTAATTCATCATAGGCTTGCAGTTAGACCCAGTACCCAAATTCTTAAGTTCTTTAAGTTGTTAACGCATTAAATCCTACTTATAGGCAGAACCCCGTGCTATGCACGGACCTTGCCAAATGCACACACATATTGAAAAATCAAAACTAATTTCCTTAATCAGTAACAACATATAACCTGTCGACCACATCTAAATAGAGTAATAGAGTTACCAGCCCATGCTTATTAACTGTCCCACCTCATCTCAAAAACCAACACATGAAGACCCACCAGCCTAGTTACTCCTTCATGGCTAGACCAAGCAATGTTTCAAACTCTATTTAAAACTACCCACTACCTGTGCATCAGAAACCAATTATGAGGAGGTCACAACCAAATCACTTGGATCGATCCAATCCACAACCTCTATCCATGCAAATAAACAGGCCTAGCTCATTCCTTTCTTTCGTAACTACCAAGTAAAGCAAGCCATTCTTATCCCTCTATCAGTCTGTCTCACAAACCAACCCAACGAATCTGAACCTATTATCAATATTATTGTTTTCCATCTAGATTAATTAACTAAGCAAACAACTTTTCTGTTTCACTAAACCTATGGATCATGATTACCCAAATCCCAGTCCAATGCACTATACACAAACCCATACCAAACGACCCACTTTCTACCTTCATCACAATAACCACCATTGTTCTCCTTCTTGTAACCATCTCATCTCGCCTTTCATCACCATTGATCCTTGGCCCCCTCTATTTCGATCAAGCCATCCATCTACCAAATAGCTTGGCCCCCTCTATTTTGATCAAGCCATCCATCTACCAAAAAGAAAGCAAATCAGATTCTTATTTCCTTTTTTACTTTTCACTGGTTTTAAGTTTGATCGATAGCATCTTCTCCCATCTTCTTTAGCATGCCTTGAAAAGTAGAGCCAAGAAATGAGACCAGGGCCTATCGGATCCAACCCTCGACCAGATCGGCCTCAAATAATCTTCCAGTTCAGGCAGCACTACGAACATTGCCACGTAGGCTCCTAAATCTAGTCTTGTTTTCGATGATCCCATAGGTTAGAGTCCATCCGATTGGATCAATGGCCAGCAATTTCTCCTTGACCCAGCTAATTGTCTTTTCTCCACCATCGGATGAGAGTGAGGTGCCTACATAGTACCTTACACAACCGGGCTGCCCTTGTACGCGTTCCATGTGTTGGTGGACGTCGAGGGTGGGACGCCATTTGTGGAAGTTGTCGTAGTCTTGGATGAAAGGCCAGATCTAGTTGGCTTTTGGGCGAGTCAACTTGGTTGTTTGCTTTCCAACCCACTTTCCTTTTCCTTGTTGCTACTGCTTTTCTTCCTGCTCTTCCTCTTTTCTTTGTGATGAAGATAAAGACGAAGATGAGATGGGTTGGGTGTGACATTTGCCTTTTCTCACATCACCTCATTCTCATACTAACCAACTTAGTCTCATGAGACGTGAGAGAGAGAGAGAGAGTAGATAGAGTTGGAGAAGTTGGAAACGTGAGAGTGAGAGAGAGTACAGGGACGTGTACAGGAGAAAGGGAGAGCGAGGTAAGGCAATTAGCGAGAGAGAGAGACGTGAGAAGGCTGAGAAAGGCACGGTGTGTTGAGAAAATGCCATCTATTTTACATCTAACTAATGTAAAGCCACTTCTAAATAGTATATTAGATAAGACATGAGTACGTCTAGGTATTATAATAATTCAGTTTGAATCACAATATGAAAACTTCAACATCATCTGACAAACCAAGCCCTAGTGCTTCCCTCAACTAAGAAAAAGCCCACACATTTTATGTGAGATTCTTCATCTTAATTGTCTTAAAATCTAACTAACCTTAATTAGTAGCTGATTAATTAGTTTTGTGTGTTAGACTAATAGTTGGATAAATTTAGTGGGCTTTGGAACTAGTAATGGACCTAGAGGTACCTATTTGCAATTTTGAGTGAAGATTAAGGGGTAATTTGTAAATATTAAATTTTCGTGTTTTTGGGCCCGTTGGATTAAGGACATTACTTTGAGCACCTTTTGTTCTCCATGTTCAATGTTTCGATGCCTCTTAACTACCTCAAATTCCCATTTTCTGTCTCTCAACTTCTCTCAGCTTTTCTTCCCTCTTCTCAGCAAGTTCCACTCTTCGTCTCTCCACCCCTCTTTCAGTCAATCAAGTTCTCCATTAGGTTTCCATCATCTTCGCTTCCTTCTTGTCACAAATCATCATCTTCTTCTTCCTGTTTTCCTTCTTTATCTTCTTCCTTGGGAGTATTTGGAGAGTTAGTGGGTTTAGAGTGAGTTAACTAGAGCCCAAACAAAGGCAAGTAACATGTGTAATTTACATTCCATGAATGTTATCTATCTTGAATCTAATAATATCTCATGGTAGATCACCTAGTTTTAGCTCAGAGTTTAAATTGAATAGTTCTTTATGCATATCCTCAATGGAACTGTTGTAAAAATTAGAAAATAGGATTTTGATGGCCTGAAAGAGAGTTTATAATGTTCAATCTTGTGCTTCAGAATGTGTGAAACTGAATCTAAACAGATAGGACCTGGAACAACTTCTAAAAAAGAATCAAAACAGCTCAGTTTCAAAAATTCTGAAGATTACATCTAACCGTAATTCCAGAATAAGCTGACCATAGATACACAATGGTTAGATATTCCAGAAAGTTTATTTCAGGGTTTTTATACTACGGTGACCTTACGGCTAACCGTAGAACACCCGATTTTCTAATTAATTTCTTTCTTAGATTTTTAGCTTGGATTGATACCCTTTTTTAGCTTTGGTTTGATACCCTATGACACTTAACCAGCCTCATTTCTCTGTAAGACAATAGTAGGGAATGTTTTGAACAGACATTTACCTACAAATTGCCTTCAAAATCATGTATAGCGAAGTCAAAAATGTGTTATTTTAACGGTTCTCCCCACCGAAATAACTTCAGTAACGCCAATAATGGAGACTTTAAAACTAAACAATATTGATTAGCGATGTTTTCAAGCCAATCCTGACCTTAAATGGTATTTTATTTTTTACATAGTTATCATTGATCATGCATTAATCATACATGCATATGTATTCGCATGGTTAGTAGATGCATCCTTATGTCTGTTTATCTATGATTTGTATCCTATTTTCTTTACCAGGCTTGTTAAATTTGAGAAATTACTCACTAAATACATGATATGTTAAGACTGTTCGGAGTAGCTATCTTTTACCATAAGAAATAAGTATCTGGTATTTCCCTGTATTTGACGCCTCGGTCAGCACCACTTAGCTTCGGTTCTACTGTAGTTGGATGCACCAAGGTATGGACTATATTTAACTGTTTGGCTGGTTGCAGCATAGTCCCTGTGTAGAGTGACTCTTACTTGCTCAGACTATGATGATGTAACCTATAGCATTATAGGTGACAGCACCCTCACCCTTACCCAGGAGATTAAGGCAGTCAAGGAGAAACAACCAGAAGAACATACAGGTACAAGAGAAATGTACCAGCCACAAACTACAAAATAGATGCACTCAAATTGCAGGATCTACCTACTCCTTTTTTTGCTAAACAACCTGCCATCCCATTTGCATAATCTACTAATGTGCTAAAACATGACCTGCATGTCAGAAATAAGACATCTAATTTTTTGAGAAGGAATTGCATTTTCCAAGGCCCCCTCAGAGATTTCAGCCAATATATAGCATTAGCCAAGTCACTTTCCACAATAAGATCATGATGAAATGAGGTATGATAACTATTGAGACCTTCCAAGGTTGTCATAACTTACACTTCGTTAGAGTCATTGATCCCTATGTGTTTAGAGAACAAATACAAAACTTACCCCTCATGATTTCTTAAAACACATCCAACGCCCCGCTCCATCCACATTGAATTTTAAAACTCCAAACGGTGGAGAACACCAAGATAGTATCCTTTTCTTCTTCATAGCTCCGGTCTTCAAACAAGCTCCCCAATTTTGCATAATGTAATCTATCTTAAGGTTTGAAAATTCGTTTCTAGCATAAGCCCATTAGCAATCCTCAAAAGAATAGCTAAATTAGATCCTCCCAAGATGATTCATTACTATTGAAAATTATGCCATTCCTCTCTTTCCAAATTGACCAAGAAATTTGAAAATAGGAATAATCCTCCAGAAGATCATACAATTTCCAACCATCGGAGTTCCCCTCCAAGCTTCAAACAACATTGCCAATGAACTTGGAAAACATGAACTCACTCTATATTGTTTGAGGAAGAAACCCCAAATGGACAATGCTATACGCTCCTATAGTGTACATATTTTGGGACTGTATATGCTCTATTTATATTGATGGGCATGGTTATATATTTATTGGTGTTCATGCAATTTTCCGAAACAAAATATTTAAAAAATGATGACAAATGTGTAAATCCTCAAACTTGATAGCCGGTGGGTATAGCGCGGGGTAAAATATGAACTAAAGTCAAAATAACTTAAATCACCACACTAGTTACACCTAGGAATTGGGACCATTAAGGTAATCCTATTTTGGTGGTGTTGGGGGGGGGGGGGGGGGGGGGGGGGGGGGGGGGGGGGTGGGGGGTGTGTGTGTGTGTGGACATTTGACCCTTGTAGAGCCCGGGTCAATCCAGTACATGACCCTGGTACCGCCGACTGAATTTCATCTTGCTAGCTCAATGACATGATTCGAATGGATGTTACAACTTAACAATAGTCACATGAGGTACAACCAGCAAGAGCATTAGCTACAACAGTATTCAGGGATCCCCTACTGTGCATATTAATAACAACCCTAAATCGCTATTAGATACATCAAAAACATCATTAATGACATGAGGGTTCAAGAAAAACCATAAAGACCACTTGTATCACATTCAAACATGATTAAAAAATGTGGATTTACATCAAACACATAAACCCTAGTCAAATTTAGTTGAGGAACCACAAAATCAACACAACATACAAGATTCAAATTGGGGAAACTCAAGACCAAGCCACATGGGTCAAACCATGATGGAGTCAACTTAGGCTCACGGCCAAGTTGGATCTCATCTCTTTTTATGTTTTCTATTACTATTTTTTATCCCCCAATCATTCACTTGCATATTTACATTGATTTGAGTCCAATTATGTAAAATCCCTCAATTTTTAGAACCCTAACAAGTTCTAATTTCGAAAAAAAAAACCTAATTCCATTATTCAAATAACATCAATTGAAGAACCAAGAACATTAAAAATCAGTAAATCACTAATCCAAAAAATTTTAATGAGAACCAAGGAAAATTGCTACAATACATCAAATAAGAGAGACGTTGATAAAATCATCTCAAAATATAATAACTATCTACCTTTGGCACTATAAATATAACCAAAAATCAAAACAGGACTCGTAGAATCAAATCCACCATTTTTCCCTAATTCTAATTGGGTGTGGGATTTCAATCGATGAAAGAGATGAGTTTGAATCCTATATTAATTTTTTCCTCTTTACTTCAACTAGAATTACAACACGACATACACGTCACCACATGCTCCTACACTTGACAACTCATGCTCTAGTTGTCACTTTCCCATATCTTGACTTTACACCTCATGCTTCCTACTTGAAACCTCATGCTCTAGGTGTCCTCTCCCAATGCTTCACTTTACACCTCATGCCACGCATTTGACACCTCGTGCTTAGGAGTCAGTTTCCCATAACCTCACTTACACCTCATGTATACCAAAGTACCAATTGACACTTCAACTTAAATAAGCTATTTTAATTAATCATTTTCCATCCAACAATGGCAGCAATGGTGCCAATAAGAAAAAGTCTGGCCATGCAAATTGATGGCCCACCAAAGGGAAGCCATAGGCTGAAGAAGATGGAGGTAGTAAAAATATATCTGAAAATTTAAAACTTATCTGAGGCTTTATTTCAAGATAGACCAAAATGGGGAAATAGAATTCATAAAGCTGACCACAACACAGTTGGGACAAGGCTTTGATTATGTTGATCATAAATTAATCATGTACTAACCAATTAGTTGATATTATATTTTCCAAAATATAAAAATATTTTCTAAAAATTATAAACGGGTCCCTATATTGCACTAAACATGAACATACAACCAAATTGGGTTTCGAGCTTCTTGGATCTAATTGCTCCACACTACTCTTATCATTATATCTAATTTGATATTCAATTCACATTAGAAACGAAATGCTAATTTATTTTTGAGTCAAGTGGGGCCCAGGGGTCCCACCATCAATTAATATATTATTAAAAACAATTAGAGCCAAATTCTGGGATCAGGTCTTTACAACATTTGTACCTTAGGGTTAGGGATTGGTTAAGAAATCTTCACTGTTGGGTTTGTCGATAATTATACAAACCTTTCATATTTTTTCAAGATTTTAAAGGGTCGTCTAAGAAGCACGGACACTTCTAAGAAAGTGACGTGTCCGTGTCGGACACGTGTCGGACACCGACATTCCTCGGACACTCTCAGACACATGTCCAATATTATTTAGCCGTATCCATAATTAAGAACTAAAAATTTTAATTTCGAACACTTGTTTGACACTCTTTTTGCAATATGTCCCACAATTCATAACCCGTGTCTATGACTAAAAAATAAACATGTGGCTAATATCTCTCGGACACTTTGTTAAGATGTTATTAAGACTTGTAAACTTGATATATGACAATTTTATACCATGGAAAAATATATGATTGTAAATATCAATCATATCCCAAGCAAAAGATAAATAAATATTTCACTAAAGAATAGGCCTCAAGATTGGCTTCTTTTTTGCTTTTTGTTTTTTTGTTTTCTTTTTTTTTTTTTTAGGGAGGGCAAAGAGATGATCTGCCCTTTTCTTTATATGGATTTTATAGAACTATGGATATTTCATGTTTAATGATTATGAATTATGTTTTAGTGTTGTATTGATATTTGATAATTTGATATGTTTGTTAGTTGGTACTTGAATTTTTATTTTTTGATTGCTAAATTGATTAAAAAAGTTAAAATGATATTATTTTTTTAGTAGATGATTATATATATAAATTAATATATATTGTTAACGTGTCCCCAACGTGTCCGTGTCCTACACTTTTTTGAGAAATGTCGTATCGACATATCCGTGTCGTGTCGTATCTGTATCCCATATCCATGTCCATGCTTCTTAGATGGTCGTCTTGATTGCCTTCTAAGCCCCAAGTTGGAAAATCAGGAAAATAAAGTCCTATTGTTTTAGTTGATGGAGAAATATTGAACGCTTTTTCCTTGTAATCTTTAGTTGAGATACAAGTTTATATATATTTTTTGTGTTTTCTCCATTGAGTGCTATCAATCTCTTTATGCTGTAGTGCACTTTTGCATCTAATATGATTTTATTGAGGTAAGAAAAATTGGTATCGGTCTCATGCAAATCAAATTGGATATAACATGGTCCCTAGTTGTTGCTCGGTTAGGGACAAGTAGTGGTGAATGAGTTAAGAGTCCCTTGTGTAATATAGATACCAGAACAACATACCCAAAAATAAGCATGTTTGAACTTCCAAGCAAATGGGGTTGATTCTCAGCTCAGCATGTCATCAAAAAATTGGCATTTGGTGGGCTTTGTCAATGAGGCCACAAGATGTGCAAAAGCATAGGAGTTTGTGGGGTATGAGATAGTGGAGGCATTCCATGGCCAAAGGCTTGGATTTGGAAGCAGGTCTCAAGGAGGGAAGAGAATATTTGGGGTTTGCATTTAATGGTGCATTCCATGGCTGATTGGATGTCGTTGAAGATATGATTGAGGGCTTCAAGTATCATTTGGGGTTTGGGGTTTTGCTGGAGGAGAGGAGTTGGCGATGAGGGCTTCGGGAAAGACAGATTGATGGTGATGTTTTGGTGAAGGTGGTTTCATCAAAGGTGGTGTTTGGCCTTTTTTTTCACTTCTTTTTGTGTTTTTAAAGGGAGAGTAAGGTGTGTTTTTCTGTTTTGGGTTTTGACCAGAACCCTATCCGTTGGATCTCCAGGAGGGAAAGAGAGAGTGCTTCCTAGAACCTGGTTTGGCATGGTGTGACAATTTTATATTTTAACAAGGAGTTTCCCTGCTAAATGATCCAATGTTCATGTTAGAGATTTCCTGTCAGTCTCATCAAACTGTTACTGCCACTAACCAACAAAGCAGACTCTTACCAAGCCTTCTACAGTACAATTTCATTTTCATTTGGAAAAGTTTAAGGAATTGCAACATGAATCTATTTGGGAAAGCAAATCTGTTGTTGGCTCAATGGTGAAGCACATCCTACAAAAAAAACGACAATTTTCTATCACAAGCAGTAGCACTGATGGTTATGGACTTAGTGAGAGTGTGAGTGGGTGTATGACTTGTACCCGAGCCATAAAAAATATACCTGGGGAAATGAAGTTGCACAGGAGAGCAATTTGAATAGCTGTGTTCTGTTTATCACCAGTTAGCATCCAGAAGTTGATTCCTGCCTTTCTAAGTGTCTCAATTGTTTCTGGAACTCCATCCTAAGAGAATATAATAAGATAAGCAATAAATCTTGTTGGCAAAAATAAAATTACAACATCAAAATGGTAAAGTATACCACAACAATAATTGCTTTGTAACTATGTCCTTAAGTTTAGAACTTTCATAATAAATGCCACCATTAGCAAAATAGATCACCTGCAGGCGATCCTCAATTGCAGTGACCCCAAGGATTTCAAGATCCTGCTCCAGCCTTTGACAGACCTCAGCAGACTTCCACTGGAAACTTGCAAGTCAGTTGCATTATTTGCACTGATATAAATTTCCTCGCAAAAAACAAATAAAAGAAATTCTTGTAAAAGTCTACCTCCCTGTCAACCAATGTGCTATTGGCCTCTTTAAACAAGACAGACCATTCTTTGTATTCATCTTCTTTCAGTTCACGCCAAGCCAAACAGAGAGTACGTAATCCCAATTGAGCATACTGTTCCACAGCTTCAACATAAGTCCTTATTTGTTGTCCTGAAGATAGTTATAAACTTTAGCTGATGTTTATGAATTTGTAAAGGAAAAATACTAATAACTATCACTATTATTATTATATTCCCAATCCTCTATAATGATTGAATTCTGGGACAAGCATAGTACATAAGAGAATAAATACTCTTCTTCATGGAGTTATACAAACTATTTTACACAGAGTATGTTGAGTTGCATCTCTCACTTGTCTACACATAGGAAGAACATCGGGTGAAACCGTTTTACACAAAGTATGTTGACTTGCGTCTCTCATTTGTCGACACATAGGAAGTATCTCCGGTGGTATGGTATTATTCTTAACTCCTTTTCATTTTTTTTTTCTTTCCCCTTTTCTTTCTATCAAGATTGGAAAGATCTCTTTGCACCTGTTAAGAGAATAATAAGACCAATCTTTCTTTCTATTCAAGTTGCGTCTCTCACTTGTCTACACGTAGGAAGTATATCAGGTGGTATTGTATCATTCTTAACTCTCTTCTTTTCTCTTTCTTTCCCCTTTTTTCCCCTAGAAAATTGGGTAGATTTGTTTGCACCAGTTAAGAGATTGATAAGACCAATCTGTCACTCTATTCTCCTGACTGGCTAACCAACGCCCACATTTTCCCAGAGCCCAATCTCCAGGAGAGAAAGATCTTCAAAGCTATCAGTCCCTGCCATCCCAAGGGCTGACATCAGCAAGCAGTAAAATCAGAGGTCCATGCAAGGGCAGAGAAATATTAATTTGATGATAATATATGATAATTTATAAATTATTTTTTTGGACTTGTGGAAGCCTCTTAAGGATTGTCCTTTCCATTTCTTCAAAAGAACTGTTAAAACTTTCTTCTTTTTTTCTCCTGAATGGTGAGAACTGTTCAAACTAATTATCTGAATGATGACAATGAACATCTTTAGATTCAATCAGTTGATCGGAATGCTTATGCTAGCAAGGTGGCTAGCACATTTGCTCGATCTTTGAGTTACTGGACTGTGCAGTTCAATCCTCCTTCGTGCCCCATGTACACCTCAGTGGGGCCCCCACCTTGTTCCCCACTAATGAAGTCAAAGGTGGGGGATTGAAAAATCTGGATGGGCCCTACCTTTGCGTAAATTTTCAGATCCATCAGATCATTTTGACCCCTTGACATGTCAGCCACAAGTGTGTGTGTGTGTGTGTGTGTATAAAAAAGTAGATTCAATGGTCAGTCCCATTCATATCGGTGTAAAAAAATGGAATCAATGACATTCAAGGGTGCATCATTCAGATTGGTGATAACAGTGGAGGACCCAAGATTTTCATTTGAGGGGGTGGACCCAAACAGGTTGTTGGACTATGGGGCAAACCCAAGATTTTCATGTGGCTTATAGTGGCAGACCAAGGATTTTTGTATGGATTTTAAAAATGGACCCAAAATTTACATATCAATTTTGGAAGTTGACCCAGGTCCGATGGGGGTGACTTCCCCAAAAGCATAAACTTGGGTTTGCACTTGGGTGAGAAGGTGAGCCCCAATCATGCTAAGTGATGAGCACCATAAGATCCATGCACATGGTGTGTGCTGAAACATTTGTTTTTGACTATGAATAATATATATCAAGGAAGACTACTATGCATCCATCCTTCATACTATGGTGAGGGACATTTCCTTTTTTTAACCTAACAAGGTCAAAATGGTGTGATGGTTTTGTCTGCTTACGTATTAATACCTTCCAAAAATGGAAGTGTCCCTCACCATACATAGTAGTTTTGTCCATAATTCACATATATATATATAAGGAAATATTCATGTGGATTTATCCCTCACCATGATATGGTGAGGGACATTTCCTTTTTTTAACCTAACAAGGTCAAAAAGGTGTGATGGTTTTGTTTGCTTACGTATTAATACCTTCCAAAAATGGAAGTGTCCCTCACCATACATAGTAGTTTTGTCCATAATTCACATATATATAAGGAAATATTCATGTGGATTTATCCCTCACCATGATATGGCGAGGGACAACATACTTGGGCCAACTTTATGAACCATCCACACACATGGGACCCCCTAAATATATATATATGAAAAATATTCAAGAGAGAATTAGTTCTCACCGTGCTTCCGTGAGCACTATTGGTGGAGCTCACCTAACAATCCATCCAAACCGTGCACAAATGGGTAACACCCCCCTCCCAAACCAAAAAACCAAAACCCAAGTCACTAATCCCAAGGTTTGACACGCATCTGAATGGATTTCATTGTTGGATGGTGGAAATTTTTTTATAATATATAGCCATTAAACTTGTGGGCCACGGATGAAGGGGTTAGGGGCATAAGATTATGGTCAAACTTGATACTTATGGTGGTCCCACATAGATCTTTCTATCCCCCTGATGCAAGCCGATCCAAGATCCGGCCCAGATCACAAGCTCGCAGACAGTGATGGGCCCACTTGATCTATTATCTGCCCATGACCAAAGATCCCTATCCTATATAATTAGATTGTTTTGCTTAATAAAATTTATTTCCTATTTTATACTAAATTGTGATTTAGTAATTGCTTAATAGGATTTAGTAGTCGCTTATTTTATTTCAACATGTTTTGGTTATTTAGAAATAGTCACTCCCATATATAGAGAGGAGTCCTTCGTTGTAATGGTATGCTTATTCAATTAATAAATTAGATATTCTCTTAATTATGGTGTCCACCATGAGTTCTCATGTGCCCTAAAGGGTAGAATCCATTTTTGGATTCGATCCATCCTATGAGAGATTGATCTACATTCGATTGGAGATCCAGGGCTGCGCCACCTCCTAGTCTCATCCCTAAATGGGACCCACAAGCGGGCCCCAAAAAAAGTTCTCACAGTGACACCATAGGAGTAGTTTTCACTAGAATAAAGCCCTATATATAGAGAGAGAGAGAGAGAGTAGTCGCACTGTGCGCACCTGAGTGGAACTTGATGTGGGGCCCACATGGGGCCCCACCTTGGACGGGGACTAGGGGTGATCTCCCTAGGCCCTTCATCTCTACGAAAAATGAGCCCCATCCCCCTTTGCATCATCTCCATCTAGACCCCACACTTTAATAATGCACAATCCATTCGGATTAGTGTGCAGTCGATCCAACGGTCTATTTCATTCTGATCGGGCCAAAACTTGGTGGACATATGCAATTCAGAAGCCCCCATATGTGGTCAATTTGGATTGACCATCCGGTGGGCCCCACCGTAAGTGCTCACCATGTGCACCAAATAACTAATATATATGTGTGTGTGTGTGTGAAAGAGAGAGAGAGAGAGAGAGAGAGAGAGAGAAATGTTAGTATGGATCCTTACATGAGACTCCTTATTTGCACTTAAGCACTCTTTTTATACTTGAGCATTCCTCTTTTTCAGATAATTTTTTGTCTTTTGCACATTAATATATTCAAATATGGAAATGTCCCTCACCCTATGGTAACGGATGGATGCATACTAATATTATCTTATATACATATATGGGCTTTAATCCTAGGAGAAGTGTTCTCACACATTTACCGTGAGAACTTTTCATGAGGCCCACTGTTGATACAATGAATGGATCTCACTCTCTCAACTATTTCGGACTCAAATGTTCTAGTAAAGATTGGAGATCATCTCCTCTCTGTTGATTTTGCCAAGAGCAATGACAGCGGCTACAATGTTGGCATCGGCAATGTAGTATTGGATCAACTTGGTCCCTACACTATTGCCTCAGACTTAGTGGTATTCCAAAAAGATGACAAGTAATCTTTAGTGCCACGCATTGCCAATATATTCAGAAGGCATGGACGCAAGTTTGTTCAGACAACTGCAAGTACAAGTACAGCAGAGCCCACTATTCTTCAATTAATTCATCTCAAACTGAAACAGGAGCAAGAAGCAAAAAAACATAGAATCATTCACCATTTGAATTCTCTCTCTCTTCCAGCACAAGAATACTCCTCCGAAATACAATAAATTGCTAAAGAATTGCAAAAATGCTATATTGAGCATCCATTATAAAATTCGGCTATTGATTCTCCCATAGCCCATATTCCCACAGTCCATAATATTCTTGTCCAGGGAAAACCTTTCAGATAGAAAGCCAGAGGATGAAATGGAACTCAGAAATCAAGTACAAGAGCTACTTGATAAAAAGCTTATCAAGCCATTAGAATCAAATTATGCCTGCCCAACATTTACAGTTCGCAATCACAGAGAACAAAAACGAGGAAAGCCTCATATGGTGATTGATTACTTTCCTTTGAACATTGTCACGGTGGATATCATGTGGCCTCTTCCAAATAAAGATAAGCTAATTCAAAAAGTTGCCACCAAGAAAATCTTTTCTAAATTCGATTGCAAGTCAGGCTACCACCAAATCAAGATAGCCCAAGAAGATATCAACAAAACAGCATTCATCACACCTGATGGATTATTTGAATGGCTTGTCCTGCCATTTGGCCTCAAAAATGCGCCATCTCAATTCCAACGGCGGATCGACGATATCTTTAAATCATCAACTGAGTTTGTTGCTAATTATATTGATGATTTTTTGATATTTTCTAACACAATGCAGGAACATCTCCAACATCTCCAACAACTTCATCAACTAGTCCAACACCATGGTATAGGCCAGTCTGCCAGTAGCGACAAATTCCAACTCACTCGCACAAAAATTGAATTCTTTGGGAGTCATTCTCAAAGGCAGAAAAATTCACATGCAGCCTCATGTTCTTACAAAAATCTCCAAATTCCCTACTGAATTCAAAGATAAGCTGCAATGTCAAAAGTTTCTTGGTTGTTTAAATTATGTGTAATAACCCTGAATTTTTTTTTTTACTGGGCCAACTAGGCTTATAAAAGGTCCAGTTTTGACCAGTCCAATTCAAGATTGGACTAGGCTGTTGGGTCTAAACTTTCAGTTCTTAAACTTGACCCAAGATCCACTTGTAGTGACTGTACAGTTTCCCAATGGAAGCTCTGCGTGTCCCACCAGTAGATGTGACCATTTAGCCTTCCCATGAGACTCTTCAAGGAAGAGAAATTCACCAACAATTGTGACCTTTAACATTCTCCAAATGACTCTTCAAAGAAGAGAAATTCAAGTAGAATTTCTCCTCCTGGTCGTCCACCACTCTATATAAAGGATTCCTCTCTTCTTTAGTTACTTTTCATAGATGAAAAGTAGAGAGTTAATGCTGGAAATTTGAATGAGAAGCAAGGAATTTCTTGAAGGAGCCTCCAGCTTAGTGGATGACAGATTTGAGGTCACTCATTACATATACCTGGTGAGTAGAACTTCTGAAATACTCAATAGAATATTTTGGTTGTTAAGAAAAATAGTCCTTCATATGTTATTCTATTGAATGGAACCAATTTAAAAGTTTTATGTAGATATAATTGTGTCATAAGAACAATGCTATAAGTCCATTTTGATCTCTATAATGTGTTTCTCCTTTGATTTGGACTAATAGTAGCCCACTATTCTATTAATCAGATCAGTATTAAGGATGATAATAAGGTTGACAACATGTCTGTAAAGGGGAAATAAGGATTTAAACTCATTCTTTCTATATCAATTGAAGGTTACTCTAATTTTATGATTGATGTGCCTCTTTAAGACTGTTTTTACTTTAGAATATGATGGATTAATGTCCTAAGGAAATCAGAACTGGGAAAAAATTTCAATTCTGGATGACAATGTGCGTCTTGGCCGTTTGTGGGTTGTGGGCCCATTTGGCCCACCTGATTTTGGATCAAGTCCCCACATCTGGAAAAGGGCTAGAGGGCGATCATAATGGTGGTGGACTCATGATGACCCTTCATCCGAAAGATCCAAAAGGGACCTGGTGTGAGCCTTTTCATGTCACAACTGTGTTATTTTGCACCATGTTACAGTTGTACAATTCCACATAAAAGAAATATAGAAACTTATATAATAGACTCTGGGCCTTAAAGATATATTAATCCCTAAGATTTATCTACAATATAGATAAAGGGAGATAACAAGCACTGTTACATAATTCTATAGAAGAGGCAGTGACTGTTCTTCTTCACTAATGATAATTGGCTGTGAAATATTTGTTAATGTGTTAACAAACTATGACTCTGTTGTTAGGTGATATTAAGAAACCCCTTTTCTTTTAGTAATTTATTAAGATTATGTGAATAAGATGAGCAACCATGCTGTAAATAGTTCAAGTCAACCAGTAGATGCTCTCAACGCTATGGCTCCACATCTTACTACCCAAATGGTGATGCTCTAATTCCGTCCTCATAATCCAGTAGTAATATTACCCTTAGTAGCCCATAATTAATATGGGACTTTGTGATACTTAATCATAATGACTAATTCAAGTTTTATGAGTATGGTATCCACATTATGACTAAACGGTATATCAAAGATATGGTCAATGCCACATATGTGGGATACCAATTACGATTATGAGTGGGGCAAGATTCCAGCCCAATATATGTGGGACTGACTAACCAAAATAGTGTGATGATACCTATTATGAAGTTTATAAGATAAGTTTAGGATTTGTATTACGAATTGTTAAAAAGTGTTTATCATCTGCTGGTGTTGGGTTTGACTTGAAATATGAATGGTGACAGTTTTGTCACGATAAGAATATGAATCCCCTTGATGATGAATGGTGACAGTTTTGTTACGACGAGAATATGAATTTCCTAGATGAATAGTGACAAATTTGTCATGACAAGAATATGAATTTCCTTGATGAATGATTGACAGTTTTGTCACGACAAAAATATAAATTCCCTTGATGAATGGTGGCAGTTTTGTCACGACAAGAATATGAATCCCTATTGATGAATAGTGAAAGAATTGTCACAAGAATATGAACTCCATTATGATAGTACAAACAATAACATGGTGGTTCACCAAACCATGTTGTTAGAGACGAATATGAACTTTCCTTTTTGGGGAATGCCTATGAACTCTCATTTTAAGGAGATCCTATGAATACTTTGACCCCCAATGTGATACAATTCAATTCCTTTTATGTTTAATAATTTTTTCTTGAACTAGAAATTCTACTCACCAGTGTTACTGACTAGTAGTTCGCCCCACTACAGGACAGGCAATCTTTTAAGTTAATTACAAGAGAATATTCCACAATAAGGGCTGATCCCTTCTAAAGTCTAGGATGCTTTTCGATCTCTCAATCAGCGGTGCATGCCAAAGTCTATAGGCTGATCACCATCGTTCCCCTGCCCCCTCACGAATGCATTACCTGTAGTGGGGCGAACCACTAGTCAGTAACACTGGTGAGTAGAATTTCTAGTTCAAAAAAAAATTATTAAACATAAAAGGAATTGAATTGTTTCACATTGGGGGTTAAAGTATTCATAGGATCTCCTTAAAATGAGAGTTCATAGGCTTTCCCCAAAAACGAAAGTTCATATTCATCTCTAACAACATGGTTTGGTGAACCACCATGTTATTGTTTGTACTATCACAAAGGAGTTCATATTCTTGTCGTGACAAGTCTGTCACCATTCATCAAGGGAATTCATATTATTGTCGTGACAAATCTGTCACCATGCATCTAAGGAATTCATATTCTCGTCGTAACAAAACTGTCACCATTCATCATCAAGGGGATTCATATTCTTATCGTGACAAAACTGTCACCATTCATATTTCAAGTCAAACCCAACACCAGCAGATGATAAACACTTTTTAACAATTCGTAATACAAATCCTAAACTTATCTTATAAACTTCATAATAGGTATCATCACACTATTTTGGTTAGTCAGTCCCACATATATTGGGCTGGAATCTTGCCCCACTCATAATCGTAATTGGTATCCCACATATGTGGCATTGACCATATCTTTGATATACCGTTTAGTCATAACGTGGATACCATACTCATAAAACTTGAATTAGTCATTATGATTAAGTATCACAAAGTCCCATATTAATTATGGGCTACTAAGGGTAATATTACTACTGGATTATGAGGACGGAATTAGAGCATCACCATTTGGGTAGTAAGATGTGGAGCCATAGCGTTGAGAGCATCTACTGGTTGACTTGAACTATTTACAGCATGGTTGCTCATCTTATTCACATAATCTTAATAAATTACTAAAAGAAAAGGGGTTTCTTAATATCACCTAACAACAGAGTCATAGTTTGTTAACACATTAACAAATATTTCACAGCCAATTATCATTAGTGAAGAAGAACAGTCACTGCCTCTTCTATAGAATTATGTAACAGTGCTTGTTATCTCCCTTTATCTATATTGTAGATAAATCTTAGGGATTAATATATCTTTAAGGCCCAGAGTCTATTATATAAGTTTCTATATTTCTTTTATGTGGAATTGTACAACTGTAACATGGTGCAAAATAACACAGTTGTGACATGAAAAGGCTCACACCAGGTCCCTTTTGGATCTTTCGGATGAAGGGTCATCATGAGTCCACCACCATTATGATCGCCCTCTAGCCCTTTTCCAGATGTGGGGACTTGATCCAAAATCAGGTGGGCCAAATGGGCCCACAACCCACAAACGGCCAAGACGCACATTGTCATCCAGAATTGAAATTTTTTCCCAGTTCTGATTTCCTTAGGACATTAATCCATCATATTCTAAAGTAAAAACAGTCTTAAAGAGGCACATCAATCATAAAATTAGAGTAACCTTCAATTGATATAGAAAGAATGAGTTTAAATCCTTATTTCCCCTTTACAGACATGTTGTCAACCTTATTATCATCCTTAATACTGATCTGATTAATAGAATAGTGGGCTACTATTAGTCCAAATCAAAGGAGAAACACATTATAGAGATCAAAATGGACTTATAGCATTGTTCTTATGACACAATTATATCTACATAAAACTTTTAAATTGGTTCCATTCAATAGAATAACATATGAAGGACTATTTTTCTTAACAACCAAAATATTCTATTGAGTATTTCAGAAGTTCTACTCACCAGGTATATGTAATGAGTGACCTCAAATCTGTCATCCACTAAGCTGGAGGCTCCTTCAAGAAATTCCTTGCTTCTCATTCAAGTTTCCAGCATTAACTCTCTACTTTTCATCTATGAAAAGTAACTAAAGAAGAGAGGAATCCTTTATATAGAGTGGTGGACGACCAGGAGGAGAAATTCTACTTGAATTTCTCTTCTTTGAAGAGTCATTTGGAGAATGTTAAAGGTCACAATTGTTGATGAATTTCTCTTCCTTTAAGAGTCTCATGGGAAGGCTAAATGGTCACATCTATTGGTGGGACATGAAGAGCTTCCATTGGGAAACCGTACAGTCACTACAAGTGGATCTTGGGTCAAGTTTAAGAACTGAAAGTTTAGACCCAACAGCCCAGTCCAATCATGAATTGGATTGGTCGAAACTGGACCTTTTATAAGCCCAGTTGGCTCAGTAAAAAAAATTCAGGGTTATTACATTATGTGCGCAGCCATATCCCCAAATTGTCTCAAAAAACCAAGCCCAGCAGAGCTTCCATGATCTCTGATCCTTTTGCATGGACACCAGAAACTACAAAAGCAGTCACCCAATTAAAACAAGAGGCTTAAAACCTGGCCCCTCTGGAACCAATTTTTTCAGGGCCATTGTTCTTTCAACAGATGCTTCTAGTGACACATGGGCAGCCGCCCTTCTCAAGAAGGACAATTGTGAAGAAAAGCTCTCCACATATGCCAGTGGACAATTCAAAAAGAGCAAACTCAATTACTGGCCTGCTGAAAAGGAAATTGTAGTAGCCATATATGGATGTGAAAAATTTTATCCATATTTAGTTGCAAAGCAATTCATCGTACAGACAGATTCTACCATCCAGGCATCTTTCATGAAAAGAAAAATTGTCTCTTCACCAAAATTGCAACAACATGCATGGTGGCAATATTGTTTGTCCCAGTAAAAGTTTACTATAGAAGTTATACCGGAAAGGCATCATTCTCTCCCAGATGCTCTCACACGAGAAATGAAAATGTTCCATAATGTTGTAGACCCCTGGACTTGGTGGGCAATCCGCACTTCTCACGACTGGCAACGTTGGTGCCAAGGAGTTCAGCATGTTTATCCCGAACATGCAAGTGCATTAAAAGGAGAATATCATTTCATTGACTGCATCTACTCCTCAGAAGGAAGAGTTAGCGTGATCGTAAATTAATTAATTTAAAGTGGTCAGATCTTGAAGTAAGAATTCTCAATTGGGTTATTTCTCAAAGAATTCTTGATGATATCATCCTCATCTGCAGATAGCTGTATCCTAATGAAGTTTCTAAGAAATTCTTCACAGAATTATTAGGAATCAACAAATGGGAACCAGCTTTGCATCAAAAGATTCAGTGCATAAACTTCACTGATCCACTTTAGGTCCGCTATTATCAAGACGAAATGAACATAGACATCAATAACGACCATCAGCCCACATGCTTAGATATGATTAAATCTTTTCTACAAGCAGCCGATGCCTGCTGTTACTGCTCAAAAAAGATGACAGGACTCTGTGACGTTCACAAGAAAGCTTACCTAGATACTATGCAAAACTTGACCCAAGATTGATTGCAAACAGACAAAAGGACTTTCTCGGCCATCAAAAATTGTCTCCTATCAAGCTCTATCCTATCTCCATGCCTGTGACCCCGTGACCCTCCAGTAACAATTATTGCTACTAACAAACAAAATGTAATTATTTTTGTAAATGTTTGGCAACTATGTAAAGCTCTATAAATAGAGCATCACTTGTTGTAAATCAGACATGGAATGAATCAATTTCACTTTGCATCTTGCAAACTCCTCTTCATGTCTCCTTAATTGGCATCAGAGATATAGGTTGTCCCTAAAACTAGCCACGAGTGATTCCAAGAACCGGCTAGAGCAATCAGCTTATCCAAGGGTCTTTAATGATAATAGAATAGAAATTAGGCACCCCTTTACTAATCCAAACCCATGGCTCCCATTCCTCCACTTCCATACCCAAAGACCGTTTCCTATGTACGGTTATACTAATGCATCGATTATCCGTGTCAACTCCATGCTTCTAGCTTTGTTGCTCCATGGCTCAAACAAGGTTATATTCTTGATGACGAGTTTTTCTGCTTACGGGACCATTACCCAAAGGGTCTTCCTTCCAGAACTTTTGCATACTATTACACTAATCATATGTCTAAGACTATCTGCTTGTATCACGAACAGGATACCAACCCATTTGATGTTCCTTACAAGTCTTATAACTTTGCCTATGTGGTTCCCACCTACACTCCAATGCTGCCTACTTTTCAACCTGATGTTCATTATGAAGAACGGATGACTGATCCATTCCCTATTGAAGAAATCTGCAAATGGGGTGGTTTTGTCTCTACCGTTCAAGACTCCGACGAAGAATCCATTTTGATCAACCATTTTTTCATACATATGCTCTTTTGCATATCGTTCCTCTTCCCAAAAGCCAAAACCATTTTGATGTTGTTTTCAAAAAGATTTCATCCCAACCCATCTTAGCGGGCATCAAACCCATGTCAAAGCTTTACAACAAGAAATTGAACCTCGTGCAAACCTCTCCACTGATGGTTCAGACAATGATTCTTCCTTCGAAGAAGTCATATGCCTCTCTTCTACTGAATTAATCAACAAAATGCACTCTAGAACTGCATCAAAATCAATCCATACTCACTGGAATCCAAACTCTGTAGTAGCCAAAGATGGTAATGTTGATATCTTCATATGTGGCAAAAAGGTGTATACCTTACACTTTGACTCTCCTGTGCCAACTGCCTAGCCTTCTGTTACTGGCTGGGGTGATGAATTTGGTGATCCACCTCTGGATGATGATCTACCATCAGATGAGCCTCTGCAACCGGATGAGCCTCCGCAACCAGATAGATCTAAACCAATCACCTGATGATAATCCTGATGAACTAGGCCAGATTCATATGTTCCAAGGAAGAACATCTACTTCAGATATTACTTCAAACACACCTTCTCCTTCTCTCATTCATAGTTCTATTCTTAAAGTGGAAGCACAAGTATCCCATACTGGTGAAGTTTCTTTTCCTCCAGTAAAAAAGGACGACCTATATATGGTCTCTCCCTCAAAAACTCACCTTCTGCAATCAGTTAAACGAAATGAAGTAAGCATTGGCATCCAAGGACACGGTATTCGCCCTGTCTTTTTGCCATTCTTTTCTTCCCCTGAAATTGCCACCTGGTGAAAGAAGGGATATAATTTTTTCATATTGGTCATATCGACCTTCTCATAAAACCCCACTTCAAATAAGAGCTCAAAGTCGAATATCTAGTTTCTCTCATAGATATTCGTCAAATTAAATGGGAAATGCCCTCCTTTGCCAATTCCGGGGAAAACTTGACAAAGATGGCCTCCGTGTAGTACAACCAAACTACACCTTATCTCTAGAAGATCCACACCTTGCACACCTTCTTGTTGCCCGTGTCCAGATTAAAGGTGTCCAAATGCTTCCTAACAGCATTTATGCTACGGTAGCTTCTCAGTGTATCTACAACCTTTTAGATACAACTGTTTCCAGATTCCAGCTTGACTACAGAATTCAATTCCCAGTGAAACTTATGCAAAACATTGAATTCTTTGCTCCCTCTTGGAACAAAGAATATATATAGAACTAGTTCTCATAAGATTAATTCCATATATATAGACATATATGTATGGAATCTTCAAATGCATACGTCCCTCATGAGGAGACCATGCATACTCCTCTGTAGGGCCTACTGTGGACCTCACCAAGGGATGAGACCAGGGGGGTGGAAAGATCCATGTGGGACCATCCTAAATATCAAGTTTGGTCCCAATCACAAGTCCCTAACCCCTTCATCTGTGGCCTACAAATCCATTCAATTCGAATCGATATACAGTCGATCCAACAGTCCAGTAAATTCGGATCTGACTAAAACTTGAGGCAAGTGCCTATCAGGGGGTCCCATGTGTGTTGCAAGATTTTGATTAGGTGATAGATGGGCCCCACCTAGAGTTCTCACAAAAAAAAAATATGTGAGCGACCGATGCATATGAAGATTATCCATATATATATGGTATATATATACATAAATGGATATATATACTTAAATGGTGAGGAACAGATGCGTATGAAGATTCTCCATATATATATGACAGTATTCATGTGCATATGTCCCTCACCATTTTTTTTTAGATCTCTAGGTGGGGCAATCTATCACCCAATCTAAGCCTTGCAATACACATGAAACCCCCTGAAAGTCACACCCCCCAAGTTTCGGTCAGATCCGAATTTATTGGACCGTTTGATCGACTATATACCGATCCGAACAGAATGGATTTGTGGGCCATATATGAAGGGTTAGGGACATGTGATTTGGGGCCAAACTTGATATGTGGGGTAGTCTCGCATAGATATTTTCATCCCCCTGGTCTTATCCCTTCGTAGGGTTCACAATGGGCCACAACAAGAAGTGCGCACGAAAAGTTTGTGAGGGACTTATGCACAAGAAAAGGCCCTATATATATATATATATTCCCCTAAGCTCAAGTTTAGGGGAAGGTAAACTGTGTGAACCACACACAGGTGGTGTCCACATGGGTATAGGGATAGAGGGATTTAAAGGACTCCCTATGACCCTCCTCTCTACACAAAAAAAAAAAAAAAAAAAAAAAAAAAAAAAAAAAAACAGCGCCAACCATGGTTTCTATCATCTCCATCTGGGCCCAAAAGTTTCATGATCAACAGTCCATTCAGATCAGTGCACAGTTAATCCAAGGGTGCAGTAAATTCGGATTTGACCAAAAATTAATGAACATGTGAAATTCAGTGGGGTCATGTGTTTAGTCCATTTGGATGGACCAAGGGTAGGCACTAAGGACTCGGGCTTATAGAATTTTTTATATAAGCTCAAGCTTAGGGAAATATTTATATATATATATATGAGTAGTTATCCAGTGCACACGGTGTGCATTTTAGCCTAAATACAAGCCTCAATATGGGGCCCACCTACAACCCCACTTGAGGATGAGACCCATGGGGACCTCTTCATCTAGTCAAGACCTAGATGCTTATAAAATATGGGCCCCATCCGAATGATCTATGCTGTTTGAATTGATGGGTCACTTTTTAAAGGGTTTTTAAAGGGATAAAACTTGTTTGCTATTGATGAAGGGGTTACGATGATTATATGGGGCCCATATTTTATAGGCAAGTAGGCCCCGACTAGATGAAGAGATCCCCATGGGTCTCATCCCCAAGTGGAGCTCCAGGTGGGCTCCACATTGAGGTGTGTATTTAAGCTAAAATGCACACCGTGTACACTAGATAACTACTCTCTCTCTCTCTCTCTTTCTCTCTATATAGGGAATTCTAACAAATGCCCCTTGCAAAAAGGAGCATTTCTATCCCCCCATGAAAATGTCCAATGAGGGGGAGATTTTAGGGAGACCTTTTCTCTCCTTAAATGCTAACCGCCCTACTTTTTCTCCTCCTTCATAACAACAACCAGTCCCCATGTAATGAGAAATTCTAAATTTTTCATAATGGGAAAGATAAAGCCTAAGTAATATGATTGAATCTCTATCAAAATATCCTTGATTTTCTCCCCGACTAATATGGGTTCGGTGCTATGAAGAGAGAAAAAATCAGTGTTCTAAAGAGAGAAAAAATAGGGAGAAATCAATGAACCACTAAATCTTGTTGATCTTAGTGCTACGAATAGAGACAAAAAATAGGGAGAAAATCAAAGTATTAAATCTTGTTGATCTTAGTGTAATGAAGAGAGACAAATAGGGAGAAAATCAAGTATAAAATCTGATTTGACTTTAGATCTTCTCATCTGTTAAATACAAATGGCGTTTCTGCTTTCGCAAAATGCCCGAGCGCTATATAGAACATCCCTATATATATATATGAGAAATAGGACAATCCTCACAATCCTTGCGGACCATTTCTCACCATTTTGGATAATGGGGTCCACGTTGCAAGCCATCCAAATGGATCACACACAACCCTCACAAATTGCACACGTCCACCAATTTTGTGTCTCATCCGAATAGATTGGACCGTTGGATAAAATCTATCCAGATGGATGTGCAATCAATCCAACAGTCCAATATATACGGATTAGACAAAAAATTAGTGGATGTCTGCAATTCAAGAGGTCACGTGTATGATCCATTTGAATGGCTCACAACGTGGGCCCCACTATCCAAAACAGTCCAAAATGGTTTGCAAGGATGGTCCGGTTTCCATATAAATATATATAAATAGAAATCCCTCACCATAGGGTGAGGAACACTTCTATATTTGGATATATTAGTGTACAAAAGACAAAAAGCTATATGAAAAGGAGGAATACTCAAGTACAAATGGAGAAAGCCATGAAAGTGATGCATATCAGAAATATTCAAGTGAGAACTAGTTCTTACCATGCTTCCAAGAGAACTATTGCTGAGGCCCACCTAGCAGCCCATCCAAACCGTGCACAAATAGGGACCCCTAGGATAGTCACAAATCCCAAAGTTTGGCCCCCATCCAAATGGATTTGACCATTGGATAGAATATTCATTTTTTTTCTGGGAATATGAAGCCATTAAACTTATGGTCTACGAATGAAAGGGTTAGGGGCATAGGATTAAGGTCAAACTAGATACATGTAGTGGGATCTATGTGGCGATCCCACACAGATCTTTCCATCCCCTTGGTCCCATCCCAAGATGGGACCCACAAGTGTGCCCCATAAAAGGTTCTCAAGGTAACTCCATGAGAATAATTCTCACTAGAACAAAGCCCTATATATATATGGACAGCGATGATCTAGTGCACACCTTTTCTTTAAGGATTTTGCCTATACAGCTAACCTTAGAAATAATATTTGCCCTTGAACGGTCTAAGTTTAACTATTTCGCTCCTACGATATCCTAGCACATATCACACAATGCAATATCTTAGTTTAAACTCTCTTGTTACCCAAGTTCACCAAATCCTCACAGATGAAGATCTTTAAATTTCTGAGGCCAATAAAGCCATAGCAACAAAAAGAAGCACCAAAAACACGAAGGTGTAAGATTCAATCTAAAAATTTTTATATATCATCTAAAAATGTAGGTATGAAGCATACATTCAACAATGCATAGCCTTAAGAACTGCAATTCATATCAGAAGATGTCTTTTGAAATGCATGGTTTTCAGTAATAATATTGCTTCCAGGAATATTCAGAAGTGACTGAATAATTCTTCATATAAAACCACGTACCTGAGTATGCATTAGGAAGAATTGCTTCATCTGCTCCTTTTGACAAGAGGATAATCTTCCCATTCTGGCAATCTCGGACAACCACCGACATTCTTTTCCGGTCGGAAGTGAACTCTAAAGTATCAAGTATCTCATATTGAATAGATGCGGCATTGAAGTTGATTTCTGCAAAATAGATATTTTGAAGGAACGAACCCAATCTCATATACAATTAAAGTTTAGTGTACACTGTACAAATAAAAGAACAATATCCAGAAAATAAAGGTCAGGGATATAGTCAAACCAAGAGTATTCCCATTTTTACTTATGAGAACCATATGCAAGTGAGCAGCAGCTTGAACAAGAGCATCCTCATCCTGAGATTGAGCTTTATATGAGATTGCCCCACTTTTGCTACAGATGATGAGAAAATGAGACAAACATTAACAGGAAAGTATAAACTTGAGGGCCTTCAAATAAATAAAGTTCATATACATTTAAGAGATTATACTTACCTTTTCAGAGGTACAACTGTATTGCATACTGCCATTACTGTAAGGAATCTAATGACATCAGGATTGTTGCTACTAACAGCATTAAGCAGCTCTGTATCTGATTATAGGAAAATAATTCATTAAGCTCCAACAGATACAGATATATATAGATATATATATATGGAAAATATTACGATGAATCTATCCCTCACCATGGGGTGAGGGACACTTCCTTTTTTGGAAAGTATTAATGTGCATGAACACAAAACCATCACACCTCATCATACCTTTTGACCTTATTAGGTCAAAAAAGGAAGTGTCCCTCACTGTATCGTGAGGGATGGATGCATAGTAATCTTCCTCTATATATATAGAGAGAGAGAAAGAGAGATCATTTGGTTAAAAGATCACCCACAGTAAGATACAACTTTATGTGCATATTCCAAGGCATTAGAGAGAATGAAACAAATTTACTATAGCTATAAACGTAAGGAAGATAATTCTATATGATCAAGAACAAAGAAAGAAGCATGCCTCAAATCATTTGAATCGCTACATCGAAATATTTTTTTTATTGTCAGTTTGTTTTATATAAACGTGCCCACAAAACAGATGCAATCATTTGTTCATGCACCAAGCAAAATCATGCAGCATTGTGTTCTAGGGGAATATATGATTTTTTTTTAAAATTCGTAACCACACAAATATATTAAAGGAGAAACAAAAGAGTACAAAAGGCCCCAACACAAGAAAGGGACAAAAGGTATAAGACCATTATACCAAAGAGAAGTACAAAGAAGCAACAACAAACTAAAAGGAGGAGACCAACAAACTAATAGGTGAGAGCAACCAAGTTAAAAGACCTATCCACACCTTGCTTAGCTAGCGAATCATCAAAACCATCAGCTTCCCACAACATGACAAAAAGACACTTGCAACAAAGACAAAAAAAGCTCTAATCTCAATCAAACAAAACTAAAATCTACAAAGAGGCACAACTGAAGGCGACACTCATCAGATGGCATAAAGAGAATCACTTTCCACCACTAACTTAGAATGAAAAGATGAGGAGGCATACATCGGATCGCATGCAAGATAGCTAAAGCTCTGCCTCATTAGACTCCATACACCCTACATTATTGGAAAACATTGCCAACACAATTCCTTCACTATTACAAGCATCCCTATCAATACCTGTTCACCCCATCTTTCCCTCTGTTGTTGCATCCACATTTAGTTTTAACTCACTAGTCACTAATCGACAGAGGAACCCATAACATCACCTTTTTCACCTTCTTCGCCCCACATCACGGAGGCCTCCCAATTATTCCACACGCCATCATCATCAAAGTACCAAAATCGTGATTGGAAGAGGCCCCTTTCGCAATTCAGACCATCACAAACAGAGAAACATCATCCACAGAATTTATGGATTTCCTCTTCCTCTTCAGAGGTCCTCTTGCCATTCTAAACTACCTGATTGTTATAGATTTTTTTATATGTCTGCTTGCCATGTTTTCCTCAATGTCCATTCCAAACTCCAAATCATAGTTTATAAGGCAAATTTGTTTGCAACAGGCAAAGCAAGAAGAACTAGATGCACTGAAAACATATCATACCTGGGATTTTGTCTGTTGCTGTGATGGTTCTAAACTCAAATCAGATTGCCTGTTGGATCATTATAATGAACACTTAATTGCCCTCATACACAAGCAAGTATATGGGATAAATTACTAGACCATTGCTCCTATGGCAAAGATGACTACCACCTGAACTATTCTCACTGTTGCGGCTTCACAGTTATGCCTTCTCTTTTAGATGGATGTAAAAAATACATTTTACATGGGGACGTCAAGGAAGAGGTATATATGAAGCTTCCCCCATGGATCAGTAGAACCTCAAAAAAGGATGTATGTCAGCTGAAAAGATACCTTTATGGGCTGAAACAACCAGCGTGAGCCTGGTTTGAGAAGATTTTCAAGACTCTTCATCTATCAGATTCCTAAAATGTAAAAATGACCCTTCCATGTTACTATTGCACCTATTTTGGAATAACAGTCCTTGTATATGTGGCTGACATCATCATTATTGGGACTTTGATGCAATACCCTAGTTATAGGCTTCACTTCATGCTTCATTCCACACAAAGGATCTGGACAATCTCATATATTTTCTGGGTCTCAAAAGTCCATATATCAGCACAAGGAATCTATACCAATCAGCATAAGTACACTAAGGATCTAACTTACTTGGTCCGACTGAAAAAGTTCTACTCTAGTGGACACTCCTCTAAAGTAAATGCAAAATAACGTAAAGGTGAGGGTGAAACACTTTCATATCCTACCATTTTTATGAGGTTGGATGAGAACCTCGTTCACTTGACAATTACATGTCCATACATTTCCTACATAGTTAATTGGGTGAATCAATTTGACTAAACCTCAGCATCTTCATCTAGCATCAATAAAACTGATTATTTATTATTTACTGGGCACTTTTGAGTGAGGGTTATACTTTACTGGTGGATCTCCTCCGCAACACACAACTTAAATTGATGCTAACCAGGAAGGTTGTCTTGACTCTTGTGACTTGTCGATCCACAACTAGATAGTTTATGTATCCTGGGAATGCCCTTGTGCCATGTACGTTCAAGAAACAGGAGAAGTTATCCAAATCTTTTACAGTAGCAGAATTGGAGCAATGTCTTCTGCTTTTTCGGAGATTATTTGGCTTCAGAAGGTCTTATCTGAATTAAGGCTTCCTTCAGAATACTCCCACTCCTCAACATGCTGACAATATTAGTGCAAAGTGGATCACAGTATATCTTTCTTTCATGAGAGAATGAAACAGATTAAGGTTGATTGCTGCTCCATTCAAGAAGCCTATGATGATCACACTGTTACTCTTCCTTGTGTCAATGGATCTTCAAATTGCAAATTTCTTCACATAGGCCCTGACAAGAAATTGCCAACAATTCTTCATAGACAAATTACTGCTTGTAGACTCCCCAACATCAATTTAAGGGAGGATGGTATGGGGGTATTAGAGCAATCTAAGATGTGAAGCTCGGGACACCACATAGAGTATAAAATCTTCTTGACAAATCGGTAATTGACTTCCAATGGATTAGTTGCCCCATTTGTGGGGATTCTTGATTGTAATTACCCCAATTAAAGGGGAAATATTACTACAAACTTTCCCTGTATAGAAAACTCAAAAATACAAGCAGGTATGTCTTGCAAAGGGAGCTACACCTTACAATTTCCAGAAAGTTATTTTATTTAGTTCTCTTTGTTCTGTCATACAGGCTGCTTCCCCTACAACAGAGGCAACGGAGATGGAAACGGCTCCTCCGTAAGTACTGGAAGATGAATTGATGATAGCTGTATATAAGGAAATTCAACAGGAGATAAATTTACTTCAGGAGAGGATCATTAATAATTTAATATCCAACTAGTGACAATCATCCAAGGAGAAAGGAGTATTCCTAAAAAATATCACATCAGTAAAACAAATGTTCTATGTAACTCCTATATGGTAACAACGATCCCTTTTTTAGTACAAAAATGGCCAAGAAACACACGTTTAACTGCTTGAGGGTCTAATTTATCGTAAATCAGATCAGAGCAAAGCAAAACACAAATCCAAAATTTTGGGAGGAACAAAAACCAATGGAAGGCTAGGAATATAAGTGAGAAAGGGGTCTCACCATGTAGGGGATATGATTTGTTAAATAGCACTTCAATTCATTGCATCTCCACAATAAACTTTAAGAACATGAACATTTAGTAAAAGCATGCAATCAAATTTCCAGTAGATGGTGGTCTACTCTATGCAACTCGTTTTGCTGAGAGGTATAAGGGCAAGAGGTTTGCTGAATAATCCCATGACTGGAGAAAATTTTTAGAAATTCACTGAATAACCTTTTTTAAGCATCACTATTTTTCACTACTGCAAAACAAACATTCATCCCAAACTGAACTTGAATCTGCTCGTAGAACAATTTTAGATATAGGAAACATTTCAAGTAATATTTAATTATATGTAGTCAAGTCATATGCCAATAGTCATCCACAAATAATATCACAAAACATTAACATCACAACAAACTCTAAACACAAGGACCCCAGATATCACAAAAGTAATAAGAGAAATGCAACTGAGAAATGTTTACCAAACTCGCAAGCCTCACATTTTATACAGTGCATTTTATACAAATACAATTAGCCATCCCCAACATGGTTGGGATAAGGCCTTAATGATGATGATGATGATGATGATTACTTTATACATATACAATACTCAATTATCCAAGTTGGGCTAAGTTGGCACCCAACAATTCCAACAAAACATCTGATAGTGCTACACAGATGTGCCCTAAATGCAGAACAATTGTAATCACAATAAGGAACCCCTATATAATGATAATAAAGAAAATACGACTATAATTTCTATCAGCCATATAAAATTAAACGGAAGATATGTAAGGTTTAAAACAAAATATACGAAGAGTTCCTCTACAGATGAAAAAAAAATGCAACAAGATAAATTTTAGGAATATATATGCGAATGAAACATATAATATCAATAACATACCTCTCAAGGCATCTCCACTTTCATTTCCATAAAAGATTCCACTAACACAACACCTTCTAAAGATCATTCTATTCTCAGTAAGAGTCCCAGTTTTGTCAGTCAAAACGTATTCAACTTGACCCAAATCCTCACTTATTGCAGTGCTACAGTATGTAACAAACACATCTTGATGTCAGAAACAAGAAGAATATGTAGGTTCCTATACACAAATGCATAAGGATTGCTCTCATACTTGGCTGCATGGGAAGGAGTACTAGTGTCATGATCATACATCTCCTCATCCCAGTCAATGAACTTCGCATATAAACTCTTAACTAGATCCAAAGATACCTGTGAAAAATACACAATACTCTTGGAAATGTTTGCAATTATATAGAGTCCAATTGGATAACTAACCAAGGGAAATAAACAGCATGAAAACGGAGTCCATGGACATCCTCTGCATTTTAATTGATTCACAGACGATCTCCAATGGCAATTGATAGAACAATAAATAAGAGCAATGTTGGAAAACCATGTCTTAAATTTCAAACGAATCAACTCAGTGAAGTCATGTACTAGGTCAATGCTCTGAAAAACCAAGTACGCATAAATTTTTCAGATATTATGTGGGTCAACCCAGACCCACCACTAGTTGACTCAGCCAGGTCACCATACTGGAAAAGCAAGAGAAGCATAGCATTCCTGAAACCAGGTTAGTGTTATGACTTATGAAACAATGATGGGATTTTCTTTAATAATAGAAATTTCACAGACTTATATGTAGGCTTTCCGTAAATACAAAGATTATGATATAATATATATGAGTGTGGTCAGTGGTCACCCAACCCTAGTGACCACAATCATACAGTTCTTTCTTCAATTTTCTCTCTGTTTTCTTTTATTTTGTCCAAATTTCCTATTCTAGAGTTTTTTCAAACATTAATAGGAAAACCTAGATTCGCTTTGACTAAACCAAACAACTTGGCATCAGAGCACCAAGGCGAGTACAAGACTCCTCTGTAAAGGAACTAACAGGTCAGGATTAACATCTGATAACAGATGAGGATTAATATCTGAGTGAAGTTACAGGGATTCCAGCTCTGTCCAAATTCAGCAGCAGGGTCGCCAAGTGACATTGTGTTTCGACAGAAATTTCAGGTAGCCAGCATTCAGTCTGATGGTTTAGTAATTTTTTAAGGTCATCTGAGACTTAGGGGAGGTCTGTAAGCCAGTTTCTATTCTCTCTCCTTCCCATCTAGGTCTGATGTCAGTCCCATACAATCAACGAAGGTTGGAGACTGATTAGTTCATATAAAAACAGTTTAAATAGAGCATCTTCCATGTTTATTGGTGTTTAAGTACAGTTTAATTTTAGTTTATCAAGGAAAACAATTGTTATTTGTATTAGATGCTTGTATAAGCACATAGTTTCATTGGTTCTGAATTGGGAGTGGGCATTTGTTAAGATCAGATCATAACAGAGTTATCTGAAGTTGATTTTAAAGGTCTGTTCCCAAGAACCAGGAGTGTTAAAAAGCCTGGTCTTGTGAATCCTAAGAAAGAGGGAGAAAGTTCAACGTACTCTTCCCAACAATTACCATTGAACTCTTCCCAATAATTACCTCGTGTTGTGGATCCTAATACAAAGAGCGCACCTTGTTTCTTCGATGGCAACAACAAGGATTGAGCATATTCAGATTCAAAGGCTATTTAAGGGGCAAAGAGACTTATGTCTTGTTAGGTGTCTCCACTCCTACTCTGAAAAAACCATCCAAAATAGAGCCATCAAAAGAAAGGCTAAAGCCCTTATTTTCACAAGCCCAAAGATGAGTTTTTTATTTTTAGAGGATTTGCCTCTACTCCTCTAAAGTGATTAGAGGATAGAATTGTGAGCCAAGATCTCTTATTTTCCAAACCTCTACCTGCTTTAGACATATAGACAAAAAGAGGTTGGAAACAAAGATGCCAAACATGGGTTTAGCTACATTGATAAGGGTACTGAGGAACCTCCAAATAAGGACCAAAAATAATATTCTAATTGGTAATTGAAATATGTTGCTTATAAATCTGATACTCAAGAGTAAAGAGTGCCAAGAAAGTAACGCCCGGATACTTGAATTGACTTGATAAATTGTAGGCTTTTAAATACGATGAATGATGTATTGGAATTTACTATGCCAAATTTAGAGCCTCGTGGAATGAGTTGTCTTTGTAGCAGTCCTAAACCACGTTCCACAAAGAAGCAAGCAAAGTGGACTTTTGAGCGATGTCAAACATGGGTTCAGCTACATTGATAGGAGTACCGAGGAACATCCAAATAAGGACCGAATATAATATTCTAATTGGGTTACTAAAAATAAGTTGCCTATGAATTTGATACTAAAGACTGCCAAGAGAGTAATGCCCGGATACATGAATTGACTTGATAAATTATAGGCTTTAAATAAGATTAGTCATGTATTGGAATTCACTATGCCAAATTTAGAGCCTTGTGGCCTATGATGCATGGATACTTCAAAATAGGCAATGTATCGTATCGTATCGTATCAGACACTTCACTTTTTACATGTAAAATCTGTATCCCTGCAATGTCCATGCCGTGTCCATGCCGTGTCCATGCCATATCTGGGCATCAAAGCTTGTGGCATGAGTTGGCTTTGTATCTAAGTCCTAATGATGGAACAATTCCTTGGGAGGATCTGAGTTTTCTTTTTTCCCTTCTTATTTGCATAGTTCAAAATAATGGCCTCTACATAACATAATGGTTGCATTAGCGGCCGTAGTGGTTTAGGCCACTAAGTTGTTTTGAATATAGCGACGCTATAGTCTAAAACCTAGTGGAGCCAAGAAATTTTAATTTAAAACATTGTTTTTCCTATTTCTTCTTAGTAGTGATGCATTACAAACTCGTGGTCCCCACTGGCAGACAAGCCAATGGGCAAATCTCATCTATTTCAGCTAAGGCCTTTGGGCCCAACCCATCTATTTTAATTTGTTATTTTACGTAGAGTCTAATTTCATGGTTTATGTCTTTTATTTGTTTAAGATGAGATGTTTTAATCTTGAGCATAGGATTGTCTAATGGTTGAAATTAGTTTTAGAATTTCCTTTTCCTTATTTAAAGTGATGTAAAGCCTACTTAGCAATTCAATTAGAGATGATTGATAACTAAGAAACTATAGTGCTTTTAGGTTCCTGAATTCTCTCTTCTTCAACACTCCTGAGACAGGAAGTTTGGTGTTAGTCCAATATTTTCAGGGTTTTCCTGAACTACCCCTTCGATCTTCCATCTTTATCAACCTGGCTCACATCTCAATTTGCCATCCACATCAATCGGTATCAAAGCTGAAGATTGATCCATCCCAGATTTGAGATCCAACTAATGCAAACAATGGATTGAGATGAGAGCCGGGTAGATAGGGAGGGAAGATGGAGGACATAGGTTAGGGAGGGAAACCCTCAAAATATTGGCCTCACACCAAACTCCCTATGACAAGAGAGGCAAAGAGGAGAGAACTCAGAGAAACCAAAAGCATTCTAGTGTTTTTTTTTTTTCTTTTTTGTATTACTATCAATAATCTCTATCTGAACCACCAAGGAGGCTTTACATCACTTGAAATAAGCAAAGGAAAAACCTAAAACTAATCTCAACCATTAAACAATTCTACAATCGAGATTAAAACATCTCATCTTAAATATATAAAAGACAAACCATAAAATTAGACTTTAAATAAACTAAAACATTTAAATAAAAGGGTTGGGCCCAAAGATCTTGGTCGAAATAGATGGGCCAGGCCCATTGACTAGTCCATGTGGGGACCGCAGGTTCGTTCTACATCAAATAGCCTTTTCTAAAGTGGTATCTACCCTTATATAATTTCAAATCACTAAAAAATAAAAAGATTTGTTGCTATACAAGATTTAAAAAAAATTTCCACTTAAAAACTTCACACCACTAAACCGATATGTATCACCTGCTATGTAGCTTTTGAGCCACTAGCCTCTATGCCCACCGCAACCGCTACTTCGATCCTTGCATTCTTGTATCATCTAATAGAACTCACTTATCATAAAACTAAATCAATCAAAACAAATGTCCCTTATTTGGGGCCCTCACCATGTTGTATTCCAATAAACGTTAGCCCCAAAGTCATATTGATGACTTAAAAGAAAAAAATGTGAACAAAATATTTAAAATATATATATGAGCATTTTATAGTGGTCAAATACTGAATACATTGATGAATCTATAAATTCAAAAGATGGCCCAAAAATAAACACTAGAACATAACATATTTAATAGTAAAAGAATAAGCGTCAATACGAGATATACAATATGTACTAATAAAAAATATATTTATTTATTTTCCAACATTTTTAAATATTCTGGACTTTTCGGATAATTTTTCAAAAAAAAAAATCGGTTCAAAAAAATTTGCTCCACAATGCAACACCACATCATATAGCTTTTTCATGGTCGACCGCAATGGCAATTGTGACTGCGATTTTGAACCATGAAGTTGAGTGGCATTTTTTCAAAGCTATGCATAGTAAATATACATGCATCAACCTATGGATAGGTGATAAATTATGAGTCATAAATAGGTGAAAAATTAAGAGACTCATTCAAGATAGTTTGGACAAGCCCAATGCTGGCCGAGAATGGTGTTGGTGACAAGTTGATGGCCCCTCGAGTTAAAGGGGTAGGTTGAAGAGGACATAGCAAACTATCTGACGATTAGCACATGATAAACTAGAATGATGAAACAGAAGTCATGTAAGCTTTGATGGTGGTGATATTCTAGTGTGCGTGGTCACCAAACCATAGTGACCTCAGGCATGCAGTTCTTTCGCCAATTTCCTCCCTTTTCTTTTCATTTCTTTATTTTCCTATTCTGGAGTTTTCCAAACCTCTGAAGGAAAACCTAGAATCTCTTGAATCTTGAACTAGAAAAAAAACACCCATGTTTGGCATCTCTATTTTTAGCCTCTAGTCTACTTCTCAAAATATCTAAAGCAGTTAAAAAGTCTTGAAAAATTAGAGCATTTGGCACATATATCGAGCATATACTCACTTTAAAGAAGTAGAAGCAAACCCTCTAAAAGCTGACTACCCAAAGTTTGGGCAATTGAAAATAAGAGACAAATAAAAGAAGTAGGTGAACAGTGCTTTGGACATCCTCATGGACCAGTCATCTTTTTTGTTTTTTGTTTTTTTTTTCCTTTAATTATGAGAGAGTAAATCAAGATTCAGGAACTATTCAAAAGATCAAAAATGGCTACCGGACCAAATTTCAGCCATTGGATCATCACCAATATTAAGATATTTGCCAAAAAAATGAACTATTTGATATTATTTTTTAGATTCTATGGGCCCCAAACACAACATCCAAACAGTTAAATCTCTTTAAAAGGCTGAACATGGCTATGGGATCAATTTCAATTTTCAAAGCTTGATATCCCGAGAATTTGGAGAAATTTCCGACCAAATATCAGCCAATGATGTACCATGCCCAGTATTGGATTGGTCCGTAGGCAGTTCGGCCTTGTTTTGTTTTTTTTGGTTTTTGATACAACAAATCACAAACCAAACCGTTGAAACTGCTCAGAAGATCCAAGACCACTGTGGGACAAAATTTCCACTATTGGATCATCACCAATCTCAAGACATTTAAAAATAAATAAATAAAAACACGTGAATCATTTTACATTATTTTTTTGGATTTTTTGGGCCCCAAACACAAGGTCCAAACCGTTAAATCTCTTTAGAAGGCTGAATACAGCTATAGGTTCAAATTAAAAAGTTTAATACCTCATGGATCAAGAAAAATTTGTGAAAAACTTTCAACCATTGATTTGAAGAATTCTACTTAAAAATAGAGCCTTCCAGTACCAAACATGGTTTTTTATTCTAGTCTCTTTTTTATCACTCTTTTTTTAATGGCTCTATTTTGTAAGGGTCCATCAGAAAAGAATAGAGCTACCGAAAACAAGGCCTCGCTCTATTTGTAAACACGGAACTCACCCAGGTTTAGAAAAAAAACATGCCAAAGTTGACTCAGCCAGGTGCATATTGGTTCACTATGTAAGAGAGAGAGAGAGAGAGAGAGAGAGAGAGAGAGAGAGAGAGAGAGAGTTTCCAAAAACAAAAAAACTATATTTTTATCTCCATTTACTATGAATAAACTTTTTTTACCTGCATGGTCAATTCACCAGATCTGATCAACTCAACCCGAAAACAAAATAGATCTGGTCATAATAGTATATATAAGAGAATATGCATAACTAAGGATCATGTAAGTATTTTTGGAAAGACAGAAAGTTTAAATCCATGAATTCTCTTATGGGTTCATTATGCATCACAATCAATATTCATTAAATACCAATGGTCTTTAGTGCAATGCACATGTAGCATGATTTTGATAAGACAAATAATCAGGCCCTCGCATCCATAGCATAAGGACCAGCTTTTTGACAGATGTATGCTTCTCCTTTGATTGATGCGGCCATCCACAAAACAACCCGCCACCAATATAGGTACAAGCCCAAATTTCACACCAATCAAAATGAACTAGACCGACTTATACTGAATAATGGAAAGAATAATATCGGAGTTGACCAAAAAGCAGGAAAAGATTGTTCAACGGTGCTAAACCATCTATCCATATAATGCTTTCGTTGGTACAAGTTTAAACAGCTCCAATGGCAGAGAAGCATGGGGCAGATCATGCTCCAACGGACAGCAAAATGAAATAAGATAAAGGGAGCCAGCACATTATGGATATAACTAAACTGAGAGAGAATGATACTATTCATTCGGCGACTGGGAAGACAAAGATTTTTGAAGGAAATGAGCACTCAATTGTTAGGATACTAAATTATCCTACATCACAAGCCAACAGAATGAAAGTATTTGACCAGTGGAGATGACCATTATTCCACTATATGGCTTCAACTGCAAGATGCCCTGAGTTGAAGTAAGAAAACCAAACCACCTGGCCCATTGATGAACCAATCCAGTCAAAAAGTAAATCAATACAGCAGGAGAACAATCCAAAAGAAAACCATGCCCAACAAGTTCATGATTCCAAATGTAAAATCATAGATCCTTAATGCAATGTTTAGTTGGCACCAGGCAGTAATACCAACCAAATAGTTCCCAACATCCATGATTAATATCCTCACATCAGAGGCATTATATGACCATCCATATTTCACCAACAATTTTGATTGCATTACAGAAACAAATATAAAAATTTAATAATGCATGTAAAGCAAACCTATAAAGCAATAGACTAACATACAACTACTACAACTGACCTTTATCGATATAGGTATCATGATCGAACACAAAAGCTCAAACCGCAAAGGGATGACCAAAAGCTCATACCACGGCCCTTCCTTCGGATAAAGAACATACCATAGCTACAAGGAATGAAAAAGCTAATATGAATACCTAAAAATGAAGGAACAAAAGAAGCTCAGGTAAGTCATAGATTGTTAAAATACAGCACATAAAATAAATCAAATAAAAACAACTTTTGTTCTTTGGCAGTAACCTTCCCATGTCCAAATGATAAGGCACTTAGTAACGCTTCTCAAAGAAGATCAAATAGTTTGTGAGAACATGAGTTTGTGTAAGGAAACAAAACCATTTAGCATGATCAGTTTTATCAAGAAATATAATGGAAGTAAATACAAATTTGTTACCAAAATGTATTTCCAGAGACAACCAAGCAAAAATATTATGATACTTAAATAAACATCTAGCTGTGAATGAAAAAGTACACCGGAATCCACTTACTTTCACTAAGGTATCAGTCTCCATGATGAAACACAATGCTCACTCACTGTAGCTAGATATTCGATTTATAACAAATCAACACAAAATCACCATGGAATCACATTCCAATTGCTCATTCCATGTAATTTACCGAGCACTAGTGACCAAAATATCCAGGCAGCAAGGGAAAAACACCAATTGTTGAAATTTCTCACATTGATTGTCTTCAGGGTTCAACAATGGACACTTGGAGATAAACAGTGGTTGGTCAGAGATTATGATTTGATGGTATAGAGTCCATACATCAAGTGTCTAAGGGTTCGCTAACACATCCAAATAACATCAAACCACAAAAAGAAGTTTTTATACATAAAGGTGTACGCAGAAGCTGCAAATCAACCAATGAAGCAGAATTTCATCCGATTGATCTTTGACCCAAGTGTTACTGAACTCGAAGTTGAGTTCTTTTCAAGACGGGGAGAATAATACAAATAGACCTCAAGCCACATGTATAAAGCCCAAGTAGATTTAGGATTTTTATTCACTAATTATGTCTTTAATTTCTAAATTTATTTAAAGAAATTGTAATTAGGATTTGGTTTCCAATATTATTTAGTTTCCTAGTTTAATTAGGTTTCTTAGGCCCTAAGTTATGATTTCCTATTTCTACGGCACTGTAGAGAAGTTCTCAAAGTTATTGATTAATAGATTTGGGTTTTCCCATTGAGGCGCGTCCTCATTTATGATATCTACGGAGACAGTTGAGGTGCCTACGGACACATGCTTCAGCACCTTATTGTGCTACGGCACCCCACGCAAGCTCTAATTGTAGGGCCTACATAACTCTCATTTACAAATGGGAGCTGAGGATTTGATAGCGGATGGTGTAATGGTGACCTGAAGGAGTTTATTATCCAAATAAAAAGAGTTAAGAATAAGGTTATAATGGCCAAGACTATAGGATAAATCTAAAGAACTGCAACTTAGCAAAGGCTTTGGCCCAAGATAGACTAGAATGACAAAATAGAATGCATATAACTGATCCCAACATATTTGGAATAAGGTTTTGATGATGATAATGATGGTGACGCTAACTTTATGATGTCAACCAACGCATCTATCTCTTTTCCGCAATTCTCTTTCGCTATTCCATTTTTCTCTTTTATTCTCTTCTTCAATTTCCTTCAAATTTCCATATCATCATTCCTCAAAACCAGACTGCATAAAAAATCTAAAAATCCAATTGGTTCATAGAATGCGCATATAAATCAACCAAAATAATAATTAAAAAAAAAAGGAAAAGAAACTAACCTTTTGAGCTTCAGTATCCTTCCAGACATTACCAGCAACACCAAGGACAATAACAACAACTATTTGAAAAATAAATATTGCTCCAGTCAATTTGTCAATCATTGCATCCACTGCTGTAAGTTTTGGTTCCGGTATACCTCTACTCATTCCTAACTTGGTTTCATTACCTTAAAATAAGATAAAAGAACTTCGTCAAATTCATGATTTCAAAAATTGAAGCTAGGAAGCATTTCAGAAATCATCATTGCAAAGCAAAGTTTCTCCATATGCTCTCATTATCTATTACCAATAAAATAAAATAAAAACTTCCCCACTGCTATTCCACTTAATCTTCCTATGAGAATGTGATGTGGATCAGCCCACATCCATTCATGATAATCAAGAAGAGCGAATAGATTGAGCTTTTAAATATTTAGATCCTCATGATTGGGCATAGGGGACAGGGACATGCATCTAGGAAGTCTTCAGATTAAATGGGCCCAAAAAAAGTCACCAAATATTTATTAGTTAGGATTTAAGGGAATGATGTGATAAAACACTATGCAAGTTGCAGGTCATACTACAGGTCATGATGTGACCTGAACTTAAACTGGCACAGCCAAGAAAATATCCACAAAACTGTTCCTAAGGACCCAAACGGAGAAATACCTATTTGTCCTTTGATTGCTAGGGCTGCCTTAATTTCCTTTCCCAAATTCATGATTAAAATTTCAGAATTAATATTATCCTTTATGTCAGGTTAATTGCCTATTAATTTAAATTAATTGTGTGTAAATTAATTTATGTATGCTCATTAGAAGATCCCCTAAATAATTCATGAAAGAACCCTATTAAGTTGCAGAGCCCTGTGGTTAGTCAGAGAAGACTTAGGACCAATAAAGATAATTGAAGGGGATAGTATTTTAGTACCACTAGGATATATGGGACCCAATGTGGGCTATAAGGAGGGGACCAAACCACCCCTGTAGGCACACATGGGAGTTACACTCCTAGTCTAATTGGCTAGGTTAGTTTAGCCAATGGGACCTAGTAACTAAGATCCCTAATTGAATTAGGAATGGAGGGACCCAATTGTGTAATAGAACCAACTATAGTTGCTCGTCCAAAGCACCATGCACACAATCCCATTATATGGCCAAGAGAATATATATATAGAGAGAGAGAGAGAGAATGAAGAGAATGGAGGATTGGTTAAGAGTTTTGGTGGACACCTAGGGCATCATCTTCAACACCTTCATTGAGACCGAATGGCATTTCACCAACAAGTAGAGAAGCACATTCATGAGGTTCTTTGATTCCACATTATGTGCTAATTATTCACGTCATTATTTGTTCCTCATGCTATACACCTAAACTAGTCAAAGATCATGAATAAAGATGAACCAAGGAGATACATCTAAGTAAAGCATGAATGCATGGAGAAATCATGAAGGTTGAAACCCAGAATGGGATGTCCATCATGGCCGCCTGGTCCATGGGGCACCAATGAAAATACCATTCCGGTGGAGTGGACACTTAACAGTCTGATCAGAAGGGCAAGCTCCGATGTCTTACTTGGTGAGGCCACTCACCAACAGCACATAACAGTGTCCACACTGCATCTTTATTTCATCCATCTTTTGTCCATGGTTAGTAAGACTCAAGAATCCATTTAAGACAGGTTAAATTAATGAATTTAATTGTTATTTGCTAAATTCTTTAGAAAAACTTTCAATGATGTCTTTGAATGCTAAAATGCATGGTTTTATTTAAGTAATAATTTAATTTGTAAGTTAATACTACATCAATTAAGTGATTGATGGTTATTTTAAATAAATTAGAAATGTGCAATAAAAGATGAGACTTGATCCTTACACATCTCATTGGAGGTTGGTTGGTGCTTGCCAAGTGTATGAGACTTACGCTGTCATTTTTATCACAGGAGCTGATAGCAGATTTGTATATGCAGAGTCCAGGAACAACACAATTTTGGGAATGAGTGGTGCTTGGTGCTGATTGTTGATCTTTAGGGGTCATTTGTTTCACCCCATTTACCTATGTAAACACTATACATGTGAAATGATTTCACAATGTTTGTTTGCAAATTTTACATATGGTGTGTAAACTGCTTGTGATTTTGGTGTGTAAATTGCATGCAAAAGGGCCCTTTCATTTTCACAGCTCAAGAGTGTCAATAGACTCAAGAGACAGATATGAAATTGATTGGAATGGCATGATCTGTTCCCAGCATTCATTTGGATTATAAAATGTTACAGATGCCTGTAATGGGCTACAAATCAAAAATTACACGGTGAGAATACAATCAGCATAGTCCTAACATGGTAAGTAATATCTGTGCATGATTTTAGTATTTGACTACACCAGTAGACTGGGCTTTGGTATACAGGTGGATTTGGCCTAATGGATCCAAAATGATTAATAAAGAGGTGTGGAGGAAGCTATTTCACACCCCTTTGCTTTTTGCAGAGCTATAGTACTATGATGCCCATCACGACTTTTCATTTTTTTAATTGTGGGCCCCCAAATTAAGATCCAAACAATCAAACATGTTAGGAATAACAAAAACGGTTATGGTGCAAAATTTCAACTATTGGATCATCATAAATTGTGAGATCTTTATGAAAATGTTCAAGCCATTTATCTTCATTTCTGCTTGGGCACCATTTCACGACCTAAACCATTAATCCCTTTCAAAAGGCCATTTCAGCCAAGAGGTCAAATTTCAAGTGTTCATTCAACACGGATCTTGAGATATCTTCAAAAAACATATCAACCGTTGGTTTCATGCACTACTACAGTGCATTCCACGAGTTGAAAAGTCAATTATTTTTTCGATTTTTTGGATCATCTGGGCCTCTAATGAACAATCTAAACCGTAGACACTCTTCACAAGACCATAGAAGGTTAGCGGCTCAAATTCCAACTGTTGATCCTTCATGGATTGTGAGATATTTGCAAAAAATCCCAAACCATTTGATCTTCAATTCTGATTTCTATGGGCCTTTTTTTTCTGATCCAAACCATCATCCTCTTTAGAAGGCCAACAATGCTCAGAAGGTCAAGTCTCATCATTTGATTCATCCTAGATTTTTTAAAATTTGTGCAAAACTATGAAAAATATGTAAATTGTTAGGATTATATTTGACATGTAAGTCATTTTCATAGGTAACATATGTAAAGCATTTTCACATCATAGGTAAAATTAACAAACGACCACGTGCTGTTTTTTAGTAGGTTTAGTACAGACTTCTGTATATTCAGAGTATAGTAGTACTAGGTAGATGACTATATTTTGGATTAGACTTCACTTTCCTTGGACATTAGATGTAAATAATTTTTGGTGTAAATGAAATGCTACTTTGTGCTCCTATCTCATCATCATAAAAAATAAATAAATAAATAAAAATAAAAAGAATTTCCTCTGTGATATCTGCCCAACTCACTGCATTTGAAAATAACTCTCCGAATTATGGGTTACAAAAATTCCAGGCACTACAAAGATAGCAAGCCTCTCTTGATTTTTAAATTCCATTAGTGGGTGGTAAATATTGGTAACTCAAAAGAATTCCTAACCGGCTTGTCTAGTGTTCACTTAATTTGAATTTGAAAGCAATTGAACTATGATATGAACTGGTTTTAGATTTTGTTGGACTTGATCCATGATGAATTGATAATAAATTATTTGTGAGTACTTTCTTATGAGTTGTAAATTTCGACTCTCGTTTAAGGCATTATCAAACAGTATGGCAAGCACAATGGTTATGCCTAGATGGTGATGGAGCCGCTTGGACATTAAATGTGGGAAGTTCCATTGGGCCAAATGATGCAGGACAGACCTGTGGTCCCCCATGGGTTGACCCATCTTTGGGCACAGCCCACTTATCTTATTTTATTTAGGATTTTAATTATGTTTTCAGTTATTTTAGTTAGATGTTTTAATCCTAACCTTCAATTTGTTTTAATGGTTGAGATTAGTCTAGGGTAGTTTACTTTCTCTATTTAAGCATTGTACAGCCTCAATGTACAACCTCCTTGGCTATTCAGTTATTGATTAATAAAAAAAGAAAATTCTCCTAAGTGCTTTTGGGTTTCCAGAATAGTCTTCTTCCTCACCCGCAATGGGGAGTTTGGCGTGAGGCCAAGATTTTCAGGAATTTCCCTTTGGTCTATCCCGTCCACCTTCCATCTCTGCCCACATGCATCTGGTACTCCGCTCCGCATCACCGACATACTAGTCCGCAGGCATGAGACATAATTCGATTTATGGTTACTTGGCATGGGGTTTCCTACCAAGTAACACTAACACCAGTTGGAGGCCTCATTCAGTGGTTAATCTCTACATGGAGAGTTGGGTGCAAGGGATACATTGTAAATGGAGGCTAGTGTGCAAGGGTCATTTTGTACAAATTGAAGGCCCTCAGATGCTCCTAATCTTTAAGTGTGCCCTAGTTATTGCTTGACCTAAACCTTAAATTTTCAAACCTTTAGTTTGAAATTAAACTTATGAATTGATCCTAACAACTAATCCAAATGCTTTGATATTCACCCCTAGTCCATGTCTTGTTTAGTAACATGCATTTCCGGAATTTTTGGTTCGTACTTGCCATGTATGTGTAGATTAATTATTGGATAGTATTAAGCTCATTAGCATTTTACTCATCTTTTATAGATTGCAAGGTATAAGTCAAGGACTTACATGATGATGAACACCTAGGTGGAAAGCAAGTGATCGGTTTTGACATGTGGTAGAGATTAGACAAATGATCCAAGAACTGTTAAATTACTTAGTTTTGATTAGACTTAATCATCCAGTTCCACACAATCATTTATTTAATTTGATTGGGTTGTTATTTATTTGATTACTTTTGTTTGGTTACCTCTGGTTATTTCTCAATCAGTTTAAGTGCATTAGATTTATTGTGTTATGTTATTTTGATTGAATAATATTTCCGCTGCATTTATTTGATCCATACTCCATTGTGAATGATTGTGCCATGAAATAGGAGTGATCGGATTTTGGCGGGTGACCCCGTCAGTTATTTAGGCCACCTATAAGATCTACTACTGGCCCATTTGGTCAAGCCGACCCACCCAAAGGGTTCACCCAGACCATACCTTGAATCGGGTCCACATAAGCCAGCTGGTAGGCCACATGGGCCCCACATCCCCAACAGTAGCTGGCATCCGGTCCCATTGCAGAAACTTTACAAATTTTATTTTCTTCCCTTTTTTTTAATTTAAACAAGATTTTGATGTATTTAATGCCTAGATGGATGGTGAGGATTTGTTTTAGGTCTCAAGAAGTTTAAGTGTGTTTAAAGGGCCCATATGGAACATTTAGCCTTAGGTCAGTTATTTTTTAACAAAATATTGCTCTCATTTCTCATTTGAATAGGATATTTCGGTAGATTATTGACCAATATTGGGGTGTTATCTTTGTTTATCTCCATGGTTTTCAACATTTGCCTCTAGTCATCAATCGGGTTAGGCTTAGGTTTTTGGGCTTTGCAATCAATATGATAACCTTGGATGCATCAAGTTTAAGCATGTATTTAAAGGACCCATATGGGATGTTCAGCCCCAGTTCAGTTATTTTTTAACAAAGTATTGCCCTCACACTTCTCCTTTGGATAGAAGATTTCAGCAGATATCAGCAATGTTGGGGACTAATCTTTGTTTATCTCCATGGTTTTCAGCATTTACCTGCACTTAGATTGGGTTAGGGTTGGAGTTTTGACCTTTCCAATCACTAGGATCACATTGGCTGCTTCAGAATGTCACAACATCTATTAGATGTGTAGACTATCCCCTTTGCCATTGCAAGCTAGTTAGGGACATGATAGCATGACTGAGAGTGTCAGAGTTTTGAGTATACAATGTAGCAAATGTTACAAAGATGTGTAGGCCTAACCACTCAACTGAAATAAATAGAACGAAACTAAGATACCACCTTATACTGATGTGGCTCAGTTTATATGTCAATAGGAAATGCTGCATGAAACTCATCTGGTTGTTCGAATTGCGGAGTAAGAAATATTGAAAAACCTTGTAGATAACAAACTAAAATCCTTTATTGAACTCTCAACCAAATTGATGCAGATAGACTTTAGGCCACATGAGTAGGGTTCAAGTAGCTTTAGGAATTTTTTATTCAATCATTACTGTCCTAATTTTATTTAAATGAGTTGTGATTAGGATTAGGTTCCCAATCTTATTTAGTTTCCTAATTTAATAAGGTTTCTTAGGCCCTAAGTTATCTTTCCTATATATATGGCATTGTAGACAGAATAATCAAAGTTATTGATTAATATATTTTGGTTTTCCCATTGAGGTGCATCCTCATTTATGGTATCTGTGGAGACGTTTGGAAGTGTCCACGGACACGTGCTTCGGCACTTCATGCATGCCCTAACCCTAGGGCTTACATCACAAATATAAGGAATAAATTCCCCATATCGGTTTACATTTAGGAAAGACTTCATATGGCAAACAACTCATTCCGATTGAACATGCAACAATGTTCTAAGAACTCACTAACTTCAAGATGAGTCAACCATGATGCAGGACCATGTTGAGGGGTTGTTACTGCATAACTTGTGATAAAGCCTTGGACTATTACACAATTTCCCTAAAATTCTCAACTTTACTTGGTGTGTAAGTGCATGGGTTATAATTAGAATTGGATTATTAATTCTCTACTGATCTAACAATTACATGTTAGAACTTCCACATGCTTAGGGATGAGCCAATTCAAGTAGATTAATTGCTCAGGGGTTTGAAATAATGGCTTGGCTCAGCTTGGGTGCAATAGAACCATTGTATGATATGGGACTACATATTAAAATTCAGATCTGAAAATAATGTTGCCACAGCATGTTCAAGACTCAAATTAATTTCAGATTTGGAATTGATGTTAACTTGGGGTTTGTAATGTGAAAATAGTGAAAAAGATCCAGAAATTAGGGCCCCAATGTGGTTCAGCCAATGATGGATAGGTAAATATAGGTTCAGATGGCTTGAAATGGACCTGATGGTGGGTCAGCTGGGATTAAGGATCAAAACAGCGGTTGCTGCGGGTGTAGCGGCCAGTGGCCAAAACGCTACGTAGCAAGCGCTACATAGCGATAGTGGCGCTACGTAGCGGTATAGTGGTGTGAATTGAAAAAGTCGTCAAAAAATTTAAAAAAATATCCACAAAATACAGAATATTGGAAAATGTTAAAAAGTGATACTTTTTTCCAATAATAACTAAGATAGGGGAATGTAGCAGTCAATTCAGTGCATAGAAGTTCAATATCGTTGAATGATTTTAAAATAAGAGTATTGATCTAATTTTTTCCATACATTTATGTTGGTTAGCTATGTACTAAGTTATTATTCATTTCTAAATTCTTAATTCAAATAACTAATTTAGCACAATTGTACGTAACAAAGGATTTATAAATTATAAAGTAATGCTTAAAAAACGTTTTGAGGTTCAAACCAAATAACAAATTAAGTTTCATTAAAACAAACAATGAATTTTAGTTGAAAGTAGAGAAAAGAATGCAACTGCCAAAAGGGATGTAGTACATTATCTAGAGAAGAGCCCTTGAGAAAAATTATCTCCATCGTCTTTAATTCAATAACATCTTATGTGTTTTCGTGTTCTTTTAAGTATAGAAGTGTAGAAGAGTTGCTTAGAAATATTGTTTGGAGAGAAGAATGAAAGAAGTAAGCCTTACTATGCATTTTAAAATTTTTTGAAAAATAGCTGTCAATCACACTTCATATCAACCCCGTAACAGTCCGTAGCAACCTGTAGCGGACCGTAGCGGCCGCTATGGTTGTGAGTGGCGCTAAATTCAATTTAGCATAGCGGCCAAGACCACTACGCCCGATATAGCGGCCGCTATGCTACGCAGCGGACGCTATTTCGATCCATGGCTAGGATTGATTGGGTTAGGAATAGGGTCTGATGGAGTTTAAAGGTTTCGATATGGGTCCAGCCACAAGATCTTGGAGATCTATGGCTGGTGGCTTGGGTTAGAATGGTTATAGGAGGGTCGAATGGTTGGAGTAGGTGGTTTTGATGGTCAGATGATAGGATCATGTGGCTCATGGTCTGGATCTAATAATTTGAGGGCTAGTTAGTGTAGATCTAAGAGATTTGGTTGCTAGAGGTTGATGGATGGTGTAGATCTAGGGTTTAAGGAATGCAAAATAATGGAAGAAATCAAAGGAAGAAATCAAAGAAAGAAGATAAAAGGATTAACTTACTTGGTGACGAGGATAAAACTAGTAGTTGAGGCGGGCGTAGCGACCAATGGCCAAAACGCAACGTAGCACGGGCAATACGTAGCTGTTGTGGTGATGCATAGCGGAGTGAATTTTGAAGTGCTAAAAATATTTGAATCGTGTGTAGCAACTAATGTTGTATTTTTCCAATGATTTGGAGTCATATAAGGGTAGAGACAACTATGGGAAAGGTTATTGAGGAGAAGAAATAGAAAAAAAAAATTTTTTTATAAATCAAAATTACTTGGCTTTACTAGTTCTTAGACCGTAACAGCGCTATTTTGGTGTCAACCGCAACACCCGATAATGCAGTCGCTATGTTACATAGTGGCTACTGTTTTAAACCATCCTGGGCGTCTCACCAGACTCAAATCTAGGAGGCAATATTGAAGATCTCAAGAGCACAACAATAGAGCCTCGAGGAGAACTTGAAAAGGAGGTTTTCATTTATATCATAGAATAGCATAAAAGAAAAGGGGAGCACATTGTTCCTTATGAATAAAACCCTTGGACTGAATGACATCTTTTAAAGGAAAAAAAACATAAAAGTCGCTTAACATAAGAAAAAAAAATACTTGTGAAATGAGTTGTGCACAAGGGTTGTGCACTCATATAGAGCCTTCAACGCAATTACACACATGGGCTTTCAATTTGTTCTATGCTTGATTCAGAGAGATCCAACCATTGGATGTTATCAGAATGGTAATCAAATAGTGGATTATCATTGTCTTGATAATCAAAGCTCAAACAATGATCATCCATCAACAAATTAGCTTGATCTGTAGTTCTACGCCTCCATCACTGGTAGATCTTAAACGAATTGGGGGTATTAGGATTGATGTCCCCATCAAACCAAGTCGTACGAGATGCTATCCCTATTGAGTGTTGGTGCAAGATGGTCAAGTCGCACTGGGTTCGTGGTAACCAAATCAGTCATGGGCAGTAAGTTTAAAACGATGACCAATAGAAATAATTGCCTGGATTTTGTTTCTTAAATGAGTGCAATAGTTGCTTAAGTCTTCACCAGCAGTGAACAGGATCTCATCTAATTAGTTTAAGATGGCCTTTGCAAAAAAGATCACTCTGCTGAGGATACAAAATAGATAACATTGTTGAGGTTTTTCCTATCCTTCATCAAGTAAGCAAAAATAGAAAGGAGTTAGAAGAACATTTTAATAGATACATAAAATTGTATATCACAAGACCCTTGGCCCAAAAAAATAAATAAATAAATAAAAGCATTAGCTCTTTATGTTATTGGAAGAAGACGGAAAATCTCTCTCAGCTAATAATTGGTGTAACCAAAAAGAAACAGTATGCATCTCTTGCCATTTTCTTTGCTTTTTTATTCCAAATGGAGAGCAAGGATTTAAGACTCCGACTCCATTTCATCTATAATGAACCCATGAGATATCATCTAAATAAAATTAGCGCATATTCTGCATTACAAGAGATAGATAGAACCCCCAGAAACCTAAACAACCATCACAAATGTTATTATTGGCCAAAGCAAAGAACCACATAACACAATGAAAGGTCGAGAGATCCACCGCATACAAAGAAACACTATAACATAATTTGACAATTTTGTAACAAAGCCATATAGGACAAACAATACACATACAAAGGATTGAACCACACACTTAATACCTACGTAAACAATTACACAACTGTTGGAGTTAACTCCCAGATATTGGCAACTTCATGAGATGGTTATTGGTATTGATCACTGATAAAGCATAAAAGTGAACTCCATTTATTTTGTGTGGGGAATAATGGGCTTATACCTTCGTCTTTCTAGTAGCTGTAGACAACAGTTGTTTTATGGTCTGTACTTCATCTTTTTCTATAGTAAAGTTATTGTTACCAATCCAAAAAAAAAAAAAAAATTGTAAAGCATAAAGGCGATAAAGAAACAAGAATAAGACACAATGATATGAAGTTGGACAGGCAATAGCAGTTATAAGATCATAAAACTTGCCTGTATACACAGCAACCCCACAGGCCCACTCTGTATTACGCAAGTAGCATGACTGCAGCAACGTATTGTTGATTGTCAAGGGGCACAGGTCATTATCAATAAAGGGAGGAAACAGCCTCATATTTGCATCAAATCTTCTAATATCCTTATCTGGGCTGGGACATTCAATGGCTCCCTGGCAGAAAATAAAATTGTAAACAAGTCCTAATAAAAATAGATTTAAAAAATCAGATATTAAAACCAGAAGAAAAACTCACCTTGATTTTGTGCAATAGTTCAGGAGCAAGCCCAATGCAGGCAGAGGGTATGATCCTCGTCTTCAAATCAGTTTCACCATCTAGGGCTGCAGTCTGTAAATGTAATGGGATAATAATGGCACAGCAGCATAATATACACCATGTCTCAGGAAAAATCAACACTAAAATATATTGTGATAGACAGTTGCGAGGGTGAGTTCTGAAGGATACAGATATGACAAATTGACAATTAACTTACAGTAATCAACACTCGTAAAAGCATGACAACAGCATGGACATAAAAATGATTAGGGTAAACAGGTTAGACTTCTAGTTTTGAATAAATGATAATTGTCTTAGTTTTTGTCAAGTCATAATTACCATGGACGTAACAATGTAATGTTCTACTTTTGGATGGATATATGTTTTATTTTGTTGCAGGAACATTTCACGTTAATACGAGGGTGTAAGAGACTCACTACCAGAGAAAGGGAAGCACCATGAGGGGGCCATGAGATGCAAAGATTTGATTTCAGTGCTTGTGGCCAACATGTAGGAAAATAAATCGGTGCATTGGTTGCTTGCAACTTCCAATATGGGAAAGTCATTGCTTCTTTCATTCCTGATTCTAGTAGGACAAGTGGAGCAGGCCTATTGGCTTTTTCCTGATTAGAGAAAGGAGGTCAGCCATGAAATCCATTATAGACATGAGTGCTTGTAGTCTCTACCAGAGAAGGCTAGCAGTCAAACTAGCTTCCTTTAATTACCATATGGGAACCCAAGTTTAAGTGTGGGGAAGCACTGACAGCAGAAATCTTCTCAGAAAGTTGCTCAAAATATCATTCTTTGTCCTAAGGAGAGGGAGGAAATGGAACCTAATGATGGATGAAGTCTTCAAACACTCACCACAATTCTCGGTCTTTGGAGCCATTAACATAGCATTGTGGTGCAAGACGAGCCAGGACCAGGTCCACTGGGTTAGACCCATGAGCTACTGCATTAAATTGACACAACCCATTGGATCAGCCCATAAATCCTATTGGGATCAGCCGGTTACTGTGGGAAGTTGAATTTATTTAGGATTTCAGTTTCTTAATTTCTTTAGTATTTTGAATTAGCAGGTTTCCTTTGTGATTAGGAATAATACTGGCTATAAAATTCTTAGCTTAATCTCTCTTTTCTATAAATACGCAAATCCACTTCTGGGATAGACACCTTTGATAAATAAATTGCAAATTTGATAGGCTTTTGGATATTTTGTTTCCTTTTCTTGCAAATGTGAGTGTTTAGAATCCTCTGGATTCGAACAAATCCCATCTGTGGGTTCAGTCCGCTGACCGTGATCCCCAGGCTGTATCACATTGGCAACCCAAGAATCTCCACACAAGAGGGAACCCTTATGCAATGCATTCTCAATAGTCACTAGCTAGAGGGAAAGAGAGAACTTTCATTGAATTATATATGAGAGAATACAAGGTAATTATAGAGGAGACGATGAAAATCCAGCTCATTAGGGACCCATAGAGGATTTTATTTCCCTTCCATGAAATTAATTACATCCCAATGTCTTTGTACTTGATTAGATTTTCTATTCTCTAGTGTCAATAAATATCTTTAATTGATTATATGTCAACAGTTATTTTGCAATTTTATGAAACAGGATCTTCTAAACTAAGAATCTTAGAAAGTAAGCATAGCTGGTCCAATGGCCTTGCTGACTATGGGTTAGGCCTAATGAATCACCCACGTCTGGGCTGGCTGGTTGTGCTTATGCCAATGGGCAGGCCAATAGTGGGGCTATTCTTGGGCCTGTTTTTGCAGACTATGTGGCCCATCATGAAATTGGACTGCGTCAGGGAATGATGATGCAGCATGAGGTAGCTTCCAAAGGACATGAGTACGGGAGCTTTAAGGCCAATGGATCAGGCTATGGGCAAGGTGAGATATTACCAAGGCCAAGCTGTATGTTCAGTCGATGACATGGCACTCAGAGCACTGATCAAAATAGCGGCCCGTAGCAATTGAGGCCGCTACGCTATTTTAAAAATAGTGGCGCTACAGTCATAAACCTAGCAAAGCTAAGCAATTTTAATTTTAAATATTATTTTTCCTATTTCTTATCCTCAATTGCCTTTCCTAAAGTTGTTTCTAACCTTATATGGTTACAAATTACTAAAAAAATACAATATTGTCTGTTATACAAGATTCAAAATTTTTTGACCTTTTAAAAAATTCACACCGCTACGTATCACCCACTATATAGCGTTTTGGCCACTAGCCGCTCAGCCGACTACAACTGCTATTTTGGTCTTTGACTCAAAGTGACGGTCTTGCAGAAATAAAACCAGCTAAATCATAGGCTCCACGTTAGGCAAAAGTAGTGGGACATGTTGACCCATTTGACCATGGGAAGGCATCTCAACCGAAGATTAAGGTCCTACGAAAAAACAGGGCAAGGACTGTCACCTCAATGAGATGCTTTTAAGAAAAAGAAGAAAATGGGAGAAATTTTGTGTATCCCTTGAGGGATTGACAAGTGATTTATATAAGGGCTGAAAGCCCAATCAATCAGGTACAGTCAAGCCTTTAATTAGGCATATAATTATACAATGAAATCTAGATCATAAATCTAAGCTAATTGACTTATACAGCATATTACGATTCTATCATTAAAGGCATATAATTATACAATGAAATCTAAATTCTAAATCTAAGCTAATCCACTTGTACAGCATATTACAATTCTATCTTTGACCCAGTCAAACATGTGTCAGACGTGAGGCCTGTAATGGGCCTCCATTGACAAGGGCGAGGGATGCTATGGTTAGGCATGTTAGCAAGTTTTTTTGACACTAATATTGCACAAAAATAGTAATGACTCCAAATGTAAAGACTAAGCTAGAAGTAGTAGCAGGGAATGGTCTAGGAATTACAGTGCCTATGCTATATGAGATTGGCCATTACTGTGTTGGAAAATGCAGAGACACAGTAATGCATGGGAATGTTTAGAAGAACTTGGGTTAATAGTTGTACAGTCATGTGCAATGCCTAAACAACTATAACCAAAGATCCATGTTAATTTTCTAGTGCACACATTGCACCGTCTGCATCAAGTATGCTGATGTGACAGACCACATCTAAGAATTGTCAGTTCGGTTTGGTTTGGGAAAGGATCTGAGGAGAAGCAAATTTCTCTCTTTTTCAGCAGAAGTTGATCAAGGAAAAGTTTTTGAATTGTCAGTTTTCTAAAAGTCCCTCTTCAGAATTCTCACAGCTATCAATAGGGAACAGATGTTTTCATTTTTACAATTTCGGCATAAAACAGTCATTTTTAGCAATGGCACAGGGCTTTGCATCTTTCTTCTTCTAGATTCTTTGCTCCTTCTTCACAATATAATGCTTTGACACTATAAAGCTGTTATTGTGTTTTCAAATTAAAAAAATTTGTTACCATTTAAAAAAAAAAGGTGCAGCTATTTTCTTCTGAAAAAGTGCACATAGGAGCGAAATACATTTCTTTCGTACTTAGAAAATATGACTGGCAATTGTAAAGGCTGTCAGGTTCTTCCTAGAGAGAATCTAACCACAACATAACTAGTAGTTTACTTTTAAATGTTTGCATTTGAAGTAGAAAGACAGGGATACTAGATGAAAGGTACCCTAAACAAGGTAGAAGGATTTGAAAGGAGAAAAGAGAAACAACATTTAAGCAGAAAGTGATAAAGGGAAGAGAACAAAAATTTGCAAGGAGAAACTATGGTGATGAAAGATTGAATGGTCGATTGAAATAGAAAAGTTGCAAAAGAGGTGCTTAAAGTGTAAAAAGGGAAAAGACGCTAACAAAGAATCATAGTGATAGACTTTAGATGTTAGAAAGTCATTCGAGAGATAAGACGTCACTCCAAATTTGGCAAAAGACTAGGAGTACAGAAAATTATAAAAATATATATATATAATAAGGAGTCATTCATCATTTACCTACTACACATGTAATGACACGTGTGAATCATTTACATATACATTAACATATACAAATGACACATGTAAATCATTTACATATGCAAATGATACACATGAAACAAATTCCCAAGTTTGTCAAAATCATGGTTTTCACATGTTAATCAGAGTACATGCAACGGTTCTGTGTGTATTTGAATTTCGTGTATGTTTTTTTTTAATTTCTCAAAATGAAGAATTTAGATAAGATATTTTACCTCTTAGCAGTGGTGGAGTGTGGAAATAGAATTCATGTAGCCGACCCCAACATGGTTGGGATAAGGCTTTGATGATGATGATGATGATGATGATAAGCAGTGGTGGAGTGTGGAGATTCAGTAAGTTATTCAAGAGAAACAACATTGCTACAAAAATTGGCAAGGAACTAAGAGTATGAAAAATTTTGAGTTATATAAAAAGGCAAAGAAAGAAACTAAGAAAGTGGTAAGCAGTGCGAAGTCCAAAGCATGCGATGACCTCTATAATAAGTTAGAAACAAGAAAAGGAGAAAAGGATATTTTTAAACTCGCAAAAAGAAAAGAAAAGAAAAGCAGAGACCTAGATCATGTCAATGTATCAAGGACAATGAGAAAAATGTTCTGGTGAAGGATAACGATATCAAAGAAAGGTGGAAGAAATATTTTAGCAAACTTTTAAATGAAGAACATATAGGGGATACAAGAATTAGCAAGGATACTTCATTATCAAATCATACTTTTCTCCATAGAATTAGAGGGGTGGAAGTAAAGGAAGCTTCTAAGCAAATGAAGACAGGAAAGGCAGTAAGCCTAGATGATATTCCGATAGAGATATGGAAATGCTTAAAAGAGGTTGGGGTGAGTTGGTTATGTAAACTCTTCAATAAGATACCTATGACAAAGAAAATGTCAAATAAAAAGAGAAGAAGCATTGTAGTACCTATATATAATAATAAGGGGGATATACAAAATTGTACCAACTATCGAAAGATTAAACTTATGAGTCATAAGATAAAGTTATGGAAGAAAATAATAGAACAAAGACTTAGACAGAAGACCAAGATTGCTGAAAATCAATATGGTTTTATGCCAAGAAGGTCAACTATGGAAGCTATCTTTCACTTAGGCAATTAATGGAAAAATATCGAGCAAAGAGGAAAAATCTACACATAATCTTCATCGATTTAGAAAAAACCTATGATAAGGTACCGAGGGATTTAATTTAGTAGGTTTCGAAGAAAAGGAATATCTCCAGTAGTTACAATGAAATTTTTAAGGATACATACAAAGGAACAATAACAAATGTGAGAACCACATATGGAGAAACAGGTGGATTCCCCATAACTATAGGTTTGCATCAGGGATCAGCGTTAAGCTTTTACGTCTTTGCATTGATTATAGATGAGTTAACTATGAATATTCAAGAAGAAATACCATGGTGTATGTTGTTTGCAGATAATACGGTATTGGTGGATGAATCAAGAGATAGTGAAAATGCAAAACTCGAGAGGTGATGGTGGGGCATTAGAATCTAAAGGCTTTAAAATAAGTCGTGCAAAAACAAAATATATGGATTGCAACTTCAGTGGACATATACAAAGTATTGAAACCACTATCAAAATTAAAACCCATGAGATACCACGTAGAGATTCTTTTTGGTATCTCGGCTCGATGATTAGCAAGAATGGGGAGATTGAAAAAGATGTTGAGCATAGGATAAAAGCTGGATGACTGAAGTGAAGACTAGCTTTTGGAGTGCTTTGTGATAAGCGAATACCAACGAAACTGAAGGGCAAATTTTACAGGACAATGGTTAGACTAGCTGACATATGGAGCAATATGTTGGCCAATTAAGAAGACGCATATACAGAAGATGGATGTGGCGGAAATGAGAATGCATAGGTAGATGCGTAGTAAAACTAAGAAAGAAAATATTAGAAATAATTGCTTTCGAGAGCATTTAAGAGTAACACCAATAAGGGATAAGATTAGAGAAACCCGTTTAAAATGGTTTAGGCATATTGAGCGTAAGCCGGTTATGGCACCAGTGAGAAAAAATTTAGCTGTCCAAGTAGATAGCCCATCAAGAGATAGGGATAAGCCGAAGAAAAACATTAATGGAGGTCATTAAATCAGATTTGAAGAAGTTTAACTTATCTAAGAATTTGACTCAAAATAGAACAAAATGGAGAAACAGAATTCATGTCGCTAACCCCAACAGGGTTGGGATAAGGCTTTGATAATGATTATGATGATGATGATGATGATGATGATTTTACCTCTTACCAAGTTTTAGCCATCTAAAAAAGATGAATGCTTTGGATTATGAATTGGTGGCCTACGAAAGTCTAGAAAATTAGATCTAACAGTTTGGAGTTTTCACAAATTTCTAAAAATCCATGAAGAGTCAAGTTGTTAAATTTTACATCTTAGCTTTTTTAAGACAAATAAAGAAGATGAATGATTCGGATCATGAATTAGGGGCCCAAAGGAATGAAAAAAAATAAAATAAAATTTTTATAGCCCCATGAGATGAAATATGTACTTCTCAGTGAATTCGTTTCACACCTGTTGAGATGATAAACGGTCTCAAACAAAAATGGTATGTTTTTCTACGTGTGAAACATTTTCACACCAACCAACAATCCACATGGTAACGGTTAAGCACGTGGCTCATTTGCATACATAAATGTCTCATTTTCACACTAAACAAACGACCACAAAAGGCAAAGAAAAAAGCTTAGTAAGTGATGCAAAGTCCAAAGCATGTGATGACATATAAAATAAATTAGGAATAAGAGGAGAGAGATATTTCCAAGCTTACAAGAATGTGATAAATAAGAAGTAGGGGCTTCAATCATGTCAGATGTATAAAGAGCAATGACCAAAAGGATTTAATAAAGGACAATGATATTATAAAAGGTGGAAAGAATAGAAGGCTTAGAATGAGAAAGGATACTTCGTTAGGAAGACATACTTTCTATAGCAAGATTAGGATAGCAGAAGTAAAGAAAGCATTAGCAAGAATGAAGATAAATAAATAAAAAATAAAAAATAAAAAGGCTATGGGGCCAGATGGCATTCTGAAAGAGGCTTGGAAATGCTCAGGAAAAAAAGGTGATGTACAAAGTTGCATCCATTATCGTGGGATAAACTTTGAGTCACATTATGAAACTCCAGGAGAGAGTGATGGAGCAAAGACTTAGACAAGTGACTAAGAAATCTAAAAATACAATTTTATTTCATGTTGGAAAGTTCAACTATGAAAACTATCTTCTTGGTTAAGCAATTAATGAAAAAAAAAATAGAGAGAAGAGGAAAACTCCTCACTATCTTCATTGATCTAGAGAAGGCCTATGACAAGATACCTAAAGACTTGATTTTGTACATTTTAAATAAAAGAGTGCCTAAAGTGTTATATTTACATTGGTAAAGACATGTATAAGAGCGTAGTGTGAGAACTACCTATGGAGAGATAACGTGAGTCTTCAGTTACCATAGGTCTACATCAGGGGACAGCTTTAAGCACTTATCTTTTTCATTGGCTAAGGGCAAGTTAACCGCGCATATTCAAAAAGAGGTACTTTGGTGCATGTTATTTGCAGATGATATAGTGTTAATAGATGAATCAAGAGATAATGCGCACGAAGTTTGAGAGATGATAGGTCTTTAAAACCCAAGGCCTTCAAAATAAATATACAAAGACAAAATATATAAACTGCAATTTCAATGGGGATGTCAGGGGGATGTAACTATTATAAGAATTGCAGGTAAAGAGATGCCACAAATAGATTCCTTCTTAAACTTAAGACTTGTAATTAGTAAGGATGGAGAGATTAAGGAGGGTGTCAAATATGGCTAAGAGTTGAACGGTTGAGAAAGTGGAGACTTGCTTCTGAAGTGCTTTCTGATTAACTCATACTTACAAGATTTAAGGAAAATTTAAACAAGATAGTGAATGGACCCACCTATGACCTACGGAGTAGAACACTGGCCAATTAGAAAATAAAACATACAAAAACTGAGTGTAGCAAAAAAGAGAATGTTGAGACAGATGTGTGGTAAGACTAGGAAAATATACAATAAAAATTGAGCACATTTGGGAGTAGGGTAGCATCAATAGGCAATAAATTGAGGCTCATTTGAGATGGATTGGACATACCCAACAAAGACCAACAATGGCATCTATGAGGAAAGTTTTTTTAGCCCTTGAGAAAAAGGGGTAGATCGAAGAGGAAATGGATGTACATAGTAAAAATACATCTGAAGAACATCCAAGGATTTGGCGAAGGATAGACTGCAATGGTGAAAGACAATTCATTTAGCCAGCATAGTTGGGACAAGTCTTTGTCGATAATGATAATGATGACATAGTTGGTTCCAGCAAGAAAGAACCCAGTGTAGTACCAAGATATGTTCCCAAGGCCAAAATTTTTTATCATTTAAAAAAAATGCGCAGCCACTTATTCATGAAAAATGTGCATTCCTTGCCTTTCAAGTAATTACATAATTGGTTCAGGAAAGAAAAAAGCTAGCATAAAACTATAAAAAAAAAAAAAAAAAAGATCTAATGACCAACTTTCCTAGTAATAGTTGCAAACTAGAAGTGTTCAACCCTCAAGCACCAACTCCAACCCCCTCCCCGATCTAGCATAAAACTCAAAAAAGAAAGATCTGATGACCAACTTTCCTAGTAATAGTTGCAAACTGAAAGTGTTCAACCCTTAAGCACCAACTCCAACCCCACCACAAAACAAAACAAAAAAAAACATAAAAAAAAAAAAAAAAACCAAAACCCACCCCTCCCCAATCTAGCATAAAACTCAAAAAAGAAAGATTGGATGACCAACTTTCCTATTAATAGTTGCAAACTGAAAGTGTTCAACCCTCAAGCACCAACTCCAACCCCCCCCCCACAAAACAAATATAAAAAAAAAAAAAAAAACCAAAACCCACCCCTCCCCACGCCCGCCCAAAACCACTCACACCCACACACAAATAAAACAAGAAATAGGACCTAAAAATGAGTAACCATATAAATTACTTATAAAAAAAAACTAAGATAAATAAATGAAAAGACATTATTTCACATTTAAGCAACTTGCTCACTTAAGGAATAACCAAACGCAATGTCTTCTATTGTAGAGTGAGTACATAAATTAATCAAGAAAAGGACTATAATTACCTCAACATAGCAAATCCCTTGGGGATCAGAAGTACCAATTAAAACAAGATCACATGGCACCTCATCATTCTCACGGAGCCACACTATGTTGCCAACACGAATGTCTTGGGCTCGAATCTGACATAACGCAACTTAAGTCAGCTAATTATAGAGCATTCAAGAAACCCATCAAAACCACAATGAACAATGAAAGAAACTATCAACAACATTAAAGGAAACAACGAAAAACTCAAATAATTTGATTGCTTAATAGAGACAACAAAGTGATAAATCACGTTCAGCATCATAGTTAACAAGAATAAATGACCTTATTCACAAGATGTTGTTCTTCGTTCATTGAGTTTGGTAAGCTAATAGTTACTTTCTTGTTTAACAATCTCATGCATTATTAAAGCACACTCCATTTACCTCTCGAGTTTGGTAAGCACACTCCAATCTCCCCCATTGACCTCCTGTCTTTATTTGCCCAATTGAACTAACAATAGAAATAAAGAAAAAATTCACTCAAAACAAGCAAAGGAAATGCCATCTGATCTTAGTGAGGACCCACTACAAGATCGGACCCTTGTTTGCATGAGCATGACGTGACAACCTCTAGAATGTGAGGAGAAAATTACAAGTCAAATGACTACCCATGTTGACATGAAAGATCTTGGTCCCTGCAATTCTTCTGGTTCCTACTCTCCACAAGCCATCTTCTTTCGTAAATGAACTATCTTGGAGACATTCTTCAAGAAGATGAGCAAACTTATTCCAAAACAGTTAGCATTCTACTTCAAATTAACCAAAAGCTCACTGCTTCGAATGGAACTCCTCTCTCCAATCTCACTCATTAACGACAGGTTGTTGGCAGTCTTGACCTCTTGATTATCACTTAGCCTAAATATCCGGTTCAAATAGGCAACAATTTAGTTTGTCTTTGTTCTGACTTCACTTCATTGGGCTAACGTTCTTCAAACTTTGGGGCTTACCTTCAAGGGATGATGAATCAAGCAATTCTTCTTCTCATGCTAGTTCTCTCCAGCTAACTGCCACCCTAACTCTGAATGGGCCAAATGTGTTGTCACTTACCACTTTATTGCTTGGTTCTTCCCTGATTTCCCAAAAGAACAAGAGACAGTCAATTGCTTCCCCATTCTTCGACTGAAGAAGAATATTGTGCCTTAACTCACACTACTGCTTACATTATGCCTTAACTCACACTACTGCTGAGATTATTTAGCTTCCACATCTACTTGCTGAAATAGGCATTGTTGTCAATATCCTACAATTCATATCAAATCCTAAGGAAAAAAATTCGTATTTATGTGACCAATTGAAACCCATGAGATACCACATAGAGATTCTTTTCGATACCTAGTGATGAAGGCCGATCCCATGTCCGACCCAAATCACTAGCCCGCAGGCCCAATTGATTGATCCTTGATCTCCTCAAGGATCCCTATCCTTAATTATTTACTTCCGATTTTATTTTTAGTAAGTCATGCTTATTTAAAGTTAGTCTTTCCTACTTTGGAAACAATCACTCCTATATAAGGAAGAGTCTTTCATTGTAAAAGACATGCTTTTATCAATAATAATCCAGTTTTGCCAGAGTTTTTCTCGTTCTAGTTTTGATCGTGTTATTGAGTCTTTGGATTCGAACAATCCTTCAAGAGATTGTTCTACAATCGATCTACGATCCGGAGCTGCGCCACATAGGCTCAATGATTAGTAACGATGGAGAGATTGACGAAGATGTGGAGCATAGGATAAAAGCTGGATGGCTAAAATAGAGACTAGCTTCTAGAGTGCTTTGTGACAGACGAATGCCAACGAAATTAAAGGGCAAATTTTACAGAACAGTGATTAGACCAGCTATGACATATGGAGCAGAATGTTAGTCAATTATGAAGACGTATATTTATAAGATGGATGTAGCGGAGATGAGAATACTTAGGTGGATGTGTGGTAAAACTAAAAAAAATAAAATTAGAAATAAGCGCTTTCGAGAGCATTTAGGGGTAGCACCAATAGGGGATAAGATTAGAGAAACCCGTTTAAGATGATTTGGGTATATTGAGCGTAAGCTGGTAATGACATCGATAAGAAAAAGTTTGACTATACAGGTGGATGGCCCATCAAGAGGTAGGGGTAGGCCAAAGAAAACATTAATGGAGGTCATTGAATCAGATTTGAAGAAGTTTAACTTATATAAGGATTTGGCTCAAAATAAAACGGAATGGAGAAACAAAATTCATATAGCCGACTCCAACATGGTTGGGATAAGGCTTTGATGATAATGATGATGATTTATGTGACGAATTGATGAAGGCCAAACTATAGGCCAGCCAACCCATTGGGCCCAATCCATAAGTCCAACAGGACATCCAGTTATTTAGAGATACTATTAAGTAGTTTAGTTTGATTAGGATTAATATTAGTTAATTCTTATTTTGTATAGGATTATTCTAGTATTAGTAAATTTATTTCTTAGGAATCAAGCCAACTCCTCCATATAAGGATGTTAGGCCTCATTGTTATGCATACTCAGTTTTCAATTAATAAAGTTCTCTTCAGATATTTGAGATGTTATCTCTTATGGTGTTTTTTTCCTTTTTGTGAGGGTGCCCTAGGAGCTGAATTCATCTTTGAATTCGATCAATCATTCGAGAGATTGGTCTATTTTTCGATCGTGGATTCATAGCTGCGCCAATTGATATCAAAGACGAAAAGTGATCGTCAGAGAGACATCTATAGGATTTTCTCCACCCATCTCCACAAATCCCAAATCTGTATCACGGAACCCTACCTCAGTCACAAAACCCTACGAATCCATCCCACATCCATCTCACAAAACCTAGACACCCCCATCAACCAACATTGACACCACCATCCCACTCTCGAGACCACGAAACGCATTCCCGATTATCCACAACACATTCCCCAACCTTCCCCAATCCCCAAAACCCTAATCCACCAACGACATACCCAAGCCCCACCGACCAGCCCTGAACCACACCCGACCCATGTACCACCGAAACCCTCATACCAAACCAACCCAGCCCTTCCCAGATTACAACCACATACAACCCACACCCCTATCGAAAACCAAAAACCCCCAAAACCCAAACCCCTCACCCCTCAAAACCCCTCACCCTTTTGGCACCCGGACTCCACCTAAACCAACTCCACTCCTCCCAAACCCCTATCCCTTCACTTCTATTCGAAACCCATCAACAGGAAAAAGAGAGAGAGAGAGAGAGAGAGAGAGAGAGAGAGAGAGAGAGAGAGAGAAGTGGAAGAAGGAGACCAAGGTCTCGACTAGCGTACCTAGACTATTGCAGCACCGCCGCACCTCATCACACAGTAGCAAAACCCCCATCTCACCAGCAGCAGCTTCGCCTCCTCACCATCAGCAGCCACATCGACATCCAAGACTACTCACCATTAGCCTCCCGTCCTCACTTGTTACAGTCGATCTAGATAAGCCTCCATCTTTTTTTTTCTTTTCCTTTTTCATTACCAATTGTCGAAGAAGGGAGACAAGTCCCTCCCAAGTGCAACATTCTTTTTTCATTAAGCAATTAGGCCTAAACTGTTGGCCCTGACTTGACCTGAGTCTAATTTGACCGAAAGTTCAATTGGACCAATCTTTATTACTATTTGGGCTTACAGCCAAGTCCAACCCTCTCTCCCTTTGAACTAGCATCCGTTGGGCCTCACTAGGTGCAACTGGACCGAAATCCATCCAATAGCAAAAAAAAAAAAAAAAGCCTAATTCCAATCCAATCTTTCCCAAGTCTTTAATCTAGCCCATTCATCTTAACAAATCTATGCCACTTCAAGCAGCCATAATTTAATCTCTGGGTAAGTCAATTCTTCCAAGGCAATTCAATTTTACTATCGACATCATCATGAAGATTTTTGCAATACACATGGAGATTGGTATTTTCAAAATGAGTTCTATTTTGTGTAATTTCTTAATTTGCAGCAAGAACACTTGACAGTTGATGAATATACCCGCCAAATTGGGAGTTCCAAGCTATATGTGCCTTATAGGAGGATACGATACATGATTTGGTTTGTTAGATCAGAGGCTTACAACTGGATATCTTGGAGAATATGAATTATTGTAAAACCAGTCATGAGGCATACTTAGAGGCCCTTCGTGTTGAGTATATGCTTAGACGGTCTCGCATGCAATCTGAGTCACAAACACGATTTGAAGTTTCAAACCCTGATAACCAAAGTCCTTTGCTTTTACTTTATTAACGCCTTTTAGTTGCAAATAATATAAAGAATGACGATTATGAGAATCTATCTCTTATCTTTCGGACATGAGTTAACTGCAAAAGTAGATGCTATAATGTCATTATTAACGATGACAGTGCTATGAATGTTATCTCCAAAGAAGCAACTGATAAATTGCAATTGCCAACAACAAAGCACCCGAAGCCTTATCGAGTTGCATGCGTAGAGATGGTTATGCTATTCCAGTCAGACAACAGTGTATTGTTTCAATCAAGCTTGGTTCTTATGAAGATAATGTTAAGTGTGATATTATTCCTATGAATGTTGCCCACATCTTACTTGGCCACCCATGACTCTGTCATCTTAAGGTTATCACCGACCATGCAGATAATATTTACACTCTTACATGAAATGGAAGATAAATTCAATGGTGGCTTCAAAAAATCCATTCTCATCACCACAAGCCGCCACTCCTGCATCATCACCTTCCACCAAAGAATTAAAGGAAGAGCCAAAAGAAGCAATTGACATCATAATTGCACTAAAGGAAATGCCAATCATGACAGCTAACATTCACAATGCAACAACGACGCAAGGTCAAGACAATTCTGATCTTATGGAAAATTCAAAACACGTAAAATCTGATCAAGATATTGATAATCAAGAGCCACAAAAAGTTGAGGATGAGCAAGCAACCATTACAAAATTTGATCAGGTTAGCAAAGACATTGAACATCCTAAAGATCTAATAGTAACTCCACTTCTAGCAACTCACATGGGATCACTATAAATCAAATCAGTTGTTCCACTGGTTCTACAAGAAGATCAAGTTGTTAAAGTTTCCCACATTGACTTCATCTTCAGGGATCACACATGGATATCTGAAAACTAACAATTGAAGCATCTACTAGTCCATGCACACATCCAAGTTACATTCATACATCCGAAGATGACACATCTAACATACTTTTATGTGGAGAAAAAGAATGCAACAGGCTTTTAAGCCATGTCATGCAACTACAAATCAAAGAAAAGATAGAATTTGTGCACTTGATTTTCGACCCAGGATGAAGTTTACCTCACCTTGAGGTCAAACTCCTCCCAGCATTTTCAAGTTGGCAAACTCGTCAAAGTTGAGTTTTCTAAGCCGGGGAGAGTTGATGCAAGCCAGACTATAGGTCGGCCAACCCATTGGGCCCAGTCCATAAGCCCAACAGGATATCCAATTATTCAGAAATATTGCAAGTAGTTTTGTTTAATTAGAAGAACAGCTTGGCCCAACAGTAAAGGCTTACCAATAGCATCCTGGAGGGCGCAAGTTTAAGTCACGAAAACAGCCTCTTCAAAATGAAGGTAAGGCTGCGTATATCTTGTCCTCCCCAGACCCCGCTATGCGAGAGCCTCTTACACTAGGCCGCCCCCTATAAGTAGTTTAGTTTAATTAAGATTAATATTGGTCAATTCTTATTTTGTACAAGATTATTCTAATATTAGTAAGTTTGTTTGTTAGGAATCAAGCCAACTCCTCTATATAAGGATGTTAAGCCTCATTGTTATGCATGCTCAATTTTCAATTAATAAAGTTCTCTTTTGAGATTTGAAATGTTATCTCTTATGGTGTTTTTTCCTCTTGTGAGGGTGCCCTAGGGGCTGAATCCATCTTTAGATTCGATCAATCCTTCAGGAGATCGGTCTATTTTTCGATCGTAGATTCGTGGTGCACTATTTTTCGTTCGTGGATTCATGGTTGTACAAGTAAATACAAGGATTTAAGTATGAATCATACAATTCGATACTTGTTTTATTGAATCTAACAATTCAAAAGATTCATCCAAGCAGGAATAACCACATCTATTAGGTAATAGTAGTATTTGTTTTACTTTCTTCTTAAATTTGCACTTCTCTTTTTAGAAAGTTATGCAGTGATTAGCAAAACCCCTTAAGAATGTTTGTGATTTTTGGAAGGTTTCTTAAATAAGGAAAAAGCATGTGACTAAAGGATTCAATTATATGAATGAAATTGTCGTGCAATTGGTTTTTTAATCTTTCTTCAGTAATTCTCTTCATGACACCTTTTTTTTTACCATTTGGTTTTTTTTTAATGTCATGATTTAAAGAAAATGAAAGGAACATTACAATTTGTCTGTTTTCCCTAGTAACATTGATATCTTAAACATATTTTACTAATTCACATACATCATTTGTCATAAATTAGTATTGTCATGTTCTTCATACATTATATTCTCATTTGTAATTTTACTTATGCTACTATGGATAGAAGGATAACTACTTTTTTTATTTTTTATATTTTTATAAAAAAAATCATATGATTCATGATACAAAACGATATGATTTGATTCATCCACTTCAACCATTTGTGATACAATTATGATTTTTCCAATAATGGATATCGGTATTTCCTCTGTGACTCAACTCCAGTACACAATGACAGGGCAAGTGCTAGGAAGATTGCTTATGATGATGCCTTCAGTGAACGCACCAAACATATAACAATTGAATATCATTTGTTCAAAATCATCTTCGTAACTATCCTTCTTCATGCTATCTCCACTCTTCATCAAACTTCGTCGTATTTGTGTAGAAAAGCTCATTAACATTATTGGACATGCGACTATATTAAAAATAGAGCTGTTTGGAGCATTAACCCCAATAAAACTTCTTTAACTCTCTTCTTTTCCATAAGTTATTTCAATTAAAACATGTCTTCTAGAAGATGACTTCACACACGAATTGAGTTCGCATGTATTAGTGTACAGCCTTATTGTGGTGATGAGTACCGTCATCATCATCATATCAAAGCCTTATCCCAACATACCAGCTAAATGAATTATCTTTTGCAATTCCAATCTATCCTAGGTAAAATCCTCAAGGACACTGCACTTCTTCAAATCTATCCTTTCTACCATATTTACTACCATATTAGCTCTCATTATATTAAGAAATCTCTTTGTAATCTCCACTTACTCACTTATTATTTTATGATTTGATTGTAATCGATCCACATCTGATTTGGATAAAATTATGTGATGAAAAGATTATAAATTAGAGTATGATTTCACATTGGAACAACATCACTAATTCAACAAACACTTTTCTCCTCATTTGCTCTCTCTAGTGCCCATCATTACTTTTTTGTTCTCTCTAAATATGTAGGTGGATATGACTTGATAGGTATGAAGTGGGATAAATGGGCGAATATAAAAAGGAATTCCACTATTTGATGACAACATGAATGATGTGCCTGAGACAAAGCATCAACTGGTTGCACATTATAATCATGGTTTCCAGATATTGCAGGGGTTACACCTTCATTCTCAACATTAAGCCTTCAACCACGAAGGTTACAAAGAAGACATCAATAATAACAGAGAACAAAAACAAAACCAATCAAGATTTTGGTTTTGATACCAATTGACAGCCAAGGAAGCCAAATCTAATTGTTTCAAATATTGAACCCGAAATCCCCAATCAACGAAAAAAATACTCTGTAACGACAAGGAGAAACAACAGATTGCTCATTCAAATGCAATCAATCTGCTGAGCAGAAACCTTCAATCCTTTGGGAGACAACTGAAGAAGAGATAGAAAATTGCACACAAAACAATTTTATTGCAGAAAAAAATCATAAACAAGCCTTGGACATCCCACACATGCACATGTTTCTATTTTTCCAACAAAAATAAATCCCTAAATATATAACAAACCTCAGCCACTCCGTCAAGTTGCAAACAAATAAGGGAAACCTAATTAAAGAGTCCTCATTAAAAGCATAACGAAAGTAAATCAAAAACATAAAAAGAAACCGGAAAGAATATTTCCAAAATCAAAGGAGAAAATTTAGGGAGAAAGCGTCTAATTTTAAGGATGAACCATGTACAGGTATTTTGTCATAGACTCGGCTTTAATTGGTAGGCCTCATTTGACAATTACAGTATGTTAAAGGAGAGGAAGATTGGCCTCTTCTTTTTTCTTTTTCTTTTTTTACTTATTTTTTAGGGGTAGTTGAAGGTATGTGCAAATGATGTTCTGCTGCATTCTTCAATTTTTTTATCCTACATTTTGTATCTGAACCTATTGTTGGAATGTCATCTGTCGCTCAATCCTAATGTTGGAATCACATTCGGAGTTGGTATAGGCAATAATCAATCATTTTTGCATTCTACAATTTGTTTTCCTTTTACTTTGTTAGAGTTCCATATATTCACTGCCACTGCCACTGCCACTGCCACTGTATAGTCACTTTTATTTTAGTGCCCCTCCAATCTAGCAGTTTTTCTCTAAAATGAGCCTGGCTGAGTTAGGGACATGCCTTGTCTTATGCCTCAGGCACCAACAGTCCCAACTGCCTTTAGAGCCTTGAATGCGCCTTGACTTCCTTTTTATTCAGAAAACATGATAAAATGGAGTCATTTTCCCTTTTTTTCTGGATAGAACAATGTATAGGTTCAATATAAAACATACATAATTTATGTGAAAACTAAATCTAATTGATACATTTGAATTGCAAACACTCCAGCAGTCAAACCAGCCATTTTAGTTCCCTGTATGGCATCTGTTTTTTTCTGGTACGTCACAAGAAAATATTTCAAGCAGAAATTGAAGAAAGAATATGCATACCTGTTTTTTTATGCCGTTCTTTACAACCCAAACCTCTTTCTCATTTGCTTGCTTGTCAGATAAATACCTATTGTAGTCATCCCAGGCCTCTTTTGTAGCGGATACAGCAAATATGAAGATTAGTGGTCCCCATGTACTTGCAGGATTTACAGGAGTGATAAGTGACCATAGCTGGAGGCACGCAATTAATAAAAAGTATTGGTTCATGAACCGACTGGAAAGCATACACAGAGAGAACATTAGGAAAATACACATTAAATCTAAACAGAAATTGTAGCATAGAGAATTTGGGAGCACTTATTGGAGAAAATGAAGAAAACAATAGACAACTAGAAGGTAGAGACTAGAGATGCATTAACATCCAAATGAAGAGCATATAACACTCTGCATGTCAAAGTATTAGGAGTTGGTAATATCATGTAGGGTGCATGTACTTAGCATGAAGGCAGTTATGACTGACCTTTGCTGAAAACCAGGCTGGTATAAAGATAAGATGTGCCTCAGGCATACATTATAGATGATCAATCAATTTTTCCCAACTGTCATTTTGTTTTATCCTCAGATAACTTCTACAGCATGTTTGTATGCAACAGTTTTCTGCAGCATTTTAATTCTACAGTGATTTCACTTTCTGAGGAAAATGGGAACAAACCATTTTCTATGGTGTAAATTTCTATTGTTTGGTGCAGTGGGTCATTTTATGTGACAAAATGTGTTTCTACTTCGTGACACTGCAGAAAATGGTCCTTTAACCCTTTGATCTGACTGCCTTCTGCAAAAATTGCAGAACATGCTTTTCACCTCATCAAAGGAAGACCATAAAAAATATTTACATGGAACAACAAAAAATCATTCTCCCTTCAAAAGCATGCAGTTGATTAGAAGCTGTTGTGAGGAGCTATAAAGTGTTGATTCAGCGATAATTCTATTTTCAAGTAATTTTAACTTTTAAGGGACTGGTGTCGCACTGGGATAGCAACAGTAATGGGATTATTTAGGACTGTTTCAGGTGTTGGATCAGAAGTTTTGGTCAGCAAAGTAAAAGAGCAGCAATAAGAGATTTTCAGCCTAGGAGGATTAAGAACTACTTGAGAGGGCTAGTTAAGTCTTTGACAGTAACCAAGAAGGGCTTAGTAGTGTACAGGTCCTAGTTGATGAGATAATAAAGATAGAAAGGTGGGCTTGTTTTTTAGGGAGTCAGCTTTATATTGGGCTGTGGCAGACTCTGAATCTTCCTCATTTTCCTCCTGCTGCACTTCCAAATAATCGGTCAAATTGTATGACCATCAAGGAATCTTTTTTTCAATTTATTATATTCCAATAGATTTCTTTCAAATTGTTTGATTATTTGGGTCAGTTGTAAGTGTAACAGCATCAAATAGAATTTCAAACATTTTGTTTGATTGTCAGAATCAAATCTTCTTTCAGATATTAAAGCAAGTCTTTTCAAACACAGACTAAACCAGTTGCTGATTTCCTAGCTCGTTCACTGATGGAGGTCAATAAATGACCAATGTCTGTTGATAATGATTCTTCATTAATTGGCCCATTTTATGTCCAAATTTATTGTGATCAGTAGGAAGCAAAGCATAAATCTTATTGGGGTGCGGCAGACTGTCACCAATTCTTGGACCAATGTAGCTATAGGGCTCAGCTTCAGATTTGGTGACAAATAAGGTGGGGAGATTAGGTTCAGCTTGGTGTTTAAACAATCGGAGTTGAAATTGGGACAATGTGGGTGAGGTTTTAAGGAATAAATAGACGTTGCAAATTAGAAAACTTTGTGGTAGGATCATGGGATTGGTTAATAAGGGAAACAAGGATTTTCGGATTTGGAAATTGGCACTTGATCGGGGACTGATTCTCAATGGAAAATTTTTGTCCTGTTTGAAGTGGGGATCATTTTGGGTCAGAAAATTGAAAGATTGAATGGGTTTCTGATAGTGCACATTGGAAGTAATGCTAGGATTAACTTTCAAAAAAAGTTATTCTAGTGTTACAAATTCAGTATTTGAGAGGTTTTGCCTCTTTATGATAATTTTCTCAATAGCAACCATGGGTCTTCTTGAAGGTGAAGGATTTCTTGATAAATGTTTTCCAAATAATGCCAAATTTCTAAAAGATAATGACATCAATGGGAGCACTGAATTGCATAATCTTACGTTTAAACAAATTCAAAATCAAGATATGTTGCCTATTGTAGAAAATAGACTTATCGTTCCACATGGCATTACTATGGAACAACAAACTATCATCACAAAATCGCTCCCCAATAAGAATGTTAAGACTCACCCAGAGGATACACATTCTAATGGAAACGAAACCATTCAGGAAGAATTAGAGAGATCCCACTGTCAAAGGAAATTGGCAATTCCTAATGATTATATTGTGTATCTACAAGAGGCAAATAGTGACAATAGAATTTAAGAAGACACACTAACATTCAAAGAAGCCATAGATAGCACAAATTCTAGTAAGTGGTTGGATGTCATTAAAGAAGAGATGAATTCAATGGCTATTAATAAAGTTCAGGATTTGATCAAATTTCCAGAAAGGTCTAAAGCAATCACCTGTAAATGGGTCTTTAAGACTAAGAAGGACCCCAAAGAAAACATCAAACAATATAAGGCCAGATTAGTAGCCAAGGGATTCACTCTAAGAGAAGGTATAAATTATAAGGTAACTCTTTCTCCAATTTTGAATAAAAACTCTTTAAGAATCATTATAGCTTTGGTGGCTCATTTTAATCTTAAGCTACATAAAATGGATGTTAAGACCATCCGAAGGTTTTGTAAAATAAGTGAAAAACTAGTTTGCAAATTAAAGAAATCCAATGGACTTAAACAAGCTTACAGGCAATGGATTTTAAAGTTCAAAAAAATATTACCTATTTGGGATTTACTAAAAATATTGCCGACCAAAGTAGTTATCTGAAGATCAATGGGAGAAAGTTCATAATTTAAAACAATATGTGGATAGCATATTACTAGCAAGTAATAATTTGGCTCTCAACACAAGGGTTCTAGCAATGATTTGTTTGTTCAAATCAAAGCCAAAACTAATTCCTTAAACCCAATTTAAAACTCCTTCCTAAAATCCTAACACAAATTACAATAACAAACAACCAAATCTTGTATCATAATTAAATAAAATTAGCTAACTATTAATAACATGCATCAATATCTAAAAATCAATAATGACAAATTAGATGCATCTCCCCTCCCTGTCTCTAATCTGAATATTGTTTGATTTTTTTTATTGAAACGAAATCAATCTCCATCAAGAGAGCTTTTTTCAATAATGGGGATTTTTAGAAATATTGAATTTCAGGAAAATCCCCCATTTCTTCAAAATCTTTTATGAAGTAAGAGAACCCATTCCAAAAAAATAGAGATTTTCAAAAGATGAGGATTTTCAAAAATCCCCCATTTCTAACGTCATCATTTCTAATAGAAAATTCTTACACTAAGAACCTAACAAAACAGCCATTGTAACATTTAAAAATTGTTTAGCACCGATACACAGGGAAGGAGATGATGTGAGCTAGAGCCAAAGGGAATTATTTGCCGCTGATTTAGAGATTTCTTAAGAGAGGGAGAGGGTGAGGGGGAGAGACACAGACCGAGATTGGATTTTGTTCCATGAGGGCTGACGAGTTTTGTTCAATGGGGGCTAGGCCAACCCATATAGCCCAATGGGCTCTTTTCAGGATTTTGGGGGGCCGAAGCCCCCAGTCACCAGTCACCCATACCTAGGTCCACCCATCAATGGGAATCAGCCTAAGAGTCAAAGCTTGGATAAATTTGGCCCCATCACGGCTAACGCCACCAACATTAGCACCCCAGCAGGTGGGCAATTTGTCCCTCTTTTTCTGCAATAGCAACCTTCATTTTGGAATATAAAGGCCCGCATCAATCCCAAAACCACCAATTCAGATTCAGCATCCATAGAAAAGATACAGATAACCCAGCTTGAAGCATCAATGGAACCGCAAGGAAACTCCAACAAAAAATTGAAAGACGCATCCCAATCACAAACTCCTTCAAACTACTGTCAAAAATAGGCACACTCCTCGACACTCCGAAGGAGCAACCAACGAATTTCAGGGAAACGAAGAAAACAAAGAAGGAAAAAAAATATATACCAAGCACATAAAGATATTGATATATATATATATAGAGATAGAGAGAGAGAGAGAACAAAGAAGAAAAAACAGCAAAGCCTTGTAAAGGAACACGGACCATGTAACCAAAAAGGGGGCTTCCAAACAGCACATAATCGTTCAATTTGGAACATTAGAACCAGTCCAAACTAAAATTTCTATGTCTATCATCTCATGCTCCCAAAATGAAAACGGAACAGTGTGAAAAGACTGACAAAAGACCCCAAGATATGATCCATCCCTAACTATCGGGGAACGATGATTCTAGGGTTTTGATATAGTTCCTCACACAACAGCTAAATGACCATGCTCGAAGGCTGAGTATGAAGTTCACTTGCAAATTACAAGAGTAGATAACTTGAGAAGTGCACCATATAAGCCCAAAAGAAGGGGAGTGCGAGTATCGAAAGAAGATGAGCAACATATGCTGTTGTGAATATAGTGGAGAAGCAGCACTCTCAAAGAAGAAGGTCACCCCATTACTGAACAAAGCTTTTAGGCATCAGACATAGGCCAACCTAGAACTCAGAGACTTGCAATTCCTGATAAAGACAGCCAAGTCCACTCTTCCGAGTTTAGAGATCATGTTGAACAAAAGGCCCAATATGTTCCAAGCAATGGCGGGCCCAAGATTTTTGTTTGGGTGATGAGGGCAATAGTCAAGTGAAGAAGTCAAATAATAAATTTGCATTTTCTTAATGGCTCATTTATGGGGTTTATCGAATCTCGCAGGCGCGAGTTACACTTGAGTACACCCCTGGTTCCAGGCTAGCCAAGCACGGCTTCACCCTTTGAGTCCCAGGCTCACAGCATTGGTACAATGGTTCAAAATTGCGGTCACAATCACCACCATGGTCGATCCTGAAAAGAGATACAACGCAGCATTGCATGGAGGTTTCACAGCCATCATGGTTCATTGGTGAGTGAATTTTTTTGGGTCCGAAAATAAAATTCAAACAAAGCAGAATATTGAACAAAGATCCTGTGGCACAATAAAAGCTGTTCACTGTTGCAACCTTGAGGTTGCGGGTTGAAGTCATGTTACCAATCCAAAAAAAAATTGTAAAATGGAGAAGGGTGCCTATCAACAAGTGAGCCACTTCAAAGCACTCACTACGAAACCCCTGAAAAATGATGTGCTGAAAATCAAACAATTCTCCACCACATTTAATGACACTGCTTTCAGGGGCTCCAGAAGCTACTGAAAGTTTACATAAATACATGGAACAAACTTAAAGCGTTGTTTCTAAAACAGTTGCTAGAAGAATTCGAAAAATGTTATGTCTCAGGTCCAGAAAGACACAACAAGGAAAGCCAATTAGAGACTGACTGCTGGGGAGACCTTGCCATGTCAAGACGTGGATCCACAATTAACTTTCGAGTTCTCTGTGCAGGAAGTTGACACTAAACGCCAAACATGCTTCATAGGGATGAAGATAAGAGCTACAACCAACTAGTGAAAACAGCTGCAAAGCCATAGTAATCACAGAACTTTTGCAAGAAGACAGGAAAAAGAAAAGCAAGCTTAATTTGACAAAGCACAATTGAAAGAGGGGAAAAGAAAAGAAGCAGAAGCACCACTATAGCATTCTCAAAGCCTCTGAGAGGCACCTACAGAAGAATCAAAAGGCTAAAGGTCCAATGATGCCCCAAAAAACTATGTGAGCAATCCAATAAAAAAATATGAATTTGCTGTTGGCAAAAGAAAATCTACTTTTCAAAAGGCTTATTGAGCACGGAAAATGCCACCAAATGGGAAAGTGGCAAAAAAAAAAAAAAAAAAAGGAACCCATGGTAATTTGCTCATGAGAAGAAACAGTGTTTCATTTGAAGGTGAAATACACGAAATCATAATTAAAAGATCATCATGTTAGAAGACAAAGGATTAGATCTACCTTCTTTCAAGTAACAAGTTTCCTCCTTTCAACAAATCATGGAAAGCCCAATAGCAAGTGCCAAAAGAAATCAAAGCAATCACTCAACCATAATGCAACACATTAATAAGATGAACTGTTATCATAGACTTAAAAAGTTCTTTGACCAAAATCTATCAAAATAAAATATCCATGTGTTTTAAAAAAAAAAAAAAACTTTCAGTCTTTAAGGGGCCATAAATTGTTTGCAACAATTTACATAGGTAAGTGAGATGCTCCATAACAGTTACACACCTATCATGTTTGTTTGCATGCAACTACACATCACATGCATAAATCTGGTAAGAAAAACAACTTATTTCCAACCCAAGATCTATACTTTGATCCCCCTTTTGAACCACTACACACCTCATGCATAAATGGCCTCAAAAAGGCACAGCTACACTAAATCTGGGGTAACCGATTCCCCTCCCCCTACATGCCAAGCCCATAAATCAAGATTCAAATCATTCATCCTCTTCAAAAGGCCAAAAGCCAAGGCCTAAGAGGTCAAATTTCAGCCATTTATTCATCATAGATTTTGAGATATTTGAGAAAAGTCCAAACACTAAAATCTACCATTCTGAACTTCTGTAGGCCCCATTTCCACAATCTGAAACGTTCATCCTCTTTAAAAGGTCTAAATATTTCACACCTTGGTTCATCATGCACCATAGCAATATTATGTGAAAAACTGTGAATTTTCGGACATACCTAGTGTAAATGATGTCATTTTCATGTCCCTTGGGGCCAGTCCTTGTTTTTTCCAATTTTTTTATTCCTATGAGCCCCTAAATCATAATCTGAAACACGATGGCCAGTGGATCATATTATAGGTTTAATCCATCATGGATTTTGAGATATTTATGAAAAAGTCCAAACCATGAAATCTGCTCTTATTGACTTCTGTGGGCCCTATTTTCATGATCCAAACCATTTATCCTCTTTAGAAAGCCAAAAGCGGCGATCAAATCTCATATCTTAATTCATCATGGATTTTGAGAAATTTGGGAAAACAAGTGAAACTTTGGATGCACTCAGATTTGCATGTGAAGAGATGTGAAAATGACAAACAATGGAATGGGTTTCACATGTTTATCATTTGCATATGAAATGCGTGTGCGTCATTTACACATGTGAATCATTTTCACATAAAACAAATGACCTTAAGCAAACAATTTTGCCACTTAACCCATCATGAATTTTTAGATATTTATGAAAAAATCCGAACCATCTACTATTCTAGACTTCTGTAGGCCCCATTTTCACAATCCAAACTGTTTATCCCATTTAGAAGGCCAAAAGCAGCTAGGAGATCAAATCTCTTCTCTTAATTCATCATGGATTTTGAGAAATTTTGTGAAAACAGGTGAGTGGATACAATCCGATTCACATGTGAAGAGATGTGAAAATAATAAACAATTAAATGGGTTTCACATGTGTATCATTTTCATATGAAATGATTTTCATTGTAAAGGCTGCACATGTGCATCATTTACACATGTGAATCATTTCCAAAGAAAACAAACAACCCATAACGAAACAATTTTCTCATCCTAACATTTGGAGGGACGGCTTTGATGTTATATGCAAAAAAAGGAAAAATGAAAAAAAAAATCTTTAAAAAATGGGGATTCATTGGAACCGTTAAAAGTATGTTACTTCAAGATAAGAATGCTCCAGCAATAAAATCCATGAGAGTGGACGATATTAAAGAGACAATAAGTAAAACCTAATAGATAGCTGACAATATTAAAGAGACAATAAGTAAAACCCAGCAATAAATAATCACCTGAACTGTTCCCACAGATTTTTCGGGATGAAATTAAGTATAGTATATTTCCTGTTTGATAAACGGTTGTCACAATAATGATCTTCTTGATCACTGTCATTGATGTTGACATAGCGCTTCATTATGACAGAGAAAGATATGATCACATGCTATAAATCTTCCTTCAAAACGCCACCATTGTTCAGAGAAATACACAATCCTCAATACAATCAACACTTAAATGGCATAATTCCTGTAAAAAAATAGAAACTCTCGCGTATTAACTTAATTCAATTGAAAAAGCTACTTATCTGCTGAATAACACACATAAAATTGTTTTTTATTTGTATAGGAAACCCCAGCATAGTTGGAAATGTAATGAATAGTGGATGGTAAACTAAAATCATGTTCACTCTAATGGTCCATCCCAAAAATGGTTATGGCCCATTTTGTTACATAGGAAAAAAAATGTCAAAAAAGAAAAATATCTCAGGGACCAATGCTGATGAATGGCATGCATTTTTGTATATTAAATGAAAAAAGGAACATGCTTTATACTTCTTCCAAAGCTGAACTGTATAGAAAGAAGATACAGGGGATTTTTGATGCCTCAAACCCAAGGTTTGCATTATTTTCCCAAAAAAAAAAAAAAAGGTTTGCATTGCATCCTCAGGCCTTCAGCTTGCAGTACGAGGCTCGCAGATGGGTGAGTTGACTCTAAAAGGACGACTATATTGTGAGGCAGCGTCCCAACTATAGTTCTTTCTAAACTTCCAAATACAACTAGAGTCAAGCACATTGAACCTCCTTCACATAATTTGAGTACTCTAATGCTCCTTTCCATCATCGAGATTACCAATTTCCTTAATTGCTGCAAAATGCAGACCATCTTCCTTCAGGATTTGATATTTTCATCTGGTTAATTCCATTAACGAAAGAGAAAAGGTATACCATTGCAAAAATAAATAAAAGTTTTGATATTTAGCTTTAATTGTTTCCAAATCTTTAACTACTCTAGGAGTAAACTTGAGTATAGCCTAACAGAGTGAACATCATTTCTATTTTGTTGTTATGAGGCATCTCTCCCCTTACTCTTCTTATGAGTAATATATACATTATCACATTTCACATACCTAGAAGAAATCCTCGACTTAGCAAGTTTCCATTATGAGCTTTGATGACCAAGTGATGTGAAGTGGGGTACCAGGTGCGGGGCAGGTAGAGATGGAGGGACTAGAGATGGAGGGTTGACTTTACGCCAAACTCTCCATCGTGGGTGAGGAAAAAGAAATAACTTAGGAAAACCCTAAAATCACTCTCTAACTGCAGCCAAATGAGTCATTACAATACTTAAATAGATAAAAGACTAACCCTAAAACTAATCTCAACCATCTAACAACCCTACGGTTAAGCTTAAAGCATCTTAATTAAAGACATAAAACATTGAAATAAGTCTAAATAAGATAAGGATATGTTGGTTGGGCCCAAAGGCAGGTCGACCCATAGGCCTATCCTACATCAAAACTACCCTTCTTGATACAACTCGACCTCGAGTTTCATAGATGTCCGCTAGGATCAAAAATGAAATGTATGAACCTTTGATTTGCCGGTTGATTCTTGACATTTGTGCATGGCATGGAGGTCTCATACGATATCTTCTTACACTTCTAATGAGGCTTGAAATGCTAATTCTTTTGATGCTTGACTTGAGCTTGGGTGTGTAATCTAACCGTGAGATACTTCAAGTGTCAAGTCTTCATCATACGATCGCAATCTTCAGGTTTCAACCAATGATCCTCAAAAATAAAGTCAATATAAGGGACTTCAACAGATTAATCATCTTGTGAACCCTCTACAATAACCAATTTGTTCTTCGATGTTTCAATTGGCTTTTCTAAAAGTGGCATTACAATCAAGTCCATTTGATGCTTAGTTTCCTTACTAACCATATCTTTGGCATTCATGTCTTCTTCATTCATTGCATGTATTTGTTGATCAACATTGCCCAAAGAAGGCAATTCGAAATTGTGCATCAATTCGAAAGTCTCACTTGGATCACGAGACCCACATGTTGTTTCTTCAAAAATTGCAAGGACTTACATTTTCCTTGATCTTGTGCCTCAATCTCAGGTTTAACGTTCTCCACAATTGGTTCCACAACATGGCCTTCTATTACTTGCTAAGAAGAACAGATATGGACATAGGACACGGATACGACACGACACGACACAACACGGATACGAACACGGGGATACGGCAAATCCTAAAAATGTAGGATACGGACACAACTAAGACACTGCAAATAAAAAATATTTTTTTTTATATATAATCCAAACATTAAAGAATAGTTATATTTTTTGCCAAATTAAGAGGCATAATGTCACAATTAATAGAAAAGAAAAACATAACTAACATTGGAAAAGTCGAAAAAGATGAAACTAGCAAAAAAGAAAAAAAAAGAGTTAGAACAAAGGAGAGCCCAAAAAAAAAAAGGAGAATATTCGGGAAATTTCATATTTAGTCTGAAATTGTTCTTGAATTATTTATGAACTTTTAAAAATTCATTTAATACTCTCTTTGTTTTTCTTTTTTTTTATAACAAGCTTTAGTCACACAACGAGAAAAAAAATAAAAAAAAAGAGGAATTTAAAATTTTAAAATAACCCCGCCCTATCCATCCATGTCCATGCTCCCCTGCTGTGTCCAAATTTAAAAAATATAAATATAAAAATAAAAAATAAAAAAAAGACACGTGTACGACACAGACATGGGGACCCAAGGCACGTGTCCGTGCTTCCTAGGTTGCTTGTGAAAATTTTTCTGCTTGCAACTTGGCTTTCAAAGGCAACAACATTTTATCAAGCACTCAACACCGATCGCTTCCCAAAATGCTTCAAACATGGTCTCGCATTCTTTCATAGTATTCCATATACTTGGCCTCAAACCTCTAGTAAAGATAGTAACACAATGTCCATCATCCTCATCTACTGTACACTGTACTTGTAGCATGAAAAATTCATGAGAAAATTCATCAACTATCAGCTTGCCTTGGCTCAAATTAAGAAATTGATCAAAGAAGACTTTATTTTCAAAATACCATTGTCTATACTTACGCATATAGATAATTCTATGCAAATCATTATGGATTTTCAATAGCAGATTATCCTCTGATTCCACATTTACTTGATGCAAAGGGGCATAAAATTTCATGCTCTTGAAAAAACTAGACCGACCGGATGTATAGATTTCACTGATTGGAGTTTGCAAATGAAGACAGATTGTTGATCAATGCTCAGATGGTTTCAATATATGAAAAACTAATTTGGATCCTTGAGTTGTCAAACCAATTGTTGATTGGGCCTTTTTTTACACAATTGTTGAAGTGTGCTTCACCTGAGCTGGAGATGACTCGATCTAACCTAGAATTAGAACCAAGACCAAAACTCATGTGGCCTGTACCCCGATTAAAAGAAAACTCAAAGCAAAAATGGGTTAAAGTGGGTCAGGACAGACTTGGATGAACCTGAAGCTTACTTGGCTTAGGTGTAGGGCTGCAAACCAACCAAAGAAAATTCAAAGCAAAAATCAGTTAAAGTGGGTCAGGTCAGACTTGGATGAACCTAAAGCTTAGTTGGCCTAGGTGTAGGCTTGCAAACCGGTCAGTTCTATTCTGGAACAAGTTCAGAACTAGTTTCATGGTTCCAGAACAAGAACCGTTAATGAGAATATGGAACCAGAACCGGACCCAGTTCCGTATAGGGTTCGGGTCTATGTAGAGAATGCTATGGAGAAAACCTAACTTTTACGAAAAATTCTTGAAAACTAAGTAATATATCGGGTCTCAAGTCCACGAGCCAAAACGAAGGTGGAACCATACCCGAAACTATTTAGGTCAAGGGTCTAAAAATAGGATCCAAACCTTGAACCATTTGTCAGAACCTAAATAAAGACCCAAACCTGATTATTAATAGGTCAGAACCTCCAGATAATTGGAGACTCAGGGGCCCATTTGCAACCCTACTTAGGTTTCTAGCCCAATAATTGAGAAATGCAAAACTAGAGTGGCATGTGCAGTAATGTGCTTCTCTACTCTTCTTGGACTTCGTGTTTGCAAAGGAAGAAAAGGGAACAAAAGGCATTTCCCTTTCTGTAGAAAATACATGAGCTCCTCTACTTCGTCTTCAATCGATGAGGGGAGGAGGAGAGTTCGCAAATGAGGAGAGTACATCAGTGACGGCAGAGGTGCTGCGACAATGGGGCAAAGTGGCCACTGCAGACATGGTGGTGCAATGGAGGCGGTGTTGCGGCAAGCTAGTGAAGGCGGCATATGCAACGTTGATGGCAATGCTCAACAGCGATGCCTCTAGAGATGGAGCTGGCGAGGAGCAATGTTGTAGTGTAGGCGTTGGACAAGGGGGAGAGTGACGGTAGCAACAATCCTCGATGGCGATGAACACGGTGCTGATGCCGATGCAACGGAAGAACATTCGCTGCTGTCTAGACTGGGTTTGGTTAGGTAGGGAATGGGGAATTTGGGATTGGTAACGATGATTAGGGTTTTGGGGCCTCCAAATTTTGGGTTTTTTTTTTTTTGGTGGAGGGGGGGGGGGGGGGGAATTTCGATGGATGATGGTGGGGATGGATCATATAGGGCTGGGCTAGGGCTCTACAGATTTGGGGTCCTCGGTTTTGGGAATCAATGAAAGCATGTAGGCTTTAGATTCCGAATAGGAGTTGACCCTCAAGGAGAGTACTCGGCAGGCGATGCTTTCTACTAAGCTGGGTTTTTGATGGATCGATTAGGGTTTCAATGGGAATTTGCAAATTTAAAAAAAAAAAATGGGTTGATGAGAATGGGCTCCTAGGAACCGGATGATTTAGGGTATGTCAGGTTTTGGGGTTTCAAGATGCAATTAGGTCTCAGCAGTTTGGATTTGGGTCTTGAAGTGTTAGCAGAAGTGGATCTTTGGGTTTGGGAGTTCTGGGGTTTTAGGGTTCCAAAATTGAGGTTTTTTTTTTTTTTTTTTTTTTTTTGGAGAGGGGGGTGGGGGGACGGAATTTTAGGGTTTAGGGCTATCCATGTTTGGAACGTTGGATTAGATGATTGGTTTGAGGGTACCAGGATGGATTGATGTGGTCAAAGAATGACAAGGAGGTGGAGCTTGGCAATGGAGGTGTAGCCACAATCGTTTAAAAAATTAGACTCAAGACCCGATTCAGTCATGACCGAGTCCAAGTTGACTCAGTCGAGTCGCAAGTTACTCAACTGAGTCCCACGATTCGAGTCCAAGTCCATGCCGCCTAACTCGTATGGGCTGCGTTTGAGTCGACTCGAACTCAGGTAATTTTTTATATCATGCTTCAGACAGACGCTAACGGTGTCAATATTGATGATGGTGGATGACATCCGCAGGAATGAGGGATTGTCGATTGTCAAATCCAAATGGATAGATCGTTAACTCCGATACCAATTGATGCAGAACAAGGTACTAGGTGCAGAGAGGGACTAGCGACGGAGGGAGGAGGGGTACATCAAGCTTTCGCCTGAAAAATTGGCCCCATGCCAAACTCTCCATCACGGGTGAGGAAGAAGAGATAACTCGAAAAAACCCTAAAATCACTCGAGAACTTGGGTAAGGGACACTATGCTATTTGAGTGTTAGCGCTGCTACGTAGCAGTTGGGTTTTGATGACTTCAAAGGGACCCCTTTTTCTCTTTTTATTTCTCTTCTTCCAGTTTTAACACATTTATTCTCCAAGTTGGGTCCCTAACATCACTTACTTCCAATCTAAAGCTAAAAGACATACCCAAAATAAAAAATTAAATAACATATGGGACCACTACGTCCCTCTTATTTTTTTCAGATTTTTTTTCAATTTTTTCAAATCACAACTCTACCTACTACGTAGCATTTCAGCAGCCGGCCGCTGCTGCTATTTTGATCCTTGCTTGTGAGAATTTTTATCAATGACTGACTACACCCAAATGAGGCATTGCAATGCTTAAATAGATAAATGACTAACCTTAAAGCCAATCTTAACCATCTAACAACCCCACAATTGAGATTAAAACATCTCGATAATCGATAAAAGACATAAAACATTGAAATAAGTTGGGTCGGCCCATGGGAACCATGGGTCAGTCCTACATCACCTAGGAGACATTCTCCCTTCAGTAAGTTGATATTAAGAGCTTTATGCTCTCAAGGCTACACTTCTGTCTTCAAAAAAGAACAAAGCCAAAAGCACGTTGGCATTCAGTTCTTCTGTTTTGGGGAATGAAAATATCCAAAGTTGGCAAAATGGGAGAACATACAGATGTCTACTCCAGCATTTGGTCAATGAAAACGGTATCAGCTCCTCCCCGGAGGCAATGCTTCTCCTCCTTCCGTGTAAAGGTGCCAAAAGAAGAGCAGGCATGGACCGTATCGGGATCTTATGCTCGACAGGGAGTCGCATGGAGAACATTGAAACACCTTTTACACGAATTGCAGCCCATGCAAAGCGAGCTACAGCCACCAATGCTTGAGAGTGAACTTGTCAGATACAAGGTGCCTTGCTTACATGTTGACAAAGAAAGCCCCCCTTCCTTTGTCAAATCCCCAACACCAAAACCCATCAAAGCCGAGGCCCCAACCAATCAAGCAGACCAAACAAACCCCTTCATCGCCTCACACAGGATCACAAGAAGAAGAAGAAGAAGAAGACGAGGAAGATCTGAGGAACGAAAGCGCGTACCTGGCACCTCAGATCTATCGCCGCCGCCGCCGCCACGCCTGAGATCCCCGCCAGAGATCACCTCCGGTGCCGATCGCGTCTGCCACCGTCGAAATCGCCGGACGACCGTCGGTTCTTCTCCTTCCTTGCAATTGCAGTCCTACACGGGAAAAAGGCCGCGGTTCCTACCCTTAGGGATGGCTCAAACGATAAGAGGGAAAGAGTCACTCACACGTGTCAACACGTGCAAGCCACTCTAGGGCCTGATTTGGGCTTAACCCGACCCCGAACATCCAACACGTGCATTCTACGCCAGCGCTGCTTACTTACGGCCGTCGATCATCGAATAGTGATATTTGGGCCATGTGCACTCTGATCCACGATCAATCTACTACAATCAACAACAGGAAGTAAGTCCATTCCTCAAAAGGAGTTCTTACATTTAAGTCATCATGAGAGTTCTTAGAAATTCGAATGAAATTCAACAGTTTCTTAGACCGAAGCAAAGGAGGTTCGAGAAATGATAAATATACCCGTCAATTACGAAAGTTACAAAATACATGTCACCTAGAGAAAAACAAAATATGCGATTTGGACCCTTATATTAGAGGCTTCGGACCAAACACATTGCAGAGTACGAATCGCTGTTGAACCAATCAATATGCATAGGAAGACATAATCCATGTAGAGAACGTACTTCAAATGGTCTTGCATGCAAGTGTCAAAAAGGAGAGTTTAAACATAAAACAAGAGCCCATGCTGTGGAGACATATTTTGTTAGAGAAGATAATTTCACACTTGTCATACGTCGACTTTTCTATTAGAATCCAACCCAAAAAATCAACCTTTGATGGTCAACTAATGGACCCCACTTGTGTATAGATTTATTAATATATTATTTTAGACAAATAGAATTAGAAATAAATATGGAATTAGACTCATCATGTGGACCCCACTTTGTTATTTAAATAACCATGTTCCAAAATTATTTGTTTAAAACTACTGATTCTTCAACTAGTTAATTTTAGTAACTATTAGTTAAGATGAGTTAACAAAATATTTGTTTAGCTAATAGATAGTCTTAAAATTAAATATTACTTATAACAATTAAATGTAGTCAAGTGGTTGGTTCACACTTGCAAAAAGACGTTGGAAGAGGTCTCTTAAGTTTGAATTCAATATGGATTTAAAAGAGCAGCAAATGCTTTAATAATGTTATTAGTTTTAAAGTCTTTAGCTCTTTTTTTTTTAATAAACTTTTATTATGAAACCCACACCTTAAGTAAACAAAAACTTGTAGCCTTGCACCACATGAAAACTACGCTTCCACTATTTGTTGGTTTTTAATTAACATATAACTAGACTTCAAGTGTAAGATGGAGTTATAGTAGCATAAATAGAACTTAAGCCAAACACCCTAATCCCAGCCTATTTAAACACCACATGTAGGTACTTTAGCAGTTCACCGTCCATGGCTTCAGAGAAGAGAAAGTGGAGAAAGTTAGAGAAGTAATACTAGAGAGAGAAGAGGTTGAGTGAAAACTAAAGATCTCTACCAGGCCTTGCCCAAATTGTGTTTGAAGCTCTTAAGGTATATAGTTCTTACTTGATTTAAAATTTACATGCATATGTCCTTTCAATTCGATGTGTTGTGTTGTTTTCCTTGATTCCTAATTCAATCACATAGATTCAAAGAGCTTTATATTATTGATTCAAATAATAATTTTTATTGATTATATGGCGCTAGGTTTTGAAGATTTTTCTAAAATTATGTCATGTTAGAATATTTTAAAATTGAAAATTTTTATGCAATTGCGCTTAACACTGTCTCAAACATCCAGAGACTTGAATTCAATTCATGTTATTCTTGAATCTTGCCATGTTTTTAATCTTTATTTTGTGTCAAATTCAATGGTCTTTATATGCTACTATACAAATTGTGGGATTTTTCATTACTCCTATGTAAGTAATATTAAGATTTGTATATTCACCATTTATCGAGATATGCTTGAAACCAATTCATGACTCTTGGAAAGAATTTGAAACAATATATGGTATTTTATTTTATTTTGCAAACCATATTTTTTAAAATATTATAAATAAAAAACTCTTTCAAGAAAGTATATATTATTAGAAAATATCTTATTCATAATCCTTGGCCTGTTCATCCTTGACATCATAAAATGATCATCAGAAATTTTCATCGAAAAATGGAGTTAAACGTCATTTTTCTACACAACTAGAATTTTAAAAAAATAAGATATGATTTCTGAAGAGAATCTTTAAAGGCTAAACAAGTTGAGTTATTTTATTTCACAAAAAAAATGTAAATTTTCATTAGTTCTAAAAACAATTTTTCTGCACAATAGTGTATTTTCTCTCAAAATTATATATATTTTCATTTTTCATTAAAAGTTTACAGGTGCAATTAAATTATAAAATTTAGAGATTTTATGTATCCAATGTATGTGGTTCAAAATATCTTGGTGATGGGAACTACCTATAATCTACAGCATCCGTACCCAATTGATGGCCTAGTCAGTGATTTACCAATTATGCCCATATATGTCTAAAAACATCATAAAACTTCAAAACTCAAGTTAAGATGATTTTATTCGATCAACGATAATCAATGGACATGAAGGGATGGTGTCGTTATAGTGATTTGTGATTTCTCTTGACTCAATGAGTCAGCACTTAAAATCATGCAGTCAGAGAAGGCCTACATAGTGGGGAACGCCTAATGATGTGTATAGCTAACACACATAGTGAGGGACCTTCTGTGTTTTTGTGAATTGTAACATCCATTAAAAGGGTGTCATCAAACTAGCGAGATGAAAACTCAACCGGCGGGATGCAGTTGACCCGGCTCCATAGGGGTAAAATACATGGGCTTTATCCTAGTTAAAGGAAACACTAACACTCGTTGTGCCAATTGCTAATTGTTGTTTCATATTTATGATTCAAGGAACTTCATAATTATATTTATACGCACTCATGTGTCAAATTATTCATTTTTGCTAGTTATGCTCTTCAGGATCATATCTTATCATACTCAAGTTAAATCTATTTCATCAACTCTATGTTTACTTATAATCTTTTGATATTATGATGTACGAGATTAAATTGACATTTATATATGCATGTTAAATTAAATATCATATCTACTGAGTTCCTCCTGTTCTCACCCCCAATTATGAACCATTTTAGGTAATGAAGAATTTGTTGGCATTGACAATGCTAATGATGACGATGAGGATGTGAATGTAATACAATCTACGGAGACGATTAGAGTTACTAGTTGAACATTTAAATTTCAGCTTATTTAGTTTTATTTAGTTTATTTTAATTTCAAAGACAAGTATTTTGATATGGTTGTAATTTGCTTTTATATTTTAATTTATAACTTTATCAATAGCTTTGAATGAAGTGAATGGATGAAGCTTTAAATTATTTGTATTATTTTTGTTACGATTAATTGGATATAAAAAAAATTGCTAGGATTGATTTTACTAAACTCGTAGATATGAATAATATTAGATTTTACAATCAAATAGTGGATGTATTTTATCCAGATTTGGGTTGTGACATTCTCACCACAAATGAGAAGTAAAAAAAGGAGCAAAGACAAGCTGAGAAATTTCAAACACAAGTAAAGTGTGAAGACATGTGAGGAAGTCTTTAGGGCTTTAAAGCTATATTGGGTTTAATTCCATCCTCCATCCCATGTTCCAAACAACGTCCACCCAACAACTGTCTAATGGGTTGAAACTGGGTCACTATTAAACAAAATGAGATCCAGCTCCACTACATTTAAAATGAGCCTTGATTGTAGTTTTTATTTTTCGCGGGGGGGGGGGGGGGGGGGGGGGGGGGGGGGGGGGGGGTCTTCTTCTCTTTCTAAGTTATGATAACTAAATTTTCCACCATCATCCCCTGCAGATTGTCGAATGAGACGAGAGAGCTTACCCGTAAAAGGCTCAACTTTATTGGAATATCTTTCTAAGTTATGATAACTAAATTTTCCACCATCATCCCCCGCAAATTGTCGAATGAGACGAGAGAGCTTACTCGTAAAAGGCTCAACTTTATTGGAATATCGTTTGACTGACTCGACCTTGCTCTTAAAGGAGAAAGAGGAACGAGATTTCTTTTGATCAAGGGTTTCCTCTTCCCATCTAGCCAACGAAAGCAAAGGATTGGTTTTGGCAACACTAGATACATCTTATATCTCTCTGGTTACTTGCTTTCTCATTTGGGGTCGACCAAACCTAGAAGATATAACCCATTTGTCTCCAACAAGATCTCCAAATTTGGGAGTAGTTTACAACAAGGTTTGTATATTCGTTGTTAAAATTTGTGGTCTGGACTCGATTGGTACATTGCTCACAAAACTAGACTAGAATGCAAATTCTCCTTCGAAAACCAGCCCCAACAAAGTTTCCATCCCCACATTGGAAGACGACCTACACATTGGTGAGAAGGAGTTGACTTCAGCTATACATACACAATGTTACTATCAGGAGAGATACTTCACCGAATCCTGTGGAAGAAAAGAGGGAAGATTCTGCCGAGTGGCTGAGATCCAAAATGTTGGTTTGTGGGAAGGCCGTGGGGTTGACAATGGCTAATGAGAAGGCATGATTGGAAGACTTGATTCAATTTGCTCAGAAAGGGGAAGAAGAGAGCAAAGGTGTCACGCCCCGAACCTGAGAATTGGGAATTTGGTGTGGGTTCCGAGGAATGACACACGTACCCATGACAATTCGTGCCATGATCAGACACGTACGAACTGTCACAAGGGTGATCCACAGGCACGTGCGAGGATAATCCACAAACACGTATCATCATCATTAATAATCAAGCGGAAACCTGGAGATTTCACCTGTAAACATATCATGAGCATCCGTAAAATATACATTTATTTCCACTATATTAAGAACAAAGTCTAATAATTAGTCCATCTAAATACATAAAACCCATATATAATTAAAAAGGGTAAAATAACAAAATGAATCCAAAATGTCTTCCTATGATGCCGTGACTTTTCGCACTACGTAGGAGGATCATGAGAAGATGTCCTCCTCGTTCCATTCGTTCACGTCCCGAGGTAACGTTGGGGTTCCCTCCGGGATCGCACTGACTGCCGGACCGGTAGCGGGTTCCGCACCTATAACACCATAGTAACTCAGTTAACACAACGATTAAGCAATGATAAGGATACGTGAACTTATTCATAGTAGATCGACTGAATTTAAAACAATGACATAGTAGTTAATAGCATGAATACATTATATCTAGTTGGCAACCGAATCTCCTGTGGGAGATAAAACTAAGTGGTAACGTCCTCCTCCCATAGTGATATTGTCCGCCTTGGGCAGAGCCCCCTGGGAGTACCCTCACGGTTTTACTTCTGGGCAGAGCCGCCCCGGAATACCCAAAATGCGTTATGACTTCTGGACAGAGCTGCCCCGGAATACCCAGAACGCGTCACGAGGGGAATGCGACACTCTCTCTTAAGCAGTGCGGGACTTTGCTAGGCAGAGCACCCCGTGAATACCCATTCAAGAGATCCACACCCACCGCTCACGTTAGAAATGTCAATCATGGAATCACGACTACATAAGATACTGATTATCCAATGCATATTAATATAAACCAATGCAATGAATATAAGCTAATGCAATTAGATTATCGGTTATTAGGGACAACTCCATCAATTCTCTATTAGGTGATCCGGTTTCCAAGATCATTTAACCCAGTGTATTCATAAGGTGTTCGGTGTCCCAGTGTTACTATTCTTGGTGTTACCGCATGGGTATACAAGGGTACATCACCTTATGCCCACACCCGTGGCCTGACATTGGAACTAAGGTCTTTGTTCTGTGGTTTGAGGGAACAACCCATCACTAGGCTCCCATAGACTATAGGAAGTCCATAGTTAGGCTTAGAATTCATTTTTAAACACTTTTCAATAATCTGTCAGTCAGGAGTCAGGCTTACCGGACCGATCGGGTGAAGGTCCGACCGGTCGGACCCTCCCAGAAGTGGAATTCGACCGGTCGGCTGGGTGATCGACCGGTCGGACTACCTAATGAGGTAATCGACTGATCGAGCTTCAGGACTGACCGGTCGGCCCTGAAACGATTTGTGACGAAGGGGTTTCCCTTCCCACGGACTTTTCCTTCCAATACCCCATTGTACCTACACTAAAACCACTCCACAAGCTTCAATTCCACACCCTTGGGTTCCCTAAAGGCCATTAACATCTTATTCATCCAAAACCACCATAAATCAACACTTAATCCATACATTTTCCAAAGGGTTGCGAAATTGGGTAAAAATCATACAATCCATCGAAATCTAAGAAATCAAGTCATGCATGGAAGATTATGTATCCTTATACTTGCCCTGTGCTTGGTGCTTCACTTAAATCAATTTGCCCTTTGATTAGATGAAGAATGAAGCTCTCTAACGAAAACCTAGCACATGCATGAAGAGAATGAGAATGCAATGCATGCACGTCGAATGGATGGGTTCTCTTGACCCTTAATAGACTCAATAGCTCGAATAGGAGATGGGTTCCCTTATCTCAACTCTCCTACAAGCAAGAAGATTAAAATGGCTACAGATCGCCGAAGGAAGAACGATGGAGGAAGAAAAGGTTGAAGAGGAGGATGAACTCCCTTGCATGAAATCTGGAATCACCCAACTGGTGGCAAGATTCAAGAAGAAAGCTGAGGAGGAAGAAGAGACCGACTGCAATCGTGAGGGAAGGAGGTGAGGAAGAAGATCGTTGGCTCTTGGGGGTTTTTATATGAACAAAGTTTCTGGAAATTGCAGGGAAGTCCACTTGGTTTTATAAATGTTCATTTCGAGTCGATGGGCTTAAAATGGGCTGAGGTGGACCCAAATGGATTTGGGCCAAACATGAAAGATGCCCAACAAGATGAGACTCACCCAATGCAACTAGCATGGTGCAATTATGATGCCAAATCATGAAAATACTAAAACACAAAGGTCTTGAACTACCTAACGAGGTTTGAACCCGACCCATCTAGCAATACATGACCCAAAACTTTTGAGATTTGGGCTCAATTAGCCTAATTACTCATTAATTAAAGTAAAACCAACTTAATCATTATAAATTATAATTATCCAGGGTTGGGACCTTACAAAAGGTGCGAGGACGAAAGGTAGAGCTAAAAAGTAAGTGGTCAGAAAACTCTAGAGTTTAAGGTGTTGAAAATTAAACTTGAAACTGAAAATTAAACTTGACTTATTGATGAAACTGAAGGATAACTTTCAACCAAAAGTTGAAGGGGCTACAGTTATCCAAATTGAGCTTATAATATACCAAATTAAAGCTCTATCTATTAGTTTCCAATGCTTCAAATCTCTCATCAATTGGATTTATATTGAGAAAGTTATGGCCAATTTACTACTGACTGTTCAGTGGTAACCGAAAAGCCATGAAAGATGAAAAGTGTGTGTCTTTTATGAGCATTTGGTTGTGTAAAACATCCAAAGGACTTAAATAGCATTAGATATCTTTAATTTAGACTCTTGACCTTTCTTTTACATAATATATATAGCCATGTATTCAAGCTATGATGGTAAGTTCAATTGAGTTGTGAATTCCTCTTCCAATCTTCTTCTTTTTTGTGTGTATTATGCCCACCCTGTTTCCAACAAATTGGTATCAGAGAATGTCTTCTAAAGGAGCCACCCTTGCTTTCCAATACCCACGACTCACCAAGCTCAATTATGAGAATTGGGCAATTCGAATGAAGGCTATCCTTGGTTCCCAAGGATTATGGGAGATTGTTGAGAAATGTTTCGTTGAACCTCAAAATGAAGAGGCTTTGAATCAAGTCCAAAAGGAAGCCTTAGAGAAAGAAAGGAAGAAAGATCAATGTGCGCTTATAGTTATTCATCAAGGCTTAGATGATGACATGTTCAAGAAGGTTGCCAACAAAATCAACTCCAAACAAGCATGGAAAACTCTCCGAAATTCCGTCATAGGAGTTGAAAAAGTGAAGAAAGTACGTCTTCAAACTCTAAGGGCTGAGTTTGAATCACTTTTGATGAAGGAGAGCGAGTCTATATCAGACTACTTCACAAAAGTCTTCGCGGTAGTAAATCAAATAAAGAGGCTTGGAGAAAAAATTGAAGATGTTCGTGTTGTTGAGAAGATTTTATGCTCTCTCAACGTAAAATTCAATCATGTGGTAATAGCTATTGAAGAATCCAAAGATTTGGAGGTCATGTCTATCGACGAATTAAATGGATCCTCACGGGCCCATGAAGAAAGAATGAACCGAGGTAAGCAAGAGCAAGTAGAGCAAGCCTTGCAAGTGAAGCTTTCATTGAAAGCCAAAGGAGAAGCTTATGAAAGTAGTAGAAGAGGACAAGAACGTGGAAGAGGTCGAGGCCATGGACGAGGACGTGGTCGTGGAAGAGGAAGAGATGAGCAAAATTCTTCTCAAGAGGGAAGAAATCAAAACTTTTCAAGAGGTTGTGGAAGAGGAAGATGAAGAGGCAACCATGAAAGATACAATGAGGTAAAGAATGACAAAAGTCAAATTGAGTGTTATTCTTATGGAAAATATGGGCACTATTCTTAGGAGTTTCAAACCAAGAAAGTAGCAGAGGAGACAAAGCTCACTTTGCACAAGGAAGATGTGGAGGAGCCAGCATTATTCCTCACACTTAAAGAAGAACCCAACAGTGAGAAGAGTACGTAGTACCTAGACAATGGAGCTAGTAACCACATGACAGGCGATAGAAGCAAATTCGTGGAACTTGACACCAAAGTGACAGGCCATGTGCGCTTTGGTGATGAATCGATAGTGGAGATTAAAGTCAAAGGCGCAATTTTTTTTAAGGTAAAGAACGGGAACCATAAGATTCTTCCTAATGTTTATTACATTCCTAAAATAAAAAATAATATTTTGGGTATTAGGCAACTTATGGAAAATGGTTGCAAAATAAACATGGAAGATCGTTTTCTTTGGCTTAGAGATAAAGAAGGGAATCTTATTGCTAAGGTTTCTATGACAAGAAATCGCATGTTCTTGTTGGATATGAAGATTATTGGAGCCATGTGTTTGAAGACTTGTGTTGAAGATCCATAATGGATTTGGCACATGAGATATGGGCATCTAAATTTTGGAGGGCTTAAAGACTTAGAAGCAAAGAAGATGGTGAAAGGTATTCCAACAATTGATCACCCCGATCAATTATGTGAAGCTTGCTTACTAGGCAAACATTCAAGAAAGAGTTTTCCCAAGCAATCCAATTCAAGAGCCACCGAGCCACTTCAACTTATTCATGCAGATGTTTGTGGTTCAATCAAGCCTTCATCTCTTGGTAATAGCTCTTACTTTTTGCTTTTTATTGATGACTATTTACGAAAAACATGGGTTTATTTCTTGAAGCAAAAAAGTGAGGCTTTTGAGGCATTCAAAAAGTTCAAAGCTTGTGTTGAAAAAGAAAGTGGCTATGATATCAAATCTCTAAGAACTGATAGAGGTGGTGAGTTCACCTCTAATGAATTCAAGGCCTTTTGTGAGACACATGGAATTCGCAGTTCTTTGACCGTTCCTAGATCACCACAACAAAATGGAGTTGCCGAAAGGAAGAATCGAACAATCCTCAATATGGCAAGATCCATGTTAAAAAACAAGCTAATGCCGAAAGAGTTTTGGGCTGAAGCAGTTTCATGTGCAGTTTATCTCTCCAACCGTTCACCTACCAAAAGTTTCAAGGATGTGACACCCCAAGAAGTATGGAGTGAATGGAAGCCAAATGTGTCACATTTGTGAGTCTTTGGATCTATTGCCTATGTTCAAGTTCCGGAGCAAGAGAGATCAAAGCTTGATGATAGGAGCAAGAAGTTTGTGTTTATTGGCTACGATGAGAACTCAAAAGGCTACAGTTCTTCAATCCAAGTAACCAAAAAGTCATTATTAGCAGAGATGTTGAATTTGAAGAAGATGCAACATGGGATTGGAGTATACAAGATGATGCTGTTTATGATTTTCTTCCTTACTTTGATGAAGAAGAAACTCTAATATAAGGAGCCCAAGGTGAAACTGTACCTCCAACAACACCAACATCGTCCTTTATAGCATCATCATCATCGTCTCCTTCATCTAGCTCAAGTGAAGGCCCTCGTAGATATCGAAGCCTCATGGATCTCTATGAAGAATCTAAAAGGTTAGAGGATGAGAATTTATTTTGCTTACTCTCTAATGATGTGCCTTTGAGTTTTGAAAAAGCTATAAAAAATAAGAAATAGATACAAGCCATGACGGAGGAAATTCAAGCCATAGAGAAGAACAACACTTGGGAGCTTACATCACCTCCAAGTGGCCATCAAGCGATTGGAGTCAAATGGGTGTATAAAGTCAAGAAAAACTCCAAGGGTGAAGTAAAAAGATACAAGGCGAGACTCGTTGCAAAGGGCTACAAGCAAAAACAAAGCATTGACTATGAAGAGGTTTTTGCCCTTGTTGCCCATTTGGAGATAGTCCGACTACTACTATCGCTTGTAGCATAGAACCAATGGAAGATCCATCAAATGGATGTCAAGTCTGCTTTCTTGAATGGTTATTTTGAGGAAGAGGTTTATATTGAACAACCTTTAGGTTTTGTTTTTGAAGGTTATGAAAACAATGAGCTGAGGTTAAAGAAGGCCTCATATGGATTAAAGCTAGCTCTAAAAGCTTGGAATAGCCATCTTGATAAGTATTTTCAGGAGAATGGTTTCACTAGATGCATTCATGAATACACACTCTATGTGAAAAGGAACATGAAGATCTATTATTTGTTTGTGTCTATGTGGATGATCTTATATTCACAAGAAATAATCAAATGATGTTTGAAGGTTTTAAGAAGGCTATGGCTCAAGAGTTTGAGATGAGTGATATGGGACTCATGACCTATTATTTGGGAATTGAAGCTAAGCAAATGGAGGATGGGATTTTTATCTCTCAAGAAGCTTATGCAAAGGAAGTGCTAAAGAAGTTCAACATGTTGGATTGCAATCCTGTCAACACACCCATGGAGTGTGGAGTTAAACTTTCAAAACAAGAGGAAGGGCTACAAGATGTTGATCCAATATTGTTTAGAAGTCTTGTGGGAAGCTTAAGGTATTTGACTTGTACCAGACTTGACATTTTATTTTCAGTTGGACTTGTGAGTCGATTTATGGAAAATCCATCTAAGACAATATAAAGGCAGCCAAGAGAATTCTTCGTTATCTTAAAGGTACTCTTAATTATGGAATTTTTTATTCAGCTTCAAACGAGTTCAATTTGATGGGGCTATTGCGATAGCGACTATGCTGGAGACATTGATGATAAGAAGAGTACTACCGGGTTTATTTTCTTTTTGAAAAATAATGCAATTTCTTCATGTTCTAAAAAACAACCCATAGTCATTCTTTCAACCTGTGAAACAAAGTATGCTGCTGCCACTGCTTGCGCTTTTCATGCAATTTGGTTAAAGATATTGTTGAAGGAACTCCATTTTGAGCAAAGTGAAGCTACCAAGATCATGATAGACAACAAGTTAGCCATTGCTCTAGCAAAGAACCCGGTGTTACATGATCGAAGCAAGCATATTGAGACAAAATATCAGTTTATTCGACAATGCATTGAGAACAAGTATGTAGAGGCAGAATATTTGAAGTCATTTGATCAAGTTGCTGACATTCTCATAAAGCCTCTCAAATATGATACTTTTCAGAAGTTGAGAATGATGATTGGTGTTGGAAAGATGTCAAGTTTAAGGGGGAGTGTTGAAAATTAAACTTGAAACTAAAAATTAAACTTGACTTATTGTTGAAACTAAAGGGTAACTTTCAACCAGAAGTTGAAGGGACTACAGTTATCCAAATTGAGCTTATAATATACCAAATTAAAGCTCTATCTGTCTAGTTTCCAATGCTTCAAATCTCTCATCAATTGGATTTATATTGAGAAAGTCATGGCCAATTTACTACTAACTGTTCAGTGGTAACCGAAAAACAATGGAAGATGAAAAGTGTGTGTCTTTTATGAGCATTTAGTTGTGTAAAACATCCAGAGGACTTAAATAGCATTAGATATCTTTAATTTAGACTCTAAACCTTTCTTTTACATAATATATATAGCCATGTATTCAAGCTATGATGATAAGTTCAATTGAGTTGTGAATTCCTCTTTCAATCTTCTTCTCTTTTGTGTGTATTGTGCCCACCTTGTTTCCAACATAAGGAGCTCAATTAACTACAAAAAGGGTTATGGTAGAGCTGAGGGTAGCCAAAATGTAATCCAAATTTTGTAGAAATCCAATGTGAAAAGTAATGTGAGGGTTTTTAAAACCTCCAAAGTTTAAGGATTTAGGGTCCCAATTAGATTTCTGAATTGTAATTCAATTAACAATGGTGGAAAAATAAAAGAACAATAAATCAATTAACTACAAGATGAGTAGGCACATAATTTTTTACATGGAAACTCTACGTGGGAAAAATTATGAGTCCTATCACCCAGACCAAAGCAAATCAAACACTAGAAATTGAGCAATTACAAGCAATACTCACAATCACTCACTCCCCGGTTAACTGCAACCTAATAACTGTAGTTTCTTGCTGACTCCTCGTTGTTCATCGCTCGCCTGCTTGAACCAACGCAACTTGAATCCGCAAGGTGAATGAAACAAACCACCTTGAAACCATAAGGTGAACAATCTCCTACGAAAATAGAAGCAATATCCTCTAGATGCTCAGCAACTCAACACAACTCTCTAATGGATGCTCTAGAGAAGAAGAGTATCTCTAATGTGCATTCTCAACTTAGAATAAGGAGATTGGTGCTTAAGGTTGAGAGTATAGTTATCAATTTCATTTCGTTTCAGCCATAAAGCTGAAATGAAATGCATGTTGAAACTTTTTGGTTTGACTTTTGGTTAATCTAGGCCATATCGGTCCATTTTGGCTGTAATTTCGGATTTGGGCTAGGCAAATTTTGGCCTAAATCAAGAATTTCAACTAAATTGATTTTTGACATTTAATATTATTATTTTTCTACTTTTTCTACATATATGTACTTTGTATTTCTTATATTTTTTTCAAAATGTAATTCTAAGAAGTTTTACTAGAATGGATGAAATTCATAATTATTTTTTTTTATTTTTTTTACATATGTACATTTTTTTTATTTCCCTGAAACGTAATTTGGAAAAGTTTTGCCAAAATTCCGAATCGGCCAAAAATTCTCATTTTGGAGGTCAGACTGAAATAGGGTCCGAAACAATATTAACAACTATGGTTGAGAGAGGGACCCTTTTAAATAACACAATATTTGTGCCCTAGGATAATTCTTCAATCAGAACCAAAAGAGGCAGGCCCTGCAAAATTGGGAAAACTAGTCTGTATGGGAATTCAAGTTTTTCTTTGTTATTTGCTCGAGCGAGTAAGTGGTTCACTCTAGTGGGTGACGCATCCATCTAGGCGAATTCCTAGCCTCTGCTCGATTGTGCACTACCTCTGTTTGAGTGGGCCACGCTTTTGTCTTGGCTTATTTTCTTCATGAATGTCTTCTTTTTCTTTGCTGTCTTCACTTCAGATATTCCGGCGGCATATGCAACAGTTCATTCTAAAAGAAATATAAAACTGCAACTCATTGAACCTGAAGTTTTGTCCGACCCATGAATTAGCCATTTACAAAATTCTAACATAATGGTTGTTGACAAAGATTGTATCCTAGAATGTTAGAGGTCTTGGTTATTTGGAGCGAAAAGGTGTCACAAGCAGCTTATTCAATCCCAAAAGATAGACGTGGTGTTAATTCAGAAGACAAAAATTAGTTTTAGAAAGAAGAAAGTGTTGAAGGATGTTTGGGGGAAAAGTTCATCAAAGGGGTGTGCTTAAAGGTCAGCGGTTCCTCTTGGGGCATTTTCATCACGTGAGATTTTTGTGTGTGAAAATTCTGAAAATGAAGTGTTGAAATTGCAATAATCAAACATAGAATATATGAAAATTTTTAATTCATTTCTCAAATCTATAATACATGGGTTCATGCCGTTGCCTTGTGGATGCAACTTGTTTACAAGTTTCACTTTACAACTAATTCATTTGGCCTTAGATGATCTAAAACTAAACAAAATACAAAAAATTAACTACAAATATACAAAAGGAAACTGCACGAAGTTGGCTTTGGGAGCCTATGTCCAGTAAAACAGGTACTAACAGGATGAGGCCTCTGGTAGACGCGTTTTTGCCTCTTTCTCTTCCCAATTTCCTCCCAAATGGCTTCCAAAGGTTTTTTCTTATACCTCCACCATCGACTTTTGGATGGTTTTACCAAGTGGTTTAATGTGTAGGGTTTGATTTTGACTAACGATGAATTTTGAGATCCATTACAATCTAACAGAGTTGTTGTTCTTTGTGCATGGTTTAAAATAGCAGCTATTATGATGTTTTTATTATGACAGACCCATTTAAATACAAGCAAATATAAACCAAAATGTCGACCATTGGACTCCTTTTTTTTAAACCCTTTAATCTCAACATCTTTCACTCCTTTTTTCTCCAAAATGGCTATGAACCTTACTTGGGGCTGTGGAAAAAAAAAACAAGGAGCTTAACGTAACATCTTTTGCAAGAGTTTTTTAAATTTATTTCAATATTTAACCTCAAAATAGCTTAGAAATGCTTGAGGGATGTTAGATCAAGAGTTTTGGAGGAATAAAATATAAATTTTAGCACTTTTGGTATTTTTTGTATTTTTCTAACACTGAACCCCTACCACCCAATCTATTTGAACAAATCCAACCCAAATCAGTAGCATCCTAAAATAAAAAAAATTGAAAGCCAGTTCCCAAATCCCAGAACCCATCTCTATCATCCAACCCTAATTGAAGCCCTTCAAATCCATTAGTCATTGAAATCCCAAAAGCCTACATCTCCCAACCTGAGATAGAGAGAGAGAGAGAGAGAGAGAGAGAGAGGGAGAGTAAGGAGGAGGGTATATTTGTCATTTCACTATGGGGGGGGGGGTTTTAAGAGCTACTAAAAAAACACCGATTTTTATTCAATATAGTCAGCAAAAGAAAAAAAAAGCACAAAAATTCCTCAAATACCCTCATATCTTCTCGCTTCACACCCCTTTCCTCTCCCTCTCTCTTCTCTTTCCCAATCTTCCCCTCCAACCAAGGACAAGCTTTGGCGTAGAGGGGGCTCTCTCTCTCTCTCTCTCTCTCTCCGCCCTCCCCCTTTCTCCCCCTCCCCGCAATCTCCTAGATGCAGGGACATTGTCAATCTCCCTACAGCAGTGAGATGTAGGGTGATCTCCCTGCATCTCGCTACTGCAGGGAGGTTGTGGGGAGGGGGAGAAGGTGGAGGGAGGAGAGAGGAAGGGAGAGGGGGAGAGAGAGAATAGAGGGAAGAAGAGGGAGAGGGAGGGGAAGAGGAAGAGCCCCCTCTGTGCCGGAGATTGTCCTTGGCTGGAGGGGAAGGTGGGAAAGGGGAGGAGAGAGGGAAAGGAAAGGGTTGTGGGGAGAGAAGAGATGAGGGTATTTTGGAAAATTTTGAATTTTTTTTGGCTGAATATATAGAGTAAAAATTGGTGTTTGTTTACAAGACTCTTTTTTTTTTTTCCAAAATGGTGTGCAAAGCTCCCTATAAATATGTCGTTTCTAAACACCGTTTAGTTCCCAAGAAAGTCAGCTATAAGTATCTTCATGCTGGATGTTAGTTAGCACCAAACTTGGGGGCGTTTGAAAATTTGATCAAGAGGCAGTTATAATTTATAGACCGATAACAAATCCCACCCGTTTCCATCCTTATCATTGTGGTAATAATCCTGTAGGGACTATCGCTCCAATTGGAGTAAAATTATGTATCAAGGGTAACTTGAGTTGCAGTAATCCCGCAGTACATATCACTCTCGTTGGAATGAATTGCATCGATCGAATCAAGTGGTCTTCTCTCATAAGTTTGTCAATGGCACTAATTGCAATATTACAAGTCAAATGGTTATGTGACAAATCATCTTTATGCCTTACAGGATGATTAAGCGAGAATAAAGCTAAAACCTGCATCTTTATCAACTGTTTTCGCATAACGACAAATGCATGCAGGTCATTTTGTCCGATGGAGGCCCAAGCAAGGATAAAAAGTAGGGACATTTATCTAGAAAACCCTTTAAAAATGGAAACCACAACTGAGGACCTAAAAATTTTATAAAAATAGAGGAAGACATCCAGCCCAAATCCTTTTTTCCCCCATTTTACCCATTATTTGTTGATGCCAATGAAATCCATAGCCAAAAAAAAAAAAAAAAAAAAAGGGGGGATGAGAAGGATAAAGAACCAAAACGTGAAAAGAAGAAGAAAAGATCGTCTCTACCCTTCACTGCTTATCTTCACTCTTTCATTGCAAATCTCTGTTGACACTGTCCTCTTCTACTGTCGCCTTCTCTGCTTCATAACACTATCCCATTCTTTGTTTTAGCAAAAATCAACATTGTCCCCTTCTTCAATTAAGTAGAAATTGATGTCGCCACGTTCACTACTCCTTTGCTCATCATTGTTCGCTTTCCTTCTCCATTTCACCAGGCGTTTGCAGACTCCAAGAAATGTCATGTCTTTACTTCATTTGTCATAGAATTCCATTTATTGTCGTCAAGCTGGTGGCTTAGTTGGTTTGAGCATCAGGTTTGCTACTCAAAGTCTTAAGTTTGATTCTCGATTCTTACATTATCCGGGTACTATGTGTGTAACTATATATCTACCCCATAAGAAATAGTCCTTGCTCATCAGAATTTGGTAACCCCCAGATCAGAGGCGAAAGTTTCAAACATTGGGCTGGCGAGAGATACCCTAGCTTATAAAAAATATATATATATATATATATCATCTATTTTGAAAGAGAAGAGGGATAAAGGTGGTGATGGCTCTGAGATGATGGAAGTGAAGGTGTGATGCGTTCCGTGTGCTTGTTGAAATACCTAAGCGGCATTAAATTTTATTCATTTATTTATTTATTTATTATTATTAATTTTTTGGTAGAAAGTGGCCTTTTTTCATTGATGCCCAAAGTTGAAGCTAGATAAGCGGAATTAGTTTCTTTTGTGAATATGAGTTTTTTTAGAGTATATGGTTGTTTTTTGTTAATATCTATGGTTAGAATGTTGATGGATGCTGATTTGTTTATGGATCAGGTTATTCATGTTGATGGCTATCGATTGGATCATTATTTATTTGAATATGGAGCATGTTTTAATTTAAATGGTTGTCATTTGTTAATGTCGAAGGTTAGAATATGGATGGATGTTGATTTGTTTGTGGAACAATTTGTTCCTGTGGATGGTTATTGTACAATATGGGACGAGTTGTTAATGTGGTTGTTTATGATTTGAATGTCCTAAATTTGCTTCGGAACAGCTTGAAAACACAATATAGCTCAATTTTTCCAACTGAGTTTGTGATGAGGGAGATGACTGGAAGACGATTTCTTATATTGTCTGGAAATCAAAAGTGATCTTTTTCATCGATGTCAACTAATAACTAATTAACATCGAAGGATTTGTAGCAAGACATCGAAAATTACTGTATTTTCTGTATGGCCTGAAATTTAATTATTAGTGATTATTCATCGACATCGACTAATAATTAGTTGATATCAACCAATAATGTTTTTTCTGAAAAACATGAAAATTGTCAAACTATGTGTATTTGTCGATATCGACTAATATATTGAATAATTAGTTGACATTGACAAATATCGTGCTTTCATGTATCCCATTAAACTTAGCTTTCAATCTCCTCTATTTGCATTCACCATCCACCAAATGCAATTTAATCAAACAAAAACACATCACCTCCAGTTCCTAAAAATTACATCCCACCATTACAAAAAAAAAAAAAAAAAAAAGCAATGGTTAAGACATCCACAAAAAAATGCATCCATCATTACACACACACACAATTTCATCACTCTTCATTCACCATTCATAAAAAAAAATATACATAATATTGTAACGGCAAAATATAATCCATTGAGATGCAAATTAAACAAGAAAATATGATTCCCCTTGTACAAAAAAAAAAAAAAACCAATTGCAAGTAAGCAAAAAATAGCAAAAGATGAGAGAGAGAGAGAGAGAGAGAGAGAGAGAGAGAGAGAGATGATAAGGTGGCTAAGAATTAGAGATGGAAAGATGTGGAGGTTAAGATTCATGAGTTACAATGATGGGATTAAAAAAAGATCAAGCTCCTGCAAGTTTTTTTTTCCTCCTCCTCCTCTTCTTCTTCTTCTCCTTCTCTTTTGTTGATTTGGGGATCATTTGTTTCTTTGACATCAACAGATAAAGGGCAGAACAGGAAAAAAAATTAGAGAATTTGCACCAGAGCTTCTCTTTTAATATTATAAAAGTTTTGGGCTCCTAAATTAGATTTTCATATTTAGTGGGATTTTTTTGGTAAATTTTCCTAAAAGGTAAAATAGGAGCAATTTTGAATGGGTATGTATAGTATATAGGTGGCATAATGACCGTGCCTTGAATCCATGTGATCCACGGGTTTAAGTCACATGAAACTGGAATAATAAATCAAATTAATCTTAAACATAAATATATTTAGTAAAAAGTAAATGAATTGACTGAATCATAAACACATTTGTGTAATCATAAAAAAATAAATTCAAATTATAAAATAAAAAATTATAAATAAATCCTTATGTAGCACTCCAACAATATCTTAGTAAAGGTCAGTAAATTAATACGAAATTCTTAGAGCTTAAACTACCAATTAATTTGCACCATCTCATGAGCACCACCCTACTGTAGCACTCGGACAATATCTTAGTAAAGGTCAAAATTTTGAAATCCTAAGAACAAATAATGCCTCGTAAGAAAAAATAATGCCTTTTAAAACTATTAAATTTGAGAGCCATAGATCAAGGGGTTAGGATGATCTATTAAATTTGCGTATCCCGGTCCAATTTGCTACACATGACCCAGCTAGCCCAAATTTTAATTGGGCTTAAAAAATAAGCCCATGATGAATTAGGTTTTCAAATAGGGCAAGATGTGGGCTGGGACTTGACCTGGGCCAAGTTGCACCCCAGCCTGGTTAACCGATTGGAAAATGATGTTAGATAAAGAACACCACAAGCCTGTGGCACAGTGGAAGGCGCCGCTGTTGCAAATTTTGAGTTTTTGGGTTGAAGTCATGTTACCAATAAAAACGGTATAGATTTACCAACAATAATAATAAATAAAACAAAAGGTACTGAATTTTTTAAACTCATTCCTGATCAAATAATTGCCACTATGGAAGCTTGTTGCATGCCCCTGCCAAAAATTTCAGGCAGCCATGATAATACACTTGCCACTGATACAATGAAATGCAACTCTTGATGAAAGATCATGGAATCATTCTCAGCATTAAATAAAAAATAAAAAAATAAATCACAAGATAATGATCTGGTTGTACATAAATCAAAATTGGTAGATTCAGGTACCATCCATGGAAGTTGGTCGTATGGCTATTCACTTGAAGAAAGTCTTGCTTCAGTAAGAATGTCATGGTGAGAGCTCCAAAATTTTCAACACCGATGAAGAGGTGCAGGGTATACATCCAATGGTTGATAACGTAACTTGCTATTAACAGGCAGTGGCCCCTCCTGAAGAATTTATGAAAAAAGCAGACTTAATAGTACACAACAGTAAGCAAAGCCTATATAAAAGAAAGAACAGATAAAAGATTAAGTATATGTTACACCAATAGATTCAATACCGATGGAAACTTGAAGTTAGCTTGATCTGACGTAGCTGATGAGACTAATCTATAGCTAATACATTTTAAATGAATTGTAGTGGCTGACAGATGTTATGGAATTAAAATTACTGATGACAGGGCTCTGTTTAACAACATTGGAGTTTTAGGTTAAAACCTGATCCAGGGCAATAACAGAATAAAAGTTATAAATTTTAGATAAGCACGTGAAGAGTTGGTCAGAAGGATGTTTAGACCACATCTCAAAATTAAGTGAAACTGCCCGAGATCTGCATGTATTCTACAAGTTTGAGAAATTTCGGTCCACGCGACTGAATGTCTAATTCAGGCTTAAGCCAACAAGGTCGCTCTAGGATAATCAGCTTATCTGAATAACCACAATTTTCTGGTTAACCTCAACATTCTCATTTCAAGGGACCCATACAGCATTGTCTAATGACACACTGTTCGCAAGTCCTCTTTTAAAATGGATGAGCTAGAGTTTCACATTTTGCTCAGGTTCTGAGTTCAATTTTCTCAGAAGCGCATCTTCGCATGTCTGACAGACCCATATCCAAGACATAGTAGACAGCCCAGTTTTGGCATTCTTGGGAGTAATTTCCACCTATGTTATAAAAAAACCCAACTGGGTGTTTAGATCATAGAGTTGACCCTAATAAAGTCCTGTTTGTTTGCAAGAGGGATAGAGTAAGAATGGAGTAAATGTCTAATTATACAAAAGGAGTAGGTTGAAATAAAATGAGCAGTGGGTTTACTTTGCATCTGTTTGGATGGTTGGTGTGAAGTAAAAACAAAACGTTTTAAACGAACATGGAGTAAAAAACACTTAATTATATATTGTTGGAGTAACTATTTGTAGAGTGAAGATGAATAAAAGAGGAATCCAAACACATTCAGAAGTAGAATTTTCTCTGTTGGGGCCAATTCCACTTCTCTTTCACTTCACTCAAGTGCAAACTAATAGGCCCAAATAGAAAATGATCAAGGACTATAAAAAGAGATTGGGGGATAGTTAAGTCATTTTCATCATGACCATGAACGATGTGGGCAATCAGAGGGGCAATCAGAGGGGCAATTGTACGCACTAAATCCTGCAAGGTGGTCTGGATCAAAGAACCAATGGCTCGAATGGAAAGGATACTGCCAAGAATTTTTAGTAATCAAGGAATCATTAATGTTTCTGATGGGTTGATTGGGTTCAGAAAACGCCTGAGTGACTGACACTCGATGAAGAGTGACAATGTCTAGTTATTAGTTAACACTACACCATTAGATTTGCATAATTTACAGCACAAATTTTAATAATATAAACCATAATAAAGTATGGTCAAGTACCTCATCTAAATTTATCTGGAATGGTTGGGCAAGATCCTCAAGCATCACTGGAGATAACTGCCTCATTCTCTCCTCCACTTCCTGGCAAAATTGACAATAGTAACATCAGTTGAAAAGCTAATGAGCTCAAACATATGGCTTTCTCCAAATAATATTTTCTTGAAAAAATAAACCGTAAAGAAAATGACATGTTCCTCCACCATGTTTAGTTTTAAATTCAGGCAACCTACCATAAGGTCCATAACTAGTTGTTTTAGTTTTACAATTCAGGCAACTAGTTGTTTCCATTTTTTGGTAGCATATGCTAGGTCCTAGTCCTAAAATAAATCTCTCTCTCTCTCTCTCTCTCTCTCTCTCTCTCTCTCATTTTTTATTTTTTATTTTTAGGGTGTCCTACAAAAAACTCCGAAGTAGTTAGATGTAGTGAGTGTCATATTTCCTTTATAGTCGTATGAATGTATAATCAATGATTCCATCCCAGAAAGTAGCTCTTCCCAACTTCTATATCTGGATATGGGAGCTAGGGATTTTCTTGGAAGATACGGAAAGAATCCGTTTTAGAATAGCACAGTTCTGGTATAGCCTTAATTAATTAGGATTATGCATAGAAATACATGCCTGCATATTTCTAAGGGATCAATTGGTTATCTTGGTCATTCAGTAGTCCCATGGGACCTAATTAGTTGCTTGAGGATTAAAAACATGCAATTTGACAACATGAGGGCTCTTACATTTCTGAAGGTTGATTATGTAAGGAGAAAACATGGAATTGGTGCTTTTTAACAGGAGGTTGAGCATAGCAAGTCCCTAGTAGAGGAAGGTATTTAGTTTGTGAAGCAGAGAACGGTCTCCTCATCCAGTCAGTAAGAATCTCTTATGGCATAAATTGTAATTAGTCCTAATCATGGATTTAATCACCTCAATATTTAACAAAATCTCACAAAATTACATAAAACCCCACCATAGATTCATGATTTACATGAAAAGTACCTATATATGTACATGATTTACATATCTATAATATATGAAACAACCCCATGAGCTTAACAAAAATAATAAATGATAAAAGCACAAGCAGGTGTTTCTCATTCATTTCATGAACCTACAAAAACCATTTCAAAGCTCCCCAACTGAAAGGAATAAAAGAAAAAGAATGCATCAGTGGCTATACCAGTCCAGTTATTCTAGACTTCAACAACAGTTCTTCAGCAATCATATCAAGAATATGTCTATTTTTCTTCAAACCATGCACAGCAAGTTCTTCTGTCTCGTCAATATACTACAAGTAAATTAGATCAATAAGCATGATGCACATTTTCTAAAGAAATATACAAAAAACAGCAATTGGACAAATTATTGTAATACAATTTGAGTCTTTAACATTAATTACAATGAATAGAGAAAAGTTAAAAAATACAAGAAGTTTCTCAATAAAGCAAGGAAAATGGCGACCATAAATTCAAGCAAATTAGTGATATCATCTACAAAAAAGCTTTTTAATCACCAATTAAGCATGTGTAAAAGCGCAATGTGATTACGATCATTGGTTGCCTATGTCACAAAGAATTGTAATGATAAGATGGTCACATTCATCTAACAATAGAAATCAAAATTATTGCTCGGATTAATTACCACAATGGTCCAGTTATTGTTTTGGACCAACACCAATGTCTGCCTGCATTAGAGTACTTTCAATCCCGCAAGAATGTCAGAACTATAAAAGGGAAAATCAGGAATTTACATAATGTCAGATGTATAAAGAGCTATGACCAAAAGGTATTAGTCAATGACGCAAATGGATTTTTTATATAGGTTTTGAAGTCGCTGGAGCTTATGTGCATCAAAGTGAGCATTACAAGGAGCTCTGCAGGGGTTCAGTCATTAATTGATGAAGAATTAAGACCCATGGGAGAAAACTAAGAAGAAACAGTGTTTGCTTTCAATTTTCAGAAAATTAAAGAGATATAGGGGGCCTGTATGTGCGGTAGTTTGGGGTGTTGACCAAATCAAAGTTTAAATCAAGTGGGATTTGAACTAGAAGGTGCATCCATCAGATAGCTTCCAGATGGTGCACTTTGCCTCATCAATAGGTGGGCCATATAGAAGCGACAGCCATTTTCATCTGAAGATTCAAGAATGACCAGATTTTGGAAAATTTCCAAATTTTGATATTTTTCTCAATAATTTAGAATCTTTCATTAGGACTCTGAATTGTAGTAGGAATTTATTATGGAAGGATTTCTAGGGTTTTTCAATGACTTGGTAGCATTATATAAGCAGCAGCGGTTGACTGTGTAATACTTAAGGTTGGAAATTCTGGCCCTGTTTTTAAATACTTAGTTATTGATTTCAGGGATGGTTCTTTTGCTAATTAGTTGCTGTGGGACAAGTTATTGACTTAAATATTATGTATTAAGTGATGGGACCCATTCCATAGCTATAGATTAGTCTTCAAAAGGAGGAGAGTGTTGCACAACACCTTCATCTCAAGGGAAGTAAACTTTGGATGGGATAGGGAGTCTTGTGCATGACTGTTATCAGGAAAGGGGGATCGGATATATATATATATATTCATGGACTCCCTTGTTGCCTCACTTTACTTCTTTCTAAACTCTAAGGGAGAACCAAAGAGAGAAAGAAACCTAAGAAAGAGCACTCATAGGAGAAAGAAAGAAAGAAACTAGGAAGAAGAAGAAGGCAAGCAACCCGGCAACAATTGATGTCTTACTCTCAACCACAGATAGCTAACATCACAAAAGTTTACAAGAGGTGAGTGATTTTCCTATGTCTATTCCTTAAGTTTGGGTGTGTTTCGTACATGAACAAGAAAGTCTGATGCCAAGAATGAGCTGTCACGCCCCACCCTTCACACATGCATGATATTGTCCGCTTTAGCCCATGGGCCTCACGGTTTTGTTTCTAGTGGGCCTCAACTCACCAAAAGGCCTCATGCAAGGTAAGGGTGCAAGCTCTATATATAAATCCATTCACTTTTCCTCTCTATAGTCGATGTGAGACTCCATGATGTCACAATTCACCCCCCTTAAGGGTGCACGTCCCTGTGTAGTAGCCTGCCAGCTCTCTTGATCCGCCCACATATGAACCCGCCCACTTGCATCAGGCCACGGCAGGGACCCACACTTGATCTAATCGAGAGTCGGCTCTGATACCATTTGTCATGCCCCACCCTACACGCATGCATGATATTGTCCGTTTTGGCCCATGGGCCTCACGGTTTTATTTCTAGTGGGCCTCAACCCACCAAAAGGCCTCATGCAATGTAAAGTTGCAAGCTCTATATATAAATCCATTCACTTTTCTTCTCTATAGTCGATGAGGCCTTTTGGTGGTTGAGGCCCACCAGAAGCAAAACCGTGAGGCCCATGGGCCAAAGCGGACAATATCATGCATGCGTATAGGGTGGGGCGTTACAAATGGTATCAGAACCGACTCTCGATTAGATCAAGTGTGGGTCCCTGCCGTAGCCTGGTGCAAGTGGGCGGGTTCATATGTGGGCGGGCTAAGAGAGCTGGCAGGCTATAGGAACTAGCAGGCTACTGCACAGGGATGTACAGCCCTAAGGAGGGTGGATTGTGACATCCTGGAGTCCCACATCGACTATAGAGAGGAAAAGTGAATGGATTTATATATAGAGCTTGCACCCTTACCTTGCATGAGGCCTTTTGGTGGGTTAAAGCCAACTAGAAACAAAACCGTGAGGCCCATGGGCCAAAGCGGACAATATCATGCACGTGTGAAGGGTGGGGCGTGACGTGAGCCAAGAACCAAGTCGTTCCTATATGTTGTTCATGTTTGGATTGCGGGCCCCACATGGATCGCGGGGTAGTTAATCAGATCTGATGATCTGAAAAAGAACCCTTGGTCGACCTTATTAAGTATGTCCAATGGGGGAGAAATTCAGTTGGGTTTATAAGGATGGGTTTTTAGGAAGCCAGCCACTGTAAAACAGTGACTGACGACCATTGTTTAGGCAAGATGATGAGTGAAAATATGAGGAATTGATCTGAAACAGGAAGATAATGATTTCCTTGTGATTGTATACTTCTGAATGTTGATTTAGGCAACAAGAAAGGATGATATTGACGGAATTCAAAGCAGAAAAGGAAAATTTCAAATTCTGGCCGGTAAAAACCTTCTTGTGTCGACATGAGTTGTGGGTCCACATGACCCACCTGATGCTAGAACTGATCCACAGTTCATGTAGTGGACCCTTGGGCGAACCCTAGGGTGGCGGACCCAATCGATTTGGACCATTGGTTCCCACCATCGAATGTCCTATGCTGAACCTAGTGTGAAGATGTCAACATAACTAGGTTTTGTTGACGACTTGTATTTCCTTTTAAGAATTGGATCTGTAGCATACATACTTTATTGGAAATTTATGAAAAGGCCCTATGGTTAATATAATTACATAAGAAGTCCTTTGGTATATCAATAACTAATGTTTCGTGTACATGGTGTATTGTAGAGGGTCCTTATAATGTATATAGTCTGTATTTTAAATAAGCTTGAGATATGGAAATCTGAAACTTGTGTATTGTAATAATTGATTTACAAGAAAATATTTGGATATATAAATTCTGTTGTGTATGATTTCATTGGAATGGAACATGAACAAAACTACTAGCATGATATAATCTGTTGGTTGTGTGATTTTGATCCACTAGGTTCTATTTAAAGTTGTTGTGTTGTCTCTGGATGTGGATGATGGGACATGGAGGTCATGATGCAATAGGTCCTATGGGACGCTGGGTGTGGAGATGCATGAGTGGCATCTCGAGAAAAATTTGTGATGTGACAACGTGGTATGATGATGCAAAAATGGGTGCAATGATGTAGTTCAGTGATGTGTCATGGAATGAATTATATTTATAGAATTAAACTATTCATTGTTTATTATTAACTTGTTTCGAATGATGTCATTATGTTAATGATGGTTGCATGTTAAAATAGGAATTCATTCACCAGTTTATACTAATGTTGGGTTATTCCCTTTAGTTAATCGAGTTGCGGGTGGGCCAGAGAATAGCGAAGATCAGCCCGTAATGTTTGGCATGCGTGGCTGAGGAGAGCGTTACCTCAATATTTAGTAGTTAGGGAAATAGATAGTATTGAATATTTAATTATTTCGATGAATTTTATTATGGGCATTTCTTAGACACTGGTAATATAATTAGTTGGTCATTTAATTTGCTGGAGTAATAGAAAGACAAATTTTAATTAATGATGCTTGTACCTTATGTGTTCATTTGATTTAAGTATGTGAATTGTATGCTAATGCGTTATAACTTAGATTCCGACCATGGTTAAAAATTGCGGTATCAGTCGACCCAAGAAACCGATAAGGTATTGATATCGGTCGTAGTTCGTGGTCTATCGCGGCTGTCGCGGTGTGAACATTTTTTTTCCCCAAAAAAATTTTAAAAATTTCCAAAAAATCTAAAATATTGCAAAATGTTGGAAAACAATAATTTTCTCTATTAATAACACCTACAAATCAAAATATCGGTCGCCCTAAGTCATAACACTTGGTATTGTTGTTTTATTTGAAATTATGTAAATTTATTTATAATTAAATATATGTACATATTTATACTAAAACAAATTGAAATCTCACAAGTTTTATGACATGCAATCATAATTATAACTTATGAGCTATACAATAGTAATTTTGACTTATGAGCTATCTATTAGTGTCAAATTTAAGAAATTGAAGTTTTTACTCATTACTTAATAAATATATGCTAAACTAAAAAGCCACAGGCATTTTAAACACACTCCAAACAAATTTTAATAACTATTTTGTAAATATCTATAAGATTTCATCAAAAACCCTAATTCTCGAAATCCCAATTATAGATCTATCCTCAATATGTATAAATAAAAGAGAATGAAATGTATCGATAACAAAAATAGCATGCAATCTTTATTTCTAAGCTATTTCTAAATAGACCTTTAGAAAAGTTACAAAATAAAAAAAATCATAATATTAACATTGGTAGAATTATATATCATTTTTTTAAAATGCAATCCATAAAAAATAAAACATTTTGATTGCTTAAAAGTGAAATACTTGTTGAAAAAGAAGAGTAACATCTAATATATTTGAAAGGAGGAGAAAATTAGTACAAAAGAGAAAATGAAAAAAATTTAAATATTGTCTGTCGATATTTTGAAAATACCGGCCGATATACCGGTAAAGACCAATATTTTGAAATATCGGCTGATAAATCCCAATAATATGGGGATTTTTTGCCGATATGAGGCCGCGACCAATACCGGTACGTATCGGCCGATATTTTGAAATATGATTCCGACAGGGCTCCGAAATTTGGGTCGTGACAGACTGTAAAGGTAATTATGGTTTGACAGTTTCTAACGGTGTAAAGTGATATTATTTCTCCTTTTTTTTTATTTTTTTATCAATAGTTGGTTCTCCTCCCATATTCCTCTTCAACCTATGTTGTGCTAGAGTGCTAGTCTACGAGTACAACTCGATCCTGCCCATTTCTTTCTTATTTTCAAGTACAAGGGGCACAGTTGCCATATTCTGCTGTCACAACATTATATTGACACTGAATTCTGTCTTAGGGTTCTGCTTGGCTCCATGACTGCATACGCAAAGGACAGTGATATTAAAGATCAGTTTCTTGTGCATTTTAACAAAGTTTTTGCTGCGGAATGGAATTTTGATGGCAAATTTGAAGTCACTAAAGCTAATATGGAATGGATTGGGCATCATCGCAAGAATGCCCGCAAGTGTTTAAACAAAAATTGAGAAGAATATGGCTCCAAACAGTTCATAATTCAGGTTAAAATTGGACTCAGGGACTGTTTAGGCAAAACAGTAAGCAGCAAGAGCAGCAGCAGGAGGACAAGGGGGGCTGCCGTGCCCAGAAGATCCCCAGAAATGTTGCTTTATTTTGGGGGCTTAGTTCAATGGACCAATTAAGACCCAATCCACAAAGTAACCATGTCAACATGGTCGTTCAAGAGTAAAGATTAAAATCGTGGGGTCCATATCATCCAAACATGGCCCATGTGGGGCCCACAGGCTGAAATATCCAGAGAGATCCGGATGATCCAGCCAGCAAAATCTCGTTATTTATTTTGATTTTCCTTCCTTTTTGAACCTCCTATTAGATATATCTAATATATTTATATTGGGGGAAATAGTTGTAATTGAGAAAAAGGTGGGATTTAATTGACTTTAAGCATACATGTTGACTGTGCCTGGTAGTAAGAAGAAACGACCGAACAGTGGTAAGTTTCCTTTTCTTTTTCCTTTGTTAGTAGGTTGGTTATGAATAGGTGTCTTGTTAAAAGAGGTACATCTGCGAGGATCCTCTAGAAAGTTTCCTTGCTGTTTGAGGGTTTTATATACAATATATGGTCAGCAGTAGGAAAATAATTGACAGTTTTATGAAATGAAATAACAGTGGGTTTTCAAGTCATGTTTTCTCTATTGTTTGCTTTTGTTTTCATTTCCAATTGATTTGTGGTGTTTATACTTACATTCTAAGCATATTGGGTGTGTCATTCCTACTCTTCTCTTGCTTTTTTACTTCCAAAGAGGATCCACAGCCACTGTTTACTATTGTATCAGCATTATTGGCCATCTGATATACTGTCTCTGGTTTCTGTTAATGCCTGTGCCTGTATCACTTATAACCAAAGAATCTAGAATGAGAGAAGATGTTTCATTAGGATGGCGACATACCTTCCACTGCAGAATTAGGGTAGGGAAGTAAGCATTGGCAAGAATGAGGACAGAAAAGGCTAGGGGCCAGATGGGATTCTAATAAAGGCTTGAAAATAATTAGGAGAAATTTGTTGGTTTTGGTTAGTTAGGCTCTTGAATATGACAAAATGCTAGATGAATGGAGAACAAGTGTTGTAGTCTATGTCCTATGATGCCTAGATACAGCATGGATACGATAAGGACACACTGTGGACACGACAGGGACATGGAATTAACATGTAAAAAGTAAAGTATTAGATAAGATATGACACAATACGTTGCCCATTTTGAAGTATATGTGCATTATAGCTTGTAGTGCCATTACAAAAAGGAGACATACACCAATTATGATGGGATTAAACTTAAGAGTTACACTATTAAACTATAGGATAGAGTAATGAAGTAAAGACTTAGACAAAAGAACAAGATATCTAAAAGTTAGTTTGGTTGCGTGCAAGGGAGGTCAACTATGGAAGCTATCTTTTCATTTAAACCATTAGTATAGGGTCAAACCAGAAAACTGGGGCCCGTTTTGTTTCGGTCAAAGGCGGCATTTGGTCGACTCAGCCAAGCTGGCCCCGTTCCGTTCGGAACTTCAGACCATGGTTTAGCATCAATGTGATTAATAAAGAGAAACAAGTTTGAGATCGTTTGGACATGAGTCACATGACCAATGCAAGCTAGCAATGGCACCGATTTGGAAAATTTATTCTATCCATGTTAATGACCCAAGGAGAAGATGTAAGCCAAAGAGGACATGAATATGAGAAGCACAGATATGAATACAGGACACGGATACGACACGATATGGATACGACTATATGGCAAATCTTAAAAATGTAGGATACGGACACGACTAGAACACAACAAATAATAAATATATATTTTATGTATAATGCAAAAATTAAAGAATAGTTATATTTTTAGCCAAATTAAGAAGCATAATGTCACAATTAATACAATACAAAAGGAAAACATAACTAATATTGAAAAAATAAAAAAAGATGAGACTAGCAAAAAACAAAAAATGAGTTAGAACAGAGGGTAAAAAAAAAGATTGTTTGAAAAATTACATATTTGGTCTGAAATTGTTCCTAAATTATTTATGAACTTTTAAACCTTCATTTAATACTACTTTTTTTTTATAACAAGTTTTGGTCACACTCAAAGATTAAAAAAAAAAGAAAAAAAAAGGGATTTAAAAATTTAAAATAACTCCGCCGTGTCTTGCCGTGTCCATCCGTGTCCCTGCCATGGCCCCGCAGTGTCCAGATTTAAAAATAATAATAATAACAAACACGTTTTGTGGCGTGTTGGACACGTGTCCGGCCGTGTGCGAGCTGTGTATCTGTCCAACACGAACACGGGGACCCTAGGCGTGTGTCCTTACTTCCTAGTCATGGATAGTAGTAGTAACAATAGATTTGAATAAGCTTAGCCTACCCAAGATTTGGCTCAGGATTGTAGGGGTAAAGCTTTGCTGATGATATATGATGGATTGGGTTTTCCTTTTGAGGTCTGTTCCTATTTGTGAGTCTCTTGAAGACATCCTTTATGTACTTCAGCACATTGCAATGTTTCTAGTAAATTTGTTTTAGGGTTTGCACCAAGGGTAGCACCTCTTTGACTAGTCTCCAGCTTTCTGTAGCTTTATAAGTTTCAGGTTTAAGCCAAAGTTGCTTTGTCGTGGCATGCACCATTAGGACATGTTCCTATTTTGGTTCTTCACGCTCTTAGATGTGCCCGCTTTGCAAGTCTATTTCCTACCTCTTATTCCCTTAAAGCGGATTCAAAATGCATTTAAAGTGTTTGGAAACCCATTTTGAAAATATGTTTCAATCCACGAAAAAAGGAAACTCCTCTGATTTGCATAGCAAGGAAAAGGGCAAGAGTTGAAATAGATATGCGCCTCTAAAGCAGAAAGATGTGTGGGTTTGGGCGGTAGTTTTTGCATCAATGTTTTATTTTTCCCTTCAAAATCTAGGACCCTAAACAATAATATGAACCGTTAAAAGTATTGAGAGGCCAAAAACACCCCATGGTTCAATTTTCAGCCATTGATCTATCAAGAATATCAAGATTTGTGTGAAAAACGGTAGAGCCATAGATCTTAATTTTTGGACTTTTGTGGGTCCTGTAATCACGATAAGAACCATTCGTCCTCTTTCGAAAGCCAAAAACGGCTTTGGGGTCAAAAACTAGTCTTTGATTCCTTCTGTGTAACGCCCCACCCTTCACGCATGCATGATATTGTCCGCTTTGGCCCATGGGCCTCACGGTTTTGTTTCTGGTGGGCCTTAACCCACCAAAAGGCCTCATGCATAGTAAGGGTGCAAGCTCTCTATATAAACCCATTCACTTTCCTCTCTATAGTCGATGTGGTTGTGACATCCTGGAGTCCCACATCGACTATAGAGAGGAAAGTGAATGGGTTTATATAGAGAGCTTGCATCCTTACTATGCATGAGGCCTTTTGGTGGGTTAAGGCCCACCAGAAACAAAACCGTGAGGCCCATGGGCCAAAGCGGACAATATCATGCATGCGTGAAGGGTGGGGCGTTACAAATGGTATCAGAGCCGACTCTCGACTAGTTCGAGTGTGGGCCCCTGCCGTGGCCTGGTGCAAGTGGGCGGGTTCATATGTGGGCGGGCCAAGAGGGCTGGCAGGCTACAAGAACTGGCAGGCTACTGCACAGGGACGTGCAGCCCTAAGGGGGGTGGATTGTGACATCCTGGAGTCCCACATCGACTATAGAGAGGAAAGTGAATGGGTTTATATAGAGAGCTTGCACCCTTACTATGCATGAGGCCTTTTGGTGGGTTAAGGCCCACCAGAAACAAAACCGTGAGGCCCATGGGCCAAAGCGGACAATATCATGCATGCGTGAAGGGTGGGGCGTTACATTCTGGATCTTAATAAATTTAGTAAAATCTCAATAAATTTAGTAAAACTTAATCGACTGTGTTCCTGGCCAACTTGACTGGGTTTAGGGCATTCCTACACACAGACCGTTCTTATTTTTGTTCAATTGTAGGGCCATAATAAAAAATCTAAACCATACAAACTCTTGAAAACACTGTCAGCGGCCAGCATACCAAAATCCAACTGTTGATCCTTCATGGATTTCAAGATATTTGCAAAAGAATCATGGATTTCAAGATATTTGCAAAAGAACGTGAACCATTTTGTCTAAATTCTTGAACTCTATGGGCCTCTATATAAAGATCGGAACCGGTGATGCTGTTAAGAATATTAAAAACAGCTATGGATTCAAAAATGAACCCATGATTCATTTTAGATGTTGAGAAATTTACAAAAAATTCATGCACAGTCAGATTTAAAAAGCCTATTTCAATCAGTTTTTCTATCTAACCAAACAGTCAATTGCAAAATCATCTATTTCAAACAGGGACATTTGAAACAGATCTGTTTCTTGCAGATCTGTTACAAATTGATAAGATTTTCCAAACAAAAAATTTATTTGCCTATTAGCTTTACTGGTAAATATCAATTAAAAACCATAGGACAATTTCCTTCTAGTTGTTAATAGTAAGACTAGCCTATTTTATATTATTCATTCTGATGTTTGGAGTCCATATAAGTCAGCCACATTTTGGTTCAAGTATTTTATTAATTTTTTGAATAATATCTCTTGGATGACTAGTTCCATTTAATGAAAGAATATATATGAGGCTGCAACTTTCTAACCACAGAAAAAAATAGTTTTAGTGCTGGCATTCAAAATCATTGTTCTCATAATGATAACATTTTTTGGGTGCTCAGAAAGGCACTTTGTAAACACCGATTTCAGGAATTACTGAACAAGCTAAGAATGGTCGATGCCTATGCTCAGCTGTATTTTTTCAAAGTTCTGAAAGGACTCTGCACTTGTGTGACTTAATAGAAAAGAAGGGTTTGTCAGATAACACTCAATTTTTACTCTCTCATCTTTACCCACTTCTCTTGTCTCCGCTTAATAAAATTTGTTTTTTGAACTTGTTGTTAGAATAAATCAACACTATTACCTCAACAGATAGCAAAGCAGGCAAACATAGTTCAAAGCACAAAGCAAAATCATTAAATTATCCCAATTTTACCGGCTATTATGGAAAAGGAGAACATGTAAAATTACCCGTGTTAATTCTCGAGTAAATAGTTCTGACACTTCAAGAGACATATCAGCAGGAATCACTTGAGGATCGTCCCACTAACACAAAGCAGAATGAGCTTTTAGTTTAAAATAATGATCAATTTCAGTCAAGATACGAAACAACCACCCACCCCCGGCGTCCAAAAAAAAAAAAGATGTTGGAAAAAATTATCTTAATTAATGCATGTGACACCTTATATTTTATCAGCTCACTTTCTGGACTATCTGGTCGATCCATCATTCCGACTCGCTTTACCAAGGAGGTCAGTCCTAACCTTGAATTTCTAGGGCTAATCACCATCTCTCTAGCAATCTGCATTCAAAAAAGAAATAAATTCAAGACATCAATGCATGACTAATAGCATATATTCCCAGTTTTAATAGGAATATTGGCCATCATCTCATTGATATCTTAATCTGATCCATTCTGGTAGGAAGCATACATAAAAATTTTAATAAACTCAGCAGTCGATGATCTCAGTAATTTAAAAAACTATAGAGGCCATCTAATATACTATGTTTCTAAAATTTAAATGGAAAAGAACAACCACTACTACTAATCCAAGTGGACAATTACATAAAAAATGAAACTACACTAGAACCTCAGAATTCCATGCCTCTATTGAAGCATGCAGCTAGCCAGCTACAGCAGAATGCTTATCGCTCTGTGTGCGTGTTATCTGAGGCCCTCTGCTTTTATTACTATTATCATTGAAGCCTTCTCCCATCTATTATTTGTTTTGTCCTTTGTCCGCATCTTGGATGCAAATTCACTTCCAACTGGATCATGATATCTAAGAGTTTTTAAGTTGTTTCTTCTTTTTCCTTTTGAGTTGTGTATTGATGACTGAAGAAGTTTGTATCGGATAAAACTGTTCAATACAACAGATGAGCATTAATTAAGCATGGCTAAAAAATAATTACATATATAATGTGATGGCTGTAATGCATGGACCGCTGTTTATCTGACCATCCAAAGAGCCATAAAGAGACAATAAAACCATTGGGCCGCCCCAGAATCAAGAGAGGCCCATGACTGATATAACATGACCCATGTAAAGTTGTAGAGAAGAGCTATTCTCCAGGCCATAACAGCCTAATATCTTGTGACAGTTTTAACAATTTTATCCCAAATACAGTGAAGTGAGGTCGTGACTCGTGAGAACTCTCACAGACACAGCAAATGTTCACACTTTGTTTCTCTATCGTCTGGTTCTTCTGCTAACATGGTATCAGAGCTCTAGTTCTCTGATCGATCAATTTTGTAATCTGAACTTCCTTATTCTAGTGATCTGGTTAAGTTCATTTTAACATGAGCCCATGTATTTTAGGCCTCTTGTAGGCCCACTTGCATTATAAATGGGTCTTGAACCAACATGCCATGAAAACCCACGTGGGGGAGCTTAGTCATAGGATCAATTGTAAATATTGTTATTTCCTTTTATGTTAGATTATCCTAACTGTACCTGAATGTAATAGCTTGACTAATGCTGTATGTTAAGTAACAAGTGATGATAAAAATGAGGGAGGATTTTCTCCTCAGGACAGTGAGAATTTCCACAAAATTGTCTGTTTTATTGTGGTCTATTGAGTGATAGTCCATTTGTCTGATCAACTCAAATCTGCACAATCTGAGCTCTGCTGTGAGGCTTCCAACCCTTCTGCCTCTGATCTTCTGTCTCTGATTCAAGAAAACTGCTGTCAGGATTGGCTTCCAACTACATTGCAACCCCCGGCATCCGACAATTGAAATCAAGTGGGATTTGAACAGTCATTCACAGGTGGGTCTTGATATCTAAACCCTGCAGATTGCACAAATCGTGATTAACGTCACTCCTAGAGGTCATCTACATTTCCAGAAGTTACCAGTGCTTGCACAGTGGTTGACTGAAAGCCTGTCTTTACAACCCGACAGTCATCTCTCACGTCTCAATGGAACGCAGGTAGGGCACACTGGCCTGATTGATTCTGTGAGAGAACCTTATCCCTAGGGTTGCCTGGATTTTCTGAAGGTTATTGGTTTTTTTTTTTTTTGGAAAGCTCATTAGAGGTATTTCTCGCCTTCCTCTTCCGATTAATTTTCTGACAACTGGTTTCATCTTGACCGCCTTTTTTTCGGATCTGGACACTTTGACTCTTAAAATCTACAGTCTACTGACTAATTTTGGTATCAAACCAATAGTGAACCTTGCTTCTCAAATCAGACATTTTTGGAGGTGACTTGTGCACTCCACCACTGGTTGAGTAGGTTGCCCATGCCAATTGTTCTCCAGAATAACACCTCCACCCCCCCCCCCCCCCCCCCCCCCTCCCTCTCTCTCTCTCTGTGTCTCTGTGTGTGTGTGTGTGTGTGTGTGTGTTGTTGTTGTTGTTGTTGTTGTTATTTTCCTTTTCGATATCTTTGCACCATTTGGTCCTCACATCCTATCGGATTGTCCACAAGTCTTACAGGCTGTTTCGACAGAACCAATTATGCCTATTGGTCGCATCCTATGCAAAATCATCTCAAGGGTCTCAAATTGTATATAAATTGGGTCGGTGAAAGCCCCAGATAAAGATGATACTAAATAGGAGTATGAATCAAATATTGGTAAAATTAATTCACGAACAGCTAATAGTGCGGTTTGAACCATTGTTAAGCAATTACCAAAATTTAAGCACCCAAATGATGCCTAGGACTAGCTCTCAAGCTATATATGCAAAGCAACTCAAATAAGTAATATCAATTGGAATGAGATATTAAAAACACTGAACAAGGAACATACAACCGTCAAGATTTATATATCTGGATGACAGAACTGTGGGATCAACCAGCCCTCACAGAACCTTAGTTTGTCTGTACAGCTAATGCAATCACATTTGAAATGTAAAGAAAAGAAACAACACTTGTTCAGTTTCTTGTGGATCTTGACCAGAATTTGAGCATGTTCAAGGAATGCTCCTACTACACAGGTCACCCCTCCTATCAGCTGACTCTGCCTCATCTGAACTCCTGGCTGCCGAACAGGCACAACATTCCTTAACAGAAGAAAAAGATAAATGATCCTCAGCTAGTATTTGTCAGTAATGCAGATACTGCGCCCAATAATGCTGCAACATGGAAAGGGCAGGGACCACCTGGAGTATGCAATTATTACAAAAAGCCATGACATTGGAAATGAGACTATCCTTCTCCGACTAAGACTCAAAGTCCTCAGTGCAAACCTCATGGTCCCTCTGGTTTACAATTTCACTACACTTACAATAGATACATCTATTGCTGAAATTCCTACAGATCTCAATGCTCACTGTAAGAACCCTGAATTATAAATGGGCCAAACCTAAATTATTAAATGGGCTAAATGGGCTCAGAGAGGCCCAGTTTCGATCAGTCCAATTCATGACTGGATTGGGCTATTGGGTCAAATTTCTCAGGTCCATAAATGATCCAAACTCACTTAATTGTGACTCTATAGCTTCCCAAAATTATGACTGTGAAACTCCCACACTTAAATTCCCCAAACTTAAATTCCCAAAAATTATAACTGTGTAACTCCCAAAATAATGACCTTAAATTGTGACTTTTAGTCTTCTTAGGTGACCTTTCAAGGGAAATCCTTTAGGATTCCAGCACTATATAAGAAGAGATCTCCTCTCATCTTTGTTCACTTTCTCATGGTTCTCATGGAAGAAGAGTAGGATTCCAATATAGTGATATTTGAATATAGAAGCAAGGAGATTCCAAGGAACATTTAGCCTAGTGAATGTCCAATTTGAGGTCCTTCGTTACATATACCAGGTGAGTAGATTTTTCCCTTGACTTGTATGAATTGGGAATCTTTTTTAATATAATTGATCGACAGTCACTAAAGCTCTACATACATAGTATAAAATCTGTATTCTTTTGTAATATTTCAGTAGTTATATATATAAGACAAGCATGCACTGTCAACATGATAAATCTGCATTCTTTTGTAATATTTCAGTAGTTATATATATGAGACAAGTATGCACTGTCACGACATGAATACGAATTCCTCTTAAGAATCAAATGGGTGACAGTCTTGTCACGACATGAATCCATATGATTGTGTAAACCAGTAAATATGGTGATTCATTACTTTATGTTATTAAATATGATTGTGAATTTTTCTTCCAAAGAAGCTTATGAACTTTCTTAAGAGAGTCTATGAATACTTGAATTATGGGATGATGTAGTTTATTTTGAATATGAAATTTCTACTCACCAGTGTTACTGACTAGTGATTCGCCCCACTACAGGTAATGTATTTGTAGCGGGATCTGAGAGCGGTGGAAATCAGCATATAGATTTTGGCATGCAACGCTGATAGAGAGTTCAAAAACTACCTAGACCATTAGATGGAGTCAACCCTATTTTGGAATATTTTAAATTTATTGTCTGTTCCTAGCAATAATTGTAAAGACTTTGTTAAGATATTAATGTTATGATTTTGCCTACATCTTCGCTTGGACTCGCTCTTGAATTTACTTTATGAATGTTGAATACGTTAACGACTTAAGAATCTGAAGAGCTCCAGAGTCTTGGGTCGTTACACTCACATTAAACAGGTTGTTGATGAACGAATGCAGCAAGTGTTCCTCATATCCTAGATGAGTGGTCCTCTCGCCTACTAGGGACTCTGCCATGATTGCTGCCAACACCTCAGGTATAAGTTCCCTACCATGGAATTTGTAATTCTGGTGCATCCTTTCATATGACACATGACCCATCTTTGTTAACTGGTTGCCATAAGCTCATTAGGCCCATAATCATTCAGATCGCAGATGGCACTACATTAGAAGCCACATCAATTGGCAACAAAAGCCCTGATACCTCATCTGGTCTGTCATGCATTTTTCCAGTGCTCCTTTTCCCCACCTTACCGTTAATTTCCCATCCATTTTTCTGTCCAAGATCCACTCAAGTAGATTGGGAGTGGCCAACAGTTACAAACTGGAACTGTTGTACCTACCCGACTTGGCTCAGTTGGATGCACACACTTTTCATGCCTCTCCTTCCAAGTTTAATCTTTGGCATTCTTGATTAGGGCATCTTTCTTTTCTGCATTTAAGAAATGTGAGAAGCACTGGTGATTGCGTAACATAGATAGTAATAATTTCTCGCATTGCATTGGCTGTAAGGTATCCAAACATAGTGCATTACCATTCAATATTAGTCATGTTTTTGCTACATTCCCATTTGATTTAGTTCACTTTGAGCTATGGGGCCCTACCTCTCATCCCACCAAAGGTTGGTCATCATACAATGTCTCAATGTCTTATTTATAGATGAGTGCTGCAAGACCACCCTCCCTCTTTCTTTGTGCAGATGACCCTTCCCCCTCTCGGTTACTTCCTCCTCTTGGCCACTCTGTACTCCCATTCAGTACTTTCTCTCTCCCATCTCTACCTCTCTTTCCATCCCATTCTTTCTTTTCTTCCTCTCGTTTTGCTTTTCTTCTCTCTTTGCACCAAGACCTTGGGCAAGATCTAGGAAAGGCAAGGAAACTTAAAAGAAAAACAACAAAAAAGATCAGGGCTTGGAGGCTTTGATGCGTGTAGCTATCCAACTAGGGGAGAAACCAGAGGCCATTATAAAAATCTGATCTAGCATTTTTCACACATGTTTTCCCTTTAGAATTCTATTAAATCTCCTAATTAGTGTTGACAACCACTTACTCTAAAAGCTTAAGTTGATAGAAAACGCTCACCACGCACAACCCTCCCCCCCCCCCCGAACAACCCAAACACACACATGTGCGGGCTCCTTCATAGGAATTACACCCTCCACGGGGGAATAGAGGGGCTCCATAAGGGAATCACACTCCTCCGTGGGAGAATACAAGGCACAATGGCCCCGGGATTCTAACACTAGACCTCCCGCTTTGATACCAAGCTAGAGACACTAGATTGGATTAGATCTAGGTTTCCAACGTTGGATCTCTTGGAAAATAAAAAAGGGAAGAAAAAGGAAAAGAAATAAAAAGAAGAAGACTTGAGAGGGAAGCCGTAGAATAGTGGAACATCCAAGGGTATTCGACCGTTCTAATTTTATTAGATTTCAGCTTCCTGCAAATTACAAAAAGCCCCTCAGCATTCTAATATTTACACCAAGGTCCCCAAATATATTTCACATTATAAACAAGACCTTTTATCTGATAGCACATCAACAACCACTTAGTCTAAAAGCTTAAGCTGAGAGAGAAGAGTGTAACAATGTATATCAAGGTTACGACAATTAGAACACTGAATCCTAATTCTTGTTGTTAGAATAGATCTAGAAGTTGCTCATTTAAATGCAAGAGGTGGGAGATTGTGCAGGCCAAACCCCATTTTGGATGTTCTACTCCCCCAACCATCATGAATTGGAGATTTTGGGGATTTTTAGGGCACGTTTGGCAATTGGAGTGGAATCCTCTAGATAAAGGATTCCTCCATTCTTCCCATATGGTACTTTCCACCATAGGATTTCTTGTGAAGAAGATTCACCTTAGACCACATTTGGTAAACACCAAAGAAGCTATGGATTTACAAATACCAGAACGAATAGTCACAAAATTTTTGAAATTTTCTTGCAATCCATGTGAATCAAGCCCTAGCCACTTGCCTTAAAAAATACCAGATCTTGTAGAGATGATAGATGACTTGGATTTTCATTATGGGTCCCATAAAAATTTAGAAAAAAAATTTCATGGTGTGAACTTTTTTGTAAATATCTCAAAATACATGAGAAATCAATGAATGAAAATTGATAAACTAGTTGATTTTGACCTTCTATGGACGGTTCAGATCGTGCTTGCAGGACCCATACAGTAGGTTTCAAAAACATTAGTCACATGCCACAATCACGCCTGACACAGTATTCACACACAAATGAGAGAAATTTTTTCGCTCATATTGATGAACAGTCAAGAGTGTTTTGGCATTTTATCACTATCCACAGTGAATCAGGACTCAAAAATTCAAATCATAATTGTTTTAGACCTTCTGAAGAGGCTGAATAGTTCGGATTTTGCAAACGAAGACCATAAAATTCCAGATCTCATGATGAATAGTCCAGACTTTTTTGAAAATATCATAAAGTCTATAAGGGGTTGATGGCTGATATTTGATTACATAGTCATTTTAGACATTCTTACAATGATTAATAGTTCAAATTGTGATTGTGGGGGACCATAAGATAGGTTTCCAAAGAAAAAATTGGTAATATCTAAGTTAGAGCCTTTACTGTTCACCCACCCTTTTCTTCAACCTCAGATTTTCAGAATCCAATCAAAGGAGGTCCGCCCAGGTTCTCTTCTATTGCGAAGACTGTTCAAGTATTTTGAGGAATCACCATATATGGTGAGAACGGTTGCCAAACTTGGATTTTTCTTGAATCTGAGGAAAACCAGGAAAGAACCCCCTCTGATGCCCGTTGCCAAATGTGCACTTAGGGTTTTCATGTTAGGGATGGGGTTTTATAATATTTGAAAGATTGTGATATTTATTAACTCTTGTTGATCCCCTAATGTGATTTAAATATGAAATACAGTCATTTATTTGAAAATTAGGATTTTGATAAATCTAATTGAGAAGGTCACATTAGGGTTTTCCAATAATCTTGTCCTATGGTTACGCTGAACATGATTTGACCTAAAAAAACTATGAATGATGATGAATTATTAAGGTAGATTCTATTCATTAGACATGTATAAGCTATGATATTTGCTGCCCCATTGATTTTATTTTTAAAATCTGTATTTTCTCACAACTTGAAACGGGGACTTTAAATTCAGTTCCAATAAGACTACGTGGTACCTCTTTGGAATGACTAGTTTTGTGACTAGCAACCTTTCCAGACATTTTGCTTATCCATATCATACACTTCGTTACAGTCTTATAATTAAACCGACCAGTCTTGACTTTGTCATATGAGGGGACGCGTTCTGTGACTTAATTATGTACATTTTGTTATTGATTACTAGTTGCAAGTCTTGGGCAATGATGATCACCACAATCTAACATTAAAAGTAAACTTATGGCCATGCCCAGATTAGGGAATATTTGATGTACTATTTTGTTTGTTACCGATGAGACACTACTAGTCAGGGGTCCTATCTAGTAGGGCTATAATATAAGGCAAGTCATAGCTCCTGTGGCAGCCATTTTGTATTCTTTACCTTGAAATTGTCATTTTACCAGTTTATAGAATTTAACCGTACAATTTGAGCATATTATTGCACTCTAGGATGCCTTTAAATCTGATTGCTGCTATTCAAATTGGATACAGGTGTTAGTGCATCTAATTTCTTTCTTGTTAAGTGCTTTAACTTCATTCTTTTGGGTATTTTCCATATCCTAGAGTAGGGCCTACTGCTGCAGGACAATATGAGATCTACCATAATATGATGAGATCATATCTAAATTAACAATTAAAATCAAGTTATAGGCATGCCAATTAAAAAAGAATATTGAATATCAAGTAAACAATAAATCTAAGGTCCAAGGTGATCTCACAGATCCTGCAGTAAACCCTTTTAGTAAGGAAAATGATAAGATCTTAATGGAAGATAGAACTTCCAGGTTCCTTAGGGCCAATAATGTATATCCAGTGGTGTAGATGAGAGGCCTATGATAAATAAGGTTCAAATTTGGACAATGGTTTAGATGGAAGGTCTATGGTAATAAAGTTCAGATCTAATAAGGTTTAGATTTGGACAGGGCTGGTTCAGATCTAATGTTTGGTCACAAGGTGGTTCTAGATCTCTAGGTTCAGATCTGCACAAGGGATAGTTCAAATCTGATGTTGATAACAAGGTGGCTCTAGATGTAGATGGCAATGATCAATAGTGCTTTTGGAAACAGAAAAGTGAAAGAGATAGAAGATACCTTTATTGGGCTCTCACCAAACTTTGATCTAGAAGCGTTAGAGAAGATCTCAAGACAAGGTAAACTCCAGACTCAAGGTAGAAGAAGTTTTCTTTTCATTCAATATCATAAACATAACATGTCCAAGAAGAAGACAATAGCAGTTTTAATAATACCCTAAAGAGATGACATCACCACACTAAAAAAAAAAAAACAAAAGAAAATAATAAAAAAAAATATACTTGCACCAAGACCTTGGGACTTGTGCACAAAGGATGTGCGCACGAATCCCAAGGGTAAAGCCTTTTATTCTTTAAGTTGTGGGCCCCCTTTTCTTCATTACTTATGCCTTTATGTCTTTAAAAAAAAAATTTTGGGCCCCTTTATTCTTCTAGGACTCTTTTAATTAACATAGGCCCTCTAAACTTAAAAAACTCTTTTATTTTCTCCCATGTAGCACTTTTCAGTGTGGGACTTTAAGATGATTACGCACATGGGGCCTTCCCTTCTTTAGAAATAAGATTCCACAAAATCCAACTGTCGGATGCCCTCGCAGTGATGAACCAATGGTTGATGTGTAATTTTTCGCGATCAAAGCCCGAGTATGAACCATCCAACCATAACGCGGCTTGATCTGTGTTCCTGCACCTTGATCTTTGGCAGATCTTATAAGAATGAGGGGGATCAGATCTGATGTCCCTATCACCTAGTTTGAATGAGTAAGCATCGGAGGGACCCACCGGGAAGTCAAGAGTGGAGCTTCGTTAATATAGAATAGGTGTAGACTATTTGCCGTATTTTCTTGATTTACTTTAGGTTGTTACATTTTAGGCTTGCAATTTTAGTTGACAAGTTATGGTCATAGGGATGGCAATGGGTTGAGTTTAAATCAGGAGACCTGCCCTGACCCGCTCCTATTAGGGCTTGTTTCTTTGTAAGATAGAGTAAAATAGAGTAAAATAAAATGTTTGAAATTCAAAACTTTCCCTTCCTTTTTCTTAAAAATTCAAATTTCGCTTCTTTTTTCAAAAAAGTCAAAAAGTCATCACTTAATTACAAAAACTCTCTACTTTCTAAACAAAAAGTCAAAAAGATTTCATATTAAGCAACTAAAAAAAATATCATCATAACCCCATCATATATTATACTTTCTTGATTTTGGGTTTACTCTTCACTACTTTACCCCACAAACAAGCAGGCCGCTAGGGGTAGGTTCGGTAGGATATTGGCAGGATTCAGGTTAGGTATGGTTTTTCATATATTAACCTGAGTCGGGTTTAGAGTTTTTGAGCACATCAACCAGCCCCGCCCTGTATATCTTGACTTCCTATATTACTCAATGCATTTTTATCATATTAGAGCTCAACCGTTCAAGTGGCATTGAGAAAGAATGTTTTCTTAGTTATCATGGGTTCAAATCCCCTTAGACACATATTCAATAATAATATATAATAAACCATAATCAAACCTGACCTGACCTAACCTGTGTTTGTCATGGGGTTTGGTATGACAACCATCCAACCCGTCATGGGCTCGGGGCAACAACCCGAACCCGAACCCGCCCCATTGACATCCTCAGTATGGATAATAAGGCCTCTATTGGCTAAGTTATTTCTTATTAGTTCAGTTGTGGTTTGAATATATGATTAGTAACTGGATTTGAAAATAAATAAAAGTTTCTTAGAATTTACCTATGTTTTGACAATTGTGAAATTGAATGTATATGAAATGCTCATCTATAATTGAATTTTTGTGTTTGAAAATTGGATCTCATATTGGGGACTAAAATTTATTACTCACATTCTGAGAGTTGGATTCTAGGAATTTAAGTCTTAGTGTGACAACTAATATGTGTACAGTGTATTGGCATGGACCAATACTCGATTTGTATTAGTTGATATGAATTATATAGGCTGATCTCCAAACCAAAAGGATTTAGGATAGGATGTCTAAGTGCCTCACCAAAGACAAATAGGAACTCTTTCAATTGAAAACTGAACTCAAATTCTTATTCAATATCAATATCTGTATCCCATAAAGAAATTACATTTTTATTTATAACTAAGATACTTTCTAACTAAGGAAACAACTAATTCAAATCAAATAAGAAGTCATAAACCAAATATAATTAGACTTTCTAAATATTAAAGAATCCTAGATAATTAAGAAAGCAACTAAAGCAACTACTAATATGATCTACTTTACTTTACTGGGCCTTATTGGTCTTGGCCCTGCGGATATAGACTTTCAGACAGAGCCCATTAGTATAGTCTGCATCATTGATATTTAAAACCATGCTCACAAAACAAGAACATGTAACATGCACAACAAGAGTAATCTACGTTTCTCAACAGATTATGAATATAAAAAGCAACTTCTTGCAGGCATGTCACATGTAAAATATATTAATTTGAGAATCAGAACTTACTTTAGTAATTTTTTCTAGATCATCCCTTCCTCCATCAGTGATATCATCTCCAAAAACAATACGTTCAGCACAGCGTCCACCATGAGCCACTACCATTTGCATTTTCATGTAGCCAAATGTCGTATATCCTTGATCTACCATATCTTCTCTGGGATAAAAAACAGATACTGCAGTTTCCTGCTCTTGTTGGACAGAAAATACATTAGAAAGCAAACAAAACAACAGAATATCCCCAATTTAAGATTAGAGAACTGGTATCATGTCACTATGATCACAATTCACAGATTACTTTTTTTTTGAGTATAAACAATTCACAATTCACAGACTACTTAAACATACATAAAGTGAGGGGTGAGAGGAATTATGTGAAGCACGATCAAGGGAAACAGCATTGTTTTTTCTTCAACTGAACCAGTTTAGATAACTGCCAACATTTTAAATTGAGCTGTTTAACTGGTGTTCCCTACTAAGGGATGATTCCTTCCTTGATACACTACCTATTGAGCAATTCTAGCTATTATATTTGTGTCTTAAAAACCGATCATTTAACAGGGGTGTAATAAAATTGTCATCATCTGTAATACCCAAGGGTGGAAGTTCTAAGCTTGGTTTAAATTAATGAATTATATGATTTTAATTTTTGTATATAAAAGTGATGGGACCCATGCTTTACTTAGGACCCATGTTTTCCTAACCAAGGCAGGGAGAAGGACCCTTTTGCACAACACTTTCACCCTTAAGGAAGTAAATCCTTGAATGGGACAAGGATCCTTGTACACAGCTTTTATTAGAAAGTAAGGATCACGACACCTTCACCCTTGAGGAAGCAAATCCTTCAATGGGATAAGGATCTTTGTACACAGCTGTTATTAGAAGGTAGGGATTGGAGACGTATATATATATATATACTGAGAGAGTGTTGCTTATTGACTCACCTTCGTTCCTTCTAAAGAGCCAGAAAAGGGGAGAGATCCAAGAGAAGAGGGAAGAGCACTCGGTGAGACATCAAGAGGAAGAAGAAAGTAATCAACCAGGCCGTGGTTGATGTCTCATTCCCGATTGCAGATCACAAGAGTTTACAGAAGGTGAGTGGATTCTCTACGTTTATTTATTATGTGATCAAACATCATTAAGAAAGAGGCATCAGATAAGTATGATAGGATGTACCTTGCATAAATGAATTGTTTTGAATTGTTCTTTTGATTCTAGCATTACTGCTGGAAAGATCAAGCTTGATTGTAGAGGATTTTTGCCTATGAGGGTGGATGCTACAGTACTGACGACACCAAACTCACGTTAGATTAGGGCAAATCTTGTATCTTGTCAACTGATTTCTATTAGATCATTGTATCATTAATAGATACCTACCTAAGCATTCTTGGTGACTTGATCCTTTTGGATTTGAGAAGAGAATCAAGTTGGAAATCCAGATTTCCTCACAGCAGGCCGTCTGTGAGAGGATTTGTCGTCTGGAGTGGTGAGCCCGGGAGGAACACCTGATGGGAGATCAGCTCCGAGGATCTTGGAGGAGACCCATGGGCGATCCTAGTCATGAAGGACCCGTGGGGAGGAGGACCCAGATGGCCCACCATCTGATGATCTGGATGGAGCCTGGCGTGAGAGGTGTAGAGCAGGGGGGTGGTTGACTCTGTGATAAGAACGAAAGCTCATCTGGTTGAATATATATTGTGTAACAGTTGTAAAAGGGTCCTTTATTTATATCATAATTACTTAAGAGCCCCTTTTCTTTTATATTTAATAATTAATGATTAAAAGGAAGTTTAGGCTGTGATGATATTTATAATATACAACCTGGGTTTGAACAAGTCATGTTTTATGAGTTTTGAAAGTTAAGAATGAAATTGTGGCAAAAGTTAGTGAATAATTGAAATATATATTTTACATTATAAATTCTGGCAGGTAAAATTTAATTGGAAGGGGACATGATCCGAACCACTAGCATGGAAGTATTTATTGTGATTGTGTGATTTCGGAATCATTGGATTTGATTGGTAGATTAATCATGTTGTCTGTGGGAGTGGAGAATAGGACTTTGAGGTCCTGATGTGAAGGGTCCTATGGGACGCCGGTTGAGAAGATGCAGGAGTGGCATCTCGAAGAATTTTGGTATACTGAAATGGTTACTGCCGTGGACTAGGTGCAAGGATGTGGTTCAGAAATGTAGTATGAAATGAGCTCTATTCATTGATTTATTTAATTGATTTAATCATTTATTGACTATATTTACTTGTTTTGATGATGTCACTATGTTAATTGTGTACGTATGTTAGAGTAGGAGATTCATTCACCAGTTTATACTGATATAGTTTATCCCCTTCAAGTAACAAAGTTGCAGTGAGACCGGAAAATGGAGAAGATCAGCCCGTAGTGTTTGGCATACGTGGCTGAGGAGATCGATACTTCCATATTCATTAGTTTAGGAAAATTTTAGCCTTGTCATTTAATTATTATTTGATCGGTTTTATTTTGGAATTTTAGACATTGATAACCTCATTGGTTGATTTATATGAAAGGATTTATTTTAATAAATGATGCTTATGCCTTATATGCTTATTTGATTTATGTATGTAAATTATATGCCAACGTGTTATAACTCAGATTCCGACAGGGCCCCGAAATTTGGGTCATGACATGATCAACCATATAGAGGGGACGTGAAGTGTCACTTGCTAAAAAAGCCCCATGGACTACCATACCATCAAGATAATTCTGTTGAGAAAATCACAGCCCAAACAAAATGATGTTGTAACCTAAAGCTAAGTACATCCTAATTAAGAGATAATCACAGCCTACACAGATTCGTCGTGATCAAAGTAGATTACTCTCCATAAATCTCCATCCTGCTATATCCAAGTCATACAAAATAAAAACCAAGAGACACATCAATGAAAGATTGCAAGCTTTCCACTTCTCTAAATACCAGCTTATCATAGCATCTAAACAGAAAGAAAACATTAAAACAATAATCGTTGTCAGCAACCCAACAGGTTGACTCAGGGTTGCCGATGCTGGATTTCGTTGGATTTCTATGATGCTTTACAATATAGTCCTCTACTGATGTGGTGTTTTCAAATTAGGGGTAATCCAACCAATTCAAAATAATAAATCTCTAATTTAAGAATTTCTTCAGTGCTATGGCCTCATTTATTAAATCTTTACATATCAAATTTGATGGCATTTTTTTTTGTTTTTTTTGTTTTTGTTGGAATTTCAATTTTGTCTAGGTGAAAATCACTGAACAGGAGGAATGAAACAAAAAACAAGTGATGAAACTAGGTTGGCTCTTGATCTGCCCTCGACCCTTTTAATACTAGAAATCCTCTTATCTTATCTAATTGTATCTTATCCTACATATTAGGTATGGTACAACAATACAACAGATCCGTCTTCGATCATGGGTCGATCGACAAACACGTAGACCCACAGTACATTCGGCCTAGATTGAGGCCCATTTAGCTCAGATCCACGGATGTCACTTCACAACGAGCAGGCAAACAAAGCAACAAGCAATCTAATGCAGTCACAATATCAAATAGAACCTGTAATGACCCAAGCCCACTACCCACATGATATTATCTGCTTTGGGTCATAGGATTCCAACCCAATCTTGCCTCACGGTTTTAAAAGGCCTCATGTGTGGTTAAGGGGCCAAAGCCGAACTTACGTACTAGGATCAGAACTTGGATATTTCTGATGTAGGACGTTTGCACCACTGCATACCCAGTCCTTAAGAGTTTACCCTGTCTCTCTCTAGGCGGATGCTCGCTAGACCCATCACCCTTCTACAAGGGAGCCACAAGTGTGCTCCCATCGGAAATAGAGATGTCCTCAGCTCTAGTACCACTACCCATGTGATATTGTTTTCTTTGGCTCATGAAATTCCAACCCAATCTTGCCTTATAGTTTTAAAAGATCTCATGAGTGGTTAAGGGGCCAAGGGTGTACTTATTTACCAGAATTAGGACTTCAATATTTTTGATGTGTGACGTTTACAGCACTGCATATCCAGTACTTAAGAGTTTCCCCCGCCTCTCTTTAGACGGATGTTCACCGGACCCATCACCCTTTTACAGGGGAGCCATAGGTGTTACATAATTGTGACATCCTGGAGTTCCACATCGACTATAGAGAGGAAAGTGACTGGGCTTATGTATAAAACTTGCACCCTTACCTTGCATGAAGCTAATCAGAAGCAAAACCGTAAGACCCATGGGCCAAAGCGGACTATATGATACATGCATGTGGGGTGGGGCATTACAAAAGCCGTAGATAGTTTCCAACTGTCAAATACTGTAACGACAGCAGATTGTGCGACTACAGTATTACCGATTTAAAGAAACAAGCAATGGGCAAGTGGTTGATGCACAACCAAATAATCTCAATCAAAACACCAAAAGGAAAAGAGAGGTAATGGAAAGATGCACAATCAATGACAAAGTCGGCGACATCATCATGGACAGTTCTTGCAGTGGGAGCATGGTTTCTAAAATAATGGTAGACAAGCTACAGTTGAAAACAGGAAAACACCTTTCACCTTACAAGCTTGGATAGCTAAACAACAACCACAGCAAAAAGGCAATTGAGCAATGTCGAATTCCTTTTTCAATTGGAGGATGAGGTTGTGTGCGATGTGGCTGATATACGTGTATGCCATTTATTGCTGGGGAAGCCTAGGCAATATGATAAGGATGCCATCTTTAGATGCAAGGATAATGTATATTACCCTTACACAAATGAGAAGGGAGAACCAATCCAAAGCTTCTAAAGTGGAGGAGGGGTCCTTTCCAACCATTGGAAATATCATGGAAGAATCTAAAGAGGCCGAGGAGATATTTGCTTTGGTTGTTAAGGGTGATGATGTTAAGCCTACAAAAATGCCAAAAAAATTAGTACCCCTAATGAGAGAATTTAAGAATATTATATCATATGACCTTCCTAAGGGATTACCTCTTATGAGGGGCATCTAGCATCATATTTATCTCATCCCATGTGCTAGTTTGCCTAATTTGAGACATTATCGTATGAGCTCAAAAGAAAATGAGATTCAGCAACAAGAAGGGGAAGCACTGATTCGAAAGGGTTTGATCAGGAAGAGTATGAGTCCACGTGTTTTGCTAGCCCTACTAATGCCAAAGAAGGATGGGAGTTGGCATATATGCATTGACAATAGGACCATAAATAAAATTGTGGTGAAATACCAATTCACTATACTGAGGCCGGATGATATGGTAGGCATGTTAGAAGGTTGATATATTGATTTACAGTCACAGTGAGAGAGATCATGTTGGTCACTTGATAGAGGTGCTTACAGTATTAAAACAGAATGAACTTTTATGTGAATCTGAAGTGCAGTTTCATGACTGATAGCCTTATATTTTTGGGCTATGTTGTAAGTGCTTCAGGCATTAAGGTGGACAAGGAAAAGGTGAAGGCTATTAAGGAGTGGCCAACGCCTAAGTCAGTCACTGAAGTAAGGAGTTTTCATGGATTGGGGACTTTTTACAAGAGATTCATTAGAAACTTCAGTTCCATTGCAGCACCTACTACTGAGTGTCTCAAAAAGGGAAAATTCTATTGGTCTGATGATGCTGCAAAGAGCTTTGCCCTTCGTAAAGAAAAGTTGTCTTCTGCTCCTGTCTAAGCATTGCCCAATTTTGATAATATAGTTGAAGTAGACAGTGACGTTTCATACATTGGAATTGGAGCTGTGCTATCCCAAGGGGGCAAACCAGTTGCCTTTTATAGTGAAGAGTTGAGTGAAGCCTGCAAGAAGTGGTTGCCATGTGAGAAAGAGTTATATGCGGTAGTTCAATCTCTACACTATTGGAAGCACTACCTAATTCAAAGAAAGTTTATTCTTCACACTGATCATCAAGCTTTAAAATTTATTAATAGCCAAGCTACTGTGAATTGCATGTATGCTAGGTGGGTTGCTTTTATGCCAGAATTTACTTTTGCACTGAAGCATACGTTAGGTGAGCAAAATATGGTAGAAAATGCGCTGATCAAGCAATCAGCTTTGTTGGTTACCATGACTAATTCGAAGATTTTGAAGTTTTAAAGGAGTTGTATGCTGAGGATGAAGCTTTTAAACATACCCGGGAACAAAGTCAGATGGGACAGCCAAGGTGTGATTTGCAGGTGCAAGATGGCTTCTTATTTCATGGGAATCGATTATGCATTCCAAGGTGTGCATTGAGGGAGAAAATTATCAAGGAGTTACATGGAGGTGGTTTACGTGGGCACTTGGGCGTGACAAAAGTATCGCTTTTGTGGAAGAGAGATACTATTGGCCTTAACTAAAGAAGGATGTAGGCAAGCTTGTGCAGAGGTGTGCTATTTGTGCAGAGGTGTGCTAGTTGTCAAGCTGCTCAGGGACAGTCACAAAACACTGGTCTTTACACTCCATTACCAGTTCTGGAAGCTCCGTGGGAGGGCTTATCTATGGATTTTGTGTAGGGTCTTCTACGGACTCAACGAGGTATGGATTCTACTTTTGTAGTGATTGACAGATTCTCAAAGATGGCTCACTTCATCACATGCAAGAAGACTGTAGATGCAACCAACGTGGCTATTTTTTTCTTTCGAGAGGTGGTCAGACTACATGGTGTGCCAAAGACTTATCACTTCAGATCGTGATACCAAGTTTCTTAGCCACTTTTGGAGGACATTGTGGAGGCGATTTGATACATCCATGCAGTACAGCAATACGTGCCACCCCCAAAACGGACAAACACAAGTGGTGAACCAAACACTAGGGAACATCATCCGATGCATCTTTGGTGACAAGCCCAAACAATGGGATTTCTCTCTTGCACCGGTTGAGTTTGCCTTCAACAATATGGAGAACAGGTCAACTAGAAAATCTCCTTTTGCAATTGTATATCGCCAGGTATCGAGGCATACATTGGACTCGGTTAATTTATTGAAGCTTCCAGGTATGAGTGTGGCAGCAGAAAACATGGCTGACAAAATCAAGGCAGTGCATGCCGACATGAAGAAACAGCTTGAAGAATCTAATGAGAAATATAACAGGGGCGCTGACAAGCACAAGAGGGTGAAGATATTTCGAGAGGGAGATTTGGTGATGCCGTATCTAAGGAAAGAGCGATTTCCAGTAGGTACAAACAATAAATTGAAGAATAAGAAGTTTGGTCCTTATCAGATACTTAAAAAGATCAATGACAACGCCTATGTTGTTAAACTTCCAGAAGACAACCATTTCTCCGACATTCAATGTTGCTAATTTATTTGACAATCATGATCCGGAGGAACTAGTCTATCCAGAAATCAACTTGAGAACGAGTTTTCCAAAAGTGGAAGGGACTGATGCAGAAAAAGTTGCAAAAGAATTTATGGAGCATATATATATATATATAATGGGAAATTCTAAAAAACACCCCACTTTATAAATGCCCCTTTTTCCGCCCCTCTATTTTTTGGTCATGGGGCCAATGTTGAGTCAATTTAGTCTTTTCATACACACTACCCTCTTATATATACTCACATGTCCAAATTTGGCACTCATCCAATTTTATTTCACCGTTGGATTAAAATCATAATAAAATGATGTTTCTAAACCATTAAATTTTAGGGCCATAGATTAAAAAGTTAGGATGAACATATGGACTCAAGATTTTTCATATAGGTAAGCCTCATATGGATCTTCACATCAAATGGACTTCCATGATCATCATGTATCTTGGTGGGCTCCAACCAAGGGGGCATTCTTTCTTCAAAGACACACGGGTGCTGTGCGACGCTCCCCATATAATATATATATATATATAGGAATATACATGTGCACATGTCCCTCATGAATAATTTCATGGGAACTCTGGGTAGGGCCTATCTACCATTCAATCTAAACCTTGCAATACATAGGGACCACCGTGATAGTCACATGCCTAATGTTGCGGTCAAATCCAAATTAATTGGACCATTCTGATTAGTGCATAGTCAATCCAATGGTCCAGTAAATTCGGATCTGATCAAAACTTGGGGAGTGTGATACCAGGGGGTCCCTATGTGTTGCAAAGCTTAGATTGGATGATAGATGGGCCCCACAGAGTTCTCACGAAAAAGTTAATGAGGAACATGGACATGAATATTGTCCTATATATAAGTGTATATATAAGCTTATGCTTATGCTTTTTATTGTTTTCTTTTTCTACAAACGCTTGATTATATGTTGACAAGACTTTAAAAAGGCTCATTTAATTTGTATATTTACTAAAATTTTCCATAACAATCAATGAAATTGGATAAAAGTTAACTAGACCCCCTTTTTTCTATTTTTGGCCAATTTACATTAAGAATGACTTTTTCTTTGAACTAGAAGATAAAAATATAAGTTTGCCTCTCAAAATCTAAAAGTTATATGTTACACCATTAGTGACTCAGTACTCAACTACTCTAAATATTACTATCTTTAGATTAAATGCTTGTTAAATAACTCAATTTTTGCATTTTTACCATTTTTCTATTATTTTCTATTTTTCAGATTTTTTAAACACATTTTAGGACCAGCGCGGCTGTACTGATCCGATACGGACAGGACCAACTCGTCCCAGTCCTAATTGGCACGAAGACTAGCATCGGAGTTTAAAACCATGGTTAGTGCACTCATGGAAAATTTTCATTGTGGGCAATATAAAACCTATGATGCCCATATATGGAAATGATACGGCATGGACAAGCCATTGACACAGCAAGGTACTTTGAAGTATATGTGCATTATAGTATAAAAGGTACTTTTGTTATTGCAGCAAAGGTGGTCGGTAGTGAGAGATGTGTAAGGTTCCTGCCATAACAACGCGTATTAGTACTAATTAATTGTGAATTAAGTGTGCTTGGTAGTTTTCTAGCTGAGATTAGAGGTTGTCTTACTTAGCCTGAGGTCCAGAATAGATTTTGAATAACTTTGGAAAGTTTTGAGTCTTGGACCAGTTGGACGACTTTAGAGACCTAATTGTAATTTTAGGTAAGGTCGAAGGGTTATTCGAACTTCCAGAAAAATTCCCATTTCGACTCCGTTAGACTGATAAAATTACTCCCAACTTTCCTATTTTGCCTGAATCCATTAAACTCATCAAAACCCTTCGTTTTGCTATTTTCAGTCGCTCAGGGACATAGTTATCATTTTTGAAAAAGTCGAGCCAAATATCCAAATTTTCGAAACACGTCGTTCTTGGGCTCTTTGGAAACTAGATTTAATTTGACAGACTTTTTTCTACCGCGGCATGTTCATCCGAAGCCTAGAACTCTAGTTATAAACCCATTTTGTACTTTAAGTTGTGGGCCCTACACCTTATGTGTATATATAACCATCCCTTTCCTTTTTCTCTTCATTTCCTCCCTCCGCCAGCAACAACACTGCAGTGGCTCAGCTGAGCTCTTCTCCTCTTCCATTCCGCATCTTTCTCCTCCAAATCAAGAGCAAATCACAGCCAAATCGAAAAAGTCTACCTTCTTCTTCCTCTCATCCTCCTCTTCTCTAAGGACCCTTTTTCTTGCAAATTTCAGTTTGGGTAGCCTTCCTTTGACTGATTTCTTTGTGATGAGAGGTCCCAGAGGTAAGTTACTCTTTTCATCTCGTATTATATTGAAGGTAGCCTCCCTAGAGTCAATTTTCAGCAATGGATGTTCTAGTTCCATGGCTTTCTGATTTTTCCAAAAATTTGGGTTCTGAGGTAGAATTTTTGGGGATTTTCTGTTGGATAGTTGTTGGGAGATAACTGAGGTGATTAGTAGCTTTTTGAAGTGATCTTGAGGCTAAGGCAAGTGATTGAACTTGAACTGTTAGCATGCATGCATGTATCATGTCAAATTCACATTCTACTGTGTGTCCTAGATTTTCACAGGTTTTAATTGCTTAATTTAGCTAATCTTTTGGTGGTTTAGAGACTTCTAATTGGTGCTTAAGTGATGCTTAAAAAGGGGCTTGAATTATACCCCAATGTCCTTAACACTGGCCAAGGAAAATGGGGAAAGAAGTGGCCTGTTTCGGCCTTGAAACTGGTCTGGTTGGACATGACTAGTACCTGGTCAGACAAGGGTCCATAAGGGTCCATGCCCGACAGGTATACTGGTCGGATATGGACCCTTAAGGCCCCATGCCCAATTACTTTATGGAGGGAACTTCAAGGGCTTTTCAAGCCCGTCTTAGCTCCAATTTCCTAAGTTGGTTTTAGGGACTTATAATCCTCATTTTAAACCTATGATTGCTACTTTTAATCAACCAATTGGAGACAAATTGATCCTAGTTCTATGGGTTAGAACTTGGAACCTTAGAATTTATGGTTAGTACATGAACTAGACTCACCATGACTTGGACCTTGGACACTTGAAGGGGTGTTGTTGAGTCTGTTGACACCCATGGGGATTGTCCGGTGTAGTGTTTAAGACAATGTGAAGCTGAAGTCATGTCCAATTGTGGTTTTGGGATCTAGACGAATATCCATAGCACCGAGTATACAAATGAATGGACATTTTGGAACTTAGCTGCACATGAGTTTGATTTACATTGTCTAAGCATATACATGACAATCTTTGACCTAGGTTTGGACCATTTAATGGATTTTCCTTGACTTATTCACCGATCACGAGTAGCATAGCTAGTATACCTGTCCGACCCACACATGGAAGCATGTACTCACTGATTGAATTATCTAGTGACCTGTGACCCGTTTTGTATCTGATGCCCAACCCGTGGGAATAGTATTGGATTGGGAAGTCATGCTTAGAGGGGTAATGTGCACTCGTTGCTGTTATCAACTTCAGGATGACTGGATCCTAAGTTTAGGGTATTATGTGGCCTGGTAGGGGTGCGATTATGCACTGCGACCATCCTCATGCACCGGATCCAAATAAGATATTTACCAATTTGGGGCAGTCTATTCCTTGCTGGAATGATGTCCGGTGATTTTCAGACCCTAGACCTTATTTTATTCATAGTTTTAACCTAGACTAATAGTTTTACTCGAATTTCACAATTCTTACCTAGACTGCGATATGGAAGCTTGTCAGCCAATCTTGGACCCTAGTAGGACTACCCAACCTGATTTCCCAATTTTAGCCAGATTTAGCCTGTTTCCCGGAGTGGTTCCTCACCCTAACTACCACACCTAAGGTAGTGTCCAATCAGTCCATTTTTAATTGAATTCCAGAGTGTCGGAACCACATAGCTTCAGCCCCACCACGGTAGGATCTGACTGTTGGGAGGGGCTTAGAAATGATATTATTTTACCATCCGCAAATGTGTTCTTCCTGTTATATAGATACATGTGTGGACCTATTGGCACCACTCTTGTATCATGCCTGATGGCTATGTCGTAAACTCCCCTATGTGGCTTACTGTATATTATATATTCTTGCTCCTGCCTGCCAGCTCTCTCCATGGTTACAACCATGCAGTCGAGAGAATATAGCCACATGTGTTCTACCTTTTATATATACACGTGTGGACCTATTGGCACCACTCCTGTATCCTGCCAAACTGCCCTCTAGGAGTGTGGCTTACTATATATTATATATTCTTGATCCTACCTGCTGCCTCTCTCCACAGTTACAACAGTGCAGTTAGAGAGAATATAGCCACATGTGGACTGCCATTTTGTTAGGACATGTGAATAGTGACTTGTTTATTATTGTGATTCCTTTACCTGTTCACTGTTACTACTCATGCATAATCTGCCTAGTTCTACTGTTATTGTTTCCTTTTGATCTGTAGCCTGTTTAAATTCATTATCGCTGCCAGCATTTTAATAACTTCACTTGCTTGGCCGTCATGCCTCACTTTACCTATTTTGGTGCTTAGGTTTTGACCCACTACCCTCACGGAGGAGCCAGAAGCAGCGGTAGAGGAGCCGCAATATGTACAGGAGTGGACCACTGATGATGTCATCTAGACATCGGTTCATGTGCGGAGCTGCAAATCACTTTTTGGAAGCAAAATGATATATTCTGGGTTTTATTTTGTTGTACTGACCTCTATTAGCCTGTGTTATTGGGATATTGTAAATAAATTAACTTTTGTGTAAATATTCAACTTAATGTAATGGGAATGCCATGATGACTTTTGTTGCACTTTGATATTGTCTTGTCTTCATTTATTATTATGCATACTTGTCATCATTACCACAAGCTTCTGCCTATATTCTTATGTTTTTCTCAAGAAAAAAAATGCACTTGTCCTCACGCAGAATCCTGTGGGCAACCAATCGCATACGGGGGCAAAATTTTCCTATCCTCGTTCTGCAGTACAATTGCCGATCCTGGATCATTATTTTGTTTAGTCCCAATTTGGTCCAGAGTAATGACAAGATGGCCACAAATGTTGAGCCGAAAATACTAAAGCCAACCTGTGTCTGATGTAAAGTGAGCTGGAGCACAATATTCAACTTCAGAGGAGGAATGAGAGACACGAGATTCTTTCCTGCCTTTCCAGGAGATAAATATCCTATGGTGAAGCAATCATCATTAATGATTGAATCAAAGGACCTAGGGCTCTGATACTATGAAAATTACAAAAGAAAGGGAGAAATGAAACAAAAAAAGCAACTGATGAATTGCTCTGCTCCTGATTTACTGGAATGGCTTTTTATCCCAACATCAAACTTAAAGGTAAAGTAATTAATGAGAATCGAAATAGAATGGAAATAAATTCTATGAAAAATATATATGATGTTCCATTAGAAGTCCAACCAGACCAGAAATTCGAAAAAAATGATAATATCCAATTTAGAATTCATATGTGAGATAATTTTGTCATACTTCTGTGTTTTACTAATGATTTGGCATAATAGAATTTATGAGTTTCTAAGATTTGGGAAAAACCATAGCACTCAGAAGTGGCCATTTGGCCAAACTGATAAAAATCAGATTCTGTACTAGAAATAGAAAACTGAATTTTTATTCTTTTGGAATTTGCAGGACTGGCTATCTTTATTGGATTAAAATGGGGGGTATATCCTTATTTACATTAAACATGTTAAGAAAATGGAAAACCAATTGTAGATCCCTACTTTGCTGGGATGAGGTTGGAGAATGAACGTTAACTATGATAGGGTTAGTCAAAGAGACTAGAGAGAAAAGTCGGCTCATCCGCATTTGACTTAATGAACGTTGTGTAAGAACCCTGAATTATAAATGGGCCAAGCCTGAATTATTAAATGGGCTAAATGGGCTTAGAGAGGCCCAGTTTCGATCAGTCCAATTCATGACTGGATTGGGCTATTGGGTCAAATTTTTCAAGTCCATAAATGATCCAAACTCACTTAATTGTGACTCTATAGCTTCCCAAAATTATGACTGTGAAACTCCCACACTTAAATTCCCCAAACTTAAATTTTCCAAAATTATAACTATGTAACTCCCAAAATAATGACCTTAAATTGTGACTTTTAGTCTTCTTAGGTGACCTTTCAAGGGAAATCCTTTAGGATTCCAGCTCTATATAAGAAGAGATCTCCTCTCATCTTTGGTCACTTTCTCATGGTTCTCATGGAAGAAGAGTAGGAGTCCAATAGAGTGATATTTGAAAATAAAAGCAAGGAGATTCCAAGGAATACCTAACATAGTGGATGTCTGATTTGAGGTCACTTATTACTTATACCAGGTGAGTAGGACTTCTCTTATACTCATGTGAATATGGTGTTCCTTATATTCTGCTGTTTGGTTTCTATTTACATATATCAGTCAGTTTCTGTTGATATCCTTGCAACAGGATATAAATTCTGTTTGACATAAGATTATCATTTCTTTGATTTGGCTTAATAAGGGTTCATTATATTAAAAATCTAGATCTGAATTGATGAAAATGCTAGACTGACGACAGGATTGTGAAGGAAAATACAGATTTAAAATTTATCCTCTTTGTGTAATGACTGGTAAATCTGAATCTTATGATAAATGTGATTATTAAGGACTGTACATTAATTCTTTGTATAATTACTAGTAAATTTGAATCCTATGATTGATACACTTCCTATGGACTGTTTCTTTTATAGAATATAATGTTTTATTGAGTGAAGAAATTCAAAACTAAGCTACTGTTATATATCAGTCACAAGTGCCTTTGAACTAAGTTACTGTTATACGTTTTCTTACCCAATCACAAGTACTTTTTAACTAAGCTACTGTTATACATTTTCTTACCCAATTACAAGTACTCTTTGAACTAAGCTACTGTTATACATTTTCTTAATCAGTCACAAGTAATCTTTGAACTAAACAACTATTATTTTCTTAATCAGTTATAAGTACTCTTTCAACTAAACTACTGTTATTTTCCTAATCGGTCACAAGTGCTCCTTTGAACTATGTTACTGTTATACAATTTCATATCAAAGAAACTTAGGAATTTTTATAAAGGACTTTGGGTTCCAAAGAATCCCTAGGATTAATCTATATTATGAGAAAATGGGAATACTAGTACTATTGTATAGTATTACATGTACAGTAGTGACTGCTTTCCATTTCACGAATATTTAGCTGTGAAACATTATGTTAATATTGCACCGTTGTAAGGGATTGTTAAGAAGTTCCCTCTTTTATTAAATAAGATCGTGTGAATAAGATGAGCTACTATAATATAACTAGTTCCAAATTAAGTAGTGGGTACTTCCATCGCTACAGTCTCATCTTTATTTTTACTATACAAATGATGACTTGTAAATTCTGAATCTCAATCTAGATTTAATACTGTCCTTAGTAGCTATGTATGGAATGAATAATTAATATGAGACTCTGTGATACTTGCTCAAAGTGATTAATTCTAATTATATGAGTATAGTATTCTCTCTATGACTAAAAAGAATTTCAAAAAAATAGGGCCAACGCCACATATTTGGAGCACCAGTTATGAATTAGAGTGGGGCGAGATTTTGACTCAAGTATGTGGGACTGGCCAATGGAAGACATAATGATACTTATTATGAAATCAGTGAGCGGAGATATTTTTTTTAGAATTGTTTGGAAGTGTCTGTTTCCATTGGTATTGGATTCGACTTATGAATTAAGAATGGTGACAATCTTGTCACGACATGAATATGAATCCCCTTACAATTAAAGAATGGTGACAATCTTGTCACGACATGAATATGAATCCCCTTATAATGAATGGTGACGGTCATGTCACGACATGAATCCCTTTACAACTAAGAATGGTGACAGTTTTGTCACGACATGAATATGAATCCCCTTACAATTAAGAATGGTGACAATCTTGTCACGACATGAATATGAATCCCCTTCACAATTAAGAATGGTGACGGTTATGTCACGACATGAATATAAATCCCTTTACAACTAAGAATGGTGACAATCTTGTCACGACACGAATATGAATCCCTTGTTCATGCTGCTAATATAAACAGGTATGGTGGTAGTTTAGTCAATCAACCTATGAACTTCTATTGATATCATGATAATTACTATTGCTCTCTTGATTTTAGAAATTCTACTCACCAGTGTTACTGACTAGTGGTTCGCCCCACTACAGGTAATGTTTTTGTAGCGGGATCTGGGAGCGGCGGAGATCGGCATATAGATTTTGGCATGCATCGCTGATAGAGAGTTCAAAAACCATCTAGACCATTAGATGGAGTTAGCCCCATTTTAGAATATTTTAGATCTATTGTCATTTCTTAGTTATAATTGTAAAGACTTTGTTAAGATATTAATATTATGAATTTACCTTCATTTTCCTTAGACTTGCTCTTGAATTTATTTTATGAATTTGTAATATGATCAAGTTAACGACTTAAGAATCTGAAGAGCTCCAGAATCTTGGGTCGTTACAAAGTGGTATCAGAGCAAAGTCTTGGGCAATCCTTAAAACACTTAGAAACCAGTAGCATACGTGGTGAGGTCGTGGTTTGGGGGCGTTAGATTGTGATATGCATTTCCTCGTGTTAATTATTGTGTATCTTATTATAGGAGAAAGAACATGAGTTCCCAACAGAATCTTAACGGCAATGGCACTGAAAGTCGAACATCAAACCCAGATGGGGGATCGTCCTCGATGCCTGAATATGTGAAGATGATGTTCGATACTTTTATGAAAGCTTACGATCAGGTGCAAGAGCAGATAAAGACTTTGGCTCATCGTCAGGATGATGGTGGCCAAAGTGGGATCGCTATTGGTGGGAGCAGGGACAGGGAACGAGATTCCCTATATAAAAGATTTAACGAATTCCGTCCTAGGTACTTTGATGAAACTGCAGATCCTTGGGATGCAAATAAGTGGATAGAAAATGTCGAAGCAACTTTTGAAGTTATGGGCTGTTCTGATCAGCAGAAAGCTCTATTGGCAGCTTTCAAACTTGAAGGAAATGCAAAGGAGTGGTGGAAGTCCGCCAGAAGGACCTATCCAGGTCCTGAAAATGAAATTCCTTGGAGCTTCTTCAAAAAGGAGTTTATTGCAAAATTCATACCGGAGCATATTAAAGAAAGGAAGAAGAGGCAATTTCAAAATTTGGTTCAAGGAGACATGTCAGTGACCAAATACAATAATAAGTTCATAGAATTGTCTCACTTTGTTGAACCCTTGGTAGCTACAGAAGAACTGAAATGCAACAAGTTTATTGAGGGATTACGCCCTGATATTAAGAAGGATGTACGATTGGGACAGCCAGTCACATACGCAGACGCCTTAAGAAGAGCCTATGTATCTGAAGAAGCCATTGATGAGATCAATGGAGCACTTCCATCTAATCCAACTGGGGATGGAAAAAGAAATCAAGAAAGCCGTCCTCCTCAAAAGAAACAGAAAATGGAATCTCATGTTAAATGCAGTCACTGTGGGAAGAACCACGCCTTAGAACAATGTCGATGGCAGCGTGGTGCTTGCTTTTCATGTGGCCAGGTGGGCCATAAGGCTAACGATTGTCCCAAGAAGCAGGAGAAAGATCGATCACAACGGCATGGCCACAAGTCACGACAACATCAAGGCTATCGGCAATCACGGCAGAATTCGCAAAGCTACCCTCCTCGGGATCAAGGGAACTCTCATCAGAATTACTACCAGAACCAGCAATTAGGCCAAAATCAGCAAAGTGGATATCAGCGGAATCCGCCACAGGGACAGAATTTCAACCAAGAGAGAGGCAATCAAGGTGGACATCAAAAGAGTCACCCACCAAATGCGAGGGTTTATGCTATTACTCAACGGGAGGCGGAAGTAGCAAGTAATGTGGTTGAGGGTACGCTCCTAATCTCTGGCAACAAGGCTATTGCATTATTTGATTCCAACTCCACACACTGCTTTGTTTCACATAATTTTGCTCCAAAATTGCACATAACCCCTTCTAAACTTTCTCAAGCAATGGCAGTTTCCACCCCTACCGGAGGACAATTGAATACTCACACCATATTCTATGAATGTCCTTTAAGCATTGGGGAAGTTGTGATGCCTGCAGATTTAATTTTGCTACCAATGAATGATTTTGACATTATTTTGGAAATGGATTGGTTAGCAAAACACAGGGCTGTGCTAGACTGTTTTAATAAAATAGTCCGCTTTAAACTAGAAGGGTTCAAAAATGTGCGTGTAATGGGGATAAGGAAAGCAGTAGAGACACGTGTGATTTCGAGAATTAAAGCCAGCCAATTATTAAGAACTAGGTGTACGGGGTATTTAGCATTCGTTACCGGGGAAAAACAAGAACCAAAACTAGAAGAAATCCCGGTAGCAAGAGAATTTCCTAATGTTTTCCAAGATGAATTACCCGGTTTACCACCGTTGCGGGAGGTAGATTTTACTATTGAAGTGATACCGGGAACAGCTCCAATCTCTAGGTCTCCTTATCGAATGGCACCCACAGAACTACGGGAACTTAAGGAGCAACTACAGGACTTACTAGACAAAGGATTCATTAGGCCCAGTGTTTCACCATGGGGAGCTCCTGTTCTTTTTGTTAAAAAGAAGGAACCTTGCGTATGTGCATAGATTATCGACAGCTCAACCAAGTCACTATTAAGAATAAGTATCCGCTGCCACGGATCGATGAGCTGTTTGACCAACTCCAAGGAGCAAGGTACTTTTCAAAAATTGATCTACGGACTGGATACCATCAGTTGAGGGTGAGGGAGGGGGATGTACCTAAGACAGCTTTCCGGACTCGATATGGACATTATGAGTTTCTGGTAATGCCATTTGGGCTAACCAATGCACCAGCTGTATTCATGGCACTCATGAATCAAATCTTCAAGCCCTATTTGGACCAGTTTGTTGTTGTATTCATCGATGATATACTAATTTACTCTAAGACAGAATTGGAGTATGGAGATCATCTGCGCACTGCATTGAAGTTGTTAAAAGACAATCAGCTATATGCTAAGTTGAGCAAATGTGACTTTTGGCTAACTCAGGTGAATTTCCTAGGTCACATCATTTCAGGTGAAAGATTGTCTGTGGACCCTGCCAAGGTGGAAGCTATCACTAGTTGGAAACGGCCAACAACAGTGTCAGAGGTCCGGAGTTTCTTAGGACTCGCAGGGTATTATAGGAGATTTGTGCAAAGGTTTTCTTCCCTTGCAGGACCTCTAACTCGTCTCACTAGGAAAGATGTGCAATTTAATTGGGACGACAAATGTGAGACCAGTTTCCAGACACTGAAGGATAAGTTGATTTCGGCACCGGTTTTGGCCTTACCTTCAGGCAGTGGTGGTTTTGTCATATTTTGTGATGCGTCATTCAAAGGACTGGGGTGCGTACTTATGTAGCACGGAAAAGTAATTGCTTACGCATCTAGACAATTGAAGACACATGAGCAAAATTATACCACTCATGATTTAGAATTGGCTGCTGTAGTTTTTGCTCTTAAAATTTGGCGACATTATCTCTATGGAGAAGAATTCAAGGTGTACACGGACCATAAAAGCCTAAAATATATCTTTTCCCAGCAGGAGTTAAATTTGAGGCAGCGGAGATGGTTAGAATTTTTGAAAGACTATGACTTCACTATAAATTACCATCCCGGAAAGGCAAATGTTGTGGCCAATGCATTAAGCAGAAAGTCAGTCCAATTGGCTCACTTGACAGCGGAATGGAATTTACTAGCAGAAATCAGAGACTTGGATGTGAATTTTCGGATCATTGGTGACAATATATTATTGGGGAGTTTCAAAGTTCAACCAGAAATCATCCAGCAAATTAAGGACCGCCAAAAGAATGATGGGACACTAGTACAAATCTTCAACAAATTGGGAGATAAGCCGGATTTTTCACTTACTAATGGTACCTTGTATTACAAGAATAGGTTGTGTGTTCCAAATAATCGGGAAATTAAGGATGAGATACTGCATGAGGCACATCATACCCGATATACCGTTCATCCAGGAAGTACTAAGATGTACCAGAATCTCAAGAAGCAATTCTGGTGGAATGGTATGAAAAAGGACATTGCAGAATTTGTGGCAAAATGCTTAACATGCCAGCAAGTTAAGGCAGATCATCGGAAACCTGGTGGGTTGTTGCAGCCATTGCCTGTACCAGAGTGGAAATGGGAGCACATCACTAGGACTTCATTTCTGGCTTTCCAAAGACTTTCAGGGGCAATGAAGTAATTTGGGTAATTGTGGACCGCTTGACCAAGTCTGCCCACTTCATCCCTCTGAAAGGAAGAACATCGATGGAAGAATTGGCACGAAGATATGTTAAGGAGATTGTTCGACTGCATGGAATTCCGGTGTCTATTGTCTCGGATAGGGACTCCAGGTTTGTATCCAACTTTTGGAGAAAATTACAGACGGCCATGGGAACACAATTGCGGTTCAGCACCGCATATCATCCTCAGACTGATGGCCAGACTGAAAGAACTAATCAGACTCTTGAAGATATGTTACGAGCCTGTGCCCTAGATTTCAAAGACAGCTGGGATGAGCAGTTACCCTTGGTAGAATTTGCCTATAATAACAGTTATCATTCCAGTATTCAAATGGCACCTTTCGAAGCATTGTATGAACGGAATTGCCGACTCCCATTTGTTGGGAGGAAGTTGGCGATCGAAGAATCCTTGGGCCAGAATGGGTTCAATCCTCAACGGACACCATCAAGAAAATCCGAGACAGACTCAAAACTGCCCAAAGTAGACAGAAAAGTTATGCGGACAATCGCAGGAGGGAGCTGGAGTTCACAATAGGAGATCATGTCTTTCTCAAAATTTCTCCAACCAAGGGTATCATGCGGTTTGGGAAAAAAGGCAAGTTGAGTCCGCGTTACATCGGACCTTTTGAGATAATTGGTCGTGTTAGTAATGGGAATGCTTATGAACTAGCATTACCCCCACAACTGGCTGGTGTACACAATGTGTTTCATGTATCCATGCTAAAGAAATATGAACCAGACTCGTCTCATGTGATAGACTTCGGACCACTTCAGATACAAGAAGATTTGTCTTATGAAGAGAAGCCAATAGTCATTTTAGAAACCCGAGAAAGAGCCCTTCGGAATAAAACTATCCGCCTGGTTAAAATTTTGTGGGAGCATCATAATCAACAGGAGGCCACTTGGGAGACAGAAAAAGATGTCCGAGAAAAGTATCCACATCTCTTTCTCTAAGGTATGATTTAAATTTGGAGGACCAAATTTCACAAGGGGGGGAGTATGTAAGAACCCTGAATTATAAATGGGCCAAGCCTGAATTATTAAATGGGCTAAATGGGCTTAGAGAGGCCCAGTTTCGATCAGTCCAATTCATGACTGGATTGGGCTATTGGGTCAAATTTTTCAGGTCCATAAATGATCCAAACTCACTTAATTGTGACTCTATAGCTTCCCAAAATTATGACTGTGAAACTCCCACACTTAAATTCCCCAAACTTAAATTTTCCAAAATTATAACTGTGTAACTCCCAAAATAATGACCTTAAATTGTGACTTTTAGTCTTCTTAGGTGACCTTTCAAGGGAAATCCTTTAGGATTCCAGCTCTATATAAGAAGAGATCTCCTTTCATCTTTGGTCACTTTCTCATGGTTCTCATGGAAGAAGAGTAGGAGTCCAATAGAGTGATATTTGAAAATAAAAGCAAGGAGATTCCAAGGAATACCTAACATAGTGGATGTCTGATTTGAGGTCACTTATTACTTATACCAGGTGAGTAGGACTTCTCTTATACTCATGTGAATATGGTGTTCCTTATATTCTGCTGTCTGGTTTCTATTTACATATATCAGTCAGTTTCTGTTGATATCCTTGCAACAGGATATAAATTCTGTTTGACATAAGATTATCATTTCTTTGATTTGGCTTAATAAGGGTTCATTATATTAAAAATCCAGATCTGAATTGATGAAAATGCTAGACTGACGACAGGATTGTGAAGGAAAATACAGATTTAAAATTTATCCTCTTTGTGTAATGACTGGTAAATCTGAATCTTATGATAAATGTGATTATTAAGGACTGTACATTAATTCTTTGTATAATTACTGGTAAATTTGAATCCTATGATTGATACACTTCCTATGGACTGTTTCTTTTATAGAATATAATGTTTTATTGAGTGAAGAAATTCAGAACTAAGCTACTGTTATATATCAGTCACAAGTGCCTTTGAACTAAGTTACTGTTATACGTTTTCTTACCCAATCACAAGTACTTTTTAACTAAGCTACTGTTATACATTTTCTTACCCAATTACAAGTACTCTTTGAACTAAGCTACTGTTATACATTTTCTTAATCAGTCACAAGTAATCTTTGAACTAAACAACTATTATTTTCTTAATCAGTTATAAGTACTCTTTCAACTAAACTACTGTTATTTTCCTAATCGGTCACAAGTGCTCCTTTGAACTATGTTACTGTTATACAATTTCATATCAAAGAAACTTAGGAATTTTTATAAAGGACTTTGGGTTCCAAAGAATCCCTAGGATTAATCTATATTATGAGAAAATGGGAATACTAGTACTATTGTATAGTATTACATGTACAGTAGTGACTGCTTTCCATTTCACGAATATTTAGCTGTGAAACATTATGTTAATATTGCACCGTTGTAAGGGATTGTTAAGAAGTTCCCTCTTTTATTAAATAAGATCGTGTGAATAAGATGAGCTACCATAATATAACTAGTTCCAAATTAAGTAGTGGGTACTTCCATCGCTACAGTCTCATCTTTATTTTTACTATACAAATGATGACTTGTAAATTCTGAATCTCAATCTAGATTTAATACTGTCCTTAGTAGCTATGTATGGAATGAATAATTAATATGAGACTCTGTGATACTTGCTCAAAGTGATTAATTCTAATTATATGAGTATAGTATTCTCTCTATGACTAAAAAGAATTTCAAAAAAATAGGGCCAACGCCACATATTTGGAGCACCAGTTATGAATTAGAGTGGGGCGAGATTTTGACTCAAGTATGTGGGACTGGCCAATGGAAGACATAATGATACTTTTTATGAAATCAGTGAGCGGAGATATTTTTTTTAGAATTGTTTGGAAGTGTCTGTTTCCATTGGTATTGGATTCGACTTATGAATTAAGAATGGTGACAATCTTGTCACGACATGAATATGAATCCCCTTACAATTAAAGAATGGTGACAATCTTGTCACGACATGAATATGAATCCCCTTACAATGAATGGTGACGGTCATGTCACGACATGAATCCCTTTACAACTAAGAATGGTGACAGTTTTGTCACGACATGAATATGAATCCCCTTACAATTAAGAATGGTGACAATCTTGTCACGATATGAATATGAATCCCCTTCACAATTAAGAATGGTGACGGTTATGTCACGACATGAATATAAATCCCTTTACAACTAAGAATGGTGACAATCTTGTCACGACACGAATATAAATCCCTTGTTCATGCTGCTAATATAAACAGGTATGGTGGTAGTTTAGTCAATCAACCTATGAACTTCTATTGATATCATGATAATTACTATTGCTCTCTTGATTTTAGAAATTCTACTCACCAGTGTTACTGACTAGTGGTTCGCCCCACTACAGGTAATGTTTTTGTAGCGGGATCTGGGAGCGGCGGAGATCGGCATATAGATTTTGGCATGCAACGCTGATAGAGAGTTCGAAAACCATCTAGACCATTAGATGGAGTTAGCCCCATTTTGGAATATTTTAGATCTATTATCATTTCTTAGCTATAATTGTAAAGACTTTGTTAAGATATTAATATTATGAATTTACCTTCATTTTCCTTAGACTTGCTCTTGAATTTATTTTATGAATTTGTAATATGATCAAGTTAACGACTTAAGAATCTGAAGAGCTCCAGAATCTTGGGTCGTTACACGTTGCTCAAGGTAAACAGAAGAATCATGCAGATAAACACAGGAGGGATCTTGAATTTCATTTTGGGGGATCATGTATTCTTAAAGTCTCCTTCAAATGGCATGATAAGATTTTCTAAGAAGGGAAAGTTAAGCCTGCAATTCATTGGGCCTTTTGAGATTTTGGAGCAGATTGGAGAGGTGGCATACCAGGTATCAGAAAACATGTTTCTCGCCTAGCAACTGATATGGTATCTAAAGGTCAAACTCCTAACAACATTATATTCGAATTTTTGAAGTGTAATTCTCTAAACTCAGCCGTTCAATTGTGAGTAGTGACTCATTCAAATCTCTGGATTCACATTCAGAAAACTATATCCTGCTATTTCAGAATCAGTTCCTGTCATCTCTACCTTTTATGAAAAAATAAAATAAAATAAAGACCTCGCTTTTATCGTTTCTCAGTTTTTAACAAAAATTGCCTGAATAGTTGTTACTCCAGTAAAAAGATGTGTACCTTGCCACCAGGAAGCAGCTGAGAGAATGCATGCCAATCAAAACGAGGAAATAAGTGAGCGAGCAATATATGACCAGCCTCATGCACAGCAAGCAATCTCTTCTTCTCAAAGGATACCTGTTATACATGGAGTGAAGACAAGATAAACTAAATATTGTACAATGGCTGCTTCAACAAAATACCTTACGATGACACCCAGTCTGAGCATAAATACATACACTTGCTTCACACTTCTGTTGCTCTTCCTCTGTAAGCAATACGCCCATGCCTTCAAGCAACTGTTTATCAAGCACATCAATGATGTCCTCTTGGGTGATCATATCATGACCTTTCCTCACCTGAAATCAGCAAAAAGAGTTCTTTGTACTTCTAACTTAAAATATAACAAAAATGAGCCATCCCTAATCCCAATCAAACTCTCAAGTGAATCAAACATATCATGAAGGAATATCTAAGACTACTATTTCGCATTCGGCATCCTTATGTCATCATCATCATCATCAAAGCCTTATCCCAACCATATTGGGGTCGGCTACATGAATTTTGTTTCTCCATTCTGTTCTATTTTGAGCTAAATCTATTCGGCATCCTTATGTACAAGTATAAAAAGTAAACAGAAAAATTATTTAATGATTTGAAAATTCAATAAAAAATCTACGACTTAAAAAAGTGAGTTATTATTTCACGACTAAGTTAAAAGCAGCAGAAGAATATGGTCCAGAAATAAAGGCACCCACACCTTATGAGATTGATCGTCTCTCAATTGAAAAGGAATATGATGAGTTACAATGTAAGTGGAAAGTTTTAAGAGGATATGGAGAGAGAGGGACCTTAGAATCCAAAGGCTTCAAAATAAATTGTACAAAGAGAATATATGGATTGCAACTTCAGTGAGCATTTACAAAGAACTGAAACTACTGTGAGAATTGAAGCCTAGGCAAACAACTGTAAGAATTGAAGCCCAAGCGATACTGCAAATAGATTCTTTTGTTACCTTGGCTCAATAGTTAGCAAGAATGGAGAGATTGATGAAGATGTCGAACAAAGGATAAAAGCAGGCTGGTTAAAGTGGAGGCTTACTGTTGGAGTGCTTTATGACCGATGAACTCCAACAAGATTGAAGGAAAAATTTTATAGGACAATAATTAGACCAACTATAACCTATGGAGCAGAATGTTATCCAGTCAAGAAGCAATATATGCACAAAATGGATTTAGCAAAGATGAGACTCATGAGGTGGATGTGTGGTACAAGGAAGGAATAAATTAGAAATGAGCGTTTTCAAGAGAATTTAGGAGTAGAACAAATAGGGGGATAAAATCACAGAAGCCCATTCGAGATGGTTTAGGCATGTCCAACATAGACCGACAATGGTGCCAGTAGGAAAAAGTTTGACCATCCAGATTGACGGCTCACCAAAGGTAGGGGGTAGGCCAAAGAAAACATGGATGAAAATAATAAAAAATAGATCTGAAGAAGTGCACTTATCTAAGGATTTAGTTTAAAATAGATTAAAATGGAGAAACAAAATTTACGCAGCTAACCTCAACATATTTGGGACAAAGATTTGCTCATGATCAAGGATAAAAATAGCTGTTGCGGTGGGTGTAGAGGACAATGGCCAAAACGCTACGTAGCGAGCGATACATACATAGCAGTTGCAGTGAGACGTAACGACGTAGCGGTGTGACTCTTTTAAGTAGTAAAAATATTTAAATATCATATAGCATCAAATCTTGTGTTGTTTTAGTAATTTGGAACCATATAAGGGTAGAGATAACTATAGGAAAAGCCTATGAAGCACGGATACGGACACGGGACACGGATACGACACGACACGGACACGGCGATACGGCAAATCCTAAAAAAGTAGGACACGGACACGGCTAGGACACGGCAAATAATAAATATATATATTTTTATATATAATCATAATGTTAAAGAATAGTTATATTTTTAGCCAAATTAAAAAGTATAATGTCACAATTAATAAAGAAAAAAACATAACTGATACTGGAAAAATAAAAAATAAAATCTATAATGCATAATGTAATGTAATAGTAGGCCATAAGCCTATAGTACATCAATCATCATCAACATTACATGTCACAATTACATCATAATCGAATCAATTTCCTATCACATTGAAGGCGCAAGGCGCATCGAGGCGCCAAAGGTATCCTGGGGCTTAAGCGTAAGGCGCAAGGCGAGGCGCCGGCTTCATTGAAGCGAGCCGCACATTATAGATAAGAAAATAGATATTTTGTCATAGATAAATAATTTAAAATTAACATTGGCAAAGTAAAATCCAGCCCAGCAAACATATTTTGATACCAAAAAGGCAATAATCAACATGGCAGTCAGTATGCACAGACAAATGCATTATCAACACCAAATGAATATCCAGAGATGAGAAAACAAACAGCAGCAGCAGCAAAAAAACAAACAGCAGCAGCAGTAAAAAAAAAACATCAGCAAAAAGCATGCAAAACAGGAAGAAAAATGCAGATAGCAGCAGCAGAAAAAAACATGAAAAAAAATAACGCAGCAGAAAACAAGGGGCAGAAACAAAAAAAAAAAGAAACAGAAAAGCAGCAGCAGCTGGATAGTAGACAACAAAAGATGGCAGCAAGAGCAGATAGTAGACAGCAAAAAAAAGGGGGCAGAAACAAAAAAAAAAAAAAAAAAAAAAAGCAGCAGCAGCAGATAGCAGCAGGAAAAATAAAAACACAGCAACAGATAGCAGCAGCAAAAAGGCATGGACAAAAAAACACAGCAGAAACAAAAAGAAGCAAAAGAAAAGGCAGCAGCAAACAGGCATGGAAAAAAAAAATAGAAAAGCAAATAGAAAAAAGCAGCAGCAACGACAAAGAAACTACAGAAAACAAAACAAAGAGCAGCAACAAAACAGAAAGAAAAAAAGAAAACACAAAAAAGAAAAAGACGAAAACAGTCTCGCCGGACGGTTGCAGAAAAAAAAAAACAAGACATACCTGGCCGGATGTGGGATGCAACTTGGACGTGGACTGCCGGACAAGATCCTTCACCGGACGGGAGCTGCTGCTGCTGCTTCTTCTTTCTTCTCTTCTGTTTTCCCCTTTTCCCCCGCTCGCTCCCCCTTTTTTTCGTTGCAACAAATGAGGATTAGGGCATCGCTGCCTCTAAATTTTACAAATTTTACATTTACACCCTTCTGTTTTTCTTATTCTATTACATTTACACCCTACATTCACACCCGTGTCCAGCCGTGTCCGGCCGTGTCCACCCCGTGTCCGAGCCGTGTCCAAAATTTAAAAAATAAAAAAAAAATTCCAGGACACGTTTTCGGTGTGTCGGACACGTGTCTCTGCGTGTCCGAGCCGTGTCCGTGTCCGACACGTGTCCGACACGGACACGGGGGCCATTTTGGAGTGTCCGTGCTTCATAGGGAAAAGCTATTGAGGAGAAGAAACAGGAAAAATAGTATTATAAATTAAAATTTCTCGGCTTTATTAGGATTTAGACCGTAGCACCGCTAATTTCAAACCTTGATCATAGTGATGGCCAAGAGAGAGGAGCGGTAACTAACGTGTGAGGGGTGGACGACTTTCACAAAATGTCATCTCTTGAATTTCTAGTCTACTCGCCTTTGGGCACGGTATATCAAATCTATTGATGCAACTGAACATTCCAAAGATGCTAGATATAATAATATTTGTTTAATGAGGTGACTGATGATATTGGGGCATAGTGTATAATACAAGTTGTCTACAAACATGAAAAAAGCAGGAATGATACATATAAAACAAAAGGCTAAAAAGTTTCTAGTCTCCATGTACAACACATTGTATAGATTTAATGTTTGAAGTAATTTTCCAAGGAAAAGTCACACAACAGGTGATGGGAAGGGTGAAGAACATCACTAGTTTTTTCTGAAGAACATGACTAGTTTTTTCTATCGGTCCTAAAGACATGTTGCACTGACAAAAAAAATATTCAGACAATCATGAACTATTACGGCTTAGCATTACTAGATTTGCCACCCATCAGGGTGGACCTAGGAATTTTTCCTTAGGATGTCCACTATTTAAAAAAAAATTTCTTAGAGGGCCCATACAAAAAAAATAAATGTAGTTTTCAAAATATATAGGGACTTTTCTAAAATATTTGGGGGGGCCATATGAAAAAAAAATTATAAAAATAATGAAAACTTAAAGGGGTTTTCTTTTTAATTTGAGGGGCCCATGGCCCGTGCTGGCCCCCCTTCTAGTTCCGCCCATGCCACCCAACTTATAGCCATAGAGAGCGATACAAGTATAAAAGAAAGACAGCTTCTCCAACTTTTAACCTCACAGGAGTAGTTGGATACAAAGTGAAAAAGGAATCCAAGTCCGTAAACACAAGAACTGTGCAAGATCACTGACTCCAAGAAGTTTTGGCCCCATGTGAATGGCGTGTTGAATGTCTTTGAGCCTCTAGTAAAGGTTCTTGAATTGGTCGATAGCAATGATAAGCCAACAAAGGACTTCTTACATAAGACTATGGAGAGAGCAAAGATGGCTATTCAAACAAATTGCAGATAGTATGAAAAAAAATATTGAAGATCATCAACAATCAATGAGAGCAGCAATTGCATAATGACTTGCACATAGTTGTTAAGGGGAGACTATTTTCTTCTTGACTAACAATGCTGCGTTAAATTCTTCTTAGCATATTGTTGACTTAAATTCATTAATTATGTTCGTTACTTCTTCAACCTTCAATTCCAATAGCTAGTATCATATAGAGTTCTATAGTATGAAATTTGTGTGGGGTTAAAACATGTAATTGAAAGACAAGAAAATAGTACAGATGACGCAATTTGGGACACTAACCAACTAAACAGTAAAAAACTATTTTACTATATCATATTATAGCTTCACCAACTTAATATATATCATTTATAAGATTGGATACTTATTTTTCTACATTCATGGCTCTAGATTGATACACACACACACAAATGTAAGGGAAATTTTGGCATTACAACTACGCAAAGAGCTATCATGAAGGCATATCCTGGTAAGGATGGTAAAATCATGTTTTTCTTATTCAAAAGCTAGAAAATAATTGTATAATATCATTTTCTTTGATTTTCAGCTAAACGATGGTTCAGTTATAGAGAGAGTGCCCCAGCACCAAGGATGATTGCAGTTAAAGTCTTTAGTCAAACTACATCATCATCAAACGGTGAAAGAGACTTCCTTCATTCACACAAGACTAAGAAATAGATGAACAATGCAAAAGTTAAATAATTTGCTTGACATCCACTATAACCTCAAGCTCCAGAGTTGAGACTGAAGAAGAAAAGCATTTGAAGATTAGCGAACTTCTGTTCAATAAATTTTGACTGTATTTTTCAGCGGAAGATGATGTGTTAGGTGAGTGGTTGAGGGAGGTATAAGAGCCACTATTAGATAAAGCTCTAGAGCTATAGCTCATATGGATGAGGAATTAACTGGGGAGAGGTTGGAGCCGATGAAAGCGTTCGGAAGATTACATGAGATAAATATGATACAACAACAGAGGTGGATGTGTTATTGGTGTATGCCTAATCCCATTAAGGCAAAGGAAAGGAGGTGTACGATGCAAGTGAGTCGACTATCTCTACATCTTTATCATCACCAAGAATTTCTCCTAACTCTCCTACGGATGGTGGTCATTATGAGATGATGGGCCTGTTCTACATGAGACAATTGGGCAGTTTCCTGGTGCTACTGACTTAGATCCTCATCTTCAACAGTAATATTGGCCAACGACAAGTAATGTATGGATTGGATACCGCCAAAATTGGTTACCCCCATCATCAATAGTTCCTCTCTCACAATTGTGGTATGAGCAAGGGCCGATCTAACCTAGCCCTCCACAACCTATTTTTATGGCTCACCAATATTTTTGAATTTCAAGTGGGTCGTTAGTCATCTCAAGCTATTGAGGAGAGCTCATCATCTTATCAAGGGATCTTTGCCCCTTAACCATTGTCAATATGGCTATGCATATGGGAGTGCAGTGCAGGAGTTTGGATCATATTATTATAACCCATAGAGGAAATGATGATCATGATATTGAGCCTGGGCAACACTCCACTTAGAATTAAGTTGTGCATTGAGTCTTTCCCCTCATTTCAGGCAAACCTTAAATGTCCAATTGCTTTGTGATTTATCCATGGTTTAAGAAATCGGCCAAGTCCGAGTTAACTCGGACTTAGCCCAAATAGAGTCGAGAAAGCCCGACTTGGCCAACTTGGCCATGGGACTCGACCAACTCAACTGAGTCCGACCGAGTAGACTCGGACTCGGTCATGACCGAGTCGGGTCCCGACTCTGATTTTTTAAACCTTGGATTTATCTTATTATCATAATGCAATATATTATCTTAATGCTCTTGAATTTCACAACATGCTTGATAATTGAGTGATAACTGATGACTAATGGGTATATTGTATACAAATAAGCATTATTTTCATAAGTTCCACACTAAAAGATAGGTCATAAGTCATAATTATTTTTCCATCTTTATTATATTTGTGATATTCTAACTTTTATAGTATATACACCTAAATATATTTAATTATAAACAAAATTTATACAATTTGAGATAAAACAATGATACAAGATGTCATGACTTAGAGGGGCTAATAATTCGATCTATAGTTGTTAACTAATGGATAAAGAAAAAAACATTGCTTTCCAGCATTTTATAATATTTTGGATATTTCTTTTCAAGGTTTTACAAACTAAGAAAAATTCACGCTGCGATGATTGTGATGGACCACCAACCGCAACTGATACGACATCATATCGCTTTTTGGGCCACCAATGCTGCAACCTATATCACAATTTTAAATCATGCATGCATCCCATAGCATATAAATGAATCAACAAAGCACAACAAAGATGGAGACACACTATGAATTATAGTGGTTAGGTCCTTAACCTACTCCGCTCCACACACCAATGTCTATTGGCTTATGATGCCCAACTATGGCATGGAAACGACGAAGACAAACCATACACGCTGCAAGGACACGGAATTTTCACATAAAAAGTGAAGTATTGGATACGATACAACACGATACACTACCCATTTTGAAGTAACCGTGCATCATAGCTCTTGGCTTTCAGTAGGTCTCAATAGGTGCACCTCAGAGACCTTTTACACCAAGATTTTTTAATAAGGTGGTTCGATCACGATGGTCTACTCCAGCACACTGTCTTTTATGGTAGATTGATCACCAAGGTCTAGTCCATTTTATAATGTTTTTATAAATAGAAAAAATAAATAAATAAATAACACTTGCCTCTTTGTAGATGAGTTTAACTTGATGCATTCTTTGAAGCTCGAACTTGAACTCCAAGCTTTGACTCCTAGCTTAGTGCCTAGGTGATGAAGATGCTCCAATGAAGTACACAACCAAGTGAGGTAGGACAAAATAGTCTAGGGTATGTAATGCTTGCACTTAGGATCTAATCCAAACCCTAAAAGACAATCTTTCAAAAAATCACTCTTGATAAACTTTGAATGCTCAATGATATAAGCACAACTATAAAGATCTTAGAGTGAGTGGAGACTAGTCTTGAAGGTCTAGGTAGAGTTTGCCTAGGAGTTGCAATCAACCTTCCAGATACTATATCCTAGTTCACTCATCACTCTTAATTGAGTTTTGAAATGAAGGTTCGTAGTTACAACTTTGAATTGAGCTAAGATGGTTTCTTCAATTTAGAGGGGCCATGGCCCCTGCCAGCCCCACTAGTTCCACCAACGGCTAGTCCACAGTTAGCCATGAACTGGCTACGACTAGTTGTGACCCCCTAACAATTACTTTGACCAGCAGTCAATGTATCCCAATTATGCAACGGTTAGCCACGGGTTGACCCACAGTTACTGTGAGGTAACCATAATTATCAAAAAAGGCTAAAAAAACAGGTCTCTAGAAAACCAACAGAAGAGCATTTACAGTTAGCTTCTAAGGACCTTACAGTTAGCCATGCCTCTATTACGGCTAGTCATGAGGCCTAAAACTAACCAACTAACTTGTTCAGTCCAACCCAGTTCACCCTATTATTTTTACTAATTGGGCTAAGGGTGCTAAGGGTGTTTTCTTGTTTACTCTAGGGTCCAATTTGCCTTTATAGGTTCACACAAATTGGAGATATAACTTGATGGAATAAGGCCTTTCTAAGACTTGGTGTTTTGGACTTGGTCATTCTAAGATGATCTTTTAGTCTGATTTATCACGAGAAAAGAGAGAGAGAGAGAGAGATGTCAACAATATTCTAATATTTTGGTGAAAATAGTGGATGATACTTGTAATCCGTCCTTCTCATATATATATATATATATATATATTCAAATACCAAAATTAAGCCTACAATCACCTTAATCATGGATCCATTACAATCTATAAAATTATCTAGCAGAACAAAAATGGAATGTAACATTTAGTTTACAGCTAATCGTGAGATCCTAAAAATCATTGGGTCAATCCCCATTTAATGTACAGTTGGGCCTTGTGCTTGGGCTTGGGCCTATATTAACGTCCCCCCCTCAAATTGATGTTGGTCCAACAGATACAATTTGCAAACCAAGAACTCATGACAAGGGCGAGGAAGAGCCTTGGTGAAGATATCTGCAATCTGGAACTCTGATGAAATATGTGGTAGAGATATGACATTCCGAACAAGTTTATCGTGAATGAAATGGCAATCCACCTCAATATGCTTTGTGTGCTCATGGAAAATGGGATTTTTAGTGAGGAGAATCACAATCTTTTTATTTGCTTATAGAGGAGTCGCAGTGGAGTGAGGGAATCCAATTTTAGAAAGGAAAACCCAAAATCAAATGATTTCATAACAAGCTTGTGACATGGCTCCGTATTCAAATTCTGTAGATGACTTAGAAACCCTCTCTTGCTTTTTGCATTTCCAAGAAATTAATGATTCTCCCAAATAGACACACCATCCTGTTGTTGATCGTCGAGTATCTTAGCATCCTGCCTAGTCTACATCAGAGTATGTAGAAAGATTGAGAGAGGTACCAACTGGAAGGTAAAAACCTTGTGTTGGAGAGCCAATAACATAACGAATGATGCTTTCGACTGCTGTCAAATGAAGGTGTCATGGAGTAGTCATGAACTGATTGACGACATTAACTGCATAAGAGATATCTAGTCTTGTGATAGTTAAGTAGATGAGGCTCCCAACTAATATGCGATAAAATGTAGCATCAGTAAGAAGATCACTTGTATCTTTTTGAAGTTGAACATTCAATTTGAGCGGTGTGTCAATGGGTTTTGAGACCTGAAGAGCTGCAAGAGCAACAAGATCTCTAACATACTTATGTTGACGAAGAAAAATTACCTTCTTAGTTTATTTAACTTCTAATCCGAAAAAGTATGTTAATGGTCCTATATCTTTCATATGAAAAGGCATCTTGTAGGGAAGATTGAAGGTTTCATATCATGTTGCTATGTGGACCGTGATTATGATATCATCCACATTATGGAAGTACTGTTTGCTGTAATTTGAGTGAACATGGATGGGTCATATTGACCTTGAGCATAATTCAACTGAAGAAAGGTGGTATGAAATTTCTCAAACCAGGCTCTAAGTGCTTATTTGAGTCCATATAAGGATCGCCTTAACCGAGTAACATCATTTTAGAGGTGGATAGATATCCAACAAGAAGTCGCATGTAGGCCTCCTCCATGAGATTGCCATGGAGGAAGGCATTCTTCACATCCATCTAATACATAGGTCAAGACTTAGAAGTAAGAATCACAAGAATTGTGCGTACAGATGTCATTTTGGCAACCAAAGCAAAGGTTTCGTCATAATCGATGCTATATTCTTGTTAATTCTCAAGTGCCACCAATCAAGCCTTATATCATGCCAAGGTCCCATCAGGATTTAATTTGACCATATATACCCATTTACAACCAATTGGTTTAATAGTAGGTAGACATGATACAACATCCCAAGTATAATTTTCCTTGAGAGCATGGAGCTCTTCCTACATACCTTGTTGCCAACAATCAAATTTCACCGCCTGAGAATGAGCTAGAAATGATATCAGTTAACGTGTGGCTAAGAAAGAAGCATGAGTGAAGCCAAATCGGTCTGGAGGTTGGGAAGGGTGAGAAAAACGTCAAAAAGGCATGATGATTAGTTGACCAGGTTTTGATGCTTGATCAAGTGTAGAAGAGGTCGTAGTGTTTGGTGCCTTTGATGTAGTGTCACTTTGAAATCTATGTCTCTCATACACAATGTTAGGTTTAAAATGTAATTCTGAAAGTGTTTGTAGATAGTCAAAATCATGAACAAATGCAATGGGAGAAGCACTATGAGAATCAGTATGATGCTGGAAAATATATTGATTTACAAAGAAGTCAACATTCTTGGAATTCTAGGTGCGTTTTACCTCTTGATCATAACAAAGAAAACCTTTCTATCCATTTACGTATCCCAAAAAACCACATAGAGGATTGAGCAGATAGTTTTGTTTTCTCTAATGGGGAAAGAAGAACAAAACAAACAAACCCAAATATATGCATATGAGAATACATGGGATGCTTTTAAAAAAGACGGTAGTAAGGGATCTGATTCTCAATGCGGGAAGAAGGTAAACTATTGATTAAATGAACTGCAGTGGATATTGCTTCTGGCTAAAATCGTATGGGAACAGATGAATCCAAAAGAAGAGACCGAACTATGTCCAAAAGATGGTTAGTTTTCCCTTCTAACACTCCATTTGTTAGGACATGTATGTTGAGAAAGGATCCCATGTTGTTGCAAAATTTGTTAAAATTCTTTGGAGACATTCAACTCCTAAATCAATAGGATTCTCTAAGGAACGATGATTAGCCGAGAGCAATTTTCATGTGTATACGATGATAACCTTTCTATGATACCATATCACACGAAAAGAGAGATAGAGATGTCGATAGTATAGAAGTATTTTGCTGAAAATATAGGATGATCCTTGTAATCCATCGTTTTCATATACACACACACACACATTCAGTTACCAAAATTAAGGCTATAATCACCTTAATCATGGATCAATTACAATATGTACAATTATCTAGAAGAACAAAAATGGAATGTAACATTTAGTTTACAGCTAATCCTCAGCTCCTAAAATATTGGGTCAATCCACTTTTAATGTACAGTTGGGCCTTTCTAAGACTTGATTGTCCGGATTTGGTCTTGATCTTCCTTGTTAAAGCTTCCAGTGGCAAGTGTTGGGACTTGACACGAAACTGATAGTATTAGGGAAGTATATATTTAATGCAAGTGCCAATTTTGGTGAAAATTTGAGTCGGAGACCCCCTACTCCTCTCTTGATCTCACTTTTTCTTTCTTCTTTGTTCTTTTTTCTCTTATTAATGTTGTTGCCTGCGCCCTTTCATATCTCTATTTGTGTTGGTCAAATAAAAGAAAGAGGTTTGGGTTGTTTGGGGGGGGGGGTGTGGGATAGAGAGCCCCTTTTTGATTGGTCAGACTGGGCCCCATGAGTTTTCCCTTTCTTCTTTTTTTTTTTTTTCATTTGAATATTTCTAATGGAACCAAAGGGATTGAATTGTGAATCCCCAGGTGAGCTATTCCTATGGGTTCATCGTAAAGAAATTAATGCTGGTTGAGAGGGAATTAGATGTTTTTCTTTTTTATTTACTATTACCTAATCCAATTGGGACATGGTCACTAACAAATCCTAAGTGAGGATCTCAAGTGGGTTCCACATGGGCCTCACTTAACTCCTATTAATTTTTTTTATATCCTCGATGCATCTACGAATTAGCATTAGTTTTTTGCTAATTGATTAATGGAATCCCAGTAGGGTTTCCAAGTTCGGGCAATGCTAAACACATTTAGTTAATTTTAAAATTATTCATTGGTGTTCAATCAGTGGAAATTTTATTTATTTATTTATTTATTTATTTATTCTATATCAGCATCAATGTACCATCTGACACAACATTGTATAAAATATTGAAATTCGGGGTTGGGTCCTGATACCTGTATTGTGTACTGTGCTTCAGCATGTGCTCACAGTAGGTAAAAAGCAAGAGGTCCGAAAAAGTGTATTGAGCATAAAATAGCTTGACAACCCAAACTTAGATGACTCTAAACTAAAATAGCACTCCACCAACCCATTGACAGGTAAATAGTTCCAGTAAATGATGACATCCAACAAAGAGGAATTTAAAGGCTAATTAAGTAATGTAGCCCAAAGATTTGATTCCCAATCTTTTGTGAAAGAACACCAAATTCTTCGTCAAAAAAAAAATCACATGCAATTACAAGAGAAAAGTAGTAGTTTCACTCACCAATAGACGTCCAAACCTCTAGATAGCCTCCAATTCTATGGGAGTAATTTAAAAGCAGGGAGAAAGAATTTGAAAATTGCTGAGGACAACCAGCATTAATTGAAATTAAAATGAATAAATAGAATAATTGGAATTGGATTTCCCCTTGCATTGCTTAGATTTTACTAAAAACATATAATCCCATGAGATCATTCAAACTCAAACTCAAACCCAAGTTTAAGTCTAATTTAAATTCAATTTTGAATTTATATGCAAATTCAAATTTAAAGATGGATAGGACTATGGTCCCTATCTGGGGGTCCTGTGACAAATTGTGTTGTCCATGCTTTTACTCTTTGATCCCCATCATAAATCTTAAATTCACACCGTAGACCTTTCAGTCTGACAATTATTAGGATGGATTGAAACCCCTCTAGCTCAATCGAATTTCCTAAATAATCAACAGCCGGATTAACACATAATCCTCATGGATTGGGCCTCTCGAGCCAGCATGACTGCCTCAATTCGGTTTTGGCTATTGATTGACTGCCCTCATTCTTTTTCACTTCCACTCCCGCTGCAGCTCGTCCACATGAATCTCTTGATTTGTGAACTGAACCTCAATGAATGTATTTTTTTCTTTCTTCTAGTAAAGATTGTGAAAACCAAACATTATGCTCATCCAATCTGCTCAATGTGCCTTGATCACTTGATGCATGACTAGATGAATGTATGGTTAAATTGCTGCAGAAAGCTCTGAATATATGGATCATCAAAATTGTGCAAATCAATGTATACATCTTCGACTAAAAAATCAAAGTGCTCCATGACACTTTTAGTGTTTGACTAAAAATACTAAGGTAGAAACTAGCATTGGAATACATATTAAAGCTTAGTGATCAGCATATAAGTTAAAAGCCAGTGTATTATCAATATCAACATCTTGACAAACATCAGAGACCAAATGGTCAATGAAATCACCATTTTGCATAATCACTGTCTTGATATACATCGAAGATCAGTTTATCATCAATATCTTCTCGATAATCTTTGTAGATCAATTTTTTATTACAAGAAAAGACAAACTACATATTGATGTAAAATGAATGTATTACATTCATGATCCTCATCTTCATCTAATATTGGAGGCTTAGGCCAATCACCCTGCTTTGGGGTCAAAGATCGGCCACCATTGCTGTTAAACACGTTATGATCAGTATCTTCATTTGATTGATTCTCATAAATTCGACCAACATAATCACCATCATGTGATGACTCATTAAATGGCCGATCCCGAGGTCCCAAATGTCAGATCAGGACCCAAACTTGTCTACAAAGTTTTTGATTTCTGGATCTCATGGATACCGAGGGTCATCTCCTTCATTCTCAACAATTTGCTTGCGACCACAAGTTTGTTGGGGAGACATTGAATATACATAGAAAGATGATCTCATAATTAATCAAGAACCCTTGGCTTTGATACAATAGTGACAGAGCCAAACAAATTGTTCCCAAACCCCCAATTCCACAACCAAATAGCAATCACACGTAATTACCACACATACCAATAGCAGTAGTCAAAACCACCACATAGCCTTCAACCCTATAGGAGTAATCTCAAACCAAGGATAATGAATTACAAGCATGCTAGCAACCTTGATTGGAAAAGAAAAACAGAAAAATAACAGATTGAGAACTGGATGTCCCCTTACATTGCTTAAATAACTCAAAAACCATAAAATATCATCTTATCATTCAAATTCAAGCGCGAATTCAAACTCAAAATTAAGTTCATATTCAAATTCAAGTTCGAATTCAAATTCTAAATGAAATGCAATTTCAATTTCAATTTCAAAACTCAAATTTAAATTCAAAGATGGGACTATGGGCTCCATATGAGGGTCATGTGACAAAATCCAACTGCTCCTTTAGATCCAGACCACAGATCTTTGAGATCTAACCCTTCCTAAGACGGATCGAGACCCCATTAGCTCGACCTACTTTCATAAATCATCCAGAGTCTGATTCACACATGATCCTCATAGGCCTCCCGAGCTGCATCACTAACATAAACAACACAGTAGTAAATGTAGACAAGAGAACAATCCTAATTCAAAGACCAGCATTTCGAAGGTGGAATTAAGGTGAACTTGAAATCCATCAAGAATAATTATAAAAATTTAAAATTGGTAATATAAGTGAAGAAAAAATACAATAATTTGTTAGTAAAAGACCTAATATTAGAAAGAAAAGTTATGAAGACAATAACTTGTTCGTAAAAGGACTAATATTTGAAAAAAAGGTTACAAATTTTTTTAGTAAAGAGATACATAGCATCCACCACTAATTAAAACGGGAACCACTTATTAAATTTAAACCACTGATTAAATTTATCTCCAAGCATCCAAAACAAACAAAAGTAAAACTTCTACTTACAGACATTATTCCCGCTTCATTGACAAGATTCCGGATATCTGCTCCAGAATAACCAACGGTCCGGAAGACAAGCTGTAAAAGTACAAGGGAGAGGAGAGAAGAATTAATGAAATTTTTTAAGATCAAGAATGTAAATAAAAGAAATAAATATTATCCATAAAATTAAAGTTTTTTAGTTTTTTAAAACAACACAACATAGTAACTCGAACCTTCATGAGAAAAGTTAAAATGAAAGTCAAAACAATCTTTCACATATTTAGCATGCTGATTTGCTGGAAACATTTGAAAAGCCCATGGAAATGTAATTTTGGAAGTCAAACAATCTCTTCCGTATTTAGCATATTGCCCATGGAAATGTAATTTTGGAAGTCAAACAATCACTTATAATTCACTTATTTGTCATTGTAATTATTTTTGTATGAATGGAGAATGGATGGATTATAAATAACTACTTTTTTCCTTGTTTTAATGTATTTATATTTGTATGAATGGGAAATGGATGAATTATTACCAAAAAAACTATTTTGTTTCATTTTAAAAAAAATTAATTATTTTTAAGAGGATTTTACCTGAAAATTTACCTTAGATGGCCTCCACACCAAAGGCACATTTAGTTATATAGGCACAGAAGTGGTCACCTAGGACCAATTTCTTTTTTTATTTTGTTAATTTTTATGAAGGATTAACAATGGTCGACCCTTGTTATAATAACGGAGGGTCAAATTCAACCCTCATCCCTCTCCTTGTTTCTACTTGTTTCGATTTCTTCTTATTCCTATATCATAACTGCTTTAGATTGATCGCTCTTAGTTTCCTTGTCTCGAGTTACTAGGATTCGAGACTCTCCACCGAATCCAATGGCGGAGACGTGCAGTGGATGTCCATGGAAGTGGAGATTGAGTCCCAGCTAGAGAAGCTTCTTGATGTCAATGACGCCACTGGGACATGGGAGGCGATGTGCTTATGTTGCTGTTGCCACCACATCCATCGCTCAAAAGCTCAGGCGCAATCAAGACGTTCTCCACGAGTTCACTTTGGTAGAGTCGCTTTCCTTTAATAGCATATGGATGTACTGGGTTCTGTCCAATTCTTGGTTACACGAGAAATGGGTGGGATCCATGTGACCTTGGGGTTTCTTTTTTTTTTTTTTCTCAAGGGGCATATATCAAAAGTATGGTTTTGAAGCTTCATGATTAACAATACAATTTGCCATGTGACCTTTGTCCCTGCTCCTACTCGTCGGGCATATATTAAAACTAGAAAGTATGGTTCTGAAGCTTTGTGATTAATAGAATATTTTACCATGTGGCCTTCGTCCTTGCTCCTCCACTGTGGCTACCCAGAGAAACGGAGTGGAGGAGAAATGAAGTGGGGAAGGTGAGAATGGGGAGGAAAAGAACGAAAAAGGGGGTGACGATATGGTCAGTCCTCGGTAAAACAGAAGGGAAAACTTAATGAGAGGGATTTAGGAGTTTTCTACGCAAGGGTCAGATAGAAGAAGAAGAGCCAAATGAGGATTTTTGTGAGCCAATGTAACAGGGAGGGTCAAATGCGACCCTCGACGCCTATAATACTTGGATACCTCATTTGACTTGAGGTATCCATACCGATATGGTCCGATATGGATACAGGTATGGAATACGATAAGATATGATTGGGGAAAAAAAAAACCTAACCCTTCCCTTCTTCGTGCAACCAAGAGAGAAAAGAGAGAAGAGGAGGACCTTGCAGCAATGGAGTTCGAGCATCAGATGGTAGCCTCATATTTGGTTCGAAGGCAGGAATCAAGCAACAACAAATCTAGTCAGCAGTAGTAGACTAAGCAGTCGAGTAGCAAAAGTATGACACCAGTAAGCCTCCTCCTCTGTTTTTTCTTTTTTTCTTTCCTTCGTCTTCCCTCCTATCCATTGCTCATTCTTTCTCGAGGTTTCCTCGTCGAGAATGGAAGGGGGAAATGTCCTTTTAAAAAACATATCTTTTTTACATTCAGCCCTCAGAAGTTTTGTTTTAAAACCACATAATTCAAATACTAATCCACTTAACACTAGTGTGAAAAGTGAAAGGGTCAAACAAATGTCACTTAAAAGAGCACTTTCATTTTTACATTCAGCCCCATTTGTTTTATTTTAATACTACAAAACTCAAAACCCAATGTATATTACATGGTGGTTTCCCCCTTTAACTCTCATAGTTAAAGTTTTGTCATTTTATTTATATTTTTTAACCGGATGCGGAAATTGCTCATTTTGTTATGTCAATCAATGTCCTTTTCTCTAGTTAAATTAATATATTCCTCTTCTTGAAAAGTTAAAACTTCTCTCCCTCCCTCCATTTTAATTTTGATAGCTGGAATTTTTTAGGGTTACAAGTTTGACCATATCACCTCACTTTTTATTGAGATTTCCAAAGACCCACTGCTAGTAGTTAGTTACATATGATACATCATATACTACTAAAACGTGATATTCGTATTAGTATCCATGTTGTATTTCGTATTTTTATCGTATTTTAAGTGATACAACATCCATATCCGTATCTTAAATTCCTGAAGTTGCCATGTTGAATCCCCGTTTCCCATGCAGATGAACGTAACCATGTTTGGGCATCATAGCTCGACACTCATTCCCACTATTAAAAAACAAAACCCTAAGTGGTCACCTATGACCATTTCGGTGCTTATCAAGGTAAGAGGGCCTTTTTAGTTTAATGGTCACCGAAGGCAATTTTTTAGTAAAATCCTTATTTTTTATAACTGTAAATAGTTTATTGTACCGAAAATCCACTAAAGATAACAAGCAAGGCTAAACCAACTCCAAGAAAAGCCACAAAGCACCTGAACTAACAAAAAAACAAAGAGCTAAACATTAAAGGAAAGAGAAGAGCGAGAAACTCCCTCCTTAGCAAAAGCCTATTGACCATGACATTTGCTTCTCTTTGAATATAAAGAAATTGAGCATTCGGTTTTTGAGTAATATCAAGCACCTCCTCCACCCAATCCACAATTCTCCAAGGATGAGAATATTTCCCTGAAACCCATTGCATTGACAAAAAGGAGTTACGTCCAACAGTGGCCTTGTAACCAACGAACCTCAACAACTCCCTACAACAAGCTTCGTTGGCATCTAAACCATCAAAAGGTCTAGAAAAGCTCCTGATAACGAGGCCATTTCAATCTCTAATGACACGTCCAATACCACCTCTATAAGAAGAGCATAAATAACTTCCATTAAAATTAAGCTTAAGGAGACCTTGAGAAGGACTCTTCTAAGTAAATCTATGCATAGATTTTACAAGCTAGCGCGCACCCCCCCCCCCCCCCCCCCCCCCCCCCACCAACCCACCCACCCTCAAAGAAGCTATCCAAGTACTATTAAGATCATTCAAAGAGACTCCTTTAAACTCCTTTCTCTTGCACACCCATTCCGAAAACGTCCAAACAATGGACTCAATAACCTCCCCCGCATCTTTACTTTGATTTCCAAAAACTCTATTGTTTCTTTCCAACGATAGCTTCTACAAGGTAGCATACAAAACAAGCTTCCATAAAATCCTAGCCCAGAGAAACCTAAATCTTAGATGCCATTGAATAAAAAGATCTTCAATTGTTCTTGGCATGACCCACTTCATTTTAAAAATATTAATAACAACCATCCATACTTTATAAGCATATTGACAATGAATCAGCAAATGATGCACTGTTTCCTCACCTTTTAAGCACATCAGACAACCATTAACAATAACATGATTTAGCTAATTTTATGATGCTTCGCTACCCAACAAAAAGCCAAAAACACGAGGCGGCACAATAGAATACCAAAAGCTCTTCCACCCTTCCACTCTAGGATTCGTATCCACCAAAGCATTATAAAAAGACTTCACAAAAAACTGAGCCTTCGCATCTTGCTTCCATAATCTGACATCTGATTTATTAGTGGACACATACACCTTCTCTAGCATTCCAAGTAACCTGGTAAGATTCGACACTTCACAATCCCATAAGTCTCTCTGAAAAAAGAAATCCCAGACAACAGCTTCACCCAAATAACAAAAATTCTCTTCAGCACCAGCTTGTTGCCTCTAATCCAACAAAACAAATTAGAGAAACGATCATGCAATCGCATCTACCCACACCACTCAACATGGCAATACCTCACCCACCACCCATCATTAACCCTAAAGTGAATCCACAGATCAAAATCATCCTTCACAGAAAAAACAAACTTACAGAAACCAGAAGTTTTAGTCCTGACTTGATACATTCCACCGCACATTAGCTAAATTATATTTACAAGTTAACATTTGCCTCCACAACCTCTTGCCTTGCTTCCCTACCTCCATAACATTTACCCAGTAAAGCTTATTTACCTTTTCAATGGAGCAGATACCTAATCCACCTCGAGCTAAAAGGTTTATAGACAGAATCCCATCCCACCAAATGATGCTTGCAATTTTCAATATATTCATTCCGAAGGAAGTCACGCTGAAGCTTCTCAATCTTTTGCAAGATACTTTTAGGACATTAAAAGCAAGATAGATAGTAAATAGAGAAATTGGAGAAAACCAACTTGATTAGAGTAATTCGAAAGTAACTCATACCATGTTAAAATCATTTTCAACATATCCACCAAATTCAAAGAAGCATTACAAAATATAATTGTATCATTTGCAAATTGTGAGTGAGTTACTTCAATAGCACCACTATCAATAGCAAATCCATGGTTTTAAAACTCAATGGAGTCCGAGTCAAGTTTAAGTGACTCGGACTCGACTCAATAAAAAATATAAAAAAGACCAAGGGGTTTCTTTTGTAAAATCACTTTAAATAGAGGGAGGGGAGAAAGAGCAATATAAAGGTACGAAGGGGAAGGGTTTTGAGCACATCTGATAGCAGAAAAAGGGATGGGAAAAGTTACTGTTTTTAGTCGTTGTTGCACTGCTGCAGGACTGCGCTGCTGCTATTGCAGTACTGCTGGCTGCCCTGTTACTGGTGCAGTGCAGCTTTGTTACAACCTTGCAGGTTCAGTGCTGGTGCTGTGCAGTGCTGCAGTGTTTCTGGACAGCTGGTGCAGTGCTGCAATGCTGCTTCTCTCCTGCTGATTCTATATTGTTGGTAGCTGGTCTTCTTCTCTGTTCCTCTTCTTTGTTTCCTTCTTTCTATCTTTTCCCCATTTTTCTCTTGTTGATGCTGATCTGCTGCTGGTGTTGGGACTGTATGCTCAATGCTGGCCTTCTCCTTTATTTATTTTTTCTTTTTTTTCCCTCTTTTGTTCTGGGCCAGGGAAAGATGTTTATTTTTTGTTTTTTTCTATTTTTTTCACAATTTTTTGGGTTGCTGGATGGAACTTGACTCAACTGGCCCTGGGCAAGTTGGGTCCCAAGTCGGGTTTTTAAACCTTGAGCAAATCCTTAAATTAAAGCCCTTTGAGTTGCGCTCTTCATTAACACATTCAACGCTTCTGCTACAATTATAGGATATAGGCGGTCACCTTGCCGAAGACCTCTAGAACTCATCATCATCATCATCATCAAAGCCTTATCCTAACCATGTTGGGGTTGGCTACATGAACGAAGACCTCTAGAACTCACATTTACCAAAATTAATTTTCAAACCCAAAAGCAACTCATACCATTTCAAAATCATTTTTAACCTAGAATGCCCAAATACGGATACGTGTATGGACACGGATATAGAGATCGGGGATACGACTCTCCACAATTGGAAATCTAGAACATGGATACGGCAACGGGTTTCCTAATTTTTACATTAGATCACATTTGAATTAATGAAATTATCATTATTTATGTTCCTTTTTAACATTTTTTGTGTTGAGAATTAATAAATTTTAAAGAACTATATGAAATTATGGACTTGCTAAGTAGGATATGCTAAACTTATACCTTAGAAGTATCGGTGTAGTATTAGGTATCGATGCAAGTATCGTATCAGTCCAATACGGATACATTGGGCTTGTACAAGTATCCAGGTATCAAAGTTTTCAACATATCCACCTGAGTCAAAGAAGCTTCACAAAATATAACGATATCATCTGCAAATTGCATGTGAGTTACTTCAATAACACCACTATCAATAGCAAATCCTTAAATTAAAGCCCTTTGAGTTGTGCTCTCCATTAATGCATTCAAGGTCTCTGCTACAATTGAGAGCTAAGGGGTCAACTTGCCGAAGACATCTAGAACTCTTGAAAGAGCCTTTAGGAGATCCATTTACCAAAATTGAGAAATAAGAGGAAACACAACTATGAATCCACTTGCGCCAACTCTTACCAAACCCCAGTCTATACGTCATATATTGAAAGAAACCCCATTATATGCTTGTTCGTAACCCAGCTTACAAATTAAGCCCGGGATGCTATTGCCATGTCTTGAATCTATATATTCATGAGCAATAAGCACACTATCTAGAATTTGACGCCCATCAACAAAAGCACGTTGATTTTTTGAAGTCATCTCTGGAAGCACCTTTCATAAATGATTAGCCAAAACTTTCGCTATAATTTTGTAAATACTCCCAATCAAACTTATAGCTCAAAAGTCCTTAACATAAATCGCACCCTCCTTTGGAATCAATTCATTGAAAGAAACATCCAACTCTCTTGTTATAACACCATTAGAATGAAATTCATCAAAAAAAAGTTGCAAGTCATCTTCTATTAGCTCCCAAAATTGTAGAAAGAAGACTACAGGAAATCCATTTGGACCCAGAGCCCGAACCCCTACTAGAGCAAAAACAGCTTGCCTAATCTCCTTTGTTAAATCATTCTTCTAAAGAGGAATTCCTAGATTTAGATATCTTCTAGAAAGAGACTCTGTCCCTCTTAGGCCTTAATCTAGCATCACCATTATACAACTTCATAAAAAATTAACAATTTCTCTTTTAATTTCATCTTTCTGATCACAAACTCTACCTCCAACAGATATTGCATGAATACGATTAGCACATCAATGGCAGTAGCTATTACATGTAAAAATCTAGTATTCCAATCTCCTACTTTTAACCATTTATTTAGAAAGCGTTGCTTCCATTTGAGTTCATCTTGAAGAATCATTCTACAAAATTGCTCCTCGCATTGCTTCCATTTGAATTCATCTTGAAGAATCATTCTACAAAATTGCTCCTTAAAGTCAACCCCTCTAGCTCGTTCATCCTCTTCCAAAGTCCCAAACGTTTCTTTTTCATCTAAGCTTTGAATTTCAGTTAAAACCCAATTGTTCTTTCCAACATACTGTCAAAAATGTCTTTCCTCCATGTTTTCATCTTTTTCATGAGAACCACATTTTAGAAAACCGCACAATTTCAAATCGAAAAGAAGGCAGCCCACAATCTGCCACACCTGTTTCTAGTAACAAAGGATGGTGATCCAAGAGTATCCTAGCAAGAGCTCTTTGAGAACAATCAAGAAACATATCCATCCACTATGTAGACTAAAGAAATCAGTCCAAACAACTCATCACCAGATTATCTCAAAGGCAAGTCTACAAGATCATGGAGACATCCAATCGTTAAAATCCCGCATCGCTAGACAATAAAGCAACCTCCTATGTTCTCACTAGGAAACCTGATTGTGTTAAAATCTCTTCCATTCCATGCCACCTGATTTAGCTCCCTCCAAAACTCCACCTTATCACTAGCATTAGTGGGCCCATAAACTGAAGTAGCCACCCATTCTACATCTAGAGGAACATCCTTTAATAAGACAAAAACAGAACATCTCCCAACAAATTCATCAACCTTGTACCAATGATTTGCATTCCACACTAGTACCAACTACCAACTGAAGGTTAAAAAACAAACTGGCAATTCGACCAAAGGCAAATAGAACTAACAATATGGGCATATTTTAGTCCCTTGAATAAAAAATAATGCCCCTTGATAGGACTGGACTATTCCTTTCAGCACTCCTCACTTAGCTGTGGAATTCATACCATGAATATTCCAGGAGCACAACTTCAAAATCCCAATAACTTCACAACCATATGTTTATCATTACCCGGTCAATCATAATTTATGGAACAAGCCAAATTACCTAATTCCCTTTGGGTTCTTGATTTCTTTATGTTTGATAACCTACTTTACTTACACCTTTCTCCTCAATCAACACCTCCCAAATAAAACTCCTAGGGTCCCCTAATTTACTCCATAGAATTTCCCAAAACATTGGCAATTTGTATCAAATTTTTTCTTCAATTTGAATGCTTGCTTCATTTTCCCGACATTCAAAACTAGCCTTATCCACAACTACCGCCTTAATTTCATCATCATCATCCACCACGACCAAAGCATTAACTCAGTTTTCAGCCAGCTCATCGGTCCTATCATCTTCAGTGGAGAGAATTTCATCCTTTAAGCTAGAATCTCCCCATATCCCTTCTTGCCTTCGCAGATTTTGGATCTGTTCCTGTTCAGCAACACAAACAGGAGAGTTATCTTTCAAATTCTAATTAAAACATTCACCGTCTAGGCCTCTGACGAGATGATGAAAAACGGCTCTTATATCTATCTTAGGAAATAGGTTGTCTTGTAGAATCTGCAATTTTGAGGGGCATTAAGGCCGCTTTGAATCTTCTTAAAAATTCCCTTTATAGGACAACTAATACTATCCTGATTCTTTCTGGCATGCGACAAAAGCATCCATGGGAGAGATTCGACTCCTCCAGAAGATGGAAAATTGTTTCCATGTTCATGATCATTTCCTTATGTACCAACTTACAACATCGCTGCCAATTTCTCCTCTTTGATTAGGGCATTGATATTTGTATCCCAAAAACCCTAAAATATCGCTACCCATCACCTGATTCTCCTTTATAATCGGCATAAATGGTTTTTCCAGAATGGATGACTCCTAATGACACAACAACAGCTATTGTTATTAGAAAATTGTAAAAAAAAATACTACTATTTACGATATGATTCACTATTTCATTCAATTCACGGTACGAGATAAGAATGTTGTGGTTGTGTGGTAAAAGTAGGAAGGATAAATTAAAAATAAACACTTTCGAGAGCATTTAGGAATGGAAAAAATTAGAGAAATCCAATTGAGATAGTTTGAGCATATCCAACAAAGGCTGGCAACGACACTGGTAAAGAAAAGCTTAGCTATGCACATTGATGGCCCACTAAGGGGGCAGGGGTAAGTGAAGAGGTCATGGATAGAGGTAGTGAATATAGATTAAAAGAAGTGCAACTTAAATAAGAATTTGGCTCAGGATAAATTGAAAAGGAGAAATAGAATTCGCGCCAGGGAAAAAAAACCTCCAACTCGAGACCCAACTTGGTCAAGGCCGAATCCAAGTTGAGTAGAGTTGGGCTGTGAGTCTCAATCTAAAATAAAAATAATCGACCGAGTCACACCATTTAAGTTCGAGTCTCATAGGACCCAACCCGGTTTGCGCTAAGTCAACTCAAAGTCAGCCAAATTCTAATCCATAATTCATGTAGTCGAGCTTTGATGATGAAAAACAATAGTCACCAGTAACAAGGTATCAAAGCATTAGGCGATGTAGTCTCTCCTATCTCGATCTCTCTCTCTTATTTCTTTCCCCTTTCTTTTCTCCTTTCGTTCTTCTTTATCTCCATTTCCTCCTTTTCCTCCTTTATCATCAAATTCAAGCTGCAACCATTAATAGTCTAGAGTTGATATCAGAAGGCCATATAACTAACAAAAGCCACTTTAAAGACTGTAACGACCCAAGACTCTGGAGCTCTTCAGATTCTTAAGTCGTTAACGTATTCAACATTCATAAAGTAAATTCAAGAGCGAGTCCAAGCGAAGATGTAGGCAAAATCATAACATTAATATCTTAACAAAGTCTTTACAATTATTGCTAGGAACAGACAATAAATTTAAAATATTCCAAAATAGGGTTGACTCCATCTAATGGTCTAGGTAGTTTTTGAACTCTCTATCAGCGTTGCATGCCAAAATCTATATGCTGATTTCCGCCGCTCTCAGATCCCGCTACAAATACATTACCTGTAGTGGGGCGAATCACTAGTCAGTAACACTGGTGAGTAGAAATTTCATATTCAAAATAAACTACATCATCCCATAATTCAAGTATTCATAGACTCTCTTAAGAAAGTTCATAAGCTTCTTTGGAAGAAAAATTCACAATCATATTTAATAACATAAAGTAATGAATCACCATATTTACTGGTTTACACAATCATATGGATTCATGTCGTGACAAGACTGTCACCCATTTGATTCTTAAAAGGAATTCGTATTCATGTCGTGACAAGGTTGTCACCCATTTGATTCTTAAAGGGATTCATATGCATGTCGTGACAAGGTTGTCACCCATTTGATTCTTAAAGGGATTCATATTCATGTCGTGACAAGGCTGTCACCCATTTGATTCTTAAAGGGATTCATATTCATGTCGTGACAAGAATGTCACCCATTTGATTCTTAAAAGGGATTCATGTCGTGACAAGATTGTCACCCATTTGATTCCTAAAAGGGATTCTTATTCATGTCGTGACAAGATTGTCACCCATTTGATTCCTCAAAGGGATTCTTATTCATGTCGTGACAAGGCTGTCACCCATTTGATTGTTTGAAGATTTAATCCAATACCAGCATAAAATCAAATACTCAAATTCTGATTTCCAATTTTAGGTTATATAATAATACCATCACCATTAACCAATCCCACATACTTCATATTGAAGTTTCGCCCCACTCAGAATCATTATTGGTCACAAGTATGTGGCATTGATTGTATCTTTTATTCAGTCGAACAAATATTTTATTCGTGATTCATTAGTCATAGAATCAACATTTTACTCACATTTCATCAGCCATAGTATTAACATTCTAATCATAATTTGTCATTAATCTTAGATCAAATATTATGAGTAGGCATCCCAAAAGTACTTTATTAACTGTTCATTCTATACTCATGTTCAAAGGATGATATCCATTTAGAAAGTTTAGAAATAGTAGAGAATATTACACGACAAAAACAGATAATGATAGTCCATGATTAGGTCTGAAACTAACAACAGCATTGTTCCCATATTGTACTCAGGTTCTTGGTAGTTTTTGCAAAATGAAAGATCTTTCTCAAGTGAAAGGCATATGGGTTTTAGAACTCAGAGGCTTCTTCATAAATCTCTGGTATTTGTGGTGTGTGAATAATAACAAAAACATTTTTACAGAACCAATAACAAACAGAATATTCAATTCCCCAATTTTCTTGTAGCTGAAACTGGACTTAATCACTAAATATTCATACAGGAACTGTGGACAATTCTAATATGGTGACTATTCAGTTCCATTATTGGACGATTGACAAACATTAGTCCAAATTCAGTAAAAATTCTTGGCTTATCATGTTGACAGCAATTTTTTTCAGTTGCTGTCTTATGTAAACAGCAATATAAAGAACACATATTATCATGTTGACAGTGCATACTTGTCTCATATATATAACTACTGAAATATTACAAAAGAATGCAGATTTATCATGTTGACAGTGCATGCTTGTCTTATATATATAACTACTGAAATAAAAGAATACAGATTTTATACTATGTATGTAGAGCTTTAGTGACTGTCGATCAATTACATTCAAAGAGATTCCCAATTCATACAAGTCAAGGGAAAAATCTACTCACCTGGTATATGTAACGAAGGACCTCAAATTGGACATTCACTAGGCTAAATGTTCCTTGGAATCTCCTTGCTTCTATATTCAAATATCACTATATTGGAATCCTACTCTTCTTCCATGAGAACCATGAGAAAGTGACCAAAGATGAGAGGAGATCTCTTCTTATATAGAGCTGGAATCCTAAAGGATTTCCTTTGAAAGGTCACCTAAAAAGACTAAAAGTCACAATTTAAGGTCATTATTTTGGGAGTTACACAGTTATAATTTTTGGAAAATTTAAGTTTGGGGAATTTAAGTGTGGGAGTTTCACAGTCATAATTTTGGGAAGCTATAGAGTCACAATTAAGTGAGTTTGGATCATTTATGGACCTGAAAAAATTGACCCAATAGCCCAATCTAGTCATGAATTGGACTGATCGAAACTGGGCCTCTCTAAGCCCATTTAGCCCATTTAATAATTCAGGCTTGGCCCATTTATAATTCAGGGTTCTTACAAAGACGACAAGAGGGGATGCTGTAAGATTAGATACTGTTGAGACATTAAGTTTATTAAGGAATTTTAGGAAATGGGTTGGAATAATTTGAAGTTTGAAAAGTTTGAAAAAGTTTGGTTTTTATTTTTTATCTTCTTCTCTCTTTTCTCTAGTATCAATTGGAGTGTTTTATAATGAAGATACGGTGAATTTCATGCATAAATGTAGTTCATCAAATTTCTATTTGGCATCAAAGCAATGGCCTGGTAATGATCCTACAATCAAGGCAGCCTTATTCCTACCTTTTACGCTTCTACAATCCACCACCATATTTTCTCCCAAATAAAAATCAAACATCTTCTCTTGTAGACATATTCATCCAGACCTCACAATCTTGTCAACTTCATCAAACTAAATGATGAACACTTCTGGAAGAAAAATGACAGATTTTATCTAGTTGGCCACCAACACTGACAAACTGCAAGGAGACTCTATAAGAAATGATGACTGTGCAAGATATCAAGAAATACAGGCTTTGTATTTTTTTGTTAACAATCATGTGGTTGTTTCCATGAAAGGACCATGCAACTACAAGAGGGCGTTAGATATATTAGGCTTGTTAGAGATCTCTGGAAATAAGTATGAATTTTAGCTTTAAGTTCAAGTAGGTTTGAAAAGTTTGAATATTGAATAGGTTTGGATTTCATTTTCTGTCTCCTTTTCTCTTCTTCATTCTTGTATGAATTGGAGTGTTTCACAAAATGAAGACGTGGTCAGTTTTATGCCAAAATGTAGTTCCCCAAATTTGTACAAGATAAACCACAAGGTCCATCTTTCGAGGTGAAATACGGAGTTTTATGGTTACTTTTGCCTAATTTTCTTTAAGATGTTTAGGTCTATGAGAGTGCCTAGTAAACTGCAAGATTTGAAAGTCATGCTACATCAGAAGGTTAGATCCTCAATTTAAGATTCGTTTGGCTTCAGTCAAAATAAACATAATGATTTCCTGTAGGATACTCATGCCAAGCAGTACACAAGGTTTTTTTTACTTCCATACTTGGAGTAAGCATGAAAGGCTACTAGTCTAGCCTTGAGTTGGGTTTGTTCATAATAGCACACCAAGCCACCCAAAGAAATACATCAAACTTGAAGCTTTACATTCGATTAGTGTATGAATGAATCTAAGTCCCTTTGATGAATGAAGTTTCAAATTAGGACAAGGAAAGTGATGAAAAGAGGATTACGAAAAATTGAGAGAAAAAAGTTAACACTGCCAAAATCAAGCATGACGTCCACCTAAAAATTTAATAGTTTATTCATCTTGGAGCTGATTTTATAATATTGATAAACTAGCAATATTTGGTATTCACTCTAATGCAAACAAAGCAAATATTACTACAACAAAGAACATATTGCACTAATAAATTCACAATTGGAACAGATCTCAGAGAATGTGTATTCCATGAAATATACCCTAAAATTATTGCAATGACTAATATCACTGCAGACCCTTGGGTTGGGGTTTGCATGAAACCTGCCGAAGCACGATAAAGGTCTCCACAAAGACTATCACACGAAGATGCACCCCAACAGATAAAAACCACAACAATACCATTAATCATCAACTCTAAGGTCTAATCTCTATAATGCCATAAAAAAAAGGGCAACCCGGTGCACGAGGCTCCCGCATAGCAGGGTCTAAGGAGGGCAAGATGTACGCAGCCTTACCTTCATTTTGAAGATGTTATTTCTGTGACTTAAACCCACGTCCTCCAGGACACTACTGGTAAGCCTTTACCGTTGGGCCAAGCCGCCCTTCTCTAATCTCTATAATACCATCTAAAAAAATAAATAAATAAAACTTTTAGGCTAGTACTCCTCCTAATCACACTAATAACCAATTTAGGAAATAAAATAAGAAATCCTAATGAAATTAGAAATCTAATCCTAATTACAACTCATTAATAAAAATAGGAAACTAAATTGGATTTGCAAAATTGGCATCTGCATCATTCCCTCCGGGTTAAAGGAAACTTGACCTCGAGTTTGCAAGTTGCTCCAATGTCCTCCTAGATCAAATGCTAGACACGTCACGCCAAAGATTCACAATTGCTGTCCTCTCAGATCAGCCACCTTACACCAAGTTAATGGTAGAATATGTCATCCTTTGACTAGACAAACTTGCTACTACTATGGAATTATGGAATTTTGTTGCATATGCTATCAATCGCTACATATTTTCATTTGTGGAATTTACACCATCAAATCACAATGTCCAAGTTTCCATCGTTGATCCCTAAACACAATCAATATGGGGTACATCAATGACTGGTTCATCTTTTACCTTTTGTGGCTCTTGATCAAAATTGTTCTTACAAAGAAATCTGGTCGTCTTATCTTCTACTTCTCTTGACGAATAATCCTCTGTATGACATCTGCATGCTATTTCTTTTAAATCCATCGTAAGATAATCTTTGCCTCGATCTTGTTTCCTAGTGTCATCTTTGGTGTTTTCTTCTAAGGATTTCAGCTCCGTCACTACAATTATAACTTCTTTTTGCTCGCTTTTTAGTTCTTCAGTTGAAAGTGATGATGACCCCAACATAGTTGGGACAAGGCTTTGATGATGATGATGATGATGATGATGAGTTGAAGGGATGATGATGATGAGTTAAAGGGATGATGGAGAAGGAAGGTGATGATGTAGGAGATACCTTTTTTTTTTTTGTCTAACGCAGAAGTAGATACTGTTGTCGACTGCACCTGAACGAACACAAACCTTCATCCTTTCCACAAGAAGGAATGTGTTCTTCTCCTTAGCATTGTGCACCTCTAGATAGAAAAAGCCATGGCAGTCCCAAAAGAATATAAGTGATATTCCTAGGGATCAAATCACCAAAGTTTGTCCTCATAATTGCTAGTCTTAAAGATATCAGACAATTGTGATTCACAAGCATGACAAAATCGTTAGCCGATGTAGCTTTGTAGGGATTCAAAAGCTACTCAATTGGCCAACGAAGTTTGTCAATAACCTCTTGCACAACAAAATCTATTCCACTATCATTGTCAATAACAAAATTAGCCATCCTTTCTCCATCTTCATCTCTCTCCACCCTTCTTCTTTCTCATTTGAGGTGAGAAGTCAAAGTATAATGAGTGCGGGATTATTCACTCCAGCAAAGTGCACATCGACAACATGGGCTCTTGTTACTTGTTGAAATTTTCCTTGTTGAGAATTTAACTTGCCAAATGTGGGATTGCCTAAGTATGAGCTCAATATGGATAGCTTCACGGCATATTTCTCAAATGGCCATGTTGATTAGGATATAAGGTCATAAAATACAAAATGCTTTTGGAAGAATAAACAAACCTTGTGTGTAGATCTCTTCAGCATGACTGCGCAAGCAAAAATAAAAAAAACCAGATGTCAAATCCAACCGCAAATGATCCCATAATCGCGAAAATAAATATTAGTCTTTGATTTGGTCAAATCTCCCTCTGACCACGATTCATAGATGTCAACAACTCTATTGACTATGCTCCCCCGCTGACCTTTCCTGGGCTCCTCCTTTAATGAAGCCAACTACCACTTAACAGGGGCTTCCTGGTGTAGAGGGTGTAAATCCAATTCAACCTTGAATGAACCTGGACTTAATTCCCAGCCCAATAAAATTCTAATAAAGAGGTAACGTTGCTCAAGCACAACTACTGCTATTGGTATGTTGAATCAAATATGACACTTGTCATTGTGTGAAGCTGCAAACAAAAGTCCAGCGGTCAGCAATGGCGTGGCTAGCAACAAGAGTTCCTCAGGAGGCGTGCAATCACTAAGAGCAGAGACACCTTTTCCTTCTTCCACTATTCTGCAATCAGCAAAACCTCTTCTGCCTTTTTTTTTTCTCCTTCTTCCCTTCTTCCTTTTTTTTTTTTTTTTTTGATAAAACACCAACAAGGCCTAGCTCTTTCAAATCCGGTAAATCTGGTTCAGTTCCTCTTCTTCCTTAGCTCTGATTTCGGCCAATAAAAATTCTGATACTGAATGTGGGTTACGGAGACACTGGGTGTGCCATAGCTAGGGTGGCAGTGCAACCAGCAGAGCCTCTTCTTCTTCCCTTCTAATTGTTCTTTCTCCTCTCTTTTTTTTTTCTTTTTCTTTTTTTTTTCTTTTCAAGGCTCAATCAAACAGCAGGCATTTTTCAGGGACAAGGGTTTGGCTAGATGATGGCTGGGTTTGAGGGGTGGATTTAGTGTTTGGGTTTTGAAACGATGGGGGTAAGGGTGTTTACGATGGATTCGCCGGGGTTGAAATGAAACTAACAAGAGTTTGGGATGTTGATATACATTGTTATGTCGTTCACTATCAATTCGAGCTTTTGGTGGTTCCAGTTATCAGAGCCAAAGGCTATGAGTTCGAAACCCCTGGGAGGCACATTACCTCCATCTGTCTGTTTGGTCCCTTTGTTCTGTTCTGTCTGTTTGTTGGGTTTCAAATTCGAACAGCTTCTCATTCGAGGGAGAGTGTTGATATACATTGTTATGTCGTTCACTATCAAGTACAGCTTTTGGTGATTATGGTTATTAACAATGGATCCCATGAAGATTACTGTAAGATCAAAATGGGATGAGGATAGATTAGGATTTTGCCGGGGGTAAGGGTGTTTGGGATCGATTCACTGGGGTTGAAAAGAAATTGACAGAGGTTTGGGATTTCATGAAGATGACTGTAAGATAAAAATTGGATTTGGATAGATTAGGACTTTGCTCAGGATGAGGGTTTTCATTTAGGATTTGATAAATGCCTTTTGAAGTATTGAATGACCAATTTGAAAATGGATCGAAGTTCTATGGATTGTTCGGATTTGGGTAAGGATTGACGATGGGACTTAAGTTTGGCTGGGTAAGTCTGAGGGCTGGAGGGGGATTTGATATGTTATAGATGCTGATGGTAATGATTGGAGATAAAATGCAAAAGGAATGTAATGATTGGATTACCTCCTCAAGTTCTTGCATAGGATCATTCACTCTGATACCAACTAATGCAGACTTGAAGGTTAAGGTTTGCATGGAAAGTGTCAAAGCACATATCCGAAGTTTGAAGAGACTACCACATGAGAATACATCTCAACGGACAAAAACCACACCAATGATATTAATCATCAACTCTGATAATCTCTACAATGTCATATAAATAAATAAATAAAAGATAACATAACAACTAAGACTCCTGATCACACAAGGAAAGTAATTAATAATCAATTTAGGAAATAAAAATAAGAAGTCCTAACGAAATTGGAAATCTAATCCTAATTACAACAAATTAACAAAATTAGGAAACTAAAACAGACTTGTATCATTCAGATGCACATCACAAAGACACTTCGTTTTAGGGAAGGCCAGATTGATCAATGTCAAGTCTCAGTAATATTTGTGGTTAACATCCACAGTTATGCAACAAATGAAATTAAAGGTGAACAAGAAACAACATATATAAGTGAGTTTACCTTTTCAAAGTCCACATTCTCTGCCAACTTCTTCCCAGCACTATGCACACCAAAAATTTGCACCCGCTGCCTTGAGTCAGGTAAACCAATGTATAAACGACGATCAATGCGTCCAGGACGAACAAATTCTGGATCCAGCTCATCCGGCCGATTAGTTGCACAGATGAAGATAACAGCTTGTCTTAGAGAAAAGCGATCAACACCAGTTTTCTCTTTCCTGCACATGATAAACTACCACTCAGATAAACAAAATATGATCCAGCGCTAGTTTTAAATTTTCAATAGAAATATACAACTAATAAAGAAGTAACAAAGAAATATAGTTTATCAACATCCTAATAAAAGAAAGCCCAATGTAGGATGTTGGTATCACCAGTATAAATTTAACAATAAAGAAAAGATTCAGGTTACAGTGCATGATCACATCCTCATAGGATATTTATAAGGCTGCCATATGGTTATGAGATTCTCAAATGCAAATAGCATGAAGAGAGAACTATTTGAGTCTAAACGCATGGAGAGAGAACTATGTGTAAGAAAGCATCAGCATCATTCCTTTACTGTAAAGTTATAGGAAAAAAAGAAAAAAAGTCACTCACAATTGTGGTACAGATATCAAAATTTGATTTCCCTTTCTCTAGAAAATACAATAGCTTATGGTTTCTTTCTACCTCTGTTTGATGCTGACAAAAGGAGGCAGAACTGAAAATCTGCAACTGCAAGTCTAAAGATAAAAGAATATTTTCATAAAGTACAAAGTGTAAATAATTTGTTACAGAGAAGAAGATTGAAAACAAATTGTCCATACCATCGAATTCAATTCTTCACAAAAGGAACAATGTTTAATTCCATTAGCAATTGCATATCGGATACAACTACTTCTGATTATGGCATGGTAGGAAACATTTTCATTAAAATTATATCACTGCATTATAAGGATACTATCTTTTCCAAGGTAAAGTGGATTTTGAAATTGTTACCAGTTCGCTATTAGAAGACTAGAGATACTAGAGAAAGTAGCTCTACCCATTCTGCTACGCAAACCAAAAGTATTACAAAACTGGGCTGAACTGGTTGGTGGGACTGGAAATAATGGTTAAATGCTTCAGTTTTAGTTCACCAATTACTATTATGAAGAGTTACTGAAAATCCTCCTTTATTACTTCCATGATTTTAGCTGTTCATAAGTGCATACGCATTTGGCTCTGCCCAACACTGAATCATTGGTGAACTGGCAACGACTCAAATGCATATGCACTCATTAAAAGCCCGGTTCACCTTGGTGATGTCGCTCAACAGATAGGTGCAGGTATAAATAGGGACAGCGTCAGATGGATTTTCAGAACCAATGGACCAATCATGACTCAGATACAGCCCATGAAAAATGAATGGTAGTAAACACCTTGATCTCACATCCAGTGGTTGAGTAAGTCTGTACAGGGCACAAAGAGCATTTAGAAACCATATTGTACAGATCTTTTAGGTGACGAGAAAGGAAGGGGAAGAGAACGGGGCCCAAAAGTGGGCCCTGAACAGGTGTCACTCCAATTGCAACCTCACCCAAAAGAATATATCTATATATTTTTCATAAACAGAAATGAAAGTGTGCCAAGACAGAGAAGAAAGAGAAAAATGAAATAAGAACTACGAACAGATTTTTCTTGATATGCAAGCCCAGGAACAAGCCAACGAGGCACTAAATGGTCAACAGTCTTTTGCACAACAGTCTTTTGCACATGGGATATGAAAAAGAAATTTGCATGAGTAAAATTTAAATAGGTGAACCATATTACAGTATTTTTTCATATGTAAAATTTAAATAGGTCAACCATATTACAGTATTTTTTCATATGTAAAATTTAAATAGGTGAAACATATTTAGTTGCTTGCAAGCAGATTCTCACTGGTAAATGAGATAGGACAGAAAGAGAACGAGCAAGAAAGGATCTATATCAGATTTTATATGATTTAGTGGGCTCTAGGATGTCAGAAACTTTTCTACAGAGGAAGTAGTGGGTCTAACACAATCAACAGTTCATATTATGAATTGGGGGCCCACAAAAATGCATAAAATTAGAAAGTAGAATTAAATCATTTCATGTCTTTTGCATATTTCACAAAATCCATGAGTATATAAGATATGAAACTTCACGCACTGAGGTTTATCATATATTTATAAGAAAAGTCAATGATTTGAATCATGAATTGGAAAACCACAAAAGTGCTGATCAAGGATGAAAATAACGGTAGTGGTGGGCGTAGCGGGTGCTATATAGCGGTAGTGGCACTATGTAGCAGCATAGCAATGTGATTTGAAAAAATCATCAAAAAATTATGAAAAAGTTCCAAAAAATCCATAATATTGGAAAATGATAGAAATGTGTTTTTATTTATTATTATTATCATTATCTTTTTTTTTTTTTGGCAAAAGTAACTATGATAAGGGGGCATAGCGGTCCCCTTATTGCATGAGGTCCTAAATCGCTATAAGTATTTTTTTCACATGTATTCATGTTGCTTAGTTATGCTAACTTAGAAACTAATGAAAGAGTTATAAAAAAAATAAAAAATAAAAAAAAAACTCTGTGATGAAGAAATATCATTAAAATAAATAATGCATTGAACTTGAAGCCAAGACTCAAGACTTAAGAGTCGGAACTTAGGAGTGTAATAGTAAACACCAAATGTGAAATGACATAATAATTAATAACTTTATAAAAAAAATCCACTTAAAAAGTATAGAGTTGGTGAAGGACCTCGGTTGGTAGGCTCTAATACCAACAAGAATGTCGATTAAGGTATATGATGTTGCCATCTTCATCCCCATCTTTGTTATCATTTGTAGTGCCACTACCATATTGCATATGCCTACCATACTGAATTTGATATCGGTGTGCATAGGGGTCCTCGAATGCATCATAGGAACCTGAAGGAGGTGGATATCTATATTGAGTTTGACCAAAGTCACCATATGAGTAGGACCCTGATAGAGGCTATATTTTAGGGCATCTGCCTGGACATTACATAGAGAAGATCACCTCTACATCAACTTCAATTTAGCGAGATCCTATATATTTTTTGTATTCTTCCAAGCATAAAAGGGTAGAAAAGTTGCGTAAAAATGTTGTTTGGAGAGAAGTAAAAAAATAAGCCTTATTATGTATTTCAAAAAATTTTGAAAAATAAATATCAATCACATTATGTTGCGGCCCTGTAGCGGTCGTAGAGGCCATAGTGAACCGTAGCATGGCACTAATTGCAATTTAGGCCGCTACACCCCGATATAGCGTAGCGGTTGCTATTTTGGTCCATGGTGTTGATAATCAAAAACAAGAATGTGCCATTCTACTTTGTCAAAAATAAGATATTTCTCACTCGCAACTTCAATGGGAATGCTTTGAGTATCCAGATGTTCTCATTCTTCCTTCTCTAGATCCTATTCATATGAGTTCAATTTCTTTGTCATTGGATCCCATGAAAGATGTTATTCAAGAAAAAGAAAAGTGAAGGAAATGCCTAAGAGGTTCCATCATCAACTCCTATAAGTGACTATGTTCCTTTAAGTGAAAAGAGTTGTTTTGATATAAACTCCATGGATAAAGAGAGAAAACACCCAGCTCATCAGATCATCCACCCACGGACATTGCAGATCTAGGTCTCACAATAAGTATCTAATAAAGAACTTTGTTTCTTTTAGGTTTATTTCTCGGTTTCTCCATTATATTGTGCTTCCTTTGAGCCAAATATCTGTTGTTGGTATTCTATCTTGATTTTGCAGTGTTATGTCTTACTCAACATGGAAGGCTGCCATGGGTGTGATGAAATGCACGATATCAAGAAGAATGGTATTTATGAGCAAACTACTACTCTAGTATGTTTTTGAATGGCAACATGCCTGGGAACCCACAGCCTTGTGATTTGGACAGAGAGTCTTCCAGTTGTGCTACCTGTTTTGAAAAGAGATTATGGGTTCCAATTGTGCTACAAGACATTTAACATATATTTTGTGTTGCAACCTTCATGTATAATCCAAATAAGTCTATTTAGATATCTTCGCCAGACTAGAAGGTAACGGCTTCAGTAAAACCTATGGTGTAGATTATAAGATCTTTGCTCTAACAGTAACGCTAATCTCTATTATAATTATTTAATCACTTACAACTAACTCTTCATGGACATTATATCAACTTGATGTATACAGTGCCTTTACAGGAAACCTTCCACCACAATTTATTGCAAAAATAAATATGGAAAGAAATGTATGCTAAATAAAGTGATTTATGGCCTTAAGCCATTCAATTTTACTTGGTTTGACTGGTTCAATCCGACAATGTTGAGGGTTACATACAAGAGGTGTCACATCACTGTAGAGCGATTTAAGGTGCCATATCACTTTTGGGCAATAGATCTAATCCTTTTTTTATGAAAATGATGACTCTATAAATCTCAAAAGATACTATAGATCTAATCTTTCTATTCTAAAATCACTCTCATTAACATAATATCTCTATATCCTCAATTCATACCAATCCTCTTACTACTCTAAATCAAAACTCAATAATTTCAGCAATAATTCAGGAGAAATCATGTGTTTTCTCCAATGTGGGACTTGCCTATATAAAATATGAGCAAAAAGAAAAAAAAAAAAAAAAAAAAGAAAACTAACGCATTTTATCCAATATGGGGTCTATCTATATGAAATACACACTTGAATAAAGTCGTGCGATTTACGCATTGTGGGACCTACCGATTGAAAGAATGAACCAAAAGCATATTTTGTACAAATGCATGTTCAATTCTATGTGTATAAACCACACATACACTTCCTTAATCCAACCTTTAAGTAACTTCTTACTTTGGAAAGAAGTAGAGGCCTAGGCGGCATGGGCCTCAACATGTTCTTATCAATTTTTTTTATAAAATTAATTTTTATTTAGTAAACTTTATTATATATTTAACTTAAGTTTGCTATAAAGTTTAAATAATTTTAGTTTCTTTCCTTAGCCAATCAAATGGGATTGAAATTTGAAGTAAAATCCTATTTGTATTATTAGGCCCAAGCTTCGCACGGGTGTTTGTCAACGTGTTCTCATTAAGTTTTTTTATTAAATTAATTTTTATTTAGTAAACTTCATTATATTTTTAACTTAAGTTTGCTATAAAGTGTAAATAATTTTAGTTTCTTTCTCTAACAACAAATGGGATTGAAATTTGAAGTAAAATCTTATTTGGGCATTTGTCAAGCAGAGGTTTGACAGGTTCAATCCAACCATGCTGAGGTTTAGATACAAGAGGTGTCAAGCTGACCATGAATGTCAAAAGGGGTAGTTAGTGATATCATTATTGATTATTCTGTAGAGCTCGCAAAATCCAACCCGGCCAACCAACCGGGCTCGACCCGACCCGTTTTTGACCTGCCTAACCCAACCCATTTGAATTACGGGTCGGGTTAGGGTTAAGGTTTACCAACTCGTATAAAAACTGGTCGGGTTAGGGTTGACCTGCCTAACCCACCCTAACCCGTTTGACCCATTTAGATTTTACTAAATTACCATGACTTTTCAATTTTCATGTGACTTTCTTATTCATGTGGACCATCAACTATGTACTCTTAATCTTTTGTGAAGGAGTTATGCAAAATTTTAATACTTAGAATGTAAAACTGATTTTTTTTTATTTGAAAATATGATGTGTTTGTAGTTGAAATATTGATATGTGTTTTTTATTTCTATGTTGGCATATAAATTTACATCTAAAATCTTAATATGAATGAAATACAATATTGTTGATGAGTCTTATACTTATACTCAAATATGAAACTATAGGATTGAACAAAAATTGAAAAGAAATTATTTTAAATTCTTAATAAATGGGCTAGACAATATTTATAGATTTCCCATTTTTTACACCTTGAAAATTAATAAATTATAAATTCATATTCAATGCAACATTTTAAATGAATCTAGATGTAAGCAGGGCTTTACAAATAAAACTGAGCCACATAAAATGAGTTAAAATATACACTAAATGGGAATTAAATATATTAGGTCAGGTCAACCCAACCCAACCCACATCAAATTCGGGTAAGGCAAATCGGGTCGGGTTGACAGGCCGTGAGTGCGGGTTGAAGGTTTACAACCTATTTTAAAAACAGGTCGGATTAGGGTTGGAACCAACAATTTTGGGTTTGGGTTGACCCGACCCAAATTTGGTCAACCCGACCCATTTACCAGGTCTATTATTTTGATAGTTATGTTGATGATATAGTAGCTATATGAGTTGATGAACAAGTGACACAGTCCTAATTTGATGCAATCAGACTATCTAGTGCCTAGATAACCCAAACCAGAAATATTCCAACAACTACACCAATATGCAGTAGAGAAAACAGAAATCCATAAACTTAATGGCGAAGGCACCTAACTCGCCTTAAAGCCTTCTCACTCCTCTAGCATACACACAACACGAGGGAGAGGAACAAAACCATCAAATCACTGGTTTTATTAGTTTTATTAAATTATAAAAGCTGTTACCGTAGCATGCTACGGTAACTATAACATCTATATATAATGCATAGAACACTCACAAAAGCAGTAGAAAACATTACTAAAAATTACCCAATACAAATAGAAGTCCAAGCTACTGTTCCTTAATGAAAACAATGAAAAATTAGTAAGAAAATTGATCAAATCTGAAAATTTTGAAATCTGGTTATCAATTGCCTTCTGTGCAAATCTGGCTGTGGGTGCCCACTTGGCCCATTCTTTGATCACAAGATCCCCACAATCTGAAAGACAACTCCCAGACAACCACAGTGGTGTATGTCTCTAAAGGGTTGCTGGATTTAACCCATAAACTTGCTGCCAAAAATCCGGCGACGTGAATGACCTTTTTCTGTAATGAATTCTCTGGATATTGCACAACAACTCCAGGCAACTGATTTGAGGCCAAATTGATCCTTTGGCCCATCTACAAGTTTGTCCACATCCCGTAGGCTCGATCACAAACAGGAAATCTTTTGTTTTCTTGATCCTTGTCAATTTATGAAATTGACCCACATCAAAAGAAATACAGAGTTTGAAGGCACTTTTAGAATGGACCTAATGATAAGGATCTTGAATTCTTAAAAAATTATTTTCAACTAATATTATGAGATCTTGGAAAGGGATTGTGAATCTTAACCAAAGTATACCCTTTATCTTCTGAGGCCACGAAACTAGGAGCTAAGCCTGTTGAGTCTCCAGTTAAACAAAATCAACTTCAGCCAGATAGTAGTGACTTAGTGCATGATCCAGGATTATATTAGAGGGTAGTAGATACTAGATATACTATCGATTTGACATTAACCAGAATCAACTGTTAAGCATATCGTTTGTAGCAGCAAAATCAACTGTTAAGCATATTGTTTGTAGCAGATCTAATGCCTAGGAATTTTGGTTGCAATAGTTAGCAACACTTGACATGGTATCAGAGCCACCACAGGTCCTAGGTCGTTGGCATTATATTGCAGGCACAGGTGTGCAAGTAGAAGGCCCCATGCCGCTTTATGACGGGCACGTCCCATATACAGTGAGTCTCTCTATGAGTGTGTCCAACCAATTCAAGCATTCACCTAGGACATGCCATTTCAAAGTTTTTCTTCATCCAATGCCTTGATATGTTAAGGGATTATTTTTTTACAAGCATTTACATGTGTAAATGATTCCAATGCATAATGATTATGCACCATCACACTTGTTTGCTCTCGATTATGCATGTAACACATGAATGACTAGTGAAAACGGTACGTAAATAGGAACATTTACACCAATATTTACCGTACCAAAATAGGTGTGAATTCCTTTCACTCCACATCCAAAAAGATGCCAGTACACTTTCTTACATGGTGATTGCATTCTTGAGGGTACTACCTTTATTTTTTATCATGCTAGTGAGCCCCACATTTGCAATCCAAACCATTCTCACAAACCCCAACATCTCGAAGCTGATTATCTTAAATCTTCATAGATTTTGAGTAATTTCTGAAAAGCCCAAACCTATAAATCTAATTTTCTGCACATAGGTGGTCCCCCAATTCATGATTCAAACCGTTCAATATTTTTGTATTAATGGTCAATGTTAGAACATTTAGTTTTTCATATCTCAACTCTTCATGCATAAAGAGAAATTTGAGAAAAACGTCAGGAAAGTCAAATTATATCCAAAACTGCTTGATGTACTCACATAAAAATGGTGATTTTGACAAACATGGTAATGTGATTCACATGTTACATTTGCATATGTAAACCCATTTTTCTATCACGAGTGAAAGGCAAATGACCTTAAGGGATATTTTCGTCATGCCATTTTCTATTCTAAATTTTTTATCATGGCCTCCTATTGAAGCATTTACCAATGAAGGTTGTTGGTTCCAAGTCTAACAGGAGATTGAATAAAGGTTACCATGCTTAGTGTTAGCCCAATTAAAGTTGAAGCTGAATAGCAGTGAATGGTACAGTACACTGTACATGTGAGTTATTACAGTTGAGACAGTTGTAAAAAGTATAATTCAAAAAAAAAAAAAAAACTGTTAAATGTATTGAGAATTGAAGTTCATCTCCCATGGTTCCCACTGTGATAATGAAGCTGTCATTCGTGCTGCTTTGAATCTGGTCCATCATGAACAAATGAAGCAGAATGAGGTTGAACGCCACTTCTTCAGGGAGAAGTGACAGATTCATATAAAGTATATGAGGACAAATGATCAACTGTAATATCTACTAATGACGGGTATTTAAAAAATCTGAATCATGCATTTCAAAGTTGGGCACAGTTGATATTTATACTCCAGGTGTCGGGGGTTATCCAAGAATCCTCTTTTTTTTTTTTTTTTCTTTCATCTTCTTGATAATATTTGCCCATATTGACACGAATTTGGAAGGACATGCAGGTAACCATATTGTACAGAGTGCTATATAGAAGAGGGCATTAGTCAGAATGGCTAATTAAACCTCACTATTGAACAAGCCTATCTTCTTTTTTTTTTTACTTTTTCTCATTTCTTCTTCACTTCATTTCTTTCATACCTCACCACCATCCATCCAGATCTATACATTAATGATTAAACTAAATTTACACTTATATATAGAAATATATATATATATATAAAGAGTCTTTCTGCAAGAGCTAAAACTCAGGCCATAGACCAGATAGGTGCACATAACTACCATTGATTCATCTAGATGCTGCAAACAAAAAATGCAGATAAACTAAATATACCCAAAAATGTAATGCTCGGGCATATTGAGTTAACAAAAGGCTGGCCTTCCATTGGACCAAACCATCCATTAAGAAATTCAAGGTGCAGTTTGTGTTTTCAAATGCATTACATGAGAAACCTTCAGACTAATGCCAAAGTAAAAATCACAGCATTTCACACACCAAGTGGCATGCCAAAGACAGAAGGTGAGTATACTAGATCTTTCCAAGATAAATAACTAAACCACCAAGAAGTTCAAAAGACCAGAAAAAGAGAAAAAGCACATACTCTCCATCAAGCTGGGAAATCAGAGCTTCAAAGGTCGCTCGACTCCTAGGATCCTTTCTAGCATGTCTTCCAGCAATAGCATCAATTTCATCCACAAATACAAATGCAGGAGCCTGCATTGTCAACATAAGGTTTTTTTTTTTTTTCTGGTGAATACATATAGAAAAAAGTGTTCAGGGATAGTTTTCAAATTAGCTACATGATCATCCTCCCAGAAAGGTTTATTAATAGAATCTGATGGGCAAAGATAATTAAACCAAGGGATAGAAATAACCACACAAATAACTGCTGAAAAAAGACTACTAAATGTGCCTACTCAATTTCTTCGCAAAACATTTTGCAGCTTAAACTTAAAAATTAATTGTCATTTTAACTTCATCCAATAGAAAACCCTCAAATACATGTCAAAATTTAAAATTCAGTAAAAAAATCAATAGATACACCTTACATTTCTCCTTCCAATTGAAAAGATTTCATTAATCCTTGCAGCTCCACTTCTTTCACTATCTGTAAACTCTGCACCAGAAGCAAAAACAAAAGGCAATCCACTTTCCTTTGCAAGTGTTCGCGCAAAAAGTGTTTTGCCTGTTCCAGGTGGCCCAGAAAGAAGAACACCCTGACAGACAAAAATCACCTAAACAGGTTAGATTACATTTTTTTTTATACAACTGGCAGCCAACTCTCATTGACCACATCTGGCTTCCAATATGTGTTAAGTAGATCACCCGAACAAACTTGACTTGCTTCTCATAGTATTGCATTGGATTTCTCATATAAATCATCAACTCATCCAGAAGATCCCAGACGTCTCCTCCTAATATGACTTCTTTATACATTGTTTTTGGATCATCACCACCACCCACTGGCTGGATAACCAAACAAATTTTGATAAGCAGATGAAAAATCTTATGTAAATGAAAATCTAAAGTAGCCAATGGAATCCAGCACCCAAAAAATGAAAGATGGAGGACAAACATGTAAAGGAGTTAAACTGGGCCCAAAACTTAAGTTCACTAAAAATGTATCACTCCTAATGAATGAACTACATAAGGAAGAAGCCCAAAAGTTTATGTTAGTCCAAACGTAGTGTGATATGGACATTTACGCATCATTCAACTATTTTTATAGACTGGGTCTGGACAAACAGTGGACATATGAGATTTCATGTAATGGAACTTGGAAGACCCAATTAGTAATCTACTTCAAGCTTCTGGGATTTACGCATCTCTAGCTTGGCCAAATCAAGGTTCAAAAGCTCAGATTTAATGCCACTAAGTCAACTTCAAGTTGAATCAACTCAGCTAGTTCTCTCTCTCTCTCTCTCTCTCTCTCTCTCTCTCTCTCTCTCTCTCTCTCTCTCTCTCTCTCTTAATGATAACTATTTTATTAAAAGCAGCTCATCAGAAGAAGAAATATACACAAGGATGGTTACTGGAAAGGCTAGACATCAAGACAGCCAGGATTCCATCATTTCCTTCGCTGGCCCTGCTGGTACTTGCTCTGTTAACAAAGCACAGATGTTACTGTTAAGGAGGCTATGAGAAGTGAGCAAGTGGGAAGTGCAGTCCTCCTTTGGAAATTAGCAGAAGTAATGGAAGAACTGCTACAACTAGCTGGGCAGCTTGTGACATCCTTTCACAATGTTGAAAGACGCACAAATTTGATGATGGACGCTCTTGCCAAAGAGGGAGTCAATTTTGATGCCTTGATGATTGACCAATCTGTTTTCCCTTTCATGATCTTTTGGGTGACATTATTTTTGCATTGTTTTGCTTCAGAAGCAATCAGTGTATATTACTCCTAAGCTATATGGTTTCTTTTTAATAAAATTTCAGTTACAAATCAGTAAAAAAAAAAAACATATGAATCACTAAAATGTGAAAATTTTATAAATAAAAAGCACAAAAGATGAAAATAATCTGATAACTTAGAATTTGTGGACATATTGTATTTTAAATTCTTGTTAATGAACTTGTGTAATTATAGCTGGTTGCAATTTAGTTTTGACATATAGAGAATAATGCAAGCCACTCAAGAAGCAACACATCTACAAAATGTGTAGCAAAGATGAGAATGTTGAGATGGATGCATGGTACAACTATGAAAGATATATTAGAAATGAATAGTACCATCATCTAATACTGTTGAATCTCCCCAAAAACAGGTGATTGATCTCAAAAGACGGAAGAGGAGAGTTGTGTGATGTATCTTAGGGTTTCTCAAGCAAGAAAAGCAGCCAACAATTGTAGAATGTAGGGTTTCTAAATGAGGAAAATATGTTCTATAGCCGGTAGAGTATCATTAGACATGGATGCGTCCTATTAGACTTGGTCTGAACCCCATAGGACTTCAATTCCCATCTAGGACTCAAAGAGTGCCATCTATGCTGGGCCGAGTCCAGCCCAAAGTGACTTGGTGGTGGTTGAGTCCGAGTTGATTAGGCAGGTCAGCTTGAACTCGACAAAATTTTAGAACTTCGATCCTCATACATAGTGTCCTCGTCAGGAAGAGCCTTAAAAATTAGCAAATTTTCATGATATTCTCATGGCAGCAATGGACTGGAAAACTTGGCACCAAATAGGAGTAAGTCCCAAGTTTCGGAAAGATGAGACCTTTTCACATGCCTATGGCATACTATTGCAACATTTATTAAATAAATTAAAAGTTTTGACTTTTGACTATCAAAATTAAAGGTATTAGGACCTACCAATATAAAGTTCTCTGCATAAGCCATATCTAAAAGTTGGTTATATTTTTTGTATAAGAAACGACTAGCTGAGATGTGTAGATGCATCACAGTCTCCCTTATTAGCCATAAAATCAATATTCCCGGAGCTAATGCAGCCACCACTTTGAGAATGTAATGAAATTCTCCCTTCTGTAGGAGATCCACATCAGCCCCAGAAGTAATGGCAGCTTCAAACAGATATGGATCCAAAGGAATGTCAACCTGAAAATGACATCTATTATCAGTCATCAAGCTCAGTTCACGAATACTACAATATACCACAAATCACAGAAATGGTGGATAAAAGAATGAGAACACAAACTTACAACATACTCTGAAGGGAACCCTTCTTTCATTGTGATATATAGTTTTTTCAGGTCCTCCGAAAAGACAACAGCTGCAACCTATTCAAAGAATCCATGGCACTAAAATATATTATAAAGCTTAATTCTTTTAAGCAGAATAATAGATATGAAACTTAAGGTGTCTGCACATGAATTACATCAAGTTGATGCTGCCAACAGATTTGAAGTGCAAAACACAATTCAGTTGTGACAGTCTCACAAACAAAAATCAAAGATCTTTTACATTAAGCATGTTAAACAAACATAATCTAGTACCTCGGAGCAACCAAGTTTCTCAAGAAAATAGGTGTATGGTAGCTTTGGACGGTAGCGCCACCATCTTTTAGAAATCCATAGAGCTCTACCATTTTGTGCATTTGACAGCTTTTCCGCTATTTCTTTAGTGAAACTCTTCTCAACTTCTTTCATATCAAAATCAACCACATACTTTGAATTCAAAGAATCCATTTGCTCAGAAAACTTATCTTCTCTGAGAATTTGTTTCCATGTATCAAGCCTTTCTTGCCATGTTTCTCTACTTTCTTTAACCTCCCCTGTCATGCAGGCAGCAAGAGTAATGCTGAATTAGAAGCATGTCAATCTATTCATGCTTGCAAAGTAACCCTTTTTTTCAATTGGTGACATGTCTTCGATCCACAACTTCAAGGTTGCAATAGTAAGCACGTTCCACCATGCCTCAGGCTCTTGTCAAGTTAAATGGAAAAATTGCACACACCAGTCGCATAAAAAGTATGATCCAGATTTTACTGGCAGTAGATTTCAACAGGCAACATGTGGACATATACAACGGGAAAATTAGAACAGAAGCACCAGCAAGAAGATAGCAACTTTACAAGTACAAATGTTTTCGGGTTAAACAATCAACGATTTTGGGAGCATTATTGATATAGGCCCTAGGGTTAGAACTTGCGGGAAGTACCAAAGCACATGTCCAAGTACACTTTTAATCATCTTAAAGAAGACTTCAACACATGAGCACACACCTCTCCAGGGACAAACCCACAATTCTATTCAATTATCAAGTCTAAAAAATAACCTACTACAATGCAATATAATAGGAAAAACAAACTTAGGGCCTAGGAAAACCTAATCTAATAATAGACACTACCCTAATCTATCTTGAAGGGGGGCCATTTGTGGGCCCGTTCTGCATAAATTATGCTATACCTACTAATAAAGTGGTCTGTCTTAGTGATAGTGACTGAACATGAAGGATTTTTCTTCTCTCTTCCTGTAATATCCCAAATCCTGTTATAGAAGCTATAATATCTAGTAATAATGCATATATTTATTCCCAGATTTTCTTGAATTTTAATTTTAAATATTAATTTTTTCTTCAATATATATATATATTGGTTATATAGAGAATTGTTAATTTGTGAGAATATTATAATTATGTCCTTGAAATATATTATTTAAGTAAATATTATTGTGATCCCATGACAGTTGGGTTATAGACAAGTGATGAAAGGAAGATTTTTTTCTTTCAGTGGGTATCACCATGGGTTGGGCTCATTGGGTATCACCACTGGTTGGGCTCCTGTGGCCTGATCTATATTTTACAGTGTTGGATAGGAACCTAATGGGACTACGATATTTAAATGGCGTGATCTTTTGAGTAGCAAGTAGGACCCATTAGTTTTATGTAGAGAGGACCCAAAGAGTTATATTGAGAGACCGTTTGATAGTGAGAACTGGACCCATTACTTTCATGATTAATTAACTAGTTACGTAATTTATTCCTGAAATTTAATTAAATTGCTTTAGTCGTGGGCCCTACACATAGTAGGAGAGCTATGTGGATCGTGGGTAGGACCCCTGGGCCTTAGGTTACCATGGGTAAAGAGTAGGGTGCAGCTTCTATTAGAAGAATGTGTTACTGGAGGACTCTATTTTGGAACTTGTAAGACATTGTCGGGACCCTTGGATTTTGTCAAATAAGGCTTCAATTTCTTAGTGGATGGGACCCAAGCCCCTTATATCTTTATATGCACTGACATATTAAAACCCAAAGGAGACTTGCACAAGATACAAAGGACTAGAGTTCCTTCTTGGCAATATTCCTAATTCCAGTATGAGTAGTAGAAGTCAGCCATAGGGCTCTTATAAACCTCTCAACATACTCTTCCAAGATATCACACGACACACTCTTTCTCCCCTCCAAAACCCTTCTACAAAAACCTAAACCCTCTCTATTGGAAAGAGCAACGACGAGGAGAAGGTGAGGATCAACAAAAAGGATCTTGGTTTCATGACCTATAGTCGTCCCCACATTAACAAAGCAATGATTTTCTATTCAAGGTGAGTAAATTTCTGAATCTACAAGGGTTTTAGATTCTTCTTCTTGATTTAACATGTTTAGAACCCTACGTTATTATGGATGCTTGTCGTAATAATGTTCTATGGTAGGCCAATTGTTGTTCCGATGTTCTGTCATTGGTTGAATGAGATTTGGGGTTTCATTTGAAAGATGGCAGACTGGTAAATGATATTTTAATATATTCTATGAGAATAAATGTGATGTACTATATATTTTGAATTGAGATTTCTACTCACCAGTGTTACGACTAGTGGTTCGCCTCACTTCAGGTAACAGCAATGTGGATGAGCATATGATGATCAAGATGATGTAGTCATTTGGCATGTGCATTGTGAGGGCAAAAGATAGCATGAAAAATAGAAGAACTAGATAACTAAATACATAATGTTTAATGGTTGTGAACAATAAAGGTATTGTCTTCATTTGCATTAGTTTTCTCTATAATTTCAAATTTTAGTAATTTATGCCCAGAAACTGAATTGTTTATTTGACTTATGCATGTAGAAAAATGAATACTTTTAGTTGCTACACAGAATTCAAAGGGACCCGGGTCCCGAGTCATGACATATGAACCAAACAATGTTACAAGTTAAACCAGCCCAACTGCAGTTAATATCCGATCCTGGTCCCACTTGTTTGCTAAAAAGACCTGAACTGTTGGTCTAATTAATTGCAGAAAAGTACTAAGAAAGTGTTCCTAATTGCTTCCCAATGGCAACAATAATTATCATAAAAGGATCTAAAACTTGAACCTATATGATTAGAGATTGAAAGGATTACCCTACTTGGTGTTAGACCTTGAGAACATGTGTAACTTGTATTGTAAGGACTCGAATGAACTGTTTGGAGTATGTCCCCTACTTGAAGTGACTTATGATAAGACGAACATGTTGAACCTGAGATATAGACCTTGATGTGTTTGGAACCATTAAGCTGCATAACCCACGTTTGACAAAATCATGTGATTTGCAATTCAAACCATAGGATTCAAACCATATAGGAAGAAAACTGACTTGAATCGCACTTTAAGAATGAATCGCGCACGATTCAATTTATATCATATCGAATCATGGGATTCCAACAAGAGGGAAAATGAAGACTCGAGCTTCGATATTTGAGGTTATTTTTTGCCCTTTATCACTGGTTGAATTAATTCCATTAATGGAAGTAAAAACAAGATGAAAATCTTATTAAGATTCAGAGAGAGAAAAAAAAACATTCCACTCATCTCTGTGTGATTGCTATCCAAGTTCTCTGGTAGTTCGCCTGTTCCTGCATGCATCTGTGTTTGAATGCTGGTGTTGAATCTGTGTTGTAAAGCCCTCAGTGAAGGTGAAGTTCTTCCATTCCAGCCTCAAGCCCTCCTCTAGCAAGAAAGATGAATAAGCCTGGCGGCTTCTTTGCTGGCGGTGAAGAGATGAAGCTGAGAGTTGAAGCATGAAGGTGGGTGAGATTTTTCCAAGCTCAAGCTCAAGCTCCAGCGAGAGAAACGAAGACGAAAAGCAACAGCCCATCTACAATTTCCAGGTACGCATGCGGTGGCTTTTTTTTTCAATCTCTCTCTCTCTCTCTCTCTCTCTCTCTCTCTCTCTCTCTCTCTCTCTCTCTCTCTCTCTCATCCATCACAGTGGGCCCTATCATTCAAACAAGATTTATGAATTTCTCTGGCAATTTGTGTGTCTCCTCTAGGGATAGACCTTCCATTAAATAGAATCAAAATGCCTTAATCAAGGCCATACATCAGTATGTCTCCTAATTACAATTACTCACTATCTAAATATAACCAAAGAATACCGTTATACTAGGAAGCTATACACATATTTTGACTAAAACATATATAAAGATTGAGTTCAGATCTGAATTAATTCCAGAAGTGTGCAATGGGCTTTGTAGACCTATATTTGTGGGAATTGGGTCGACCTGTATTTGACACCCCCCGCCCCCCCCCCCCCCCCCCCCCCCCCCTCGCCCCTCCAAATTGATGCAGGTGACTCAACGAGCATCAATTTGTTAACCAAGAACTGATGATGAGGAGAAGTCCTTTGGTGAGAATATCAGCAATTTGAAGATCAATACAAATATGAGGAAGGCCAATAGCTTCACACTTATATTTATCATAGATAAAATAACAGTCAACCTCAGTGTGCTTAATGTGCTCATAGAAAATAGGATTGGAAGTAATGAGAATTGCGCTCTTATTATCGCCATATAGGGGTGTGGCACCTTCCGCAGAAAATACAATGTCCGAATGTAAACCGCGAAGCCAAAGAATTTCAGAGCAAACGGTAGACATCGCATCATACTCTGCATCAGTAAATGATTCTGAAACCTTATCCTGCTTCTTACATTTCCAAGATATCAAACTATCACCAAGATAAATGCACCAGCCAGCAGTGGAGTGCCATGTATCCAGACAGCTGGCCCAATTGGCATCTACATATGCTATAAGAGTAAGCAGATGGTTAGAGGGAAAGAGTAATCCACGAGATGATGCTCGGATAAGATATCAAATTATACGTTGGACAGCTGCCAAATGAAAACGTCGAGGATCAGTCATGTACCGGCAAACTAAGTTAACTACATAGGAGATATCAGGACAAGTGATCGTCAAGTAAATCAAAGTGCCAACCAAACGACAATATAAAGTAAGATCAGGAATAGGATCACTAGCATCCTCATACAGTTTAACATTCACCTCTACTGGTGTGTTAACGAGAGCAAAGTTTTGAAGACCAGCCATGTCAATTAGGTCAAAAGCATATTTATGCTGACTGAGGACCATGCCCTTAGAAGATTGATTAACTTCAAGACCCAAAAAATATGTCAAAGGGCCAAGATCTTTCATGTAAAAGGTAGCATGAAGAGAAGCTTAAAGTTTCTTAATCATAGCTGCATTTGTCCCAATGATGATGATATCATCTACATAAACCAATAGTTTAATGATCCCGATGGAAGAACGATGAAGAAACATGGATGGATCATAGGGACTAGGATGAAAATCCAAGAGGAGAAGCGCATTTTGAAAATTTTCAAACCACGCCCAAGGGGCCTGTTTGAGTCCATAAAGAGATCGATGCAATTTTGCAACACTGCCTTTTTCTATAGCTGAAATTCCTTATGGTAGCCGCATGTAGACATCTTGTAAGAACCCTGAATTATAAATGGGCCAAACCTAAATTATTAAATGGGCTAAATGGGCTTAGAGAGGCCCAGTTTCGATCAGTCCAATTCATGACTGGATTGGGCTATTGGGTCAAATTTCTCAGGTCCATAAATGATCCAAACTCACTTAATTGTGACTCTATAGCTTCCCAAAATTATGACTGTGAAACTCCCACACTTAAATTCCCCAAACTTAAATTCCCAAAAATTATAACTGTGTAACTCCCAAAATAATGACCTTAAATTGTGACTTTTAGTCTTCTTAGGTGACCTTTCAAAGGAAATCCTTTAGGATTCCAGCACTATATAAGAAGAGATCTCCTCTCATCTTTATTCACTTTCTCATGGTTCTCATGGAAGAAGAGTAGGATTCCAATATAGTGATATTTGAATATAGAAGCAAGGAGATTCCAAGGAACATTTAGCCTAGTGAATGTCCAATTTGAGGTCCTTCGTTACATATACCAGGTGAGTAGATTTTTCCCTTGACTTGTATGAATTGGGAATCTTTTTGAATATAATTGATCGACAGTCACTAAAGCTCTACATACATAGTATAAAATCTATATTCTTTTGTAATATTTCAGTAGTTATATATATAAGACAAGCATGCACTATCAACATGATAAATCTGCATTCTTTTGTAATATTTCAGTAGTTATATATATGAGACAAGTATGCACTGTCAACATGATAATCTATGTCTTTATTTGCTGTTTACATACTGCCAATGGGATAAATCTGTATTCTTTTGTAATATTTCAGTAGTTATAAATATAAGATAAGTATGCACTGTCAACATGATAAATCTGTATTCTTTATATTGCTGTTTTCATAAGACAGCAATTGAAAAGAAATTGCTGTCAACATGATAAGCCAAGAATTTCTACTGAATTTGGACTAATGTTAGTCAATCGTCCAATAATGGAACTGAACAGTCACCATATTAGAACTGTCAACATTTCCTGTATGAATATTTAGTGATTAATTTCAGTTTTCAGGTACAACAAAATTGGGGAATTGAATATTCTGTTTGTTATTGGTTCTGTAAAATGTTTTTGTTATTATTCACACACCACAAATACTAGAGATTTATGAAGAAGCCTCTGAGTTCTAAAACCCATATGCCTTTCCCTTGAGAAAGATCTTTTATTTTGCAAAAACTACCAAGAACCTGAGTACAATATGGGAACAATGCTGTTGTTAGTTTTAGACCTAATCATGGACTATCATTATCTATTTTTGTTGTGTAATATTCTCCACTGTTTCTAAACTTTCTGAATGGATATCATCCTTTGAACATGAGTATAGAAAGAACAGTTAATAAAGTACTTTTTGGATGCCTACTCATAATATTTGATCTAAGATTAATGACAAATTATGATTAGAATGTTAATACTATGGCTGATGAAATGTGAGTAAAGTGTTGATTCTATGACTAATGAATCATGAATAAAATATTTATTCGACTGAATAAAAGATACAATCAATGCCACGTACTTGTGACCAATACTGATTCTGAGTGGGGCGAAACTTCAATATGAAGTATGTGGGATTGGTTAACGGTGATGGTATTATTATATAACCTAAAATTTGGAAATCGGAATTTGAGTATTTGATTTTATGCTGGTATTGGATTAAATCTTCAAACAATCAAATGGGTGACAATCTTGTCACGACAAGAATCCCTTTTAAGAATCAAATGGGTGACAATCTTGTCACGACATGAATCCCTTTTAAGAATCAAATGGGTGACAATCTTGTCACGACATGAATCCCGTTTAAGAATCAAATGGGTGACATTCTTGTCACGACATGAATATGAATCCCTTTAAGAATCAAATGGGTGACAGCCTTGTCACGACATGAATATGAATCCCTTTAAGAATCAAATGGGTGACAACCTTGTCACGACATGCATATGAATCCCTTTAAGAATCAAATGGGTGACAACCTTGTCACGACATGAATACGAATTCCTTTTAAGAATCAAATGGGTGACAGTCTTGTCACGACATGAATCCATATGATTGTGTAAACCAGTAAATATGGTGATTCATTACTTTATGTTATTAAATATGATTGTGAATTTTTCTTCCAAAGAAGCTTATGAACTTTCTTAAGAGAGTCTATGAATACTTGAATTATGGGATGATGTAGTTTATTTTGAATATGAAATTTCTACTCACCAGTGTTACTGACTAGTGATTCGCCCCACTACAGGTAATGTATTTGTAGCGGGATCTGAGAGCGGCGGAAATCAGCATATAGATTTTGGCATGCAACGCTGATAGAGAGTTCAAAAACTACCTAGACCATTAGATGGAGTCAACCCTATTTTGGAATATTTTAAATTTATTGTCTGTTCCTAGCAATAATTGTAAAGACTTTGTTAAGATATTAATGTTATGATTTTGCCTACATCTTTGCTTGGACTCGCTCTTGAATTTACTTTATGAATGATGAATACGTTAACGACTTAAGAATCTGAAGAGCTCCAGAGTCTTGGGTCGTTACACATCTTCTTTGAGATCACCATGGATAAAGGCATTTTTGACATCCACCTGGTAGAGGAGCCAACATTGAAAAGCAGTAACAACAAGAATAATCCTAACAATTGTCATTTTGGTGACAGGAGTGAATGTCTCATCATAGTTAAGGCCATATTCCTGTCTATTTCCAAGAGACACAAGACATGTCTTATACGGGTCCAAGGTGCCGTCCAATTTAACTTTGATAGAGTAGATCCACTTGCATCTAATAGGCTTTACCAGAGGACACGGAACCACATCCCAAGTATGATTTTGCGCAAGAGCATCCAGTTCTTCCTACATAGCCTTGTTCCAACATTCATGCAACACAACCTAAGAGTACAAGTTGGGGATAGAGGTAGAGGACATGGTGGCTAGTAAGGAAGTGTGGGTGAGGCTATAGCGGTCTGGTGGGATTGAAAAACGTTGTGAACGATGCAAGGGACGATTTTCAGTCGAACCAGATGCCGTATGTGGATCAAAAGGGGGACTACCTGTAGCCTAGGTATCACGTCGTCTATGATACACAAAATTAGGATTAAATTTAACAAATGGTATGTTGTCAACTAAGAAGCACGGACACGGACACGGGACACGGATACGACACGACACGGACACGCCGACACGGCATTTCTCAAAAAAGTAGGACACGGACACGTCGGGGACACGTTAATAAATTAATAATATATATTTATTAATATATAGAATGAATAAAAAAAAATCAACATTCAATACATTGAATACAACACTAAAACATAATTCATAATCGTTAAACATAAAATATCCATATTACCATAAAATCCTTACAAAGAAAAGGGAAGATTTTCCCTTTTTCCTCCAAACAAAAAAAAAACAAAACAAAACAAAACAAAAAACAAAAAAGAAGCTAATTCGATGCTAATTTCAGTCATTTGATGCAACTTCAACTGCCTCATCATCACCAACAACTTCATCACAATCAACATCATCTGTAAAGACCATGGTCTCCAACTCTGGCTCATCAAGTGAAAGATTAGCAACCTCAAGCACCCCAACATCTTCTAAGGAATCAAATGAATCCCCAGCAATATCCCACATCTTAGTCTCCCCTTGCATATATTGTGGGGTTCTTCTTGACAGAAGACGTAAATTGCTATGAATAAAAACCAAGTCTTCGGCACGTTTTGGCGTCATCTTGTTCCTTCTCACGGAGTGCACAAAGGAGTATATACTCCAATTCCTCTCGCAACAAGATGAAGAAGAAGGCTGCATAAGTAGCTTGAAAGCCAAGCGTTGAAGCATAGGTGCACATGCTCCATGGATGGCCCACCAACTTGTTGGGTCCATATGATATCGATCATGTAAAGAATCATACTCCCCAAATTCCCCCGTCCTAGGTGAGAAATTGGCAAACTCCATATTAACCATTGTGCGCTCCTCGGAAGTGGGGAAGTATTTGACAAGGCATTTCTTTCTCTCTCTAGAAACCTCCACATCTTGATGTGGAGGAACTCGACTCGGGTCCTCTTGAAGCCATTCGTCGCTATAATACCTTCAATAAAAGAGAGAAGGATTTCAAAATTACTATATGATGAAAAGGTGTAATATGTTAAGAAATACTTATAACTTATCTAAGAGGAAATGGCTGAAAAGTGAAAAGCTGAGGACTAGAATTCACCTAGGATTCAGAGAATGTGCCAAGCAATGGAGTGGAGTATTGTTCTTGTTCCAACGATCAACAAGTATTTGGTGTACCACATCATAAAATAAGGATGACTCATCAGTCCGCTTCCCTTCATGCCTATATATTGTGGTCTTCACTTTTTCAATCATTGTATCCCACATGCCATATACCAAATGAAGACAAGGCTTATCCGTATCACAAAGTCTAAGCATATCATAAATGGGTGTTGTGAAGGAAAGAATGTAATCAACTTTATCCCACCAGATGTCATCTAACAACCTGTCCTTTACAAATTTTGCTGTCCCTGTATCATCTTCTCGATAATGAGACCATTTGTCACTTATAACCATACTTTGGAGACCACGCTTTATAAGTTTGAATCTCTTCAGCATGACAATCGCTGAAGCAAAGCGTGTGTCAGCCACAGAAAGCAATTTCAAAGGAACAAACTCATTGAACATGGCCAACCTCATAGAGTGATTCATGATAAAATGCTTTATGTGCATAACATCACCAACAATCTCCAATATCCAACTACATTCATGATATGTCAATTGATTGTTTTCAACATTTTTTGCTGCACAAATGTTCTTCAATGCAAGATTGAGGGTGTGGACCACACATGGTGTCCAAATAATGTTAGGAAATTTTGTTTCAATGATATGTCCCGCACCCTTACAGTTTGGAGCATTGTCAGTAATTATTTGAACCACATTCTCATGCCCAACATCCTTAATGACCTCCTTCATCAAATTAGCAATGAAATACTTGTCTTTTGTTTCACCTGAACAATCAACAGCTTTAAGAAACATAGGCCCACCTTCCGACACAGCTATGAAATTGATCAATGGCCTCCTTTGTGAGTCACTCCACCCATCACTCACAATGCTTACACCCTTTTCTTTCCACGTGCTTTTGATAGGTTGCAACAATCTTTCAATATTTGCCTTCTCTCTTTGGAGCAAACTGGTCCTCAACAAATTGTACCCCGGAGGCACATAACCGACAAGTGGATTGTTGGCGGCAAAAGTGAAGGCATTTACAAAATATGGGTTTCTTGCTAAGTGAAATGGTAAACCCGCCGAATAAAACATCCTAGCAATCTCAGCATGTAATTGATCACGAGCTGCTAAATTAAATGCCTTCTCAATGGGACTTGCACTTCCACTTCCACTCCCACCACTTATCTTTCTTTTCTTTCGGTCAAACCCTCCTTGCATCATACTCATCATAGTCATAGAATCAGAACTAGATAAAACACTAGGCACAGGTAAAGGTACTTTTTTTGGTGCATTGGCCGTCCTCCTCAATTTTACTTCTTCTTCTAATTTTTGCATTTCAGAAATATCTTTTGATGTAACTTTTGAACATGCAGCAATCCCACAACCAGGCAATTTTAACAAGTGAGCCTTAACCCTTGTGTATGAACTCTTTTTTATTTGATTACAAAAATTGCATTGCCAAGTAATATTTCCCCCTCCATCACTAAGTTTATCAAACTTGGTTACATATCTCCACAGAGGCTTGTTTATATCTTCTTCATTGGGGGGGTGTGAGCCAGAGCCACCAATGGAACTCATATTGCCAAATTCCAAATCTATATAATATAACAGCAAATTAGCCCCAGGCACCAGCATTAACAAATTAATAGGACATGTCCCATAGTATCAATTAACAACAGACAACAGCAAAAAAAAAAAAAAAAAAAAAAAAAAAAAGGCAAGCGCAGGAAGAAAGCTTCCAGCATTAACAAAAAAAAAAAAAAAACGTGTAGTGCACAGCAGGAAGAAAAAAGCCACGTACAAGCAAAAGGCAGGCAATGCAAAGGTAAAGGCAGGCAAGCCTTTCAACACCATTTCATAAAAAAAATGATGGCAGCAAAATAAAATGACATTGCACAGCAAACAAGAATGACATTGCACAGCAAAATAAAATGGTATTGCACAGCAAAATAAAAAGTGATGGCAGCAGCAAAATAAAAAATTGATGGCAGCAGCAAAATAAAAAATGAAAGGAAATGATTTCATAGACAGGAGCACCGAGGAGAAGTAAAAAAAAAATCTATTGAGCAGGAGATATTAAAAAAAAAAATCAGCAGAAGCAATACCGAGCAGGAGATATAAAAAAAAAAAAAAACACACACACACACACACACACCTGCAAAAATAAATACCTGGAGCCGGTGGGTTTTCTCTGCAGTGAGCAAGACGGTGGGTTTTTTTTGCAGACGGTGGGTTTTGCAGACGGTGGGTTTTGCAGACGGTGGGTTCTTTTTGCAGACGGTGGGTTTTCCTTTCCCTCTCTTCTTCTTCTTCTTCTTCTCCTTCTCCTTCTTCTTCTCTTTCCCGCAGACGTTGAGTTTTTCTCTGCAGACGGTGCTTCTTTCTCTGCAGACTGTGGGTCTTCCTCTTCTGCCGCTGCTGCTTCTTCTTCTTTTTTTCCTTCCCTGCTCAGATCCACTGCCGACAGCCACGATCTATTCCCTCTGCTTGTCAACAGCCACGATCTCTTCCCTCTGCTCGTCGACAGCCTCGGATGGTGATGGCGTTTCGCCCACGGTTCCTGGCTTTCGCAGACACGATGGAGCGTCGATGGATCTGCGATCTCACCGCTGGCTGTCGCTGCGAGGGTTTCGCCGAGCGGGAGGCGGAAGCAGAGGCAGGCAGAGGATTTGGGGAAAACTTCAGAGGCGCAGAGGGTTTTGAGTTTCAATCGAAGGCTTGGGGTTATATTGGGTTGAAATTTCATTTAAGCCCTCTTCATTTCTTTCTTTTTAATTCTAATGCTAAAAGCAATGGGTTAAATTACTTTAAAATTTCATTTAGCCCCCTTTTCATTTTTTTTTTCTAATTTTAATGCAAAAGGCGTGGGATTGCTGTTGGGCCGCCGTGTCCGATCCGTGTCGGGCCGTGTCCGACCCGTGTCGGGCCGTGTCCGGGCCGTGTCCGTGTCGTGTCCGAAATTTAAAAAATAAAATTTAAAAATTAGGATATTTTTTGCGTGTCCCAGACGTGTCCGAGCGTGTCCGGAGCGTGTCCGTGTCCCAGACGTGTCGGACACGGACACGCCGGCCCCGGAGAGGTGTCCGTGCTTCCTAGGTTGTCAAAGAAACCAGGTTAGGACACAAAAAAAGGTGAATCTATTTGATGAATAAATCATTGGAAAAAATATTGATTTAAAAAAAAACAACATTTCAAGAAATACAAATGCAACAAACTTGAGGATCGTAGCAAAGAAAACCCTTTTGGTGATTAGCATATCCAAGAAATGCGCATTTTGCCATTTACATGGTGAGTTTGGTGTGCTCAGTTGGTGGTAAGTGAACAAAACACAAAGCGAAAAACATGAAGATTGTCATAAGATTATGTGTGTTCGTATAATTGGAAAAAAGGGCTTTCATTTTGAATAGAGGAGGAAAGCAATCGATTTATAAGATAGACAGCTGTTGAGAGAGCTTCTGCCCAAAATGGAGTAGAGACCAAGGACTCAATAAGAATAAATCTAGTTATATCAAGAAGATGTCTGTTTTTCCTCTCAGCTACCCCATTCTATTGGAGGGTGTACAGACATGTTTTTTAAGCAATGATTCCTTTTTGTCTTAAGAAAGTTTGAAACTCCGATGAAGTATAATCCCCCTCTGAGTCAGAATGCAATGTTTTTTATTCTGCAACCCAGAGTAACAATCTTGAACAAACAAGTTTCCTTGCATATATTCTGCAATTTCACATTCCAGCGGAAACAGGCAAGTAACAATCTTGAACAAACAAGTTTCCTTGCATATATTCTGCAATTTCACATTCCAGCTGAAACAGGCAAGTAAAATTATTGCGATGATAAACTGTTTGTAAGTACTCCCATATTCCCTTTGAAGTGCTATAGCATTTGAGGTTCAGAACGAGATGGTGTTCAACAGAGCCAAGAATCCATGTTTTAATTTTAGCATCTTAGGTGATCCGTGCAAAAATTAATTTATCATCTACTATTGGCTTTGGAGCAGCACCAGATACATGCCCCTACAGTTCCTTGGCCTCAAGATATAGTTGAAACTGAAATGCCCATGTTGGGTAATTTTTCCCATTGAATTGAACCAATTTTACCTCAGATTTCTCCATCGAAATGTGATTTCAAATTGATCTAACAATACCTAACAGTTGTAAACAACTTGAGATGGAGGTAAACAATAACCCAAAACTAAATTTACCCCTTGTTTCAACGGCAGAACAATCAGATCTGATCAAAACTCTAGAAAATTGGTCCAAGCAACCAAAAAAAATGGGAGAGAATGGTTAGCATGACTTCGTGAGCACAAATGTGGATCTAACTCAAGATCTGACCATAAGAGTCACGCAAAACCTCATTCTAGTAGAAGCAATAGCAGCAAGATCTATACTTAATCCAAGAATTTGAACGGCAGTGATCAAAACTAGTGCATAAAACTGGAAATCCACAGATCTGAGAGAAACACCTACTTACGAGCTTCAGAAAATTCAGAAAAAATCTCCAAAATTCCAAGAATATATAGTCGACCAAGATGGGAGTGTCCCTTGAAGCAATCTTGATGATTGCAGGTGGGCCACCGTAGATCACCAGCCAAAGCAGCAACAATTCCAAGATTTGAAACTGGAGAAGAATCACAGATTCTCAAGAATAAAACAACCAGAGCAGTTACAGCAACCTAAGTGCTGAATCTATTGTAAAAGAGAGAAAAAATGCCCAAACGTCCAGGATTTTTGGGTCGGCAGCAGCAGTTGGACCCCACCAGATGGTCCAATCTGAGAACAAATTTTAATATCCAGTGGATACTGAATATACTAACAATCATCCAAATCTAAAGAATGATGATCGCAAATCCACAAATCTAGACGGCAGAGATGAAATCTGTCTGACTGAAATTAGGAATCAAAAATCGAGCAAGAAACCTCTGTAGATGTTAAGAAAAAATTTAGAAAAATGCTCTAAATGAACAAAATATTCAGTAGACCAAGGTGGCTTCTTCACAACCCATGATGATCTCAGGTGGGCCACTTTTGATCTAGCCTAGACCTGACGACAATGGGATCAATCAAACTTGTGATCCTTGCTGGAGAAAAAGGGCAAACTTAGATGCCTCTCTTTGAATACTTGTCTCTAAGACTCGATGGAGATTCTCTTCCTGGTGCTTTGATACTATTATCATTCAAACAAGATCTATGAATTTCTCTGGAAATTTGTGTCTCCTCTAAGAACCGACCTTCCATTAAATAGAATCAAAAGGCCTTCATCAAAGCTATACATCAATATGTCTCCCTAATTACAATTACTCACTATCTAAATATAACAAAAGAATATCTTTACACTAGGAAACTATATACATGTATTTTGACTAAGTCATACCTAAAGATTAGTTCAGATCTGAATTAATTCCAACAGTGGGCAATGGGCTTTGTCGACCTATATTTGTGGGCATTAGGTCGACCTGTATTTGATAGGCCCCACCACATAACTCTGTTTTGTCTTTCATCAATCTGTGGGTCCCACCTATATAACCAGTCAAGCATCAATGGGGCAAAGCACTCCATTTGAATGTGTGAAGATTTTGGACACAACCCTCACTATGAAATTCCTTCCATGGACCACACTGATGGATGAAATCCCAACTTTCCTTCATTTTTTGGGCATGGAAGTAGATCCATCGACGGGCACCCACATTTTAAATCTCTTTCAAAAGCGGGCCACACCATGGATGATTTTTCTCTCTTTTACATTTATTGCAGCCCTTTTTCTTTTTATTTCAATCTTCAGTGGGAAACATGTTTCCACCAGATGTGTAAAGATTTCAGGCATGGCACTCAATGTAAGGTTCCTTGTGTGGATCCCACTGGTGGGGTGGATGCCTTCTTATGTTATTGCATTTATTCATTCACTCCCTCATTTTTCTTTTCCTTTTTTCAATCAGCATTGGGCCCCATTGGTTGTGGAAATTCGGTATGTTTGTTTCTGTGCAAGTTTTCTCAATCATCAAGTGGGCCCACTACAGAAATTCAATGCTTTTTATGCCATATGATATCTTCTTTTATGTGTGGGATCATTTATCTTATTCTGCAACCTACATGCTTAGTTTTAATTTTGATATGACAAAGATGTTACTCCCTTTTGATATCTAAATCATGTTCAGCAATTCAAATAGTAATATAGTAAGACGGTAACATTTTTCATGCATTGATGTTGATATGGCCAAAAAATAGATAGATTGTGGACTTCTATAATTTTTTCCATTTTTTCAATATTTTTTAAGATTTTTCTCATCTATATTAAGTGGAAAATATCCTACGATTCACGATTCGATTCAACCCCTTGAACGATTCGCAATACAATTCGTGATTTGACAACTATGTTTAACCTAGCACAATACTTGTGTAGATGCTTTTGGGCTAGTTATTTTATAGCTGCAGACTAGCTTATTTATGAAGTTTATCTTCTTTGGTACCCATGGATGACCCTATTAACCTAGCAAGGTTTAATTTACTACTAATGAATTGAGTACCACAATTCAGATGGGGTATAATACGTTCAGAAATTGGCCAAACTAGCTGGGTATAATTTGCTAGCTTTTAGCTCATGTTGATGCTACCCTGTACTACTTGTTGATATATTTAAGATTTTCCTCAATTGATAATGAATCTTGTTTTTATTTGAAGATTTGATGTCCCAAATCTCAAATTATCCTTGTAATTGTTAAGACCAACTCTGGGTCTCAATTATTCAACGACTGGTCACCTAATCCTATTTGCATGTTTGTACGTTATGTTTATGAAAGCTTGTTTACTCACTAAGTATAAGGAAGAGCCTAAAGCGAATAAAGAGTGGAGTGATGATGAGATTGTCTAGGCTGCTAAATATATATTCAAGTACATTTATTTAGTTAATTATTTTGGGTAGTAATAAGACCCTCGAATTGGTCAAAGTTTATTATTCTTCATTTCAGTTAGATGATTATGGGTTGAATTAAAAAGTTTAGGATTTACTAATATCTTGCGCTTAGTTTATCATGTGATGCTCAATAAAAAGAATTTAGCCGCAAATAATTTGACCGATTCACACATTGCAGAAATTCTGTTATCACACTGTGAAATCCAGGCTTCTAGGAAATCTGGGTTTTGGGTCGTGGAATTATTTTCCTCATTTTTTTTGCCAGATCTCATATTCCTCCATTTGTAAGTGTTCTCGTGTTCAAAAGGGCCCAAGAAACAAGAAACCAACCTGTAATGCCTAGCTCTTCTTTCAAATCTTTCTTTTGTTCTGGGTTTAATCTAGAATCACCGTCAATTACTTTTACAACATCATCTGCAGAAGGTTCTGGATCCTCGTCCCATGCATCTTCACCAACAAAGGAACTGTCGTGAATAAGTGACCCATCAGGACCTTTAATGAATTTTTTCATTATTAGGCCCTTGGGCATTGTCTTCTTCCATACACTCGTCTTGAACCTATCATAAGAATGAACATTCTACTTTCATAATAAAACAAAGGGAGGAACTCTAATGTTTTCTCACACCAATTCAAAACAAAAGTAGAGAAACTAGAGTTACTGCATACATAAAACACAGCACTTTCCAGAGACTGGAAAGACAGCCCCAAACAGTATAAAAGAACATGTCAGGACGACACTATATCATCCTATAGTTTACAATTATAAGACAAGTAATAATAGCAGCTCTTTCCAGATAAGATACAACTGGTACAATGGATTCAGAAAATTTGACCATTCAAAACAATAGACATAAAATGAGGCAATAAAGTAGCATATCAATTAAAACTTACTAGCATTTGACCAGATAACAGTTCCCAGGTTTGAATTTCGATTCAGTTCCGGTTCAGTGTGCAGATCATAATTTGTGGACTCCTAATAAATTACTTTCATCAGTTCAAGTTTAATCATCATCGTTATCATCATCATCAAAGCCTTATCCCAACCATGTTGGGGTCAGCTACATGAATTCCGTTTTTCTATTCTGTTCTATTTTGAACTAAATCCTTCGATAAGTTAAACTTTTCAAATCTGAATCAATGACCTCCATCAATGTTTTCTTCGGCCTACCCCTACCTCTTGATGAGCCATCCACCTGTATAGCCAAACTTTTTCTCACCGGTGCCATTATCGGCCTACACTCAACATACCCAAAACATTTTAAACAGGTTTCTCTAATCTTATCCCCTATTGTTGCTACTCCTAAATGCTCTCGAAAGCGCTCATTTCTAATTTTATTTTTTTTAGTTTTACCACACATCCACCTAAGCATTCTCATTTCCGCTACATCTATCTTACGAATATGCATCTTCTTAATTTGCCAACATTCTGCTCCATATGTCATAGGTGATCTGACCATTGTCTTGTAAAATTTGCCCTTCAATTTCGTTAGCATTCGTCTGTCACAAAGCACTGCAGAAGCTAATCTCCACTTCAACCATCCAACTTTTATCCTATGCTCCACATCTTCGTCAATCTCTCCATCCTTACTAATCACCGAGCCTAAATACCGAAAAGAATCTCTACATGATATCTCATGGGTTTCAATTTTGACAGTGGATTCAACACTTTGTATATGTCCGCTGAAGTTGCAATCCATATATTCTATCTTTATACGACTTATTTTAAAGCCTTTAGATTCTAATGCCCCCCCCGCCATCTCTCAAGTTTTGCATTTATACCATCTTTTGATTCATTCACCAATACTATATCAGCTGAAAATAACATTTACCATGGTACTTCTTCTTGAATATGCACAGTTTAACTCATCCATAATTAATGCAAAGAGATAAGCACTTAATATTGATCCCTGATGTAAACCTATAGTCACGGGGAATCCACCTGTTTTTCCATATATAGTTCACATTTGTTACTGCTCATTCATACATATCCTTAAAATTTTCAATATAACCTCTGGGGACATTTCTTTTCTTCAAAACCCACCAAATTAAATTCCTTGGTACCCTATCATAGGCTTTTTCTAAATCGATAAAGATCATGTGTAGATTTTTTTCTCTTTGCTTGATATTTTTTCATTGATTGCCTAAGTGAAAAGATAGCTTCCACAGTTGATCTCCCTGGCATAAAACCAAATTGATTTTCAGAGATCTTGGCATTCCGTCTCAGTCTTCGCTCCATTATTTTCTCTCATAACTTCATAGTATGACTCATAAGTTTAATCCCTCGATAGTTGGTACAATTTTGTATATCTCCCTTATTCTTACATATAAGTACTATAATGCTTCTTCTCCATTCATCCGGCATTTTCTTTTCACAAGTATCTTATTGAATAGTCTACATAACCAACTCACCCCAACCTCTCCTAAGCATTTCCATACCTCCATCGAAATACCATCTGTGCCTGTTGCCTTTCCTATCTTCATTCGCTTCAATGCTTCCTTCACTTCCACCCCTCTAATTCTACAAAGAAAAGTATGCTCTAGTGATGAAGTATCTTTCTTAACTCTTGTATCCCCAAAATGTTCTTCATTTAGAAGTTTGCTAAAATATTCTTTCCACCTTTCTTTAATGTCATTGTCCTTCACCAAAACATTTTCCTCATTGTCTTTGATATATTTGACATGATCTAAGTCCCTACTTTTCTTTTCTCTTATTTTTGCAGGCGTAAAAATATCATTTTCTCCTTCTCTTGTTCCCAACCTATTATAAAGGTCATCATATGCTTTGAACTTTGCACTATTTACTACTTTCTTAGCTTCTTTATTTGCCTTCCTATACAGCTCAAAATTTTTTACTCTTAATCTCCCGCCAAACTTTGTAGCGATGTTTTTCTCTCAAATAACTTCCTGAACCTCCACACTCCACCACCATGTTTCTTTATTAATGTCTCTTTCCTATTGATTCTCTAAGTACCTCTTTTGCAACATTCCTAATGCAATTTGCCATTTGATTCCACTTTGCTGTAGTTTCTCCTTCAAGATTCCATTCTCCCTTCTCAATTATTTTATCCTTAAATATATTTGCTCTTTCCCCCATCAAATCTCTCCACCTTGTTTTAGGGTCCATTTTGCTTACTAACACTCTCTTTCTGCTTCTAATGCAAATATCTAAAACTCCGAGCCTATGTTGCGCAGTCAAACTCTCTCTTGAAATAACATTGCAATCTTTACAAGCCAATCGGTCATGTTTTCTAACTAGAAAAAAGTCTATCTGGCCCCTATTACTCCCACTTTTAATACAATCAATTTTACTTTGTGGCCATAGTTAACAAGTTCTACAGTCTTAACCACTTAGAAACCTCATCAATATCCTTTCCGGATAAACACATCTTGATCATTTAGCCATTCTATTTGAATCTTTACTAGTTTAATATCCATTGTGTACAATAAATAAATTAATTAAAAAAAAAACATTGGCCTTAATCAGGGAATTAAGTTTGAAATCTTTTAAAAACTGTTGTGGATTAAGTACATGAACAAATGAAAAAGTATATATTTGGGAAAATTTAAAGGTGTGTTTCTTATTTTAATAAGGGAATGCAATACAAATTATCAACGCCTTTTCTCTGGCTGTGGATAAAACTTGTTATTAAACTAAAGGTTTCCAAATGTTTTCATGATTACGCCAGTAACTATAACAAGTGTCAAGGAAAACTCACATGGGCATTTATGTTCTCATGTAATGAACTAGCCCGAACAGTTGTGGGTTAAATTGAAGTTTATGGGCCATGGAAAATAAATTTGCAATGGAACATGGATCAGTTAGACTTGCTTGGTTGTGCCACAGAAGTGTATGGTGGTTAAAAAAGCTTAGGTCTAGACAGTTAAAGCTTTGAACATCTAATGTGATTAAGTATGAGGAAAAAAAAGCAATACAATAAAGAAAGAGAAAGATGAAGAAAAAGGAAAACAAAGGGGGCCCATGAAGTGGAAATGATTGTCATCTAATGTGTGCCACTCTTGCCACTTATTTTGTGTACACTTTGTAAAGTGTTGAATTATATACTTTCTAGAGTAGGATATTCATTCATTTGTATATACTAATATTGGATTGCCCCATTCAGGTAACCAGAATGTGGGAGGGCAAGAGTACGACATGATCAACGCCCGGATTTTGGCATGCGTGGCTGATAAGAGCGTCACAACAAAATTCAATAGTTTAAGGGATTAGCCTGAAAGAAGAATCTTATTTATTGATTTATTTTTGGAAACCATATTGGTGATGATATTATGCGATGGTTGGCATGGAGGCATTGTTACTTTAATTTATTGGTTGGGTATTTTTTGTAATGAAAGACTGATTTTAGAAGGTAATGCCCATGCATTATGTGTAATGCTATTGGATTTATGTGTGGTAATCTATGCCTATGAGTTACAACCTAGTTTCTGGCCCAGCCTTGGAATTTGGGTCATGACAAATATAAGCCATACGTATTTCTAGTCATTAGATGCAAGTGAATCTAATTCCTTAGTTTGCAATTTTCCATTCTTATTCCATTAATTATTTTAAATTGGTTTTCTGATTTTTTTTATTGGTGATTGCAGCATTCTAGTTTTTAGAATTGGATCTTTTTAGATTAGGACTTTTTAATGGCGTGTAACTTAGTAATTAATTTTTTATTCAGACATTATTGATTTTTTATCTCTTAATTAGGCTAAGTTTAGAGTTAATGTAATTAATTTTTTATTCAGACATTACTGATTGTATAGCTTTAAATTTGGCTAAGTTTAGAGTTAAATTAGGATAGGTCAAGCGTGAAGCTAGTCACATCCCAGTGGATTGACCTCAGACTCACGGAAATTACTACTTGAAGACAACTGTAATATCCCTGACCTGGAACAAGTGGACCCATTATCGGGCAGCCCGGGTAGAGGGTTACCTTAGGCTGGCTTTGCTTTGTTTATGACAAGTTAGGTGCATTAGTTTCATTCTGTTTGCCGGAGCCCATATTCCTTAATGAATTAGTTATTATTGGTTTGGATTATTCTATGTTGGGCCTAAAGACTTACTAGGAAACTTGGCACAGGCCCTGTAATGACCTGAATTTTTTTTGAGTGGGCCAACTAGGCTTAGAAAAAGCCCACTTTCGGCCAGCCCAATTCATGGTTAAATTGGGCTGTTGGACCTAAACTTTCAGTTCTTTAACTTGACCCAAGATCCATTTGTAGTGCTTGTTTAGTTTCCAAGGAAAGCTCTTCGTTTCCCACTAATAGATGTGACCATTCAGTTTTCCCATGTGACTCTTCAAGGAAGAGAAATTCACCAACAGTTGTAACTGTTTAACTCCCAAAAGAAGACTCTTTGTTTTTCACCAATTGTCATGATTTTTAGACTTCTCAAAGTGACCTTTCATAGAAGAAAATTTCAAGTAGGACACCTCCTTGGACGTCCAATGCCCTATAAATAGGGACTTCTTCTATGGTCACTTCTTTTATGGTAGAAAGATAAAGGTCTAACACTTTGATATTTGATAACTGAAGCAAAGAATTTCTACAAAGAGCTTTTGCCTAGTGGATGTCTGATCTAGGGTCGCTCATCACTTACACCAAGTGAGTAGAACTTCCTTTACAATTATCAAATTCAGAACTGAATAAAAATGTTTTTCCAGATCTTTCTTATTGAAAATTATATGTTGAGCAAATACTTTATCAATATATATAGGGGCTTTTTCCTGTACATACGTCCCTCGTGGACTTTTCGTGCACACTCTTTGATGGGGCCCACTATGGACCCCACCAAGGGATGAGACTGGGGGGGTTGAAAAGATATATGTGAAAGCACCCCATATATCAAATTTGGCCCCAATCACATATCCCTAACTCTTTCATCCATGGCTCACAAATCCATTTCGTTCGGATTAGTGTACAATCAATCCAATGGTCCAATAAATTTGGATCTGACCAAAACTTGGGGCGAGTAGCCATCATGGTGTCACGCCCCACCCTTCACACATGCATGATATTGTCTGCTTTGGCCCATGGGCCTCACGGTTTTGTTTCTGATGAGGCCTTAAATAGTATCAGAGCCGACTCTCGACTAGTTCGAGTGTGGGCCCCTGCCGTAGCCTGGTGCAAGTGGGCGGGTTCAAATGTGGGCGGGCCAAGAGGGCTGGCAGGCTACAGGAACTGGCAAGCTACTGCACAGGGACGTGCAGCCCTAAGGGGGGTGGATTGTGACATCCTGGAGTCCCACATCGGCTATAGAGAGGAAAGTGAATGGGTTTATATATAGAGCTTGCACCCTTACCTTGCATGAGGCCTTTTGGTGGGTTAAGGCCCATCAGAAACAAAACCGTGAGGCCCATGGGCCAAAGCGGACAATATCATGCATGTGTGAAGAGTGGGGCGTGACACATGGGGTCCCCTGAGTGTTGCAAGGTTTGGATTGAGTGATAAATGGGCCCCACCTAGAGTTTTCACGAAAAAAATGGTGAGAGACGGATGTGTATGAAGATTCTGCATATATATATAACTTAGTATTAAAATGTGAAATCATTTTTGGGACTATCTAATGACCCAAGGATGTATTTTTTTCTATTTTGGATCAGTAGGGAATTCACTAATCAAAGAAAAGACCTGATGAAAAATAATTTTGGGGACTGTTGAACACAATTTGTAGGAAATGAGTACTAAAAATCTCTCTTTTCTACTTAGATGTTAGTTCGGTTTGTTGATATGATTAAGGAGTTTCCTAATGACTATTTTCATCACTGATTATGATGAAATTAAGTGTAAATGAAATTAGAAACTGGATCGTGTCCAGTTCAGGTCGTCAGAATGATATTGGACTGTTTGTGAACTGTGGGCCCATGTGGCCCACCTACTCTAAGATCAGTCCCCCACATCTGGTAGGGAACTGAAGGGCGACTACTTGGGTGATAGTCCCAGAAGAATTGGACTAATGGATCCCTCATCCAAGTGTTTCAAATACAGCCCAGTCATGTGGCTTTTCTTCCCTGATTAGAGTTCTAAATAAACCTTGTTCTGGTAGATATAATATTGAATGAAGATGTCAACAGTCTCTGCAATTCTAGAACATCTCTTCATGATGAGGATGTCCTTTCATATTATTTCCTACTAAGAATCTTTTGTATAATATAAACAGTTCCCTAGTTTTCCTAGAAGACCTCTCTCTATTATTACTTTCCTAAGGTTCATAAGAACAACTGGGCAACTGCTGAAATAACTGCCACTGAACAAGTTTTTTTTTTTTTTTTTTTTTTGCTGTTCATCTTATGATTATACATTAATTCTGAATACTGTTAACTTAGATTTCTGATGTTATATATATGAATTAGAATTATGGCTGAAAACGAGGATTGTAGAGAACATTTGAGTGCAGACTAAGTTATTTATTACAGATTTTGATAATTGTGTTTTATCTATGAGTAACTTAATAAATGGGCAACTGTCACAATAACTGTTATTATGCATTGCTTCTGAATTCTGTAACTTAGATTTTGATGTCATTATGACTGAAAACAAGGATTTGTACAGAACATATGAGTATGATTTAAGTTAAATGTTACAAGTTATAAGTTGATCAATGTGCCTTATATATGAATACCTTGGACCTCAAAGGATATATGGACAATGCCACATACACGATTACCAATAATGATTCAGAGTGGGGCGAGATTTTAAGATGAAATATGTGGGATTAGCTAATAGAAAAAGTGATGGTACTTATAATAAAACCTATGAACTATAATTGAAATCAGAATTATGATTTTTTTTACACTGGTATTGGATCGATCTTTGAACGTTGAAAGGTGACAGTTTTGTCACGACAAGATTATGAATTCCCTCTGTGGAAATATGAGGACTTCTATGAACTAAGATGGGTGACAAACTGATCATGACACGAATATGAATTCCTTTGTTCAAAACATCTACTATGAATTAAGATAAGTGACAGTTTGATCACGACACGAATATGAATTCCTTTGTGGGTGACAGTTTTATTACGATAAGAATATGAATTCCCCTTGTGGGAACATAAGAACTCCTATGAATAAAGATAGGTGACGGTCTTGTCACGACACGAATATGAATTCCCTCATTCAATCAATTACTATGAATTGAGGATGGTGGCAGTTTTGTCACGACAAGAATGTGAATCCCTTATGAAAATTCAATTTGACAATCTTAAATAATGTTGTTGAATAGGATTATGAACTTATTCTTCAGGGTAAACCTATGAACTTTCTTTTCAAAGAAACATATGAATCTCAAAGCTTTGTGTAATGAATTTGATTCTATCAATACACTGATGAGGATGGATAAACGAAAGTGATATGATAGAACAACTATAATATAACATTTTGTCATCAAGCTAGTTTTTATTGCTCTCTCTTGATTTAGAAATTTTACTCACCAGCAATACTGACTAGTGGTTCGCCCCACTACAGGTAATGCATTCGTAGGGGGATCTAGGAACGACAAAGATCAGCCTATAGAATTTGGCATGCATCGTTGATTGAGAGGTTGAAGCACTTCCTAGTTTATTCGATGTGGCCAGCCCTATTTTGGAATACCTTCTTAGATTTTTTTTGTCTTTTCTAGCTAAACCTGTAAAGACTTGTTAAGATTTTAATATTCAAATTTTAAATTTTCATCTTTGCTTGGACTTGCTCTTGGAATTTACCTTATGAAAGTTATTGTATTATTATAATCATCATAACGACTTAAAAATATGAAGAGCTCCAGACTCTTAGGCTGTTACAGGCCCATTAGGAGAACATAAGGGTTCCAATAAGGATTCTATTTAAGTGTAGATTCCAAAAAGGACTCCCATGGTAGGGACATCCATGCTGTAGCATATAAGGGTCACTCCCTTATGTTTTCTTCACATTATTCCATAGAGATTGAGAGGGCGAAGAAATTACTCTAGCCTAATCAGAGTTGTACAATTGATAGTAGAAGAAGGGAATCACAAAGAAGACGAGGAAGAACATCAACAAAACACATAGCGGATGTCCTATTCGAGACCACATATTGCACGGGCAACAATCGTCTACACGAGGTGAGTAGGATTTCCCATTCTAACTGGACTAAACAGTGAATCCTTTTGGGTAATGATAGATTGATGTCCACAAGAGTCTAATTGATAGTGTAATGATGTCTATAAGTTGTGTCATCGAAAATTCCGTAAGCACAGAGGGTAAAGGTGCTATCGACGCTAAGTGCTGTCGACGCTATGTCCTAAGCCCTTGATGAAAGAAAACCAAGCTATTTGTTGTTAGAATTAGGGCTTCTAAATTTTTATAGTGAATACATGCATTGGAGTAAGTCTCAATGGCAATTGACTAAGGAACTGAAGCAAAAACCCAAACCAGAAGTAGTTTTTTTGGAAATCTGTTCGTCAGGGGTAATCTTGGTCGAAAAGAGTTGTAGGATTTCATGGCCCACCTGATGGGAGATCCGGACCCCACATCTGATAGAGCATTGAGGGTCCAACATAGGGATGTATTCCCTCTTTGATTTGGACCATTGAGGGCCACACCATCCAACACTAAAAAGGGCATGTCAAACAAACATGAAACTTTCAACGTCCCTAATAGGTATATTTGGTGATCGAAACCCACTTCTTTGTTGTGGGAATGAGATGAATTCAATTTCAATGAGTAATGTGCCTCTTGTATCTTGTTTCTTAATTCAAAGCAGGTTGATTAGTAAGGGAAATCCACCCATAGGAACAGATTTTTCAAATCTGTCCTGGTAATACAAGCTTTGGTTGACAGTGGTTGTGGACCCACATGGTCCACCTGATGCAAGATCCAGTCCCAACATGACCCACGGTGGTTTTGGACCCACATGATCCACCTGGTTATGGGACTGGCCATGTAAAAGAGTGAGATGATGTTGCATGTTATGCTAAAGACAGAATTCTAATGAACCTAATGAAAGTAAACTGAATTTGAAACTCATGTCTTGAACTTAAGAGTATCTGATTCCGCTGGCACTAGATTATGAGTTTTGAATTAAAAATCATGATGGTAGACTAGTCATGATAAGAATCAACAAGCATGGTGGTAAGACAAGCCATATTGTTGAATAATAATAAGAACTTCCCTCGCGAAAGTATAGACAACAATCATGGTGGTAAAACCAGTCATGTTGTTGAATAAGAATAAGAACTTCCTTCATGAGAGTATGAAACTTTCCTTTCGAGGAGAGCCCTAAGAACTTTAAAACTCCCATGTGGGGGTATTTGAATTGACCAATGCCTTGAAGTGGATAGGTACTAGAGAAACAATTGATTGAACACTCACATCACTAAACACAATCACGTCACGTATGAATGATCTTGAAAATGCACTATGCTTAATGATTCCCTTTAATTTAGAAGTTCTACTCACAAGTATTACTAACTAGTGGTTCACCCCACTTCAGGTAATGCTTTTGTAGAGGAATTGGGGGAATGACAGAGATCAGACAGTGGATTTCGGCATGCATGGCTGACTGAGAGGATAAAGAACAATAGAAAATTTAGTAAATGGGATTAGCCCAAACATTTGATTTTATTCATTAGTGGTTTATAGATTTTTCAATTATTAAAAGAAACTTCCATTATGGATTTGGTACATTATAATTTAAAATTAAAATTTAATTTAGATGCTTTTGACCTTTATGCTCATGAGGATTTTACTTATATTTGTGTTGATTAATAAATTTGAAAGCGTCTTAAGAATCTAAAGAGCTCCAGATTCTTGGGTTGTTACAACAACCCTACACTCGACGACCCTACACTTGGGGTAGTGATTAATACTCTTCAACCTTTTCTTCTTCCACATCCATTGCCATCAACAACATTTACTTCAAGATGATGGTGTAGTTTCAGTTATTGGAAGGGCAAATCTAGCTTACCTAAAATCATAGCAAAGCCGCCTAGTAGGATATAGTCTCATCTCTCAAGTTGTGGTGAGGGATTACCTCTCCCCATGAAGCCTTTGCCTGAATCGAGGTTTAGCCTAAAGGTATGCATTGAACAGGATTTTAATACCACATTTGACCATCAAAGAGTTTATCATATCTGATGATTAGCTGGTTGTCACATTTAAAGCATGGCCATCAATCATTAATTCTCACCCATTTCAATGATCAGTCGGCCTTTGGTCTAGTGGGAATAAATTGTCCAACTGACAGACTTCCCAAAGGTCCATTTTGAATCAGGACTTGTCACACTAAGCCCAGCCATGTGCCTCGACAATCGTCGTTCGACAACCTCATGGAATTTGGCCTTCACTGTCAGAGTTGAATCCCTTGATGTATTCAACCAACAACTTACTTCCTTGTCCGGGATCACGGCACCGCTTAAACAAACCTACTGTAAACAAAGGCAAAACTTTTGTTGCAATTTCACTTTCATCTTTTCCTTGCCTCAGCAAACATGACCAGCATGGATGCCACACCTTATGCAGCCAAATGAGGAAGTCATTCAAGTGGAACTTTCCATGAAATTCTGGTACATATCCCTTGAGTTCAACATCTATTTTTTGGTCAATTCCTTCAAGGAGACAAAGAAGGCACTCAATGATGTCTTCCCCTCGTGATATCCATTCTTGGAATTGGGGTAAGCGAAGATCTTTATCCACACCAGCCTATGGGAGGATCTTCACCTACACCAGCCTCTCAACTTTCTCCAAATCCAATACCAAGTGTTCAGTTGCACTACAGGTTAGCAACCCATTGCGTGAGTTCACTCAAACATCAAACCATGGTCCAATCCACGTTGTCCACCCAAAATTATAAACACGAATGGTTTGCATCAATTTGCCACGTAGTGACTGAAGCTCTTTGTACTTTGCATGGAGTAAAAGATTGATTTCCTAATGCTAATATATCAAGAGTTTTTGCGCAGAATTTGAAAGAAAAAACCATAGACTAGAAGAAGAAGAGAATTCAAAGGAAGAGAATGGGACCTCTCCTAGTTAATAATTTCTCAATGTTTTCTTATAAAAAACCCTTAGAATACGTCAAATTACCAAAAAATGTGTTATACTACTAAACTTACAACACTCCCCCTAAATTGGTAATAGTAACAGTAATTACTACTGCTGTAAGAGGCTGAATACTCTCTCAACTGCATCATCCATTAAAACATGGTCAGGATCATCTCTAGGGGTTGTCATGCATGCTCATGCAGCAGTCCTACAAGTAATAGCAGTCTGACTGAACTGCAACCATGTATGACACATATGGAGGCATATCAATGTGGTGTAGTCAGTCCGCTGCCCAACAATCAAAACTTGCTATGATACCGCTTTGACAAAATCTAGTAATATTAACCTTCAAGATTACAGACTGCAGACGCATCTATCAGTCGACAATGGATACAAATCTCACTTCCTACCCAAAAACAAAGTACCCTAAGAGTGAATAGAATCCTCATTCAAACCCAAATTTGGACCATACAAATCAAAATACCCCAAGATGAATGCTCATGCAGCAGTCCTACAAGTAATAGCAGTCCGACTGAACAGCAACCATTTATGACAGATCTGAGGATTCAAGATATTCTAATGCAGATACTAGGACTAATATAGCCAGTGACATGATCAAACTAATCCAGTGCTTAAGTGGCCATGGCACCCAGTTCCACAACAAGATGAATATGCTTTTCAGGGTTCAGATGAAATATCAAATATTGTGAGGGGTAGGCAAAGATACCACTGCTTATCTGCTGTATTGGTGTGCACGATCAGAACTAAACATGAGTAATCTTCCGTCACTTAAAGTTGTCTTCAAGGTCATTGGACAAAACCTACCCAATAAAATTGCATGCCTCTGGATGTACCCTTCAAACCTGATTGGAGTATCTGAGACTACCAAGAATTGATGAAGCTCTACACTGAATGCAAGCTAACAGCAAATTCAATTGACAGCATTCCACGTGAATGCACCTTCTATCAACTTGCAGTAATAGACCAGAGAAAAACCAAACATTTTGAAACTTGTTTTACCATACAAGAGAGCAAAGTCCTAGATGATACCAAGGCCTGTTGACAAGAATATAAAAGCACTGTCGGTTTCAAACTTTCAATTAACAAATGATAGATGAGCCTTCTACGTGCTGTTCTATTAATATATGATGCTTTAAGTTCCTCATTGCCCTAGTTTAAATCCCAACCACTCATTCTTTTTTTCTCTTATCTTATTCCAAACTATTCAACCTAACCCTTGTTGTACTCGTTCCTACCTCAAGACCAATTAAACAACTTAACATATAATAATAAAAGAAAAACAAAAACTTTCATTTCATCAAGTTAAACAACTAGTTACAGCTGCCTTTTAAGCCTTGACAAATTGGACCCCACAGCCTGTGTTGGCTGCTACTGATGAGCTTGGGCTCGGTCTAGAACGGATTAACTGATTGAGACCTCTTGCTATAATCTTTGATGTGATGAGAGGCATCAGCACCACACCCAATGAAGTTCCACTGTTACGTGGCTGCTATTGATATCTCTTCATACTCAAGACAGTCTATCACGAGCATATAAACCACACTGAGGCAGACTATCATGTTGTTCCAGAAAGAGTTCCATCAAAACGGGTTAAGGTGTTCCATCAAATGTCTAAAGATTAGGCCGAGGAACTCTTAAAGGCTTAATCAAAGGAATCAGAAGCCAACTAGAGAAATGGAAGTGGAGCATGATTGACATCCAAGCTCCAATCTAAAACGGGGGAGTGAAGTGAGATAGTTTTATATTGATTTTATTGTGCACACATTTCATATAGTCCTCCATGAAACCATAAGATGAATAGAATAAGAGCCTGTACAAGGTGCATCAGTTATGCTTATCATACCAATTTCTCTCTCATCAACTCTCCTTTTCTTCCTTTCTCTATGCTCTAAAATCTTTCTATTTACCCCAACACTAATCAGAGAAGTTCTATAAATCAAATTTCTACTGGTGAATGGAGAAGGGTGGTGGCTGGTAATATTTCGCACCAACATAATTACCAAAAGGGGGAAAATGCATCTGCTTGTATTAAAGCACCATAGAAGTGGAGAAGGTGTAACATGTTGGAAAACATTCCTAACATTTATAAAAGAGCTTCACATTTTTCATGTGTTGAATTTTAACAAAGAGAATCACGATGGAAACCACCTAGAAGCTTCAGAAACACTTACTTCCTAATGTTAGTTGGAGTAGGTTCAGGAATCAATGCCTCCATAAACGCATCAGTTAACACCTTTTTACTTTGATGAAGGCGAATGGCTCTATACACAACATAAATTCTTTGACATGAGAAAAGCAAAATAAAAATATACAGAATCAGGGCACCAATTCGTTTAGGCTCCCATTTGTTGAGGTCCTGACAACACAAAAAAGACTATATCATTGTCTCACTTTTTAAACGAAAGCTTTTGTAGCTTGAAAGCGATGACACAAGTCACCATGCACAGAGTATTTATCAATAACCACACAAAAATGTTTGGAAACATGAAACAGATGAGAATTATAGGATAGTATTGAATAAATGTTTAGTGGAAAGGGAAATATATTCAGGCACATCTAATCATCAATGACGCCCAGATACACATACAAATAGCCACAGAGATACAGGGATCGAAGAAACAACTCCACAATACTGGAAATATAGGCACTGGATACAGAGTATCTTGATGCTTTCTGATGTACCTTTTATTTAATATAATTTAGAGTCAATGTTCATCTATATATATATATAAATATATCATAAATTTTTCCATAGAATATTTTTTGAATTAATGAAATTATCGTTGTTTACATTCCTTTAGACCATTTTTTTACGTTGAAAGTTAAGAAAACTAAAAGAACTATAGGAAATAATGAACTTGGTTAGTAGGATATACTAAACTTGTAACACGCAAGTATCAGTGCAGTATTGAGTATCAATGCAAGTGTCATATTTTTCCAATATGGAAAACCTAGCCATTTACTAGTATACAGGCATCATAGCTAATCATCATATTTCATTTTTTTTTTTCATCAAATCATATTTCAATCATTAGAAGCAAAAACACATACACCTGCCAGCTTGTAAGAAGACAAGTTGCCATGGTCATTTAATAATTCCAGTCTAGTATGTGTTCGGGGCAAGCAATCTTTGCCAACTATGACCAAGGACCTAATAATCAGGTGGGGCATCCAACATTATCCGTATTGCACCTGCTGCATGTTATGAGTTAAGAGTGGGCTTGTTTGTATATCACTAAATCTCAGGGATGTTTATGTAATTTACAAATATAGAGGGGTTTTTTGTTATACGTCAAAATATAATAAGACTATACTTGATGAACTAGGATTTCCTTCTTTGCTTGATGCGCAGGATGGGCTGCGGGCCCAAATGGAGGCTCTGGATTCTTGAGTGCATCTCAATTGTTTCTTACTCAATTCTTATTAATGGATCGCCGAAAGGCTTCTTCCCAACAAAAAGAGGCCTTCGACAAGGGGGCCCTCCCTCCCCTTTCCTCTGTCATTATTGGAGAAGCTCTTAGCCAGATGCTTACTGCTGCAGCGAAGGGCAATCCAATCAAAGGGTTCAATTCCTCCCAGGCCCCTACAGTCTCACTCACTTGCAATATGCGGACGGTACTCTTCTCTTCTGTGGCGCCTATGAAGATCAAGTCAAAAATGTGGTGGCCATCCTCAGATGTTTTCATGTTCCAGAAGAGGATTAGGATCGTAGGCATTGGGCTCTTACTAATGAAAGAGATTTTTCAATGACTTCATTCGTCCACTCCGTTTCCCAAAGGCCCTCTACCTCAATTCGTTGGTCCTCTCTGTGGAAGATTAAGGCTCCTCCAAGAGTGCAAGCTTTTGCCTGGCTTACTCTTTCAAAGAGAATCCTCACCTTTGACAACCTTCGCAAACAAAACATGATTATTGTTAATGCTTGCCTTCTTTGCCTTGCCATGGAGGAATTGGTAGATCATCTCCTTCTCCACTACAACATGGCCCATATGTTTTGGTCGTCAGTCCTAAATGACTTCAACTGCAGCTGGGTCTTCTTTCGTTCCGTTCCTCAACTGTTCGAAGAGTGGACGTGTCCTAATGCTTATTCGAAAGGCAAGATTATGCGGCACATTTCTTTCTTGACTTGCATTTGAACTTTTTGGAAAGAGAGAAACAGAAAGTGTTTCAAAGGAATCGCCTCACAAATAATGACAACATCTTCAAACTGAAGTCTTGTGTGGTTTCCTGGGTTTCCATCCTTCTAGAGTTTTGGTGCATTCCTGCAGACTTCATCTTGTTCAATTGGAGGGAAGTCATCTCCTCATGACCCAGGCTCTTCTTCTCTTCGGGCTCTTTATTTCTAAGAGCTTCAAACGGTTTTTTGTTGTTTCTTTCCCTTTTTGAGTGGTGGCTGTATTGTTGTGGGTTTTTCCTTTTACTTCTCAGTATAGTTCTCTTATACTGTAAAGCTTTTGATCAATACAAGTTACCATTTCAAAAGGAAAAAAAAAATCTTAGAAGTTTTTCCTCTTTTGATATTTGGAATAATGCCAAAGAACTTAATTGAGACTTGTCAATATGCAAAAAAGTGCAGGAATACTTATTCAATTAGCATTAATATGACAAGTAACATTTGTTTTGAGTTAGTTCATTCTGAAATGCAATTTGCCCCCCTTACATTTGTGTATGAACATCAGTATTTTGTGATAATTATTGATGATGGTATTAGGTGAACATGGGTATCCCTCATGCAATCAAAAGATAAGATGTTCATACTATCCATCTTCAATTTTTTTTAAGAAGGGATTGAAAATAAATTTGATAGGAAAATTGAAATGCAAAGATTTGATGATGGTGGATAGTGTGTTTCAGAGCATCCTGTTATGTTAGAGAATGGAATAAATCTCAGACATCATGTGCATATATACCTAAACAAAATGAGGTCGTTGAATGTAAAACTAGACGTCTTCCGAAGTGGCAAGGTCTCTACCTATTGATTGCAGCTTTCCAAATAAATTGTATGTCATCTAATAGTAATAAAAGGAACAAGTCCCCTACAAGTTTAGTACCAAAAGCTGAACAATTTCTAGTTCCTCCAAATGTTCTTGGTTGTACCCATGGCATAAAATAACGGCCGTTCCCATTTTATAACAGCCATTATGAAATGGTAATGGCCTTGGCCATTACAATATTTTCATTATAACGGGCCCATTATAAATACAGGAAAAATAACAGCCGATATTCCATAATGATATATTGGCCGATAGTTTCAAAATATCGGTGAAAATATCAGCCAACAGACTCCTTTCTTTGAAACCCTAAAATCTTCATCTCTTTCATTTCTTTCTTCTCCAAAATGGTTGCACACCTTACTTGTGGCCGTGTTCGAACTTCTCAAGGTTCAAAACTCAAGAGTTTTGCAACATTTGAGAAACAACACTTAAGAAGATTTCACCACAGGAAAAAACATGGAGCTTAAGGTAACATCCTTGGAAAGAGTTTTTTTTTAATTTTTTTTAGTTTTTTTTCATGATTCAACCTCACAATAGCTTAGAAATGTTTTGAGGGATGTTAGATTTAGAGTCTTGGAGGAAAAAAATGTAGACTATAGCACTTTTGGTATTTTTTGAACTTTTCATTATTTAAATCTAAATTTCTATTTTTGCAAAGTACGTTCAAGAGGAAGTACCATAGTGTATGTTATTTGCAGATGATATAATATTCGTGAATGAATCAAGATATCGTGTAAATGCAAAACTCGAGAGATGGCAGGGGCCATTAAAATCTAGAGGCTTTAAAATAAGTTGTATAAAGACAGAATATATGAATTGCAACTTCAATGGACATATACAAAGTGTTGAAACCACTGTCAAAATTGAAACCCACGAGATACCATGTAGAAATACTTTTCGGTATCTAGGTTTGATAATTAGTAAGAATGGGGAAATTAACGAAGATGTTGAGCATAAGATAAAAGCTGAATAGCTGAAGTGAAGACTACCTTCTGGAGTGCTTTGTGACAGACAAATGCCAATGAAATTGAAGGGCAAATTTTACAAGACAGTGGTTAGATCAGCTATGACATATAAAGCAGAATGTTAGCCAATTAACAAAACGCATATACATAAGATGGATGTGGCGGAGATGAGAATGCTTACGTGGATATATAGTAAAAATAGGAATGATAAATTAGAAATGAGCGCTTTCAAGAACATTTAGGGGTAGCACCAATAGGGGATAAGATTAGAGAAACCCGTTTAAGATGGTTTAGGCATGTTGAGCGTAGGCCGGTTATGGCACCAATGAAGAAATGTTTAGCTATCCAGGTAGATGCCCATCAAGAAGTATGGGTAGGCCGAAGAAAACATTGATAAAGATCATTAAATCAAATTTGAAAAAGTTTAACTTATCTAAGAATTTGGCTCAAAATAAAACGAAATAAAGAAATAGAATTCATGTAGCCGACCCCAACATGGTTGGGATAAGGCTTTGATGATGATGATGTGTTTATAAATGTTAACATGGGCTTATCTAGAGTTAAATTTGATGTTACCCACTAAGTTTTTCTTAGATCTAGTGTTTCTAAGTGGAGATCTGATGCAGGCCAAATCCTAGGTCGGCCAACCCATTGGGCCCAGTTCATAGTGCAATTGATATGCAATTATTTAATAGTATTAATTAAGTAGTTTGGTTTATTTAGAATTATTTTAGGAGTTCTATTTTATCTAGGATTGCTATGATTTAGTTTCTTTTATTGTCTAGGAGAGTCTTGGTATCTAAGTAATCTTATCCTATATAAAGATGATTATGCTTCATTGTAGAGACAGACATTGATTATCAATAATATTTGAGTTATGAGAGTTTCTCTTGGCTATGGTATTTTCTCCTCTTGTAAAGGTGCCTTACGAGCTGAATCCATCTTGGATTCGATCAATCCTTCAGGATAGTGATCGATTTTTTTTATCGTGGATCGTGGCTGCGCCAATTGGTATCAAAGACGATGAGTGATTACCGAGAAGACAGTGTCCTCGGAAGTTTTCCACCATCCAGTCACCGTCCCTAACCCATCTTTCTCCAACTCCAAACCCAACCCTAACCAAAACCCATCCACTCCTCTACCTAGCTCAACAGAACCCAAACAACCCAACCCAATCCCTATCCCTATCCCTACCCGTATCCCACCCTCGCCCGACCCCTACCACCACCTCCATCACACAAAACCAACCAAACCCATCCCGAGTGCCAACCAACCCAACCCCAACCCCATCCCTACCCAAACAAACCCATCCCAAACCATTTCCGATCCCTGCCCTCTCCACAAAACCCTTCCAGAAGTCCCAACCAATCACTGAGAACCAACTACCCATACCCATCTAACATTACCCAACCAATCACCAACACCCACAACCCCAAACCCTAAGCCCACATCCCGCAGACCCAAATCCAGCCAAACGCCATCCCCAACACTGCCGCAACGCACATCAGACCCCACCATCATCCCAGCCTTCAATCAAACTAGCTCTGACCCTTCCTGCTCATCAATTCCCCAAACCAAGAAAAAAAAAAGCAGAAAGAGAGAGAGACCATAGCACTGAGGCCGTACCTGCATCGTCGTGGCCCTGCTGTTGTCACACTATCCGCCAACAGAATCGTCATCAACATCACTATCGCCAAAGTCTCTCCCCATCTCATCGCAGACGAACCAAATAAGGCCCCCTGCCCTTTCTTTCTCTTCTTTCTTTTCATTTCCTGTAGTCGAAGAACGAAGAACAGGACCACATGTGCCTAGTCTGTGACTTAAGCCAAGAGTCTCTTAATTCCATTTGAGTTCAGTTTTAGGTATGCCCCAAACACAAGTCTAGTCTACCAATAGTTGATTTAAGCCAAAACCCAGTTGGGCCTGCAGCCAGGTCCAACCTAGACTCCCTTAGAACCAGCTTCTATTGAGCCCCACTTAGGCCTGACTTGACCCACGTCCGGACCCACAACAACACAAAAAGAAAAAAGGTTCAAAGGCCCATTGATCACAATCAAACAATCCAGATCCTTTAAAAGACTAGTTAAATTTTGTTATCCTCGTAACCAAATCATCATGCAAATTTTTGAAAACTCCAGTGAAATTAAAGCAATTTTGTATCAATACACATATGGAGATTGATATTTTCAAAATGAGTTCTATCTTGCACAATTTCTTAATTTGAAGTAAGAACACTTGACAGTTGCTGAATATCCCCGCCAATTTTGGGAGTTGCAAGATATATGTGCCTTACAGGAGGATAGGATACATGATTTGGTTCATTATATCAAAGGCTTGAAACCAGATATCTTAGAGAATATGAATTATTGCAAAATCAATCACGAGGCATACTTAAAAGCCCTTCATGTTGAACATGTGCTTAGACGGTCTCGCATGCAACTTGAGTCTAGAACATGATTTGAAACTTCAGACCCTGCTAACCAAAGTCCTTTGTTGTTCCTTCATTAGCACCTTTTCGTTGCAGATAATAAAGAGAATGATGATGATGAGAATCTACCTCCTATTTTTCAAACATGAGTTAATTGCAAATGTAGACTATGTAATTTCATTATTGCTAATGGCAATGCTATGAATGTTATCGCCAAAGAAGCAGTTGATAAGTTGCAATTGCCGACAACAAAGCACCCGAAGCCTTATCGAGTTGCATGGATAGATAATTATGCTCTTCCAATCCAACAACAATGTATTATTCCAATCAAGCTTAGTTCTGATGAAAACAATGTCAAATGTGATGTTATCTCGATGAATGTTGCTCACATCTTACTTGGTCGTCCATGGCTCTGTCGTCTTAAGGTCATCACCAACCATGCAGATAATACTTAACTTTTAAATGGAATGGACAATGAATTCAATGGCAACCTCTAGAAACTCCATTCTCAGCACCACAAAACACTCCTTCTGCCTCATCATCTTCCACCAAAGAGTCAAAGGAAGAGCCAAAAGAAACAATTAACATCATGATTGCACCAAATGAGATGCCAACCATGACAGCTGACATTCACTATGCAACAACTGCGCAAAGTCAAGGTAAAGTTGATCTCATGGAAAATTCAGAACACGATAATGATAATCAAGAGCCACAAAGTGTTGAGAAAGAACAAGGACAAGCACACGTTGAAGGCTTTGCTCAGGTTAACAATGATATTGAACATCAGGAAGATCTGATTGTAACTTCATTTCCAGTAACTCAAATTGGATCACAAGAAATGAAATCAATTGCTCCATTGGGATCGCTAGAAGATCAAGTTGTTGAAGTCTCCCACATTGACTTCATCTTCGGGGACCACACATGGATATCTAATAGCCAATAATGGAAGTATCTACTAGTCTATTCACACATCCGAGCCACATTCCTACATCCGAAGATGAGAAGCATCCAACATACTTTTACGTGAAGGAAAAGAATGCAACAAGTTTTCAATCCATGTCTTGCAAATGCGGATTAAAAGAAAAGGCAGAAGTTTGTGGGATTGATTTTCGACCTAGGAGGAAGTTGGCAAACTCGTTGGAGTCGAGCTTTCCAAGCCGGGGAGAGTTGATGCAGGCCAGATCATAGGTCGGCCAACCCATTGGGCCCAATTCATAGCCTAACTGACATACAATTATTTAATAGTATTAATTAAGTAGTTTGATTTCTTTAGAATTATTTTAGGAGTTCTATTTTAACTAGGATTGCTATGATTTAATTTCCTTTATTGTTTAGGGGAGTCTTGGTGTCTAAGTAATCTTATCCTATATAAGGATGATTATACTTCATTGTAAAGACAGACATTGATTATCAATAATATTTGAGTTATAAGAGTTTTCTCTTTGTGATGGTGTTTTCTCCTCTTATGAGGGTGCCTTAGGGGCTGAATCAATTTTGGATTTGATCAATCCTTCAGGAGATTGATCTTATCTTCCTCGATTGTGGATTGTGGCTACACCAAGATCTAACTATTTTTATTTTTAAAATTTGCGCCTTTTTTAGATATCATTTAGATTTTCTCAAATTAGTTTATGAAATGTGTTTAAACTGTGTTTAGTGTATATATATATGTAAATCTATTTAATTCAAAATATGCTTTACAGGTTTCAATATAAGACAATGATAAAAGATGTTGTAACTTAGAGGGACCATTATTTTTCATTTAAAGTATTTACTAATGGTAAAAGAAAACATTGTTTTCTAACATTTTAAGTTCGTAGTTCGCACCGCAATGGACCACGATGTGACGCAATGACGCAACCATGATTTTGAACAATGGTTGTACCTACCAAAGCAACAATGTTATAAGCTAAACCTAAAGGCAATACGATGTATCTTCGTCAGATATCCAAGTACTCAAGAAGGATACAAGTGCTATCTTCCCCTAAAAAAAACAAACAAAAAAACAAAGAAAAGGTATTCATTACTATGGGATGTGTCATTTCATGAAGATGTCCCTATTATTCTCTAGAGAGTAAAAAGACTGATCAGACAAGGAGCTAGGGGAGATTTCTCCTCTTATTGACTCAATTCTCCACCATCATATCAAAGTAATACAACCGAAGAAGATTTTATAAGGAAGATGAACATGAAGATCAAATTCCTACACATGAAGAAGACGAAGAACGTGAAGAACAAACTAAAAAGAAAAGCAAGCCATCAGAAGCACTAAAGAAACCAGTTAAGATCTTGCAAGAAGATGAAAAATAAATACGCTACGCCGGCACTTCATAAGCAGTAGCCTTTCATACAGGTCCTCTATCAAGTAATCTTTTACACGTTCCAAAGTCTGATCGTGATCTTCTTATTGCATTACATAGAGGTACCCGTTCATGTGTCACTTGACATCCCATTCAGAATTTTGTTACACATCATTGTTTATCACCTTTATTTTGGACTTCCGTTATAAAATTGTCATCAAAATGCATACTTGCAAGTTTGTCTGAGGCATCATCTCAGCCTAGGTGGAAACATCCTATGGTTGATGAAATGCAGACACTAGAAAAGAGTGGTTAATGGGAGTTTACAGAGTTGCCACGAGGAAAGCATATAGTAGCACGAAAATGGATATTTACACTCAAACATAATCTAGATGGCACAAGTGAAAGGTATAAAGCGAGACTCGTTGCAAAAGGGTTTACCTAAGCATATAGGGTAGAATAGTTGAAACTTTTTCTCCAGTCACCAAGTTAGAACTCTACTAGAGTGCCATTAGTGGCAGTGAATTTCTCTTTGCCACTTTAGATGGATGTAAATAAAGAGATCTACAAGAAGTCTAGAGGGATCCCCACCAGGATTCACCGTAAAAGGATACGAAGGCAAAGTATGTCAGTTCAAAAAGTCACCATAAGGGTTAAAGCAGTCACATCAGACATAAAGTCACCGTAAGGGTTACAGCAGTCACGTCGGACATTGTTTGATAGGTTCAATAAGGCAGTAATCAGATAAGGATTCAGGAGATGCCAGGCATGGGTGAAACTAAGGGGCAAGGGGGGCCACATCCCTCCAGAAATTTTGGAAAAACCCTTTTTGTCCTGGGGAGTTTTTTTAAGTTTTTTAAACATATGGCCCCTCCAAGGGAAAAGAACTATAATGCAGCGCTTAAAAGGAAAAGTTTCTGGTTCCCCCCTAACACCACACCATTAAAAGGAAATATGAGTGGCACTGCCCATTGTGTATATTGATGATATTATAGTCACTAATAATGATGGTGACGAAACTAACAAACAAAAAGACGAAACTAACAAACAAAAAGACTATCTGAGAACTGAATTTGAATCAAAGATCTTGGAGCACTGAAAGTTTGAAACACTTTCTTGGAATTAAGGTTGCCGCATCCAAGAACAGCATTGCCAAATCACACTGCAAGTGTACATTGGGTTTTCTTGGAGAAATAGGAAAATTAAGAGCCAAACTATGGGTTGCATACTCATAGTGGAGAATGACTTTGTGACCAAAGAATCATGACAGAGACCTAAGAAGCAAGGACACTTTTAAGAAAGTGACGTGTCCATGTCGGACACATGTCGGACACCGACACTCCTTGGACACTCTCGGACACGTGTCCAATACTATTTAGCCGTGTCCATAATTAAAAATTAAAAATCTTAATTTAAGACACTTGTTTGACACTCTTTTTGCAACGTGTCCCACAATTCCTAACCCATGCCTATGACTAAAAAATAAACATGTGGCTCATATCTCTTGGACATTTTGTTAACATGTGGTTATTAAAACTTATAAACTTAATATATAACAATTTTATACCATGGAAAAATATACGATTCTAATATCAATCATATCACAAGCAAAAGACAAATAAATATTTCACTAAAGAATAGGCCTCAAGATTAGCTTCTTTTTTGCTTTTTGTATTTTTTTTTTTTTTAGGGAGGAGGAAGAGATGATCCACCCTTTTCTTTATATGGATTTTATGGAACTATGGATATTTCATGTTTAATTATTATGAATTATGTTTTAGTGTTATATTGATATTTGATAATTTGATATGTTTGTTAGTTGGTACTTGAATTTTTATTTTTTGATTGCTAAATTGATTAAAAAAGTTAAAATGATATTATTTTTTTAGTAGATGATTATATATATAAATTAATATATATTATTAACGTGTCCCCGACATGTCTGTGTCCTACTTTTTTGAGAAATGCCGTGTCGGCGTATCCGTGTCGTGTCATATCCGTGTCCCGCGTCCGTGTCCATGCTTCTTAGCCAGAGACCATTGGGAGAGCTGATATAACTAAACCCTACCTGGCCAGATATTCTTATGTTGTTAGCGTAGTTAGCCAATTCATGCATGCTCCTGCAACTAATCATTTGGCTACAGTTCATATCATTTTTAATAAGATCGCTAGGATAAGGGATCTAATATAGACAACGTAAGCACATGGAATCTTGTTTCAGGCCATGGCCCATGGATGCTGTGAGTTGTTGGTGGAATCTTGTTTCTTATAAGAGTAGGAAACATGGTCATTGAAAAATCAAGTGATGAAGTTGAGTATCAGGACATGGCCCATGGATGCTGTGAGTTGTTATAACTGAAGATATTGTAAGAAGAATGAGGCTTCAAGAAAGGTAGATCTATGTATCTACACTGTGAGATTGTTTCAGAAATCAACCTATCCAAGAATCCAATATATCATGAAAAAACAAGCATAAGGGAGTTGATTGTCACTTCGTCAAGGAAAAGAGTGAAGAAAAAGATGTGGTACTGGCATATACAAATACAGTTGATCTAACTGCAGAATTTCTTACAAAAGCAGCTAGCAAAAAATAATTGAATGACGTTTCGTTCAGGTTAAGCATAGTTAATATATATGCACCAGCTTAAAGAGTACTATGAGTTAAGAATGGGCTTCTTTGTAAATCAATAAATCTCAAGAGTGTTTTTGTAACTTAGGAATATACAGGGTTTTTTTTTTTTTTGTAATGCATCAAAAAATAAAGAAATATATATGGTTAATATTCTTGCACATCCACAAGTTATATATAAAGATGTGCACACCAACGACTACGGTCCACCTAAAGCCCCATAGATCATGGGACATTGGGAATGGAAAGATCCACTCATGATAGACCCAAATATAAAAAAATGGTCTTAATCTCATGCATCTAACACCTTGATCCATGACCCACAAGTTTAACGGATTTTTATGAAATAGAAAAATTAACCCTCGATCCAATGGTCCAACTCCAATCCATATGGTAGGTGCAAACCCCAGGGCCTGGTGACTATGAGGGGGGTCCCGTGTGCACAATTTGGATGGATCCTTTAAAACAAATACACACACATATGAGGAGTGCTAGAAATCTCCATGGGATTTTTTTACGTGAAAATGCCTACATTGCATGAAAACCATGGAATGCCATTGGATAGAAAGATCTAGCTAAGACCTACATAGGTGCAAAATTTCAACTACATTGTATCATCCTAAACCCTTGATCCACGGCCCTAAAATTTAATGGGTATATAGGCATCATTTTCTTAGGATTTCAATCCAATGGTAAGTAAAAGTTGGATGAGTGTCAAATTCATGTGTGGGTTGGGCTTTGGTATTATGGGATTATTGTTGTTGTTGTTGTTTTTTTTTTTTTTTTTTTTTTGGGGGGGTGGGGGGGGTTGACTGAATTGGCTATGGTGGGTTCCATGCCTTAAAAAATAAGGAACCAAAAGGGGCATATTTTAAATGGGGAGTCTTTGAGAATTTCTCTCTATCTATCTATCTATATATATAGAAAGAGAGATATATATATTATACTATGCACACCTCATAGTGGGCCCCCACCTAATGACCCATCCAAATTGATCACATTGAGAGGAAGACACACCTCCCCCCCCCCCCCCAAAAAAAAAAAAACCAAATTACACAAGTTCTTTTTCCAACCATTCAAATGTATTGAACCATCAAATCAATAGGTCAATCTTTTTAAGGGGTGAAACTTGTTGGCCATTGATGAAGGGGGTTAGGATGATTAGGTGGAGTGCATTCTTTGTATGGGCGTAGGACACACACAAACAAAGTCCCATCCCTAAGTAGGTTGGTTCCCATAGCGAGGTGCACATGGAAGCTTCCATGCACATAGCAGACGGTAGAGAAGCCCAATATATGCATATATATAAGAGATAGAGAAGGAGGACGAGGACGAGGACGAGGAGGAGAGAGAGAGAGTTGTTCCTATACATATGCCTCTCACCCTTTTGGTACAGGTGAGTTGCTGGTGTGTTGTAGCCATCGTCATTGGTACATCATTTTCATCCCATCACTCTCTCCATCTCTTCATTACCAAAAGAACCACTTCCTCCACCCACACACCCCATTACAAACCCCAAACCCATCTTCATAAACAAACCCAGCCGCTCACTACCTACAACTAAACTCACATGCCTGAAACCAGAACCCAACACCATTGACCTAACTCACCCTCACCTCACCATCTCCTTCCCAACCAAACGAGCCGAGCCCAAAAACCACCTACATCATCTCTTTCAATATAATCATGCTCTACACCATCTCCATCCTATCCAAATGAGCTACTAGCCTAATCCATACTAAACAACGCGCAATTGACCCAATCGAAGCATCGTTTGGGGAGAGGGAGCGGATGGGGGCATTGCGGTTTAGTTTGTGTGAAATGACTAGATTGGCTAAAGGTGGGCTCCACATCCTTAATAAGGGAACCAAAAATGTATTTTTTAAATGGGGAGTTTAAGGGAACCAAAAGTACATTTTTTAAGTGGAGAGTTTTTGAGAATTTCTCTCTTTCTCTATATATATAAAGAGAGAGAGAGAGAAACAATCCTATGCACACCTCATAGTAGGGCCCACCTGATGACCCATCCAAATTGAACACATTGAGAGGACCACCTCCCACCCCCCTCCCTCCTAAAAAAATAAAAAAATTACTTCGCTTTCGTAACTTTCGTTTTTACAGCCATCCAAATGTACTACACCATCAAATCAACAAGTCAATTTTCTTAGGGGTGAAAATTGTTGGCCATTGATGAAGGGGTTAGGATCATCAAATGAAGCTCTTTTCTCTTTTTCCTTTTTTTTGTTTTTGTTGTTGTTGTCCAAGGATAGGCCCCAACTAGATGAAGAGATCCCCCCTCACGCTCCCCCTCTGTAACGACCCAGGAATCTGGAGCTCTTCAGATTCTTAAGCCGCACTCAGATTTTAATAACAACATCACTTAGATCAAATTCTCATGAGCATCAAGGTCATAAACAATCAAATTTCATTGTATTTCAACTATTATGTAAATATTATGAGTCTTAATAACACTACTGAATAAGACAATTTCTATTTGAGAAAAGGAAAATAATAATGTCTAAATCTTGGGCTACTCCCGACTATCAATCTATTCTTTTGCTTTTCCGCACTCTGGATCAGCCACTCATGCCAAAATCCACCAGCTGATCCCCGTCACTTCCCGTAACCTCCCCAACTGCATTACCTGAAGTGGGGCAAACCACTAATCAGTAAAACTGGTGAGTAGAATAAGAACATTAAAATAAAGCATATTTCAATCATTCGGGGAACATATATATATTCAATGATATGATTTCAGTCACATTCTAATCAATTTCTTCCTCGAGTGATTTCCCACTGTAGCATCAAATAGTTCCGATACCCTATACGGTGTATCTACATTTCTGTCAACGACATGGTTTGTCATCCACCATGAATGTTGAGCCTGTTCCGATACTCCCAACAAGAGTATCTACATTTCTATCAACAACATGGCTTATCATGCCACCATGATTGCTGAACCTTTTCCCCTCAACCAACATCCACGAGGGAAGTTCTGTACTCAGTGCCAGCAGTTGGTATCACACTTATTTCAATCAAGATACAATTAATAAGTCCAGGTAAAAATATCACATTAAAGGGGCTGGTTATAAAATTTATTATAGAAATCAAGTCACAGGGAATAATTAGTGGTTATAAAAGGCCCACATACATGCAAATAATTAATCCCCCCTACAAGTTTAGGTAACTAAACAACATTGGATCATAATATATCATGCTATAAGTTAATCACAACTTTAGCGGGGTTCTTTGGATATAACCAGGACATCAGGGACCAATTTGTAAAATTCTTAATAATTTTTAATATATGCTCGTAAGTCGCCCCACGCATTCCCCTCACTTTCTTCTCCCTTTCTCATGTTCTGTTCGTTTCGTCCGTCAGAGAGTGGCACCGCCAAGCTCGTCTGGAGGAGATTGCAAGGTGGGGCTCAACGGTCCGATGCGTCGGAAATCTTCACCACAGTGGTCGCCCAGGGGTCTACCCTAAGATGTGTGCATGTGATCTATGATCAGGGAATCCAGGTGGACCCACAACCTTTGGCGACCAAAACCCCTTTCCGGTAGTCTAGAAATTCCAAATCTCAATTCAGATCTGAGATTCCAGAGTAATCAATCCCCTTTTCAGCCTAAATCGAAGTCCTCGAGGCGTACTAATCAGAAGATGTTGTCCCAACCAGTTTCCATCTACGGAGTGAGATTATTGACGATGTTTCACTTCTGGCCGGGTCGACAATCTCAGCAGAGAACTTCATCTTTTAAGCAAAGTTTCAGGTGAGTTAGTTTCCAACCCAAACAAGGCTAAAGGGTGTCGATCGTACGTCATACTACATACCAACAGGTCTGATTATTGTTTGATGATCGATTTGGTTTTATCGCTAACCCTGTCTAACGCTCACTGTGACACTAGTGTGTTTAATGGCCACGGTTCATTGGGGATCAAATAGGTCTAATCCCTTACCCTATTCAGATTTATCAACGATAAGTTAGATTCTACTCACCTAGTATAGTAGCGTATTGCTCCGGCAGTGATTGGCCTCTCGTCAGACATCCACCGTTGTCCCGCTGGGATCTTCTTCTCCCCCGAACAATTTCACAGCCAAGTCAGTTTTCTTCTTCTCTCTCTCTCTCTCTTTCTCTCTCTGAAATTTTATTTCCGTTGCTCTCTAGATTAGGGACTTTACATCTATATATATATACTGTGTTTGAAGGGAAGTCTAGTTTGGAAACTACTATTCTGAGAGAGGAATTCTATTGGGACTCCTACAATGGACTTGCCAAAAGTCTTAAAACATTCCGATCAATTAGGAGACTCCCAGTCAGGCTCCAAACATAGTTTGAGACTACCATGGCCCACCTTGAAAAGGGTTGGCCTACAAAAGTAGGTTCGGTTATTACACCCTCCCCACGGTCCTATCCCCAAGTGGGGTGGGGTGGGTCCCACAGCGAGGTGCACATGGAAGCTTCCATGCACACAGCATACACCAGAAAAGCCCTATATATATAAGAGATAGATAGAGAGAGAGAGAGAGAGAGAGAGAGAGAGAGAGAGAATTGCTCCTTTACCTATGATGCCCGGATATGAACATGGGTACGGGCACGGATACTGGGATCGGGGATACGACTCTGCACTTTGAAAATTTTAAGACGCGGATACGGATACGGGTGTCTTTAATTTTTCTATAAATTACGATTTAATTAATGAAATTATCATTATTTATGTTCAATTCTAACATTTTTTATGTTGAAAAGAAAGTAAACTTAAAGAAATAAATGGAATAATGGACTTGCTAAGTAGGATATACAAAACCTATACCCCGAAAGTATCTGTGCAGTATCAAGTACCAGCACAAGCATCATATCGGTCCGATACGGATACGTTGGGCTTGTACAAGTATCCGGGCATCATAGTCCTTTACACATGCACTTACCCTTTTGGTACAGGTGAGTTACTGGTTTGCTGTAGCCATCGCCGATGGTACATGATTTTCATCCCATCACCCTCCCCATCTCATAATCCCATCTCTTCATAACCTAAAGAACCACTTCCTCCACCTACACAAAAACCCATAACCATCTCCGTCAATCCAAGACCCCATCACGAACCTCAAAACCCATCTTCACAAACCATCTCGGTCAATCAAGCAATCATATTGATATTTAGCCCATCATTAATAAATGCAGACCTGTTGAACCCATCCCTACCTCTAATTGCAATGCATAACGATGCACTCCACAAGACCACCATCACCACTACCCCCACCAAAAAAATAAAAATAAAAATAAACATAAACATAAAATAAAATAAAACCTCCTCCTGCTCATGAGCTGTAGATATAATTACTATCAACCATCCAATCTCAGGACAGTTATTTCAATGGCTACAATATCAAATGAGAATCTTCCAACATCACTCATTCACAGTGCAGGTAACCACAAACTCAACCTGGACCACTGAACGGAGTCATAGGTCCCACAGAAAGAGCCATACAAGATAGTACCGATTATAAAGCATGCACATCTTCTAAACAAATGCGTCGATATTCTCTTATCATTCATTAGCAACAAACCCATTATCCTTCAGGGCCCATTCATTTGCATGGAATTGAATGCATAGGAATCGACTAACAAATGCGCTCCAACAAAGGGATTATTAAAGTGAGAGGGGTGGAGAGGGTATAAGGTGGAGTCCGCGCAGACGTAAAGAAATCAACTTTCCTATGATTCGAATTACTAGGGTGATTGCAACGCATTCATTTCCCAACCTCCCTTGATTCAGCTTCCACTGAACAGGAAACTATACGATGGCTATTTTCGATATTCGCCTCGGCTTCATTTCATCAATGTAAACCAAATTTAGATATGCAAGTCATAAATTCCCAACAACTCAATTGAAATAAACAAGAGAACCCAAACTGAAATAGAAGGAAACAAAACCTTCCAGCGCTCCAGCCGATTCCAATCGACAAAAGCCGGGAGCAATTCAGATCGAAACCTGTTGAATGCGGATTCCTCCCTCCTAACAGCATCCCTAAACCCATCAACCAGCCCAGAAACATTACGATTGGCATCTTCCAGATCGAACCCAGTTGCCCTTTTCAACGACTCGCCCAAGTTCGACAGGGCCCGCTCCGAGCCAAGGCGAATGGAGCGGGCAACCCTCGGCCACGAAAAGGCACCAGACCCATCAGGGTTTCCAAAGGCAGACGCTCGAAAAACCACTCTGGAATGCCTCAGACGCTTCTGGTTTTGTTTGGGAGGGGATGGAAATGGCTTTGTGGGAAATGGGTTTGGTGGGTTTGAAGAGAAGAATGAAGGAAAGTGGAGCGGACATGGCCTTGCAGAGACTGCAAGCTCCATCCGAGTTGAAATCCGATGGAGATGGTTTTTAGGAGGAAGGAGTAGACAGTAGACGGTAGACACTGTGGAGGAGCTCTGCCAGGGGTTTTGGGATTGTAGGGTTTATCAAAGGAGTGTGGAAAATGGCTCTGGCTTCCGGCACGTAGGAAAATGGCTGGCACGCATAAACAATTCACGTGTGAACTAATTTTTATGTGAAACAAATTTTATTGTTTCTCATTTTTACACATTTACAAATGTGAATCTAATGCGTCCAGCAGTTCACCATTTTTTGTAAATTTATTAAAATACAGTATGAATAAAAATACAAAATTTGATCCTCTAGCCCTTTTTTTGCCTTATAAAGAGGATGAATGGTTCTAGTCTTCAAAATGGGGCTCCACCGAAGTCCATAATTACAGATTTTAAGGCCTGGGCTAGGGTTGAAAATGGGCCGGTTCTAGACCAGGTCCATATTGGACCCAGAACTGAATCCATTTCTAAACAATGGTTTCGGTTTCAATATTGATTTTGACTCGGAACTTATTTTATTGGCTCTACACCTAATTCCGATAAGAGGACCCAAATTCAGTTTCAGAACTGGGTCCGTCTATAAAATTAGAAGCTAGTTTCAAAATTGGTTTTGACTTCTTTAAACTTTTTTTTTTATTTTTTTCTTTAAATCAAGGATATTGTTCAACTTATCACAATGCATTAAGTCTACTATTTTTAAGATTAAATATAAAAATATCATGCTAAAGTTGATTTTGAGCTACAATTTGCAATATTAAAAGCTCTTACACTTAGTCCCGAGTCTACTAGTCGGAACCTATACATAACCGAACTCATTTGCTAATCAAAACTTAAATTGGGTTCCAAACCCAATCCCGTTTATTAATCGAAAACCTAAAAGAAATTCCAAACCCACCTTGTCATGGGTCGAACATTCGGATAATTAGATAATCGAGTACCTGTTTGCAACCCTAATCTAGGTTGTTTGTTACAGCTCCATCTAACTCAACATTGTATTGTCCGTTTTGGCTTCACATGCCCACATGTGGGGACTTCCTATGCATTCTCCCGTCCGGGTACTACTCCCACTTAAGCACGCTTAACTTAAAAGTTCTTATGAAATTATTAGGGCCAAGAGGGAGCCTCATTGTATCCATGTCAGGCCATTCATCAACCTAAGTAGGATGTCTATAGCCACTCACATGTTTTTGGGTAGTTGTGATGTCGTGTATGTAGTTATCAATTTCAGTTTTCTTTTATCCTTTATAATCAATCATGGGAGAGAGATCTTTTATCCTTTATAATCAAGCAAGGGTTAAGGAAAGGGGCAGTTACTTTGTCATGGGAAGTTCCAATATGTGTGATAGGTTGCACAGAAAAGATATGAAATACCACTCTTTCTCTCTAAATCTATGCATTGGAAAGAGGATGACCTTTCCCTCTTATATATGGGCTGAACTAGGTGTTTGAGCCTATCAATTCATATCAAAGAACGCCTTCTTGGGGTATGCCAAGAAAGAAAATAATCCAAGCACCAAATTCAATGCAGAAATGATTGGAAAACTTGGAGGAAGCCTGGGAACACACCAACATCAGACTTGACCAAATTCAACAAGTCTTAGAACACCTCACTTTACAACTTCCTTCAACAAACCAAAGGGATCATGTTAATCACAATGTGTAAAGATTTTTGTATTGACTAATTCATAAGTTGGACAAAACTCAAGTCTAGTGGTGTTGTATTTTATATTTCTTTTAGTATGGACTGTGGTGTGAGTTGCCGAATTCATTGAAGTGAACAAATCGAAATGAAAAAAACGAATTGAAGCATTTTTCTGAGAATAATAGAATTTAAAAAGGTCATATCTCACAAATCAAGCATTAGATATGGGCAAGCTATCTACTATTGGAAAGCTCGTTTTAAGTAGATATCCATAGAACCTAAGATTACGTCAATCAAAACTAAAACGATAAAGTTATGAACTAGAGAATTTTATAGAAATTTTTGCTAAATTTCATCCGATCAATTAGGCGTTAATCACGCATCAATCGGGCAAGTTAGTAGCTTAATCAAATCGATTCAATTTGATCGATCAATTGGGTGTTGTGCAGAAACCCACCGATTTATATGAAAACCTTTATTGTTTGTACGAAAGCTGCCTGTTTTACTCCTACTTGAGCTATAAACCTAATGTTGGGAAAAGAGAAAGAAAAGAAGAACACACAATCCACACAATAAACACCAGATTTACTTGGTTCACCCAATATGGGCTACGTCCACGGAGATTCAAACCTATTCCACTAATATTAGAGATCACCCACAAGAAGAACAATCATCTTCTTATGATTACAAGAGTACACCACTCTCCTAGGGTTCTTCTCTGCAGAAAACAACTCTTTCTTTCTCACACCACCTAGAATAAAACAGAAGCCCTAATTTATAAAAAAACCCTGAGCAGTAACAACCGTCGGATCTGCCCTTATAACAAAGGGTCCAGATTAAACCGACATATTACATAATTACCCCAGATCAGGCTTCACCAACCCATCAATCTGCCACTTGAAGACTGATCACACTGAATGGCAATGACAACAACAGAACACAGGTTCAAATCTCAACACCTTGTCTTCAAACAAGAAGTCTAACTGAAGCTGAGCACAGCTTCAGTTTCTCTATGTTCACCACCTTTGTAAGCATGTTTGCTGGATTCTGACTTGTGAGAATCTTATCCAATTTCAACACCTTTTCTTCCAAAAGCCACCGTATGAAGTGATATCTTATCCGAATGTGTTTGGTTCTTGGATGAAAGGCTGAATTCTTCGCAAGATGAATGGCACTCTGACTATCACTGTAGCTTTGCTGTCCTCCTGCTTCTTACCCAACTCTTCCATTAACTCCTGTAACCAAATCATTTTCTTGCTAGCTTCTGTAGCAGCAACATACTCTGCTTCTGTAGTCGAAAGTGCAACAACATCCTGTAACTGTGATTTCCAACTAATTGCTGCACTACCCAAGATGAAGACATATCCAGTAGTACTTCTACTTCTATCAAGATCTCCTGCCAAGTCTGAGTCAACATAACCCTCCAATTTGATTTTTGGTCCTCCAAAACACAATGCTGCATTAGTAGTTCCTCTCAGATATCTAAGAATCCACTTAACTGCTTCCCAATGTGTTTTTCCAGGGTTACTTATGAATCTGCTTACAACTCCCACTGCATGAGCAATATCAGGTCTTGTGCTAACCATAGCATACATCAAACTGCCAACAGCTGAAGCATATGGGATCTTTGACATGTCATCTTTCCCCTGTTCTGTCTTAGGAGACAACTCTTTTGAGAGTTTGAAATGGCTTGCTAGTGGAGTGCTAACTGGCTTAGCACCTTGCATATTGAATCTGTGTAGGACCTTTTCAACATATTCTGCCTGAGACAACTTCAGTGTACGATTTGTTCTGTCTCGAGTGATTCTCGTGCCGAGAATTTGATTCGCAGCCCCCAAATCCTTCATTTCAAACTCTTGTGACAACTGTTTCTTCAGATTATTTATTTCTTGCATGTTCGATCCTGCAACAAGCATGTCATCTACATACAAAAGGAGAATGATATAACAGTTATCGAAGTTTTTATAATAACAACAATGATCTGCATGACATCGTTTATAACCTGTGTTGCACATAAACCTGTCAAATTTGATGTACCATTGTCTTGAGGCCTGCTTCAAGCCATATAAACACTTTTTGAGTCTACACACCATGTCTTCCTTTCCTGAGATAGCATATCCTTGTGGCTCATACATGTAGATATCCTCTTCCAAGTCACCATGGAGAGATGCAGTTTTAACACCTAATTGTTCAAGATGTAGATCTTCTACTGCCACAATGCTCAAAACACTTCTGACTATGTTTAACTTAACCACAGGAGAAAATAGTTCAGAATAATCAATACCTTTCTTCTGCTGGAAGCCCTTTGCAACTAATCTGGCCTTGTATCTCTTACTGCCGTCATGTTCGTCCTTCAACTTGTACACCCACTTGTTATGCAATGCTTTCTGTCCCTCAGGCAACTGAACTAAGTCCCATGTCTGATTTGATAATAATGATTGCATCTCATCTTCCATGGCTTACTTCCACTTAGCCCGACTATCAACCTGCATTGCCTCTTCATAACATTCTAGTTCACCACCATCAGTTAACAACAAGTAATACATTAAAGGTGAATAACGCTGTGTAGGCTTAGGAATCCTAGATGACCTTCTTACCGGTGTAGGTGTATGAGGATCCACCTGTGGGTTTACATTTTCATGTACTTCGGGTGCATCATTTTCAGGAATGTCCTCTACATCTAGGTACTCTGTATTATCCTTTTGCACATTATCCTTATCCTTATGCAAGACTTTCTCATTGAATACAACATTTCTACTTCTGATGATTTTTCTATTTTCTTCATCCCAGAAGTGATAACCAAATTTATCAGAACCATATCCAATGAAAGTGCATTTCCTAGACTTAGGATCTAACTTATCCCTTTTCTCAGCATCAACATGAATATAAGAGATACAACCAAATAATTTTAAGTGTGAAAGATTTACCTTTTTCCACTCCAAGCTTCATTTGGCAATCCACCATCCAAAGGTACTGAAATAATCGTATCCTCACCACGATCCTACATGCCTACATGCTTATCATCTAGAGCAAGGAATGAGCAAGGAATGCTCTGATACCATACAATACGTATGTCACAACCCGAGCCCAGGGTTCGGGGGTTAGCAAAAGCCAAACCTAGTGACACACGTACTCCCGTGCCTGTACACGTAGACCGAGTCTAAATGCACACGCACAAGGGAACATTCACACGTGCTAAACATGTACGCGGAAGCTGTAAATATCAGAAACATCAAACTAACAGTGCAAGAAGAGAATACGAAGAAAGAACTGACATAATTACACGTGAAAGTCTTACAAAATGAACAAAATAATATATACAATCAAGACATGTCGTGATAGATACACGTATGAACAAAACCAAAAACAAGACTCCAATGCTATGCATGCCAAGAACGCTCTCCCGTGGAGTGATCACATCCACTCCTCTAGGCCTGATGGGGCCTCGGGGGTCTTGTCTGGAGTCTGGCCGACCGGCGAGGGTTCGGCAGGGGTATCTGGGCCTGCAACATCAAATACAACTGTGAATACGAAGATTCAGCAAAGTATAAACCATAGCAAGTTAACACACGCTGTGTCTAATAGAATAAAGAACGTCATGTAAATTAAAGAAGGCATTTTCGTATACTAGGCTGTCATGCAAGAAAGAAATATGCTAAGTGAATCAATGAATACATGCTGTGTACATAACTAGTGGCTACTACATTACTATATGCTCCCAAAAGAGGGATCTTATAACGTGCAAAGAACACCATTGTCCGGGCCAGGGTACAATGGGTCTCGGTTTCCTGGGGTCCGGTTCCCCAAGACATATCCTTACTGCAGCAAGGCCATATAACCATACCAAATTCACCCCGTCGGGATCCTAAGGCTGAGGCTAAGTAGTGCCTGACCATACAGAATCAATCATGAAAACCCTGAGTAGGTCGTGACAACATATCATACGTGCATATCTGTGAGTGAACATATCATACATGCATACTCAAGGTAAAGAATCACAATGTGAAAGTAACGGAACACAAGTAATCATGTCAGAGAATAGAGGTCAATACTCGAATGCAATATGTTATGCAACAAATCATGCGAAATCGGATCATCTTTCTTTACAAACCAATTCTAATCTAATTATCCGGTGTTTCTAACCGTGTATGATGATGTAGTTTTAAGTTATTCGATACACCGTTGTCTAGTGTTGCATTGAATCGGGCGGTGCACGAAGTCCCTCAAACCAACACCCATGGAGAGGTGCTTAACATCCGGATAATGAACATGAATGATTCGCAGCCCTCAAGATCATTCACGCAGTGTATCACATTCCGTTGGGCAGGTCTAGGTGCTCTACATTCTATTATGAAGGCCATATCGGTCTTTCCTTACACCTATCCTTGTCCTCTCTTATTATAGTGTGGATACGGCTTAGCCGTGTGTGTGCTACGGCTTAGCCGTGTGTGGTTTACGGCTTAGCCGTGGCTGGACCGTAGAAGGTCTGTCAATTTGCGTACTCTCAGTTAAATCCAAAAATGCACCATGTATTGATCTACAGCTGCGCCACGGCTGAGCTTCGGCTTAGCCGTGCCCTAGCCGTAGAGGAAAAACTGGATTTTTATCCTCTCTGGACTTTGAGCCGTAAGTGGCATACGGCTTAGCCGTACGTGCACGAGGTCAAGGTTCTGAAGCATTTACAGAATTCCTATAACACCATCAAAATTGAAATTCTCCAATGGAGATAGACAAGTACTAAATCAATGAGTAATCAAATGGCTGTAAACACATTTTTCCATATCAATTCATGTAAACTAACCAAATCAATTACATACCAACATGGGTTCTCACAAGTTATGGTTATACTTGCCTTAATTGGAATTCAATTGCACAACTTGTTGTCCTAAAGCCCAAACACAACCTAACACAAATCAAACAACATGCATGCATGAGGAATGGAAAGAAATCCACAACACAGACACACCATGCAGTAAGAAACAAGAAGGAGAAGAAATAGAGAAAGGAGATGAGAGGAATGGAAGGATTTCCAACTCACCTTACATGCAAGACCCAAACTTCTCTCAATTAAGCTTGATCGATGGAGGGCGATGAATGAGAGAATTCAAGAGAGAAGAGAGAACTCCACGTGCACAGTTGAGGAAGAAAAATGAGAAAGAGAGAACGTGAATTGTCGATGGATGGAGTGTATATAAGCTAATGGGTTGTTCAAATTACAAGAGAGTCCAAGTTAGAATGCTATTTTCAGTTTGAGTCAAATCCGGGTCCAACGGAATCACACGACATCGGTTGCAAATGACGTAGTTACGAAAGTTAACGAGCTCAACGAAAGACACGTGTTGACATCAAGATGATGCAAAAATGACCATGTCTTAGAAAAGCTAGAATTACGAAAAAGGGCTTGGTCTACTTAATCCAGGTCAAACTCAGCCCAACTACCTATCCATGACCCGCAACTAAAATAAAAACACAAACAAAACACGATTAGCAACGAAAACAAGATTAACTAACCGCTAAACGAGGTCAAGCTGGGTCGGAGTGTTACAGTACTCTCCCCCATTATCAGACCTCAGGCATTTCAATTTCAGACCTGTTCCATTTTCAACCAACGCTCTCCAGTTTTTGAAAATAGCAAAACACATCAGACTTGTGTTTGATAGGATAAACCCATAATTTTCTAGTAGCATCAGCAATGATTGTAACAAAGTATGAAGATCCACCAAAAGAAGATACATGTGTTGGTCCCCACACATCCGTGTGAACCAGTTCTAACTTTTCTGATTTTGGTTGCCTCCCTACTTTTCAGAAAGTGACTTTCTTCTGTTTTCCGAAACACAGTCTTCACAGAACTCTAAGTCCAAAGACTTGAGATCTTATAGCTTACCTTTCGAGTAAAGGATTTTCATTCCTTTCTCACTCATGTGTCCGAGTCTACAGTGCCATGTGTTTGTGTCTGTGCCTTTATCTGCAACTGCAATGGAATTAGTACTGCTATTAGACAAGTAAAGAGTACCTTCTTTCTTACCGCGAGCCACAACCATACTCCCTTTTGTCACCTTCCATGAGTCACCTCCGAAAGTTGTGACATAACCAGAGCTTGCAAGCTGACCAACAGATATAAGGTTTCTTCTACGGCTTAGTACATGCCTAACATCATTCACTTGCCATGTACCTCCGTTTGGCAATTTGATCTAAACATCTCCTTTGCCAATTATGTCACAAGGTTCAGCATCACTGAGATAAACTTTTCCAAAGTCACATTTCACATAATTTTGGAGATATTATTTATGTGCAGTGGCATGAAAGGACGCACAAGAATCTATAATCCAAGATTTAGATTTATAATCAAGGGACAAAATTAAAGCATCATGAACAGTATCACCTGCAGCATTTGCGGAAGCATCACTATCATTGTCATTGTTACCGTTCCTTTGCTTATTTTTCTTTGGTGGCGCTCTGCAGTCCTTTTTTATATGTCCCTTTTTGCCACAATTCCAGCATGTGATCTTGCCTTTTGATGATCTTGACTTGCTTCTCGATTTAGATCTTCCACGACTCTGACCTCTCTCAGTTTTCCTGCCTCTGTTTTCCACATTCAATGCACTTCCTGATGATTCACCTGAGGATTTCCTGTGAAGTTTTTCATCGATGATAGCACTCACAACATCATCAAACTTCAGTTTATTTGATCCCGATGAATTACTCAGTGAAGTAACCATACCACTCCAACTGTCTAGTAAAGAAGATAACAATAATAGTGCCCAAATCTCATCATCAAAATGTACTTTTACCGATGACAATTAGCTCATGACTGTGTTGAACTCATTTATGTGTTCAGTGACAATTCCACCTTCAACCATCTCTGATCGCGCTTAAAAATGACGTGCAAAATGTGTAACGGATTCGATGTCCGACATTAACATACTTCAAGCATTAAGAAGAATGGGAATCAATTACAGTTCATCATTAATTTCCTTTTGTTTACATAGGTTCAAGTGCCCTGACCGCGGGGATGCAGGTTGTTTACATGAGTTTACAAAGTTTAAAACCCCTTCCTCAAGTTTTAGATGTGATCTCAATTTGGAAATTACAAGAAAATGTACACAGAGTAGGAAAAAAATGCCAAAAAAGATGGAAAATGGGGGTGATCGTGACCCACGGTCACTAGCCCCTGGCAGTGATCGTTTGGTCACTGTTTCGCCTCCGGTTTCATCTTGTTCGCGATGGTTCTTTCCTGGAACTTCTTTCAAGTGTTGAAACTCCATTTTCATGACTTTGGAGTGGTGGACAACCATCAAGAAGATCACATTTAACCATGGAATCAATCGAAACCTCTGTAACTCATCATTCGTGCTTACGGACTGCATTTTTGTTTCAAGTCCGAAATGGGCAAATATGAAGCCAGAGTCGTGTCATTTTGAACCTATTATTTTCAAGGAACAAAAGGAGGCCTAGAGAGGCTTCTTTCACAACTCTTGCAATGGCTAGTAAGCCCTACGAATAAGAGAAACAGAGGTGACAACATCATCCTCTCGAAAATTGTCGACGTACGAACATAGTATGAACTTTGGCCATTCCACTTCCTTCTCTCCTTCTGAATTTTCTTGCTCACCTTCAAAACTGAGAAAAGAAGGTGGGAATGGTTATGGAAGTGCTGCTGGAGTTTGCTTTTTGTTGCCTTAAGTGGTGACTTTCTTCAAGTTCTTCACTTTTCTTTACTGTGTGTTAGTGTTCCTCTTCTTCCTTCAGAATTTGCTCTTTTTTATAGACTCCCAATCAGTTTTGTGCAGTTTTGGGGAGTTAATAGTAGTTGTGGGGAGTTGGATTTCGAAGAGGAGTGGAGGGAAACTGCCAAAAACCACAGGAAGTATCCTTTGGGAGTCTGTGACCGCAACCACGGTCACGGACAAGGCCCAGTTTCTGGTTTTTGCGTTTTTGACCCGTTTTCACCTGTTTGGAGCCCGAACGAAATCCAATTGCCACGAAACTTGATAGGATGCCTCTTGACACTATTTTGACCATTTCATAAAAGTTTCAGCTCATTTTGACCACTTGAAGTTGGTCAACTCCCTTGATGAACAGGCCCCGGTCACGGACAAGGCCCGTTTTCGGACCTTTGTGTATGTGACCCATTTTCATTTATTTGGGGCCCAAACGAAGTCCAATTGCCATGAAACTTGGTAGGATGCTTCTTGACACTATTTTGACCATTTCATAAAGTTTCAGCTCATTTTGACCACCTGAAGTTGGTCAACTCCCTTGATGAACAGGCCCCGGTCACGGACAAGGCCCGTTTTCGGACTTTTGTGTATGTGACCCATTTTCATTTGTTTGGGGCCCGAACGAAGTCCAATTTCCACGAAACTTGGTAGGATGCTTCTTGACACTATTTTGACCATGTTATAAAAGTTTCAGCTCATTTTGACCGCCTGAAGTTGGTCAACTCTCCAGTTGACTTTTTATGAAAGTGGGCCCTTGTCTGAGCTGTTTGATGCCGAAATGACTTCGGTTTGGTTTGAAACTTGGAGGGACTGACGTCAAGAACATCTTGGAGTATCCATCCAAATTTCATGCAGTTTGGATTTGAGGAAGTAAGATTTCAAACAGTTGCCTATTCATTGCATGCGTTAGGTCACGATTTACTCCACATTGAGATAGTTAGCCTGTTTTCTATCCGAACAGCCTCCACTTGACTTAAAACTTTGGGAGAAATAACTTGGGGCATTCTTTGAGCATTTGTTCCAAATTTTATCTGCTTTGGCCTTCTGGAAGTAAGATCTTACCCGATGACTCCCAAATTCGGGATTACTGTCCTCTGAGCTAATATCTAATGAAATTTGAACTAAACGGAGTCCTTTCGACTTGAAAATTTGCAGAGTATCTTCTGAGTATGATTGAAGATTCGCACCCAAATTTCATCAATTTTGGACATCGGGAAGCAGGACCTTGGTCAGTGACACCTTGGCTTGGGGGGAATCGATCCCAAGTTGACATGTCTGTAGTTTCTGGGTTCAATGATGTTTGTTGAACTCGACATTTTGCAAAACCTATCTTGGGTATTATTTGAGCTTCCCCCGAGAGTTTCAGCTAACTTGATCTTCATGGGATATCGCTCTGCACAGGGACCAGCAGAGCATAGTATACGATCATCTGAACCAAGTTTGGATCCAACTGACGTCCAAATGCTCTGAATCTTTGAGGAATGGTCTTTAGATATACTTGAAAGCATTTCATTGAATAGGAGCTTGCTGCAACATGTGGAAGTGTCAAGTCCCGCAGTGGTTCCCAAAGAGCAGGCAAAGAGTCTACGAATTTGATTTGAGCTGAGATGTGGTTCAAGTGCTTTGAAAATTCTGGAAATTTATAATCCAAAACTTATAATGCCTTCGCTGCATTGTTTGCAAAATTTTATGGGTCAACAACATGTTGACGCAAAGATGATGCATGCATGGTTGACAACGTCTTGTAAAATATAAAATTACGAAAAAGGGCTCATGCCTACCTAATCCAGGTTAAACTCAACCCAACTACCTAACCATGACCCGGAACGAAACCGAAACAAAGCCAAAACACAATTAATAACTAATTTCGTCATTAATTAGTCTCTAAACTCGATTAAGTTGGGTCGAAGTGTTACAGTTTTGTTGTGTTTGAGTTAGGTTTGAGTCTTGACTTATCCTTTTGATTTGCTAAATTTTCTTGTGGATTTCTTTTGAACTTTTTTACATGTCAAAAGAACAGCTGTAATGAGTTAAGAATTGCTAAAAGACTGAGACCCTTGGTATATGAGTAGTGGCTTCAGTCCAGATCCGCTTTGGAGTCCTTGTGGATGAGCTAGATTAAGTCATGGAGATCTTGAATATTCTCTTATTTGTTTCATCAAATGTTATGATGAGCAAACCCATAGTTGTCTTCTGCAAAACATTTTCGAATGACTGCATCAATTTTATAACTAACATTGCTGCCCCTCGATTGGGCTAACCAAAATGGTATGCTACATGCCTTTTGAACCAACATGGTCCCCTAATAAGGTGAACCGAAATTGCTAAAAATAGGCATAAACTCAATCTCATTATGTTATGCTAACCAATCCTTGAGCTACCGGAATGTTGGCAACATTTCAATGATCAGTCTCATAAGCAATAGAGAGTATTTGGATCCAATCAAATGGTGAGATGTGATTAGGTCAAGCCTTCATCACCACCATACTGGCCCATAAGATGTTGCCAGAAAAGGACTCCGTACATGCATAAACCGCAAATACCGTTCCAAGATTGACATTAAAACTAACAAGTTGTTTTGGTCTTATAATCGTCTGAAGACGTTGCTTTCAAGACGCAATGTCCACAAACACCACCGCGCCCGCGCCCCCCCCCCCCCCCCCCCCCCCCCCCCCCCCCCCCCCCACCCTTCCTACAACAACCGGCAATGGATCACCATATTTTGCCTTTACACTGGGCCCTTTGAGGCAAAAACCTCAAAATATGAGTGTTATGACCAAATAAAGCTCATAAAGTAATTATAGGTATCATGACCAACTATAGCAGAAGTGGTCGGTCATGGCACTCCATTTTACATAAAATGGAGACTTCACCATGTTTCGAACTACATAAGGTATGCCCATAACAGATCTTGAGAGGTTAATGGTCGGTCATGGCACTAAAATGTAGCTCAGAAAATTCCAAAGACTTCCATTTTTTTTTTTTTTTACATTCTTTCTTCATGTACGCATAATGTAAGGCCACTGACTCCTACGAACAATTTCGAAGGCCAAAATGATCATTTAAGGGACAACAAATCTTCAAAAGTTGCTAACACTGACCACCCCTATATTGGTCAATCATGGGTTCTACATCAACTTAGAAAGCTATGACCAATTCTGGCCAATCATGGTGTCCCAAGATTCTTCGATGAACTTTTTACTCAGAACATTGTGGTCTTCTCCTTCTGTTTTGAGGGATTTCGATAGGAACTTTGATTCAGAACCCCAAGAATTGACTAGCATGGTTCCAAAAGCCTTATAACAACAAGAACAAAACTGCATAACTTCTTCCACGTAGCTTTCTGTAGTTCATATCTATATATATACATCATTTTAACCACAAATTAGAGCCCTGTATTTCCCACAAACGGTGCCAATTTTCTAATCATAGAAAATTTATGGGAAGGTAATAAATCAACTCACAAATTCAACAATACAGAAAAATGGAAACAAACTCTAATATTCATTCATCTCTTTAAATTTACATGGGTTCTTTTGGCTCTGGCCTCAGGGAAGCAAACTGTTTACAATTTTAAACATTCACAGTCCCTCCCTCTTGTCTCAGGTCTGGTTAAAAAAAATTTGAATGCATGAAGTTACATAAAATACAAGAAAGTATGGTGAATTGGGAGAGTACAAGTCCATGATCGATTCTGGCCGATCATGGGATCATGCACTTTTTCTGCCCTTCTGTTTGTTTTCATCTTCATCTCTAGAATCCTTCTCAGTAAAGTAGACTTCTATCTTTGCTGTTATTGGAGTTTACAAATGATGCTTTACGATCTAAAAATCTTGTTTGAGTCACTACAATCTTTGATGATCACTACTGTGATTTATTGACTGTCTTATACAAGTCTAGTAGGGTTATTAGAGTTTGTTCCAGCAAGCAGACTAGAATTGTGCTATTCTTGATTTCCAATGTTTTTGAAGATCAGAATGGATTATCCGCAACTCTCATAATAATCTGCATATGCCCACAGTAGGAAGAATAAAGGAGACGCAGTATCATCTTCTCTATTTCATATTCATGCCATGGTCAGAATGTAATTTGATCTCCTACAAGTCCAGAACCATATCTCACCTTCTTCCAAGGAGGGATGAAGGACAAGAACTTTGCATGAAAGTGATGATGGAGAAAGGCTCGGGAAGACTAGAGGGGAGAAAGAACTTGTCAATAGAGAAGGAACTGTTGGGTTTATATTTTGTATTCCGGTTTACCTGGATGAGTCCACTAGGTTAGCCAGGGACTGGTTTAAGGTCAAGAGTATTTTGGTAATTATACCTGGGCTTTTTTTGTGGCCAAGAAAGTAGAAATTATATTTGTATAGTCTATCACCCTAGATCTTGCGCTGAAGAGAGGTGAGAGCTCTCTTGCCCGTGGTGTTCCCACACCACGTAAGAGAGACGATGTGAGAGAGTGAGAGTTTCTGTGTGCTTTACTTGTGATAGTGAAGATGATCGTCTCTATGCCCGTGGATGTAGCCCTGTTTCGGTGAACCATGTAATTCTCTCTGTCTTTTCTTATGTGTGGTTGGTTATTTGTTGATCTTATGATTAATGTATGTGCACAGCGGGTGATGTCAAAATCACAATAGGAACTTGTCAATCTCTGTGATGTTGAAGAGTTGTCAAAGTGTGCTCAAGTGTGTTGAAGTCTCGAAGTGGTCTGCCCCTTTACCCAGAGGATGGGTTCTTTTATAGACCTTTGCAGCGGTTGAGATGGTTTCAAGCAGTTACATTTTTGAATCAAAATGGATAACCACTCAGAATTGACTAAAATTTTCTCCACTTACGTCATGAATCCACAACTGAGTCTGCTCGATTATGGCATACTGCGCACTGAAATGCACACACTTGCATAAGTGGTTAGAGGAGAAAATGTGTATAAATGACCAGTTATGGAAAATATACACAATGGCCGGTCATGGGATAAGTATCCATGGCCGGTCATAGGACAAATATTCATGGCCGGTCAAGGGTCTTAAATTAATAGCATGAGGTGGAATTTAATCCAATGGCATACCATGAAACTTGGAACTTCGTTTATGTGATGGGGCATATCATGGAACTTGGTTTAATGATCATGAAAATAGTGTATCATGGAGTTTGGTTTGGTAATCATGAGATGAAAGCATATTATGGAATATGGAGCTCCGTTTTTGTGGTCAGTTCTGATAATTGTTTTTCACCTCAATGACTAATCATGGGGCCTATAGTAGAGACTAGCCATGGGCTGGTCATGGGGTTTCAAATAGTGGTCATGAAAGACATATTTGTAACTGAACATGAGTGATATGGGTGTATATGTGGTAATGTGAAAGCAAGTGGCCGGTGGTATTAATTTTATCCATTCAATGACCGGTCGTGGGCTATTCACACATGGCTCGTTGTGGGTTACTGATCCATGGCCTTTTGGTCTATAAACTGTTTTCGGCCAAAATAACCTCCAATGTGCTGAATCTTTGAGGAACCTTTCTTAAACGGATTTTCCAGATCCCATAAAAATTTCATGGGATTTTGACTTTGAGTAATGCCTTTTTAGCTGCAACCATGAAAAATTGAGCCCACGACCTTTGAGCCGATTGCTGTGACTCCCGATCATCAAACGAAGTCTGAATTTGATGAAACTTTGAGAAACCTCTTCTAAAATCATTTTGAGCATGCTATAAAAGTTCCATCACACTTTTGACCTTTATTAGTTGCCCAACTTGATTCCTTTGTCTCCATGACTAATTACTCTCAGTTAAGGAAAGTTGTTGTGACCGCTGGCCATCTGTCGTAAGGTTTTTTGACCTAAATTATCTTTGATCTTCGCAAAACTTGGAGAGATCATCTCTGAACATATTTTGAGACTTCAGTATGAATTTCACCTATTCTGGGCTTTGGAAAGTATAATTTTTGTCCCTGCGACTGTTGGGTTGGCTGTTGAAATATCTTGGTATCAAATAAAGTCTGATTATCTTGAAACTTTGAGGAATATCTTCTATCATTATTTTGAGCATGTTATGGAAGTTTTATCACATTTTGACTTCTGTAGCTTAGTCAATTTCCTTTATTATCTTCTAATAAAAGTGCACCCATATCTTCAGCTATTTAGGGTTTGATGACTTCTGATGGTCATGAAATTTATAAGAGTTGTTCCTAAGCTTATTTCAAGTCTCTCATTTGAATTTCATCAATTTGGAAATAGGACTTTGCTTGGTGATCCGAGGTATGGGGATCACTAGCCCAAAAATGACATATTTACTGAATTTGGGTCAAATGAGATCCAATAGACTTGAGACTTTAAAGAGTCACTTCTGTACATAACTTGAGCTTTCCATAGAAGCTTCAATTGACATGGCCATCAAGAGGGATTACTTTGCACAGAGACCCCCCAGAACTTAGGAGATGGCGACCTGAACTTGAGTTTGAATTGAAATTAAGTCCAAATGCCTTGAAATTTTGAAGAATTATTTTTTAGCATACTTTAGAGCTAGCATGTGAGTTTCCACCACTTTGATAATCCAGAAGTCTGGTATTTTATAACCTGAGGGCCTATTTGGATAAGTAAAAAATAGAGTGGAGTGAAGTTAAATGGGCGCTAACAACTTAAAATTTCAACTTTACCTTGTTTGGATGAGTCTTGCCCAAAGATGAACTATTGTTGTCAGCCTATGTATTCTTCATTTCACTTCAACCTTAAATACTTCAATTTCCTTTAAAAATCAATTTTACTCTATAATATTTTTAAATTTCACTTCACATCAAACATCCAAACAAAGTGTAGTGAACTAATCTAATTTAACTTCAACTCACTTCTCCTCCACTTCACTCTTCATGTAAAATCTACTTTACTCTAGTTTTTTCCTCATTTATCCAAACAGACCCTCACAATTTATGTGGCGCTGAGCTTGAAGTTAAGCATGCTTGTTTGTGATCTTTTGACCGCAACCTTTGTACTTTTGTGATTTTTTATTTATGAGCCAACAATTACTTCCTCTGAAGAAAGCCCAAAATGTGGACGACCACCATCTGTCCAACAAGTTCATACGATCCATGGTGATAATTTGGCTATTGTTAAAAGCCACGTATTTGATAAAGGAGAAACCGGAGTAGGAGTACTTGCAACACCATCAGGTGGAATATCCCATTGGAATCTGATACAATCCGGTAGTTGTAGGTTTGTAGCCCCAGGAAAAGGATTCTGCTTCAAATTTGAGATTGTACTCTTTTTTTCCACCACGGTCAAAGGGAGCACTTTATTACGAAATATTCTGAAGTTTCTTTCTTGCCATATATTCCAAATAAAAACTGGAAAATTAATTTTCCAAGAGTTAGACATCCTGATTTTGATCCAACTGTTGAATAATAGATTCAATTATCTTCATTGGATTTGAAACTGGGATTTGTTGGGGACATAATTTATGAAGCAAACATTTCCATAAAGGGATGGATAACAGGACTAGACTCCCATGTTGCATCACATAAGACACAATTGGTGTCACAAGGGACGTTTCTTAGTAAATGACAGTCCTTGGTTTTCAAGCACTATTTGAAAAACATCAAGAAACAAACAAACAAATTGTTTACAAATGCAACCTTTAAACCATGTAAGTGGGGGCCATGATAGTTGCTGTGCATTTTGATTTGAATATAAAGAAGGAGAATCTTCAACACTTCCGTCCCTCACCATTTTTTTTTGTGAAAACTCTAGGTGGGGCCCATCTATCACTCAATTCAAACCTTGCAACACACATGGGACCCCATGATAGCAATTTGCGCCAACTTTCGGTCGGATCCAAATTTAATGAACCGTTGGATCAACTATATACCAATCCGAACGGAATGATTTTGTGAGCCATAGATGAAGGGGTTAGGGATATATGATTGGGACCAAATTTGATATGTAGGGTGCTTTCACATAGATCTTTCCAACATCCCTAGTCTCATCCCTTGGTGGGGTCTACAGTGGGCCCCACCAAAGAGTGTGCACGAAAAGTCCATAAGGGACGTATGGATAGGAAAAAGCCCCTATAAAGAATTTGTTAAATTTAAAGAAATTTTCCCATTACCTTCAAGGGTCCATATCACCTCATCAGAAAATTGATTAGCTGGGATTATTTCATTCTAAATTTCTCCCAAATAGTAATAATGTCCACTGATCTAGGAACAGGAAGATGCCACTGACTATTAATATAATGAATCGACTGACTTTAAATTAAGGCCTAGACCAAGATCATAAGCTGCTTGTACCCCATATTGATCAGTAAGCCTTCCCAATGAGAGCCATGGATCAGTCCAAAATTCCGTAGATTCAGCATTACCAATCAAACGAATAATAAGCGGCAAGATGTGAGATCTAAGGGAATGAATACCACATCACCCCCTAGGAGAAGTAGCTGAAGGCTGAATATCCCCAAAAAAGGCATGCTTAATATATTTTGTAGAGACCCATATATTTCCACAAGAATGGACCCCCAATGCAATCCTCCATACTTGATTAGAATACCACATCATAATCCTGCCTATGGTTTTTAGCATAGACAGAGGTAAAACATACAAAGAAGCTCAATGCAAATGCAAAGCTGAAAGCGTGGATCTAATCAATTGCACACGACCAGCATAAAAAAAGATCTTTGACCTCCACCTTGTAAGCCTGGTTCAAAATTTCTCCAACAGTGGTTCATAATCCCTAAAGGATAGTCTTCTAGAGCTCATTGGAATCCACAAATATTATCTAAAGGGATATCTCCCTTCATTGATTTGAAGAATTCTTTTCACTTGCACCTAACTTCTACTGAGCAATTGGAGAAAAACATTGAACGTTTACTCAAATTGACAACCAAGCCTGAAAACCTAAGAAATTCCAAAAGAAAAATATTAAGATTATAAGATGCAGATGGAGATCCCTTGTTAAAAAATAATTAAATCATCCACAAAATAAGATGTGAGATGACCACTGTACCTTTAATAAAAAGGGTTGAGATGAGATTGATGCTGCACATTTAGTCATTAAAAGTGGAAATAATTCTGTTACTTTTTCAAAATTTATGTTTAGGTCGTGACAAAAGTTTATATTGAGTGTCAACTAACCAAACACAACCCTCCTTTATTTTGGCTTAAGATTAGTAGTAAAACTTGTAAAAGAGAAATTATTTGATAACTATTTATTGATATTTAATTCTTTATTTCTTTTAGAATTCCTAAGACTTCAATACCATGCAAACAAGCAGGCTATTAATAGGGTCCTGATTTTTAGTATTTGAGATATTTAATGTAAAATCCAAAGCATGGATCTGAATCTCAGTTGAGTTATGCAGTGAACTCAAGACTCAAGCCGATAAGAAATACGGGTTCAATAGTTGGAGCCCGTCGCACTTGATTATCATGAGACCCATTTTCGTTGCTTGTCTTTAAGTCAACATTCCAACATCTAGTTTCCAACGATATAAATAAACATGTGGACAAAATCCAAAAAAGAGACGACGACATCCCCACACGGAAAACATCAACATTCTCAGCCTCACCCTCACCTCAACGATAAGGAAAATTCATCCAAACGCCCAATCACCAACACATGTTTCTCATCTTCACATGTTCTCTCTCTCTCTCTCTCTCTCTCTAAGCTCCAATCAAATAAAAATAATGACAATTTAATAAATCAAAATTTTCCTCCATTTGAATCCAAACAGTTAACAAAAAATTTTCTCCATTTTATTTTTGTGCAAATTTATGGATTGACCACATCTAAAAAGTGGTTTGGCTTTCAATCATAAGTATAACAAAAGTTCAAGCTCACAGAGGCACGCCTCTTATTTACATAAATTTTAGATGTGTATATGATTCGGATTGGATCCGATGGAGAGTCCAATTCATTACCAACGGTTTGACAGTTTTGTAATCCGCAATTAATCCATTGCCCTTTAAAAAGCATACAAAACCAAATCGTGGATCAATGATTTGGTTCAGTTAAAACTGTTCAATCCATTAACACTAATACCAACTGTTTCCTTACTATTTTATATAGAAAGTGAATGTCTAAGATTGAAAGTTGAATAATGAATGGCTAAAATGTTGCCTTTTAATACTTTTTTAATAAATAAATTAATATATTTCATTTCAACGGTTAAGATCAATTTAAATTCATGGATTATCACCAAAATGCTAATAACAGATTAGGATTTTTTCAATCCGTCACAAAACCATTAACCATCGGATCGGTTAAAAATAGCGGATTGGACCTGATCAGTTTTACAGATCAACGGATTTTTTATACACCCATAATAAATTCTACCATAAAGTAAATACAACTAGGGATGGTGATTATGAATGATGAAGAATTTGTTGGACACCACCCGTTTTGCCCATAAACCTCAACGGCTCTTTAGAGATAACAACAAAACTAATCTCCTTGATTATGCATGCATGTTGTACTAATTTGGAGCAGCTTCTCTAGCATTAATGGTAAAATCCATTCCTCATTGAAATGTTATTTTTATGTTATCAAGATCTGATTGACATATATAGTAAATCATTCATAAAAGGGGTTGTGTAAGAAATAATCTAGCAATAGCTCAGTTTGTTTGAGCTTTGGTTTTGCTCTTTAAGGTCCAAAGTTTGACTTCCGCTCTTTGCATTATTCAGGTACTGTGTATGTGGCCATCTATGTGCTCCTTAGAGAATAGTTCTTACTCATCAAAATCGGACAACTCTTGGGTCCGAAGGTTAGACTAGCGAGGGATACCCTATATTATAAAAAAAATTTTAAAAAATCATCTAGCCATGATCAGTAACCTCACGGCACTCTCTCCAGATTATGGACAGGCAGGTCTTTCAGAATTCACATATATATATAGCCCCACTATGGATTTACTAGAAATCAGGCAATTCTTTTTAGCTCTGTCTTCAGGACTTCGACTCACATCAAGGGCAACAAATCCTAACTTGACCCACTAACTCATTTCACAACCAATACAGAAATTCACGATTCCGGTTGGCATTTCTACTTCAATTAAAAGTAAAGAAGTTGCATTTTGGTCGAGTACATTCTTGTTATTTAACCCATCGTTTAGACTTGCGACTGCTCAACTTTTACTAATTGTGCCATCCGTTGCCTGCCCAACTTAAAACTAGCTAATATCTGCTTTTTGCCAAATTGGAATTCATGCTCACGCACTTCATTACTCATAACATGGATCCATGGACTAAACCTACATGTTAATTAAAGTTTAAATTTGTTCTATATTTTTTTTTATCCTTGTGATCTTTGACTGAACAAAACTGATCTCCAGTTGACCCCAATAAAACCAGACAAAAAAGAGGACAAAGTAAATTTAGAGTGGATTTAAACACAAGACCCGTAAAACAATGACCTTGAAAGCAAACCCAAACCCCATTCTACTTCACCAAGGCACTAACACTCTACACCTTATTGTAGAGCCCACTTGGCAGACAAACATGGGGTTAGAGCTGAAGGATTAAAAGACTTGGTCGTGACCTACCTATCTATAAAAAATAGGTTTCACTTGATCACACTAACCTCTTAATCAATGGTCCACGGTTCTCCAAATTAAAAATGGATGTACAGCCAATCCAATGAAGCAGTATATCCAAATGATTGCAAACTCATGGGTTTAATATAATCCAGCAGGTCCCCTATGTGTGACCCATTTACATGGATGATCACGTATACCCCCACATGGGGTGCAAGTGTTGCAAGTGCTACAAATTGCCAACTTATATCTTTTAACACCGTTATTAAATGCCTACAACTCTATACCATCTACATTGACCTCCGTTTATAAATGCCTACAACTCTGTAGCATCTACAGGCCCAAACCCACTGCCACCCATTTCTGGGCCACTCTTTCCTGTGTCTCAAACAAACACCACAAATTCATATATCTACTCCTTTTCAACATCACATCCACAGTCCACACACACCAGAAACCAATAAACCAATCTATCTTCTCTCTCACTCTTCTTCCTCCTCAACTCATTGCACTCCATTTTATTTCACTCCAAACAAAGTGAAGAAAAGTAGAGGAAAGGAAAGGAAGGAAAAGAAAAGAAAGGAAAGTAAAGGAAAGGAACTTGTTTTCTCACCACTTTCACTTCTCAAAGCTATCTTTCTCTCTCTTCATGGCTTCTGCAGCAGCACCCAGCTCCCTCTCTCTCCTCCAATCCTCCTCCTCCACCTCCTCTTGTCGCCACCGCTCGTCGACCCATGTCGCCACCCCCCGCCGCCTCCACGCCGGCGGCCTCCGATCGGCCCCTCTCCGCGGCATCGGCTTCTCCGCCGCTGCCTCCGACCCAATCCTGGCCCTCCACGTGGCCGCCAGGGCGGGGCCCGGCGAGGGGCGGGGCCCGCGTGGGGTGGTGTCGATGGCGAAGAAGAGCGTGGGCGATCTGACGGCGGCGGATTTGAAGGGGAAGAAGGTGTTCGTGAGGGCTGATCTGAATGTGCCGTTGGATGAGAATCAGAAGATCACAGATGATACCAGGATCAGAGCTGCAGTACCCACCATCAAGCATTTGATCGGAAATGGGGCTAAGGTCATCCTCTCCAGCCATTTGGTGAGACCCCAGAGATTCTTCTCTCTCTCTCTCTCTTCTTTATATTTAATTTGCACATACTTTTCTTTTATATGTGAGAGGGTTGTATGTATGGATTATGAATTATTGAGCTGGGTTTTGATTTGTTTAGTTTGTTGATTATTTGTTATGGGTTTTTTTTCAATTGGGAAAAATTTATTGGTTTTGGTTTTCTAATTTTTTTTTACCTTCATTTTTGGATATGGGTATCAATTGGGTTAGCAGATTCTTGCTTTTGATGATTTATATTTTTCTGAATGGGAGTGTGATAGCATAAAACCCTTGCAAGAAATTGGAAAGCTATGAGCTAAAATTTTAAAAAAATAAAAATAAAAAAGAAATTCAGTAATTTGATCTACTGTTAAAAAAATCCCATATTTATATCTTTAAGGAATTCTGAGAAAGGAAGAGAGGAGGATGAAAAACTCAAATAGTTCAAAGGAAAGAAAAAAAAGTTGATAAAAAACAGTCCTAGTGGGAGTAAGGAAAAATTAGAAAAAGTGGTAATCAAGTAAAAAAGATCAAATAAGTGCAAGAGAAAAAATAGCACAAATACCTTTTCTTTAGGCCATCATCATAGTTAATTGAATCTTTGTGAATAACATATTTATTAGAAAGTAGTAAAAATTAGATAGAGGCCATCACCATATTAAATGAGATCCTTGTGAACAAACTATTTGCTGGAGATTTTTGGGGCCAAAATCACTTCTCCATCCACAATGGACCAAAAGCCTTTAGTTCTTGCCTAATGAAGTGTACTTTTATCGAGAAAGAATTGGAATAAAAAAGGATTTTCATGCAAGAAAAAAATCGAATGAATTTGAATGAAGACGGTTTTGATATAGGTCCAAATGTTGACCAATCATTTCATGGGGTTTTGCTTGGGTACAGTAACCAAACTGACTAGTTTCGGCCAATTTAGTGGAAATGAATTGAGTTTTACCACTATAGTCCATTGAAATGATGTGTGTTATCAATATTGGCCTAGTGAAATGTGAGGAATGATGTGGGCATTGAATGTGAAATAAAATTTTAATTATAGATAAGAACTCGTGGCATAGTGGAAAGTGCTCACTCTTGCAATCTTGAAGTTGTCAGTTCAAGTCACACCATCAATCCCAAAAAAAAAGGGTGATGTGAGAAAGTTGTCAGTGGTAATTTTTGGTGATCCATGAATTCTGTGGGGATATGTGAGAGGAATGATGTGGACACATGAGATGTAAAGTTGCTGGCAGGTCTATTTCAAATGGTCCATGAATGATGGGGGTATATATTTGGCACTAGGTTACTGAGAAAATTTCTACTTCTATTGGTCCACAACTATAATTCCTCAACCATGTGTCATGTCTCGGCATGTGTCAGTCCCAAGCTCGTAAAAGGGTATGGTCAGCATTAGAGACGGTCTTGAAACTAGTTTTGAGTCACTTTTGGTATAGCCAGTCGAGTCTTGGTTGAGTTCTGACAATATAACTAAGTATTTTGAAAAGCATTTTGAGTTCAGAATAGAAGTTTTTGTATTTGTTTTTTTTAATGGGCGTGGACACAAAATCTTCTCAAAATTGAGTTGTTTGAGTTTTGAATTACGGTTAATAAAATTTTAAACGAAAGTTGAATATGAATTCTCATTCTTTTCTTCCTTTTTAGGGCCGCCCTAAAGGCGTTACACCAAAATTTAGCTTGGCTCCTCTTGTGCCTAGGCTGTCTGAACTCCTTGGTATTGCGGTATGCATCCTTCTGCAAATGCCACCCAACTTATGCATGCTTTAATATAGTAATTTTGAACAATGTTTTGCTTCCTTTAATCCTTTGCAATTACAATACAGGTTGTGAAAGCTGATGATTGTATCGGTCCAGAAGTAGAAAAAATGGTGGCTGCGCTCCCCAATGGAGGTGTTATTCTTCTTGAGAATGTGAGGTTTTATAAGGAGGAAGAGAAGAATGAACCAGAGTTCGCCAAGAAGCTTGCTTCCCTTGCTGACTTGTATGTGAATGATGCATTTGGTACTGCACACAGAGCACATGCATCAACAGAGGGGGTTACAAAGTTCTTGAAGCCTTCTGTTGCTGGCTTCCTCCTGCAGAAGGTAGAATTGTGTTCTTGTCGTCATCATGTAATGAGTAATTGTCACTAAAAGGATCAACCACATCTGTCTGTTCTCCATGTAGGTTACTTGTGTAATGGTTGGAGAGTCTCAGTCAACAGTTTTCATCATTCTGATGATGAACTCTACCTCGAACCATTGTTTTTCTTATATGCTTTAACTAATTTCATTTCTTCAGAATTTTGTTGATTTTATTTTCCATTTCTAGTGGCTTTTCATGATGCCTGTTGAGTGTTTGAATTTTTAACACCTGAATTTGTTTGGTTGTTTCAGGAGCTTGATTATCTTGTTGGGGCTGTTTCAACTCCCAAGAGGCCATTTGCAGCCATTGTTGGTGGCTCAAAGGTATCATCGAAGATTGGAGTGATTGAATCACTGCTCGAGAAAGTTGATATCCTTCTTCTTGGGGGAGGTATGATCTTCACATTCTACAAGGCGCAAGGCCTGGCTGTAGGATCATCCCTTGTTGAGGAAGACAAACTTGACCTTGCAACCACACTTCTTGAGAAAGCCAAGTCAAAAGGGGTGTCTCTTTTGTTGCCCACTGACGTTGTTATTGCTGACAAGTTTGCTCCTGATGCAAACAGCAAGGTTTGTTGCTTAGGCACACACTAGTTTATAATTTTTTTTGTTGCAATTTCAGTCCGCTTGGATATCTGCTGTCAGCAAGTTGGATGTTGATGGGCAATATCACTTCTCACCTTATTGAAAAACGGACAGAATATTCTGATGCAACAGCTTGGCAGACCATCCAATTCACAATTTCTACAGAAGGGATTAATAGTCCCTCTTCTCTAATCCATGGATGTCTATCCAGGCTTGTCTATCCAGTCTTGTGTTTATGGTGTGTTTATGGAAATCCGAACAGGCTCTTAGATGTAAGTGATAAACTTTGTTGTTGATCAGTCTTTATGTTGAGTTTCGCTGGTTGAGTTTCCAGTTTTGAAAACGTAAATTAAATGTATATAGCTTAGGAAAAATACCCATCTTATCATTTTTTGCACTCATGGTGATTTAGTTTAACAGTTACTTGCACTTGTGCAAACTTGATTGGCCTTTGTTGGATTGACTTTCTAGTTTGAACACTTCTGATATTAGTTTATTCATTAAGGAAACTATCTGGTGTTTTGCAGGTTGTACCATCATCTGGTATCCCAGATGGTTGGATGGGATTGGATATTGGACCTGAGTCTGTGAAAACATTCAGTGATGCGTTGGAGACTACCAAGACGGTTATTTGGAATGGGCCTATGGGAGTTTTCGAATTTGACAAGTTTGCAGTTGGAACAGAGGTATGCACATTCATTCATTTATACATAGCCTCTCTCTTTCTCTCTCTCGATACATACATACAAATATAGTCAATTACATAATCCAGCATCATGGAGATACACTACACAATTACTATCATCATATATCAGTCAATTTTCGGTTTATGCTTATATATTTTGCTGTCCCTCTGGTGCATTTGAGGTGCCTTGTTCACTGTTCCAGACCATCTGGATGTCCCAAATTTTCATAGATTGGAAGATGGTGTGGCCTTAAGATCAATGGTTAAGACAAGTGGCAATGGCCATATAGACATGTAACATCCTGCTCCATGATGCCCAGATACGGCATGGATTTGGTAAGGACACGCTATATACACGGTAGGGACACAGATTTTACATGTAAAAAGTAATGTATCGGATACGATACGACATAATAGGTTGCCCATCCTGAAGTATCCGTGCATCATAGATCCTGGTTAGTCAAACAAGTGGTTCATTAGCAGAGTCAAGACCACAACATAGTTGCATTATTGCATATGATTATGTTTGGGATTCATATCCTCCATGCCTATATGGGGTTAGTGATAGGGTTGTACTTTCCGATTGTTCTATTCAAGATTAGACAATGGATTTAAAATTGTTCATGGAACTTACAATTTATGCATTTGATTGTTTCTCCTGTTGTGCAACATTATGATTTTGTTCAGCAAGCCAGGCTAACCCTCTCCAAATGCAGGCAATTGCGAAGAAGCTAGCAGAACTCAGTGGAAAAGGGGTGACAACAATCATTGGAGGTGGTGACTCTGTTGCTGCTGTTGAGAAAGTAGGAGTCGCCAGCGTGATGAGCCACATCTCGACAGGGGGTGGTGCCAGCTTGGAGTTGTTGGAAGGCAAGGAGCTTCCTGGAGTTCTCGCTCTGGATGAAGCTGTACCGGTTGCCGTCTAATGGCAGAGTTTTTCTCTTCTTTAATTATTCTTCCCTTTCTGGGTCAATGTTCTTTTTGCTAGGGGCTGTACAAGAGAAGTTTTTATGCCTAGGAAAATCAAGGGTTCATGTTGTAGGGGAATTTGTTTGAATAAGATGACACTTCCCTTCTAACTTGTTATATTTGAATGGATTTAAGACCTAATGAATCGTAAAGGCCCCAAGCCTACTTTGTATTGAATTCCTAGGAACTCATAGCAAAGTTGGATCTAATGAAGGAGCACCAAAAAGGAGAGGTGTGAAGACTGAAGGATGATGGAGAGATTTTGTTTGGAACCTCACTTTCCTGATGCTTGATCTATTACGGTGAAGGTGAACTAACTAATCATTTTGTATCCAAGGGGAGAACATGTTATGGCATTCTGTGAGTCTTCGCTTCTACTCTTCTCAATTTTAGGCCCTTTGTTAGGAAGGCATTGATTTCAATTCCTAGGAATTCAATATGGATCAAACAAAAAAGACCCTGCTGTCAAATAATATACCAAATAAAAGAACACAATGGTCCCTGAGATGTAAATTCTCAAGCTTTGTTGTTGTAGCTGGATTCAGCTGAGGGTTGCCTTTGTTATCATCGAAAGTGTATTATTGCAAGAAAAATTGTTTAAGCTCCAAGAAGTGGATGACGCATTTTATTATATTGGGTTCCATTCCGGATTTAGGACACACTACCTATGATTATAAACTTCGGCAATGTTGGACAGAGTGAACGTAGAGAAAAAGAGGCAACCCAACACCCCAGCCAAATATTTACTTTTTAAAGTAATTATGGATGAGGTTTGGAGTCAGCAGTTCAAAAAGGATGATTGAAATATAACTTGAAATTTATATTTGATATTTTGCATTTGATATTTAGACTACCAAATTATGTAATATCCACTATTTTTCTTTTATTTTCTTTGTTGTAGTACTCTATAGATATATATATTAATTTGAATTGATTATCACAAAAGCAAATAAATAAGTGTATATTTATACTTTATAAGTAATTGATTCGTTTTTAAATATTTTAAAATCTTAAAAAAAAAAAAACACATAACTCCCCTGACTCTTCCTTGTTGACTCTGTCCGAGTCAATTTTTTTACATTGAACAAATAGAACCCGAGTCACAACTTTTCCAACATTGGCAGAAAAGCATGATAATATATTGGGATAAAAGCATAAAATTCAAGTCATCCAAACACGTTGCTGATTTCAACTACACTCACTCTAATGCAAACACCTCACAAGCAGCAAATGGCATGCAAGCCACCGCCCACAAACGCAACCGGCACCAAGAAAGCAACTGACCTCGACTCATGGCAGAAAAGTTTCTTCATCGCTTTTACTCCTGGCGTCTCAATTCTCACGCAATTGCATGATCAATATGTAAGGTGTTTGGATGTTTATAAAATAAAGTATTATAAATCTGAAATCACATATAAAATAAAATAATAGAATAACAATAATAATATAATCATTATCATTATCATCATCAAAGCCTTATCCCAACTATTTTGAGGTCGACTACATGAATTCTGTTTCTTCATTCTATTTTATTTTAAGCCAGATCCTTAAATATTAATAATTTAATAATTTAATAATATTATAATATTTTCACTGTTTAGCAGATTTTGAAGAATGCTCAGACTTTAAATTAAGTCATTTCAAATATGGTGTAGGGTATACCTTTCAAAGAAATATTTACCTTTCAAAAAATTAAAAAAGAAGAAGAAGAAGAAGAAGAAGTATGGTGCAGGGTATAGTATATGTTAAGAAATGGTTTCAAGATTAACATTTTATATTATTTATCAGATTAGGATTCGGCAAAGAGCAGTAGAGATTAGACTCTCACTGAGAATAATACACTTTCAATGGAACTAGCGATTAGTGGATGTGGATTTCTTGGTAAAAGCTTGATTGTTTTCGATTTGTGTCTATATAAAGGTAAAGGAGTTGTAAAGTTGAACACACTCCATTTTAGTAGGTAAAACAGATGCGAACAGATATGCAAAGCTTTCCACTCCAGCACCTATGTAAATCTCCTACACACGACGGCTGTGTGTCGGAGTTTCCACATCCAGAACCATCACTACCTCCCTCTGTCATATACGTAGTTGCATAGCTACCACCTCTTTTTTACAGTTAATTTTTTCAGTTTCATATATTCTACAAAACGATTGCCTTAACTAACCACTTTTTTAAAGCTTTTTTTTCACTTTCATATATTTTATAATACAATTGCCTAGACCCACCTTAAATCGGCGACCTATCTCTACTGGCTTCTTTTGTAGCGGCATTTTGTAGCGGATTTTGCAGCCATGGGCAGAGGCGGGTATGGATTCGTAAGGTTTGACCCAAGTCAGGTTTGGAGCAGATTTGTATTTTGGCCGTACATGAAGCAGCAGACTTTGGGGGTTCACCAATCTCATCCCATGATTGCTTCCTGTCTATTATAGACTCTTGGATTGAACAAGGTAGACTTTGCATCCAACTTTGTCCAAATTTAAGAACTGTCTCTTACCACTGCAGTTCTCAACTCAACCTTGGACGGCCACCTTTACCTCGCAGAGGGCCTTGTACCCTTGCCTGAGGTCACTCCACTACCTCTCCGAGGTCTACTACCCCAACCCCATATAGCTAGAATACCAAAAAGAAAAAAACATTATCCAAACTTACTTTTTTATTTTAGTCTAGGTAACGGGCTGGGTCCCTGAATTAATGAAAACTCACACATGCAGGGGCAAACAACTCACACGTGAGCTAATAGAAACTCACATATGTAAGGTCAGGTGTGCGCAAGGTAATAGTAATCCAATCATTTTGGTTTAAGTTGGGTTGAGTTTATTCTCTCTATTCAACCCACCATACCCTCTTTGGTCTCACCTGTGGGCCGACTTAGAAAAATCAAGCTCATAGGGTTTGAAGGGCTTCTCATGATCAACCTCTGAGGAAAAAATTGGTACCGATCCAATTAAGGTACTGGTTTGAGGATTAAAAAGTTATCCTATCAGCATGACTGTCTGACTGGTGTTACATGTCTAATATGATCATTGTTTGTTGTTACTCTTGGCTTTACATAGGGAAAATCAACCCTCCTGGATGCCTCGGGCCCTCTAGACCAATATTGTGATCCGTTCTAAATCATCTAGCCAATAGGCGCAATAAGGAGATACACAGTGATGAAAGAGCACTCCTGATATTATAAATATAATTTGTGTGGTCAATTCCTTGCTTGATAGTTTTACTAACCTTTACTTGTTTACAGATAGGGACCGAAAATTGGAAGAGGACACTCCTAGAGCGAACAGATCCGAGGACATTATGAAATTCTCAAATGCCGCTCATAAGGTAGTAGATGGGAAAGCTTCATTTGGCCATATTGCCATACTTAAGGGATTGTTGTAGAAGCAGGTGCCTGGATTGATTTGAAAGTCTAATCATCCAAGGAATCTGAATGGGGAACAGTTCTCGTAGCTATAAAAATGGCGATGGAAAATGGGCAGCTATAAACAAGACGCTGGAAAATGGTTAGGAAAGGATCAATGTGCCCATGAATGCTAAAGAGGTGGTTCAGGCCCTTAATGGCAGACTTTTATTGGCCAATCAACCCAATTATTGCTGATATCAAGTTGCTTCCTTTGAATTTTGATCATATTGAGTTCTCTTTTATTCTTAAAAGTTCTTAAATCAGCAACCCATTCGTTGGCTAAGTTTTGTCACTCCAATGTAAAAGGGCGTTGTTTTCAGGAGATGGTAGGGGACAGTTGCCGGTCTTTTGTGTGTGTGTGCGTGTGTGTGTGTGTGTTTTCTGAATAATGAAATGCCCTTTACGGGAAAAAAACATATTAGGCAAGATTGGGAAGTCCGCATGTGGACAATCCCACAGAAAGAAATTTCCCATGAAACAAAATGGGTAAAGAGTGCCACTTCCGTAATTAATGAGTTCCATCCTTTCGAGAAGCTAACACCTGAGCCTAAACAATTGTAATTCTTCTGTTTGGTGAAACATTATCCTTCCTCTCACGGACTTGCATGAGGTAACCATTTTACCACCAGCTGGACACCCCATTACAAATCCAACTTATTCCAGCCACTAATCTCATTGAATTAGTATTCACCCTATTTTAACACTGATTTGAGTAACAATTACCATCAGATTAAATTTCATGAATTCATGGGGGGTTAGATTTGTCACGAAATATCCAACGCGGCAGTAGAGATTACCTCGCACGTAAGTGAGGGAGAGGGACCTCTTAGCAGATATTTAACCTATTATTCCATTCAACAAAGCTTCCATCATTCAAATTCTCTTTAACCATCTCAGCCCCATTACATTTTTTTCCTTTTTTTTTTTGGTGGGAACACCAACTACTCTTTGGTCAAGGAGATAAAAAAAGCTGACCATGGTGAATGGATCATCTCCTCAACAATCAGTTCAATGGCTCAGTAAGTTGAAACTGATCACACCAACTGCTTCTAAGATTCTTTACTACAATTGCAACTATGTAGACAACACCACCTCGATAGAGACATGGGCTAGCAGGGAAACACAAGCAGCGAAGTTCAAGCAAGATGTTGGGAAACAAAGAACAAAAATGGAGAGGCACAATAATGCTTCAACTCAATCTACAGAAGATGCAAGAAAAAACATAAGGTTCTTACAAAAGCCCCTTGCAGACAAGCTTTTGGGTTGGTTAACGACACCCTTGAAATAAATAGATGCATTTTTACTCCTTTGAAGTTATGACCAGCAAACCCAAGGCACCGATAAGTACGTACTGCAAGAATGAATGGCAGACATTAGAATCTAGTAAACGAAAGGCTTGCTCCACCAGACTTCCACTTGACCAAACAAATTGAAAACAGTTCAGAAATAGTTCTCTGACAACCTCATATTATCTTACAAGAAATTAAAATCATATATCTAAAAATAATTTAAAGATTGCACATTGCAACTTAATGAAAATCATTCATCTTCCACATAAAAACTTGTGGTGCTGAAGGTAGATTTGGTAAATATCAAACTGTTTGAATATTTAAGCAGAATAGACTGACATTCATTGGAGTTGCAAGTGACCTGCAAATCAAATTATTTGGTATAACAGGATGCCTTTTTTATTTTAAATATTAGGGTTAGAACTGATTTGAACGGTGAGCATGGTGGGCCCCCACCCATCACCAATCCAAACCATGTACCAAACAAGGACCCCCTTATAGTCACCAATCCCGGGGTTTGGCACTTATGTGAAAGGACTAGATTGTTGGATGAAGGGACATTTATTTATTTATTTATTTTTAATATGAAACCATTAAACTTTTGGGCAAATTAGGGGTATGAGATTGGGGTCAAACTTGATACCTAGGGTGCTCCCACATGGATCTTTCCATCCCCCGGCCCATCCTCATATGGGGCCCACATTGGGCCTCATAGCTGGTTCGCACGCATGGTTCACACCAAATAAAACCCTTTTTTCTTATTTTTTTGCTCCAACAAAATATTAGACATACTTGTTTGGAGCATAAGTTAGAAAAGTATAGGTGCGGTTGCATTCAAATCTCTCCACATTTATGGAATATAAAGACATCAAGGTCCCTTTTTTATAGGCGTACAGTCAGATATCAACTAAGGAGCATCATTATCATCCTCTTTTCTCCTTCTTTATTTCATTTCATTTCTGCAATATCAACAAATAGCACGAGTTCTCAAGTAGGCAAACCTTGATTATAGGTTTTTCGGTCATGATAATGGTCACCCAGCCAACATATGGTAAAAACCTGAGAAGAAATATCCAAAGTTACTACTAAGAAGGGAAAATAAATTGAGCAAAAAGGTTAAGCATAAACACAACCACAATTAAGGACAATTCTAACTAAATAACAAATTCTTCGCATTGATGTCAATTTACAATAACAATAAAAAGCTGAACTAAAGTTGACCTTCAGAGTTCTTACCCAACAGCCCTCCCCATTATGTGATTCTTTTGAAGCCAAAGTTGGCCATGAGCATATAAAAGCCTGTCATCTCCAAAATTATTATCACCTGAAATAGAGAAATAAGCATCAAATGATTGAGGTGATCGTTGCTTTAGAAAAGGAACATAAGCCACCCAACTGAACCATCTCAGCCAATATATATCATATAGGCGTGTGTTTCCCATCTTGTCGTTTGGATGTTCTGCTCTTTGGCATCAAAATATATTACCTTTTGTGAGAACATCAACCTCTCCAGTGTCCTGTCTCTCGTGAACCTATAACCAAAAACAACTTTCATGATTAGGATGAAAAAGAAAGTGAGAAAGTGAGAGTGTGGGAGAGGATAATATAATGTCCGACAAGGAAATCCTGCCATTAAATTACAAGATGGTATCAAAAATGCCTGGTAAGAAGAAAAAAAAAAGGCAAAACAGAAAGAACAGTGAACAAACACAGATGAATAAAATGGGCCTCTACCACCCATAGGCAAGTATTATAAGTTAACAGCAACTTTTTTAATAAATGACTTGATTATAGAGGAAAATCATTACAGATTTCTTTAACCTTTTACAATTTTGTTTCTAAGTTCTAGCTTCCACAAAATATGCCACATCAACCACTATAGAGTCTTTGATACTCCCCAAAGGTCTGGGGACCATGGTTCACAAAAATCATAGCCGCGACTCGCGATGGGCATAACAGTGAATCTTAAACATTGAAAACACAGTAATACACTATGGTTCACACTGCAGCGAGCCATTGCACATAAATGTTTTCCTCTAAAAAAAATCTGAAAATATATCCAAATTCTAAAGATATCCAAAAATGCTATAATCCAATATACTTATTTCCATCAGGCACAAAAACAAGCAATTTAATGGCCCACAAAATTTGAACATCATGTAACTCTATTTTGTAGAAAGGAAAAAATATATATTGAATTTGTTCAAATATAATGACTTAGTGAAATATATTTGCCAAAAAGATATTGAAAAATTAATATAAAATCCCAAATAGAGAGAGAGAGAGAGAGAGAGAGAGAGAGAGAGTGCGCATCTGGCAATACAAGCCAATACAAATAGATATGCCTAATATCAGATCCGTTCAGATTGAAACTTGTTACAAAATGTCTGTTACATTACATGATGGCCAATTTTTTTACCATGTTCTGAAATATTAAATTACTGTCATAAGCATTATTTTAATATTTTATCCCAAGTTTAAATGAATGATAGTTTTAAAATGATTCCTCATATTTAACGGTAATTAATATTTTACCCCAAGTTCAAATGAATTATAGTTTTAAAATGATTCCTCATATTTAACGGTAATTAATATTTTATCCCAAGTTCAAATGAATTATAGTTTTAAAATGATTCCTCATCTTTAATGGTAATTATCATTAATTATATTAACAACTAAACCATGACACTTGCACCTTAGAATTGGGCTTGTTTTGCACATCACCTCACCAGGTAAAGGTGTTTTACCTGCAGGAAAGATTATGCAAGCCAATATCCTGGCACTCACACTTGTTTTCCCGCTTCTTTTAAATGATTATGATCTACTTATGTTTCATGAGAACAAAAAACTTCTGAATCAATTAATACTTAACAAAAATAAATCATGAAAAGAGATTGGCTAAAAGCAGTTACCTTAATTACCCGATGCACAATTGGAATCTCACGTCCCTGAAACATTTAAGTGGACAAGATGGATTAGGAAACAGATGTGCAGGACAGATGGACTCTATATTGATGGGAAGGCTCCAATGACGATGACATATATAGGTATTCACAAAGAAGCAAAAGAAAAGGGGGAAAACACACACAAAAGCAATTATAAGAATAAACACACATGCAAAAAATTACTCCAAAGAAGGAGAAACATTACTCTGTTTTTACATAATTCAAGATCATGAAGATAAACAGCAATTAGACATGGAAAATATAAAAAATTATATGTTCTGTTTACATTAAAGATCAAAGTTTTACACAAAAATGGTGATAATACTTTATAGCTCCAAGAACAAAAACAGAAGAAAGACCTACCTGAAGGACAAATTATTCTCATTTGCAGGAACTGGAAAATCAGCATATCGGAGGACATTTTGGTTCAGTCAATTCTCAGGAAGCTTTCAGGGATGACCCAGGGAGCCACAAGGGGACCCTTTTTTATGCAGTCCATGATGCTGCCAGTGGTATATAGCTGTATATAGTTTTGAGGTCCAAGTGGTTTGCTGAGTTGGTTTTGTATAAGTTTAGTCTAGATGACTGTTCTGTTTTTTTTTTTTTTTTTCTTGTGGTTGTATGCTTGTATGCTTTTGTTTGTGTTTAATGAAATACTCTCCTTGCTTGCCAAGAAAAAAAAAAAGAAGAAGACAAAGAAGAAGAAGAACAAGAAGAAGTAGAAGAAGAAGAAGAAGAAGAAAAACAACTATTATCTAATTACCTCCATCAGTGCTACTATGCAAAAGCAATTTATATGCTCTGGTGAAAGAAAAACTTAACCTACATTTGCTTTATATAACCATATTTTCAGATGGCATGGATTTTCATGAATTAAAAAATGCAGTAACCCCTAACTGATACAACATCCACTCTTTGACTTGAGTTTTCACTCGTAAATAACCTATGATGTGACAGTCAGATTCTTACCTATATGGTTTTAGTGTCCAAAAACCCTTTCATGTAAACCAAAATACAAGTATGCCAGCATACCATTCATCCTGCTGAGCTATGAAACTTGTAAGCCATATATACTCTCAAGACTTAATAAATATGGAATACTGGACTGGAGTAAGCTATGATTTAGTACCAAATTATACAATGAGTGAAGAAAAAACTGAAATGGGAGTAATGGAGTCTTAACTAGGATGAAGAAAAATGGAGAATTAGGAGCTTTGATAGGCAAAACTAACATTAATTGGATCGCCAAATTGTTTTAAAAAATTTAGTATAAGAAATGGGGTATAAGAAATGTGGTCCCTTTTCTACAACAAAGGAGATGTTGAAAACTGTTCAAAATAAGAAGCTACCAAACTTGTGAGCCACGACCTATGGAGTAGAATGTTAGCCAATCAAGAAGCAACATATGCAACAAAATGGATATAACAGAGACGAGAATGGTGAAGTAGGATGTGTGGTAAAAATAAGAAGGATAAATTAAAATGAGCGCTTTCGAAAGCATTTAGGGGTAGCATCAATAGGAGATAAAATTGGAAAAACCTGTTAAACATGGTTTGGGCATGCCTAATGCATGCAAGCAACGGCACCGGTAAGGAAAAGTTTAGCTATGAAGGTTGAAGGCCCACCGAGGGGTAGGGGCAAGCCGAAGAGGATATAGATTGAGGTAATAAAGACAGATCTGAAGAAGTGCTCAAGATATATAAGAATGTAGAGATAAATTCCATATTGCTAACCCCAGCATAGTTTGAACAAGGCTTTGATGATGATGATGACTACGCTCGTGAGACATATTTTTTCTTTCAAGATTACTGTGTGGAATATGAAAGTAAACTAAACTATGATTTAGAACCAAATCAAGGTATCACTAGAGAAATGCCTAAAACGGGAGTAAAGATGGCCTTTAGCTAGGATGAAGAAAAAAGAAGCACCACATCTAATGGGAGAAACTAAGACTGATCTAGTCGCCAAACTGTAAAACAAGAATTTTGGCATAGATCCCAATGAACAAGCAATGTGGTTCCTCCATAAATGAACAACGGAGATATTTAAAACTGCACAAAATACAAAGCTACAAAACTTGCCACGTAACAAAAGGCTTTAGGAAAGAGTAACAGATCAAAGCCAATAATAAGAATCAAATGTTTTGGAAAACAGCTCAGTTAACGACAGGTTAACCTACCATGGAAGCTATTTTCCTATTAAGACATCTCACTAAAAAGTTAAGATAGTCATAGGAGAAAAAATTTACATTTAGTTTTCATTCATTTCGAGGAGGTAGTCATAGGAGAAAAAATTGACATTTAGTTTTCATTCATTTCGAGGAGGCATACAATAAGGTGGCTGTTATTTGGAGAGCCTAGAAGAAAAAGTGCACCCAATAGGTATATTAGGCATGTTCATGAGCCTCGTCGGGCTGGCCCGAGGCATATGTAGGTCTCATCCGCCTTTACAAACACAGGCCCATATCAAGCCCACGCCCTACATGGGTTGAAAGTGCATGGCCCCAGCATGGCCCACATCAAATTGCGAGGCCCAAGCCCACCCTTTTACTTAGTCGGGCTAGGCCAGGCTTCTATACTCTGTGCCTTGCGATCTAATCAATTTCATGTATGGAAAAGGAAATCCTAAATTGGTCCTTGATAGGCATGATTGTTGTTCCATCTATACATAACTTGCAATCTCTATTTTTATTGGCAAAAATAAAAATTAATTAATAGGAAATAAGATACAACTCAAGAAAAGCATATATAAAAAACCTCTCATGTGTAAAAACAATATAAGAGAAATATACCAATGACCCACCAACAACTACAGTATAGAAGCACTTAGACTACATGACCAATCAAACGATTCAAAGCCCCGTTTAGCTGGACAATCCGCCATTCCATTTGCAGAACTACCAATATGTTGAAATGAGACCTATAGGTTGGATACTGTATAACTGATTTTAATGAATAAGAATTCCATTTTCCAAGGCCCTCTCTAAGATTTCACCCAAGATATGGCATTTGTTGAATCACTCTCCAAAATTAGATCACGATGACATAAGGCATGATAAATACGTAGAGCTTCCAAAATGGAAGGAACTTCAGCTTCATTAGTCTTTGACCCCAACATGCTTAGAGAACAAATACAAAACTTCCCTTTGTGATTTCTAAGTACACCTCCAATGCCTGCTAACCGTGGTTTCCCACTTAAACAATAACACTAATGAGCCTAAAAGGCACCAACTGACACCACATTCTTTGAGAAGTATCCTCAAATAAACAAAGCAACTTCATAATGAATGAGAAATGATCTATTAACTCCATCTACTACCTACAAAGGCAACACATGTCTGAAATATTATAAGACAACAACCCTCTTCTTCTTAAGAAATCCACTATTGAGATCTTGCTAGCCACAACCAAACAAAAGAAAGCCTCTACTTTGGGTGGGCCAAGACCCAAGCAAACAAAGTGACCACGAGCTCTTCAAGGAGGCATGATCAAGTACAAAGTGACCCATCAGACTAAATTGCTCATGATTAGAGTGGGCACTAGACGGAGTGACCCATCAAACTAAATCGCTCATGACATAGACGGCATGCATTAATTGGCTAACCCTACACATAAAGATTTCCAATTTTTGACATTCATTAAAAAACAAAAGGAGTGAGACAGCAGTTTTTAAACTTAATTTTGAAGCCCCATTGGCCGTTAGCAATACAAAGATGTCATCTCAGCCATTCACTATGATTTACGATGAAGAAATCAAAATCCCCAATAAGGAGAAATGTCAAAGAATCAACATCATAAATACATTTATTTGTCATCGATCGTCTTAGATAAAGAAATAAACAGTAAACAGAAATTGTATCAACTGCATTTTACTAAGAGAAGTAACTAACACGAGAACAACCAATGTGAACGATGTAAATTCTTGCAAGAAATAGTAACAATTGAATTTTATTAAGAGAAGTAAATTCTAGCAAGAAGAAGAAGATGTTGGTAGCATCTCAGAAAGGATCTTGGCACGTTTGATGACGGAAATTAATTCTTCTTTATCTTCTTCTTTATCAAGTGGATATGAAGTTTAATTTATTTGCACCTTCAAGCGGGTATGAGTTGGGCGACACTTTGTCGTTTGATGAGCTTGATCATTGTTTTGATCCGGCCCTATTCTTGAATATGAATAAGCAAAGAGCAAAAGGAGAACCGCATGGGTATGGGTCCGTTCCAAATCTCTTCTTTTCATCATCTTCTTATGAGTGTGGGCTTGACTTCAATGACAATTATTGGCTTTTAATTGATGTCAATTAATTCTTCAAAGATGAAGAATTGTACGGAGGTGGGATGTGGGTGATTCCGATCAATATTAATGCCCGTTCAAGAAATTTGTACTTTACTGTGTTAGATAATTTCCTTTTTTTTATATATGATTTTAGGCTTTTCTTTGTCTCCTCATTCGTTCACATGTAATTGGTTGTTCTTGTATTAGTTATTTGAGAAATAAAAAAAGGAAATTATCTACACAATAAAGTACAAATTTCTGAAATGGAACCACCCACGTCCCACATCCGTACAAATTCCTCATCTTCAAAGAATTAATTGACATCAATTGACAGCCAATCATCGTCATTGAAGTCGAACCCACACTCATAAGAAGATGATGAAAAGATGGAATTTGGAAAGGACCCACACCCATTAAGTTCCCCTTCTTCTCCTTGTTTATTCATATTCAAGAATTAGGCCAAATCAAAGCAAAGATCAAACTCATCAAACGACAAAGTGTCACCTGACCCATACCTATTTGAAGGTGAAAATAACTTAACTACATATCCACTTGATGACGAAGAAGATAAAGAAGGATTAATGTCCGTCATCAAAAGTGCCAAGAACCTCTCTGAGATACTACCAACATCTTCTTCTTCTTCTTCTTCTTGCAAGAATTTTGCTTCTTCGTTCATATGTAGTTGGTTGTTCTCGCGTTAGTTACTTCTCTTAATAAAATTCAATTGATACAATTTCTGTTTACTATTTATTTCTTTATCTAAAACGATCGATTACAGATAAATGCAAGTATGATGCTGATTCGTTGACATTTCTCCTTATTAGGGATTTTAATTTCATCAAAAAATACAATGAATGGCTGAGATGACATCTCCGTATTGCTAACGGTCAATAGGGCTTCAAAATTAAATTAAAAAACAACTGTAACTCTCACTCCTTATGTTTTTTAATGAATGTCAAAAATTGGAAATCTTGATGTGGAGGGTTAGCCAATTAAATTAATTCATGCCATCTAGGTCATAAGTGATTTAGTTTGATGGGTCACTCTGTCCAATGGCCACTGTGAATGCATAACGTTAGATACCATGGATTTCGTTGACGAGTTTATGACTAGCATTAGGTTAGTAGAAAACGGAAGGAAGAAAAAAGGCTTAAAATGGTTGCAAACATAAAAGTCCAAGACATTTTGGGGTTTGTGAAAAATAAGGGTAAAAAGTTGCCAGAAAATATCCAATCTAGCTATTTGTCCTGATTTGAAATAAAAGTGAAAAACTTAAGTCCTGATTTGAAAAGTAGTTTCTTTTTTTTTTCTTTTTTTCTTTTTTTGTTCTAATTTTATATGTGTTGAAAAGTTAGGTCCTATTTTGAAATTTTTCCAAAGGAGAATTTGAAGATGGATGGTTCGAATTGGCATAGAATGAATGGTCTCCAAATATTAAAACCCTACTCTTTTTTTTATAACTTGTAAGGTTAGTTTCCCATTTGAACGAGAACTATATTCCATTTATGAAACGAATATTTATAGAGATTTTGCAAGGAAACTTCCTTCTTTGGTAGAATTCTACGGAAACTAGGCTCAAAGTTAAATTTTGAAACTGTTACTTGTGGCCCATGGCCATCTACCCATGTTACGGGTGCCACTAGATGGAAGAGGAGTATACAAAGAATCAAGTTCGATATTTCATCAACTTTGGCTAATAACCCAATCTCCCATTCTAAGGAATGCAATTTTTTACTGATCACCAAAACTAGAAAATTACAGCCCATATACTCGACAACCTATACCAACGGGCTCTTTTTGGAAAGCATCCCCATACTTTGACACTATTATTCTTTTCCACAATGCATCTTTCTCCTCCCCATACCTCCACCACCATTGAGCTAGTAACAACCATTTTTTTTTTTAATTGTAAGTACCCCAAACCCAATCCCCCCGCCACTTTCAACTTTATCACTTCACACCACTTCACTGAGTGCATCTTTCTTCTTCACAAATCACAGCTGCCACCCCATAAAAAAAAAATTCTGAATCCAATCCGACTTCTTAACAATTGCCCTTACCATCTCATAAAGTGAGACGTAATATACTGATAAGCTGGATAAAGATGCTTTGATCAAACCGATTCTTCCCCCAAAGGAGACATATTGCCTCTTCCAACAAGATAGCTTCATTTCAAACTTTTCTATAACCGGATCCCACATTGAAACCAACTGGGGAATCACTCTTATAAGTAAGCCAAGATACTAAAAGAGGAAGACTACCTTTTCTACAATGCAATATGTCCGCCAATAATTATATGCTAACTTCCGAACAGCCCACCCCCACCACCCCCACCAAGAAGCTTTTTGATAAGTTAATCTTCAATCCTGACACAACTTGAAAACATCCTAGAATTTGTTTCAAGGTTGTAATTTCATCCCAATTTGTAGAAGAGAGGATCATCTCTGATGCAGGACCCTAAACAACTAATGAATGATATGCAAGGAGAGAGATCAAATCAAGATAATATGCACACTAAATCACATAGATTGGCACCAGCACAAAGCAATATTAATTTCAGCAATAGGTATTTAGTTTGATTCGTCATACAAATCGGTCCCGCGAATGTTTTCCCCAAATCAGGAGATGGATCTTGCGGAAGAGGAACTGCCAACTATTCTAGGGATTTTTAAATCAGCCAAATTTCAGATCTGAAAGTTGTAAATTCAGATCTGAATGTGGAAATTCAGCAGTTGGTTACTAACAGTACTGATCTAGGGTTCAAATTAATATTCAGATCTGTCCAAACTTGGTTTAGGTTCAGATCCACAGGCTGTTTGGACTGTATTTCTTGAGGTTTCAGACCTGGTTGTAAGGCTTATGATGTCCAAAATTCAGATCTGGGACTGTTAGGATGACTTCTCTTCTTAACCCATGATTGGGCGGGTTTTAGAAGAAGAGAGGAAGGGTTTCTTGGACTGAAAGGCTGGATGTTCTTTACCAAAAGAAAAGAAGGAGGAAGAATACCTTAGAGAAGATGATTTACTTGGCCTCACGCCCAACTCCCCAATTAGGGCGAGGAAGATCCAAAATCTCTCAAGAAGACTTGAGAAGTTTTCAGCAAGAAGAGAGTTCTTTCATTCATCAATAATGGCTTCTCCAAGATGGAGTTACATATTAAAAGAAGAGAAAACTTAGCCCTAATCAACCAACGGCTGAGATTTAAAGATCTAACTTCTACTTAAGACAAAAGACACAAAATAAATAAAATAAAAAAGGAAAAACAAAGTGGCCGAATGGGGGAGAACTTGCACATGGGAAAACGTGCACAAGTCCCCCCTTGCACGCATTCCCATGTAGTCTTTTAAGTTGTGGCCCCCCCTCTCAAAGCATTGAAATAAAACTACAAATATTGGGACCCCCTTTTATTACATAACTTAACTAAAACAACTTGGGGCCCTTATTAAAATTAAAACATCATTAAAACAAAAATAACTCTTCTCCCTTGGCACATCCCAAGGTGGGGCCTTCTATTTGCATGCCTTGGGAACCCTCCAACAATGGATCTTCATCGATGCTATGATCCAACGGTGGAGCTTGTAATCCAAGATGAATTAACCCCATAAAAGGATAATCCATCCAAATTGGGGCCAAGTTACGCGCTTTCCTTCTTGACTTGATGCCCCCATCAATCTCATTTGCAAATTGAAGATATGTAACACCGCCCGCCCACCCCCCCTCCCCTCGTCGTCTCTCCCTGTGCGAGCTTCGAAACCTCTGATCAAACCAATGACTTTTGCCTCCGTTAGAAGAGCTCCCAAAGCTTCTGCCATTATAGAGAATAAGAAAGGAGATAATGGATCACCCTGTTGTAGACTATCTGAAGCTCGAAAAAGCTTTGAAGACGAAGTATTCACCAATACAGAGAATGATGTAGAGGAAATGCACTCTTTAGTCCATCCTCTCCACCTAGCACAAGACCAAATCTGCCCTAAATATAATCTACAAAATTCTGATCGACTTGATCATGAGCATTTTCTAGATAGATCTTGAAAATAGCTCCCTCCTTTTCTTCTTTTTTTCTTGAATCAGTAAATTCCTCAGCAATTAGTATACCATCTAGGATTTGTCTGTTTTGAACAAAAGCCCCCTTGGAAAAGAACTTATAATAAGAGGTAAAACTACTCAACCTGTTGGCCAAAATCTTCAACAATAGTTTGTAAATGCACTCCACCAAACTAATGGGTTTGAAATCCTTCAAAGCCACCAAATTTGGAACATTTGGAATGAGGCACTCATTTTTTCATTAAATAAAAATTTCTCTCTTTGCCTTTTATTATTATGGTTGCATTGAACAATTGTTTCCTCATATGTGAAGAGTCCTTGGGTAGCCAATGGTGATGGTTACAAACGCCCATCCATGGTGAATATGTGAGGACCATGGATTAAAAATTCGGCCAAGTCGACTCGGACTTAGCCATGAGGCCCATGACCAAGTTAGGTCTAGGATGACTCAGACTTGACTTGGCACTTGTTTGCAACATAAACATGAAGTAAAAAAAGGTGAAAAAATTTAAATAGAAGGGGCTTTTGGTAAAATGACTTAAAATAGAGAGGGGAAGAGACAAGTATAACATTTAAAAAAAAAGGTTCAGGGCAGAAGAGGGGGGAGAGAGAGCTCTCTCTCTCTCTCTCTCTCTCTCTCTCTCTCTCTCTCTCTAGTCGGTTGGGGTACTTGGGGCTACGCTAAGGCCTAGGAGTGGGGTTCCTTTTGTATTTTTTTCTATTATTTTTACAATTTTTTTGGCACTGCAGTGGATGGATCCCGACTTAGTTGAGCCCCATGCAACTTGCCTGAGTCAAGAAAGTTGACTTGGACTCAAACTTGGCCGAGTTGGGTCCCGAGTCTCTGTTATTTCAAACCTTGGTGAGGACTCCATCATTGGGTCCCACCATATTCGGTAACAAAGCAAATAAAATCCTTCAATTTTGTCTTCTTTTGACACCCTGAAAGTAGAATTTTCTTTTAATTGTACTAAGTTCAACCAAAGAAAAAAAAACAAGCCAAATAAATTCAATCCTAAAATACAAAAATATATTATATATACAGTGGTTAGCCTTTTTCAATTTTTGCGATCCAATTACCTGAAATTTCTAATCAGTTTCTTTGTTGCTTTCCCTTCCCAATTCATTGTCATTATGAATATGACTTCAACTTTCTAGTAGCTGCCCCTTCCTTGAAAAGCCACACAGAGCACCCATACAACACCCTAACTCAACCCGGATCAGTCCCTTTTCCCTCCTAAACAACACTGCATCATTCTTCCTATCCCTCATATACACCACAAAAGAAATTGCGCTTTCAGTCATTTTCAGAGTAGTAAAAGCTTGTGTATAGTCCCCATGTCGCTTAATTCCTCCTCTTGAGTACTTTTCGTTTCTATGTACATCCTACAAAGTCGACTAAGCTTGAGTGCTAGCATGTTTCAAGTCATCATATATGCTTGTAAAGATTGCTAAATAAAAGAGAAGTGCAAACTAAATCCAGAATTGTGTGAGGGTGATTGCATCGTCAATTCAATTATAGATGTTGGAACGGATTTGGAGATAAATTTGAACTTAAAAGTTTAATAAGAAGACTGGAAGGTTGTGTAATACCCAAGGACTTAGAGATAGTCGGGATTTACCTTGGACACCTTAATTGTCAGACTACATGTCAGCCGTGGTTAAATGTCTGACTTCTATGTCAGCCGTGGAGAACTGTCTGGCTTTACGCCAGCTGTATTAAGGGATTGTCTGACTATGGGTCAGCAGTAGAAGGACTTGATCCTCCGGTACCGCCACGTTGTTGTTAGCTAGTGAGTCACCGTATGTGCACTTATACATCTTGAGGTACCTATGTGTGGTCTTGTGCTTGTGATACATGATCCCGTGTTGGCCGGTGCTACCAAGTGGTTAGGAGGTTGTCAGTCAATGTAATAATGACCAGCGGACAATGTAACCGTTGAGATATTAGGATTGCTACATTAATTGTCTTGAGTAATGTGTAAAAAGTTTATTTCATGGTTTAAACATAATGTAATGTTTACTCATGCAATTAGATTTGAATGTTCACCACTTCGTTTCACGGACTCATGGATCGCTCCTTCCAGGTAATCAGATTTGAATGATTAATTGTCTTGTGTAATGTGTTAAAAGTTTATTTCGTGGTTTCAATATAATGTTATGTATACTCCTACAATTAGATTTGAATGTTTATCACTTAGTTTCCACTGACTCATAGATCGCTCCTTCCAGGTAATCAGGATTTAGAGTCCAAGGAATACCAGGATGACCAACAAATAGGGTTCAGCTTGCGTACCTGAACAACTAAGTCATCTAGAAGATGAAGAGAATTAGTTTCTTTTGTTTATTTCAATTATTGCAGTGGACATTTTAAGATTGCAGTTGTTTTATGTAATTCAAGGATAGTTGACTAGTTAATTGATTAATTTTATTTCAGGCTGTAATTATATTCAAGTTTATTCAATAGGATAGCAAAATTCCTTACATTGTTTGATGATTTGACACATGTGATGAGATACAAATCATAGCAGCGATGCAGAATTTAAAGGGACCCGGGTTCTGGGTCATGACACGTTTTTCTTGCAGATTATTTACCCTTCAAGATTTGATTGAACAACAACAATTTTTGTATGTGTATGCTGCCAAGATTGAGTTTGCATGCGAGTTGATGAAAAATTTAGCAAGAATATAATCTCACTAGAAGTTATAACGAGTCAAATCATGTATCCTATCCTCCCGTAATGCACACATATCTTGCAACTCCCAAAATTGACGCGTATATCCATCAACTGACAAGTTCTCTTGCTTCAAATTAAGAAATTGCTCAAAATAAAATTCATTTTCAAAATACTAATCGCCATATGTGCATTGATATAAAATTGCTTGAATTTCATTGGAGTTCCCAAAAATCTTCATGATGACGTAGGATGAAAGGGTAATAATTTGTGACCTTGAAAAATGAATTGACCCGCTAGACTACGGGTTTTTTTTTTTTTTTTTTTTTTTTTGCTAGTGTTGTCTGGTCTCGGGTTTGGGTCAAGTCAGACTTTAAGTGGAGGCCCAACTGGACTTGGTTCAAAAGGCATGGGTCAAGTCAAGTTGGATCTAAGTACTGGCCTCAAGATGAGAGTATCACACATGCGTGGGGTGCGGGGCAAGGGCTGCTTATCTCCCTTCTTCAGCTGAAGTGCAACGAAAATAAAGGAAGAATGGGGGAAAACTTCTCTGGGATTGGAGATCGATGACAACAAGGGATGAGGAAGACCAACCAGCTTCACCAGCTAAGGGCGTGCGAGGAGCAGGCTGTGCTGGCACAGAATCTTGAATCCGATTGTGCTGAGCGTTGTCGATGGAGGGTGTTGGTTTGACTAGTGACAAGCGATAGTGGAACAAGGCTAGGATGTCGTGATAGCCAAAGATTGCTAGACCAGGTACACCGTCCTTTCTCTGTGCTCTCCCGACTCTAACCTTATTCTCTTTCTTCTTTATACTACGTCTTTTTTTTTCATTTTTCTAGTTTTGGCTAGGGTCGTGACGGACGACAAGTGCGAGTGGGTTTTGGGATCGCACAAGTTGGGTTGGGGTGGATGATCAGGACTGGATGATTGGGTTTAGGGTTTCAAATGTTTGGCGGAGGATTGGGATGGGTTGATAAAGGGTTTTGGGTGTTGAATGGATCCTAGAGTTTTGGGGATTGGGTGCTTGGGTTCGGTTGTGGGGTTTGGTGGGTTCAGGGTCTAAAACGTTGGCTTGGGCTACTAAATGGGGTTGTATTGCCGGGGGGGGCGGGGGGGGGGGGCGCGCTCAGGGATTTGGACTTAGGGTTGGGATGTGATTTCGAGAGGGATTGGTTTGTTTTCAGTGTGGATCGTGATGGGTTGCTTGGTGTTCGTCTGATGAAGTGGGTGGATGTGGGTCTGCGGATGGCTAATGGGGTTGGTTGAAGGCTGGGTGACTGACAGGATGGAAGCGGTGGGTTCTAGAGTTGGAGTTTATATGGGTGACACAAAGGTTTGTTGGGGTTTGTTGGACGGGAATGGGATCGGGTGGCTGGGAGTGGTAAGTGGTGATGGGTGTCGATGGAATTGAGATCCAGGGAAGACAACATTTCGCCAGCAACCGCAAGATTTCGTCTTTGATACCAATTGGCAGAACAACAAATCCACAATCAATAAATAGACCAATCTCCTGAATGATTGATCAAATCCAATAAAGAATTCAGCCACTAGGGCAGCTTCACAAGAGGAACAAACACCATAAGAGACAACATCTCAAAAGAAAACTTGATTAATTGAAAACTAAGCATCCATAACAATGAGTCCTAACATCCTTATATAGAGAAGATGGCTTGATTCCTAAGAAACAAAACTTACTAATATTAGAATAATCATAAACAAGATAGGAAACTCACTAATATTAACCCTAATGCAATCAAACAACTAATAATATTCCTAAATAACTAGATGTCCAATTGGGCTAATGGACTAAGTCCAACGGGTTGGCCGACCTATGGTCTGGCCTGCATCAAAGTCACTAAAAAGCTGCAACTTCACGTTGAGGCACATCAAAATCCTTATCAGCAAAATTCTCAATACACTGTAGACGATGATTGATCCAAGGAGAGAATAATTGGGGGAAAAAATGCTTTACTGCATAAAGTGCTTAGAACTGAAATTGATTTAGGGCTGGTTAGACTTCCTGAAAATGCTTTTGAGCTTTTCAAAATCTTTTCACTTTTGAAAAGCAATAAGTCTTCATCAACTCATTTAGCTTTTCATTTTTAAAAGAGCCTTTTAAGAAGCAAAAGTCAAAATTAGTTGTCTTGGAAAGCAAACCTTAACTAACAATGCTTAAAAGCACTTTTTCACTTTTATGGGAAGTAAGTAGAAATACAACGGGAAGCCCAGATTTCTTTTTCCTCCTTTCTTATCCATTCATCGGTCTACCTATGAAATTTCAACAGCTCAAGATCATGATCAACATGCATACTGGTGTCAAGCCATATTCATTCCAATATAAACTAGTCTAATCATCAAATTGATCATAAGTCATTAAAATAAGTAAATCAAAGGGAGTAAATTGATAGTGTTTTACTTTGATTTTAGTCGAATTACCATTTCAGCTTGTTTTGATCTGTGGTTAGATCGTTCCTCGGATATTTTATTTTGAGAATGATTTATGGATAGGATTTAATGATTTATCCTAGGGCTAGCTTTATGTTTTAGAACTTCATACATACGGAATAAGATGGCCAAATCATAATAACTTTTGGCTTTTGGAGAATTTGTATACTCTTCTTGAAGTTCACATCCAAGCTAAGGTCCTGCCTGGCCGGTTAGAAAGACATCATTTTAACTATGATTGAGGTAACATGTAAGTTCCTTGTTTATCTGATCTCTTGAGTCTCTAGGCGGATCTAGGTGTAGGAGCCTTCAGGGATTTATCAAGTTGATAACCTCCCTCTAGATTGTGGTTCTTGAGGCCTTTTACCCAAGGTTTAAAAAGTCAAACTCAGGACCCGACGTGGTCATGACCGAGGCTAAGTCGACTCGGCTGAGTCGCATGGGACTCGACTAAGTCCTATGGTGACTCGACTCGGTATGGGCCGAGTCCAAGTTGACTCAGCCGAGTCATCTCTGACTCGGCTGAGTTTTTTAAACCCTGCTTTCACAAGCTAGCCTATGCTAGTCAAGACTTCCATTGTAATTGACACATACCATATGGAGCTTAACAATTTCCCTGAATAGAAATGAGTAGAAGATAAACTATAAACAACAGAGAATTGTATATCAAGATGGATGCATTTGGCAACAAAGGAAAGAATTGGGAGTTGGCACATAAATAAAAGTAAAGAAAGAAAACAAGGCCTCCGCAAGTTTAAGCATGTAAAGAGGTCAGCCAACACCCTGGGGGATTCTCTAACAAAGCAAGGTGTGGATAGGGTGGTTCCTTTGACTGCTTATACTATGCAATGGCTGCTTTTTCTCTTGTAGGCTATAAGGTTCCTATACCTGTTTGTTCATTTATTTATTTATTTTTTTTTTATTATGTATTTGTAACCTCATATCATTAACAAATACATACATACATATATATAGGAAAACCTCCGCTGAGCACCTAGTGCACATGATAAGGTGACCACCACATGTCAAAACACTAGTAAGGCCCAACTTATGATCCATCCAAGTGGGTCATATAACAAGTACCCCCCGTGATGGTCACCGATCCTAATTTGGCATCCATCCAATTGTATTGGACTGTTGGATCGGCTTGCACTCATTTTGAATGGTGAAAACTTGTCGGCCACTTATCAAGTTGTTCGGATGATGATTTGAGCTTCCGCCACCATACATAGTTAGGTGGAGCCGTGGAGGGGAGATCTTTCAATCCCCCCTGGTCCCATTCCTAAGTGGGGCCCCTAATAGGCCACACTAAAAAGTGGTGCTCACCGATGCTCAATAGAGGGACCCCCTATATATATTTATATTTATATATATGGGAAATAATCCTATGAGAACTAGTTCTCAACATTGTTTTGTGAGAAGTCTAAGTGGGGCTCTTGTATCACCCAATCTAAATCTTGCAATACATAGGGACCCCCCCATAGTTACACGCCCCAAATTTCGGTCAAATCTAAATTTACGCGACATTTGATCAACTGTGCACCAATCAAAATGGACTGGATTTGTGGGCCACGGATGAAGAAATTAGGGACATATGATTGAGGCTAAATTTGATATTTGGAGTGGCCCCACTTAGATCTTTTCATCTCCCTAGTCCCATCTCCAAATAGTTAAAAAGCTCTCGCGATAGGTGTGTAAGAACACTTCTCATAGGATTAAAGCCCTCTATATATATATATTTATATATATATAACCCTGGAATAACCGAACAATTAAAAAACAAATAGGTTCAAGGAACAAGAAGAGAGAATCTTTAACCAAGTAGCCAAAAAAGAAGTTAGATAATAGTGAAAGTGTCTAACAAAGAATATGGCTTTTGAATAGCAGCTTAGTGAAAAGTCTCACACAAAGGCAACCTCATAGGCAAGCATTAAAAAGTAGATCACACAAAGGAAACCTCAAATACATGTCATGAGGTTTCACGCACAACGGAATACTTTTCATAGAAAGTATACCATCTAAAATCATGCTTCTTTGGTGCAAGTCATGCATCATGAGGTGGATATTTCCAGTCAAACAATTATTCTACATGACTACATGCAGAATCTGAAATAATAAAATAAAAGGCCACAACGTCAACAAAATCTTGTGTATGACGGAAAACAAAAACTAAAAACAAAACAAGTTTGCACCAATGTGGAAAGAAATGAATAGATTCCCTTCCCTAAAATAAATAAATTATCATCATGAACATTAGCATGAACTTACTGATACACATCAAAATCATATAGAATTTGAAGAGGGAAAAATACCATCATAAGATAACAATTGCTACATTGGAGGAAAAATCAATACATACATCAACATTAAATACAACAATTTCTCCAGCACGAATAGGGTCCTTACTCATGTGCAGGAACAATATATCACCCTGCAATAGCAGCAATTCATTAGTCCAGCCAGAAGAAGTTGCAATACTACTACTGTTAAGGAAAATTTTGGAACTTCGAATTGTAAAAATAAAACTAACAGACATAAAAATTAAGGTGATTCAGCCTATGATGCCCAAATACAGCATGGATATGGCAAGCACACGCTGTAGACACGGCAGTCATATGGATTTTACACACAAAAAGTGAAGTATCGGATATGATACGACACGATACGTTGGCCATGTGAATCATAAGATTCAGCATTATCAGGAAACCTTCATTGATTTATATGAAAAACCACATGAAACTGTTTGAACTTGCATAGTAACAGCACTGAGCACAACAGCTTGTGTTTCAAGTTAGAAATCTCATCCAGGGCCACATAAGATCATACTTCAGCCTGATGACATTAGGCTTGATTGACATTCAATTTTAAAACCATGTACAAACTATGATATAGTCAAGGTTTTCAGGCTTTGACCAATAATTGATTGCAAAATCACACAACACAAAGCAATTAAAAGCGACATAAGGGGAAAAAAAAAAAGAGAGTAACACTGTCAAGTCTCAAGTCTCACCCATATGTTCCAGAATAAGATAAAAATATCAAAGTGTGTTTTTACTAAAGCTTGATTGAAGGTTATATCATAGACTACATTCAGAAACAACTACAATAGGTTTTCTATGCTAGATCCATGAAGGTGACAGAAAGAATGCTATGGCGTTAATGCTCCGAAATAGCATGGTAGTTGGTGCATTCATCCAATGGAGTGCTTGCCGTTTCAGGGACACAAATTTTGAATTATAATGTGTTTCAAGTGAATTAATTACTTACCATTAAAAAAACTCAATCTTAGGTTTTTGACACATGCCCTAAACTTGGATCCTAATTCCTATGTTTCAAGTGTTTGAAATGTTGCATTTTCTTTGACAGTGAGGATTCGGAGTTCCTATGCCCCAAATCCTATACAGAGAGAACAAGCATTAGATAGAGAGTGGGAAATCGAATTCCTCACCAAGTCCACAGAGACTATGTTTTATCTGTGGAATATCACTTTCTGCAACGCTGAAAAACAATTGGACTCGAGCTTCCTTCACTTTCTCAAATCAGGTATGCCCTTTTCCCTTGATCACCACCTCTATCTCTTTCCCACTCTCTCTCTAACCCTTGTTCTTGCCTCTATATCACCCACCTCTACCCCGACCTATGATACCTGGATACTTGTACAAGCCCAACGTATCCGTATCAGACCGATACGATACTTGCACTGATACCTGATACTGCACCAATACTTCCGGGGTATAAGTTTAGTATATCCTACTTAGCAAGTCCACTATTTCATTTATTTCTTTAAGTTTTCTTACTTTTCAACATAGAAAATGTTAGAATTGAATATAAACAATGATAATTTCATTAATTAAAATGTAATTTAAAGGAAAATTTAGGACACCCGTATCCGTATCCGCATCCGTATCCATGTCCTAAATTTTCCAAAGTGCAGAGTCATATCCTGGATCCTCGTATCCGTGTCCATACCCATGTTCGTATCTGGGCATCATAGACCCTGACTACATCACTCTCTACCAATCTATTTCCACCCTATTCTCTCTTGGCCTCCATTTCCCAATTTGTAAGAACCCAATTCTTGATTTTGTTTAAAATTTATATAGACAAAGCTTTGATCCTTTGTGGGCCCCCACCTATTTTCTTTTTTCAGCCATGTTAATACCATAATTTATGAAATTGTTATGGCAAATTATTATTTCTAAACTCGGGCTGGTGGGACCCATCATGGGATTATAATTTGAAATTCTGTTGAAATTTGGAATTTGTGTGTAATTAGAGATTAAATGAGAAGAAGTTTCTTGAAGGAATAAGAGTTTTTTCAAATTCTCTTTTGGAATTCGAATCCAATTGCAATTTTTCCACCTTAGCCATTTATAGTGCAGCTTCCTTTCTCTTTCCGGACTCTTCCACTCCTTTCAATAAGTAGGGTCTCTCTCTCTCTCTCTCTCTCTCTCTCTCTCTCTCTCTCTCTCTCCATTCCAGGTAATTCTCATATTCCCTTTCTTTCCTTCTCTATTTACTATAATTTATATCAATTTATTTTCAAGGAGGTCCTTGCAAGTACTTCATATACCTGTGTTTCATTCCTTTCTCTTCTCTGTACAAAACCCATGTTCACAAATCAACCCAAGCCCATAGGTCGCATGGCAGAACTGAACCCATCTTATCCTTCCAAACAAACAGGCTTCGTTACCTTGATTCCACCATGACCAAGATAAAATAACCACTATCACCTCTTGAAGTTGTAGGAAGAGAAACCATTTTCATATCCTAATCTCTACTCATACACATACACACACCCGTGTTCCCTTTCAAACTCAACCAAACAAACCTAAACCACAGTTCCACCACCATCATCTGTAACCCACTTCATGGAAACATCACTCCAAATCCAAACTCAACTAGAATCAAGACTCATCTCCTATGAAACCCGGATACCTCATTTGACCTGAGGTATCCATACCGATATGGTCCGATACGGATACGGGTGCGAGATATGGCAAGACACAGCTGGAATATGGCTAACTGTTTTAGGGTACGGCTGTCTTGTATTTTACGAAAAAAAGGGGCAAAATTAGGGGAATTTATCCAAAATTGAGCTAGACAACGAATCTCGTTTGAAATCTTTGGTTATAACTTCCAAAGAGTACTTTCATTTTTATATTCAACCCCTTTGTTTTACTTTTATATTGCAAAACTCAAAACCCACTGTATATTTGATGGTTGTTTTTCCCCTTTCACTCTCATATTTAAAATTCTACCATTTTATTTATATTTTTTTATTGGATGGGGAAGTGGCCTTTCTTGTCATGTTAGTGGCCTTCTTTTCTCAATTTAAATTATATCTTCCTCTCTTTGAAAAATTGAAACTTCTCTCCCTCCCTCCATTTTAATTTTGATAGCTGTAAATTTTTAAGATTATAAGTTTGACCATATCACCCAACTTTAGACTAAGATTTCTAAGGACCCACTTCTAGTAATTAGTCACGTATGATGTATCACATACTACTAAAATGTGATATTCGTACCAATATCCGTGTCTTATCCTGTGTCCGTATCGTATTTTAAGTGATACTGTACCCATATCCATGTCTTAAATTTCTAAAGTTGCCATGTCGAATCCCCGTTCCCCGTACCGGTATCCGTATCCGTGTTAGAATCTGGGCATCATAGCAGTCATCTCTGCTACGATCCTAATCCAGCCTCTCAACTTCATAACCACCTGTCAAACAAGCATATTAAACTTATCACCTTCATCTCCATTTCCTCTCCACGAGCCCCAACCCACTGTAGAGACCAACAAACCAAACATCCATGGCAATTGACCCAACACTACCTTCATCAACTCTCACGCACCTTCGATCATCTCCTCCACAAACCACCCGCAACTATCTTCCGACAACCCACTTGCAGGAGCAGTCAAGATGCCCATCTTCTTATTCTTCTTCTTCTCCTCTACCCAACTACCAATGCACTTCACCACTGCCTGCAATCATCTCCTATGTTGGTTCCACTCAGTCCAGCCACCCTTGTCCTGTCACCATCTCCTTCTTATTTTCTCCTCCAACAATCCACCCTCGCCCAAGCAAAGTTGAACTAGAGCCATTGTTGCACACCATGACTGCACGAAGCCAATCGCAAACCGAGTCTCATCATCTTCAATGTATGGTATACTAAAGCCCAACTCCACCTTCTGATGCAGGCCGAACCCAAGTCCGACGGCCCAGATCACAGGCCTGCAGGACATCCGCTTGATCCCCGGTTTCCTCAAGAATCCCTATCCTTATTTATCTATTTCCTATTTTATTTTAGTAGGTCTTGTTTGTTTAGAATTAGTCCTTCCACGTTTAGACACGATCACTCCTATATAAGGAGGAATTCTTCACTGTATTAAGCATGCTTTTATCAATAAAATTTCAGCTTCAAGAAATTTCTCTCTAGTTGTGATCGTGAGTTTCATTGTGCTTTTGAATCCTTCTTTGGATTCGAACAATCCTTCGGGAGATTGTTCTACAATCGATCCAAGATCCAGGGCTGCGCCAGATTGGTATCAGAGCCCAGATCCGGTCGTCGGAAGACTCTGTCGTGCCCGGAATCCATCCTTTCATCTATTGTCTACCGGCAATCATCTCCACCGCCAACACCGACGCACAACAGCAGCCCAAATCCTCTTCGTACGATCCCACTCCCATACTGCTGATATCTCTGCCCCTCCAACCCAATTTTTCCCCCCCATCCATACCATCCTGCTGACACCCATCTCTCTGTTACTTCCCAAATCTCCAACCCTAACCAAACCGAAACCCTACTCCCACTCCCAAACCTCTTTCACTTACCGGACACCCTAGAACCCCAACCCTATCAGCTGAACCTCGAAACCCAAAAAAACCCCAACCTCTGTGACACCCAATCACCCGATCGGAACCCAGATCTACCACCCCAGATCCTGCGAACTCCCACCTTCCGGCCAAGCCCCCACACCCTGAAACTTTTCCTCAAACCCACTTTTCGGCCACAACACCTCCTCCCCAAACCAGAGTGAAAAAAAAAAAAAAAAAAGGAAGAAGAAGAAGAAGAAAGGAAAGAAAGGAAGAGAACAAGAGCAGGCGAAGAGAACGAGAGCAGAGAGAAGAGAAAGCAGAGGGGAGACACCGTACCAGGCTCCGGCGGCTTCCATCTTCGACCGCCTCGTCGTCACCGACAGCCGCATCCGCGGCCTCCAGCCGTTTCGTTGTCCTCGACCTCAGCAGCGGCCCGTCCTTCGACGATCACTTCGGCCTCCATCGCCAATCTCCCCATACCTTCCCCTTCCTGCAGTCATCAGATAAGTCCTCTTCATCCTCTCTTTATTTCGTTCTCTACACGCGCACCGAAAACAAAGGAAGAGGGAGGACCGAGTACGTGTCCCAACCCGAGTTGTGTCTATTGCTTTGTAAACGGACTTCTAATGCATCTATGGTTTACACGCCCGTCCAACCAGAAAGACTTGAAAATCATGAATCCATTCGTGATTTTATGCAGCGCCTTCTGGCTGAACGAGATCATCAAGCTCACCATGTTGCACCCCCACCAGATGACATCACTAGGAAAGTCAAAATTGAAATTGCTGACTTTAGTGGTGATGCGAGCCCGAAAGTTTTTGTTGATTAGCTTAATTCTTTGGAGGATTATTTTGCTTGGTATGGTATGAATGATGCACAGGGGATAGCCTTTACCAAGGTTAAACTAAAGGGTCCTGCTCGCATTTGGTGGTATGGTGTTGAAAACAATGAGCTTGCAGTAGGCCAGCAGATTCTCCGGTGGAATATTATGAAAGAAAAACGCAAGGGCAATTTTCTTCCTTCTGATTATATGGATACACTTCACCAAGAATATCTGAGTCTCCAGCAAGGCACTATGACTGTGGAAGAATATACCAACAAGTTTCACGAATACATTGTTCGCTGTAACTTGAGGACCGATGATCGTCTGACTATCACTAGGTACAGAGATAATCTGCGTGCCGATATCAGACGAGAGGTAGCAATATTTGATTATGCCACAGTGGATGAAATATTCAATAAAGCCCGCAAAGCCCAACATGAAATTCAGTTGCGGAAGTGTAATATTTTTCAAGCTGGGGAGTCTTCCACAAAAAGAGGTCCTAATCCTACTTATAATCGCAATCAAGCAACAGGTTATAGGCCTCCTCCTCAGCGATCAGCTCAGCACACTCCTCAGAATCCTCGGCCAGGCATTCAACAAAGATAGATGAATCCCCAACAGAATCAGAGGTTTCCACAGAACCCGCCTGATAATCGTGCTTATGCAAGAACAAATAGGAGGGATATTGTTTGTCTTGCCTGCAAGCAATGAGGACATTATACCACTGAATGCCCTCATCGCAATGTATACACTTCCAATGAGCCTGATATTGATGTTCAGCATGATGAGCATGTTGAATAAGGGCAAGCTGACACAGACCCTCCTTATGAAGATCAAGTAGATCAGATAGATTATGCAGACGCTGATGATGGAATTCCATTTCTTTTTCTAGATCATCGTTTGTTAGTAGCAGATGCTAAAGAGGAAGAAGATTGGAATCATGCTTTTATTTTTCGGTCTCGTGTCAGATGTATGGGCAGATCATGTAATATGATTATTGACGGTGGAAGTGCTATGAATGTTATTTCCCAAGAAGCAGTTGATAAGCTTAAACTTCCCACGATAAAGCATCCAAGGCCATATAAAGTTGCATGAGTTGATAACTATTCTATTCCTGTTCGTCAGCAATGCTGTGTGCCTTTTAAGATTGGTAATTATGAAGATACTCTTCTCTGTGACGTCATCCCAATGAACGTTACACATATTCTTTTTGGGCGGCCATGGTTACAGAAGCTTAAAGTGATCACAGATCATGAACACAATACCTATGCTTTCAATTGGAAAGGTAGACGGATCGTGCTGTGTCCTTTGCAGACTCCACCATCCTCCCCTACCTCTTCTCCCGCCGCCGCCGCATCTTCTCCTACATCGCATATTTTAACCACGCGGAAATTTGAAGTTAAAAGCAAAGAACAAGGTGTCATGTATGCCTTAGTTACTAAGCAAGTTGCTGATGATTCTCATGCTATTCCTCAGGAAGTGAAGCCATTATTGGACAAATTTGCCGACTTAGTTCCTGATGAGTTACCCAAGGAACTACCCCCACTAAGGAACATTCAGCATGCTATTGATCTTGTTCCAGGAGCTTCTTTGCCTAACTTACCTGCTTATCGGATGAGTCCAACAGAACATGCAGAGTTAAAAAGGCAAGTTGATGATTTGCTTCAGAAAGGCTATATAAAGGAAAGTCTCAGTCCATGTGGTGTTCCAGCACTTCTCACTCCGAAGAAGGATGGAAGCTAGCGAATGTGTGTAGATAGCCGTGCAATCAACAAAATCACGGTAAAATATCGCTTCCCTATCTCTCGTTTGGATGATATGTTAGATATGATGACTGGTATATATTTTCCAAAATTGACCTGCGGAGCGAATATCATCAAATTCGCATAAGACCAGGAGATGAATGGAAAACTGCCTTTAAAACAAAGGTTGGTCTCTTTGAATGGATGGTTATGCCTTTCGGTTTAACCAATGCTCCTAGTACTTTTATGCGGGTTATGAGTTATGACACAATTATTGCAGCCTTATATTGGAAAATTTGTTGTCGTCTACTTCAACGATATTCTTATTTACAGCAAGTCAAAAGAAGATCACCTTCAGCATTTAGATAAGGTCTACCAACTTCTCCGCCGGGAGCGTTTCGATATCAATCTCAAGAAATGCACTTTCATGAGTGAATCTGTTGTTTTCTTGAGATATGTAGTATCTGCACAAGGAATTAAGATGGATCCTGCAAAAGTAAGCGCTATTCTTGATTGGCCAATTCCTACTACCCTTACTGAAGTTCGCAGTTTTCATGGTCTTGCCAATTTTTACAAAAGGTTTATCAGAAACTTCAGTACTATTATGGCTCCTATTACTGATTGTATGCAGAAAGGTGACTTCAAGTGGACCAATGCAGCCACCAGGGCTTTTGAGAAGATCAAACAAAAGATTACTAAAGCGCCCGTTCTGCAAGTTCCTGATTTTAGCAAGCTATTTGAAATTGCTTGCGATGCCTCAAATGTTGGCATTGGCGGTGTCCTTAGCCAGGAAGGACATCCTATTGCATTCTTCAGTGAGAAACTTTCTGATGCCAAGCGGAAGTATACTGCATATGATTTAGAATTCTATGCACTTGTCCAAACACTTCGTCATTGGAGACATTATTTGATTGCTAATGAGTTTGTGCTTTACTCTGATAATGATGCTCTGCAACATCTACACTCTCAGTAGAAGATCAGCGCTAACCGAGCTAAATGGAGTGCATATATACAAGAATTCAAATTTAGCATTCATCATAAAGCTGGAAAGGATAACCTGATTGTAGATGCATTAAGTAGGAGGAAACATCTTTTGACTGCTATGTCTATTACTGTGCCTGGTTTTGAACAAATCAAACAAGATTATGCAGCCAACAAAGATTTTGGTTCTATTTATGCGGATCTCCTTAATGGTGGTCATATTCAACATTCTCATTATAGTCTTCATGATGGCTTCTTATTTAAAGGTACGCAACTCTGTCTTCCAGCCACTTCTATTCGTGAATATGTTGTCTGAGAGTTGCATGCAAGTGGATGTAGCGGACAATTGGGTCGCGACAAAACACTTCCTCTTGTCAATGACAGATATTATTGGCCTCGCATGAAAACTAATGTGATTCATATTTGTGAAAGATGCCGAACATGCCAGATTGCAAAAGGAAACAAGAAGAACACTGGATTATATCAGCCTTTGCCTGTTCCACATACTCCTTGGGAAGACATTAGCATGGATTTTGTGCTCGGTTTACCCACGACAGCTAGAAAGGTTGATTCTATCTTCGTTGTTGTTGATCGCTTTTCAAATATGGCACACTTTATTCCTTAGACTGCAACTGTTGATGCTTACAAAGTGGCTAAATCATTCTTCAAAGAAGTTGTTCGGCTACATGGACTTCCAAAGACTATTGTTTCTGACCGAGATACAAAGTTTATGAGTTAATGACCTTATGGATGTTGTCTAACACCAAGCTTAATTTCTCCACTGCTTATCATCCTCAATCTGATGGACAAACAGAAGTGGTCAACAGAAGTCTTGGACAATTGTTACGTTGCCTTGTACGTGACCGTATCACAAACTGGGATCAAATGCTCCCTATGCAAGAATTTACTTACAATAATTCTGTCAACCGATCAACTGGAATTTCACCATTTGAAGCTGTTACAGGAGTTCGTCCACGACTCCCTATTGATCTTGTCCCATTACCAGTTGATGCAAGGGTTAGTGCAGATGCTGAACATTTCTTCCAACACATGCAGCAAGTCCACAATGACGTACGTCGCCATATCTCTGCCAGCAATGATGTTTATAAGCAGCAAGCTGACAAGCGTCGCCGCTTTGTTGAATTTAATGAAGGCGATATGGTTATGGTGCGTATTCGACCTGAGAGGTTGCCACCTAGAGCTTACAAGAAATTACACCCTCGTAACTCGGGTCCTTTCAAGATTCTCCAAAAGATTAGTCCCAACGCCTATATTCTTGATATTCCTACCGATTTAAGCGTCAGTTCTTCATTCAATGTCGAGGATCTTACTCTATATCGTGAACATGATAATGAAGGAGATAATGAAGAGCACCTTATTTCTCTACCAGTTAATTCCCCACTTACTGATGAAATTGTTGATGTCCTTGATGATCAAATTGTTTCCACACGTCAAGGAGGTTACCAGAAATTTTATGTACGCTAGCGGAATCGTCCTCTCTCCGAGGCTACATGGATTACAGCTACTGATTTCCAGCGCATCAATCCTGATCCTTATGAGAGATATCAAGCGCTCAACTCGCCGGAGTCGAGTTTTTCCAAGCCGGGGAGAGCTGATGCAGGCCGAACCCAAGTCCGACGGCCCAGATCACAGGCCCGCAGGACATCCGCTTGATCCCCGGTTTCCTCAAGAATCCCCATCCGTATTTATCTATTTCCTATTTTATTTTAGTAGGTCTTGTTTGTTTAGAATTAGTCCTTCCATGTTTAGAAACAATCACTCCTATATAAGGAGGAATTCATCACTATATTAAGCATGCTTTTATCAATAAAATTTCAGTTTTAAGAAATTTTCTCTCTAGTTGTGATCGTGAGTTTCATTGTGCTTTTGAATCCTTCTTTGGATTTGAACAATCATTCGGGAGATTGTTCTACAATCGATCCAAGATCCAGAGCTGTGCCACCTTCCAACCAAAATTCCTAGAGGATGACATCCATCTATGCTAACCTAAACCCAGGCATCACCTTCTTCATCAGATGGACCTCATCTCCATGCCCTAAGATCAACTTGCTCATCCCATCTTCTGCCCTTTTCTCCTCTCCCTTTCCTTGCTTTGTCCTCTTCTCCATCGTCTCATAGCCCATACCGACCTACACAGCCCTCAAACTTCCATCTTGCTTTTGGTCTCAGACCCACCCCATTTCTGTTATCATCTCTCTCTCATCTAACTCAGTAGACCATCTTTTCCTTAACCCAGATCCACCTCCCATCTTCACCTTCGATCCACAAAATCAGGACACAAATGCCATTTTTTTTTATTAATCTCATCTTCAACCACCTTATGTACATCTCTATTTGGGCGTCCACACCATCAAGGAATAAGGACCCACCAGGTCATGCCCCACTCTAGAATTTCCTAACTTATTTCCTTGACCCAAACTGAAACATTCTTTGAGTCATAAACTGGACCCAACATTGTTGCTACTAAACCAACCTATGGTCAAACCCAGTAAGGCCAAAGTAAAACTCCATACCTAACTTCATTAAATCCAACCCATTTGGTGCATGACTCCTTGGTCAAATCAACCTATCTACCAAGACACACGTGCCTAATTTGTTAGTCATATTTATAATAACTCTCCAATACAGCACCAAACTTATGCATATTGACTCATCACTAACACATCCACCTGACTCAATTCCCTGAATTTCACTTACACAACCTCTTTACCTAGACCCAACCTGGAATTGTGTAAATCCATCATCCGAGGCAATCCCCATCTGAACCCACTTACTTAATCCAACCACTTATGAAAATAGGGACCCAATGTATCATAAACTAACTTGCACAATTGCGACCCGAGTCTAGACTCACCTAACCAACCTAGGTCCCAAACATGTGACACGCTAAAACCTAATTGATAACACTTAGCCTGACCCTAGTCAAACAACTAGTGCATGAAACCAATCATTGGGGCCACATTTGCTAATTCAATTGTGAACCATCATTAACAGGGAACCACACCGAGTCACCAAGACATTCAAACCAGGGCGGTTCAGGTCCATCATCCACCGTTGATCAAGGCAAGTGACCTTACTATGATTCCCCTGTATTTAGAGTTTTCGAGTTTCTTGCCTCTATCATGATAAATACATAATAAAATTGTGATTTCAAGTTTGTATTGTAGAACACTCAGAAATTGTTATCCTTGACTAAATTGGAATGCAATATTCATTAGACTCCATATTTTTCCCCGTGATACCATAATGTTACAAAATGATATATTGTGGGGAAAATTTTTCAAAGATTGTTTGAGATATCAAATTTAGAAAGGTTGGAATCAAGGAAAATTATACAAAATCTAGTTTTATATTTCCAACATTGTCCTTATTTGTGAATCATAAATTGAGAATTGTCGAACTTTGTAACACGTACACCTTTGACCAGGGTTTAAAAAATCAGACAAAATACCAAACCCGGTTGAGTCGGGTTCTTTGCACTACAGTGGATAGAAAAATGTGAAAAATACGGAAAAAAAAGGAAAAAGAACCCCAGCTGACTGGTTTGCACCAGAGAACAAAGAAAAAAAGGAAGAAAGAAAGAAAGAAGAAAACGAGAAGAAAAGCGTTATACCTAAGAAAGCTTAGGGCCTATTTGACATCGTTCCTATGTTGTTCCCAATTTTTTGTTCAGATCTGGTTGTACTAAGATCGGATTATACCGAGACTAAACTCTGAAAAACTTGTTTGGCAACATTATATTAAAATGCTCTATGAGAACATTCTATACGAAACTTGTTTGGTAACGGTGTAAAAAATTTTCTTCAACAAACGAAAACAAGAGGATCATAGGATCTAAAATGTGGGACCCAGCTTTTAATGATTCTAAAATGTGGGACCCAACTTTTAATGTTTGCAGCACTTTATTATTAGCGTACATAGGACCCACCTATAGAAGTTACAGTGTAGTACCCACCTTTAAAAATTAGAACATGGGGCTCATATTCATAGGATTTGTTAGGTGGGTCTACCTTTATAAGAATTATAATGTGGGCCCATCTTTTTTTAAATGTAAATATCGGACTCATCTTTATAAATTAAAGTATGTACACACCTTCAAAAATTAAAATATGGGCCCACATTCATAGCATTCATAATGTAAGTCCACCTTTGTGATCATAACTACGTGACCCACATTTAGAAATTACAAAGTGGAGCTAGATTTTTTGTGATTTTATACATAGGACCCAAATTTAGAAATTACAATATGGTGCCCACCTTTGGAAATTATAATAAATTACAATGTGAGGCCATCCTGTTTGTTGATTGTGAACACAAGACCCACTTTGAAAATTACATGGTACCCACCTTTAGAAATTAGAACATGAGGCCATATTCATAGGATTCACAATGTTGGCCCACATTTATAGGAATTACAATGTCGCTACACATTTTGTGATTTTTTTGAAAAATTAAATATTTTTTTGAAAGATCAAATATTTTTTTGAAAGATTAAATAATTTTTTGAAAGATTAAATATTTTTTTGGATCAATTGATCACCCCATGCAAATGGACTGTACTTGAGGCTTCAGGATGATAGGGTCAGGATGATAGGATGTGGCTTTTTTTTCTACATAAGAGGGGTCCAAGCAGATCTTCAAATCCCCCAGGCCACCTCCCGATGTGGGCCAGCAGGTGGGCCCCACTGTGAATTGCGCACGGACAAGGTGGTGCCCAACTAGCGCACTGGATAATGTCTATATATATAATGGCATCCACTGAATTTGTTTTCTTTCTTCGGTAGACATGTAGTAGGGTCCACACCTTTAATGAACAATTTTTATCATTGTGTAAGAGAATGTTTATTTTCCAATGCAACAAAATGGTCGCACCAAACAACAACACATGGGAATCTCCAAGGAATCCATTGTTGCACTAAATGGAAACTTCAAGGAATTCAGGCCGATTTCCTTGGCAATACCAAATGCAAAAAAAATGTCAACATGGATTACTGATTCCATAGCTTTTAAAAGCCACAGATGATGGGGCTCCAAGGATTTCATTCAGACTCGATACCTCTCTCTCTGCTGAAATGAATCCTCAAAGATCAATAATAGGAATTCACTTTAAATTAGTTAAATAAAATGCAGTGGAAAGTAAGAAAAGACAATTCTAATGCTGCAAGTGCGTTTGTGCAGCATGAGGATTCCACGCCGCAGATTTCCATTTCCTCAAGGCAAAGAAATCTTACATTTCTACCCCTCACGTAGGAAATTGAAATTTTCTCTATTAACGAAAATTAGTTCATTTTTATCCTTTTTTGTGAGGAAAATGTGTCACACCAAACGACTGAGAAAAAGGTGCATGGAAAATCAAAACAAATTCTCTTTCTACTGCAGATTCCTCTCATTACACAAGCCACCCTTACCGTGCATATGAAATTTCACATCACAGCCATCTTTCTGAAAAAACACCAAATTACCAAGTTCCCAAATCTTCTGCCAATAAAATGCCAAGAAAGATATCTGGCAACGATCTTCAGAACCTAAAGCCCTTGATACTAAAGGATACAAACTAATTTCAATTCTCTTGTCACATTAGTCAAGTGTTTAGGACGAGATAAAGACTAAGGTATCTCAGACTATTGGGTGGTAGAATGAAACTCAATAATTCCATAAATAGAAAAGAAAAAAGATGACAACACCCAGGTCAACATTATCGAGATTCAAAGGCTGACAAAGGAAACCAATGCATCATTACAGCAGATCCCAAGTGAAAAATGAAAATTATGAAGCACACTAGTAACTAAAGCTTGCAGCACACAGGAAGACCTTTTCAATGGAAATAAAAATATAGCAATATTTCAAGCGACAATAATCATTCGAGTTCTCATCTTTCTGACAGCTCATGACCTCATTTAACTGCATTTATTATGTAAGATTCATTCTCTCTAAAAGAAAAACAAAAATACAGACTGATATTTACAATCTTCCAAGTTCCCCAACAGCAATAAATGTTTAAAAGAAAAGAAAAAAATGAAAAGAAACTAAAACATTTTTAAATTTAAAGAAGGAAGAGAAGTTTAAGCAGAAATTGTCTTAATCACTAAATTTCAAAATTAATTTAGCAAAAGAACCACAAAAGCAGTTAAAGTGTGCAGTAGATATGCTAAAGTTATTCAAAAATAAACTGTCAACAATATTTTTCACAAAACTTACTCACCCTCTTAAAGCCAGGCTCCATGCTTCCAGAAAGTACGACTACAACAGGTGATTCACTTCCGGTAATACACATTAATCCCTTCCATATTATCAGTGCTGATGTAACTATCATTCCTGAAAGATGTGAAGAGAAACTGTCAGCCTGCCACACACATGCTCAGTCACAAAAAATGAGCAATATATGCAAGCATTTACCATGCCAAAACAAACTCTTGCTTTTTTAATAGGGAAAAAGTATGAAAAACCAGTTGAAGACACCGAAAGAAACTAATATTAATGCCAAAGAGAAAAAAAAATTCTATAATTAATTCTAGTCCTAGAAAAAGAACCAAAGAAAACCACTGGACCTCGAACTGCAGAACACCAAAAATGGCACGATATCAATTAAAGATATGCACCTTCTAAACATAAAATTGCAAAGCATAAATCAGCAAAAAGGCATTTCTCACTAATGATGAGCAAAAATTATTCCAAAGAAATGCTTTAAAAGATAGTAAGTGAAAAAGGGATAAAAAAAAAATAAGTACAACAAGGGCAAACAGAGCTTCCATTTGCAGATAAAGTATACAACATCCCAATTTAGCATTCTGTGTAGGGAAAGGATCGGACCAAAAAATTAAAACTACTTATTGACTTGGTGTTTAGGTTCTGTTACTTGTCAGCAACTATGGAACGGAATGAAGGAGATGAGAAAGATATTGTGCATGGGATTAGTATAGGGTGGGCGAAATTAAGGCAAGCTAGTGCAAGTTTATACGATCCATCAAAGGCCATTTCAATTCATCATTATCAAAGCCTTGTTGCCACTATGTTGGGGTCAACTACGTGAATTATTTCTCCAATCCAGTCTATCCTAGGTCAAATCCTCAAATAGGTTGCACACTTGCACGTCTACAAATTTTTCCTTACTGCTTCCATCTATGTCCTCTTAGTCCTAAACCCTCTCCTTGAGGATAGATCAACTTGAAATTGCATAAATAAACATTTCCTCATCGGCCGTTGCCGGCCAACATTTGGCATGTCCAAACCATCTCAAACGAGTCTCTCTTAATTTTACAATGATTAATGCTCCCATATGCACTTATTTCTGATTTTATCTTTTTTCTAGTTGTACCACACATCTATCTCAACATTATCAATCCCCACTACACTGATTTTTTCCATGTGTTGTTTCCTAATTGACCAGCATTCTACTCCATAGGCCATAATATTGTTTTCAAAAGTTTGTCCCTCAACATTGGTGGTATGTGCTGATCACAAGAACTTCAGCATTTGAGGATCACTTCAATTAAAGAAATATATTTGTAAGAGAATTTAGGATCTTAAGAAGTACAGCTTATCCAAGTATTTGGCTCAGTATAGATAGGAATGGAGAAATATAATTAATGTAGCCGACCCTAACATAGTTGGACAATGCTTGATGATAATGATGATGATGTTTCTAAAGAGGGAAGTAAAACTTGCACCGCTCTATTGAGCTAAAAGTCGGGTAAAAAAGAAGCAACAAAAAGAAAAAGTACATGTGGAAAAGATGCATATGCTAAGGTACATGAGTAGAGTAACAATAAAGGATAAAACCGGTATTAGATTCATTTGACGAAAATCTATGGGTTACCTCAATACAAGAGAAATAAATGCCTGTCATCTAGGATGGCATGGGCATGTCATTAGAATGTCATCTAAGATTGCATGGGCATGTCGTCTGAGGATTTGAAACAGCCTCCATAAGAAGATAATAAACGTTACAAGTACAAACTACTAGGAATCCATGAGGAACATAAATGTTACAAGTAAATGTGATGAGGACATCAAAGAATCAAATTTAAAAAATAACAACGAAAGAAGATGTGTCCATGTACACTTATCTTTGTGGCTGGATAATACTTTTTTTGTGCCCAGTTTGAGGATGCAAAGGAGATACACCTTTGGATCATGATTTCAGAGAGGATCCACCATTGGATCACAAGTTCAAAGGAGATCTATCATTGGATCATGCTTAAATCATTGATCAACGGTCAGATCATGTCAGGCTACATCCTCAATACTAGTTAAAGACTCCACACTGGGATGATTATAGTTAGAAGAGCCCACATGCATAGCATCAAGGAGGCCCCGCTCTGGGAAGATGCAAATGGGTTCCTAAGAGGATCAAAATTGTACTAACTGGGCCCAATTTGGAGGGCACCCAGCCCATTATAGGGGGACACTCACTTAAGGATTATTTTAAGATTTTATTTTGTATTTTAGATTATTTTTCAATTTGAGAACATTCATTTAAGTTGTTTTGATTTAATCTTAGCCATTGATTGTTTTTTAATGGTTGAGGTTAGATCTAGGGTTAGTGTTTTTTTCATATAAGCATTGTAATGACTCCTTTTGGTTTTAGACTTGATTAATGAATACAGCGAATGCTCTTGAGATCTCTCCTGAGGATGGGCATCCGGTGTGAAGCCACTTGGTGCAAATTCAAAGTATTTTCTAATCATCTCCGTTTCTTTCATTGTGACTATTAGTGTTTGCTTGTCTTTCAATCCCCAAACCATATTTTTCAATAGGCCCTATGCCTCTCTTTCGCAAATCCACAATTGTCAAAAGCCATAAACATCCAAACCATCAACAAACTCAAGCAAACCACAACCCATATAAACTTATCCTCCTTGGTCGATCCCATCTCAAATAACCAATTCACCATAGCCGACCCCTTCTCCTCCCATCTTTCACTGAACTACACATCCAAAACTTTAAGTCCCCATTGTCACCCCTTTTAAACCTGTCACGACGGAACCCGGAGCTCTTTGAATTCCTTGTCGCAACTCATATTGTATCACATTCCCATTCATGAATCAAATAATTAAGCAAAATAAGGAGTTAAGCAATCCTATTAAATAAATTTGAATATAATTTAAAGTTTGAACAATTAAACTACCGAACAAATCAAGAATCAAACAATAAAATAAAGCAATTACAGTTTTTGATTGATCTAACTGAAAATAAGCTAAACAAATATAAACTATCTCTCTTCAATATTCCAGGTGGTTCAATTCCCTCAAGTACGCATGCTGAAGCCTATCTCTTAAACATCACGGAATTCCTCAGTCTCTAAACCCTGGTTACCTGGAATGGGCAATCCAGGAGTCATTGGATACTAATTGAATAAACATACAAATCCATTTGCATTTGCATATATAAACATCACATTAGAAATTAGATCAAAGTAATTTAAATGAATTCACATACTTAAGAGAAGCATGCAGCTACAATGTCCTCATAGTCCATGTCACTGGTCCAAGTATCATCTCTACAGAACATCCTTAACTACCAGGTAGTACAAGCCAACGAGAATAAGGTACCCAGAGGTACAGGATCAATAGGGTACTTCTTTACCACTTAAGTGCATATACCCGAGGTGACCAACAAGGCCAACATCATCATGGCCATATCAAAGAAAATTTAGTTCTCCTGAGGCTGACTTGAAGTCAGACAATCATCTTTCTCACAAGGTTGAACTCTATCAGACAGTATTATCATCACAAGGCTATTCAAAGTTAGACAATATCATCCACATAGGGCCTTTGTACTGGGCTCAGTGATCTAGGGTTCCAGGCTATTCAAAGTCTTCGGATATTACACGGCACTCCACAATCTTTTAATTACACTTTGAATTCAAATTTCACTCTTTATTCAACTCACATCTATAACCGAGTTGGCCTATACAATTAGCCCCACACATAAATTTTGGATTTTGATCTGCCCCCATCCATCTCAGTATTGGTGTCCGATGTGCATGCGGATGATCATATATCCATCCCTCTATAGATGTAAAATTCAGTCATCTCCCATGTCTCCCAAAACTCACATTTATACATACATAAAATCAGGTTGAATATTATATGTAAAAAAATACAATATTAAAGCAGGAACCAGGTCCTACATCATTCAGACAAGACATACACCTTACTCTCATCTTGCTCATAATATAGCAATAATTATGCAGCATTTAATAAAGACAATGCACCATCAACATTACAGACCCATATCTCAAACCTAAAAATCCATAAACGTTCACATAGAAAGGGGAATGAGCATTCAACAATCCCGACATCCCTACGACGTTAGGCCACGTGAAAATGGCCCAAATCAAGGGTTCAACCAGTTAAGAATCCATAATGTTCGGAATTTAAAATTAGTGCTTATGCACAGCATGTTATGTGAGACACATGACATGCGTGTGACTTAGATTACAACTCTAGTCCCATGTCAACAGTAGTGATAAAATCAAGTTGAAAGTTCGTAAACTACATAAAAGGAGAAGGCAATCACCAATCAGCAGGACCACTACATATTTCCAACTGCACCAGACCACTTCGGAACAAGGGTTCCAAGGCAATTGATCAAGACCCATTCACAAATAGGTTTCAGCCAAAGAATGCCTTACATTCTACTTAGTTCAATTACTTGAAGAGAAAGGTCACAGTCTGGTTACCTAGGGATTGATTGACATTCATGAAACCAGACATCAGATTCTCAATACTATGTAATTTGGGCACCATAGATAGCACCTACAATCATCACCAAAGATGTCCAGCGGTTTAGTCAGCCCCAAAACCCTAAACTTAGGGTTTCGATCAATGCCCAGCAACAGTCATTAGTTCCAACATAGGTAACTTTCCTAGAAATTCTGATCATGAAGAATCTAAACACAAAAATCACTATTTACAATGAATTCTTAAAGAATAAAACACAAGTTCAAAAAAAAGAAGGTTAACACAGAAGTCAACCAAGACCAGCCCCTTTATCAGATTCAGCCAAATCAGATTACCCATAGATGGAGTACAGCAGGTGGGCAAAACAGTTCCTAGGGTTCAGTCAAGGATTTCATATCACTCAGCCAACCGATCAACCTATAGTGTAATTTCTCAATAACAACTTCTAGGTGGCTACCATAGAAGCTACTAGACCTCAGCTAGCCCTACAAGCACCCTTAAATTGCATTCCATTTCTTTTTCATATAGTCTCACCCTTGAATCAGTGTGCAAAATCCCTCTACTTATGGCACTATAACATTCATATTACCAAGTCAAACAACAACTCATTTAATGGTAGATAAGAGCTTTCTGTTGTAAAAGATCTCCAGCCCAACATAGAAAAATCTAGGATGTGCTAGAGTACCCAGGCTTTCAAGCTTTTGTTTGCTAGGAAGCATCTAAGTTTGAGCTCTCTGCTATTTGCTATCTGAGGAAATTGCATATTTGATCTCCCTACACAGACAGCATTTTAAGACCTCTCTTAGTTGAGACTTTCCTACACTCCCATGAGGTTGTATACACCACTTGTAGCTTCAAAATCAGTATTTCTGTCTAATTGGCAAAAGGGTGCAGATATCATCTCATTCCATCAATTTTTCATGTAAGGATGGCTGCCTAAGCAAATTATGTGTTATTTATTAGGCGATTGATTTTCAAATTATTGGCTCATGCATCCACCTAATCGATTGCGATAATAATTAACTAAGAGTCTAAGAGACCTCTAGCACTTTTCAAAATGGATCTATCAAATTTAGTGTGCGCTAACTTTGAGAGTAAGTTTCAGCAATGAACTTGAGAAAGCCGACTTAAACAAATTGCAAAGGTCACATTTGGCAATCAAATCCTCAGGGAAAATTGTTTCTCTTTCCACTAAATCGCCACCTTTGGCAAAGATTTGGACCAATGAAAACCCTCATTTATTACGACTTTGAGGTCCACAGTCAAACCTCAACCCTTGCTCACCAAAACCAATTTCTCTCAACTATATTCATTAATATGCATCAACATTTATGTGAATTCCTCAGCTATACAAATCCTCAGTGAGGAATGCTTGTTCTCCCGGAAATGTTGTCACCAAATGTGCTCAAAAGGATTCATTTGACCACAATCCACGCTAAGTTGCATTGCACAAAGATATCAATCCTTCTAAATCATCCCCTGTTATATACAGTCATTACACAATAAAGAATTCCCAAACTGCTTTATTCCAGTCCATTGAAATTGATTATCACTCACAGATTGCCTATATGGCTAGGGCTTTGTTTGTGAAGTGGTCAGGATTCACATACCAAACAATGAAAACATTTTTTTTTTTTTTTGGGATAGGATGAAACGATGGTGGAGCCAAACGAGGCAGCTCCCAACAAGAGATCAACTAGAATGGTCCCCAATTAGTCCGTTCAGTTCTCCCAAGGGGTGGATCCATGCATTGGGAACCTGGGGCAGCCGCCCCAGGCGGATTTGTAAAATGCCATACAGGGCTACAGGCCATTCGGCCATCCCCCCTTTGAAATTCTATTTTGCTCCACCCTCAAAATCATAGTTTTAGACATATTAATTTGCCAAAAAAATAGTAAAAGGCAAAGTTAATAAGGATAGTCATCTCTAAAAAAAGAAGTAAAAAAATGGAAAGAAGCTGGTGTGTTTTTTTTTTCTCATTTAATTCCTATAAAATCCATTTACTTGATTTGAATTTTTTTTTTTTTCATATATGGATCCAGAGTTCATCCCACAGAACCCACAACAGCATCTAATTAAAAAAAAAAAGTCAACAAAAAGACAAAAAGAAAAAAGAAAACTATTGCATTTTTTTATTCTTATAAAACCCATTTACCTGATTCTAAGAGTTGCCGGCTTTTTAGACTTGGCTTTCCAAGAAAACTCATTTCACAAAAAAAAATAATAATAAAAGAGTGAGAAGTAAAAGTAAAAGGTCTCATCTTCATTGCAAAGAGTTAAAGCAGTTCTCTGATTTAACATAAGGTGCTTTATTGTGTTTCAATTATTATTTTAAAATCATTGTTTGGATGGCTAGTGTAGTGGGCAACCAATATGGTTCCCTTTTAAGGAGGCATCAGTTTGAGTCGTAAGAATATTCATGCTTGTTTTAAGCACTGTTGGAATTTCATATGAAAATATTAAAAATATTTTTGTTAAAACTATGTCTTCAAACCATGCCATAGTGGAAATTATCAGCAGTTGACTTTGATTTTGATGAAATGATTTATTTTAGAATCAAATATGAAAAACAATTACAAAAGGAGAGCCAACTCCTAATATACCCATTGGCTGCCCCACCCAAATAAAAATCTTGGTTCCGCCACTGGTTCTCCCTGGGGAGTTACAATGATAAGATGCTCTAGTTAGTTAGTTTTCCCTTCAGTCATTTTAGTTGCGTTATGCTTATTGGTTTAGAATTGTAATTTGTTTAGTCGTAGAGGAAGAAGAACACAGTTCCAGTTAAGAAATTTACGTTTCTTCTTATGCTTTGCCACAAGAATAGAGGAGAAAAGAGAATTCCTTAAGTAGATTATGTGGAATGCATAATCACTTCTCCAACCACAAACATAACAAACGGTGCTGGTGGACAACTTTACCACCATTTCTCTTCTTAAAAGCAAATTACAGGAATGTCGGTACTTTCTTTGAAAACTTTAAGGGGAAACAGTTAAGCTCTATCATCAATTAAGTTTAGCACATCCACAATGCAGGGCAACCAATTTGGGTTCCGGAGTTTTCAAGTTTTTAGGACTAGGAGCTTATGTTAGAACCATTGCTTGGAGTCAAAATTGACTAAATCCAGCATGGACTTACTTTAATAAATTAGAAGCACAGTGGAGCAAAGTAACCCTTTTTTTCCTTTCAACCTGCAGGAGTGCAACAGTCTTAAAGTATCAGTGTCAAAAGTGCAACAGATAAATTTTTCCTTGAAGTCCCATCTTCACTTTATTTTCTTTGAATTCCCATCTTCACTTTATTTACCCTTTTTCTCCATAGTTGGACATATTTAGATGCCAACCCTCTATCTAGAATGCATGATATATGTTTCTACTGCTTTGGGGCCTCATCCACTAGCCACCATCATAATGAAAAAAAAAACTCATTGAGATCGTGATCCTGTTCCATTAGAATTCCGGTCAAAGTGCTATAGCTAGCTCAGATCCCACAAGAGGAAGCCAAAGGGCCATATTACACAAGGCACTCAGCTTGGCATCGATTGGCCCCTTGGGAGAAAATGCCCCACAACAGCTCTATTAGCCCTTAGCATTCCGCTTAAAGTCAGGGGGTCCCCATCCTCATCTGGGTTAGTCAAGGGGCTACAACCCATTTCTCCAAATGCAGATTCCAGGCCAATGGAACTAGGGGTCAGCAAAAAAGACAAGTGGTTTGCGAGAAGAAGTTGAAAAATCTCACCACCTGGGGTACCCCATGAGATCCCAATTCATCAGCTCCAACACACGCATATGAATATGATTGACGGAAACAGATCGGTTTCAAAATGGGCATATGAATATGATTCAACACGAAGAAGAGGACGATTTTGACAATCGTGTCAAAAATAAATCTTCAACAAGCAACGAATTAGAACAAGAAGAAGACGAAGAGAGAGAGAGAGAGAGAGAGAGAGAGATGACGAACCGAGGCTGACGGCCTGAGTGAGGAGTTGTCTGATCTGAAGCGAGCGGCGTGTGGACTCGATGGTTTCGCGGATCCAACCCATCTTTGGTTTCCCTTTGCTCGTTGTTTTCTTTGCTCTTCCTCTCAAGAGAGCGGCGGATCGAGTGTTAGTGTTTGTGTTTCCAAATATTTGTTTAGGTAAGGCCGGACCACCCGCGTCCGATTTTGGAAATCCACGCCAACTACAGAGTAAGCGTGAATGACAAGGGCGGCGTGGCGTGGGCTCTGGAAACCTAAAAAATTTTTTTGCCACGATCATAGTACTTTAAAAAGAAAAAAAATGTTGAGAAATAAAAGTAGTATTGAGAGATTTGTATAATCCATATGAAGGGTGATTATAAGCCCCACATGTGACCTCGTCATAAGTCCAAATCCTTCTACCCTTTTTTACATGAATGGACCAATCACGATCCATCATATTACTAAAGTAAGTTTGCTATTACGTGGATAGATGTAGGCCAATAGATACCTTAATGAAACAGCCCATCTCATGATAAATTGGTAGATCATGATTGGTCCACACAAATTCATTATAGGTCAAATGACTTAAAGGATCCCGATCCCTCGTCATCCACCTCTTTTGTCAACCCTCTATCTTGTTCACATTACAGAGCCAGAGGGTGCTAGCTTATTTTTTATATGTGGCCCTCCCAATAATATTTTCTAGACCTCCTAGGTCAGCCCTCACCCTAACAAAACCACCTTGGCCAATAGCCTTTGGAACTTACTTATTCCACTCGGGGTTCTTATCCATTTTCCCCACCCTTTGTCCTATTGTATGTGTCACTGAGGCAGCCCAGCCTTTGCAACTTCGATGTATTGTTACAAAATTCAGTTCATTTGGGCTAAAATTTTGGAATTAATTGAGTTCAGTCTCTATAGTGAACCGAACAACACCCATATAGTATTTGTTTCTGACTTCGATGCAATTCGTTCAATTTTCTAAAATTTGGACCAAAATTCAGAATTTCAGCTGATGTGGATGAAATTCCAGTATTCGGCCAATATTTGTATTGGGCCACTAAATAGAAAAAAATAAAAATGAGAGAGCTAAATGCAATTTTTTACTTAACTGGTTAAAGTTAAAAAAAGTGGAGACTTGTTTTTTTTTAATGCTTATTTTTTCCATCTTCAAGGTGTGAGCGGTGCAGACTTGTTGACAGTTAATTAGTCATTTGAAGTTGTTTCAACATGAAATTCGGAAACTCTCAACTTTCATGCTATGATTTTCTTTTCTTACATCACACATGTAGAGTTCCAATTGTCATAATGAAGTAGCAATAATGATAAACAAAGCTTGAATATAACTTTTTAATCAATCAAAATCAAGTTTAAGACAAGGGATTTTTAAGGAAAAAATGCCTTGAACACTGATTAGATGAATTTATTATGAAAAACACGTAATTGGCATGGTGCAATAATTTTTTTTTTTGATAAAATTACCCTAATAACGTTATCTTTTCTATCCTTTGTGCCTTTCCCTTGCTCATTTTCTTTTCCCTTCCTCAAAAAATAATGGCGGATCTTAGTGTTTCTTAATGTTTTGAATGAAGAATTTCAAAATAGGGCCTAACTTTTTAGCACATGATAAAAACAACTTTTACATTTCAAATAAGACTTAGTTTTTCAATTTTCTTTTGTATCACAACAAACTGTAGGAGTTAGTTTTTCACTTTTCTTTTATATCATGACAAACTGCGGGATCTAGTTTCCCCTAATTTTCTCAAAAATTCCAAAATACCCACAGGTCTTATAATCTTTCCCTCCCCAGCATTTGATAGAAAAAAAAAAAGCTTGTTGCTAGCAGGAGATCATAATTTTGATGTTCTATTCAACATTCATCGAACAATCCAATATCATTGGGCATATTGCTTAGTATTTGAAGAATTTGCGTGGGGGATTTATTATAGATTTCAATTTAATTACTGTTGCTATGCAATATAAAATAAAAGCAATCAACCACAAAAAGAAGGCAACACAATATATAATGTGAAAACCCAAATGGAAAAAAGCCACGAGCCCAAGTGTACTAATCAAATACTAACTTTTACAATTACGATACATACTCACAACCCTACAGTCAGTCCCTCGACACAAGATATTGTAGTTAGTCTTGCTATATTCCCTCAACATACAATCTCTCAGTGCCCAACTGTTAGTGCTTTGATCACCACCTCAAACTAATATCTTTAACGAGACAACAATCTCCTACGAATATGTATAAGTAACAAATCTAGAACTTGAACTTAGCACAAGTCTCCAACAGAAACTCTAAATGGAATATTCAATGTAAATTCTCAACTCAAATTATGGAGATGGATACCTTATAGTTGAGGGAATCACCCTTTTTGTGGCTCAAAATTTGTGCCTTATTAAAATAACCTTTGTGGAACCCCACTTAATAATCCTTGCATAATTTAAAAATAACTTCGCAGAAAGTCAGTGGGATTTCGAACGTCATCCGATCGATCAAGCATAGGTTCTGTCTCTAATTCGATTTATCAGATTCATGTTCGATCGATCTAGCAACCCTAATTTTTCTGATTTCTTATATTCAGCTCTTCTAGAAACTCAACCATAGTCCATCATCATAAAATGTAAAATACAACTTAATGGACTTAGAGTTTTGTTCAAACCATAAATTAGCCAACATACAAAAATACTAACAGCAGATGCAAAGTGAAATCAATTATGCTATATACATTGAAGCTAATTGCAGGAAAGAGATTGGGGAAATGTTTGAGGCCTCTGATTATGGCCATGTTGCCTATTTAGAGAGCCTGCTTTTTGTACTAGATGTAGTGAGGAAGTTAAATCATAGATTGGAATAGAGTTGTTCCTTTTCTTAAATACCAAGCCCAACTCCCTATTCAAGTATCAGAATAAGTCACGGTTACTAGATACATCCATGATGCACTTTCCAATGGAATTGAATTGGACATTAGACTCACTACATCATGCCAAACTAGTTGCTACTGACAGAAAAAATAGTTAAAGATGGAGGGAGAATGAAGAAGAGAGAAATAGTGGATAAATAAAAAAAATTTGAAGAAAGGGAAAACAGGAAGAAGACAATTACCTTGGCCGCCGGTGCAACCTAGAGCTCATTGAGAAAAGGGAAATAAAGAGGAATGGAGAAGGGGAGGTGGAAGATGGAACGGAGAAGGGGAAAGGGGAGTGGGGTTTTTTAAGATCATTGTAGAAAAGATTAAAAGCCCTGAAGGCATTTTGGGATTTTTGAAAAAATAAGGATAAAAGAGTCACTGAAAATTTCTAAATCCGATAGTTTGTCCTAATTTAAAAGAAAAACGAAAACTTAAGGCCAAAGTTGGAATTTATATTAATTAAATTTGATTTCATATTAATTAATGTGTTTTAACTCTAATTTATCTTGTATTTATTTTAATTGGGTCTTGGTTGGATACGTAGCTGGGTTTGACCAAACATAGGTAGTATTTATGGCTCATTTTGGTTATTAATACGTCATGAGTCATGCATTCATTGGCTGTACCATTTCGGCATCCAATTGGGTTTATCAAACTCAGTTCACCAAGCCCAACAACTACCAAGGTAAGACCCAACCCATTTGACCCCCATATAGATCCACCTGAGGCCCAAAGTACCCAAACTAAAATACTTCAAACAGCTAGACCAATCAGTAAATTCCATAAAGTGTTAAATTAAAAACGCTAGCCCCTTTTTCATTCCATCTCTACAACAAATCCTTTCCTTGGGTTTAGCTGGAGCTCTCTTTTCTTCTTCTTTGTCTCCTTCATTGTAAATCAAAGCGAAAGGAAGGCATGCATGCTTAAGTGGAGGGGAGATTCCTCTTCCCCATCTCTCCCTCTACCTCTTAGTAGTCTTGGATTGTGGGAAGATGCCTCATTTCAGCTGAGATTCCTCTTTTTCAATCATCTCACCATTTGGTTATGAGAGCTCTTGCATAGGGATGTTGGTTGGTGCAGCGCCCATCTTATTCTCCAACTTCTTTTTTTTTTCCTTGTTGCTTTTGGTGTTCCTAACCTACTATCTCTTGCACTTCATAGACTTCTACAAGTAAGGGCCTTATTTCCGTGACATTTCTTGGTCAAATGGGTCAAGGAGACTCTAAGTTACTGCATGCAACTCATTTTGTCATCATTTCATCCATTTTCAAGTAGAGTTTGATTTGTGGCTAGATATTGGGAGTTTCCTCACCATTGAGACAAGCCAAAAGGATTTCATTTGAGTAAAGCACTGTATCAGGCAAGTATAAAAGTGTATATTTACTGCATGAGTAGTTTATTATGTTGATTCCCAATGGATTCTATGTTTATGCCTAATTACAGCTCTTTTTCTTCTTTGATTCCAAATATAAAATGAGTTTGTGTGTAAATGGCAAATATGGGTGAAAATGAGATGAACATAGGATGTAGAAGTGTTGAGAAGAAATAAAAAGTGTCTTTTAGTCCAAGCAAAGGGAAAAGAGAGAATCGGTTTAGAAATTGATTATGCAATGGAGCTGAACCCGCCTAGGTCCGATCGATTGAACCTAGAGCCCGATTGATCATATAAGGGCTATGGTTGGTGTCTGATCGATCGTACAAGGGCCTAAATGATCGGGTACCCTGATGACTAATAAACCTCTTTGTTCTTAATTGAGGGTCAATTGGGGATTAACCTAGGCTTCCCTCAGGCTTCCATGGGGATAGCCTTGCGCTATCCAATGTTATAAAATGATAGGTGGTTGCAAGACCTTGTAGTATCTTTAGGAATGGCACATTCACCGTATATGAATAAGACCAATGGTAATTAATTATAAGAATGAAAAAATGTAAAGCTGTTACTTATTCCCTCTTGGTTTTCCAGATGAGCTCCGATGTGACATCATGGATGTTGGCATAACGAGGTGGTGTCCTAGCTTACACAATGTAGCACTAAGATCTTAGGTAGTACATTAACATCGGACATCTTATGATTGCATCGTGTTGAATGATTATGAGCTATAGATTATCCTAGGTTAGGGTTGGCTAGTAAAACTCCTTGTTTCCCTTAATTCAAGTGCATTCATATTGTTAAGATAAATCATGCCCTCAACATAATTAAATCATGCACCCATTCTTCCTGGGTGAGCCTTGATGAAAGATTGGACCGAAACTTCTTCTGAGTGCTAGACCATAAGTTAAGAAATGATAACCAAGGTTGAGAGGGTTTGAGCACAATTAGCTCATTACTGCATGCATTGTGCAATTAGTCATAAATATTGTTCAACTTCGTTTATATGATTTCGTAAAATCTCAAGATCAATAATCCTTTTATGTACAAATACGAGACAATTGCTATCATTGATGATGAGCATGAATGATATGGATTTGGGACGGTTTTAATACATTGAGCTGGCACCATTTAGTTTATACCTTTAGGAGGTTCGACGTGATTGAGTTAGGGTATCACATATGTCACTACTGTAGTACTTATAGAGAAGTTGGTTGACTCTCTTAGGTAACTAGAAGGAACACCCCCCCCCCCCCCCCCTCCAACCAATGATTTGCCACCATATGATAAATACTCCCTCCAGAGAGAAGATAGCATCGTGGATGCCAACTAATATGTTATTGTATTTTCATTTGTGATTATTTGTTCATGCTTATCCATATGCACAATATGCCTAACTTTTGTAATTGCTCTCTTTCAATTAATGTCTTTAAATTTAATTAAAACAGCATGATAGTCTTATATACACCTATATTTGCTAAATCGTTGTGTTTATAGCATTATCTTTGGTGTTACGAACATGTTTAAGTACCGATTTCACCTCTACCGTACCTTTAGAAGAGTTTTTAGTGACTTCCAGGGTATAGTAGAGTGGACTTTTGACGACAGCTTTTAGTTGTCTTTATACGTAGAGCGTCATGGGGCATTTTTGGGTTGTGTTAGGGTTGCCATCAGTCTGGCTATGTTTATGTATCATGCTTTCTCGTGAGATTATCATTTTGTTATATGCCCCATTTGTATTTATGTTTTAGATTTTATGCATACTATCACATCATTTTTCCATGCACAACTTGGACTGCATATGCATTGACATGTATATTGATCTCAGTTCATATAGCTACATGTATTTTTGGACATGGTAGATATGTATGGGTTCATGTTCATATAAAGACTATTTTAAGTTTGACACCATTAGTCTATAATTGAAATTAAAGGAAGACTCAATTTATGTTAATACCATATTTCAAAATATGAACCGTACATAATATTGTTAAGTACCGGTAAAATACACGGAGTTCAACAAAAAATTTAAATGGACATGTGTTACACGTCAATATTGACATATGGATTCTATGCTTTTTCTCTTGTGGCAGTTTGTACGTGTCTTAGTATCGCACGGATTGTTACGGAATTACGTATGCCCCGCCTTGGGGGTTGCCCTAATTATAGAATCTCGGGCTCAGGCGTGACAAAAAACGAGCAAGAAGATAGAAAGCAAAGGAAAAAGAGAATTGCGACCTTCATAGTTTATGACAAGTGGATCTGTTGTTTAGACTTGCAGGTTTTAAGCAAACTAAATAAGGGTGGAGATATAATTTCTAGAATTTCTTAACAACCCTATTTTTCAAGAATTGAGCTTAATTTTTTAAAAAAATTCTTAAAACAGAAATACTATTCATGAATGCAAATCACATAGTTGAACTGTAGCAACATTCCTAGCAATTCATATTCAAAGAGAATGGAATGAAGAAGTTGATGCTTATATCAAAAGGATGAGATGTCTACTACTAAGTTAATTTACAGAAGTTAAAGAGAAAAAAAGGGAAAAAAACTACTTTCTAAGAAAAAAAACATGATAGTTGACTAAATAAAAATGAAATTCATTACCTGAAATTGGTAGCTCATTTGTACCCTTCTTTAGTTCAAGTATACCTTTCCTCTCTCGTGTTTTAGCCACCAGCGTCCCTACTGCTGAGGATGCATCGGCGAATCTAATGGCATCATCTCCCAATGATCAAAGCCATATTGTGTGATGGCCAGCCCGAAGGTAGCAGCCATTAGACGTTTTGAGAACTTTGATAACTGTAGGGTCGGCATGTAAGCAATAATATGACAGGTAACTTGGTTTTGTATTTCTTGTATTACTTGGCCTCCGCATTTATGAAGGGCATCATAGATACCACCAAAGGACTGCTCTGGGGCTTCAATCTCCGCGAGATAAATTGGCTCGAGAATTCTTAGTATCACAGCCAGCTGAGCAGAGTGAATGCAATTCTGGGAAGTGGGGATAATCTGTGGATGGGATCGTTGATATTTATTCTGTGGCACCCCAATGTCACAGATTTCTATGCAATTCCCATGCATGTTTTCTCCCGCAAGTCCACCTTTTTCACAAGCTTTTTGGAAACCATTTATTATTGAATCCTTCACGTCTCGGAAGGATGGAACACCCTTGGAGCTTCCAACTAGAATATTCTGTCCAGTGTTGCTGAAACACCATGCCTTCCTCGTCATACTTTTCTTCCATCCAAATTATTGATGAAGATGATTTTTAGCTCTTTGATCCATCTCCGGTCCAATTTCTCCTCTTTCGATTGCTTGGATTATATAGTCTTCTAAAGGGCAATCTTTCATTTGTAACTGATTGTATTCGTTTGTGGACCTGCTCATTATAGGATTAGAGGCGGAGAGCACCGTCTCCAAAAAGGGGACAATGGGTTTGGACACAGAAATTCCTGCTCCACCCATATAAAACTCTAATTGTTTTGTGCACTTTTCAAGGTGCAAGTATCCAGAACACTGAATTATGATTTCCCCCCTGTTTTCTCTTTGCCACTCAACTGCTAGCTCTGATTTGTTTAGTATGTTTAGAGCTCCTAGTAGCTTTGAAAGCTTTGACAAATTTGTAGGCTTCACAACTGCGCGTACTGTATATGAAACAACAAAATTCATTGTGATGGGGACATCATATTTGATTTCTCTCGTTATTACAAAGTGTATTAAAGACGAGGGCGTTGGACAGTGGATCATGCTTTAATTTGGATGGATGAACACTACTTAGGTTTTGATCGCGAAGAAATTGTAAATCCACCGTTGATCATCATTGTGAAGACATCCGACGGCTGGATTTTGCAGAATCTCATTGAGAAGGCCCCGTGTGTGCAATTATTTTGAAGGCTCCACATTGGAAAGTGCCGCATGGGAGGAAATAAAAGAGTTTTAAAGTTTGGAGGGGCCCCAGTAATTAAAAGAGTTTGAGAATAAGAAAGGAACCCATGTTTTTTTTAATTATATATGTAATAAAAGAGGGGTCTGCAACTTAAAGCACAAAGGGAAGTGCCTTGGGATTTGTGCGCACATCCCATGCACACGAAACCCAAGGGAATTGTCGTAAGTTATTTTATATTTTGTTTTGTTTCCTTAGTTGTGATGATGTCTCTTCAGGGTTATATTAAAGACCTTTCTCGTACTCTTTTGCTTATGTATGTTATGAGAAAATATTGAATGAAAAGAGAAGTTTTTCATCTTCCTTGAGCCTTTTGAGTCCACCTTTCTCTTGAGATCTCTTCTAACGCCTCTGGATCGGAGTTTGGTGAGAGCCCAATAAAGGTATCAATATCTCTTTCACTTTTCTTCCTTCCAAGAGCACTTTTGGTTACTACCACTTAGATCTAAAGTCATCCTGATATTGTTACCAGATCTAAACTATCCAGATCTGAACCCTGCAGATCTAAAATCTCCTGGTTATCAAACTTCAGATTTGAACCATAAACCATCTTAGATCTGAAACTTATTTCAGATCTGAACTTTTATTAGATCTGGATCTTTTCTAGGTCTGAAAATATTAGATCTGAATTTTGTTATCATAGATCTTTCCTTCAGACCATTGCCAAAACATTGGATGTACACTATTGGCTGTAAGCAATCTGGAATTTCTATCTTCCATTAAGATCCTACTATTGTATACACCAAGAAAGGGCTTACTGCAGGATCTCTGAAATTACTTTGGACCGTGAATCTATTATTTACTAGAAATTCAATATCCTAATTTACTTGGGTTGTCTATAACTGAATTTTAATTATTAATTTAGATCTAAACTATCAAAATCTGAACCCTGCAGATTTAGAATCCCCTGGTTACCGAATTTCAGATTTGAACCATAAATCATCATAGATCTGAAACTTATTTCAGATCTGAAATTTTATTAGATCTGGATCTTTTCTAGATCTGAAAATACTAGATCTGAATTTTGTTATCATAGATCTTCCCTTCAGATCATTGTCAAAACAGTGGATGTGCACTACTGGCCGTAAGCAATCTGGAAGTTCTATCTTCCATTAAGATCCTACTATTGTATATACCAAGAAAGGGCTTACTGCAGGATTTGTGAGATCACTTTGGACCGTGTATCTATTATTTACTAGAAATTCAATATCCTAATTTACTTGGGTTGTCTATAACTGAATTTTAATTGTTAATTTAGACTTGATCTCTTCATATTAGGATACATCTCATACTGTCTTGCATCACATTGCTTGGATCCTGTGTGCATTAACTTCCTTCTCATCAGTTAGAGTTGCATTCTTGGTGATGAACTGATCTGGTCCAAGCATAGCAACGGTGTTTCCACAAGGCACATATTCCACTGGTTCTTGCTTGTGTCCCACCCAAGTAATAGTCCTTTCTTAACATATAGATCCCTATTCTGGCCTGGAACATGGTTAGGCCCCATGATTCTCACATTTGCTCCAGTAGCAAGCTTTCCGGAGAAAACACGTCCGAGGGTGAAGAATCTACACTTAACTGATGTTGGGATCATATTCGAAACGTAAACCATGAGCGGTCCTTCACTGTCGCAATTCCGAATCGCATTTGCATATATGTCGTCAAGAGGCCCCGCATACAGCTTCTCAACATGATAGTTTTGGGCTTCTGCTAGTGATGGGAGATGGATGATCATCGTTTCTAACAAAGTGTTGCTAGCAGGAAGCCATGTTCTCATCACAGACTTCATTAATTCCTTTCCTGACAGATTCTTCTCCTCTGACTTCAAGGTTACATGAAGCTTCTCCAGAATAGACCATAGTTCGTCTTTGTTGTCGCTCATGCATATCCTGATGAGCCGCTTGATGTGCTCATAACAAAACTGAACGAAGCCACGCTTGCAGTCTTGAGAATCTGTAATCTTGCTGACCCATTTTTTGGTACCTCTGTCATAATAATTTTCACCCCAAAGTCTGTCTGCCATGATGTTTTCATCCACTCCAAAGTTTGATGAATAGATTTTTGCGAAAACTTCTTAGAGTGAAGGCCCACCCATGTAGACCAGAGAAGAAAAGAAGAGTTCCTTTCTTTGGGTAGACCTGGACACCACCAAGGAGAGGATCTTGCTGTGTTGCCAAGATGGTATTGGTGGTTTCAATTGAGCGACGAAAACTTTGATAAGCTACTTCTCCGTCAACCTGCAGATCAAGGAAACATTTATCCATCTTGTTCATCACAATGACTGGCTTTATCAGATCTTTGAAGCATTGCTGAGTTAACCTCTTGGTTTGAGTGGAAACACCTTTCATGCAATCGACCACAACCAGTGCACCATCACTTACGTGTAAGACAGCTGTTACCTCTGATGAGAAACCAAGGTGGCCCGGGGTGTCAACTACGTGGACCAAGAATTCACTTCCATCTGTTTCTGCACTGAAGTAGTTCAGATCACTAGTTGTCATATCATAATAAATGCTGCAGTGATCTTTATTGGTGATGCGAACATGGGCTATACTCCTGCCAAAGCATCCATCAAAATTGACTGTCCTGAAAAATTCAACATTCAAAATCAGTAAGTAAAATATTCAAGAAACCATACATTCACAGGTAAATAGACAGGTGATACTTGTGATTCTTACCATTGCCAATATGTCCCACTATAGAGACATTACGAACATTATGCTTCATATGCATAATTCTTCGGAGCTCTTCCATGGCTCAACAAGTTTCTGCAATAACATAAAAAGAGCTCCAAGTTAGAGTTGCAAACAGGCATCCAACCATCCGGATCTAGATCCATGCATATAGTATTTGGAACATTCGGTTTCAAAACAGGAGGCTAGTATGCTTTGGCCTGAGGATCTAGATCTGTTAAAGTTAGGGAAATTTTCAAAATACGGCTCAAATTTTGCCTAGATTTCAGATGGGGACAAAAAAATCACATTTCAAATTAAAGCTTTAGTTTTCCATTTATATTTCAAATCAGAACATTTGGCAGAAAATTGAATTTATCTTTGCGCTTCCAAGTTCATTGCAAGGACTCATTAAGGGAAACTGTGAAATGGGCCACTGAGCATCTTCAGTAAGCACATGACCAAGCAGAAAGTGCTTTAATAACTGATGAAGTGCATACATTCCACTTTCCTTTCACACTACATTCTCCTAGCTATTACTCTCATCAAATACATTACAATATCTTTTGCAAGAGCTTCTTGAGCTAATATCTTTTGCAAGAGCTTCTTGAGCTAATAGTGGGTCTGAGAAAAGAGTGGCAAGTTCGCAGACAGCAGTTCCTGCAGTATCAATCAAAGAAGTTTTTGGCAATGTAAACACAGGCTTGATATCTCCTTCAGCCAGTGGGGAACCCAGGATTCTCATTTAAGGGGTTGACAATTGGTTTTTTTCTTTTAAGCTGCAAATACGAATTAAGAAAAAAGAAGAAAAACAAACCAAAAGATATAAAAAATAAAAAAATAGCCGTAATTTCTTTATATTTACAGTTGCAAAAGAAAAGGAACGCGGCGAAATAACACAACTATGAATCATCTTATCAAAGAGTAATTTATAGCGAGAAAAACCCACAAAAGCAACTTCTACATTTTTAGCAATATGAGGAAACTTATTTTTGGCATTATCCTTGGTTGGGAGGGGGGAAAGAGAAAAAGGATGAAGATCATTATAGGCATTTTGAATAATGTAGAGGAAAACTTACGACATTTGGAATGCTGAGTGATCTCTCATGAATCAAATGCAAAAGTGTTCCTCATCAGAGCCCAAGATATACCGATCACAAGCACAAATTCCTCGTCGTTGTGCTGACGAGACGAACGTAATTTTCAAGGTTTTTTTAGGTTACCTAAGAGCAAAACTGATTTACTACTTGTTCATTTGATTTCTCATGAATCATTCCTCATGACGAATTTTTATTTACGTTAAGTGCGCCGACGAGGGTTCTGTGGCAGAGGAAAATCCGCAGCTGAAAGAGGAATAATCGAAGAGGACTTCCATATATATATATATATTGGCTAGCCCTATTTATCTCTTTTTTTTCTTTTTTTCTTGAAAGCTAACCTATTTAAATAATGTAGAGTGAAATCATACAATTCATGTGGAAAATGAAAATTTTTTTCACAAAACTTTTGATGAATGATTTTAACCATCCACTTGATGATATGTGAAGCAAATTAATATTCCTAAATATGATCAACACAATGGTAATCTCAAATACAATTAATGTGAAATTCAGTTGATTAGTGTAAATCCACAGCCGGCCTACCTACTGAAAATCTGAACATCTCAAAAATATAGTAAAATTAATCAGGAGGTAATATATTTTGAATGATTAAAAATCCAAAAGCTGGGCCTCACTAATGGAGTGTCATCCCATTAGAATCAGTTTAAATTGACCCCATCTGAGATGCTAAAATGTCCACACAATCAAGCGTCAAATCACCTCTAAATGTCACTAAAACAAATTCAAAATGTATTTTATCACTGCACTAAACTATCAATCACACACGTAAACTCGGAGTTTTTTACATAATGAAAAATTTTAAACCAACAGGAACCATCAATGAAATCTTGTATGTTGAGTCTCTTATTCTCTTCTACCAAAACCCAACCTACAGCGGGAGGAAAAAAATGTGGTTAGCAAGTTTAATCCGTCACAATAGCTTAACAAATAAATTAGACTTACAAAATCTAAAATCATAATTATCAGAAGTTTCAAGAGATCACATAACAAAAAAAAAAAAAATCAATGGTACAAAAAAAAAAGGAGAGAACTTGACCCAATAAGAGATCAAGAGTTCTTCCTGACATCATCAGGCATTAGCATCCTTCAGTCACAGCCCTTTTACAGATTCAGGGGTAGAAATTGTTTTCGCAATTTTGAAATCATCTGCGGTCATATTTAAGATCTATTTTTGCCAGTGTGTTTGTGGAGAGAAAATCCACATCTCAAGTCAGTCAGACTTACATTTTGCAATAAAAAAAATGCCACCTAAGAAGCAAGTGAAAGTTGAATCTTCATCTTCTTCAATTGAAGATTTTGTCGGTTCCATTAGATAATTATCTACAAAAGTTGATGGTATACATATTACATTGCAACAATTGGAAACTAGGGTGACGACTTTAGAAACTAATTAGCGTGTGCATCACATTCGTGATGATGCTACAAATATTCGGAATCAATGAGATCCACCAGTCAATAATCCTGATCGAGATTTATGGATTAAACTCATGATTTCCAAATATATGATGGCAAATTGCAGTCCGCTGAATTCATGAATTGGTTAGTGTGTGCAGAATATTTTTCACACAAACTAATGACTGGGCACCATAAAGTCACATTGATTGCCACTAGATTCCGTAATTATGCTGCAACTTGGTGGGCTAAAATACAATGAAAGCGAAGGAATTAGCACATGGACCTTGTTAAAACATGGACTGAGATGAATAATATTTTGAAGCAAAAATTCATTCCTGTCAACTATGCATGAGATTTACGTTCTAACTTTCAAAACTTGAAACAATGTTTTAAGACAGCTATTGATTATTCTGAGAAATTTTTGACTCGCAAGCTCATTGTGGTTTGAATGAAAATGATGATGTGGTTGTTGATAGATATTTCAATGGGTTGAGAATAAACATTTAGCATATCATTGCATTCCAACATTTTGATAATGTCGATGAACTCATTTAACATGTTGTTAATGCCAAGGGAATTGCAAATCATCAAGCACAAAAATTTACTGCATCCAAATGGGCTCCGCAAAAGAATTTATCTTTCCAAGATGCTAAATCCAGTAGTTCACTAGGAAAAATTATCTCCAAACCTAAAGATCATAATAAGGTCATATGTTTCCATAGCAAACAAAAAGGACATTACTCCTTTGAATGTCCCAAACAAGTGAATCTAATGGAAGGAGTCCATGATGAACCAATCGCACAGGATGATCTTCCGGACAATGAAGAAACAGAAGAAGCAGTAAAGTATAAAGGAGACAAAGATGGTAAAACTCTCATGGTTATCAATAAGGCTCCACCCATTGTTGAAAAGAAATGGTTGAGAAAAAATATCTTCCATTTCGCGGGTACAGTTATTGGACAACATTATATAGTTGTTATTGACGGCGGAGGTTGTGAAAATCTCATCTCCCAAGCTCTTGTTGATCACCTCCAGTTGAAAGTTTACAAGCACAACCGCCCTTATTTTGTTAAGTGGCTGATGAAAGGTGATCAAGAGTATGTTCGACATACTTCCAAAGTTACTTTTGCCATTGGTGAGACTTACACAGATACAATCTGGTGTGATGTGCTACCCATGGATAGTGGTTATATCTTATTGGACCGTCCATGGATGTATGACAAAAATGGAACTCATGATATGTGCGACAACATTTATACATTCATGCATGGTGGCCAGCAGGTTACTCTTCATCTCGAGACACTAGAACCGCCGAAGATGAATTCTTGAAAAGCTGTCACAAAGGAAGTCCTTCATGTTCACCACATTTACAGAGGCAATCCGAAGCAGACTTGAGTTCGAGGACAAACTCTTCTTTCAACTCGGGGAGAATGATACAGTCTGGGCCCTACAAGCAGTCCCTCTTCAAATTAGATTTAGGATTTTTATTTAATAATTATATGTCATTAGATTGTTAATTTTATTTAACAAATTGTAATTAGGATTTAGTATTTTATATTATGTAGTTTCTTAGTTTCATTAGATTTCTTAGGCCCTAACATATTTTATTATTTATATAGCATTGTAAAGAAGAAATTCTCAGACTTGATTAATTAATAGAATTGGGTTTTATCCCTGCGAGGTGAGTCTTTGTGTGTGTTGAAGTCTTCTTGACGATTCAAAATATCTTTGGACACGTGTAGCAGCACCCCTACGTAAGCCTTAACCCTAGGGCCTGCATCAAAGGCACATGCAAAAATGCACAGTTGATCACCACTATGCAGGGAAGTGATGTAATCGACGCTGGATAACAAATTTGTGGACATTGTTCTCTAAAATAGGGCAACCCACTGAGGATATATGCTGGCATAATAAACAGCCTGGTACAAGTTACAAAACAAAAGTTATATTAGGGAATAGCATCAGAAGCTAAGTAGAGGCCGGGTTGAGCATGGCCCACAACATTCACCCCAGCAACTCATTAGACAGACTGGCTAGCTAACTTGAGCATCCCCAAGGTCAGTCATAGCCCCAGAAAGTTCATTGTGACAACCATATAGAGTAAAAGAAAATAAAGTAGCATCCCATCTATTGCCTAGTAACAATGAACTTAATTCGAAAGTTTGTAACTTAAACATGGACAGGACCAAGAAATCCTCAACAAAAGTAAGACCAGCTAAAAACCTCGAACAATTTGGCATCCCTTCAACAAGCATGTTCTATAAGAATTCAATAATGTAGTCCAGGAAATCCATGTCCCATACAAAAGACTCCATCCTTAATTTCTTCTACGACCTGCTTCTCAATCAAATATCCTGGCCGGTCACATACTTCCAGAAATCCATGCCCCATATCCCAGATCACTGCTATATGTAGCATGGTCCTTCAGATTTAGTTAAAACCCTACACATGATTAGAACATACATCAAACACAAGTCAGTGGATATATAGCCCAACACAAAGCGCACAAGTCGAGATTCTCAGGCAGACATCTAGACATTGAAATCCAACTCGTGCTGACTGCACTTGGCCTAAAATGCTAAGATCGTGGTGGAACAACTACACTAGTCAACGATAAAACTACGACACTGACTCAGGGCTATTTGGCAATGGGAGTGGAATCCTTAATCTAGAGGATTCCTCCATTCTTTTCATACTGTACTTTCCACCATAAGAATTCCTGTGAAGAAAATCAACCCCCCACACCACATTTGGTAAACACCAAAGAAGCAATGGATTTACATATATTAAATCCAATGTTCACAATTTTTTGAAATTTTCTCAAAAATCTGTGATGAATCAAGTCTTAAAATATGGACTACTTACTATTTTTGGCCTTGCAGAGACAATGGACGGTTCGGATTTTCATTGTGCATCCCACAAAAATTAGAAAGCAATTTTTCATGGTTTAGACTTTTTTTTATAAATATCTCAAAATATATGAGCACTCAACGGCTGAAGATTGATATACTAGTCTTTTTTGACATTCTAAACGTTATGGACGGTTCAAATCATGATTGTGGGACTGATAACGTGGGTATCCAAAACAAAAGTCCCAGGCCACAACATCACGCCAGAGACACTATTCGCGCATAAATGAGAGAAAGTTATCTCCAGTAATGATGAACGGTTAAGAATGTTTTCGGCATTTCCTCACTATCCACAATGAATCAGGACTCCAACTTTGAACCCATTATTATTTCAGGCCGTCTAACAAGATTGAACGGTTCAGATTTTGCAAAAGAAGACCATACAGTTCTAGATCTAATGATGAACAGTCTAAATTTTGTTGGAAATATCTCAAGATCTGAAAGGAATCAACGGCTGACACTTGACTACATAGCCGTTTTAGACATTCTTACCATGATTAACGGCTCAAATTGTAGTTTTGGAACCCATAACATAGGTTTCCAAAACAAAAGTCCATAACCTCTAAGTTAGCAACTTTTACTATTCATCCGCCTGCCCTCTACTGTTCATTCGCTTTCTCTTCCACCTCAGATTTACACAATCCAACAGGGGGAGGTCTGACCAAGGTTCTTTTCCATTGCAAAGACTCTTCAAGTATTTTGAGGAATCACCATATATGGTGGAACTGCTGCCAAACCTGGATTTTCTTTGAATCTAAGGAAAAGCAGGAAGGAATCCTCTGCGATGACGATTACGGAACGTGCCCTTAATGTCAAATATTATGAGTTGAGTAAAAAGGGCAAGAGGGCAACTAATTACCGTTGAAGCATTCATACAATTTAATTTCTTTCACCTTCTTATCCCTGGTTTGATAAGGACGGGTCGACGGGGATTGTAGAAATAAAGTCATTTAAGGCAAGGAATCACTTAACATGAATATAACAGGAACACGTGATTAATGAAAATCTGAACCTATGAACAGTTCAATGAGACATTTAGGACCAGATTACTAAAAGGAAATAAATGTATTATGTCAATCACATGTTAAGATCGCAAACCCCATTCTAGAGATCTTACACCATAAAGAGAGATCATATAATTTTCTACTAGTCAACATGGAACAAGAGAACTCAAACTATAGTGACCTGATTCGCAATTCGATGGATACGTATTTGAGTTTGCTATTCGCAATCCGATGCTTCCGTCAATTCAAACATTCAATCGGGTAGGTTCATTTAATACGTTTTTAATTCGCTTGATTCGTAGTTCGAGCTTGATAAATTCGCTATACTAATTCGAGTATATAATTAGATGAAGTATGATATGGCTCTAAGTCCAATTAAATATAATATTTAACTCCACTTGAACCATAGATTTTTTTCCCTTGTTATTTAATGTCTCCTTCACTGCTCCACCCGAAGAAAAAAACATCTCTTGTCAACTTGTAGAGATTTTTGACCATCTCACCTTTCATGATCACCAATGTTCTATTTCCACCTTTGTAACTCCACCCGCTACAGTACACTTGCAGCCTTTGAAGTCTAAAACACCCAAAGAAATCTAATTTCTTCATAAACCCGGAACATATATCACATCCGTTAGGGTTTGAACAACATCATCGTACACCTGGATCTTTACCACTCTCATTTTAAATGCTCATCAATTTGCTTCCCCATAAGAATAGATTCATCAACAATGAGAGTTGTTTGCATCAAACCAATCTCTACTCAAATGCATGATAGGAAGAATGTAAATCGCAATACCATAAATCATCAACCCGATCCATACCTGTAATGTTAGAAAGTGATTTCCCGTCATCCAAATCTGAGTTTTCTTGCACACTACCTCCTTCTGATTTTGATTTTTTTGCTTTTTCTTCTACTTTGGCATGTTGCTCCTTCCCGATCCCTTCAACGCGGATCTAAGTTTTTTTATCAAAGTACTCAGAGCAATCTCTTATTCGTGACATCAAGTAACTTTTCAATCATTACTGTGTCACAGAGTCTAATACTCTTTCCTGCCAATCCCTGCAGTCGTTTATCCATCAAACACTCTAATCTGGCCCGTGATACTTGAATACATTGCTGTTATCGTGAATATGTCAGTTTCTTTAGTCTCCCAATTTTTTACCCATCAAACTGCCAATATCTTTTATTGCCTCGTAGATCTCATCACCGCGAGCATGTTGGAAGAAATGAATTTGAAATCCGACTCTGAATGGCTTCGATATCACGAAATAGTTTTCTGCACTCGATTGTTCAAACCTTCTTTTTGACCGTTGAACTGCCTATCCTCTTCCATATACGTGTAGAACTCCTCATAATGAGTCTGTAGGCCAAATGGATCTCCAATTGGACATCGGACGATCAATATATAGCAGAAACAATTTCAACAATAAATCTAGTCAAAATGCCTTTGACTGTTTTACCTGCTGAGGTGTGCTGACGTCAGCACTATTGCTGGCAGTCCAGGCTTTGTATCATGGGTCAGGTCTGACCCGACCCAAACTGACCTGGACTGAATTGCTACCGGGCTAGGCTTCTCTGCGTAATGGGTCAGGTCCTACCTAACCTGGCCTGGACCTAATTGCCATGGGCTGTTGCTCCATAGGTCAAGTACGAATCGACCTAACCCGGACCTGACTACTTCAGGCCTTCTTCCTCAGGTGAGATGGTTGCTCAGGAGAAAGAGGCTACATCCTCTTTCTCTGACAAGAATTACGACTTCTACTTATCTTTTTAAGATGGTCTCGTAGGTGAAAGACGTTACATTCTCCTCTCTGACATCATCTGCGATTTCCGCCTATCTACTTCACCTACGACGTTAGCACACGGAGAGATCAAACTGATCCGTCAGTCGCAAACCCGTGCAATCTCCACCTTACTTTGATACCACTTATTGGGAAAAGTGGTGTTACGAAACTACCCGCAATCAACGGTCAACCACGATGAACACACAATCATATTATCAAGCAATTACATTCATGAACACATCAATTTTACGTAGTTCGGCAACCTTGCCTATGTCCATGGAACAGAGAACTCATTTTTCATGACCCCATGTCAATCCCTTCGGATCTAAGGGTACTTTAGTCATTATGTATTAGTTTTCTTGTTCACTAAGAAAGCGGAAACTATATATCTTGATGTACTGTAACCCTAGATCCGAGAGGATTAAGATGGAATCATGATCGATGAGTTCTTTCCTCCGTGGACATAAGTAAGGTTACCGGACCACGTAAAATTGCTATGTTCATGTGTATGATTGCTTGATAGTATGATTGTGCATGTTTATCGTGGTTGATCCGTTGATCGTAGGTAGTTCTGCAGTGCCACTTTTCCCAACATAAGTCTCAAAAGATGGCTAATCTAACTGCTAGGGTTACATGGCCTCATTAAAATGCAATATGTCCACATTGGATTTTATATTAGTGGTTGCATACAAACATGTATCTTTTCTACCAATTTTATTTTGAACTAACTTTATGTTAGATATTATGACTAAGTTAAAATGAAAAGTAGTCACCATTGAAGCATTCATACAATTTAATTTGTTTCTAACTTCTTATCTCGGTTCAAGGTGAAACTGGAACCGTTTTGGTTCTAATTTACTAGAATTGGAACCAGTTCAATAAGATTAGTTGGAACCAGAACCAGGACTGCATCTAGAATCAAGTCCATTGCCCTAACCCATTGCACACCTTCTCCTTACTTCCAGCACCGTCATTTATTTCTCTCTCACCCCTTAGGCCTTGCAACTCTTTCTCTCTTTCCCCTTTTTCCTCTCTCAGCCTTAGGCTCTTTTTCCAAACACCCTAGATGAGCTAATCACCAACCCTCCTCCCATATCATCACTGTCACCACCCTCTCCTTTCTCCACCTTCCTCACAGCACCAAAATACAATCGGGGAGAGCATAGACACCAGAGACCATAAAATCAAAGAGAGAGAGAGAGAGAGAGAGAGAGAGAGAGAGAGAGAGAGAGAGAGAGAGTACTTGAGCCTGAAGAAATAGTGAGAAAGAGAGTGCAACATGACGGAGTATAAAGGGAATGTCTTATGTGCTTTACTTAGGTGGGGTCTTCGGAATGAGGCCCGGTGGCCCGAAAATGAACCTGTTTAAGTCTCCGGTCCAAACATAGGACCCATACCTAGACACATTTAGGTCCTGGGTCCAAAATAAAGCCTAGACCCAGTTTTCAATGGGTCAAAACCTTTGGGTAATTGGAGAATTATTTGCAACAATATTCATTATGCTATGCTACAGTTTGGAGTTCTTGTCACCTGTGAGAGTTCTCTTACATCTAGTCTAGTTGAGTTTGGATGGATCGGCTTCGTGAGACCAAATTCGCACCCCTTTGTTATCTTCCTTTGTTTAGAGTAATAGTTCAGATTTGAATTTCAAAAGAGAGAGATTCATTGTGGGGTTAGGTCCCCACCATTGGGGTGATGGAAATAGGCCTACAAAAAAAAAGAAAGGCCCATGGGCGAGGGAAGGTAACACAAAAGCCTTAGTTATGTATGTAAGAATTGCCACCTCTTACCAGTGAGGTAAGAGGGCGTTCTTAATTGTAAAATTGTTGAATGAAAGTTTCATCAACTATAATGATGAATCAATGGTGAACATCACTATGATTGAAGTGAATCTGTCAAATTTTTGTTTGTATAGAAGTCATGTGTTGGATTATATGAAGAAAATGCAAGCTTCAAAGTGGTAATTGGATAGACAATTCAAAAGATAATTAGCATGTTTTTTAATCCTCGCACCACTTGTTTTTAGAGGACATGGTGCACTACTGATATTTGGGATCCCTTGTTGACATATAAAAAATTAGTCCAAGAAAATTTGGCCATGGATAATTAGTTGATAAAAGCCCCTAGCCCAATCATAGATGGGCTCACCAAAGCCAATTTTTGATTTGGGATCATCCAACGCGTCAAATTCTCACCATTTGATAGATGCTGTCATAAGAAAAACAACCTGGTTCGACTTGTTCAAATCCAACTTCAAATGGAGTTATATGGGTTGAAAGAGTGAAAATCTTCATAAAATTGGCCCAAATGTTGAATTACAATCAAAATAGGACGATGCCTCAAATTCATATCATTGGATTGGATAGCTCTTGTAACATTCCGGTCCAGCTTAAATCCAGTTTAGCTACTAATTAATGTATTTTGGGGTATATTGATAGCGAATTAGGTTTATGCTTGTTGTTTTGTCCGTTTGAGGTTCGTTGTGGGTCATGGATAGGTAGTTGGGTTGCGTTTAACCTGGAATAGGTAGACATGAGCCCTTTTTCATAATTTTAGATTTTGTAAGACGCTCTCATTTATGCATCATCTTGGCGTCAACACGTGTCTTTTGTCGAGCTTGTAAACTTCCGTAACTGATTCGCATGCAAACGACTTCAATTGCTTTTTTTGGACAGTTATTTGACTCGCATTGTAAATGCCCTGAACTTGTGGACCTTCTTATAATTTCGTTTAATCCTTATCTTATATAAGAAGCTAGGAACCTACCTTGACTTCATTCCTCTCTTTCTCTCAACGTTATTCTTCTTTTCCCCTTACCTCTCTTCTTCTACGATCGAGGTGCGAGCAAGAAGACCCATTTTGGGCATCTCTTTCAACGAATCCTCGTGTGTGTAGCTTAAGGTAAACTGCAGATTTATGAGTTTTCCTTCTTTTCATCCTTCTTGTACTCTACATGCACTCAACGTCTCTCTTTTTGCTTTCTTCTTGCATGCATGGTGTTAGGATTGCATCTTGACGGGTAATTGAGCCAAAGGACAATTGTTCACGGGAAAAAGCTTGTGTGAGGCAAGTATAATCATGATTTGGATAAACAAATGTTGGTACACAGTGATTGTTATTAGTCACCTTCAATCTCACAAGTATGTCGTGACTTACAGCCCTTGTGTTTGTATTATATTGCTTGATTGTCATTTTGGTGCAAGGGTTTCACTTCAGTCGTTTTGTAACAAAGCTGGTTGCTCGACCGATCGGGCATAGGGTCCGATCGATCGGACACACCCAGAACCAAAAGCTAACTGATCGGGCTTCAGAACCGACCAGTCGGCTCTGAAGCACTCTGCTTTAGGAGATTGAGTCTGTAACAGAAACCTCTTAATGCTCATTCCCATCCTCCTACAGTTAAACCAAACAAAGGACCTTTTTAGGCCCTAATCCCGGGCCTCGTGGCTCCTTTAAACGTAATATTAAAAAAAAGCGCAATGGACAAATAAGAAATATTGAATGAGTATTTGATTTAAGAAAAATTCCATATTTTGATATCATGCATGATAAGGAACCCCATAGTGAATAAAATCCGAAATCTAAGAGAATTAAAAGTGGATTCCATCGGTAGTTTGGAATTTGATTGTATGAGCCTAAGATTGCCAATCGCCAATGCACGAAAAAAAGTGGAGCCTAGTTGTGCACTCCATTCATGGAAGATTTAATAAAATCTTACTTTCCTACTATTTCTAACTATTTTGGACTCATGTTGGTTTATTTTCTCTTCGCTTGGATGATGAACTCCTTATCTTAAGGAGTTTCATTTTCAGCAAAATCCTTTAAGAGAGATTTTAGAGAGGTGGTTGGATAGAGTCTAGCTACTATGGATGGAATCCTTAGATTGTGCCACGTGTCGCCATCTCACGAAGAGGGCTGCGCCACGTGTTGCGTTCCCGCTAAAAAGGGTAGTGTTGTAATATATATAACTAGCGCTTCAGGGCCCGCGCCCAACGTGAGCCATGAAAAAATAATAATTCAGTCTTATTAAAAATTATTATTCAGTTAAATAAAATATTAATGAATACTTTGACATAAATCATAGCGAAAACATAGTTAAAATTTTGAATCTTTATTTTTCTAAAAGGAGAAAATATTTTCTTTGAATCATAGATAAAAAGTTGAGAGTGAAAAAGAACTATTGATATTAAGTGATCCTTGAATGATTAAAGGAATTATATGTAGTCTAAGGGAAAAAAAACCATTGATATTAAGTTATCATTGAATGATTAAAGAAATTACATGTGGTCTAAGAAAAAAACAACCACTGACATTTGTTTATTGGCATGCATTTGTTTCAGTAGTTGTATTTGGCTCATTTTCTCCGTTTGTCTCGACAGTTGCACTTGTTTCATCTTGCGCAGATTTTTTAACTCCTGTACTTGTTTCAAATTGTGCGTTTATCCCAATAAAGTTATTTGTTTTCGGTATTGCAATGGAAGTACTTGGTCCAACATGTTGAAATCTCATATTTTCTCTATAATTTGATTCTAACGCAAGCCTTGTTTAATAATTATATTATTTGTAAATAGAAATATTTAAATGATTTGTAAATTAATATTAACATCAAATTCATTACACAATCATAATTTTAATATTTTAGTGCACATTTAAAAATTAAATATCATATTAGTAAAAATAAATAAAAAAGAAAAATAATGTACCGTAGAGTTTTATTATAAAATTATTAAGAAAACTTAGATCATTTTTCCTTAAATTAGTAAACTCAACTCAAGAGAAAAAAAAATTAAATGGTAAAAAAATTTAAATGGAATAGTCCAATATATAAAGAATCATTAGGTTAATCAACCTACTCACTATAAAAATATTGATTAGTTGGAATTGAATAGAAAAGAAAATGACCCATATCAAACACGGCCCATTTGAAAAAATATATATCATATAAGTAAAATAAAAATATAGCCCAAACTACTACAGTGAGGGCTTCAATGCTAGGCTCAGGCAAAGCCCATATATGATTATGCACTGCCAATGGCTAGGCCATGTTAAGCCATGCCAAGTTCAACAAAGTCCAGTTCAATAGTTATTAAAAAGCAATTATATTTTAAAATAAAACCATTTAAATCAATTGTAAAAATATTATATGGTAAAAATATTATGCCCATAGAGTCTTATTAGGATATTAATAAAAAAAATTAGATCATTTTTCGTTTAATCCAGAAGCTCAACTTAAGAGGAAAAGAAATTTTATATGGTAAAAAAGAATTAGATAGAATAGTCCAATGTACAAGAATCATTAGGTTAACTAACCCTCTCACTATGAAAAAAATTGATCAGTTGGAATTGAATAAAAAAGAAAATAAACCAACGTCCAATGCTGTCTGTTTGATAAATATATATAGGTGGGCGCCTTGCGTTACCACTTATGGCCACTGGGGCAGCTTAGGAAAAAAAATAACTAAATCATAGAGAGTGTTATGATGTGTCGAGAATTTTTAATAGGGGTCTTCATTGGGCAGGCCAAGCTAAGGCATATTTAAGCTTGACTATAATGAGATAAGGAGGAAGTAAGATAAGGATTCATCCTAAACTTTTTAAATTCTCAAAAAAAAAAAGAAAAGAAAGAAAAACTACTGTAATGCTTCAATAAATAATCAAATGGAAATGAGCCATTTCCATCTTAAGAGGATGTGCATGAATGACACATAACAACACCCCAACCAACCAACTGAATCATGCTCTCTCTAGGCTACAAGAATTTATGATTGGTATTAAAGAAGGAAACAAAATTCCTAATAAATAAATAGAGCGCCATAAGTCGTTCTCTCACGAAGGGGCTCGTGTCCAACCCTATAAGAAGATACATATATTTTTAAATAGAAATATTTAAATAAATTATAAATGAAAATGTTTTAAGGATGCTAAGTTTTTGTTTTTTAATCATGGGACTATAAGATGGATGGTGTGACCAAAATCAGCAGCACCATTCATAAATAATTACTTTAGTGATCAGATATTGGTGTCATTTAGGTCCTTCATGTTTAACATGGATCAAGAGATGCAATTTGCATCTTTATGTTTAATGTTTTAGTCCATCTATTTGCACAGACAGAGTACCTAAGATTCATATGTGAATTTGGACTCAAATCTTTTAATCTATCTAAGCAATCTCTATAACCTATATCGTGAAAGATAAATGCAAATCTCTAAAACTTTATACCTATTAATTAGTTATCTTCAAATATATAAATGCTCATAACTTACCATTCGGGCCAGCCTAATTGATTAAATAGATAGGCTTAGACTTAACTTTTACTGTCCGTGTCAGTCTTGGGTTGGGTGTAGGCCATGGCTTTTAAAATCTGGGCTAAGCCTAGATATGCCGTCGCCCGGCCAATCGTGGCCCATGAACACCCCTAAACATTGATTCTTATCCTATTAGAACTATTGTGAGCGCCTGGTAGTCGGTAGAGGTTTATATATATATTGTATTTTTAAAAAATGCCTTATCGAAATATTGTCACAGCAAATTCAATTATTATCAATTTTATATGATATTTTTTTTGTTGAAAAGTTCTAATAACTTAAAAGGAGTAGTGCAATACTTTTCAGCTTAGAGAACTACAAATGCTAACTTTTTTGTTTTTTGTTTCATTTTCCTCCTCAACATATTAATCATAAATGTAATATTTTGATGATATTTATTTTAATTTAAAATTAGATTATTATTTCAAGAGTATTTTTATAAAAAATAATAAAAACACTAAATATAAATTACCCCATAATTTTTTTTCCTCAAAAAGGGGTGGCTTTATTCCCCATTTGTATAAATTACCCCATGACATTTTTTTCTATGAAGGGATTACTTTATTCACCATAACAATATTTCTAACGTTATATGTAGAGAAAACCATGACATTTAATTTAGTTTTTGAGTGTAATCCTAGCCGAAGTTGGGGACCCATTGTCTTTTCAACTACTATTTGATTTCAAGGCCAACAACTTTTCTTTGATAGACATCAAAGAAAGCATTTGTGGGCATCCATGAAATATTTTAGGCATTCTATTTAAATTCGAAAAATTTTAGGGAGAAGGGATAAATAAAAAAAGTTAAAAATTAAATGAGAGTTGTTTGGAGGAAGAGATGAGAAGATCCGTAAGTCGAGAGAGTCGGCCACACGGCTCAAGCCTTCATGTGACACATGGACCTCACCCACATGCAGTTCGACACCCGGCTGCTCTTTGCACGTGTCTACCACTGATGCAGACTCTTTCCCCTGACACTGATATTCCCATATGAAGATATCTAGATCCTTTTCGGAGCAAATACTCTGGGCCTACTTGCTTGTGTAATACTAAATCCTATCATGATGATGGGTCAATTATGGAATTTACTGGCCAACACACTAGGGTTAAGTGGTGTTGCCACACGTAGTCTTAGTGTCTTACGGATGCCAAATTATGGATTGTAGGTCTTTAATTAAAATATCATAGCTTATTACTCACCCTATTTTCATTAGAAATATTAAAAAGGTGATAACATGGTGTTTCAAAAAAGGCTAAAAAAAATTGAGAGATTTTAAAAAGGTGATATGGATATATTAGATAAGAGTCCTAGAATAGATAGAGATGAAGTTGTAGAGGGATGAAAAAGAGAAATTAGGGAGGAAGAGATTTTATAGAAAACTAATGAAAGATTTTAGGAAAATTGAGAGATTTTAGAGATTTGGTATGGATAGAGTTTAGATAATATGAACGGGATCCTTAGAGTGTGCCACGTGTCGCTCTCTCATGAAGAGAATACGCCACGTGTTACCTTCCCGCGAAAGGGGTATTGTCATAATATATATAATAACTAGTGCTTCAGGGCCGGTGCCCAACGTGAGCCATATTTAATAATTATATCCTTTGTAAATAAGAATATTTATAAATATTTAAATGATTTTTAATTTCATATTAATATTAAATTCATTTTACAATCATAATCTTAAATATTTTAATGCACTCTTAAAAAGTAAATATCATATTAGTAAAACTAAATAAAAATGAAAATAATGTACTTGTGAAATTTCATTAGAATATTAATAAAAAAATTATTTTTCATTTAATCTGTAAAATAAAGCCAAGACAAAAAAAAACAATATTATATGGTAATTTAAATTAGATGGAATACTTCACTATGGAAAGAATCATCAGTTCAACTAATCTTATCAATATGAAAATTTTGAATTAGGTGAAAAGAGGTCAGTAATCAATATTATCACAAAATTTAGGCTTTCCACTGGTTCATTTGCCTAGAACTCAAAGAAAAAAAAAAGATAAAAATAGAAAAAAAAAATTTCGACTAAATGTAACAAAACTTAAGATGATCTCCAGTTGAGTGGTAAATATTAAAATATGGGATACACTTTCAATCTCTACATTGGTAGAAAAAAAATTGTATTAGTCCTACACTAAGCATAAAATACTATTTGCATTACCATAGACATTCTAACATGAAATACACACTTAATTAATATGTATTAACATATTAAAATTGATACCTATAAAAAATGTAATGATCATGACCTCGAGAGATATAGAGAGAAAAGAGAAATTAGTTAATTAACAGGAAAAAATAGCATAAATATCTTCTTAACATTTAAAACAAATATATATATCTATAAACCATCAGAACTTTTGGTGTTTAGTGAGAGCAAAACTACACTTACTATGCATATACCATACTTCATATTCTTATGTAAAACCTATAGGCCGATGAACTAGTGGTTCTCTGTTTTTATTTTTTATTTTTTCTCCTCCCATTGTTACATAGAAAAATTGAATTTCAACACCCACCCATTCATGGCGAGCAGAGTCAAAATAAAAATGAATATGATTGTTCACCTTCCAAAGGTTCTAATAATCTAACCACAAGAGATGTTGTGTATCAAATTGAAAAATTTTAAGATAAGAGATAAAGATTGATCAGTTTATGTAAAACTTAAAATTGAGTGAAAGTATTAATCCAAATTTAAAATTATTATGCTTGGACTAATCCAAATTATTGGCTGTTCCGGGTTTTAAGGGACATGATTTAGAATGAGAGAGATTTTAGAAATTTTGCCTCCTGGTAGTGTCACTCTAAGTAATTAATTTAGAGAAGATCTAACAATTTTAGGGCTTGAGCATTAACTTACTTGAGCGGGTCCTAGATATAAACTTTGAATTGGACTGAGATTTAATAGTTGAAAGCCCAAGCCCGATCTAATCCAAGTGAGAGACACTAAGAAATCTCTCATATAAAAATAAACATTTTAACCAACAAATATTTTCATCTTTTAAATATAATATAGTATGGCTTAAGTTTAAACTATTCTAGGTGGGTTGGGCTCAAGGCAAGTACTTATTGCCTGAATTAGACTTTCTCCAGGCTCGGGACTGTTGTTCAAAATCTAGGTTAGGCCTCGATATTACTCGGCCAGGCCCGGCCTGTCTTAGTCCAGGCCCACGAACACCCGTGACCAATTTAAACTCTATTGTGATTTTAATAGGAAACGATGTGGACCCACAAATTGCCACTTGGATAGTGGGATTTAATAGCATGTGAAATGAGATAAAGGTATTTGCCTAATTAATATAATGAGTGGCATGAAAATTCATTTGAGATGTATGAGAACCCCTTCTTTTGACTATATGACATTCTTTAAGATTAAATATGATATGGATATCAATAGTAGATTATGATGAGATTACATGCAAGGGATTGTATTGAAAATTTTAAGGTATCGTATTCTTTAAATAAGAAAGATTTAGATTGATTTTAGAAAGAGAGAGGAAAATGATAGGGATAAGGATTTTTCTGATTTTTAGGAGATTAAATAGTAAAGAGAGAGATTTCAGGGGAGGAAAATCGGAGAGAATCTTAGGACTTTAATTAAAAATATATTAATATTTAACACTTTTTAAATATTATTTTATAAAAAATAAATCTAAAAAATAAATTTATTATAAAGAATAAGTGAAAGAAATTAAATTATGATGGATCATAAAATTCATTAAAAACAATATCTTCAGTTTTTAAAAGAAAATCCGCAAAAACAAAAAGAAAAACCATATGCAAGTGGATTTGGAAAACTCCCAAACAAAGAAACAAATAATGTATTGCTCTCCTAGAAAAAAAATAATATATAAAAAGTCGCAATGAAATCCACAAAATGTAACCATAATCTCTTTGAAAAACAAAACACAAAAGATAAATGAATAAAAATAAAACCAATAAATGGGATAATAATGAGATTTTAATGTGTTAGGAGAAAAACAAAAACTAACAAACCTACAAACATTATATGAGACCTTATCTACAATTTGGCTTGGATTACACCCACATTGATTGAATTTTGATCCTAAATCTTTTTTTATTTAGATTCTAATTATTAGATTAGAAATAAAAGGTAAATGCCACCCTCTACCTTAACCAAGAACCACCTCCTTTTATCCTTGTATGTTTCTTTTCCTATTTCATTGTTTCAATTTCTTCTGGCGGACTCTCCAAACCCTGCAATCAATTGGCGGAGGAAATAGTTGTAGTGGTTGCAGAAGGGATGAAATTAAAAAGAATTGTGCTAGCCACACTCCCTAACTCACAACCTTCATCTCTACAATGTTAAAAGTGAGTAGGGCCTAAAACAAAATAAATGAGTATAGTGAGTTGTGTTTAATACATTATTAACTCGGAAGTGAACCCAATTCGTAAAGCAATAAAATTTGGCGAGGAAGAGGAGTATTTGGACTTGTTTGTTGCCCACTGATATAGGCAATTTATTATTAATTTTTTTTCTCATTTAATTTCCGCAATAGAATTGCTGGAAACTTCCATCTTCAGGAGCCTGTTTCTTCCATCTTTGCTCAAAATTGGTAAGAACATCCTCGGCAGCAAGGCCTTCAAGCTTTGAGTGCACATCATGCCATGGCTCTATAGGACCTCCATGTAGTAGATCAGTATGTGGGAAGTTCTTCTGCTGGAAGTCATTGAGATAGATAGCATCAAGAATCCTGAAAACTGGGTGTTTCTCATCATCATATCTACCATCTGTGAGATCAATCCCACCAATGAAACTGACAACCTGGTGCACTAAGCCATTTCCTGGAATTGGGCCATCACGTGTAACTGTTTTTGGTGATGGGCGAACTCCAGTCCAATCTCGACATGTTGGGCTACAGTCAGAGAAGAGTCGGGGGTCCGAGGGCATGGGAAGCACTTCACCTTGGCGTTCTCAAAATACTTGCTTCTAGTGTCGTGCATCTTCTAATTGCTTTTAGTGTCGTGCACAAATTTTAAGTTTCTAAAATTAGTGAGGGAAAAAAAGATAACAACAAATTGACGAAAGAAAAGAGAGAATAATTATAGCATATAGGGAGGTTTTAGAAGATACTGATTGAGAGATTTTAGGAAATATAAGAACTCTTGTGAGTCAAAAGCTATGCATGGAGGGAGAGATGAGAGATATTCTAAAATTTAGGACTTCAATTAGAGCGTGCCACACGTTGCTCTCTCATGAAGAGAATGCGCTACGTATCGCCCTCCTACAAAAAGAGGTAATGTCATAATATATATAATAATGTAGTTGTACATCCGCCTTTTCAAGTGGATGGTCATATGGCATCTCTCTCATGAATATTGAATGGACACTTATCCAATAAGTAAATCATAGCGGTGTGATGGTTACTCCTTTTGACCATATATTCGCATAGGACATTCGGTCCCATTGACAATATTAACCTAATGACTGTCCCATAATATGATTGATGATTACAGATTCATATAGCTTTGGTAATGTTCCTGAATGCAATGACACTCCCATAATCAATTAGGACTAGTCATATGACTTGAGCTAAAAAATTGGCTTGGATATGCGCGTGGATATTGTAGTCAACCAAGATTTGGCCATATGTGGCTTAGGCAAAAAATTAGCTTGGACTTAATTGTGGACATTAATATACTCCACCAAGATTGGTCATATAGCTTAAGCCAGAAATTGGCCTCATGAACCTGAATGTGGACATGAATGTAATGACCCTTTCATAGTCAACTAAGATTGAACATATGGCCTAGGTTAGAAATTAGGCTGGACTTGAATGTGAAAATCATAGTCAACCAAGATTTGGCCTTATGGCTTTGGCTAGAAATTAGCTTGACCTAAATATTGATATTAATGTAATGATCATTCCATAGTCAACCAAAATTGGCCATTTGGATTAGGCCAAAAATTGGGTTGGATTGAATGTGTGCATTGGACCCAACATGACATGGTAAGTAAAAATTACCTTAGACCTAGATGTGTGTATTGGACCCAACAAACTGCCACGTAAATCTAAGAGAGTTTGATGGGACCTGGCAAATTAATTGAATAAGGGATCATTACTCATAAGGTATGATACCGGGTGTAACTCCATGACATAAATAGGTCACTGCCAATCATGGACTTGGGAGTGGGTCCAAAGGCTAAAATGGATTTATGCATGTTGATGCATAAGTGAGCCCAATGCACAACAGGGTTTAGGCCCATCTAATTGTGACTCTTCAAAATTCCTTATTTTGTTCTATTCCTCTCTCATGCTTACTTTTTTCCCTCTCATCTACAAAACTAGAATAAATTACACTACAATTCCAACCCACCAGTCCTCCAAGAAAAAGCAAGGGAAATCCTCTGTTGAAACGAGACTAGATCAAAGCTACGGTTTTTTAACACATCCTTAAATCAATTGCTTATTTCATCTTAGAAGGTTGAAAAACAGAGTTAAGAGGAGATGGAGGCATGCAAAATTGCCGACAGAGGTCTGTGGTCACCTCACATCCTCCAAGCACCTATGCTCCCGATTACTTCATTTTCTTTGGCAATTTCGTTGTTTATTGAATGGGGTTTTTTTTTAATTATTATTATTTATAGATTTGAATATTTGAGTCTCTACATTTTTTTTTTTGTGCAAAGTATACATTTTATTTGGCTTGGGGTGGAATAGGGGAAAGCTATGGGAAGCAAAGGCTTTAGGGTTCAGTGTCCTAAATCTAACATGTGCATTAAGTGGAGATAAATATATGCATTTAGTGGGGTCACTCAATTTACAACCACCTCTCATTGGAGTTGAATATGTGTTTCCAACTGAAAGGTGAACAACGCAAAAGATAATGCTAACAAGTGGAAGCCACATCTCCTCTAGTGAAACGACTAGTTTAACCTCGAATAGGAAGCCAGTGCAAAATGTAATAAACTACATGGCTTTGGGATCTCCTTTATCAATCCAAACAAAATCCAACTCAGCTAGTTGTTGACTTCTCAAAATTAAGTCCTACACCATCTTTGGGCTTTAGAAGAAGAAGAAGAAGAAGAAGAAGAAGAAAAAAAAAAACACGTAAAGTACTCACTCTATAGGCTTTCAAGGGCCAAGCCGGGCGGGGCCATCACCAAAAGGCTAGAGTGACAGCCTTACCCCTCTTCATGTTCTTCTTATATCTCTCCATCGTATCCTCTTCCTCTTTCCAAACAAACTCACGTCTCTCTCTTAACAAAGACTCCGCTCACGTGAGCCTACATTAATTGCACACTACTAAAGTGCGGCCCACTTGATAAAGACTCCACCCAAGGGGCCAACTTAACATTTTGAATAATAATAGTATGTATTTTAATCAAGTTCGTAAAGAACTCTAAAATTTTATTTAGTAAGAGCAATAGGCTACCAAATTGAGATGACCCGCTCTTGATTTGGAAAATCTAAGAGTGAGAGAAGTCTTTTCATCGTTGGGGCTCCTTGCTAATAATTAGTAAGAGCAATAGGCTACTAAATTAAGAGGATCTAAACTGCACAAGTCTTCTACACTTTCCTCGTTGGGATTCTTTGTTTACAATGGAAACGAGAAATCCACACTTGATATCATCAGCCTAGAACTAAGGCTCCATCTATTTTTCCCTCCACCGATTCTCGTTCTTTCGTCCGATCAGGTTTACAAAAACATAAAGATGGAAGAGGTGATTACAAGCTGGTCAGATCTTCCTACAGTTATTCTTGAGTTGATCTTGAAGTCCCTGACGCTACCCAACTATATTCGGTTTGGCTCCGTCTGCCGCTCATGGTGTAGAGCTCAAGCAGATTGTCTTCATCCTCCTGCTCAGGACCTCCCTTTCCTCATGGTTCACATGAAAGACAGTGACGGAACAAGTATCAGACTCTTGAGTCTCTCTGAGAAGAGAATATTAATCAAGAAAAGAGTTCCCCGCTTTTCTGTTGACCACTTCATGCCATCTTCCGGTGGTTGGCTTATGTTTCGTGATCCTGATAAGGCTTTCAAATTCCTGTATAACCCATTCACCACTGGATATATTGATCTTCCAAAGCAGGAAGAACAAGCGCCGTATTGCGGACTCCACTTCTTCTCGACTCCTGCTGATCCTCACGGCGTTCTCCTCATCAAGAAATCAAACTACAGATTCCTGCTGTGCCAACTCAAGGATAAGTCGAACCCAAGGTCCGATCCACTCTATGGATGGACTGAAATTGCTCCCTTCTCTGGAAAGAAGAGGACAATTTTTGATCCTGTCTCTGATTTCGTCTTCTGTCAAGGAAAGTTGTATGCACTGAATAGAGACTGGAGTGTTGCTGTTGTCGACCTTCTCTTCCCACAAGACTTTACTAATGTAGAGATGAAGCTGGAAAGTAGTCATTCATCACTACCGGTGCATTGGTATAAGAGACTCTTCTTGGTGGAATCTTGTGGAGAGGTATTGATGGTGAGATTGCAGATTAATTATATTTTTGTGTGCCCTCCGGAGTTCCACTTTGATGTTTTTCGAGCTGACTTAAGAAAATTAGAGTGGGTGAAGTTGGAAAACTTGGGTGATCGGGCGCTGTTCTTGAGCGAGCAAGGTTCAGTTTCGATTTGTACCAGTGAAACTGATTTTCAATCAAATCGCATCTACTATGTTCCCTGGAGAGCAACAACTTCAGGAGATGAATATATAGAATTTGATTTGATCAAGAAGGAGTCCGCCATTCGCTCGATTACAACATCTGGTGGAGTGATTAGTTGTGAAGCTCGTAGCTGGCTCGTGTGAGCTTGTATGGTCCGTCTCAAACTTTGCTTTTTGGTTTCTAGTTCTCCTTTTTGTTTCTTTCCATGTTCTTTCTCTTTGTTCAACTAGTAGTTCTTCTAAATAGAATAGTTTGTCTTTGAAGGGAAGAATACATATTTAACTCCCGTTTGCCATTGCAATGCTAGTTAACTTAGCATATCTATTGAGCTAAAATATAAGAACCTACTCTATGAATTTGGAGATGTAAGAAGAATGGTTCGTTCATCTTTTCTTACTTTCTAACTTATAAATGTTGTTTGATGAATTTGGAGAAGTTAGAAGAATGGCTCGTTCATCTTTTCTAACTTATTAAGGCTGTTCTATGAATTTGGAGATGTCTGAAGGGTTTGTTGCACAGAATTTTGCATTGGAGTGTAGCCCTTTGATATTTCTCCATGGGTTATTTAGATTTAAAAGTGAGTTGCTCCATCGTTTGTTTAGACTTGCAAGTGAGGTCTGGATCAACGGTTTGGATTGTTGGTATGATGGGCCTTGTCATAGATGCTCACATGCAGTAGCCCAGTTGGTTTGAGCCTTAGGCTTTCTCCCCAAGATCTTTAGTTTGACTCTTATCCCCTTGCCTTGTTCGGATACTGTATGTGTAGTCATGTATATATCCAAAAAAAATAGTCCTTCCTAAGACTGGGCTGGCGAGGGTCATAAAAAAAAAAGTCTTGTAAGTTGGGATTTAATTATAATGGAATGATTAAATTTATTTGTCTTCTTTTCATGTCACAGATTAAGCTTCTGCTAGTTATCATGTTGAAGACATTCATGCCTAGCTATGTGCATCCCTTGGGCTGTTCCGCAAATTTATTTGTATATGTAGATGTAGCGACCCGAATTTTTATTTTTAATTAGAATTAATCTTGACCCTTGATTTAATCTTGATGTGATTATTATTATTACTTTTAAGATTTTAAGTTATTTAAATTTGGGAATTAATTAGTTACTATGTGGGTCCTATAAATTATTAGAGTTTGAGAGTCATAGAGTTATGCTCAAATTTGGAGTTTTATTTAGATTAAACCTCTTTAAGTGTATTGATTTATCATAATTCAATTTGAAGCTAAGTTTGGCTAGAAATAAAACTCCTTTCTGGACCCTTATTTTTATTTTCCTATAAATAGGAAGCTCTCTCTCTCACTTGAATCAAACCTAAGAATTCCTCTCTTGTGTTAGAATTTTCTCTTTTCTCTTAAGGTATATTTCTCCTTTTTTTATCTCTTTCTTTTTAAAAGTTACTATTCTAGTAGGTTGCTTTAATAACTTTTCAAGGAAGCTTAAAATTTTCTTTTTATCATGTTGCTCCACTCATACCAAGGTATCAAACCTCTCATCCCTTAATTTGCTTTCATCATGAGCATTATCATCATCATTACCATCGGTTGCACATCACGCTCGAGCTACCATTTGCATCATTCAAACCGGGCCACACTTTACCAGGCCACTGTTTGCACAAATCTTCCCTGCCCAGCCTAGACGAGCCATGTCAGACCCCTTAACCCACCTGACCTGAACCCGTTTGTATTCCAGCCCATTGCATCGTCTTCTTCATCTCCTCCTTCTATTTCTTTATCATCTGATTTTCTCTTCCTTGCTCTCTATTCTTTCTTCTCTGTTTTTCTTCTTCATCTTATTCCTTTCTTCCCTCCTCCATCCCCTGCCATTGTGAAAATGTAATATTGGCAAGTTCATGAGATGGACAAAACTTGGGTTTCAAGAGTTGTAATTTTATGTTTTAGATGGATTGAACACTCTATGGAAGTCATAGATGATGGTCTTCTACTTGGACATTTGTATGCAAGTGTTTTATCTTCGGACCGGTCGGACAAGATGGCAGACTGGTTGAATTTCTCACAAACAGACACCTGCAGGCAAAACCGAAGACCAATCGGTCAGCTGAGTGTTCGATCGATCGGACTCCATACCCGACCGGTTGGATAGGGTATCCAATCAGTCAGCTAGGTCGGCAGATGCGTGATTCAAAGGCTCTATTTTTTCGAAACTGCCTTGTGTGCTTCCTTATCCTTCGCGAATCAAGCCATCAAGGATTTTAGGGTTCCTCTCTATTTAAGGAACACCTCTCTCATGAAGAAAGAGACTTTCTCCAGATAAAAACTTTAATATCCTTAGAGAGATTTCATCTTCCCAGAAGGTATTCTGTTCTTGAGGTGCCGCAACGTCTCCTTTTGAGTTCCAGTTCTCTTTTCCGCCATGCGTGTTTGTCTTGAGTGGCATCAAGGCGTGAAGATCAATTCAGAAGAGGGTGAACGGCGTGTTCGTCAACAAGAAGAGCTTCAGTCCCTTAGGTTGTGTTCAACTGGGTAAAAGGATAGTAAGTAGTCTTGTAACTTCTCTTTCATAGTGATTACGTTAGGTCCCGTGGTTTTTTCCCGGTTGATTTTTCCACTTAAAAGTCCTGTACCCATCTGTGTTGTATGATTGTTTGGATTCCTTTGAGTAATTGTGTTGGTTATCTACTTAGCATATATTGATTGGGACCTTAACCTCTATCAAGGTTTAAAGTCTTACACATTGATATCTCGACCATGCCTAAGAGTAGACCCATTGCCCATCTTCTCTTCTTCTTCATCTCCGTCTCGCCAAACAGACCCAGGTCTTCCCATCAATGTAGCAAACAGCTACCCTCTCCATCATTATGTTTCTCTTCTTCTACTCCTCCTCAATATCAGTCTGCAACTGGAGAACACATCCACCTTCTCCTCCTTTTCCATTGTCCGTGGCAGAGCAGCCACCACCGGCCTTCAACATCTCCTTCTTCCCGTTCTTCTCTCTATACCCACTTCTCACTCTTCTCCTTGTTTCTTCCTTTTTTTCCATTCTTCTTCCCTGTTCTCCTTCCTCCTCTCGTTTAAGCTTTTCTCTCTTCCACTGCAACCGTCTTCTTCTTTCTCCTCTTCTATCTCCTCGTCTTTTCTTCTATCCCTGTTTTTCTTCTTGTTTCTCTTCGTTTTCTCTTCCTATTCGCTATTTTTTTTTCCACTGTTCTTCTCCCTGTTCCTTTTCTTCTTCGTGTTTCAACTTTTTCTTTCTTGTTTTGTTCCTCTCCCTTGTTTCTCCTTTCTGTACTCTCCCTCTTTTGACTGCATCAGTATGCAGCCACCATCTTCACCCCTATCTTTTTCTTTCTTTTCTTCTCGTTTTCCTATTTCTTCTTTTATCTGTTCATGGCCGAACCCATCTTCTCTTCACTTTCCATAACCCATGTGCAGTACCATCATACCCTCCTCTTCCTCCTTGCTTTCTCTTTCTTCCTGTTCTGCTTCACCGTTGCTATTCTTCTTTCTCCCTTGTTTTTTCTCTTCTTACTTCCGTTTTCACTTTTCTTTCCTCTCTTTTGTTTCTGTTTCTTTTTCTTCATCGTTTTCTTCTTCTCTTCCTCGTGCCCATCTTTGTTTTCTTATCCTCTCTATCTCTGCTTCATCTCTTCTCATCTTCTTGTTTCGTTTTCTTCCTCCCCCGGCCCTGTGTTCCCTGCTGCAATTGTTTCTTTGCTTTCTTTTCTTCTTCTCTTTTCCTTCTTTGTTCTTTGTTTTTCCTTGTTCTTCCTTTCTTCTTTTCTCCACTGCACCCTCTTCCTGCCAGGGTTGATCCCAAAACCCAGTGAATCAACCCATACGACCCACCATCACCTTCATCATCATGTCCTTTTCTTGCTTTCCTTTTTCCACTCTGTACATGAACTCATCCTCTCCTGTAAATGATGGATCCGGATGAGGAGACTCCGTCACGCGGCCGGAGATCTATGTGCGTTCCGGTGATGGGAAGCTCCGTGGATCTCTTCGCCTCTTATCTTTCCTGCGGGAATGGAGAGAATAATGAATCGTCCCAAACCCTAGGGCTCCCTTATCCTTATATAGACAAGTCCCGAAGAGTCACACTTACTAGAGACATCTTCCACCAGAAGCCCACATCCACTGATCCTCTTGGGAGTCTTATTATGGGGCCCAGATCAAGTCTTACACTAAAGTGGGATTGCATCTCTGTTGGCATCTGCCCTGCTTGATCTGACGTGGGACCCGTGGCATGCGGGCCACACGATTTCCTACAATCTCCCACTTGGCACGAATGCCATGTACATCAAATATTTCTTAGTCCCATACGCATCACATGCCTTGCAAAAACCTCTGCAGGCAAAGCCTTGGTGAGAGCATCAGCCATCAATTCTTCTGAAGGCACATAAAAAATTTCTATATCATTCTTTTCAGCCTTCTCTCTAACAAAGTGATATTTTATTTCAACATGTTTTGATCGACTGTTAATCCTTTGCTCATTCACCATAGAAATGGCCGACGTACTGTCTATGCTCATTGGGACAGGCTCCTTCTCATTTATTACCTCCAAATCACATAGGAAGTATTTTAACCAAAGAGCCTCCTGGACTGCTGTACTGCAAGCTATATACTCTGCTTCGGCTGTTGACATAGCCGTGGAGGTCTGTTTCTTGCTACCCCAAGAAATTGCACCTCCTCCGAGGGTAAACACATAGCCGGTTGTTGACTTTCTCTGGTCTAAATCACCGGCCCAATCAGCATCTGAGTAGCCGCACAGTTCCAGGACTTCACCTTGATAACATAGGCGAAGATTCACTGTTCCTTTGATGTACCGCAGAATCCTCTTAACTGCATACCAATGCGGTAATCCTGGGTTACTTAGGAATCTGCTTACGAGACCCACGGCGAATGCAAGATCTGGTCTCGTACACAGCATCGCATACATGATGCTGCCCACAATTTGAGCATAAGGTTTTGATCTCATCATTTCCCTATCCTGCTCATTTGTGGGTCCTTGATCGCTTGACAATTTTGTGCTCCTGCAGATGGGAGTATCAATTGGTTTACAGTTAGCCATATCAAACCTTTTCAACACAGCTTCCAAATAGGATCTCTGTGATAAAGTCAATATCCTATTCGGACGATCACGGGTTATTTCAATGCCAAGGACATACTCTGCCTCACCCATGTCTTTCATCTCGAATCTTGACTTTAACCATTGTTTGATTTCATTTATGGCTTCCAATTTATTACTGGCGATCAAAATGTCATCCACATATAATGACAAATATAAATAACTACTCCCACTGCGTTTAATATAGAAACATGTGTCTGCACTATTGGGGACAAATCCTATTTCACATATGGCCTGATGAAATTTTCTATACCATTGTCTTGAGGCCTGTTTTAATCCATATAATGCCCTATTAAGTTTGTACACTTTGTCCTCATGACCTTGCACCACAAAACCCTCGGGTTGTTTCATATAAATTTCTTCTTCTAATTCGCCGTTCAAGAATGCTGTTTTTACATCCATCTGGTGCAATTCAAGGTCACGACATGCTACCAATGCTACTAAGGTTCGTATGGATTGGAATTTTACAACTGGAGAAAATGTCTCCTCGTAATCTATTCCTTCCACTTGTGTGAATCCCTTAGCTACTAACCGTGCTTTATATTTATCCAAGGATCCATCCTTTTTAAATTTCTTTCGAAGAACCCATTTACATCCAATGGCTTTCCGATCTTTGGGTAGATCTACCAATTGCCATACTTGGTTCTTTTCAATTGATTCCATCTCCTCTCTCATAGCCTCTAGCCAACACTGCGCATCCTGCGCTTTGACCGCTTGAAAGTAGGAGGTTGGATCCAAATCTTGCACGGTTTCTAATAAACTGCAATAATCATCTAGATATACCGGTTGTTTCCTCGCCCGAATCGGTCTGCCAACTGGCTCATCGGGTTGTTCAATCACCTCAAGTGGGCCCTGGCCAGGAATTCTAGGTCCAACGTCCTCTTCGTCGGAACCCCCACTTGCTTGAACCCCCTTGCCCATAGAGATTTCATATAATTCCACACTCTGTGGTCTTGCTCTAGGACTGACCGTCGGATCCTCAAGGAAAAACACATCTCGGCATTCCATGATTATCCTATTATCGTGATCATATACACGATATCCTTTAGAATGTAATGGGTAGCCAACGAAAGAACAATTTTTCTTCGTTTTTGCTTGCAGTTTATGTCTTTCCTGTGGTGGTAGCAGGACGTGTACAGGGCAGCCCCAAACTCTCACATGTTCTAATTTTGGTTTAGTACCAGTCCATAACTCATATGGGGTCTTGGGCACACTCTTAGAGGGTACTCTGTTTAAAATATATTGTGCAGTATTTAATGCTTCTCCCCACAAATACAGCGGAAGACTCGCATGGCTGATCATTGACCTTACCATATCCATTAAGGTCCTATTCCTCCTCTCGGCCATGCCATTTTGCTGTGGGGTATATGGGATTGAATATTCATGAATGATTCCCTCACGTGCACAATATTCTTTAAACAGTTCGGAAGTGTATTCACCCCCTCTATCAGACCTAATCCTTTTTATTTTCTTGCCCTTTTGATTTTGGACCTCAGCAGCATATGTTTGGAACATTTTTAATGCCTCATGTTTATATTTAATGAGATACACATAACCATATCTGCTGTAATCATCAATGAATGTAATGAAATAGTCCTCTCCGGTTCTATTGTGTACATTCAATGGTCCACATATGTCTGAATGAATTATGGTCAATATTTCAGAACTTCGAGTTCCTTTCGGAAATGGTTTCTTGACCATTTTTCCACTTATGCATGGTTCACATATAGGATACTCAATTTTACCTAGGTCTGGTAAAAGTCCATCTTTAACCATTCTACTGATTCTGTTTTTATTAATGTGGCCCAATCTCAAATGCCATAACATTGCCAAACCATTCATGCATACATTCACACACACAGAATAATCAGAAGTGGACTTTATTTCATTATGAAGAATATCCAGCAAATACAAATTTTCAGAAAGAAAACCATGGACTAAAACTTGACCGCGCATTCCAATAGTAACCCCATTATCTTTGAATCTAATTTCAAATCCATTCCTTGCCAACTGGCTCACAGAGATGATGCTCCTCCTCATTGCGGGAGCAAAGAAGACATCGGAGAGATAAAGGGATTTGCCGGTTGGTAAGGGAATTTTGACTTTCCCTATCCCCAACACATCACAGAATGTTTCATTCCCCATGTATATATTTTGTTCTCCGGGTTTCATCTCTTTGAATTCGATAAATACAGCCTTGGTCCTTGATATGTGTCTGGTGGCTCCAGAGTCAATCCACCAATTCTTGTCATTGGTGTCCACCATCATGGACTCAGTGACCATCTCAACATAATCTCTGTGTTCTTTGGTCACTTTACCTTGCTGGCTATTCTCATCCTTTTTCTTTCTGCATTGAGAACTAAAGTGTCCAGGCTTCCCACAATTAAAGCAAACACCATTTTTAGGCCCTTTCCGTTTTGGATTGCCTTGAAATTTCTTTTTATTTTTCACATTGGCGGTTAACGCACCGCTATAACTCTTAGTTTTAGCAACCATAGCAGAATTTGTAGGTGTTATACCACGGGCAGCCTGCCTTTGTCCTTCAGCAAGTAATTTTGCTTCAACCTCACTAAGGGTTACACCCTTTTGAAGGCTAAGGGTTTGAGATACATTCTCCCACGAAGGTGGAAGACTCATCAGCAAGTACATGATCTGAAAATCTTCGTCCATTTCTTTTCCCAAGGCTGCAAGGTTACTATGTCGGACCGACATTTTATCAATGTGATCTCTTATAGATGACCCCTCTGGCATCTTATAATTGACATATGCGCTAAATGCCTCCATTAAATGTGATTTGGAGGTCTCATCATACTTATCCATGGCATAGTCCCAGATTTCTTTTGCTGTGGTGAAGTGCTCAAACTGTTTCACCAACTCACTGGATATGAATCCAATCAATAGATGCCTCGCTGATTTATTATCAAAGACCCATTGCTCATATAATTCATGGTCCTCCTTAGAGGCATCATCAACGGGCTTAGGCACCGGATCGGATTCAATCACATAAGTTAATCCGTCAAAATGCAGCAACGCCTCCATCCGACGCTTCCACACGGCTAAGTTCTTGCCGTTAAAAATATCAGCCTTTGCAAGATCATGCAGGGCTGATTTGGAAGACATGATTTCTATTTATTTTTAATTAAAGGATGGGTTAGATACTACTGACCGTATGAGGAGAAAATACCACCCTTTTATTTGAATCACTGGATCGTCTTCCTTTTGATACCACACGGCTAAGTTCTTGCCGTTAAAAATATCAGCCTTTGCAAGATCATGCAGGGCTGATTTGGAAGACATGATTTCTATTTATTTTTAATTAAAGGATGGGTTAGATACTACTGACCGTATGAGGAGAAAATACCACCCTTTTATTTGAATCACTGGATCGTCTTCCTTTTGATACCAATGCGTAGATCTGCTCGCAAGGATTCCGTAGAAGCAGACGGATCGTCGATCTGACTCCGGATGGTCAAGATATCGCAGGTGGAAGATTTGACGGTGATCCGCGCCTCTGCCTGTGTCAGCCGTACGATTTGTTGACTGAGGCAGTAACTTCAATCACACTGTCTCGGTGCTAGGGTACGCGTGTGGTGAGAGAATGAACAGGAGTTGCTGTTGCAATGGCCTGTTGATTTTTGACTCACTTGGCTCAAAGCCAATCACAAGCCGATCCAAAACAAAAAACACGTAACACGTATTGCCTTGCCTTGCCTTTTGTCAGGAAACAAAACAAGAGGAAGACGACTATGAGGACATGTCCGTTGAAAAATAAACAGCGTCTGACGGTTTGTAGAAAAAGAACAGAGGAAAAGAAAAGTCTTTCCTTTGTATATGATTTCTTTAATGTCTCGATTCTCGTGCAACTTCAAAAGAGAGAGAGAAGTAGTTTTCTTCTTCCTTTACGCTCCAGATAACACTGTTTATGTTACAGAAACGCGGAAACGAAGACAAAGTACGGGGCTTCAAGAAGGAGCTTAGATCTGCTAATATTCACGTTGCCTCTCCAAAATCTGAACCGATAGAATGCATCGAACCTGGCTGTGATACCAATTGATGGATCCGGATGAGGAGACTCCGTCACGCGGCTGGAGATCTATGTGCGTTCCGGTGATGGGAAGCTCCGTGGATCTCTTCGCCTCTTATCTTTCCTGCGGGAATGGAGAGAATAATGAATCGTCCCAAACCCTAGGGCTCCCTTATCCTTATATAGACAAGTCCCGAAGAGTCACACTTACTAGAGACATCTTCCACCAGAAGCCCACATCCACTGATCCTCTTGGGAGTCTTATTATGGGGCCCAGATCAAGTCTTACACTAAAGTGGGATTGCATCTCTGTTGGCATCTGCCCTGCTTGATCTGACGTGGGACCCGTGGCATGCGGGCCACACGATTTCCTACAGTAAATACCAGTCAATGAATCTTCTCTTTTTCATCTTGATTTCTTCTTCAACTTTGTTTCTTCTTTTTTCTTCTTCTATCTTTCTTCCCTCTTGTTTTAGTTCTCTTTTCTTCTCCACTTTGGATCTTTTATTTTCTTTTCCTTGTCCTCTTCCTTCCTCTTCTATCAAGCTCGACACCTCTCTCATCAACCCACTGTCAACCCACCTTCCTTTGAAGCTCTAAGATCGAGCCCTCAGTTTGCCCCAGCACCCCATCCTCACCAGTATAATAGAAGAATCTATACACCTGTATAGTTGTATCATGGCTGTACCCACTTTAACAATTGATTTACCACTAAAGCTCATCCAAGTTTCGAGAATTTAGACTCAGGCGCATTAGTACCAGCAGTTGATCCACTGTCCGAGTCCACCTGTATAGTTGTATCATGGCTGTACCCACTTTAACAATTGATTTACCACTAAAGCTCATCCAAGTTTCGAGAATTTAGACTCAGGCGCATTAGTACCAGCAGTTGATCCACTGTCCGAGTCCACTTTACGCATAATACAAATCACTTAGAGCCCATATGCATTACCTTATTTTCCGGGCCAAACACAGTAGTGCCGAGCCATCACTATGAAACATGTACGTTGGAATAGTAAAAAAAACCGAGATCTGCTACGTTACCATTATTGCAACATCATCACTGCCACATCATCATCATGTCATATGACCCACCTAATCTATCAATTCACTCATGATGTGTGAGCCAAATCCACTTGGTTCATAAGCATGCATAAACCCTCACTGCTCACTGCTTCGGGCCCACTAGCATTATCCACTCCAAGCCACACCAAGCCATGTCGACCCATGATATATGACTCATATTCAAGCCTAACCCAGGTCAAACAATTGGTGCATGAAACCGAATCTTAATTATTTATTTACAATCATTAACAAGAACCCACATCGAAAACGCTCAAGACACCCACGTTGGTACAAGTCAGATCCTTTGATCATCGTGAATCTAGGCAAGTAGTCTTACTATGATACCTTAGTACTTGAGTTTTTTGATTCTTGCCTTAATTTAATTTAAAATATGAAAATTTAAAAATTATTGAAATGATTTTAGATTATTAGGATATTTTGTTACCTTTGACATGATTATACATGATGGTTATGCTAGACTTAGTTTTGTTCCCTTGCCACCATCCTGCTAAAATTGTTTTTTGCAAAATTTATTGTTGATCATTAATTATCATTGAATTTAAAATGCTGAAAATTGTGAAAAATCTTGATAATATGTTATTCAATTGTGATCTCAACCCTTGGCTATTTTCGTGATTTAAAAAGGCTTTGAATTTTGAATTTGATACGTGTACTCTTAAGGCATTTTCTAAAATATAGGCAACGCAGTGGGGACGCTCACATGTAGATTTTAGTCTGTTTGGATATGACATAGGGATTGGGACCCATTTGTGCGATATTTCTCGTCTGCAGTTAGACCCACTTTATTTTGTGGAGATTGCCTATATTCTCGGGTCTTTTGTCAACTTTGTATGGAAATAAAATGGCTTGTACCTGGCGGGGTACCTTTTGCTTAGTTCGGGCTTAACTCTGGCGAGCACACTTTGATATTTTATTTACTGCGGAGATGTTTTTCTTTTTAGTTGTTGATTTCGTTATTTGCTCATTTATTTAAAATACCTTGAAATTCGGTCACATCATGTTCTAGTCGTTTCAAGATATTGCACTTACCTTACTTAATATACCTTGGATATGCGAACTATGATTCTAAATTTGATTTCTTATATTGTTACTTGTTTGCTAGGTTTTATGGTCTGTATTACTTATTGAGTTTTACTCACTCTTATTTTTTTCCCACAGATTTCGAGGGTGATTTGGAACCTAAGGAAATTTAGCTTGTTTTGCGGAATCGGGACTAACGGATGAGCTGTGAAAACTTCAACCTTGGATTTGGAGAATTGATTTAGGATTTTATTAGAATTGAGAATTCTTTATTATATTTTGAGGGTCATTCTCATTTCAAGATTTATGTATTTGTTGTAAGTGGATTGGTTTTATTTGTTTGGCTTGATATGTTAATCATGATATTCCATTTAGATTATTTAATAAAGTTTGAAACTTATTTAATTTAATGTTGTGGACCCGTCATACCTCGTGATTTGAGGGTCCCAAGGATCTCTGATTTCGGGGCGTGACAGTAGCAGGAGGAAGTTAAATGTCACATTAGTTCAATTCAGTTGTGGTTTGAAAATGGAATTGATGAGAATCTTAGGTTGTCTTGGTGGATAGGACACCCGTGCCCATAAAGCCCACAAGGGTTCGATCAACCCAGGTGGGCACCCTATTATTTCCATTCACGGCCACTTGACCAAGATGGAAAAAAACACAGAAAGTGGAATTGACTTTTTTATTAAATTAAAAAAGTGTTTGGATGATAGTGGTAAAGGATTTTTAGCGTCTACCTAATAGGGCTTGGATAACTGAATGGTAGCAAAAAAAAAAAAAAAAGTTTGGAGAAATGTAAATTTTGAAAGACATTAAAGAGTTTTTGGCGTATGATGGAACCGAGACTCTCGTTCTAGTAGCCAAGGCACCGAAAAAGAAATATATACAAACTCAGCGGCATAGGACACTTTTTTTTATTCTGCAAAACTGCATGCCTTGTATGATGTTGTAAATTGTCCTTTTTTTTCAATTACGATGCCAGAACAACTGAAGTTTGACAAACTCAACCATTTATTTTTTCTGGTTTATAAGAAAGGCCAAGATTATTTATCATAGACATTAATCACGATATCGTACATAGCTTGTTTGATCGTTGGCATACATTGGATGGTTTTAATCCATGGTTCAAATGACACCTAGATCATTAAAAAAAAAATTTTTTGCGAAAAGGCAATATCTCTATTAAAGGAAAAAATTGACAAACATACAGAAAAGCCAATCGGCGATTTAGACAAGCTCAACGTGGAGCCAAAAAGAATAATAAGGAACAAGTGATAGGAAAGAAAATACGAGAACCCCACAAGACGAATTTCACAATGAGGCAGGATGTATCTTTTCCTTGAGGAAAAAAATTTCAAAGGAGGAAGGCTGCAGGATGCTGTGTCTAAGATCCTACCAGCCTAGGCTATACTTGTCTTGTTTGCTAGCATGTTTGCCAAGGGGGTTTGGACCATACTAAGTTCCACGTAGAAAACATTGAAGTTCCAACCTTGGACATGTATGTGCTGCTTGGCCTTAACCTCAAATGACATGCAGAATATAGTAAAAGGAACAATATCATGTGAATAGTAGGCTTGGGGCATTACACTGTGGATAGTATTCTCCAAGAAAATAATTGTGTGTACAATCTGACGCAATTAGTAATATGATTAATTAACAACGTGCTAGGCATCTGTTACAGGAAAAACCTCTTTCACCTTAGAAGCTCAAAAAAATAAAATAAAAAAAAAGAAAAAAGAAAGTCAGAGAAGATGGAGGCATGCAATAGCAGCAACGGAAGGTCGGTGGTCAACTTACATCTCCAAGCACCTATGCTCCCGATTCCGGCCCTTGATCTGCTTTGGAAATTTCGTTTTGTATTGAACAGGTCTTTTGTAGATTTGGGTATTTAACTGTGGTGGAATAGGGGAAAAAGATGGGAAGTAGAGGGCTTTAGGGTTCAGTGTCCTAAATCCAACATGTGCATTAAGGGGAGATGAATATGTGCATTTAGTGGGGTCACCTAGTTTACAACAACCTCTGATTGGAGTTGAATATGTGTTTCTATCTGAATGTGAACAATGCATAGGATAATAATAACAAGTGGAAGCCACATCTCCTCCAGTGAAACGATGAGTTTGACCTCAAGTAGGGAGCCAAGTACACAATGTAATAAACCACATGGCTTTGACTCCTTTATCAAGCCATGCAAAAATCCAACCAAGCTAGTTTAATTAAGGGATGAAGCTTTGGATGATTTCAAAATTTGCATCAATTGAATTGATCCGGCCCCACCATCGATATTGGATCATCCTCTTCACTGGTTAAAAGGGAACATCAGGGAATTGAGGATGAAAGTGTTGATTACAAGAATCATAACATGTCTTGAGAGATCTCAACCTCTCTACATTTGAAGCTTCTTTTCTTCCTAAGAATATGATTTCTCTTAAGATCGATAAATCTGCTATAAGAGAATTGATAGCGAAGAGGGAGTTGAAAGAAGGAAGGAGCTGGAGGAGAGAGATGAAGAGTTGAGAAGACAAGAGAGAAGTCATGTTGTAGGAACAAGGCGCAGTAGCAGTATTGGTTTCGCTGAAGAGAAGGCTAATGCTTGGAATGGGAGAAGAAAAGGCTAAGGGAATTATGGGTATTTTGAAGAACATGAGGGTAAAAACTCGCCAAATGTCCTGATTTGAAATGTTAATGGAAAACTTTAGGCCCATTTTGGAACGTGAATTTTTTTTCTCATCTTGAATTGAAATATGGGCAAAAAACTTGAGCTTGTTTTGAAAATTTTCCTCTTTTCTTAAAAAAATCTCTATATATTATATATTAGTGAATTTTATCTGAAAAAACCCATTAGATGGGTCCAACATCGAAAAATACTTTTCAATTTTGAGAGCACTGAACACCAACATTGACGTTGCTTATTGTTCCTTAGCGTCCGATTGGCTAAAAACTTGAAAAAAGTAGAGGAGTGACATTAACATCGCTCATCCACAGAAATTTGGAAAAAGGGGAGGAAAAAAAAAGAGAAAAAAGAGGAAGAAGGAAAATAGTGTTAGGAAGGAGGGTCAAAGGATGCCCCCAAAAATGAAGGTCTAAATTATTTACTTTGTGATCTCTAACTCTGTACAACAAGAGGCCAAAGCGAGCACATGAGAGAGAGGAGGAAGAAGGGGGGTATTTCAATAGTTTGGGTTTTGGTGAAAAAAGAGTTATTGGATGCTTTTTGGATGTTTTCCAATTTGATATTGAGAGATTAGAGGAAGAAGATCTAATGTTAGAAACTCAAACAAGAAACACCTCCCATGTTTTGTGTTTATTGATGGGGCAAAAGAAATATTTAGCGGCGGTTATCTATTTCCGCCGCTAAAAGGGACTTTTAACGGTAGAAATAAAAAACCGCCGCTAAAGGTTTTTTCCTTCACCAACCCCCATTCTCTTGAAATACCCCCGAAAGACCATTTCATCCTATTTTTTCCCTCCTCTTTGTTCTTCCCTTCCTTTCTCCAAATTCCTAATGTTGCTCCTTCACTTTTTTCAAATTTTTTACCTATCGAACCCTAAAGAACAATGAGCAACGTCAACGTCCGTTTTCCAGTGCTGTTAGAGCTTAAAAGTTTTTTTCGGTGTAGGGCTTATCTATCAGGATTCTTCAGGTTAAATGTGTTATATATTATACACATTATTTATTTTATATATTAAATAGAGAAAGGGTCAAGGTGGGCCCTCGCGAGCGCAATGTCAAGCCCTAGTTCTCTCCTCAAAGTTGTGGGCTTCTCAAAATTAGGCCTTACCCTACGCTTGGGCTTTAGAAATTGAAAAAACAAACAAAAACAAAAAGACCAGAAATACTCTTTGTAAGCCTTTCAGGGCCAAGGCCGCCCGGGCCCCTCATCTAAGGGCGAGATTGACCGCCTTGCCCCTATCCATGTTCTTCTCTTCATATCTTGACACCACCTAACTTCTCCCTCCTTCCAAACAAACTCACATCTCTCTCTTAACATAGAGTCCACTCACGTGGGTCCACGGTAAATTGCATACTATTAAAGTGCAGTCCACTTGATAAAGACTCCACCCAAGGGGTCAGCTTAACATTGAATAATTTTAGTTATGTATTTTAATCAAGTTTGTAAAGACTTCTAAAAATTTTAATTACTAAGAGCAATATAGGCTACTAAATTGAGATGCCCGCTTTTGATTTGGAAAATCGAAGGGACAGGAGTCTTTCATCGTTTGGACTCTCTGCTACTAAGAGCAAGAGGCTACTAAATTGACACTCTTTCCTCGTTTAGACTCTCTTTGCTTACGGTGAAGACGGAGAGGCTACTATATTGGGACGTGAGAGGATCCATATCAGAAAGCGAGATATCCATATTTGAAATAATCAGGCTCTTCATCCGCATACGCTTCTGATCATCAGCCTAGAACTAGGAACGGACTCTATTCTTCCATCTACTTTTCTGCTCCACCAATTCTCTTTCTTTCGTCCGATCAAAACCAACGCAGGTTTACAATAAATAAAGATGGAAGAGGTGACTTCAAGCAGGTCCGATCTTCCTAGAGTTCTTCTTGAACACTGGCGTAGTCAGGAATTTAGCTTGTTGGGGTCATTCAATACCATTGTCAAATAATATATAAAAATATTTTCAAAATGACCCATATTTTTAGCATTTTTTAAAATTTTCACTGGGGTCAAATTCAGAAAATCCTCCAAAATTAAAAAATTATACAGAAATTATACATAGAAAATTTTTTTTTCAAATTTCCGTGGTATCAAGTGACACCACTGACTCCCATGTACCATCGCCCCTGTCCTTGAGTCGATCTTGAAGTCCCTAACCCAACCCAATTATAGTTGGTTTGGCTCTGTCTGCCGCTCATGGCGCAGAGCTCGAGCATATTGTCTTCATCCTCCTGCTTAGGACCTCCCTCTCCGCCTAGTTCACATGAAAGACGATGAAGGGACAAGTATCAAACTCTTCAGTCTCTCTAAGAAAAGAATATACAAGAAAAGAGTTCCCCGTTGCTTTAATGTTGGCTACTTGTTGCCATCTTCCTGTGGTTGGCTTATGTTTTGTGATCCTCGTAAGGAAATCAAATTCCTTTGTATTTTTAAAATCTCGATCCCCAGTACAAAGGATGCTTTACTCATATCCTTCAATTTAAAGTTCTTTGTGAGGTATTCTTTTATTACACACAATAGGCATAGATTACTACTAGCAGGTAGAATGTCATCTATATATAGGACTAAAATAATAAACTTGTTTCTACTGATCTTCAGGTCCATACATTGATCAACAATGTTTTTTGCCTTGAAGCTTGTTTAAACCCATATATAGATTTCTTTAATCTAGAAGATAAATTCTCTTTACCTTTTTTTTTGAAATCCTTCCAGTTATTTCATATATACCTTTTCAGCTAAAGTTTTATTTAAGAATGCTATTTTCACATCTATTTGATGTAACAAAATTATTAAAATGAGCTACAAATGCCATTATGATTTGAAAAGAGTCATTTGAAGAAATTCGTGAAAATATCTCTTTATAATCAATATTTTCCTTTCGAGTAAATCCCTTAGCTAAAAATTTGGACTTAAATTGTTCGAGTTTTCCTTTTTTGTCTCGTTTAGTCTTAAAGATCCATTCAGCATTGGTATGTTTAAGAGATGTCCATTCAAGGTAGCAGGGGTGATGCTGAAACATAAAGTGGGGAAAAATGCTCAATTTACTTAAATGCTTTGAGTTTATGCTAAACAGAAATCCAGAATGATTCTTTACATAAATAAAACAAATCTGGTGAGTGATTCAGTATATCATCACAGTCCTTCCTTTGGGTCGAGACTACAACATGTAAATAGGATCACTTGTTAATGAAAACTATCAATCCATAGGGCTAATGTGATAATATATATTTAATTCGCTAGGCATTATTCCTTTGGGTATAGGAACCATTTCCAATTGGGTACATATATCAAATTACATCATTCCGTCTTACAATAATTTGAGTAGCAATTGAGCCTTTTGGGCCAATTCCTACTCTTCTAATTTAAAATTGCAAGTCTAATGCTATTACCCTTATAGAATAAATAGTATTAAGGGTCTTAAATTGTAAGTGATACGTATAAGTTTTTCATAATAGGGTCACTTTTATGACTACCACACTATTGAAAACTATAGGTCTTAATTGAATTGATAGCATTTATAAATGACATGAAGGGGTCAAATCTAGTTTGGTCATAATGTCACAAGTGGTAAATATTAAAATATTGGACCTTGGTTTCTCCAAAATTGATCCATATTATCAAATGTTGTGATAGTTTGATAGGTCCATTAATTAAGCATACAATTATGGAATATATATATATATATTTATTATGGATCCCAAATACTCATGGAAACTTTTCATGTATTTAAATAAAATGGCCCAAAGTGTGCAAACCCAATAAATGTGACATAAAAATAAAATCCAATCTAGTTAAAAAATAATCAAACCCACAAAGAAAAAAAAATGGAGCAGTTATAAAATGATATTAAAATTATAGCAAACAAGATAAATAATTGATTGGGCTTACTAAAATTGAACATAAGATATATTTAGTAGAACAAAAAACCAAAAGAGAAAAGCATTTTAAGTTAGTGGACTCAACATGTGGGGCCTAAACAACATTAGCCTTGGGGTCATGAGGACCACTCACATCCAAACAACCCATTCACCACTAATGGATATATGGATCTTCGAAAAGAGGAAGAGCGAGCGCCGTATTGCGGACTCCACTTCTTCTCAACTCCAGCTGATCCCCACGGCGTTCTTCTCAACAAGAAATCGAACTACAAATTCCTGCTATGCCAACTCAAGGATAAGTAGAACCCAAGGTCTGATCCACTACATGAATGGACGGAAACTGATCCATTCTTTGGACAGAAGAAGGGACTTGACCTTGTTATCTCTAATTTCGTCGTCTGTCAAGGAAAGTTGTACGCATTGAAGAGACACTGGAGTATTGCTGTAGTCGAACTTCTCTTTCCACAAGACTTTACTGATGTAAAGATGAAACTGAAGTATTACAGTTGGTATACGAAATCCTTCTTGGTGGAATCTTGTGGAGAGGTATTGATGGTGAAAGTGACGCAGAGTAGTTATTTTTGGTGTGGCCACCTTCCATATATATTCTCCTCAGATGTTTTTCAGGCCGACTTAAGTAAATTAGAGTGGGTGAAGTCGGAGAAACTTGGGTGATCGGGCACTGTTCTTGGGCGAGCAAGGCTCAGTTTCGGTTTGTACAAGTGAAACTGATTTTCAATCAAATCGCATCTACTATGTTCACCGGAGTGTAACATGTTCACGAGATAAATATATAGAATTTGAGTTGGGAAAGAATGTGGCCGCCATTCGCTCGATTACAACGTCTGAAGGAGTTATTAGTTGTGAAGCTCGTAGCTGGCTCGTATGGTACGTCTCAAACCATTTTTTTTTTTATTCGTTTTGTTTCTTTTTCATGTTCTTTCTCTTGGTTTAACTACACAACGCCGAAATTGTAGTTACTTTTTAGGGCTTGTTTGGTATATTTAGTCTTAATTCAAAAGAGGGCCATTCAAAAAAAGAGCTATAAAAAAAAGAGGCTAAAATTAAAATATGTGTTTGGTAATGGAAGCATTTATTTTAAATAAACCATTTTAAATCAATAGTTAAAAGTTTTTCACAAACATCTTAATATCTACTAGTTATCAAGCCTTGAAATTTTACTCCATAACCATGTTTCGGCTCCCAAGGAGATCTAGTGGTTTAGATCTTGTGTTTGGGGGGCCCAGTTTTTTTAAAAGAATATTTAATAATTCATATTTTTTTAAAATATCTCAATGTTGATGATGATCCAATGGTTGAAATTTGGTCTCATAGTGGTCATTGGCCTTCTACATATTTTCAATGGTTTGGATTGTGATTTATTGTACCAAAAATAATAATAATAAATAAAAATAGAGACTGCCTATAGACTAGTCTAAAATTGAGCATATTACATCAATGGTTGAAAGTTTTTTACAAATTTCTCGAGATTCACAAGGAATCAATCTTTGAGGATTGATCTCATAGCCGTTTTTAGCCTTCTCAACATTTTCAATGGTTTGGATCTTGTGTTTGGACCTCACAGAATTCAAAAAGTAATATTCAATGGCTTACATTCTCTTGCATACATCTCGCGATTCATGATGATCCAATGGCTGAAATTTAAATGCATGGCTGTGTTTGATCATCTGAACATTTCCAACGGTTTGGATCTTGATTTATGCTCTCGGATTTCCAAAAAAATTGAAAAAAAATGAACTGAGTGCAATCCTCCATAATAACTGTCCCGGCGCCTCTTTTTTTCTTCCTCTAATTTTTAAGTGCATCTTAAAGTGGGCTATAAGAGGAGAAGACTCTACTTTAGATAGAGATACCAAACGCTCTATTTTGTTCAATATCTCTCAATTTTAGAGAAATGGAAGAGCAGAGGCTAATTTTAAACCTACCAAATAGGGGCTTAGCATATCTATTGAGTTGATATATAAGAACCTATTCTATGAACTTAGAGATGTTAGAAGAATGGTTCGTTCATCTTTTCTAACTTATTGATCCGGTTCTGTGAGTGGGATTTTTGAAAACTCTCCAACTAGTCATTGGTGTTAGGTGCCTTCATTGTCTGAGAGGGTCTTGCACATAATTTTGTATTGGAGTGTAGCCCTTTGATATTGTTACATGGATTATTTAGATTTACAAGTGAGGTCTGGATTAACGGTTTGATTGTTGGTATGATGGGCCTCGTCATAGATGCTCGCATAAATAAGTCTGATAGATTGGTAATGGAATGATTACATTCACTGTCTTCTTTTCATGCAATAGATTAAGCTTGTGTTAGTATCATGTATTTTTTTTTATCTCAGCCTTAGGAGGGTAGGGCACGAAGCCCTCCAGCGAGGGAAGAGGAAACAAATCTTCGGGAGAGAGAAGGTTGACCAAACCTCTTACCACTTGGGAAAGAGATTGTTCTTGTGTTAGTGTCATGTTGAAGCCATTCATGCTTTGTTTGCCATGTGCATCCTTTGGCTTGGCAAATTTGTTTGTATAAATAGGAGGAGGAAGTTAAATGTCGCATTAGTTGTGGTTTGAAAGTGGAATTGACCTTTTTTTTTTTTATAAAATCTAGAAAGTGTTTGGATAGCAGGGGTAAAGGATTATTAGCGTTTACTTTATAGTGGGTTTGGATAACTCAACAATAGTAAAAAAATATATAATAATAATAAAAAGTGAAGAAAAGTAAATTCTCAAAACTATAAAACATATTTCGGCATTGGAAATATGATGGAACCAAGACTCTGATTCTAGTTGCCAAGGAATCGAAAAAGATATATTTACAAACTCGGGCATAGGGTACATTTTTTTTTCCTGCAAAACTGCATTTCTTGCATGATGTTGTACATTGTCTTTTTTTTTTAAATTATGATGCCATAACAACTGAAGTTGGACAAATTCAACCAACTTATCTTCTTCCTTTTTGTGTGTGTGTGTGTGTGTGTGTGTGTGTGTTTATAAGGAGAAGATTATGTATGATAGACATTAATCAAGATATCATACATAACTTGTTTAATCAGTGGCCTACATTGGATGGTTGTAGTCCATGGTTCAAATAACACCTACATCATTAAAAAATATATTTTCTCTACTAAAAGGAAACATCTGAATTAAAGAGAAAAAAATAATAATAATAAAGAGATACTAACACCTCGAAAAGCCAATAATAGGCTACGGTGACTTTGGGCATAAATGTGTAGCTGACCCCACCTGACATCTTTCAAAGCCGTAGGACAACAGTGAAAGCGGACAATAACAAGATAGCCCTTTGAAGAAGGGAGTTGGGGATATGCCGGGGATAGTATCCTGCAGGAAGACAGTCATTTGAAGAAGGGAGTTTATTACTTATGTGTGCAATCTAACGTTATCAGTCATTTGATTCATTGACAATGTGCTAGGCATCTATTACACGAAAAGCCGATAACAGATGCAACAGTTGGAATCCTGAGTTTTTGGCAAGTGGGTCCTCTCGGGCTCATGATAATGCATTCTACATAAACCAAAAGTGGGCATCGGCCAGTTTGAGACAGGTAACTCACATAGTGTTATGTACTATATAAGCATCCAGTCATATTATAACTAAGGCCTCTCTCTTAGAACATCGTTAAAAGGATATGGTGTGGGTCTGCCAAAGGGAAAGACAAATTCTTCCCTATTTTACAGGTGAGAAGGCGGCGGGTTGGGGTTAAATATCAGATGGTATCATGGTAAATGTGCAGCTTTTACAGAAGAAAGTGGCAGCTGCTGCTGTTGGGCGGTTTTTTTCATCAGGTGTCAAACAGAACTCTCAATTTTAGGAAATCTAGCAAATTTGTGGAAGTGGCCTGCGGAAGATGTGGTTTGACTGAGTCGCAATTCAGATTTTAGGCCAGCTCCAAAGTCAGTGGTATCTGCAGGCAGATTGGAGCGTGGTAATAAGTTTGTGGAGATAGGCGTTAGGGAGGCATTAAGGGGCCGAAATTCAGCTCAGAATCTCAATATTGTAGGCTTGTAGCCAGCACATCCAACACTGATGAAGAGGAAGCGTGAGGGGTTTCTTTGAGGTTGGAAAATGTTTGGTCAAGAACATGAGACGTTGGGTCTCATCAGGCCTATTGGGGTGCCAGTGACCACTCTATAACTGTAGTGGTTCTCACTGTGCATTGTGTTTTCCACGATTATTATGAGTTGGAATATAAGGGGATTAGGGAAGCAAGAAAAGAGAGTTGTGAGATAGTTGATTAAAAAACATAGAATTGATTTGCTTCCCTTACAGAAAAAAAAAAAAAAAGAAGTGTCAAGGTATTCAGAGGATCATTTATGAAATGTGGGAGTCTTCAGATGGGGCTGGGAGTGGATGCCATTAGAACGGGCTTCAAGGGGTCTTATTTTCATATGGAATGAGGATATTATAAGGAGTGCTGCTATTTTAACAGCACTTTTATCTCTCTTGACACACGAGAAATAAAAGAATTAAAATCCCCAAAATACGCCCCACACTCTCTCCCTCCTCTCGTCTCCCCCTTTCCCTCCGGCAAGCGATGAGCTTTGGCCAGCGGGAGGGCAGCTCTCCCGCCCCCTCTCTCTCCCTCTTCCTCCTCCTATCCCTCCTTCCTCTCTCTTTTCCTCTCCTCTCCTATCCGCCCTATTCGGCACTACGAGGCCGAACAAAGCCCTGTTACTGTGATATTTGGCCTCGTAGGGCAGAACAGGGTGGAGAGGAAAGGAAGAGAGGAAAAGGGAAAGGAAGAGGAGAGGAAGGAGGGAGAGGAAGAGAAATAGGAAAAGGAAGTGGAATATGGAGGGGCCTGGTGAGGAGGAGAGGAGAGGAAAGGGGAGAGGAGAGGAAGAGGGAGAGGGAGGGGAAGAGGAAGAGGAAGAGGGAGACGGACAGAGAGTGGGAGGGAGAGCGCCCCTCCCGCCAGCTAGAAGGGCAGTGGGGAGAAGAGAGGAGGGGAAGGGGGGAGAGATGTGGGGGGTATTTTGGGAATTTTAATTTTTGTTAAAATTTTTTTTTATTTCTCCTGTCAAGAGAGATAAAAGTGTTGCTCAAACAGCAGCACTCTATTATAAGGCTGGAAGAGGTAAAGAAAACTCAAAGGATGTTACCCAACAAATTTATTTTTGCATCAGATGACCTTTCAAGGGTTGTAGCTAATGTTTTGGAGCTGAATGAGTTGCTGAGAAGCAATTTTTTTGGCACTCCTCCCAAAGATCAGACTGCAATGGTTAATTCCAAGGTGCTTTGCCGGAGGTTTTAACAAGATCAAGTTTCCTCATGACAAGAAGGTTGGAAGAATTATTAAAAGAAGTATGTAAAAGTTCTCAGATGTCATCAACAATACTGAACCCTTTGACTTGTCACTCATGGGAAGGAAATACACATGGTATAATAGCAAAGACAATCCATTAATGAGCAGTATTGATACATTCCTTATTTTTATAGAGTGGGCAGAACACTTTGCACGGGTAATGGATCTGGTGATCTCTAAAAACTCTCAATCGCAATCCTATAAAGCTTGCGCCATTTGAAATTATTTGGGAGCTTAGGCCATTCAGATTTGAGAATAGTTCCTCATGTATAAAGAGTACCTACCGAAGGCTCAACAATGGTCGGCTGAATAAGACTTTAATGGCTTTGCAGGTTTTAGAATTTCTAAGAAGCTTCAAAGTGTTAGGGTCAAGACTAAACAATAGAACATGGAGGTTTTTTGGCCATCTTGATTATTTGAGGAATATTTTGTCAATGGAAGTGGAGGATTGGGATAGGGCAGAGGAAGATAGGGCATTCTCTTATGAAGATAGAATGGCAAGATGGGAAATCAGTTAAGCAAGAATAGAAACTTTACTAGATGGAAGAGATGTCGTGGAGGCAAAAATCGAGAGCGTTATGGCTAATGGAAATTTAGAAGAATACAGAGTTGAAATGAAAAATGTTAGGAGTGTGATTAACGATATTGGTAAATGAAGAAGGGGGAGGGGGTTAGCTGAAGATCTGACCGTTATAAGAGGAGACTGTTTGATTCTTCGAAGCTTTGTATGTGAAAGAAAATTACCGTAGGTGTAACGTGATGGGGTATCATTTCTCCTTTCTTGACCCTGATTCTAAACATCTCTAACCCAATGCACCCAAAGGATTACATGCCTCATTAGCTTGGTGGGGATGCACTTACAAGTTGCTGCCAAAGATTCTTGCAAATGATACAAAACTACTTATGCCTATTGTTAGGCCTTTCCAAGGGGCTTTTGTCAATAATAGTTGAATAACTGATAGAATTTCAGATGCAGACGATCTTATTGCTTCTAGAAAATGCCTCTGGGAAGAAGGTGTAATTTCAAAGTTGATTTGGAGAAAGACTTTGACCATGTGGAATAGAGTTTTGTGGACTGCATGTTGGGCAGGTTTGGCTTTTGAGAAAGGTGGGGAAGGTTGAATTTGGGAATGTATCTTGTCTCCATCTTTTCAGCTTTGGTGAATAGTTCCCCTACTCATTTGTTTAAAGCATCGAGGGGCCTTAGACAATGTGATCCTCTTCTCTCCTTTCCTTGTTTACTATAGCGACTGAATCTTTAGAAGCTCATCTTTTGAAGGCTATGGAACTTGCGCTGATAGGAGGTTTCAAGATAGGTAGAGATGGGGAAGTTGTTACTCATCTTCAATTTGCAAATGACACTATTCTTTTCACTGCCACACGAAGGAAGGAGATCCCAGTTTTGAAAAAGTCTGGTTTATAGGACTCATGAATTACAACTTATAACACATGCAGAAGTATGGAAAGTAACTCCATATTATGCCACACAAGCTCGAATGAAGATCTACATGATTTTACAAGAGACACCAATTTGAAGGTCTGGGTTATACTTAACAAATTTACACAGCACTCAAACAAAGAAAAGATTCTGAAACATTAATACTAGCAGATGACATTATGTTCATAACCTCTGACGCCATACTGCAAATTGGAGCAAACTGAATTATGATGCCTCTTATTCATGGGATATGAGAATGAGAACCTTACTGATATATTATAACAACCATGGTGCACCAAAATCAGCGTAGGTGATGCCTGAAAAATGAGCTGGGCATTGTAAATTAAGAGTTATAAAAGTTTCAGCAAAGAATATTATGAGAAAATGGAATTGACCTCAGTGTTTCCTTTGTCCCACGACGAATTTTACAGCGGATTGCTGGGAGTCCAAGACGTTGATGAGCTTCATACCGGTGGCAGCCAGAGAAGCCTGTAAAGAAAAGAACGAAAAAATTAAAAATAAAATGTTGTCGACACAACAAGTCTGTCATTTGATGTTTCAACTGTTTTGGATGAACACAGACACTCAATGGTGTTGTCCATGTCATGCAATGTCACCAATCTTGATTTAGTGCTGAAGATATGGGGAAAAATTAAAAAAACAGCCATGTAATACAGCATCATTTACCTACACTGCCCAGAATACCATAAAAGAAAACCATTCTATTCAGTAAAAATGGGGGAAAAAAAACTGTGCTTGTTTTATTTCTTGTTTCCTTATTTTTTTTCTTTCTTTTTTCCCTTTTCTTTTTCTTAATGATAAAAATTTTGTTGTGCTACACAACCAAAGACACTCCCAAATCCCAATACTTGTGAAATGGAAAAAGGTTAAAAAAAAAAAAGACCTGCACTTTATAGGACTTGCCAGAATTGCATTGTCTAAAATAAAAGTCCTAAAATCACGCATATACATTCAAATAAACACATACCATAATACACTCCGTCAACCTCCAGCACATCAATCTGCATGATAATCAGACATAATATAAATGTAATGCCATTATACACAAACCAGACAATGAAAGCTATTGACAGAAAGAGAGTACTGATGCAGGACCAAATGCTTAGGAGATTAAGGGCCCACATCCCACCCATGGTTCCCACTTGGGAGCCTAAACAATTTAATAAGCTGTTTGAGCAGTGTATCTAAAATGCAGGGTGAGCCAAATGTGTTTTAAAAACTTTGTTCATTCATTGGATACCTATTTGATGGGGAACAGTCAGTTCCAGTTACTAAGTAGTCCTAGCAGGCGGTTAATTCACAGGTCTTTTAAGTTACTGTATTATATATGGAATATTTAAATTAGTTTTGAAGAGGAGTCAGCCAAATAATGGAATCTTGGTTGATTTATCAGCCAAATAAATTGAGTTGCCTAATACAACCTAAGATTTTATAGGGCACAAGATCAATCTACATTGACTGAACCAGTGAGTTGGAGAATATAATGAAGAAAGAAGATGGAGAAGCTGATTAGAAGATGAAGACAAAGGGTGACAGAAGAGGGGACAAATTTGGATATTTACCATTATAGCAATGTGTACATTTTGTCACGCCCTGTTCCTTATCATAATAGATCACACAAAATCAGAAAGATCAAGATTATTCCCTTAACTCAGTCCTCAAGAAAATTTCTGAGTTATAATTTATGATACTCCACACATCTACTGAATTTTTATACACCCACCAGCGTTTAAGTGTTCATTTATGTGTGCACAGGTACAAAGCTCTTGTCAACTAATCTTGCAATACAAATTTCTAGCGCTAACCAAATGCAGCAAATTAAAGCAGTCCCATGTAATAGATGACACTGTTAAATGGAATAGTTAAGACCGTGATGATTCAACTGGGCAATCCTCTCGACTCTATATGCCCTTTCTTAGAGTGATTCGTAGAAAGCAATGGCAGTTTGAAGCCCAAAGTACGACTCCAAAGGACTGCATGAAGCGTAGTATCAGAGTAGGTAAGCTTTCACTGATCTCAACCTATGCTTCATTTAAAAAAAAATTGGTCTTCTTCATTTCTCCCTTTTTCCTTTGTTCTTTAAATTTCCCAACCTCTTCAATCCAAGCCAAAACTCTGCCAAAATTTCTGCAGCGACTGCAACCATTCAATCCCATCGGGCAGCCCAATGCACGAGGCTCCCACATAGCAGGGTCTAGGGAGGCCAACCATTCAATCCCATCCTTGTACCAAAATAGCCCTTAAATTTCTCTCCATACCAGGCCAACCAGAAACTATAGTGTCGAATTGTTGATTCAGTTGGCAAGTATTGCAGGGTGGATCCATGTGGAGTCTTCACATACATCTTGAAGCCATGCCAAAGGAATCTTCACACATTGGAGATGACAACAAGTCTTAACACAAGGCCAAGAGAGGGTTTTCACCAGCTCAAGATATGAATAGAGAAAGTTGTTCGTTCATTGATTTCTTTGAAGGGATTACAGCCATTATATATAGTTGTAGGCAACAATCTTGACTCTCAAGTCTCAATTAGAAATTATCCCTTCTAATTGGAGAGGTCAATGATCTTTCACACTCAAGTAGGGATTGATAATTTCTAATCAAGATCCTAAGGATTTTGACTTGATCATCCTTTCGACTTAAGAAATTTACAATCGTGGTGGGAACTAAAAGAGTGATAGATAGTCCAATTCAAGGTTGGCCTGCCTCCTAGATTGCCCAATTCGAGGTTGGACTGCCTCTTTGTGTAAGCACAGATTTGGGATAATTTCTTGATACCTTTATTATTATTCTTCCCGTACTAAATAGCCATTGTTGGCTTTACATGGATGGAAACATAATCTACCATATAATTAGTCAAAGAAATCCTACTACTTAAATAGGAAAGAAACCTAATCCTATTGACACTCTAGCAGATCTGGCTGACAACTCAAGCCTCATCATTTTATTCACTTTCCTAATTTGCAATCTACCTCACAAACTTGACCCAAGGTTTAGCAACATGATCCAAGGTCTAGCTTGTGTGGGCCAACGACTTAGCCTTTATCACACAATTGGACTGGGCTCCTGTCAAATCAACCTGATTCTCTCTTTTTATAAAGCTTCCTAAAATAAAAGATTTGGCATGTATCATGGCCACAATGACCATATTTAACATGTGACTGATCGATTACTTTACTTATGGTCCCTCTTAGTAGACGGGGCCTCTGCTAGTCTTCTAAGGCCGCCTTTGATGAGTAGATTCTGGCCCATAGATTGCATCAATCTCCCCAGCCTAAGAGAACTCAAGTGCAACAAGTTAAGATGGTTAATCCTCCTGGATCAAAGAAGCCGTACAAATACACCATCTAATTGTCAGATTTCTTTCATCCATCACTACATAGGTAGGACATACAATTGAGTTATCTGAACATTAGTATAACAAAGATGTGGCTTCTATTGACAATCTTGAATCTTGATGTGCTTTGGAGAGCCTTGGAGTATAATGATCATCTAAAGGTTTAGATCTTATCATGAAATATGCAAGAAAGTATGATCCATCTGTCAAATCACCATATAAAAGGTCAATGTAGGTCATCTGAAATGGTGGGATACGCCTCAAGGTTGCTTAGAATCAAGGACGTATCATCTGATCCTTCCATAGGCCCTTCTTGGATGATGGTGTCCAATGGATCTGAAGCCTTTTCTTCCTGATCTAATTTTTATTTATCTTCTTTGTTCATCTCTTCTATCACTGGATCCGCTACTGCACTTTCATCAAGTACTAGATCAGCTTCTTTAAGTTATATAAGACAACACCACCCCCACCCCCCGCCCCCCCCCCCCCCCCCCCCCCCCAACATCTCTTCCCTCTCCTCTTTCCTAACTCAGGGATAGCAGATACTCCTTTGGAGCTTAATGTAAAATTTCAGGAAAATGAAGAAGTCCCGTGTCTGACCCCACCATATATTGTTAACTTGTTGACAATTATTTATTTATTTGATGAAAAACTTGTTGGTAGATTGATCTACTTAACCATAACTTGTCCTGCTATTTCCCATGCAGTACAAATTGTTAGCCCTTCTCATGAACCTCATCTCACCTTGGTATACGTATTCTTCAATATATCTGTGGGACTCTTGATCAAAGGCACTTTTACCCTCAATAATCGTCAATACATCACTAGTTAGTGGATGTTCTAGGGCATATCTCCTATTCCAGGAAATGTAAAAGGCAAAAACCTGTTTCCAAATCCTCTAGAAAGCTGAGTATCAATCAATGTATTCTACCAGTAGCGAAGTGATCTGGCTAGGACGTCTTCTTCGTGAAATTACGATTTCACAAAATGGTTCCACTCCAATATACAACACAAGCACTATCCAGATTGTGACAAATCCAGTGTGAAAATTCACAAGAGGAACAAATACATTGCAGTTCACTACCACTTCATTCGTCAACACGTCACATCTAGATCTCTACATCGTCCTCATGTCTCCCATATTATTGGTGGATATCTTCACCTAAGCTATGCCTGAGTATTGCCACAGCTTTCTTACTAAGAAATTGATGCGTCCTCAATCAAGAATATATCATTACATCACTGAAGTAATGCATATACCATATATATTATTATGAATAGATAGGATCAGATGGATACTACCAAAAATCCTAGGAGATAATTACAGCTATGATTGAATCCATTACCTCCATGGTTACAGCCAAGACTGCCATTGCTTGGGCCATCCAACCTAATAAATTGAGTAGTCAACCACACAATGCGGTAAGACTCATTTCCTACATGTCAATATTTCATTCTATCAAGCAATCAATCGTGACTTTAGATCATATGATATAGTGTCCATCAAATCTTTGCACAATTAAAGCATTCTAAGGTGCAAACAGCTGCTAAAGATAGTGTTCTAATTTATGGCATTAGAACTTTGTCTCATTTACAACCATCATTGCCTTTAAACAACACTTTTTTATTATCTAAATTGTCTAGAGAACTTCTTTTAGTTGGTTAGCTTGTTGATAATAATTGCCTTGTCTCTTTTTTTTTTTTTTTTTTTTTTGGTGATGGTCATGTGATAGAGAAGCAAGACACATGAAAAGTGACTGGGTGGAGAGCCCTCTCTTGCTATTGCAATTGAGACAATGCTGACCTAAAGACCATTTTTTGTTGGGGATGACTTACATAGTCCAAATTTTGTGTTCCTAAGGGACACTATATCATGACCGACTACCATGTGTAAAGACCATCATAACATATAGTGCACTTAGTAGCATACTGATTACGATAGAGATGACCATTCTCAATGGTAATTACCACTGATTGCGCCTGTGATTGGGGCTGATAAATGAAGGAAAGCAATCCATCCCAAAGACTCTCGTCTAATGTTGTCATCATTGTAACATACTTGTAGCCCATCCAACCTGGACAATTTCTTACGTTCGACTTCCTGCAACTTGATGATGGCTGTACCTAAACTGTGATAATTTCCAAACCACAAACATTAAGTCCAGAAGCCTTACTCTCAGCTTCACCATGTCATATCCATGTCTTAAATATACATCTATCGAAGTATCTAGCTTACAAATTGAATGAAATAACTCAGAATCAATCCCATATTCTAACAGCCATGATTTCAACAATAAGATTAAGATGCTTGCTGCCAAAAGAGATCTTTACTCGACCACTAAAGGCCTAAGGAAAAGAAAACTATTTATTAAGTTTTCCTTAGCTAACCATTCCTACCAAAACCTCGAGGTGTTAGTAGTCAAAGTATAAATACTTTTCAATATTGCTCTACGGGTGAAGTGCACTCCTCAATACTATCCTCGCTAAAATTCATACACAAAAACTCATGAACATGATTAATCAAATTCTAGAAAGTTTGGGGTGGTAGTTACCGGTTCTTGGAGCCCAATTTCCCGGATACTCTCCATGAGTTCCTCCACCTTCTTAGGATCATTAGCTCTGGTGCGCATAAGCGGTCTCCGAATCTTATCCAGTGGGATTTCCAGAATTACAGGCCCCCCAGATTTAGAGCTGGGAAAAGCAGCCCCTGTAAGCAAAGAAGGCAACAATTCAAGAAACAGGACAGGCATCCCACAAGAACACCAAAAAGAACCTTCAAGCCCATGTCATGAAGTTACATTTCTTCTTCTTCTTCTTCTTCTTCTTCTTCTTCTTCTTCTTCATTTTCTTTTCTTGGGATGCACCCATCGTATTAATTTTCCAAAAGGGGGTCCTTCAAATTATTAAAATTGATGCAAGTGGACAAAAACCCAACAAGCCCAGAAATGAAAAGGATATGAAACTACGATAAATTCGACAATTGGATTCTCTAAGAAATGAATGAAGCTGACAAAGAACAAACAGTTGTGCTTAAAATCCTCTTCAAAGAAAAAGTATGAAACTTGAATAGAAAAGAAAACTGAATGCTACAAATAAGAACTCAAAAGAGAAAGAGAAGGAGAAAGAGAGAGAGAGTAACCGTTCGAGGAATCTGTTGTAGCACGCAGAGAGAAGTTCCTAAAGGAGTGGGCAAGATTTAGAGACAGACTTGCCATTTCAGAACTCTCTTCCTCTCTTTCCCTCTCTAAAGGGATGCATGCAGTTTTAGCAGGAGGGAGAAAGAGGAGGGGGTGGCGTGGGGTGGGGTGGGGTGGGAGATAAGAGTTGGAACTTGGAAGCGATTATATATATATATATATGTTAAAAAAGTGTCAATCACAAATTAGAGAATGGGGAGACTGGAGATTTTATTGGTCTGGAGAAGGTACAGGATCAGTATCAAGGGAGAAAAAAAAAAAGAAGAAAGGTTTGATGTTAGGAATCAGTGGGAAAATGAAAAAAAATAAATTAAAATTAATTTCAGCATTTATTGTGGTTAATAAAATCTGTGAGGTCCCTCACGAGCGATATCACTAAACCATCTAAAAGGGGGTTGTTTCTTCACTTATGGGATTTAATCCTAAGATATCTTAGCGCACGCATTTTTTGTGAGAATTTTTTATAAGGTTCACTTATAGGTCTCATATAGGATGAAACCACCTTAAATATCAAGTTTAGCTCCCAATCATATGTCTTTAATTCCTTCATCGTTGCCCACAAATTCAATTCATTTGAATTGGTATATAATCAATCCAATAGTTTAGTAAATTTAGATTTGATTGAAATTTGGAGTGTGTGACTATTAGAGGATCCTTAAGTATTGCAAGGTTGGTGATGGATGGACCCCACATAAAGTTCTTGCAAAAAAAAATGCTGAGAAAGAGAGAGAGTGAGAGAGAAAGTGTGTTGGTAGAGAAGGGGGTATTTTAGAAATTTTTATTTTTTTATTTTTTTTGCTGTGTATAGTGAGTCCAAAGTGATGTACATTTAGAAACTCTCTTTTGTAATCTCTATCATGACAAATCCAAGGAAATCTTTAACAGGCCAACTACCTTGCAGATGTACAAAATTCTCTGAGGAAAGATCATTTTCCACCGATGTGGAAAATGTTTTCCACGTTCCTTTGTGGAACACGAAAATCTTCTTGTCAAGGAATTTGTGGTCAAACGCCAACAAACTAAGTCCAAGGAAATCTTTGACAAGCGCACCGCCTTGCAGCTGGACAAGAGCCGGGATGTTTAATAGAAGACTGTTAGGTCTAGGGATATTTTTTTAGTATCTCACCTAAATGGAACACTTGCTTGATTCATCCTTATTAACATATAATACTAAGAGTAATAATGAATAAATACATAAATAAATAAATAAATAAATGACGACACTTCATTGGCTTAATAAAATCTTTCTTTCCCCATAAAAGGAAAAAACATATATCAAAAAACTGCTGATTGGTGTTCCAGTCCACCATATTCACCATCCATGGTTCTCTATGAAAGTATACAAGAAGTGGAATTTCCCATGTAGGATTTAGCGAAGAGATCCAAACCATTTGTATGAGGAGACAACATATGGCTTGTCAAACCTAAGCCTTATGGGTATGTTTATGCGACAAGAGTAATCTACATTAAAAAGGAAATTGCCTACATTAGAAAGGAAATTGCTCTAATTTTCTGTGTGGCACCCTTTTTTGCTGTTTTAGGAGATACTTTTTTTTTCAGTGACCCAAGGTATCCTTCGCAGAGCTTTCAAACCTTTGGCCTCCGGCCCGGAGGTGATACTTTTTTTTTTAAAGGAAAAAAAATAAAATTGAGTTTCCTTTATGGTGAAGAATTTAATTTCCTACATGATGGCAAAAGCTCAAAATTCCTCTCCCTTAGAAATGAAAATCTGTGGAGAGCAAAATTCTTTCTTTGCACATACTCTAAATGCAAGGGAGATTGTGGAATGTGGAATGCCACTGTGCATGTGTAGATTAGCCCTCCTATTTCTTTTATGCCCGCCATTCATTCCATTACATTGCTTTAGATTGCCATCGTGATCTTTTTGAAAGCTTTTACACATGTACTTTTGGGTTTGAAACTCTACTTCTCAACATCTCGAGAATCTTGTTAAAAAGAAAAAAATCTCCTAGAATCTTGTGAAAAATAATAGTATGGCAACGTGGGGGCACCTCTTTAATTACTTAATTAGTCAAATAGGGGTAGCTTCCCGGGCTGGAGGTCTCAAGGCTCGCAAGGAAGACCCTAGATCATTAAAAATAATAATAAAAAATAAAAAATAGATCCCCCCTGGTTATGACCCAACAGGGCTCTGCTCCTGTAAAATGGGAGCTTATATTGGTACAATCAAGTTTTCTCTGCTGAGGGACTCCGCATTAGCAATTTTCAACAAGAGCCATTCGACAACTGTATTAGATGATAGAATCAAAATATCATTAGATCCAATTAGATAACGTCATTAACATAACAGTGCCATGATCATTTAAAACGAAGATCACCGGATAAGAATATAATGGGGCATGTATGTGGAAGGCAAAAGGGTGGGGCCCACATGCTCAATTTCTGCATTAAACTAAAATGCCATTCAGTTTTATATATCATGTACAATATAATGCCAACTAACCTCTGATCATCAAAACTTCCAAGTACCAACTCCGAACAATACAGGATAGGAGACAGAACCACAGACAACTCACTAGTGTCTGTGACAGAGGCATCTCTAAGTAACCCAGTGAATGTATTAATCCATGAAAATGGGACTGTCATTAATCCATTCATGCATGTGAATAATTAGATAAATCACTGGTAATGTGAATGATCTCTAATCATCGCAAACAAAAATCAAATCAGTGTCAATGGTTTTTTGTTCTAAAGGGATAAATGAAGAAACTCAGATGAGTCACAGCAGAATCTTGAACCAGCACATCATGGTCATTACTTAACTTTAGTATTGAAACAAATAAGGCGACTCATTAGTATCTATTACAAGCTGGCTTTCACAAGGAGCTCAGAATTACAGGATGACATTTTTCACATTACCAACAACTATCTGCAGTATTTACTACTACTTTTGCTGAGACTTGAGTTCCTTCACCCTCTCTTCTGTAGCTTTTAGTGCCTCTCCATAGATGCTTATTAACTGGAGCGGAAAAAATGGAAAAAAAATTTTAAAACAAAAACCCATCAATCTTTGCAACCTAAATAGGGTAAGAGATGTCAAATGGAATGTTGGAAAACCAATAATCACGTTGTACAGTTGAATATTAGTACTGAAATTATAGTACTTTCTTTTTTTCATTTTTTCAAATGGTAACATGACTCAAATCTGCAACACTACTATATTATGAACAAGAGATGCAGTGGAAAAGGAAAGTGATGAAATGCACCTAAAGAGGGAAAACATGAAGTGCTATTCAATTGTATATGGGATACTATGAAGCACTATATTTATAACCTGAGATTAAAAGATCTGGATCATTTATCTCCCGCTTAACTTTAGAAGGAATGCCCAAAGTAAGTAAGATGAACTTAGCCACTACTCAGTTATCTCTCCTTTCTCGTAACCTAAGAAATAAGTAAAACACGGATACATTGGGGGACACGTTAATAATATATATTAATTTATATATATAATCATATACTAAAAAAATAATATCATTTTAACTTTTTAATCAATTTAGCATACAAAAAATAAAAATTCAAGTACCAACTAACAAATATATCAAATTATCAAATATCAATACAATACTAAAACATAATTCATACTCAGTAAATATGAAATATCTATAGTTCCATAAAATCCATACAAAGAAAAGGAAGGATAATCCCTTTCCCCTCCTTAAAAAAAAAAAAAGAATAAAAAAGAAGCCAATCTCGAGGCCTATTCTTTAGTGAAAAATTTATTCGTCTTTTGCTTGTGATATGATTAATATTAACAATCATACATTTTTCCATGGTATAAAATTGTCATATATCAAGTTTACAAGTTTAAGTAACCACATATTAACAAAGTGTCCTAAAAATATCAGCCACATGTTTATTTTTTAGTCATAGATATAGGTTAGGAATTGTGGGGCACATTGCAAAAAGAGTGTTGGACAAGTGTCCGAAATTAAGATTTTTAGTTCTTAATTATGGACACGGCTAAAATAGTATCGGACACGTGTTCGAGGAGTGTCGGTGTCCGACATTTGTCTAACACGGATACGTCACTTTCTTAGAAGTGTCCGTGCTTCTTAGCTTATAACTATCAAGTTTGTAAACATAGGAAGTACTTGAGTAAACTGATACTGCTGTAAGTGTAACCGTCTGTTACATCCCAGAGGATGGATCAAATCTCATACAACTTTGCCAAGCATAATGCACTCAATGAGTTGTAACACAATTCTTTTGATTTCTATTCATATACAACTGTTAGGGACTGTTCATATACCCACAAAGACTAATGTTTTGCACAAAAACTGATTCTTTATTGGTATCATCGTCAAACCTTCCCTCTTAGCATCTTATCCAACTATAAAATCTCATTTAGAAAATTATATATTGGAAAACTAAGCTAAGAATAGTTCACAGGAATGAAACTCGTAACTTTTCCGGGATGCACATTTTGAAGAATGCCGCTCATAGGGTTAGGGTGGTACTGGAAGCTCTTAACAAGGATTAGGTGTATGTTGAAAATTGGCACATTCTGATGATAGTGGCCATCCTCATGAGACACTCCACTTCTAACCTAAAATTTTAATTAGTAAGCACTAAAGTTGGGCCCCACAGCTGTCACGCCCCACCCTTCACGCGTGCATGATATTATCCGCTTTGGCCCATGGGCCTCACGGTTTTATTTCTGGTGGGCCTCAACCCACCAAAAGGCCTCATGCAAGGTAAGAGTGCAAGCTTTATATATAAACCCATTCACTTTTCCTCTCTATAGTCGATGTGGGACTCCAGGATTCCTCTCTATAGTCGATGTGGGACTTTAGGATGTCACAATCCACCCCCTTTAGGGTTGCACGTCCCTGTGCAGTAGCCTGCTAGTTCCTGTAGCCTGTCAGCCCTCTTGGCCCGCCCACATATGAAACCGCCCACTTGCACCAGACCACGGCAGGGACCCACACTCGAACTAATCGAGAGTCGGCTCTGATACCATTTGTCACGCCCCACCCTTCACACATGTATGATATTGTCCGCTTTGGCCCATGGGCCTTACGGTTTTGTTTCTGGTGGGCCTTAACCCACCAAAAGGCCTCATGCAAGGTAATGGTGCAAGCTTTATATATAAACCCATTCACTTTTCCTCTCTATAGTTGATGTGGGACTCCATGATTCCTCTCTCTAGTCGATGTGGGACTCCAGGATTCTTCTCTATAGTCGATGTGGGACTCCAGGATGTCACAATCCAATAGAGAGGAAAGTGAATGGGTTTATATATAGAGCTTGCACCATTACCTTGCATGAGGCTTTTTAGTGGGTTGATGCTCATTAGAAGCAAAACCGTGAGGCCCATGGGCCAAAGCGGACAATATCATGCATGCGTATAGGGTGGAGCGTTACAAATGGTATCAGAGCCGACTCTCAACTAGTTCGAATGTGGGTCCCTGCCGTGGCCTGGTGCAAGTGGGCGGGTTTCCATGTGGGCGGGCTAAGAGAGCTGGCAAGCTACAAGAACTGGCAGGCTACTGCACAGGGACGTGCAGCCCTAAGGGGGGTGGATTGTGACATCCTGGAGTCCCACATCGACTATAGAGAGGAAAAGTGAATGGGTTTATATATAGAGTTTGCACCCTTACCTTGCATGAGGCCTTTTGGTGGGTTGAGGCCCACCAGAAACAAAACCGTGAGGTCCGTAGGCCAAAGCGGACAATATCATGCATGCGTGAAGGGTGGGGCGTTACAAATTGTATCAGAGCCGACTCTCGATTAGATCGAGTGTGGGTCCCTGCCATGGCCTGGTGCAAGTGGGCGGGTTCATATGTGAGCGGGCCAAGAGGGCTGGCAGGCTACTGCACAGGGACGTGCAGCCCTAAGGGGGGTGGATTGTGACATCCTGGAGTCCCACATCAACTATAGAGAGGAAAGTGAATGGGTTTATATATAGAGCTTGCACCATTACCTTGCATGAGGCCTTTTGATGGGTTAAGGCCCATTAGAAGCAAAACTGTGAGGCCCATGGGCCAAAGCGGACAATATCATGCATGCGTATAGGGTGGGGCGTTACAACAGTAAGGTTCACGCACTTGTTTTTTGCAGAGGTTTGTAGCAGAAATTCCCTCGGCTATATCTGCTTGTGTGTGCATAACATGTCTGGATGTGTTATCTTCAAGGTACAGCATGTTTAAAACGGGTTATGTCTGTAATGTTAGCAAATGCATCTTTTAAATCATACAAATTATTATGTGAAATAGCCATCAGCAAGAAAAAAAAGACTTCTTGACACACATATAACAGTTCAACAGAAAGTACACTAGAATCTTCTAAAAACAAGTGTCGCCTTGAAAGGGTAGAATATAGTTATTTTACCTCATCAACTTCTTCAGGGCTCACTATAAATGGGGGTGACATCATTATATTATCACCAGAAACTCGAACTAACATCCCACGTTTCTCACATTCTGATCCAAAAATTGCTCCTACTCCTGTCATCAGCATATGAAAAATCTTCAGTCACCAGTTTACCACTAATAAATGGTCTGGCCCATCTAAAAAAAATTTAAAATTGATAGACGAGGCATAAAATGTATGTGAGAAGATGACGCCTATCATAAATCAAGGGTAGCAAGATGTGCCAAAATGGCACTGAACCAAGAAAGTACTTTGTTCCATTGCAGTCGCTAAAATCTTAGGGAATATGACCTTTTTAGTTTTCCAGTTCACAAAAGATTCTGCTCAGACAATAGATTAAGAACTCTGTGAAGGATATTCACAAGAATAAAATTAAGATTCAAATTCCGGCCACAAGAAAGCGTTGATCGTGCACCAGGTCTAAATATTCATCGGGCGGGAATGCCGTAAAGCAGAATTCAGTTCAAAATGCTCAAGTGGGTCACAAATGTGTGTTAAAAATGGAGAACTACAGAAACTTAAAAAAAATTCCCCACCTCAAGTGATACATGTCACCACCTTATTTCAATCTGGGCATGTTCACAGTGGGGCTCACCTAAGAAACACCATAGCCCAGGCTACATAGAGTTGCACCCTGGATAGCTTTAATAGCAACAAACACAATCAAGGTTGCGATCAATTCAGCTCGGAAAGCCTCAATATATTTGATAAAATCTAGAAAATAGATTGCGACATGAAAGGAGTTCAAATAACTCATAAATCCAAACGAGACTGAGAAACTATTAATCAGCCAGCTGATGTAGAGCCTCCAATGTGCCAGAACTTGAAAAACAAACAGTATTCTAAAGTTCAAAGAGGATCCTGAACTAACAACACTCTGCACTTCTCAGGGGTTGTTTCTTTGGACTCATTTACATATGTAAAGGATTCACATACGTAATGGTCATGTATCATCAAGTTTATTTGCACATACTTATGTTAACTACAGGAAACTTAGACTGTAATATGAGTGAAAAGTGTATTTGATCACTGAAGGGATCACATGGTTATTTAGGATATTACTTGAGTTGTTACAATAGAAGAGGAGAATCATCCTCATAGTCACAGTGAAAAGAGGCAGAACAAGTCTACCAAAGAAAAAGTCTTAACTGACTTGCATATGGTACTCCTAGAGACTACTCTTTATTGTGCACTCATATCTATTTACAATGCTCCATGGGAGCTTATTGAAGTTACCTCAGCCACCTTTATCAACTTACACATGTGATGCCTAAATGAGGTGTGAAAATGGTGCACAAATAAGGTCACTTCCACACCTAAGTAGGTATAAAACACTCACGTCTCCCACTTGCAAAAAGGACCCGACATAAGCTTCACATGATGATTGCATTTGGTTATTCAAATGGTCACATGATCAATTCCCACCAACGACATTGTTTCTTTCTTTATTTATTTTCATCCCCATGGACCCCATATTTGTTTATTTAACTAATAAAACTCCAAGATCTTTAAGTTGATTATCTTAAATCTTCATAGATTTTGAGTAATTTATGAAAAACATACAAAAAATCCCTACCTATAGATCTACTTTCAACATGAATGTGGGTCCCCAATTGATGATCTGAATTGTCAAATACTCTCATATTAATGATAAGCATCAAGCCATCAAGACAATTAGTTTCATATTTTAAACCTTCATGGATATTAAGAAACTTGTCAAAAATGTCCAAAAAATCCAAACACATTCAAAACCGTTGGAAGTACACATTACTCTTTTTTTTTTGTTTGAAATTAATGGAAAGACTCATTTACTATGTGAAAATGGTGATTGTGAAAAATACGGTAATGTGTTTCACATAGGTGACATTTGCATATGTAAACCCATTTTCCAATCCCACACGTAAGAGGCAAAAAACCCCTTAAAGTGAAAAACAAGTTACTACTCCATCAAGCAAACAACCAAGCCAGCACTGTAGCCTTGATACCATGAAAAGAGTCATCATACTCTTCAACTATAGCAAGACACCATAGACTACATGTCACACATAGTAGAAAGACAATGAAGACCCAGACCTAAGAACAAGAAAAGCAAGAAAAGCACAAAAGAGAGAAGACAAACTTCAACTAAACAACAGTGCAGAACATTTCAATTGGACACTTCAATTTTTTGTATGTACAATGAAATAACAACTAAAAACTACCTACAAGTTACAAACTTCTACACAATTCGACTTCAAAGTTAACTAGTTAAGAAAATTTTACCCTTCTCTAGGAGCTTCAAAATTAAAAAAGTGCCCTCACTACAAAAGTTTAAAAGTACTCTTAATAGAAAATTAAAAAGAAAAATTAGCACCACAGTTGCAATACTTGTATCAATTCCCATAGATCCTTAGATGTTGCAGCAAACAGAAATGTGGAATGGTTCAAAATAGCAGGCACTGCATTTTTTTGAAATAGCAGGTGCTGCATTTTTTTAAAATAGCAGCGCTACAGTTTAAAATGTAGTAGAGCCAAGCAGTTTTAATTTAAAATACTTCTTTTTTCTATTTCTTCTCCTCAATAGCCTTTTCTAAAGTATTCTATACCATTATATGGTTCCAACTCGCTTGAAAAGAAGAAAAAAAAAAAGAACAGCTGATACAAAAGATTCAAGATTTTTTGACCACTTGAAAAGTCCAGACACCTGTACATATCGCTACAACTGCTACGTATCGCTTGCTAGATAGTGTCTTGGCCACTGACTGCCATGCCCACCTATTACAACCACTATTTTGATCCTTGATATGTGGCTCCATGAATAAAAGTAATGTAGTCCCAATGATTCAAGATCCCAATGCTTTCCCCACATTTTCAATGGAGTTAAAGAAAATAAAACTGAGAAACTTCTATTGCAATGATAAAAAATATAACCAGCTGCCCTATTTAACATGGGAAAGGCCCCTTTAATAGAAGCAAGACCACCCCCCCCCCCCCCCCCCCCCCAACCCCCCCACCAACCAAAAAAAAACACCCCGGCCGCTTCTTAACTAATCTTTACTTGAATTCAAATATTAAAGACAAATTCCCCTTATTTTTGTCTTCACTAATTCTTATTTGAATTTGAATTCAAAAGCAAATTCAAACGATTTGTTTCACCCACATCATCCTCCCCTAGTTGGGAAGTTACTTGTCTGTGAGTAAAGTGTAAGGACCCATCCCCAAATATATTTTAAAATAACTTTAATAATTTTGTAAATTAAATATTGAATTAGTAGAATATGACCACTTTGAATTAGGGGAAAATCAAGGTTCAATCAGGAGAAATCGACCCACATTAATAAATTAGGGTAGAATCACGGCATAAAGCTGATTAGGGCATGATTTGGGAATAGTAGGACCTATTTGTAATTTTGAGAAAATAAGAGAGATTTTCTGTAATTTAAAAAAATGTCAATATGGGTCTGATTTGATAGAGGATAATTAATTAAAAAACTTTAGTGAAGCATGTAGGGCCTTTTGGTATAAAAAAAACATAAATAAAGAAGAATTATGGTAACAACAAGACTTTAATAATGTTGGACCCATGTATATATGTAGGGAAATAATCTTGTGAGAACTAGTTCTCATCATTTTTTTGTGAAAACTCTAGGTGGGGCCCATCTATCACTCAATCCAAACCTTGCAATATAGAGGGACCCCTCGATAGTCACACGCCCCAATTTTCGGTCAAATCCAAATTTACTGGACCATTGGATCGATTGTGCACCAATCCGAATGGACTAGATTTGTGGGCTACGGATGAGGGGGTTAGAGACAAACTTGATATTTGCAGTGGTTCCACATAGATCTTTCCATCCCCCTGGTCCTATCCCCAAATGTGACCCATAAGTGGGTTCCATAAAAAGTTCTCACGGTAAGTGCGTGAGAACAGTTCTCACAGGATCATGCCCCATATGTATAATATATGCATGTGAATAAAAGTGGGGCTGTATGGTCATGTGTTAAATAAGTAAAACATGAGTGGAAAGAGGGGCTTGGTGAGTAACATTCCTAGGGGCTTTTAAATTATGCATAAAGAAGGACCAATGGGAGTTAGAATTCTAATCAAACAAAACCAATTAGAAATTATAAGAGGGCATCCATTTTCCCACTCTCCAAACTCATGTCAGCAACTCTTTCTTTTTCTCTCTCTCCCGACATACTCTCTCTCTTGCCTTTCTCTTTACACTTTCTCTCTTTATATTATCCTTCCAAGCAATCTTTCTCCAAGTGCCATCTCCTTCAAGGCATGATCTTACACTCATTTAGTGTTAGGGTTTCACAATTGGAAGCCCTAAATTGCTTGGAAATGTGGGGAAAGTGAGGATACGCAAAGAATCAATCTAGGGTTCTCACTATGCCCGAGAATTTCGGCAAATTTGACAATCAAGGCAAGTAGACAAATCTGAATCTCTGTTCATACAATATTTTTTTTAATCTAATTTAGATTATTTAACTACTAGAAATCCTAATTTAAGCCGTGAACAAGTCAAATCTGGTGTATGTGTGCAAAGTACCTTAGAGGCCCTAAAACCTAAGACATAGGAATCTGAAAATTATAAATAAAAGAGGATTTTGTGATCTCCATCAAGGCCAGATTAGACCCTATTTGGCATTTGTTGAACAAGATTCAGTCATTATTATTATTATTATTATTATTATTATTTTGTAGGAAGTGATTTTTGTGAAGTTTTAGTGATTTTGATTGCTTTGAAGTTACTGTAATGCCTAGGGTTGTTAGTTTTCAATATTGGATCTTGTTTCCATGTGTTTCATTGATTATAACTAGGGATTCAGATTTGTGTAATTCTGATGGGAGTTATTTGGAACTGGATACACTGTAATTTAAATATGTTGGAGTGTGATAGAATGCGAAATCCAATTACTCATGATGGAAGAAAACCTAAATGCAAATTAAATGATGCAAGGAGGGGCTTTGGAGCTTTGATTGTGGCCCCATTGGGACCCACCGTGCTGGCTGATCCTATTGGGATGGATTCCTCGGGTCCTTAAACCTTAGGGTATCATGAGAAGTTGGAATCCTAATTCCTTGACATGTAAGTGACGTAACACCAATCAAGTTATGTTAAATTAGGGACTTTTAGGATTTTAGATGTCAACAACTGAATAACGAATACGGACCAGCAGTGGGTGATGTTTTTATGCCTTGACATCCATCTACGGATCACCTTGAAGCATGCCTAGGATTATGGAAAACCTAAGGGAATGATGTTATGGACTCTCTAAACATCAAGTCCCTTCAAAAGTGCCAATTAGAAACTGACCTAAACCAAACTGGGGGTCCTTGCGATCATTCAAGTTGGGTTTATGGAAAATATACGATGTTTGGGACTCCATGATAGCATAGGGTTCTGCTGGCATAAATCCAGCATGTGGAAACTGATCCTAGACCTAGGTTTGACATGATTTGTAAATTGGCGATAATATTGAATGAAGATTATCTGGCTAATCTCATGTTTCCATGTACACCTAACGCGTACCTTGATGTGATAACATCTCTTCCCTATGTCATATGAATACTGTAGTTCAAGTATATGATATTTTGAACATGGCATCTATTAGTTCTAAAGGTTTATATGTGTAGCGAATAATTCTTTGTTGGTTATTATTGGCTGGTTTTTATATGTATTCTTTTGAATTTAAGGCAACACCACTAGGCTGTTTAAACCTAGCATAGTGGGGTACTTCTACTGAAGACTATGTACAACTACTGAAAACTATGTGCAGATTAGTTAATTTCTCTAGAAGTGACCAATGTTGCTTCGGTATCAACCTCTGTGCATGTTTTGATGGTCATAACTCTGTTTTCTGGGCACCAAATTCTGTTTCTGCTATGATTAAATTGGGGCCGTATAACATCGTGGCAAAGACTTTGTTCCTGTCGCATTAAAGGGGGGCCGCTATTATATCATTGACTGTTTAGCAAATGTGAGATGCCAAGTTGTTTTTAAAAATATTTTGTTTACTTGTAAGATTTGCATTTGATTTATACCAATATCCGATATGATTTTGTCTAGTCAACAGATTTCCAAAAAAAAACAGTAATTTTATCTGTCATTTATTTTATCGGAACATTTTATGGAATATGAAATTTTAGTATGTTTACTTGCTAAGGTTATTCGTAATCTAACACTATACAATTGGCACTTGTAGGTGAAGAAATAAATACCAAAGTTCAGGACGTTATTATGGTTGATTGGGAACTACAGGAGTACAAAGAAACAATACAGATGACGTAGTCTAGAGACCTGCAAGAACGCTTCACAAGAATTATTTAGTTTCATTTAGGTCGAAATTGTTAGACAAGTTAGAATTATTAAACTTGTACTCTGTTATGAATATCTATTATTTGATGTTTGAGAAAAAGATCTACTGCAAAATTCACTTTGACCTAATCTTGCAAATATGCGGGAAAAAACATTTACGCCTTAAAATGCAAAATTCTTCGGGAATCTGGGTTTAGGGTCGCTACATGCAGACTCAAGTGTTCAACTTCTTGCTAAATGAGTTTTCATAATATTGTGAAATGTCAACAACATTGAAGTCGTTGGAGATCTTGAAGTCTATTGGAAGCACTTTTTTTTTTCTTTTTTGAGCAATAACAAAGTTTACTTTATATTAAAAAAGAGATCAATACAAGGACACAGAAACACAAGAAAAACAGAAAACGGTATAAAACCTTATACTTGGAAAAGAAAAAGAAAAACCATTACAAAGTATGACCAATGAAAGGAGACATCCTTTCCACCCCTTGCTTACCTAGAGTGACTTTGTTCCTAAAATAAATATCATGTTTCATTAAATCAGTACAAATTACATAGAATCATAAATTTGGAAGCTTACCCCACTCAGGAGGAAACAAATCATGAGGTGACTTGTTGTTTGTGAACTCTGTCCCAAGAATCAACCCAGTTCCCCGTATCTGCACATAAATATTTAATTTTAAGCATAGATGGTATGAATAATTGATGCATGATCACCACAAGAATCAATGACTTAGTAGACCACTTCAGAAGTCCCAGGACCATAGTAATATTTAAGTCAATGGGTCGTGCCCTAGATTTTTAAAACCATTCAAGAGGCAATCTCACCATGTAAAAGCAATAATCATCATTTCCATAAAAAATGATCTTAACTTATAATGCCAATATCTTATGTGGATAGGTACATGGTTATCAAAATCCAATGATTCGTATTTCAAATCCCGATTTGCATCTCAAATCTTACCATTTACAAATAAATCTTAAGATTCAGGTGTGAATCCTACAATTCGATACTTTTTTTCATTGAATCTTCCAATTCAAGCGATTCGGCTAAATGAGAATAACTACAAACAATGAGTTAATATTAATAATCTTTTTTTTTCTTCTTTATTCTTTCTTATTTATAGCACTTTTATTTTTAAAAGGTTATTTAGTAGTTAATGAAACCTCCTAAGAACTTTTGCGGCTTTGATGAGATTTTAAAGATGAATAAAGAACATGAATTTAATTAAAGCAATCGTTTGTATGGTGCTTGTCTATATCTTCTTCTTTTTTTTTTTAATCTATTTTGGTTTTTTCTTTATGAACACTTTCTTAACTTCAAGAGATATCCTACTGTGTAAAATTGATGGTTTAAATTTTATTTTTAATTTTTTTACTTAAAAATAACAAAAAATATATTGATACCTTAAACTTATTGAACTATTTACACATCATTTATTAATATATGTCATGACATCCTTGATATGATTGTATGATAGTCTAATATCCCTACTAGGACTCTTGGTAGAATTATAATTAGAAGACTAAGAAGACTAAGAATTTCAAACAGGACTCTCTCTCAAGAATACATTCCCAGTAGGACTCTTTTGTAGTTCCAAGCAGGACTCCTAGTGCATGACTGTACAAGCACTAATACATATTAGAGGATAGACTCACCTATTCTTCTACACATCAACGATAGGAATTGAAAGATAGAGAGAGAGAGAGTAATCTCAGCTGTGAAATTGTTAGAAGAAGAAAAGGATTGTGAAGGGGACGAGGAGGATCGACAGCGGGACGCGTAGCGGATGTCTGACGTGAGACCAATCACTGCTCGAGCAACGAATTTATATACCAGCTGAGTAGAACAATCTGAATTTAATGATGTAGAATTCAAATGGGTGAAACTCAATTGTAATTGGTTTTTCTGAGGGCTGTATTGTATTTTATTCTACAGTTGCAGTGAATGTCGTCAGGTAGCCATGGGTTTCGGAAGATTCAAGGGCTAGGAATTGGTTAGATCAATTCCTTTGATCAGTATACTCTTTAATAAAGGTTTTCGATATAAAAGGGAAGAGGATTAGTAAGAAAGTCAGCCCCGATTTGAAGTTTTCCAATTTTAGGCTGTCAAAAGTGCTTGGGGTCAACTTGAGTTGTGAGTCCCCATGGCCCACCTGACGAATGATCAAGTCCCCACATCTTAAAGAGGACCCTTGAGCAACCCTATTGGACATGTCATAGTGGAGGTCAATTGAATTGAACCCATAGATCTGAAGCTTAGAACACCCTGTCACACGAGAAACAACTTGACGACCTAGCTGTATGATGATTTGAGACTTGTAATCCTAACTCAGATGCATGAACTTGATAAATTAAGTTTGCTGTGATTAGTAGACTTCCCAACCAGTGATTTATAAAACAAAGAAGATTGATTTCCAAAGAAATCCAATCCAGGCAGGGAAATTTCCAAAACTCCATACGACAGAAGATGCCATAGTTGACATTGGTTGTGGACCCACTGGCCCACCTGATGAGAAATCAAGACCCCACATCTGGTGGGGGATTGTTGGGCGACCACAGGTGTGGTGGCCCCATGTGGACTGGACCATTAGGGGTCCACCATCCAAACACTATTTAACAGGCTTGGCGAATGGTGTTCTGACGAGAGTGAGTTCTGGGATTTTGGGTTCTTGTTAATGTCGACATCTTTAGAAACTTATGGAAATTTTAGAAAAGCCCATGTCCATATAAATTAATTCAATTAGCTCCTTTAAAGACTTCTTCCCTAGTAACATGAAAAGAGGGTCATTAGTAATTGACTCATGCTTACCTTAAGGACTAATAATTGTTATTAATATTTTATGACTAATAAAAATCATTGATTCTTTTATTTGAAATAATCACATACATTATGCAACCTTGTAAATGGTGTAAATTAATATAGACTCTTTACTGAATATTCAAATATATTGGAATATGATTCAATCTGAATTTGTTACTTATGTCTTAATTCATGGGGTTAATTTTACAATGAATAATTAGTTTCCTCAATAAGAAATGGGCAATGATACCAATTCCGATTCAGAGTGAGGTGAAGTCTAACCAGTCTTATGTGATATTGACTAAGGAAAAGAGTAAGATGATATTACCAATTATGATGGAGATGAATTTCCAATAAACTTACTGAATTTGAACTTGAAATTGATGTTTGAAATAAAGTAACAGAAACCACTAGCACTGAGTATAGAACTTCTCCCGTGGATGTCGGTCAAGGGAAGTAGGTTCAACAATCATGGTGGTAAGACAGGCTATGTTATTGATAGAAATGTAAATACTCCAGTGTGGGAGTATCGGAACAGGCTCAACAATCATGGTGGATGACAAGCCATGTTATTGACAGAAACATAGATACACCTGTATGGGGTATCGGAACCATTTGATGCTTGCGGTGGAAAAATACTCAAGAAAGAATTGATTAAGATATATTTTTAACACCATTATTGAATATATAAACATTCATATTAATAATTGAAACTATGTTATACCTTAATATTTACTTATTCTACTCACTAGTGTTACTGACCAGTGGTTCGCCCCACTTCAGGTAATGCATTCGTGGAGGTTGCGGGGAATGATGAAGATTAGCAAGCAGATTTTGGCATGCGTGGCTGATCCAGAGCGAGAGGAACAATGATTAGATTCGTAGATGGGATTAGTTCAGCATTTAGATATTTTCTCTACTTGTTTTATAGACTTGTCTTTTACTCAATAGCTTTTATTAGGACTTCAAATACATTTAATGATTTAAGTATAATTGAATATGAATGTTGTTGGACCTTTATGCTCATTGAAATTTGATTTATATTGTGTTGTTATAAATTTGAGTACGTCTTAAGAATCTGAAGAGCTCCAGATTCTTGGGTCATTACAGATAGACTTGCTATTGTATCTATACTGCTATAATGGGAAAATGGATGGTCATGAATAATTATTTTTTTCTTTTTAAATCCTACGATTCTCCATTTGATTTGATACATGGGCATAAACGATTTGCGATACGATTCCGATTTTGAAAATTATGGATAGGTATAAAAGATGATCTTCTCACAGGAGCAATGGCCAACTCAAAAGAGTGCCATTGCAATTGCAGCTCTGGTTGTGGTAAAAAAGAGTATGCTTAACATAGTGTCCATGATTTCCATTGGCAGATTCTACACCAAAAAATGAAGCAGATAAAAAGCAAGACCAATATTTGTCTCTTTCGAAGTATTTGTGTATAATAGATCCTGACCATTAAAGAAACAGTTGAACATCAACTGTTGGCACTTGCAATTGAATGGTATATTTATAGTAGTAGGGAAAAATTGTTATTTACAGAAGGCCCATTCAAAATTTTGATAAAGATTGTTCTGCAGCTTTTGGTCAAAGAGAGATACCTCCCCAATAATTGGACTGTCAGAAAAGGTTCTGATGCCTTCTTGGAACCTGGGACTTATACTCATAACTTGTTCAGGGATATTACGTTCTCTGAAAATAGTGGAAATAGAAACACTTAGAAGAAAAATATGAACCATCTTGGAGGCTTCAGATGACTAACAAATTTCAAGTTGTTTGTAAGATCCAAGACATCTATCAAAAATCATACACATCACAAAAGTTCTGGTTCAAGAATTATCATCATCCACTCACCAGGTAGGCTATACAACACATAAAGACAGATAACTAGAAAATCTCTCCGATGGACCATCATGAGATGTATATATAAGGCTATAAGAACACCTAATGAATGGACCCAGCTGATTTCAGAACAGACCATATACATGGTGGGTCCACCTGGTGCTCAACTTGGTTGTAACCTGTGGGATACCCGCATGCATATAAATTCACTCAGAAACCTTGAGCCATTAATGGGAATGGCTAGGCAGCTCCTAAGCTCGGACCACCCAGCTTGTAGGGACCATTTGTCATGGAGGGCTGAGGGGGGTTTAAATGGTCTCCCTTTGACCTAACCATATGCAAAAAATGGAAAACACCTGATTATGAGAGGTAATGTTTTGAAAGTCTCAAAGTTGACAAATTTATAGCCTAAAGTTGGATGAGTTCCCAATTTTGGATGATTAATATGACAGCACAGAAAATCCTGATGAGTGTTAATTTTGGGCTGTCAGTAATTCTACTAAGGAAGCTTGGGTTTCCTTGCTAGGAACGGCCTGGTTGTCATTAGGAATTTCTCTAAAAACCTCAGATACAAAATATACGTAGAAAAAATATACTTATAGATCTTGAGCGCTTCCAAAGCAACTGCACATGATACTGGATGCCCAGAATATGTAAATCCATGAGAAAATGATCCTGAGAATCACAAGATTAAGAAGAATATGAAAATACAGAATAATTTAACTTTCATCGATGAGTCAAGGTATATCTGATGATAAAGAGTCATTTACCAAGTTTATTGCTTTGAGAATATATGACATCTGAAATTTCCGGGCTGACAAGAACTGCTCCTATAGGCATATACGCAGATGAAAGAGCCTGGGAAACCAGTTAACAACTAAATTCTATTTCCTTTTTGTATAACTTTAAAAATTAATTTCTTTTCTGTAAGGTTTTTCAAGAACTCTAATCAAAATCCTGTCTGAGCTCACTTTTGCTACTGAGACAAGGTCAGGCTGAATATTGTATTTGTCACATCCAAACATTGTTCCTAGCCTTCCAAATGCACATATGACCTGGAAAAGAAAGGGAAGCACTTGAGTAGTTATAATGGAAACCAAGTATCTATCATAAACCATCAGAATCTACATGTGCGAATATGATTGACTGAATAGTACATATAGAATAAAGAAATAATACAACCTCATCGGCAATGAAAAGAATATCATATTTTTTTACGACGGCTTGAACCTGCATAGTGAATCAAAGAAGCAAAATTATTACAACAATGTAGTCTTTCTGAATAGTCAATGTCAAGTAAAAAGAAATACAGAAAAAAAAAAGATGCTTCTAGAATCAGAACTTTCAAAAGCATGTCATGGAAGGAGGCTGGAAAGCTTTTGCGCATTAAAGTTGTAAAATTCTTTGTTACATTGTCAATACACTGCCCTTATAAGGATGGACAAGCAAATGAGAAATACACAATTCATGCTCAGTATTTGAGTACTTGTGTCAATGACTAAATGACATACTGTCATCATTATCCATTTATTTCTCATTAAATTTCAACAGATACTATACTTGACAGAATGAAAGTCCCATAGTGTAGCTAATGTAAAGCACAATATGCTTTCCATTCAACAACATGAAGCCATCAATATAATTCAGACCATTCTGACGGCTCCCACCTGGATGAAGGATTCCAAAAGTCACCCATTAAAAGATATGCATCCCTCAATCCTCAGCTCCCTTCGTGACAACTGTTCAATTTCCTTTCTATCAATCAATTTGTATGCCACTTATTAAGGTCTTATGACCTCACAGTCTGAGAAATATTTGGAACATGCCCAAATCCATAACACTTTCAGAGTTAACATAGATCAATTTTTGGAGACGTAATAAATGATTTTCGCAACATAAGAGCTTCATGGAGGAATGACTAGTGCAATACCACTAAATTGAACAGTTAGACCCACCATTTATTTGATGATCCTAAACATCTACCAAGACACCCTGCAAACAGACAGATGGAAGAAGTTTGGTCGAACTCCAATTCTTAGGATTGCAATGCGAGCCTTAAATCAATCAACCAAGCGGATAAAGTGGGAAACTGCATCTATGGTGGCCACTCCCATCCAACAGTCCCAAAGGTGGGAGATAGTGTTCAGTATTGTACAAAAGTACAAAAGGGCTTTGGAGCTCTTTAGAATTCTTCTGTTTTAAGCAAGGATATAATTTGAAATTTTGATTGGATGGTGGGAGATTTGATTTTGCAATTGGAAGCAATCTACTAAATTTCAGTATCAATACTAGCCACAGCCGCTAGTCATCTCACAGTAAAGCTAGCTACAGCTTGTGCTGAACATCAACATTGAAGCTTACTGAGTTTTCTTCTTTTTATTTTATTTTATTTTTCAGTCTATTAAGGGGCCAAGGAAGAGAGGAAAGAAATCCTTCAAACCAAAAATTTTTGAAAATAAGTATTTTCCATTAATTTTTGAACCATGTTTTAAGCTCAAGAGTTGAGACACAAAATCTCAATGAATATTTAGACATTAAGATTCTACATCTAAAAGGTCATCACCCATTGTGGTCCAGCCAAATCAGGGAGCTGGGAGGGATGGGAGGGCTAGACTGTAGGCATACCTAACCTTTGGCATTTTTGCACAAAGTGGTTGCTTGCAGGTCTCAAAGCTGCATTACCCCGCATGGCACCCGAAACTTTTACCATAGCACCAAAGCAGTGACCCTATTAAGATTCTACATCTCAGAAAAGAAAAAAAATTCAAAAGAAGCAAAAAATCACAAAATCTGAACACATCTAAGAACAGGTTATGCCTCGGAACATATCCTTGTATCCAGATGAGATTTCAAATTTACTATGCATTTAGTCCCATCAGCCATGTGTTGCTCTGATTTAGCTTTTTCCTACTGTCTATCCAATTCTCACAAAGAGTCATCAGATCTCTTTGCATGGCCTATTAATTTAGACTTTTTGAAAACTTCAATCCCCATGTACTCCCTTTGCACTCCACAATTCTTTCTTTGCGGACAACTATTCCTGCAATGTGTAAGCTACCATTTCTTGGAAAAATAAGAGCAAGATAAAGACTCACCTTCTCGAAGTAACTCTTGGGGGGAGGAATAACACCCCCAGCACCCATGACAGGCTCAGCAATGAATGCAGCAATCTGACACAAAGACAGAAGACAGATGGCTAAGCCAAACTAGCAAACTGATTTATGGCGAGACATATTATAAAGCAACTACCGTCTCTGGCCCCTCCTTGATAATAAGATTCTCCAAGTTATTGGCCAATCTGGTGGAAAATTCTTCCTCAGTTTCACCTGACACAGAAGTTTTATCACCAACTTCAAATAGGTCTGCTTCAATGTGACACAAATTGAAATTGATTTCAATGCTTCTAGAAAATAGATGGTTAATTTAGCCTCCCCGTGAATTTGGCATTTAGGAAGAGCAAAAATTGGAACAATAAATGGGGTGCTCTTAATCCTATTTTTTCCTTTTAATCCAAATCAATGTCAGAAACCAGTGTTGATAATGATATGAAATGACAAAAGGCACCAAGCCTAGTGTTGTATACAAGTTTTGAACTGGACCAAATGCAAAGTCAAATTGAGAGAACCAGTGTTTATAATGATATGAAACTACAAAAGGCACCAAGCCTAGTGTTGTATACAAGTTCTGAACTGGACCAAATGCATAGTCAAATTGAGAATCATTCTTCCATAATATTTTAACCACTCGTTATTTGGGATACATCAAAAGAAATTCTAGAGGAACAGACAAACTCAGATGATGTGGTAAAGAACAAGAAAAGAACCTGGCAAATGAAAGCGCCAGTAGTGTGGGCAGTCCGTGTGCAACACAAATGGTGCCGGTAGATCAAACTTTTGATGTAGGGCTGGAAGGCTATTAAAGAACAGAATTAATCAACTAGGTTGATTTGAGAATGCAATCCCATTAATGTAATTATGAACATAATCAAGACTTGAAGATGTAACAGTTATGTTAAAAACTTAGTTATAAGCAAGTCTCACAGAAAATAAAAGTAATTCTAGAGATATCAAGTACTAATTTCTTTTACCAAAAAAAAAAAAAATACTACTTATATCATTACAGAAGATAATGTAGCCAGATATTTACCCAGAAAGACTGGCTGATATTAGTGTTGATCCATGATAACTGCCAACAATATGGAAGCAAATAACAAGGATTACTCAGAATAGTTGTCTTCATGGGATAAAAAGATACAGTCTGATAAAGCCATCGGCAACAAACTATCAATTAATAAATAAATTAAAGTTCATACGATTTTGTCCTTGCAATAAATTTCTTCTTATTTGGCCTTCCCAATGCATTGTTGTAATACCAAACCAGCTTCACCTACAGTAAGTCGTGATTGACATTTTGAAGAAATCCCCGAACTTAATTAGAAATCAATATTTCTGGTCATGACATTAGAGAACTAACTATAACCATGAACATGTACTTTTTACCCAAGAAAAATGAACAATTACTACTAAAAAGTGATCCCTCGATACTAGACATTTAAAATGTTTTCAAGGAGTTCATTCTGGAAGCTTTGTACTGATTTGCCGTACGTCTGAATTCCTTCTATGAAATGCTTTTTTGTCAACTCAGAGAAGGGGAGCTTGAGGACTAATCACTAATTTATGCTGCTTAAAATGTAAGACAAACCTGAGAATCATTAGCTTCTGAACCACTATTTGTAAAGAAGACCTTCCCCATTTTCTTTGCAGTAAAAACCTCGAGAAGTTCCTTTGCAAGATCCTGTACAGCATCCAATAATTATCCATCCACAATGATAAAACCCATAAAGACTCTCTATAAAGAAAGCAACTTAACTGGAAAAAGTGTAGCAGTCGCTACTAAGGAAATTACAGGATAATGTTATATATAAGCAGAAAAAATGGAATAGGATAGTCTTGGGTGTATTTATGTTTGGAGGCGGAATTTCACTTCTGTACGAATTTTAAAATTTTTAAAATTTTGTTCTATTTTTTCAAAACTCTCAAAATAGGCACAAAAATAATAAAAAGATGCCAACACTCATGACTATAACCCCACATTTTCAATGTTGGAAATATGAAAGCATGGAATCCTTAACTTTACAAGAATTATGGAAGTAGAAAATTTTTAATGCATAGACGAGTTATAGAAATGAAAATGATAGCTTTTTGATTCCTAAGAATAATTCCCACTAAATGGAGTCTAAATTTTTAAGTAGAATGCAATTTGAATTACATAGGGAAAATTTTATTTTGGAAAACTATAGTAATCTTGAAATTGTTAAGGCGAAACTTTAAATTCACATTTCCTGCAGTTAATGTCTTAAGCATCCAATAGAAGATAGTGATATTAACTAATATTAAATAAAGTGAGACTAAAATGTTCATTAAGAACTGACGTCGAAGCCAATGCAACTTATGATTACCAATGAAGGTTTCGTTGTACGGTTCCAAAAGGAGTGGTAAAATGGCAAGGTGTTCAATTGTGCAGTTGCAGCTGCAACAAGTCGAGGTTCACTTCCCCCTGAAAAAAAAATTCAACATTTATAAACACAAGAAGCTATGAATACTTGAGCTATTAGCAAATGCAGAAATGTATAGCTTGCCTGCATTCAGATAGTGGTAAAGGATCAAAATATCGGTTGTGGTGGGCATAGTGGCCAATGACCAAAATGCTTCATAGTGGGCAATATGTAGTGTTGCAGTGATACATAGTAGCATAGTAGTGTGAGTTTTTTTAGTGGCAAAAAATTCAAATCTGTGTAGCAACCAATCTTGTGTTTTTCTTAGTGATTTTGAACCATATAAGGGTAGAGACTAGAGACAACTTTAGGAAAGACAATTGAGGAGTATAAATCGGAAAAGTAGTGTTTTAAATTAAAACTACTTTGCTCTACTAGATTTTATACTGTAGAGCTGCAATTTTCAAAGCAGTGTAGCAGCCTAAATGGCTGCGGCCGATAATGTGCCTGCTACGCTACCTAGCAGCCACTATTTTGAACCGTGTATAGAAAGTAAGGAAATCAAATTTCAAGAAAGAACCTTCTATAATCTCCACAGTAAATGATAGGTATCACCCAATGTTGTCAGGTTTGCAGTTTGGTTAGGTTAATGTAGATTCCAAGTGAATACTGGAGAAATACCACATAGAACCATCTTAGGACTACTACACTATGGGAGATACATAAATTAGTGTATACCAGCAGTGAGCCATTTTTGTATTTTATCATATATTTTTTATCAGTTTAATCATAAATTGGTGCAGTCCAACAGTGTACTATTCAACAATTAGTGCATTCAAACAGCTGATGAATCAGCATGTCTGTACTTTACCATATGTAATTTATCTCTTGAAGATAATCTCAGGTTTGTTATATTTGTCCTTATACAAAATGACTGAGGGGGCGAGCGTGAGGTTGGATCACATTCAGAGGAAGCTTTTACGGGATGGAAATAACGATAAAAAGAAAACTGCAATTAATTAAGTGGAGTGAAGTGTGAAGGCCAAGGCTCTTGGTGGTATGGGCTTGGGATGTTTTCCTCTTAAGAACCGTGCTTTGCTTTCTAAATGGTGGTATAGATTTAGGGTGGAAACGGAGGCCTCATGGAGGATAATCATTGTTTCCAAGTCTGGTTAGGGTAAGGGGAGGTGGTTTCCTAGTAGAGTCCTTAGATACAGGAGATCTGGGTGCTGGGCCATTATATTATGTCTTGCGGATGTTTCAGTTTCTTGTCAAGAGGTATTCTCAAGGGCGTGGTTTTTAGAGTTAGGGAAGTAGAGTGAGGTTTTGGGTAGATGACTGGATGGGTGTGGATTCTTTGGCAATCTTGTTCCCTAGAGTATTCAAGGTGGTGTCAAATAAAGAGTCGGATAAAAAAGATTGTTATGTGGTGGATGCGAATAGAGTGGTGTGGACTATGGAGGATTGGAAGGTACCTCTTAGGAGAGGGTTGGGTCAGTTTGAGGAGCCCGAGTATAAGTCCTTGCTGATTTTAGCCCGAGCATGAGTTCTTGTCGATTTTTACTTCTATAAGTTTATTTACAGGGATCATATTGACGATGACATTTGGAAACCAAATCCTTCTGGCCTTTTCTCTGTGAAGTCCATTTACTTGGAATTAGAGGCATCTAGATGTACATCTTTTATTTGTAGTTTGCATGAGTTTGGTTCCTCCTCATGTGGAAGTCTTCTGCTGGTTAGTGGCAATTGGGAAAAATATCTATTGCGGGCATTCTCAGGAGAGGCTTCTCCTTGTCAGTTGCTTTGTTTGATATTTGTGCTCTATGTGGGAAAGAGAATGAAACTCTCTCATTCATTTCTTCATTGTGAGGTTTCAGTTAGTATTTGGAGCTTCTGTTTGGAAGGGATGTGGGAAGATTCTTTGGAAACTTGTCCCTTGTGCTATTATTTGGTCCTTATGGAAAGAACAAAATAGTCGAATCTTTAGGAATGTAGCATTATCTCCTCACGATGTTTTAAATGTTGCAAAGCTGAGAATTGATAAATGGGTGATGCTATAAAAAAAATCTAAAATTTTCAATCTTGATATTACTCTTCACAATTGGGAGGCTTGTATGGTAGGTCATCCATTTAAGGGTGAAAAAGAAAGAGCAAGTGATGTAGGACAAACCCATGGTCCCACATGGGTTGACCCACCTTTAGGCCCAACCCACCTATCCTAGTTCATTTAGGGTTTTATTGCTTATGTTTTTAAGTTGTTTTAGCAATGTGTCTTAATCTTGACCGTCAAAGTGTTTGGATGATCCATATTAGTCCTAGGGTTATGTCTTTTATCTATTTAGGCAGTATAAAGCCTCTTTGGCTAGGAGGTAAGTGATTGATGATTAATGAAATTGAGTCTTTGGGATTTTCCCCAAGTCCTCTTTCAAGTTCTCCTCGAAATCCCTAATGCCTTTTGGATTAGAGTTTGGTAAGAGCCCAATTTTCTAACGTCTCTTGATCAGAGTTTGGTGAGAGCCCAATTTTCCCCTCTATCTCCATCTTCCACCTTGCCCGCCCCGTGAATCCATCCGTTCCGCATTAGCGAGTCTCCGCCTCCTGTAAAGGTTTTAAAATTTAATGTAGATGGAGTAGCTAGAGGGAATTTGGGACTGGCAGGTGTTGGTGGGGTTTTTCATAACCATGAAGGTATAGCTTTTCTTTCCTTTTCTTCTTTTAATGGAGTTAAAGATTCAAATGAAGCTAAGGTTATAGCCATCCAAGAATCTCTAGGATTATTTAGAGTGTCATTTCGGTAACCTTGATTGTAGAAAGTGATTCCCTCAATGCTATCTCTTGGGTGTCGAATTCAGCTATGGGCCCATAGAAATTCTATTTTCTTAATGAAATTAAGGTTCTTCAGAATTGGAGGTGGAGTTTAGGCACATTCTTCGGTCAGCAAATGGCGAGGTGGATATGTTGGGTAAGAGAGGGGCATCTCAATAGTTGCTTTTATGTAGTTCTCCTTGTAATTCAATGTTCTTTTTTCCGTTTTTTGTTACGGGTTATTAGCCCATTTACCCTTCGATCTTCATTTGTATCTTCTTTCTTTTCTTCTTAATATAATTTTTGCTACTGATAAAAAAAAAGAGATAATCTCATATTCATCTTAATAATCTCATATTCGTCTTAGTAAACTTTCTAAGGAGATATCAGTTATACATGCATAATCTATATGTATGTCGAGAGTGAGAGGGAGAGGTCCGCCACGATCAAGGACAAATTTTACACCTCAGAGACTTCATAACTTTTCTGTTCTTCCTTTTCTTCTAATTTTCAGAGGCTTTTCTAAATCTGTTCAGTACAATTCCCTTTGTTCACTTTGCTATGAATACATTCAACTAGAAAGTTTACAACTGGGAATATTTTTCACTCACATGTCTACATTATGTCATTGATTCATAGGGAATGTCTTCAACAGGAGGAATGGAAAATCCACTTTTGTGGGCTTTCATTATAAAAACAATTTAAATTTTTTTGTCATTTTTCATTTTATTTAGGGATGTTTCCATCAATGTTTCCAGAAGTATTTATGACACACTTAAATTTATGCATCCAAACATGTTCACATTTTTTTTCTTTCCAAAAATGAAGTTTTTTTTTCTGAAATAATGTGAAAGAGGCCCTAATTTACCTGAATGAGCACATGCATGATATAAGTAGATAATTTAGTTATACATTCCGGGTTGTAGCTCAGCTGGATAGGAACACGGTTATGTTTGAGTGCATGAATTCAAATCTCAGATGTAGCAAATAATAATAGTAATTTAGTTATACCATTTTTTAAACCTTAAACCATTAGTGGATCCAAAGATAAAGGGGTTTTAAGAGATTAAGTCAAATTTCTTACACAACTTTCTTTTGCTTTGAGAGAAAGATTAGGAGAAAAACCGTTCGGATGTTAACTTCAAAACAGTCTTGCAAACAGTTTCGCAAAGTGCACATACCCAACGCCGTGCACCATAAACCAGCAAGGCTATCAAGATATTTCTTTCCATTGATGTCATAAACATAGCTACCCTGCAATATTACCACAGAAAAATCATACAACATGAAAAATATTTCCAAGCAATAGAATATCATTGCGAAGGCAATCAGATTCTTAATTTTGATTACTTCACTGTCTCAGGCATAATAATCAGAGTGAATAAAGAATAAACGGGTGATTAATTGATCAACCAGAACCTAAAACATGTTTCTCAACCTTGGCAGTTGAATCAAATGACAGAACTTGCTCTACATTCATCTGTGGTCTACGTGGTGTACATGAAAGAAAAAAAGAACATGCCACCTAAAGATCAGTTTCAAAAAGGAAGTACAAAGATCTACAACTTGGATCTTTGATCAAAGATCTCCCTTATCCCAACTTTGTACCATTGATTTTGAGGCTCTGGAGAAAGTGGCAGTCTGCTTATTCCATACTCTAAACAGATTTCGAGACAATTTCTCTAGGAACACCAAGTGGAAAGAAACTTGTGTGAAGGATTTAGATGCACACCAAGTAGAAAACCAAGTCCCATAATTCCCCCCCACCACCCCAAGATAAAAAAGAAAAAAGAAAACTGGTTTTCTGCATAATCATAGAAAGGTAAGCTCTTTTTTTTTTTTCTAGCGGAAAAGTGGCAACACCAGACAAGGATTTTACTGTTGTGCAGAACAGTGTTTCCGCTTTCCACGCCTATCCTGCAGAAAACCATGTAGACAAATGTGCCCCTGGGTTCAATGATTCCTCAGTGATGATCATATGAGACTCCTCGTGATGCATGTAGCTGTAATTTTAAGTTAAGGTGTCTTAACCCCAGGAGCTCACTATTGAAACAATGGGAACCTTCCAACTATGCTACAGACTCTTGCTATCATATGGAGGGGTGACGTATGCAAGCACCTCCCTCTCACATGAGAGAGAGAGAGAGAGAGAGTGAGAGAGAGAGAGAGCAAGTCGTAATTAAAGAGAGTTCCACCTTGTATAGTATAAAAGAGAATGATGAATAACACAGAAAGGGCTACAGCCATGATTCATGGCTTTAGGGCCCACAATTCAGCAGCTCCAAGTGGCTTTTCCTTCTAGGAGTCGGCAAACTTGACAACCTAAGGGGCCAAAAGATTGGTCCAAAGTTTTTCTTATAAAAAAATCTGTTTGCATTTCACATTTTTGGAAGTCATTGCAACTTTCAAGACTTCCATGAAGCACTACATTCTCTTGAGGATACTGTATCCAAGAAACAAAGGGAAGCATACTTATTTTAGTTAGTTCATATGTCAGATTGTTTATTTGGAGCAGAAAACCTCGGTGGGAGAGAGGGAGAGAGAGAGAGAGAGAGAGACGGGCAAAAAAAAAAAAACTTAAGCTGGTCTGGTCTTCTTTATATCTCTATCACATCATTTTCTTACTAAGATTGGCTCAAAAACTCTTTCACATTCACCAAGATGAGTATATGCATATACCTTATTTTGATGAAAAGAGAAATTTACCTCTGTACTGATATAAAGAGTTTTCACAGAAAGCCAATGGCAAATGACACATTGAAAAGAAAATTTTCAGTCAATTAAAAATCTTCACAGCAGATGAAATTCAGTACCTCGGATCTTGCAATAACTAGAGGATGCAAGTCACTGCTCTGCCATCCAGCAGTAAATGGCGCCAACATGTCATGCCCCTTAAACCTGACAAAATTGGCTCACTAACAATCAGGCATTTGTGACCAGCCAATCTCAGAAGGATTAATAGTAATTCTGCTAAGAGCTCCATGAATGATTTAATCAATTAGTCCGCACATCCATTATGCTAGCTCATTATTCATTGGCCATCATTCAACAACCATCCCAATCATATAATACAACACATATCGACTCTAACCTTTGTTTCAAAACTATCTGTTTTCCAACACACAACGAGTGGCAAGGATTGTTTGCCAAAGTGATTCTAAAAGCACTTGGACCCATTGGATATGTAGTTTTGACTTCCAATGGATTGTTGTATTTCATCATCATTATAGCCTTATTTTATCATGTGGGATTGGCTTTAATGTGTTATATGGAGAGAGAGAGAGAGGGGGGGGGGCGGGGGGTGTTGAGAAGAGGTCCATATATGCCATCTTACCAACATTGATGATGTGAAAGTAAGATCCGTTTGTATGTGTGTGTGTGTGTGAGTGTTAACATAAAGAATAATTAATGAAAAGGAAGAAAGAACTACAAATAAAATAGATCAACAAAAACACCATTCACCATCCCTATCGCCTTATCCCATCGATTTATGAACACCTCTGTCAATCCTACTATTCTAGTCAACCATATATGAAGTCATGCTCCTCGTAGCCCCACATTCTAGCATGTTTTTCCAACTACTTCATCCAGGTCTTCACTCATCTCCCCCATCTTCTAGTTCTTTGAACTTGAGACACTTCAGTACAAGAATAAGTGTTTTTTATTGCCTTTCATGTACCTATTCAGATTATGTAAAACAAGATTCCTTGATATATTTTTTTATTGAAGCTACCTGTATATGTCCCCTTCAAGTAATCATTCCTAATTCTATCCTTTCTTGGAACTCCACACATCCATATCATCATTCGCATCAATACCAAATTTACTACCAATTTTTTCTCTGTCAATAATTGCCCGATATTCAGCTCCATACAACACAGTAGGTCCAACAGAAAGTCTATTAAAAAGCCCCTTCATTCAGGTAGGACTCAACGATCGTCTAACTCTCGACTTGCGTGTGCCTAGTTTGCCCATCTTATGCTAATCTCATTCACTACATCCAAATTAAATCATCCATTTTTTTTCCTACAAATACCTAGATATCAAAACATGTTTTTGATCAATTCATCTGCTCCACCTTCAGATCCATTAAATTTGCACTTGTCAAATTCTCTCTTCAATTAGCTAATTTTCAACCCATTTGACTTGTAGATGCTTCCCAAAGCTGTCACTTATCATCTACTAGCTTTTTATGTCTGACTAGTGAGTACCACATAATCTGCAAACAGCATAAAACACAAAAGTTCATGTTGGATATGCATCATTGTGCTGTCCCATGCCAAGCTGCATCCCAAACTGATTAACAAATTTCATCTATCATAATTGATATAAGCCATCTAATTTATAGGATTAATTGGATGAAAGGAATCCCATGACATCACCTTCAAAGGTGGCATGAATACTAGGCCGAAAAATATGGCTAATCCAGATAGTTTTTGACCATCCACATGTTCAAATTGAACTTAGTAGTTAGCACTACCAATTACTAAGGTTGTGAGAGCACTATAGAACTTTCCGATGACGATCCAATAATAGCAATCTTTGAGTCATAGACAATCCATCATGGGCCCCAAAGTCAACTATCAGCTACACATGCAGTTAGGAGACAAGTTTGTCCGCATACAAGCATGTAGAAGTGAAAGAATATGATGCATTGGGCCATCCATAAAATAGATATTGTTTGTCCACATACAAATATACAAATGTGGGAGTAGGATGCAGTGGGCCATCCAAGTATTGATCTGACGATAAATTTGCTTGGGAGGTGGCTAAGTGCAAATACATTCATGTTAAGTGGTGTGGTTTATAAACACAAGGAATCATTCTCTTAGGACTTTTAGTTATTTGCGCATGTGAGATGTCACATTTTTTACCCTCATTACTTATTTTGTATATCACTTTTGACGACACTACAAAGGGGAAACCTCAATCTTGGTGAAAAATCAGATTGTTTTTCAAGTAATCTATGCAATGGAGCCGAAATGATTGTTATTCTGGTATGATTTGGAGAAGGTACAGTAAAAATACAAAGGGCATATTTAAGTGTAATGATATTATTGCCAATCCACTGGTAGCTTAGTCGGTGAGGCATCTCCTTTGAAAAAAAAACAATCAAGGATCAATCCCTGGCACTTGTGTGTGTGCATGTCAGTATTTACTAGAGCCAAAAAAAAAAAAAAAAACAAAAGTGTAATGATATTAAGATGTGTTTATAACTTTTTAACTTTTATTACAAGTAGATGACATGACTATGCACATTGGATGTACATGTAAGGTATACACAGACACACCCATTTATTAATAGCTATAGGAACTGAAAATCAACCAGAATAGAACATCCATCCATACCCCGTTTCTTCCTTGATTTCATTTGCAGTTGTAGATTCACTCTGCAGAGATGCCTCCGAACTGTTACATCTGGTAAATGCAGGTAACCAAAACAAGCTCTCTGAAAATCTTCCAGTGGATGTGACATGTTTCACGAATGCACCCACCTATAAACAAAGGAAACCAAATAACTTATAAGTATAAATAAAAATTGCATGGATCGTGTTGTTGGATTGATAACACCGAAGGAGCTAAGCCAAGTATGAAGGGTGTAACATGGCAAATTCTGGGCAAGCTAACTCAAAGATTTACCTTCTACAATCCTCACAGTTGTTAAAGACATTGTAAGTTGCATTCTAGAAAACCAACATAACAAAAATGTTTTGCACCCGCTGAGGTTTGTATATGTGTACAATGTTCGATCTGGCCAAAGGTGGTTCCACCATAGAGAGGTGGTCCAAAAAATGGAGTAGAATACTCAATGGGTCATCCATGCTCCACAGTATAAAAAGCAGATTGATGGCCGGAAGGAAGAAGAAGAGGAATCCGGGCAATGATCCATGCTTAATTTCAAAGTAGAGTTACTACAATGAGTGGATCATACCTTTTTGATTTTTTATATTTTATTTTTTGCTTGGTAGCTTACCTGGGCACAAAGTGACCCTAGTGTGATATTAGCAAAACTCCTTTACAGGTAATGTTCATTACTTGCAAGCTAACAAACGAGATAGAAGTTTGCGAGTTTCAAAAATTCTATCAATGTAAAAGTACAACATAAATAGAATTTTCGAATGCCAAAATCTCCATTCACACAGCCGGACAGGGATCGCCCCTGGGTGGGTAGGTTATACCAGATGTGCTTTATCACTTACCCAATCTAGCATGCGCACACACAGGCACAAAATAAATAAATAAATTTAGTAATAGGAAGAAATGCATAATGTGGAGCTTACCAAATTACAACCAGCAGTTCACTGATCTAGATTGTTAGATAAACCATCCCCCAAAAGCCACCAAGATAGGAATTATATACTAACCAGCCAATATCTGGGCATACCTTGAATTTGGTTTTCTGTCATATTTCTTCCCTAAACCATTATTCTCAGAGTGTCAATTTAAGGGATAGGATTGCCCCCATCAGGGAAACTTCTGGCTTATCAACGATGGGACCCATCATACTAAGAGCTGGATGGAACACAATGGGACCCACTTGAACAGTCAACTGCCAACGAATCCACAAAATATCCTCGTGTGAAGTCTCAAATAATTCCTCTTTTCACCATCTACCCAAAAACAATTCAAAAGAGCAAGTCCCAATTCAAGAATTCTTTAGATTATCCATAATCCAACTAATAAACAGAAACTAATTTAGAAACCAAAGGAAAAGAAGTACAACACCACCATAAAAGAGCCACCCCGAGCCCAAAAACTAACTACAACAGAACTATATCATCAGTATCCAAATCAAACCATGCATATGACTTGATCAGGGACAGCAAACACATAACACATAAAAGTAGATGAAGAAAAAAAAAGTTGAATTGTACATGATTAAAAACAGAACTCTCACTAGCAACAACCAAATCAAAAACATGAAATGAAACCGATCAGGAATTAAAAATAGACACAAACACACAGACACATGCAAGTGAAAAGAGAACACAGAGAGAGAGAGAGAGAGAGAGAGAGAGAAATAAAAAGATTGGTTCTTTAGAAAAATCAAAACCTGGGTATTGGCCTTGGATCGAAGGAGATGATTCAGAACCATTTTTCTCAACTGTATCACCTCTTCCTCTATCCAAATTCCAATTGGTTTCCTCAATATGTCATGGAAAGAGATGAAAAAGAGAGTAATATAGAATTAGTATAGAATAGTATACTTGTAAATGGGATCTGAAAAGCTTAGCTGTTCTGTTGGATGGAAAGTAGGAATTTTCCCTTCCAATGACGGAAATACCCCTTTCCCCAAAGATCTAGCAGCCTTTTACGAGGTTCAATTCTCCATTCTTACTGGATTCCCTCCATTGGTTTTGGGTGAAAAAAGATCCCTGCCGTTTTTATCCAGGACACGTAACCATTCACACACACTTCTCAAAAAATGAACAAGTCCACATAACAAAACACAGACATGACACACCCCACGGTCCCCACCCCCTGGGTGAACCGTGAAAAGATCCCTGCCCTGTTTTTACATCCAGGGAAAGTAACCATAAAAAATATACAAGTGCACAGATCAGTTGGTAGAACATGTGCCCACAAGGAAACATGCTACTTGTTAATGGTGTGGTGGAGAGTGACCCTGGGTATGCATGAGATTGTGTTAATCACGTCTCCCATCAAATTGACAATCTGATTGTGGAATAAAATTTGAGGATACTTCTTGTACGTGCAGAGGGCGTCTACTCGTTTTTTAAGTGAGAATTTCTCTAGTTTAAACTACTGAGACCTGCATTTACCTAGGCCACTAGGTTGCAACATAAGCTTATTCTTATGTCAACATGCAGTGGTTCAAGGAGGATTATAAACGGCAGAGGAAGAACTTTCTCTCCTCTAAAACTGAATGCCAAATTTATGAAATGACTACTGTGAAATGTAGGAGAGATGGAGACCCCGGATCCTCTACCCCATGTAACACATGGCTTCAACTCTATCTTGAGGCTCACATAAAGATAATTTAAATTCATACCTTTCGTGATGAATCCCATCCATCCTATTGATATACCCCAAGTTTCATCTAAAACGTATTTGGTTGGCCCACCAATTGAGCACCATGACTAAAACATGATTGGCAGTGTTGTGGCATTATTACTGACATAGTGACTAGTGTTAACAATATTTTCATCATGGTGCTCAATCTTACAGTGAGAGTCAATCCTTTTGAGCTTAAACTTGAGGATTCATCATGAATCATTTAGATCGTCTCTTTCGTAGGCCCATAATGGAGTTTCGGGCATGTGTTACAAGGTTTGTCAGTGATAGCTACGACAAAGGATCTAGCGTACGAGGGAGTGAGCGGTGGTCCATGTCCTTTTTCGGTGCATCACAATCATAAAAATGTATTTTCTTCTATCTTTTTTGTAGTAAATATATTGATAAAGTGAGTGGTGGTGGTAGCATCGCACTTAATTGTTGGCTCGGGATCTTTCACATCATCACTTGGACATGGGTTACGTTACTAGTCTTGAAGGCCTTGCTCAACGGAATACGAGTCTGAATCATCTGAGGCTTAGGCTTAGATAAATCCTGAGTGGAATTGAGTGAGTTGAAAACCCTATGTGTTCAAAATAAATGCCGTTTTGGGTATCATAAAAATTATCACAATAGAAAATTTGGCAGCTATGACGGGGCACACTTATGTTTACATGTGGGTTAACCTAAACACGGAGAGACATCCATCATAAAGATAATATTTTAATTTGAAAGGATGTGTTGTGATGATAAGGATAGATTTTGTTTGAGTTTATCCCAATCCTCTATCTTTATTATATTTATATTCAAATTTGAATTGAGAGACTATCTCTCTATTCAACTTTGAATTTGGAGAAAACTTGATCTAACTCTCTATCCATATCTTTCTATCTGATTTGATATGGGAGAGTGGTAACATCTCATCTCAATACTCATAACCAATAATAAGGAATATATGCTAAATCTAAACCATCCATCAGTATCTTCTACATTATGGGTGTCCATCTTTGCCCTCTGATCTGCAATCATAAATATATGCTTTTACAATACTAAAGTCTTCATTGGTGTCAGAGCATTATAAGACCGCTCAAGCGACAAATAAAGCTATCAAGAAATACCATAAGATTGACTATTTAATTAAAAAAAAACGGATTTGTATTCATAAGATTGTGTTAATTGGGTTATAAGAAAAAAGTAAGATTGTGAATAACTTTGATTTTGAATGTCCTTTCTCTAAGGGGTTGGGCTATAGTATAGTGATTACAGCATCAATGCATTGTAGTATGGTGCAGCCCTCCATTTTACTGCATGCACAATGTGGCTAATTTTTTTTAAAAAACAAGCCATTCATCAGCCCTAAGACTCTTTGTAATGATCACCCTATAACTTATTATTTAAATATATGACATTACCGCCATTAGATTAAACCCATATGAAGCACATGATGACCTTGCTTTATCATTCTCTTATTGAAATAGAAATGGAGGGAGGTGCTCATATGTGATCAATCTAAATGGTTTGACTGCTAAATATTTCTTTAAAAACTTAAATACTATAAATACTAAGGGTTGTAGGGTTGATGAATGGCTTGTATTTTAAAAAAGTGAGCCCTACTGTGCATTAAAATGGGGCACTACATCATAATACAATGTAGTGGTGCTGCACTATAGCCCTGTCCTTGTCTAATTGAAGCCGCTACAAGGGGAGGCTAAAGCATGTATTAAAAATGGCCTTTAATCTTATGAAAAGTGTTTTCATACACCTATCGTGAGATTTTTTATGGATCTCACTTGTGGATCTCATTTGAGAATGGGACAAGAGGGATAAAAAGACCTATGAAATCACCATAAAATCAAGTTTGGCCCCAATCACATATCTTTAACCTTTTCATCCGTGATTCATAAATCTAATCCATTCAAATTAATGTACAGTTAATTCAATAGTCCAATAAATTCATATTTTACTGAAATTTTGAGTATGTGACTATGACGAGAGTTTCTGTATATTGCAATATTTTGATTGAGTGATAGATGGACTACACCTAACTTTTTATAAAAAAAACTAATGAAAATTGATTCTCATATAATTATTTCCTATTAAAAATACAAAACAGAGGTATGATCACATGCATGAGGTTAAAAAATGAGTAAGTTGCCCTACAAAGCACAGTGCACATGTTAAGAGTATAAGAACCATAACCTCATTGATTCTTCTTGATGTGACGGCACGACACAAATGGCAACCAATAAATTACTGCCCTGTCGCCGTCAGTGACTCGGAGTTCAGGCACTTGTAAAAAAAATAAGTAAATGAGATTGATTTTTTATTGATTTTTTTTCAAGTCATTAAATACGTTTCATAGTAGGAAGAAGCAGAAAACACAAAGAAAGCCCACACATACATATGTGCTAGATCAACAGAGGGTTTGGCTTGACCTGCAAGGTTTGAGCGGCCTTCCTGCCCGGAAAATAATCCTTGGACTCGATATTTATTGTAAAAGTTAGAACTCAAGGTGTGGAGAAAGAGCATCTTTGAACACGTGAACACAAAATAGATAGAGAGGAGCCAATTTTGCTTGCACAATTGATATATGAATAATTTAGCAGTAAAAGATTTGGCTTCCCATCTGCTAGATTGTGAAGCAATTCTTGTTCCAAGTTTTCATTGTCAATACATGGATCAACCCGGTTTGTTGGACCAAAACCAATGGGTCGGATACATCCAATAGAACATGATAAAAAGATATTTCCTTTTCTATTCAATATCTCTTGTTACAGTGAGGGGTAGACACAGGGGCTTCAGGCCCAACCCAATTAAACTAATATAAGTGATTTAATGTTTATCAAACGCAACCCCCACTTAAAAAATGGTCTAGTCTCCATCCATTTCCCCAACTCTCTCTCTCAAAAATCCCTAAAGGGGAATAGACGCACCAACCACACTCTGTATGGTTACCATACCATATGCATTTAGATTAAATTAACTTTTTAAACATTTGAGAAATATGGCCACCGACTAATTAGACCTAAATCCAAATAAGCAATAAGTGAATATTTTGTTTTCAACAAAACTTTCCTTCACAATTTTTAGGTTTTCAATAGAATGTGATTAAGCTCATAGGGTCAAACTAGCATTATTTCCATGCCTGATTTTACTTCAAATCGAAATCTATTTGGATTTAAATGTATTTTATTTTTATTAATGTAATATAACTTAAATTAAATAGATTCGAATATTGGACATAAATCTAATTTTATTTAAGTACTTTGGTGCTTGGGCTATAGTTTAGCCCTACTGGTTGACACCTTTCTTTTGGTTATTTTCTTTATTTTTATCTACTTATATATAATTGCTAAGAAGAACATGTCAATAATGGTGTCTTGCATTCATTCATTTTCTAAATTCTAGAAGAACGATAATAGAAAGCTTAATATTGTGTTCGCTTTTTCTCTCATATGGTGTTATAAAAATTAGTATAATTTTTTAGTAGTTCTTAAAACACAGCTAACATGTACCAGTCTAATCATCACTAAAACTAATCTTGTAAGGCATCATTTGAAATAAAAAATTATTTTTGACTCCCCCTCAAATAAAAATCTTAGGTCCCCATCTCATTACTGTACATTCTTTATTGATCTCTAGGGATTGATGTACATATCTTTTAATAGTCAATGAGAAAGTCAAGCCTTATCTGCCTAAAATCATCTTTCTTCGTTCACGTAATGATCAAGTGCCAAGATTAAGGTCCATTGAGTTGAAGAGCATTATAAATAATGCGGCTCTCTCCTTCAAAGTCTACTTGTCTATTGTCCAACTCCTTAACGAGCAGCGTCATGCGTGACCATCAGTTTTGTCAGGACTTGTGTGCTTTTGTTGTTTTAGTTTTGCAATAAATATTTACATTTTTTGAAAAAACAGAAAAATTAAAAAAACTCCTTGACGACCTAAATCCTCCCATTGTAATGGCAGCTAAGGCCAAAGCTCGCTAGGCAATCCATAAATTTTTGGGGATGTCTGAGATGTAACATTCATGGATACTACAATGGTTTTTCTAATTACTAATTGTGTGTGTTGGATGGCATCCTGAACAATATTCATTCTATGAACTTTTCATATGTACTATGGGACCATGACCCCTTTGACTGTGGCCAGACCATGACCCCTATGACTGTGGCCAGCAGCCTAAAGTGGGAACCACTAATGGGAAGTTTCTATCAGTAGGTGGATTATTGGTTTATTGCTAATCTTTAATTTGTAATTAAATTAGTTTGCCGATGAAAACTATGGTGGTTCCATGCCTTAAAAGGCATGCTTCCTTCCATAATTACTTTACTAGCATTCTTACTTACACATAATCCTTTATAAGGATAAAATAGGATAATTTAAATGGTGATCCTATTTAAAGGGTATAATAATGTCATTCTTTAATATTCTCACTTTTTACACTTCAATCACATGTGACAATAATTTTAAGAGAGTAAGAAAATATGAAATCTTACTTCAATGATGAACAATTACAGTGTCTTTACATGTCCTCACTAAGGTAATTCAATTAGCATGTGTTTCTAACATGCTCCTTATGGTCCTTTAGCACCAATGCCTTTGTCAAAAGATTTGCTATCATGAGGTTTGTCGGAATTCCAACAATAAACACCAATTGATCTTGTACCTTTTCCTTGAGTACAAGATATTTAACTTGTAGAAACTTTGATTTACTGCAAACTTTATTATTTTGAGCAAATCTTGTTGCAGCGTCATTATCACAATAAATCTTCAAGGGCTCAAAAATTATGTCCATGACATATAGCTCTGAGATAAAATCATGCATCCAAAGATCGTGACCCGTGGCTTTAAAGCACGCCATGTATTCAGCATTAAACGTGGATGGAGTCACTAATTTCTGTTTCGCACTTCTCCATGAAACTGCCCTAGTAGCTAATATGAATATATCATGAAGTCGAATTTCTAATATTGAGGCAACCAGCGAAATCAACATTTAAATAACCAACCACTCCTAAGTAATCGGATCTTCTATAAGAGAGCATGTAATTTCTAGTGTCACTAAGATACTGCCAAACTTTCTTTAACTCCTACCCAATATACCATTCCAGAATCACTTGGATATCTACTAAGCATACCAACTGTGATACTAATATTAGGTCTAGTACATGTTTGTACATATATTAAATAGCCGATAGTAGCCACATAAGGACAAGTTTCCATCTGTTCTTTTTCAATTTCATTTTGTGGATATTGTTCTTTACTAAACTTATCACCCTTAATTATAAGGGCATTTTGTGCGTAGCACCCTTCCATACTAAATCTCTTAAGCACATTTTTAATACATGTTTCTAGTGATAACCTAAGTAATCCTTGAGATCTATTGCGGTAAATCTCAATTCCTATTGCAAAGGCTGCTTCACCGATAACTTTCATATTAAAATCACTCTTAAGATATTCTTTGATTTCAGAAATCATTCCAAGATCATTATTAGCTAATAAAATGTCATTGACATATAAGACTAAGATCATAAACTAGCTTCCACTAACCTTGAGATATGTACAATGATCAACGACATTTTCGGTGAAACCAAAAGATGTAATAATGCGATTGAATTTTAAATACTACTGTCGGGAAACTTGTTTAAGACCATATATCAACTTCTTTAATTTACAAAGTAGTTTACTATCATTTTCTTTTACCATCATTTACCAATCTTTTTATTTTCTGTTCAAAGATATGCCCCAATCATTTATGTCATAACCTTGATGTTTTCTTTTTAAGTGGCCATCTTTTCATGCCTATGTTCAATCAACAAGTAATGTGTGGTGTGTGTAGAGTTTGTTCATGTATAGAATCTAATATTAATCTACACAAGCCATCATATATATACCATTTCCAATCAAAATATTATTTCTAATAATATGCATGATCCCTTGTTTAAAGCTGAAATTAAATTCATTACAATCAAGTTTTAAAACAGAAATCAAATTTCTAAAAATATCAGGGACCAAAAAGGTGTTATGAAGATCCAAAACATATCTAGTGTCAAGCATTAGCCTATAGGTGCCTATAACTCCAACTCTTGATTCCTTCTTATTGCCCATCGTAATGGTTTTCTCAACATCATTTGGAGCTTGCCTTGAAAAGAATCCCTGTACACAACTAGATATGTGAATGGTTGCTCTAGAGTCGACCCACTAAGAATTTGATGGGATATTAGCTAAATTGGTTTCTTGACATACAAAAGATAGGTTTTTACCTCTCTTTACAACCAACTCTTTCGTTTTAAGTAGTCCTTCTTAAAATGTCCCTTTTTTTTTAACAGAAAAAACATGTCTTTTGTGCCCTTTCACTTTTTTGTTTGACTTTGATTTCTAAATCTTAGCTTTCTTTTTACCCTTACCTTTTCCCTTGGACTTATTTTGAGAGACAAAATTAATACTTAATTGTCTATCTACCTTAAATCTCCTTTCTTCTTGATCAACCTTAGCGATTAACTCATTCAATGACCATGGAGTTGAGCTCTAGTTCTAGGCTATTTTAAATGGGCCAAACACAAGAAGAAGAGAATTGAAAATGAATTGTACCAAATATTTTTCTGACACTCATATCAACTTCTTTCAATTTGGAAGTGATATTTATCATTGATAAGATATGTTCTCTTACTCCTAACGTCTCAACATATTTCATGCTTGAGAGGCGGCTAATCAAGGACACACCTAAAGCTTTATGAGTTTTTGAAACTGACCTTTTATAGCTTCTAATAGATCTTTTGCATAATCCTTCACTTCAATGGATCCTCTAATGGTCATAAAGATTGAGTTTACGATGATTTTTATCACAACCTTATTAGCCTCAATCCATTTATTATAATAAGCCCTATAATTAACCAAGCTCGCATTTGTGGGTGTATTTGGGCTTGTCCATAGCCATATCAAGGTCAAAAAAAGTGATAGCCAACAACGACATATACAACTATTCAATAAAGTTTGATCCATCTAGCAGTGGAATATTTCCTAAGGTTGAAAGTGATACCATGGAATTGGAAACTGAAAAATAAACAAATATCAGTAAATAATGTAATTCTTTGAATTTAACTATGCAATTAACTAAAATTTAAAAGTGATATGTACATCATTATAGAACCACCTTTAGATTGGAAAAATATGTAGATATATTACTTTTTCTTTAATTAATTCAACCATGTTAATAATATGTGATGTGACTGTGTAAAATATACCTTTGGCCACAAATTAAAAAAAATGATACATTTATTCATCATGTCATATTCCAAATTCAAATTATGGACAATCATACCTTTGGGTTTGATTGAACCATTTTCTTAATGAAAATTGCAATTTTAAATGTTGTTATATTCACAAAAAATGTAATTTGTGATATTCCGTAGTTTAATTTAGAAAATCACATAAAAATTCATAATTGGGTCACTTTGGCGACCACCAAGTTAAAAAAATGATAATTTTGCTAAATTGAAAACAATACTTAAGTGATTAAGTTGGTTTATTTTATTACCAAATGACTTAATTCAACCAATCTATTGGTTGATTGTTCAAAAATATTGATATCCAAAACAACTATATCATACAAATTTGATTAGGTGTCATTGCATTCAATGGTCAAAATAACCTTAATTGGTCATTGGTCATCACCTAGATTTTTTAATTGATTCAATGTAAATATTTATTCAACAAAAAATAAATGATAAATAACACTAACTTTTAAACATAAGTGAGCATATTCTTATGAACATAACCTTGATTATATAAAAAATTTAAATTTGCAGTGGAAATAACACAAGTGAGACTAATAATTGCATTAAAATAAAATATGCTCTACCTTAGAGTCATCTATTAGCCCATCAGATCCGTTCAAGTGATAGATCTCATTGCCATTAATATATAAAGTAAAACGGATCGTCGATTAGACCTTGGATGTATCTTTTATAATACAATTTGGACCATTCTTTATTCATCATTCTTTTCAACTTTGATGTTGACCAATACATTTAGAAAGTTAGATATGTCAAATAATGTCACTTTAACGGATTTAATCGGGTTGAATAAACATCATGTAAGAATAATTAGACTCTAACATTTAGTGATAAATTACACTTCATCTTGACAAGTTAAAGTCCAATATGTAACCCAATTTCAGTTAAAATTTCATATGTGGTAAGAAATACCATTGGAAAAAAAAGAGAACAAAAGGTTACACCTTAAGTTGTATATGTATTAGTATATACACTTTTATGGTTTAGTGATTGCCTTTAAACCTTTAATTAGGCCACTTATGGATTACATTTGGGTCAGTTAAATATATCAGTCTGCACTATTTAACAAGTGGGTCAAACAGTTTTTTTTTTTTTTTTTTTTTTTTTTTTTTTTTTTTGGTCTTATGGGCCTTTTATGGGTCAGTCCTAACCCTGACCTAGACCAGTAACTGACCCAGATAAAATCCAGCATAGATTTTAGGTTGGCAAGTTAGTTCAAGTTGACCTAACTTGTCAACCCGTCGAAGCTAACTACCAGGTTGGGCAGGTCAGGTTGGCCTGACCTGCCTGGCCCGGCTTAGCCCAGCCTCCCATTATGGGTGGCTGGTGTTTTTACCAAGGACTCGCTGATGCTGTGCGCTGGAAACAATGCTTGAACAGCATGTTCCAGCACACAGTCAATGCTATTACCTTTTTAAATAAATAATTATTATAATCATGATTATAATAAAAATAATATTATATCATATTTCAATAAGTTGTTACATTATCCTTATGTCTAAAAAAAAATTGGATGACAGTAAACTCACAGTGACATTATTATATCTTTTGTATCAAAATCAAAATACAGTGATAATACTCAACTCATATATTTTGCATTCAAACCACGCCCCACCCCACCCCCCCCCCCCCCCCCCCTTCTCTTTTTTTTTAATTCATGCAAAGAAAAAAAATTTAAAAAAAATCTGTTATACCAATCTCTTTCAGATTGAGTTGTGAGCTCGGTGATCTTCATATGAGGCCTTTCATTCCAATGAATGGAATATCCATTATCAAATACCCCAAAAAACTCTTTCCTTTGGTTGTTTTGGATTTTAATCCCGGAAGAATTCAGGAAGCGCAAAAATTATGAATAAAGAATATAATTGATCATTGGATTAAAACCAGTATGTCTTTGATACCAAATGTTGGAAAAATATAGGTTTACATCCATAAAGCATCTCTTCCGTAATTAATCAAATAATACAAGAAATATAGATGGGTTAGATATTACTTGAATGCACCATTTATAGCTTCCAATCCAATAAAAGGTTAGTCTTCAATGGGGATTACAACTCTCTTATCCTTTGCCTTTCCTCTCTCAAAGTTAGTAATGAATAGGAAGTAGTAATGAATATGAAAACAATCGTAGGCAAGAGAATTATCTTAGGATCCCTTTTATAGATTCTAAATATCCAAATCTATCCTCCATCAAGGAGAGAAAATCCCACTATTATTTATTTTGTCTCTTGACGTTAGCAAAGATAGGAACTATTTGAAAACCATTTGACTAAAATAAAAGGAAGACATTTAAAGGTGGAATAATCAAATCTTATTGTGATCATGTGGGCCACAATAATTTAACAAAAAAACCATAATCTAAAAGCCCACATCTTGGGAAAAAAACGAAGAAAATACTATCATCTAATGGAGAAGCCGCTTTAGTTCCATAGCAGTAAATTGAGAAGCCCCTATGTTGACTTCCTTCATTCTCTTGCTCAATTTAATGGTGCACTGAGAAAATAATGCAAAACAAACCAAGTGACGACGCTATGTTTATCTTCTTTCTGACTTTTTATCTGTCTCTCCAAGGTGATTTAGTTGGATCCTTAATTATGGCATGAAGAGGTTCCTAGATTTCAAAAACATCTATCGATACATGAAGAGGGATCAACTCCAAAAGAGAACATGCCCCATGATAAAAATCATAATTGTAAACATATTTATACACTCTTATCCTTGTGAATCCTAAAGGCAATGCTTGGTTGTGAGGATTTGAAATTGCACCGGGTGGATGTAAAGGTTGCATTCCTACATGGCGAAGAGTGTTAAGAGCTTTACATATAATCTGCGGATTTGGTGGTGCAAAGATCACGTGGATAAATGCGTACGAACAATTTTAACAAGAGAATTTCATGAGGCCACTTGTGAAATTAGTTTATCTCTATCATATGACATATGCCCCTAGGTCAAAGCAGTGGGAGGAATAATATACTTATCATTGGGTGACACGTTGATTGTTCGTGGCGAACTGGAAGCAATCTTCAAGAAACAGTGTTGAAGTACTGATTCAAGATGGAAAACATAGGTTGAAGCATGATGTCCTGGGCACATGCTACAACCATTTATGTCGAATTTGTTATGGATTTTGTTACATGGGTCCGAGTAGGATGTTGTGTTAAAACAATAGGATATGGAGATGTGCAAGCCAATCGACACTCTAATTTGGTAGATGTGTGAAATTATCCGACAATCAGGATCCCATTAACAACAAGGACATGCCCATGACCGGAGACATGCCTTTCTTGTGGATAGTAGGAGAAGCATAATGCATGACATCCTCATTGTGCTTAAGATGTTGTAATACCGGATTTATGAGACTAAAAATGGATAGTTGTTGGTCTCATAGTCAAATTCCTAAGTTATCTGGGTAAGCTTGTTATGGCAAGTGAATAGGAGGCATTTGGGAACATCAAAGACATTTGCTACATCATTTTCTAGCACGCTGTTGTTTTGGATTTGCATGGTTGTATGGTTGCCTCTTGAGGTGGTGACTCGAACGGGAGGAAGTTCACCTCTAGTTAAATTTTAACATTTGACAAAGGTGTTGATTGTGTTAGTATAGAGAAAATAGACATTAGTAACTTTGTTGAGAACAGAGGCTAGGGATACGTCCTATGATGTAGTAAACCAAATGGCCGTCAAGTTGGATTTCTTCTTGGATATTTGAAGTTGGTAAGAACTGATGGACTGGTGTAAATGTTATGAGTCTGCCATCACATTGGTGAATGAAACCATAAATCCATAATCCCTTAAGATACTGAATTGTAATATCATTATTTCTTAAATGTGGGTAAGAAGCTTGAGATTTTAATCTTGTGGGTCCCACTAGAGTGAAATTGATGGGTGTTCATTCATTGAACTTTTTCCTAGGTTGGAGATGTACATATGTAGGCATTGTAGTATGTTGATATACATTGGCACATTTGATATACATGGCATTCATACTAAGTGAGAGATTGTTAAAAAAATTGTGTAGCTTGATTACCATAGGGCCCATGTCAATTTGAGCTTGGCAGTATGCCATGGATGAACTCCCATATGTATTAATCTGGAACAATTAGACATAGATCAAACTCTTGGTTGTAGAGTTTAGATCAAGGTCAGACTCCCTAATTTAGTAGAATTCCCACACTGGTCAGGACATGTGGGATTCCAAGAGAGGTAGAGGTCTGCAGTAGTCATGACTCCTAGCGATTGCTTTATATAAGGGAGATGGCAATCCTTGGTTGATCATCCAGAAGATCTTAGCAAGTTCATAGGATCTATCTCACACGGAAATGCATAAAGGTTTTTGATGAGTTTGGTTCCGACATCTATTTGGGATCAACACTTTCTTTCAAAACGAAGGGTCGACATCCCTTTTTTATGAATGATTGTGAGCCATTTCAATGATAAATGGACACAACCTTTATATGAAGGGTCATCTAAGGCTCTTAGACTTGGAGAGGCATATATAAGACACAAAAAATACACACCACAACCTTTTAACATCTTTTTTCCTTAAGTTTTGCTTGAGTCATTAAAGGGCTGATAAGTGACTTAAGTGTATGTTTGGCATCTCTATTCAATTTCTATTTGCAAATGTCTAAAGCGGGTAGAGGATTAGAAAATGAGAGCGTTTGGCTGATACATGTTATTTCCTTTTGCATGCAGTATCTCCATGCGTAAAGAAGGTGGTTGAGGTCCTCAGTTGTAGTACCTTTGATTGTGTTGCTTTAAGTAAGTCTAAGATGTTACTTTGAATAAATTTGTGAGAACCTATTTAGTAACGTCCGTGTTCAGTATTGTAACACCCCATCCCACATCGCTTATGAATAAAATATGAGTTTGATATATAATGAACTATGTAGGTTACTATTAATAACTTAGGCTTAAGCATTTTTGGTGACGTGACAGGCTTACCAAGTTATTGGACTAGTTGGTTATTCAAGTTGTTATAAATTATATCAGAGCCTATCACAAGTCGGAAATGTGGGACCCCTAATCCCGCTAGGAAAGTCCTTGAGGCAAGATCAAGACAGCGCCAGAGTGCGCGAGCCTGTGAGTTAAGATAAGGGAATCCGCAGGGGACATAGGTGTGGGATGCTTCGATCCCACATCGCCTGGTGAAGTTAGATAGATCCACACAGGGATGTGTGTCCTTAAGGGGGTAGATTGTAACACCTCATCCCACATCGCTTATGAATAAAATATGAGTCTGGTATATAATAAACTATGTAGGTTATTACTAATAACTTAGGCTTAAGCATTTTTGGCCATTTGAGAGGCTTACCAAGTTATTGAGCTAGTAGGTTATTCGGATTGTTACAGTTAGGCCCCTTGAGCTTATGGGCTATAATCTTAGGAGAGGTTGTTGCCATGAAGTCGTTTGGCAATGTAGCCATTGGGCAAGAAGTTGTATTTACTATGCAAGTTAGCAATAAGCCACATCATTGTTTTGTTTGAAAAAATTCTATCTTACTGGTGCAACTCCCACTGAGATTTTCTTTTTCTTGCCTTTTTTTCTATGAGTAGTGAGCACATTTGTCACCATAGCGCGAGGACGTAAGAAAAAGTGTGATAGTAGCACATGATTCTACCCTCTACCCCCTTTAGAGCACGAGAAGTAAATCCTTTTAAAATGAGAAACTCTAATTCTAGGCTTCTGAAAATAAAAGCTGCAGGGTCTAAAATAGTAGAAGTAGAAGTTTTTTATTTTTTCAAAATAAAACATGTTTTCTTACTTTAGCCTCTTTTTCGAATGGCTTTAGTTTGGATTAGCTTTGTCGAAATAAGATTATAGATGCCAAACAAGACAAGTTGGTTTTCATTTTAGCAACCACCAAGTAACATAGCATATATTTAGGGATTTTTATGAAAAAATTCATCCTAAATATGGATTAAACTAAATGATTAAGAAATATTTTGAAAAATCAAATTTGGGGGCCATACTAGTTAAAAAGACAGCTATGCCCTGCTAGTCATATGTGTACAACATCGTTTGGGCAACCAGGGGTACCTATTCTCTTTGCATCTTCATTAGGGAAAACTATATCTTGGGAATGGGCGAAGGGCAAGGGTAGCATTGTTGGGGAGGATAGGAAGGGAATCCGTAGAACATCATTAGGGAAAGAGAGAACCTTGTTTCAGCCGGTCCATTGTGTTCCTTCTCAAAACCCCTCACCAGTCGAAAGTCATTATTGAGATCATCGTAACTCTCACACACACACACTCTCTCTCTCACACACACACACACACACGCTCTCTCTCTCTCTCTCATTTGGTTGTTGTTAAACAAGTCCGTCTTTATTATTTTTATTTTTTTGTTTTTAAAGGTCTATGTTAAGTGTTGCATGCATATGCATACATCTACCTATTGATATGTATTTTCATGGAAGGACTTGACCTTTTGGTGTGGTGTTGGAACCTTGAATGGCCTATGGGTATACCAATCCACACTACCAAAATCTCAGGGCACTTTTAGAAGGTTTGTGTGAAAGACATCAGCTTTCCCTTAAATGGTAAATAGGGATAAGTTCTCCGCCACTCAACAACATATTTGAAGAATGATGAAATATTAATTGACTATGTTTTCTCCAAAGTTTCCTCCAATCTGTAATTCTTTTCACTCTTTCTTTTAATAAGATCTGTGCATATCAGCTTTTATTGGTTGTCAATGAGTTAAGTGAATAGTATTTAGACCCATTTTCTTCACATCAAATCTTATTTTTATTGTGGGGCCATCAATTGGATATTGGTCAAAAGTTTTATTGTCTAATTGAAGTTTTTCTTGGATTAATCATCACCACGATGATGTTTATTATAATCATCTTCTTTCTTCTTCTGTCTATTAAGTTTGGCAATGGTTTTAACTGTGGATGTGTGTTACTCGGAGGTTGGCTGTTGGCGGATGCGGTGAGTGTGGCAAACCTCTTCTAGGAAGTTACGAGCCTCCAGATGATGAACCTTGGATGACTGGAAATCTTTTGATGTACTAAAGATACAGATAGTCGCGAGATTCCTCCTTTCGATACTTGAATCATGTTGGTAGTTAGAGAAACCACTTAATTTTTACTTAAAAACCATGATATCAAAATTTTGGGTGTTTTGACTTTTATTTCATATACATGGGAGCTTTAGATTGAGTAACATATTGCTTACAAGTATCAACGAGGTTCTCATGTTGGGATTTCATGATATGGTGTTAGATTCTTCATTACAAAACTGGACTCTTCTAGTATCCGCATGCAACCTTGACAATCTTCCACCGTTAGGACTTTTCTGTCCATCACTGCTATTCTTTTGCACTGAACGGTATCTTTAGGGTTATTATTCTTCTTCTTTTCAATTGAATGACGTTCGTAGAGCTTTATGTATCCTTTATCTTTCATCTTTAGTTTAACAACTTACTACATTTCTAATGAAGTCCATGTAATTAATATGAATTCTTTTACAACATAAATAATGTTTTAGTGGTATATTCTAAAGGCACTGGGAAGCTAGATAAACTATTTTGTATTTTGATTTGCATTTTAAAATTGAACAATTTTATTAAATATCTTGAATATTGATTTAGTTTTATTTTGGTTCAAAGATTTCAGTGTTGGTAAATGACAACTAGCTTCAAGACACTAACCATGTTACCATGACAAGGTAAATGCTTATGGTGTATCATTGTGAATTTTTATGCAAATACTACTCTATAATTGAAAAATATATAAATAATGTCTTACTATTGGAGTGAAGAAAGAAACATCTATTGCATTAGATTGTGTACTATGATTGTCATATGTGTTTTTGGCATATAGTTCTTGCCTTTTTTCTTTTTTCCTTTTTTTTAAAATCGTGATTTATGGCCAACCAAATATCAAAAATGGTAGTTGTTTATAGTATGATGGTTAGACACTTAGGAAAGTGTGCTTGTGCTAATTCCATTTGTGGAATAGTTTTGTTTTCACTATTATTCCCTATTTTTGATAATACCAAAGTGAGTGTATTTAGCCAAACCATCCACAATGTTGCTCTAACGGGACTTTTTTTTGTTCGATGAAGATGCCGTCCTTTGTAATAACATTTTTTGACCCATAAAAAAGATTATTACAAATGTTGCAGTGAAGACATTACAAGCAAATTCCAAGCTAAGGGGACATAAACCTTAGGATTGTGGAATGCCAGGTCAAATGCTACATCCAAATGTTCAGAATTGATGCAACTCATTCAGAAGATTTCAGATGAGCTTAAGGCGCAGCAGTTCAAATTTTAGAATTAGTGGACTTCATTTGGTCACTCAATTTACCAAGTATTAAACTCAATCTTCACTTGCGCAAAACCTAGGGGTCACCAAATACATTTAAGCTTCTGGGTTATCAAAGTGGTTGAAAATCATATCATCATCATCATCATCATCATCATCATTATCATCATTAAAGCCTTATCCCAACCATGTTGAGGTCGGCTACATGAATTCTATTTCTTCATTCCGTTTTATTTTGAGCTAAATCTTTCGATAAGTGCAACTTTTTCAAATCTGAATTAATGACTTCCATCCATGTTTTCTTCGGCCTACCCCTACCTCTTGATGGACCCTCCACCTGTATATCCAAACTTTTTCTCACCGGTGCCATTACTGGCCCACGCTCAACATGCCCAAACCATCTTAAACGAGTTTCTCTAATCTTATCTCTTATTGGTGCTACCTCTAAATGTTCTCGAAAGTGCTCATTTCTAATTTTATCTTTTTTAGTTTTACCACACATCCACCTAAGCGTTCTCATTTCCACTACATCCATCTTATGAATATGTGTTTTCTTAATTGGCCAACATTCTGCTCCATATGTCATAGCTGGTCTAACCACTGTCCTGTAAAATTTTCCCTTCAATTTTGTTGGCATTTGTCTATCACAAAGTACTCCCGAAGCTAGTCTCCACTTCAGCCATCCAGCTCTTATCCTATGCTCCATATCTTCGTCAATCTCCCCATCCTTACTAATCATCAAGCCTAGGTACCGAAAAGAATCTTTACGTGGTATCTCATGGGTTTCAATTTTGATAGTGGTTTCAACACTTTGTATATATCCACTGAAATTGCAATCTATATATTCTGTCTTTGTACGACTTATTTTAAAGCCTCTAGATTCTAATGCCCTCCGCCATCTCTCAAGCTTTGTATTTACACCCTCTCTTCATTCATCCACCAATACTATATCATCTGCGAACAACATACACCATGGTACTTCTTCTTGAATATACACAGTTAACTCATCCATAATTAATACAAAGAGATAAGGGCTTAAGGATGATCCCTAATGTAAGCCTATAGTCACGGGAAATCCGCCCGTTTCTCTACATGCGCTTTTTACATTTGTTATTGCACCTTTGTAACACTCCGATCCCCTTTGAGCCGGATTAGTGGCTCATTAGTGTGTGTTTTGTTTTATTTTATTCTTTTGGACTTGGTTTTGGGCCTTGGATAGGTAGTTGAGTGACCTTTGACCTGGAATAGGTAGTTCTAAGCCCTTTTTCGTAATTTTGCTTTTGCTTTGCTCATATCATCTTTGCATCATCTTGGTGTCAGCACGCGTATTTCGTTGAGCTCGACAATTTCCGTAACTGAGTCAGATCCGTTTGAAGTCAATTGGAGAAGTTGGACCCCCGTGTGACTTGAACTGTAATTAGTATAAACTCCATGGATCTTGTTTTAAACTCCAAACATATATATAATGAGTCACTCTCCAGGTGTCTCTCTCTTTCTCATTTCACTTGGTCGATTGCATGCAACAACATCAGAGAGAGCCACGTCTCTTCCTCTCCTTTTCTCTCTTTCTCTCTTCTTTCCTTCTCTTGCTCGATTGTGGTTGGGAGCTCTTGTTTGATTTGGGTTTTGCCACACTTCATTGGATTGGGTTCTTCTTTATTCTCTCATCTCTGTCTATTGCTTGAGGTAAGTGGGCTCTTTGTGTTTCTTCTCCCAATTGCACCTCTCATTCTCTGATTTCTGTGTTTCCATCTCATGCATGGTTTCTTGCTTTGATTTGTCTTGATTTTAGTGGATTTGGAGCTTGATTTCAGAGGATTTGTCAGATTTGAGGCAAGTATAAGTACAGGTTTTGATAACACATATGGGTATTATTTGATTGCTTGGATTCATTCTCATTCTCTTTAGAGAAATGTTTTACAGCCATTTTCTAAGCTATGAGAATCAGTTGAGCTTGTTTTATTCAGTTTCTGTACAAAAATTTCGTTTCTGTAATCTTCCCGAACTCGTATTCTGTATTGTACGGCTAAGCCGTAAATTTCTACGGTTCGCTTTCCAGAGACTTGAAAATCTGAATTTGTTCTACGGCTAGGCTACGGCTAAGCCGTAATTTGTCCTACGGCTGAGCCGTAAGCTAGCCGTGACCCAACCGTACCCCAGCCGTGAATTAATTCTCTGATCAGTCGAAACTTTTCTGATATCAGTACTCCTACGGTGAGGCTACGGCTAAGCCGTGGATTGGTCTACGGCTAAGCCGTATACTGACTGTAGCTCAGCCGTGAGATGTATCAGATCAGAGGTGGAAAAGCTGACAGTTTAGCCGTGTTCTGAAGGGAACCACGGCTAAGCCGTAGTGCATATTGCGGCTACGCCGTAGGATGCCACGGCTAAGCCGTAGGTCACCCATGGCTAAACCGTAAGACCTGTTAAATATCAGTTAAACTTAGGCTAATGGTGTGACCTTGTAGGGCTCAAATACAGGTTAACCATACCCGTACACCGGCCCGATGGACTCTTTGGATCGCATGAATAATCTGTTAGGCTGTGACTTGTTCATGTGAGCGTTGATCACTGTTAAGCACCTCCCCATGGGTGTTGGTTTAAGGGACTTCGATGCACATAAGGATTATATTGCAACACTAGGATGGCAACGGTGCATCGAATAACTTAAAACTACATCAACATGCACGGTTAGTGACAGTGATGCAACTAGATTAGACTTGGCTTGTAATGAACCTTGATTCCGTATTAATCTGAGATGCATTGCATATTGTTTATGGTTTTGCCCTCTGTTCTGTTAATCTATGTTATGCATTCCTCAGTCATTTTGCTTTCGTTCTGTATATCTGTATTATTCTTCGCTCTGTACTCTGTTTTGATCTATGCTATGCTTTGTATATTCTCTGGCTTTGTATATCTCTGATTTTTGGGTATTCCCTGGTGGCTCTGCCCAGAGGTTAATACGTGAGGATAAGATCCGGTCTTTGTCATCGGTGAGTCCAAAGCGGATAATCTCCTTTCTTTAGCTTTGATTTGATTGGTATTAGTCTGGCTCTACTCAGCCTCAGCCCTAGGATACCCGACGGGGTTACCTCTGGCGTAGATCTCTGTATCTCTGTTTTAACTGCAGTGTTGCTTTGTCTTGGGACCCCGGAACCCAGGAACCGAGACCCGTTGTACCTTTGGCCTGGACAGCGGTGTTCTCCTCTGCTCTGCTCTGCTCTGCTCTCTATTGGAGAGAACATGGTTAACGTAGTAGCCACTTAGTCAGTATTTCTATGTTTGATTCATATATCATGCTTTACGTCTATGCACGATTTGCTTAGCTTACTAAGATGAAATTCTGAAATCATTATTCTGTCATTTATTCAGCTTTGATACTATGAGTGTTTCATCTCTGTTACTTATATTTGCTGGATCGTTGTATTCATTTGTGTTGTCTGTGGTGTTGCAGGCACAGATACCTTGCCCAGCTCCCCGGCGGTCGAGGAGGCTGCAGGGGCGAGTGTAGAGGCACCCTCCGGTCTGGCAGAGTGGGCCTGATCACTTCTGCCAAGTGCGTGCATGCATACCAGTGGCTTTTATTTTGCATTTTGGTTTTTGAGAGCTTGTATTTGGACTTTGGACTTTGGACTTGTATTCTGTATATTTTGTGTATATTGATTTTGGTGTGTATTCGGTTTTATCTCAGCGTAATTGTCTTTGTCTTTTCCGTTTCGTATTTGCTTTGGCTTCCGCTATCTTATTTTCCTTTGTTGCTTGCTATGATATGTACAGCTTCCGCGTACGCTTAGTTCGCACGTGTTAGATCCCTTGTGTGCGTGCATCTGGACTGGGTTTGGGTGCACGTGCACGGGAGTACGTGTGTCACCGGTTTAGCTTTTCGCTAACCCCCGAATTCTGGGCTCGGGTCGTGACAACCTTCTTATATATCTTTTAAAATTTCAATGTAACATCTTGGGACATTCCTTTTCTTTAAGACCCACCAAATTAAATTCCCCGGTACCCTATCATAGGCTTTTTCCAAATCGATAAAGACCATATGTAGATTTTTCCTCTTTGCTCGGTATTTTTCCATTAATTGTCTAAGTGAAAAGATAGCTTCCATAGTTGATCTCCCTGGCATAAAACCAAATTGATTTTCTGAAATCTTAGTCTTTTTTCTCAGTCTTTGCTCTATTATTCTCTCCCATAACTTCATAGTGTGACTCATAAGTTTAATCCCTCGATATTTGGTACAATTTTATATATCTCCTTTGTTCTTATATATAGGTACTACAATGCTTCTTCTCCATTCATCCGGCATTTTCTTTATCGCAAGTATCTTATTGAATAGTCTACATAACCAACTTACTCCAACCTCTCCTAAGCATTTCCATAACTCTATCGAAATACCATCTGGGCCTGTTATCTTTCTTGTCTTCATTCGCTTCAATGCTTCCTTCACTTCCACCCATCTAATTCTACGGAGAAAAGTATACTCTTGTAATGAAGTATCCTCCTCCACTCTTATATCGCCGAAATATTCTTCATTTAAAAGTTTACTAAAATATTCTTTCAACCTTTCTATAATATCGTTGTCCTTCACCAAAATATTTTCCTCATTGTCTTTGATACATTTGACATGATCTAAGTCTCTACTTTTCTTTTCTTTTATTTTTGCAAGCTTAAAAATATCCTTTTCTCCTTCTCTTATTCCCAACCTATTATAGAGGTCATTGTATGCTTTGAACTTTGCACTACTTACTACTTTTTTAGCTTCTTTCTTTGTCTTCTTATACAACTCAAAATTTTCTATACTCTTAGTCCCCTGCCAAATTTTGTAGCAATATTTTTTTTTGTCGAATAACTTCCTAAACCTCCATACTCCACAACCATGTTTCTTTATTAATATGTCTCTTCCCTTTTGATTCTCCAAGTACCTCCTTTGCAACATTCCTAATGCAATTAGCCATTTGATTCCACATTACTGTAGTTTCTCCTTCAATATTTCATTCTCCTTTCTCAATCATTTTGTCTTTAAATATATTTGCTCTTTCTCCCTTCAAATCTCTCCACCTTGTTTTAGGGTCCATTTTGTTTACTACTGCTCTCTTTTTACTTCTAATGCAAATATCTAAAACTCCAAGCCTATGTTGCGTAGTCAAACTCTCTCCTGGGATAATCTTACAATCTTTCCAAGCCAATCGGTCCTATTTTCTAACTAGAGAAAAGTCTATCTGACTCCTATTACTCCCACTTTTATATGTAATTAAATGCTCATCTCTTTTTTTAAAGTAAGTATTTGTTACTATAAAATCAAATGCCACTGCAAAGTCCAATATAGTATTTCCGAATTCATTCTTTTCTCCAAATCCATGCCCTCCATGCACTCTCTCATATCCTCTATTATCTATTCCTATATGCCCGTTTAAATCCCCTCCAAGGAAAATTTTATCACTATTTAGGATTTCTCGCATTAAATCATCCATCTCCTCCCAAAATTGTCTTTTCACACTTTCTTCTAGTCCTACTTGGGGAGCATATGCACTAATGATATGAATTATGTCTTCCTCTAGTGCTAGTTTAATTGCTATAATTCTATCACCAAACCTCTTTACTCCCACAATTTTCTCTTTTAAATTCTTATCTATAATTATACCCACTCCATTTCTTGTATTATTCTTTCCTGCATAGAAAAGCTTATACCTATCCATGAGCTCCTTAGCTTTATTCCCTTTCCACCTTGTCTCCTGTATACAAGTCACACTAATTCTTCTTCTTTTCATTACCTCAACCAACTCCATGCTCTTGCCTGTCAAGGTTCCTATATTCCAAGTAGCAAGTCTAATTTTCTTATTCATCCTCTTCTTCTCATGGACTAACTTCTTTAACCGCATTAGCCCAAAGTCATGCGGTAGCCCTTGCACACTTTTCACTGCAGCCGGGCGATGCTGCAATGCGTCGCTTAAAGCAGGGAACGCCCTAGCCTTATCGTGAAATATCATTTGTTCAGAATTCCTGTTTGGGTTGTGACAAAGTTTTACGCTGGCTGTCACCTACCTAACACAACCCTCCTCTTTTACCTGGGCTTAGGACGGGCAGCAAAACTGGCAGAGTTTGGTTGAAAATCATATAGCAACTCCAAAACATGTATAGAAGTGATGATTCATAGTTTCAACACATTTGGACTTCATTTCACCTCAAAATCAAGCTTTAGTAGCTGTCTGCTAGCTCCTTGAAGCACTGTGGCAATTGATACTTTTATATGTCAGAATCATCTGAAACTTCTGAAGAAAGCTCAAATTATATTCAGAAGTGACTCTGTAAAATTTCAATTCAAGTGGATGTCATTTAACTGAAAGTCAACAAAAATGTTAACTTTGGGTCAATGACCACCAAGGCATGAAGTCACTGACCAAAGTCATGCTTCCAGGGGACCAAAGTTAATGAAATGTGGACATAAAGTTTATGTTATACTCAAAAGTGGTTCTGCAAATTTTTTAGCTAAGAGGATTTTGTTTGATCCTACTTCAATCATATGTTAGCTAAGAGTCTGTGACCCCTAAATCATAGGGTCACTAACTAAAAGTCCTACTTCTAAGATGTCAAAGTTGATGAAATTTGGAGTAGAGACTCAAACTGTCAAAGTCAATTCTCCAAAGTTTCAAATCAATTGAATATCATTCGGGTAGAAAACAAGCTAACTGTTGCAGTGCAAGAAGACATTAACTTAGAACATGCAACAAGTGAGTCACTGGTCAAAATCCTACTTCCACAAGTCCAAAACAAATGAACTTTAGATGGAAACTTTAATATGCTCCTGATATCAGTCATTCCAAGTTTCAAATCAATCCGAGCTCATTTGGACCTTAAACAGCTAAAATAAGAGTCCATTTTCATGAAAAGTCAATTGTGAGGTGGGGGCGGGGGGGGGGGGGGGGGGGGGGGGTGGTTTAACCAACTTTAAAAGATCAAAACCAGTTAAAATTTTTATGACACATTAAAAATAGTGTTAAAAAGCATCCCTCTAAGTATCATGAATACCGAACATCGTTCGGGCCCCAAATATATGGAAACGGGTCATATATGTAAAAACCTTGAAATTGGGCATGTCAGTGACCGTGGCTATGATCACAGACACTTGTGAAGTGGTTCCAGCAGTTTTCAGTGGTTTTTCCCACTTTATTTAGACTACAACCTCGCATAACTCCCTAAACTACCTCTGACTATAAAAGACAAGTTTTGGCACTTGGGAAGAGGTTCCACATAAGTTCAAAAGATTTAAAGCAAGTTCAAGCAAGTTCTAAGGGAATTAAAGGAAGTCACAAGGCTTCTCAAGCACTTTAAGCACTATAAGTTCATTCTTCTTCTCCATCTTACTAACTTAAGGTGAAAAATAATTCAGATGAAGAGAAGAGGCATGCCTATTATTCAAGGAACCTGGGTATCAAGGCCATCAAACATACTAAAGGATGAAACCCCATTCCTTTGGTTTTCTTACTTGGAAGAGCTTTAGGTCATTTCTGAAGTTGTGAATCAACCTCTTTAGGCTTCATTCTACTCCTTCAAAATTATAGGATCAGAATTACAAAACTTTGGCCTCAGTTTGCTTGTAGAAAGCACATTTTCCGAATTTGTACAAAAACAATCCGTAACCAAAAGGTGATGATTACCAAAGGTTGTAGTTAATTCCATGGCCAAATTAAGTATCCTTGGAGGTCATTCAACATTCCAAAAGTTGAAAAGCACAAGTTCCAACACTCTGAAAGTATTACAGAAGCAAAATGGAGCAAAAATAGGGACAAAGAGTGGCCATTTTAGCGACTGTCTATTAGTGACCGTGGGCCACGGTCACTCGGCCCATGGCCATTGCCTCCCCGTCTTCTTTTTTTCTAAATTTTACTTTCTTTTTCATGTATTTTTTTTATAATTTTTTAGTTTGAATCACATCTGAGACCAGAGGGAGGGGTTGTAAAATTTTAAAACTTGTAAATAATCTGTATCCTTGAGGTCAAAACATTGAACCTATGTAAATAAAGGGAATTTAATGATGAACAGTAATTACTTTCTCATTCTTCTTTATGTGTGAAAAATGTGAATGTTGGACCTGAATCCGTTGCATTTCCATCGCTTTTGAGTGCAATCAGAACATTATGGTGCATAGTTGTGGATATTTAAGTATTTTCTTTTGGCGCATAATGATTTACTATTTTGGGCTATGATTCTAGATAAAAAACTCATAGGAAATTGATGAATCACTGTTCCCAAATAATTTGGTCTCTCTCTCTCTCTCTGTGCAAATTCAATGTTGTTGACATAAAAAAGTTGCCTAAAAAAATAAATTTAGAATTGGGCCCAAGCCATTAAATCACCATAGTCCATTGACCTAAATCATCAAACCTTTGTTAAATAAACATTTTGATAGAATCAACACAAACAAGCAAGCATTGATATGGTGGTTGAGTTATTACCTTTCTTATTAAAGGTTCAGGTTCCATTTGAATGGTAGTTGATTTTATTACATTTCTTATTGAAGGTTAAGGTTCAATTTCCCCATAACTGTATTTGTTTCCTTCAAAGTCTAAATATGGGTTCTACAAAATGATCCAATGAAAAAGGGGTGACGATCAATTCAAAAGATGATTTCTAAAGGGAGCCGCCATTTGTACACGGGTTTGAACTTTTCATACACATCATAAAAATTAAAAAAATAAATTAAAAATTAAAAATTTTCAAAATGCCCCCACTCCCTTCTTCCTACACACTACCCAAGAATTTTAAAAAAAATTTAAAAATTTCCAAAACACCCCCACCCCCTACTCTCCCTACACACACTCTCTCCCTCCCTCCTCCCTTTTCTCACCTCCCCTCCAGCCAATGATGAACTCCAATGGTGGAGGGGATCTTCCCTCCCTTTCCCTCTCCCTCCTTTTTCCTCTCCTCTCCTCTCCTCTCCCTCCTCCTTCCTCTCCTTCTCTCCACCCTGTTCGGCCCTATGAGGTTGAACAACTATTGATCGCCTGGTGTTGTTGGAGTGAGAGGCGGAACATGGTAGAAAGGGGGATAGGAAGAAGGAGGAAAGGAGAGGAAAGGAGAGGAAAAGGGAGAGGAGAAAAATAAGGTGGGAGAGGAGAGAAAGAAAGAGGGAGAGGGAGAGGGAGAGGGAGGGGAGTTCCCCTTGCTGGTAGAGTTTGTTGCCTGTCAGAGGGAAGGTAGAGAAGGAGAGGAGGGAGGGAGAGAGTGTGTGTGTACGGAGAAAAGGAGGTGGGAATGTTTTAGGAATTTTTAATTTTTTAATTTAATTTTTAGGCTATGTATGAAGAGTCCAAACCTATGTACAAATAGCAGCTCCCTTTCTAAACTACCTACCCACTTTCAAACACCTAATTTTAGTGAAAGTGGTAGTTTGAAACTTTTGAAATAAAAAGGGAAAAAGGAGTGAAGTCACGGCTATGAAAGAGAAGAGAGAAAGAAAAAGAAAATCAGAAGGTCATGCTGCTTTTTGAACATCAAAAACCTCCTTTTTCACACATGTTTTTAATGAAAATTTTTATTAGAAGATTACCCTTGAATGAAATGACCAAAATTGCCATTTCCATCTTCTTCCACACCCCCCCCCCCCCCCAAAGAACCCCCAACCCCTTCCCCACCTCCCCCTTCTCCTCTGGTGATAGTCGTCGTCGCTAGAGGAGGGGGCTACCCTCTCCCTCCCTCTTCCTTCCTCTCCCTCCTTTCACGACCCTCATCACTGTAGCTGCCCTTCTCTCTCTCCGGTTACGATGCACGGCAGCAACAGGTAGGGTGGGAGAAGAGAGGGGGAAGGGAGGAAGAGGGAGAGGGAGGGAAGGGCAGTAGAAGGAGGGGGGACAATCTCCTTGTTACAGGGAGCCTTGCTGCGGGGAGGGTGGGAGAAAAGAGGGAGGGAGGAAGAGATAGAGGGAGAGTAAGGAAGAGGGAGAGGGAGCGAAGGAAGAAAGAGGGAGAGAGTAGCCCCCACACCCCTCCCCACCCCCACCCAATGGTGATGGTGGAATGGGGAGGTGAGGAAGGTGAGGAGGGAGAAGGAATGGGCAATTTAGGGAATTTGAGTGTGTTAATAAAGAAAAACAGATAAAATTTTGAAATTTAACTTTTGTGTAGAGAGAAGTTGTGTGAAGAGAGTCAGTTTTACTGTTTATCCAGCATTTCTCAAAAAAATATTTGTCTTCTGCATCATCTTCTTTACTGCATCTCCATATCACGTCTCCATCTCATCTTCACCCTCACAATGGAGAGGAGATTCATATCTTTGTTTTGAAGGGAATGTGCTCCCCAATCTTAGCTATTCTTTCTATTTCATTTTTTCAAATGTATCTCTATCTCATTTCCTCTATCACAATGGAAAAGAGATCCAGATCCTTATCTAAGAAGGGATCTGCCTTCTAATCCCCATTGCATCATCTCTATTGCATCTCCATTGCATCTCCCCCACAAGATTTTTTTATGGAGAATCGGAATCCCATGACAAGGGAACTCTGTGCTCCTTTCTTTAAAAAAGAAAAAAAATCATACCCATCATTATGAAAATAATGGAGATTCATATCCTTATTCAAGGTATCTGCCCTCCTATCAAAAGAATGAAATCTGAATCCTTAAAAAAACAGAAGAGAGAGTTGATCTTCTAATCCCTCCACAAAAAGGCATAAATCTGCCCAAACTAACAGCCTGGTTCCACACTCAACTACCTTAAGACGAATAATCAGAACTTTGTTTCATAAAGCAGCCACCCTCCTTAATTAAATTCTAAAGAAAAGAAAATGGGGACTCAAAATTTCTATTACAAAAGAAATCCTTCATTCTCCAGATTTAACGTATGTCCGATTGGTTTTTCTGTTCCTGTTTTCATCACTCGATGTCAATCCATTGAAATGATGATAACCATGTAATTGTCCAGGTCATTAGACCATAGCCAAGGCTCATCATCCAATCTCATTTTTCTTATTGTGATACATTAAGACATGATGTCAACTAGTGCAAGAGCAACAGCCGTTCTCCAAACAAGTGCTATTATAATAGACGTCTCTTATTCTCTTGTGCTCTGGGACCACCATAGATGCAAGCCTGATCTTTTTGGCTATTTTGAGTTAAGTAGACTTAAAATTAAGCGAAACATGAGATTTACCAATGCGTGCATAACAGTTTTTTTTTTTTCTAATTTTTAGACTTGTTCTCAATTTTATTAATAAACCCTCACTTTCGGCAGAGGAAAGCCTTGTACAAAAAGAAGCTTGGGAAAAACCAAGCTCCTAAAACCTATCCACAATATTCAAAATTCCAAGTAAGTAAAAATTACAAAACACAGCTCAAAGAGCAAGAAATTAATGTTGGAGATTAAGAAGTCCCGATTTGTTAAGAGTCCAATTACCGATGAAGTGACTAGGTGTAAGGCCTTAGGCCTTTATTACATGGGTCGGGCTAGTTAGTTGTGTTTGGGTTGGGCTAGTCTAGTCTAGATGTGCTTGTAATAGGAAATTTTAGAAAATAAGGGTCATTTCATACATGTCATGTCATTGTGGGCCCATTGGTGATGGTTTACCCAAGCCCCCCATAAACCCAAACCTTAGCCTATTAAGCTATTATGTTTAAGCCTAAAAGCCCTTCCATGATATTACCTAAAACTCACTTAAGTTGGCGAAAAGCCCTTTCTTGCAAATATGATAAACCTTCTATACAAGCCCTAAACCCATCTCCCACTATCTCTTAATCATTCATTTCCCTTCTTCCTCATTTTCTCTCTTCTCTACTACAAGCCCTAGCACCACTCCAAGGGGATACAAGGCTCTCAAGATTTAAGAAGCTTCACCACCATCATCTTCTTCATTTCTCCCTCTCTTCTACTGCCATTGAAGGTAAGCCCCATCTCTTCCTCATGTTCTATATAGTTTTCTCTTTTTAGTAGGGCAGCAATAAATTGAGGGTGTGTTTGTATTCTATTGGAATTGTAGGAGATCCTTTGGCTTGGTGATTCGGATTGGAATAAGGGTTGCAATTTGGATCAAACCCTAGGTATCAAAGGCTTGATTTTGTGCTAAGGATCTAAGGCAAGTAGATAGTTATGAATAATGTAACCTCTATGAATATCTGAATTAATTTTATTGCTAATAAAAATGGAGATATCATTTAGTCCTTTTATTGATGTGTAGGTTTGAATCATTGGGTATTAAAGGCAATTTGTGGATCTAGGGTTGGAGGATAAAAAAGGCAATAAAATGGGTGTAATGGGTTTCTAGAGTTGCCCTTACACAAGGGTTGTAAACCTTAATGAGGTTGGGGAAAAACACTCTCTACCAGCCCAGACGAATTTGTAGAATCGTCAGGCATGCCTAAGCGCCACTGGGTGCATCCAGTTAATTAGTAAAAGCGGGCCGCTTGAGCTGGGTACTACCCACGCTCGAGCGAGATCCCTTGTTTAGCCCAATTTGGGGGAAGTGACTTAATGTGATTCAGCTCCATAGGGGAAAGTGGTCCATATAGGACTTATTGTGGCTCTAGTTCCAGAAGTATAGCTTTTGGATATTAAGACCTATAACCTTAGAATTATAGCCTTGAACTTAAATAACTTGTTGAGATAATAGTCCATATGTGATCAAGGTAAATGACCTTAGATTTCCTTGGTTGACCACATGCATACTACGGGCTTAGTTTGAGTTGAGAATGGTGATGCAAAACCCTGAGATGTTTCACACGATAGGCACCAAATGGGCATAACTACGCATCGCGGACCTGGATGGCTATGTGTAGACAGAGTGGCTTAAAAAGTATATATGTATATCAGTTAGCCTAGACCATTGGATGATATAAAACCAACCCTGAACCCGATTAACATCAATTGGCATAGCTAGTGTGGATTAGAGCTAGGGCGGATTATACATGATCATGTAACACATTCTCATAATATACTTTAGACTATTCATTATTCCCTTTAATTAAACAACCTTTGCAACAATATAACTTAATTTGTTATTATCCGACCACAGTTTGCTCTAGCATGCATTTAATACTGACTGCCGGTGGAGGTGAATGCACGCCACTGGTTTGTGCATCATATCTGGCGAGATTACCTATGTTTGCGCATCATGTTTAGCGTGTTTGTCCCTGTTTGTGCATTTGATATAGAGTGGGTTTACCCGTATGCATGTATATTTGTTTACATATATTAACCGACTACCTCCATATACGAGATTTATGATTACTCTCTATTATACGGTACTTATGTTCATTCCTTATAGCTTACCTATTTTCCAGATTATGTTAATCTGATTCTATCATATTTGGTGTCTAGGTATTGATGCCACAACCGAGTTGGAAAGTTAGGAGACACCAGCGATTCCGCCAAATGGTGGAATTGTTGAGTAGAGCACTGATGAAATCATCTAAGATATCATAGAATGATATAATTAATTGAATTTATCTCAGTATTTGATTTTAGGAGGTCATATGTGTTGGGCCTGTATTTGTGAGATTTGGTTCCTTTAATTTCTGCACTTAACATTGAATAACTAGCTTTTGTTTACTTGACCATGACTCTCATTTAATGATGATGTTTATGATGAATTTATTTATACCAGTTGCGCAAAGTTTGTATCATGTATTTTTTGTGTGATTATGGTGACTGATCATCATGCATAACCTCACGTAGGACTTTGATCCACTCGGAGTTGGGCCCCATGGAATCTTTTATGAGAAAATCTCTCATTTAATGATGATGTTTATGATGAATTTATTTATACCAGTTGCGCAAAGCTTGTATCATATATTTTTCATGTGATTATGGTGACTGATCATCATGCATAATCTTACGTAGGACTTTGATCTACTCGGAGTTGGGCCCCATGGAATCTTTTATGAGAAAATTTTAATTGGCACTAAATTCGCACACCCTTGGAATTGGACTTGGATCCAGCCCAATTCTAAGGGCGTGACACTAGGCAACTGGGTAATAAAAGAAAAAGTGATGGTTTTACTTGCAGCTCCAAGATTAGCTAGGCCATCCACAAGCTTCTTGCCCTCCCTATAAACATGAGAAAGGGAGAAGTGCATAAAGGAGTGAAAGTCCAAAATGTCCTCCCACGTATCAGCATATTTCCAAGGGAGCTTTGAATCATTTTGAAACCAATTCACAATTGTCAAAGAATTCATTTTAGCAGTTAGGTTACATATGTTCAACTCATAACAGAGACGAAGGCCATTTTTTAAATCTGCAATTTCAGCAAAAGTGTTCATACCAATGCTCAAGGAGACCAAGAATCCAAAGATGATGGCACAGTGATCAGCGCCCCCCCACCCCCCTCTCAACTTCCCACTTAGCCAGATCCCCCAAGTTACGTTTAGACGCACCATCAATGTTCAACTTCATTTTGCCCAAAGGAGGCAGTAATCATTTAACCAAAAAAGGTTTTCTAACTTTAACAACAAATTCAACTCGTCCAGCCAATGAATAACCTTTCCCTAAATAAAGTTAGTAGTTCTAGCAACATTTTCATACCAGGTAGCATTACGAGCTAGCAATAATTTCCAAAGGACAATAGAAGGAGTAAGCTGTGCTAAGAGACATACTTGATCAGATCCTGAGAAGCAAGACCACCAGAGAGAAATCTTTTACTTCTAGCAATGTGACACCTAAGAAAAGCCAAAAATAATCGAGAAAGAACTCCACACTTCAGCAGCTAGAGGGCCATCATAAAAAAACATGAGCAATAGATTCAAGAGCCCACAAAAGCAAGAGGAATGCCACACTGTTGTATCCTCTCATCTACCGGGACACCATTATGCCACAATTGCCAAACAAAAACAGCAATTTTGAGAGGCAAAACTGTATTCCAGATGCACGAATGAAAGGGAAAATGAGAAGAATGATCCCTTAAAGCTTCCCAACCTGATTTAAACAGTTATTAATCAGTCTAATCTACTTAAACAAACAGGTTAGAATTATTCAGTTAAACATTCCCAATCCTCCCAAACAAATAGCAAAAAGCTAGTTATTCGAGGATTAAACCCCAGCCTAAATATAGGCTGGAGTTGAGTCAAAATCCACTCAAAAAGAGATGGCTGTAATGGGCTGAAATGCAGTAAAAAAAAAAAAAACCACCTTAATAGGGCTTGGATGTAGTCCCAAACAGGTTGAAAATCAATTCTGTGAATAGGTTGAAGATTAGTCCAAAGTTTGGCTACAAATGGACGTAAAACCAGCCTAAAACACAATTGAAATTGGGCAAAACCTCAGCACGTACCGTAGCTTACATGGGTCAAAAATACAGTCCCACCGAGGGCTATATATGGTTGATTATGATTAAATTTCCAAGTAAAAAAAATCTATAGAACTTGAATTCTTTTTTCACCTCTTGGACCCTCCAATTGAAAAATGTCACCTGAAATCTAAAGTTGGGTTTATTCAGCCAAATGGCAGAGGAAAAAAAAATGGTAAAAAGCAGTGGCTGTTTGTGGGTTAGGATCAAGTCAGACATCCAGACCTAAATGATAGCTCTAAATGGGCCTGTAAATGAACCCAAATAATGCGTTTTAAAAAGATTGATTCACTACGCATTTTCAAATACAAAATAGGACCATAGCTAGGTCTATTTCTAGGATGTTGACATGGCTGAAACAAGCCCTGTAACTCCAGTTGCAAATCGACAGTTGTAATGGAGCCAAGAATCTTTGAAATGGGTTTGTGATAAAAGTTTCAAATGGGATGAAATTAATAGGCTCTTAGTGTTTAATGGGTTGCCGCAGTCACACATGAGAAATGACACAACACTCATGAAGGTTAAACACCGCTGGGGGTACAACGAGATCATTAGCAGTTTCTGGAAAAGAAAATGGGCTGCCCTAGTCCCAACATATCTAAAGTGGGACCACAAGTATAAATCTATTAATTGCCAAAGATAGTGGCAAATGGGCTCTTAGAAATCCAAAGAGTTCCACGTGGTCAATTGGTTGTCCCTGTCATATACAAAAACAGTCAGGTTGGAAAAACTCCACAACGAAACAACCCAAGAAAAGGAAGCCTCACGGCCAAATTCACCTACACAAAATCATGAATACCTCCAAACAAACACAACTTAAATATTCACATCCAAACAGTTTGAACGGTGGATATGAACAGACTCAAAATTAGCCAAAACAAAGGCTGAAACTGGGTTAAAAACGGCCCAAATACTGTTTGAAGTGGGCTGCAATATAGCCTGAAAAATGATGAAACTGGGTTAAAATATTACTCAAATAGTATTTGAATTGGGCTGAAATATAGTCCAGACAAATGGCGGTAAATACTCAGTCCAGATTATGGCTCTATCAGGGCCAGGATATAACCAAACAATGTACTTGAATGGGTCAGAAAATAGCCCAAACTATGTCCTTAAATAGGTAGTGATTCACCCCATCTATGGTTTTAAGTGTGCTGCACTACCTGAAAGTGGTTATAAATAGTTTACAAAACAAGCCCAAATCTTCTTTAAGTAGGTTGAAAGCGCAGCCTAATTCATGCCTTTAAAATGGGTTAAAACTCAACCCAAACTAGTCTCTCTGAATGGGTTAAACTCAACTCAAAACTGTCCTCCATAAATGAGTTAAAACTAAGCCCCGGTTTGCTTTTAATCAGCTGAAAACCAAACCAAAGAGGCTGAGTATAACTCAAAAATTGGTTGGAATTGGGCTGATATAGCTCAAATATTAGCTAAAATGTAGCCCAAATATTCACTGCAAGTGGGCTAAAAATTCAATCCTAATTATATCTCTAAATGGGTCATAGAAAGGTCCAGATTATGGTTCTGAATGAATCAGAACTCAGTTCAAATCTCACGTGAACATGGGTCAAAACTATATAGCCTAAATACAGGCTAAAAGGGAGGTGAATACAATCCAAATACCGACTCAAAGTGGTTTTGACAATGGGCATAAAGAGAGGGATGAAGTACGATTCAAATATTAGTCAAAGCAGTCAGAATATATTGTTGCCTAAGCTAGATACAGACAAGAAATGGTTTAGAATCATGGTACAACTGGACTGTAGATTGACTCAAACTAAGTCCATTAGAAGGGTTGAAATTTAGCCCACACTTATGTTGTGATTTTCTGACAATCACCCGTTGTGCGTATTCATGAATCACAAGATCAACAGGAAGCAAGCCACACACAAGAAGAGACACGAGATTTACGTGGTTCACCCAAACAGGGCTACATCTATGGGCACAGGAGGACGAACATCTTCACTATAACAAGTAAAGCATACAAGAGATTCTCACTCTCTCACCTCATCTCTCCTACGTGGTGTGGGAACACCACGGGCAACTGCCGCCGCAAGGTCTAGGGTTACAGACTATACGATATATAATCTCCGCTTTCTTGGCCACCAAGAAAGCCCCGGTACAATTACCAAAATACCCTTGACCTTAAACCAGTCCCTGGCTAACCCAGTGACTCATCTGGCTAAACCGGAATACAAGACATAAACCCAACAATCTCCACCTTGGCTTGAATTCCGTACAACTCCGTATAACTCGAGCTACTAGGAGATAAAACAGGCAATGTCTTCACGTACCCTGCTGAATGGCACGTCACTGCACCAGGGATGCAGTCTTCTTCAACACTTTGACATGTTGAACCAGCACATGAACTTTGAGCAAAGTTCATCTCGTCAAACTCCACCTCGAACTAAAAGCTCGAAACCATTGACGAATCTGAGTGATATCTGAATCACTCACCATCCTGCCTCATCTTCAACATCACCATGAAGATCCAATCACCACAAGCATACAAGCAAAACAGATCGGGAATACAAGTCCAGATGACTTCACAATTGCAGAAACCTCTGCCTCCGAGCGATCAAAAAACTCCATTCGACCGGGCCTCCAATCAATCAAACAAATGTTTGACAACTGCTGACACATCAGCTCCTCCTTGCTGCTTTTCCGGCTTGGCTCTGGTAAGATGAATAACATCACATGCGATCATGTGAACCCCAAATGAACAACTTCGTTTGAATCAGCAAACCCTTTGCAACTAGGCCGGCGACTCCTATTATTGGGTTTACAACAACAACCAGGTCGAGTAGATCCGATTCTAGCCTCAATCCACATCTGTTCAGATCTCCTCCAGATTTCTATATCAAGTTATAGATCTTATCAACACGAGCACGCTGGAAGAAACGGATCTGAAATCCGACTCAGGATGGCTCCAATATCGCAGAAACAAGTTTCTACGCTCCTAATTGATCAAAGTCTTTGTTAACAGTCAAATAGCCAATCACCCTTTTCCACTGCGTAGATCTGCTCGAAACGAGTCTGTAGGCGCAAACGGATCTCCGATCGGACATCGAACGATCAAGATATCGCATAAACAATTTCAGCCGTTGAAACTGGTCAAATCTGGCCTTTGACCGTTGCTGACTTCACTGCTAACGTCACTCTGCTGCACTGGGCTGAACAGCACACTGGTCAGGTCGGACCCGACCGGAACTGACTCGGAACTGCTGGATGCACTGCTGGGTTGGGCTTCTAGTACACAAACCAGGTCAACCCGACCCGACCCGGCCTGCACTCGTTCTGCTGGACTGGGCTGCACCACCGGTTGGGTGTGACCCAACTTGAAACCCGAACTGACCTGTGATTTTAAATCCCAGTTGTCTTCAACCTTTGTTCGTCTCTATTTCCTGCAACAGAACAGAGATGGTTGCAGGGCCCATCTGCTCCGGCTCTGGCGGAACTGGTCCTGCGACCAGTGGCAGCGGCAAACGGATGGTCCGGCGACGCTGATGCTGTTGACGGCGCGACCTCTTGCGACGACGGCAGCGACAAAGAAACGAAGACCGGCAGTTGCAGCCCCCCCCCTTCGCTCAATAGTTTCCGGCGCCGGACTGCCTGAAAACGAAGTTATCTGGCCGGAAGATCTGGTCGTACAGCCTAGATCTGACGTTGTCCATCTTCCCCGGCACCAGATCCAAAATCGGAAGGAGATAGTTCGTCCGGTGACAGCGATGCTAGCAGTGGCAGGCGGCAGTGTCTTCTCCGGCGACGACGAAGAGAAAAAAAAACGGCAGCCGGCTTCGGTTGATAGGTGACGTGGCTTCCCCTGCAGCGCCGTGGCCGTGTGAGCGGCGACAACACCCTTCTTCTCCGATTCTATTGCTGCTCCTCTGTTCTTCCAATCCCGGCTTCCTACGTATGATACATCGGCTGTCTCCTTCTTCTTCGACGGACTAGTCCGGCGACCGCAGCGCTGGACAGGCGACTGCAAAGGCGACGGCGGCGGAGGCGGCGAGAATCCCGGCGAAAATCCCAGTGAGAATGTCATGGTTTCGCACGGCAGTTTTTTTTTTTTTTGGTCTTTCCTCCTTAGATCTGGAAAACCAGAACCAGATCCTCTGTCGATCCTCTGAATCCTCCAGCCACGCTGTAATCCATCCATCTTCATGAGTGTCTCTACCGAGCAATCTCCTATACGAAGCAATGTTCAGAGAACCCTTTTCTCTCTCCCCAGTTCTTGTTCCAGTGGCACAAGCAGAAATTCAGTCTTCTCCTATTCGATCTGTGATCAGACAACAACCGCAACAATTACTTCGAGATCTGAACAACATGTGAATCCTTTTTCCTCCGATCCAGCGAGACCGAAGAACCCAATCTCGTCTTCTTCTTATCCAATGGATGGTAGCGCAACCAGAGATCACGAACCTGATCTCTCTTCTTCTCTATTTCGAAAACAGAGATCCGAACCCTTTGACAAGGATTCAATCAGTCGATCTTCATACGCACAATCTTCAAGTTACTAAGCGATCTCCACCTCGCTCAGAAAACCCGAGGAACACCAACCTTTCTCTGATACCACTTGTTGTGCGCGTGTGTGCAAAGGCAACCAAGATCAAGCAATCACCACACAAGAAGGCAAGAAGATTTACGTGGTTCGGCAAAGATGCCTACGTCCACGGGAAACCAATTTCCACTGGGTTCTCCTCCAATCTGTGAAACTACAGCCTTGGAATCTCAGCCACTCTCAGCCTTTCTGACTGACTGACTGACTAACTATCCAGGGTTACAGATTACATCATATATATAACCAGTACATCCTTATCCCCCAAGAACTCTATCTCAAGAAAAAAGGAAAGTCCTAACATATTAGAAAACTACTATTTGACAAAATAGGAAATTCCTAATATCATTAGGAAACCACCCCAGATATAGAACCCAATCATGGTCTGGACCCACATGGCCAACAATCTCCCCCTCCAGATCATAAGGAAGATGCCCTGAACCCCTTACTGGGAGTTTAGTCCGGCCAACTCTGAACACAGCTCCAGCTTTCCCTTAGACACAACCTTGGTCATCATGTCCAAGGGATTATTGTCCGAATGAATCTTTTCCAGCTTCATGAAGTTCTTCTCGATCACCTCACGAATCCAATGGTACTTGATATCAATGTGCTTCATGCGACCATGATATGTAGCATTCTCACTGAAATCCATAGCACTCTGACTATCACAGTAAACTACATATTCTTCTTGCTTCAAACCTAGTTCTTGAAGGAATCTCTTCAACCAAAGCATCTATCTCCCTGCTTCATTAGCAGCTATGTATTCTGCTTCAGTTGTAGACTGTGCTGTACACTTCTGTAACTTTGATTGCCAGGAAATAGCTACCCTACGAAAGTAAACAGATAACCAGAAGTTGACAACCGACGATCAAGATCGCCTATAAAATCAGCATCAGTATAACCTTCCATGACTGGTTTTGAGCCTCCGAAACATAAGCAAGCGCTTGTGTCCTACTACAGATGATGAAAAGGAACGGATGGCATGTGTTCCTTACTCCTCTGCTGTGGGGAGTCTCATGTATGCCATGGTTTGTACACGGCCAGACATTGTTCATGCTGTGAGTTTAGTGAGTCGATTTCTCGCAAACTCTGGAAAAGTGCATTGGGAAGCAGTGAAGTGGATCTGTAGGTATTTAAGAGGTACCAATTGTTGTGATTTTCTGACAATCACCCGTTGTGTGTATTCATAAATCACAAGATCAACACGAAGCAAGCCACACACAAGAAGAGACACGAGATTTACGTGGTTCACCCAAACAGGGCTACATTTACGGGCACAGGAGGACGAACATCTTCACTATAACAAGTAAAGCATACAATAGATTCCTACTCTCTCACCTCATCTCTCCTACGTGGTGTGGGAACACCACGGGCAACTGCCGCCGCAAGGTCTAGGGTTACAGACTATACATATATATAATCTCCGCTTTCTTGGCCACCAAGAAAGCCCCGGTACAATTACCAAAATACCCTTGACCTTAAACCAGTCCCTGGCTAACCCAGTGACTCATCCGGCTAAACCGGAATACAAGACATAAACCCAACAACTTACTGTAAATAGGCTGAATGCTCATACTATAAAAAGGTTTGAAACTCAACAAGCTTGTCTTTAAACGGGTTAAAAGTCCTACCTGAAGTATGACCTTATAGTTCAGAAATTCAATCTGAATTGATTTTTCTAAATGGGTTGCTGTCAATAGGCCAAAGTTAACCCAAATAATTGTTCAGACAACCCACCCAATTAAGGGTTTTGGAAATAATCCAACCGACTCAAATACTAACCCAAACTGAACTATATGAATGGGAGGAAAAGCACTCATAAATCTAGGCCCATGGCCATGTAAAAACAAATGCCACATGATTATGATAGGCAGAAATATGTGTATCCAATGGGCCAATTTCAGCCTAAAAAAACCATGAGTCGACATTTACAACCCAAATTGAAAAGATTGAAGGCCAACTTGAATGATGATCTAATTGAGTTGAGACTCAGGATGAAGTCATCCAAACAACATGGCCTTGGACTAACCCAAATAGTGGACAAAGTGGGTCAAACCTTACATCCAAGGAATTTTTAAAAAAATGCAAGTCAAACTACTCGAGCCCATCTAATGGGGGACCTACCAGAGTGAAAATCAAATTAGTTTGAACAATGCTCGTGAAGATTCAGGTGCATACAAAAGAAAACTTTTCGACAACAAAGGTGAGGAGCGAGAATATTTAAGAGTCCATTTTTATTCCTGCATTTTCTTTTTAAATTTTATTGAGTCAAATTTATGATAATAAGAGGTTTTCCATTGAGGCTGTAATTAACGATCGATGAGTTTTTCACAATCGGGAGTATGATGTACTTACAAATTAAATGTAAAACCTTCCATTAAATAAAAAAATTTGCATCTAATGAATTTTAGTGCATTTCTTTATTTATGCATGAATTTAATGTGTATAAATATTTTTTTTCTCAATAGAATGAGACCCTGAAATAGCCCCATAATGCATATGACTAGGACAAAACGTTTCCACTTCAGGTTTCTTCGTATCTATGCTTTTGTTGAACAGTATAAGATGATAGATATGATAAAGACATTGAAAGAAGTCAATGTTTGAAACTTACAATGTGTTGGGAAAAGCAGTGCAACGGAAACTTACCTGAAATCGACGGATCAATTACGATGACCACAAGCAATCATACTATTAAGCAATCACACACATGAACATAGCAATTTTACATAATTCGGCAACCTTCCCTATATCCACATAGGAGAGAACTCATCTATCATGATCTCATCTCAATCATCTCAGGATCTAGGATTACAGTACATCAATATGTATAGTTTTCGCTTTCTTGGCCAACAAAAAAATCCATACATAATGACTAAAATGCCCTTAACCTTGAATCTTAGTTTTGGCTAAACAAGACGACCGATCCGGCTAAATCGGAATCCAAGACAAAACCAACAACCTCCACCTTGGCTTAGATTTCGCAAATCCTCAGAGCTACCTTGAAATACCTGGTAATATTTTCATGTACCTTGCTAAATGGTACGTCACTATATTGATGGTGCAGTCTTTTCTCTTTAACACTCTAACATGTTGAACTAGCACTTCACGCACCTCACTGAAAGGTACACTTCCACACACGCTACTACCAAGCGTGGCTCCTGCACTTCGTAGCCCGGATGCACAGACAGTCTTAGTATTATCTAGTGTCAATTAAGTCTAAACCGACTTGATACTTCCCACAGTTGCCTTTTTTGATCTCAACACCATCATCTTGAACCTCCAAAGTGCTCTCCATTTGTTGCACATGCATGCATATTTGCAACACAATGAACCTAACTTCCATCCATCAAGACAACCTGAAGACTTCCTCAAATCTGGATCTCATTGGTACCTGTGAATCCTTCTTTCTGGCTCCATCTCGGTGTTCTTTTCGTTAAACCTACAATTGTCCTGTTCTAACTTGTTCTTGTGGGTTAGGCACTGCACATGCGGGTTAGGTATGACCCGATGCTAAACTGGTTTACTCCAACTTGAACTGGAGTACTTTTTCTGAGAAAATCATATCCGTTCAGATATTCATGGATTTCCACTAGATGATATCATCTAAGACCCATCAATCCATCTTCTAATTATCTCGCCATATCTAACTCCACCTGAACCATAGATTTCCTCCCCTGTTATTTGATATCTCCTTCACTACTCCACCTAAAAGAGCACCCACTATCAACGTGTAGAGATTTCTAACCATCTCACCTTCTATGATGACCAATGTTCCATTTTCCACCTTCATAACTTTACGTGCTATATTGCACTTGTAGCCTTTGAAGTCTAAGGCCCCCAAAGAAATCTAATTTCTTCATAAACCTGGAACATATATCATATCTGTTAGGGTTTGAACAACATCGTCAGACACCTGGATCACTATCACTCTTTCTTAAAATGCTTATCAATTTGCACTCTCCCCCCATAAGAACAGATCCATCAACAAGGAGAGTTGTTTGCATCAAATCAATCTCTATTCAAACACATAATAAGAAGAATCTAAATTCCAATACCATGAATCATCAGCCCGATCCATACTTACAGTGACCAAAAGTGATTCCTCCGTCAACCGAACCCGAGCTTTCTTACACACTACCTCATTCCAATTTTGGTTCTTTTGCTTTTCCTTCTACTTTGGCGCGTCTCTCCTTCCTGATCTCTTCGATGCGGATTTAAGCTTTCCATCAAAGTGCTCAAAGCAATCTTCTATTCATGACATCAAGTAACATTTTTCAATCATTGCTGGGTCACGGAGTATAACACTCTTTTCCGCCAATCCCTGAAGTCATTTATCCATCAAACACTTCAATCTAGCCTATGATACTTGAATACATTGCTGTCATCATGAATCTGTCAATTTCTTCAGTCCCCAATTTTCTGCCCATCAAACTGACAATATCTTTTATCTGCGTCGTAGATCTTGTTACCGCAAACATGCTAGAAGAAACAGATTTGAAATCGACTCCAGATGGTTTCAATCTCACAGAAATAGTTTTTTGCACTTCGATTGATCAAACCTTCTTTTTGATCATTGAACTGTCCATCTTCTTCCACATACGCGTAGATCTCCTTATAACGAGTTCGTAGGTACAAACGGATTTCCGATCAGATATAGGATGATCAAGATATTACAGATAAAATTTCAGCCACAAATTTGGTCAAACTGTCTTTGACCTCCTCTGCTGACATTAGCATTGTTGCTAGCGGACTGAGCTGGACTTTTGCACACAGGTCAGGTCTAACCTGACCCGAAACTAACCTCCTTTGCTGGATTTGCTGCAATTGAGTCATGTTGAACCCAACATGGCTTGACCTGCTTGCTCCTCTTGACTGGGCTTATCTGAGGGGTGAGGTTCGAACCGACCTACTCTGGACTGGGCTTCTCTGCATAATGGGCCAGTTCGACCTGACCTGAAGCCGACCTATATCCTTTGCTGAACAGAAGGCTTCTCCATGGGTCAGGTTGACCTGATCCAACTTGACCTGGACCTGGACCCTGACCCTGAACTTCGGTTATGGCTAAACTAGATGACCGATCCAGCTAAACTGGAATACAAAACAAAACCCCACACAAGGTTATGAATCATGTCTTTTTTTTTTTTGCTTTGATGGCTACCATGCACATGGAAAGAGATCACATGGATGTGAAGGATTTAAAAACTATGATCTCCAATCATCTTGTGATCTTATTTTACTAATGAACGGCCGAAATTAATGGGCACCTGAGAAATTTTAATGTAGTCTTCATGCTTGCAACATGTGCAAGGCATGTTTGTTGCCGGTTAGTCATGTCTAGAACAGGCGCAGGTATTCTTGAACCTATATGATACAGCTTAGCCAGTTATATTTTGGAATTTCAATTATTTTTTCTCAAAAAACTGATATCCTGGATTTAATCCTCCATCAAACGGGAAATAAGCTGATGCAGGGTTGGCACATGAATAACCAATACTAATTTTGTGTGAAAGCCGATCCAATTTTGATGTGCCAATTCGATACTGGTGACCTAACTGAGTGGCAATCTAGCATTGGTGTCTCTGGAAAATGATAATTCAAAGTTGAAAGTTCTTTTGGAAAATCCCGCACATGCCTATACACAGATTCCCTACACATTAGTTTCGCTAAACAACTGAAATTTGAAAAATGATTCAACTTGGCTATAGATAGTCCTCATATGATTAATGAAAGAATGTGAGAGAACATGAATACGGAACTATCATACACACACAGAAGAGCTTCACTGCAATTGCAAAAATTATCAAAACATTATTAGACCAGAATGAGAGTTCTAATTTCCCATAAAAAGAACTAAAATGCAACCAATCCAATCCATGGGAAGGATGAACAAATTTTTAATTGAGGCTTGTATGGCTTCAAAAGAAGAAGGAGAGAGAAGATGAACTAGCTCGATAAAAGAAAAACAATGTACGACAAAGAGAGAAGACGCACATTTTGAAACTACAGACATGCATAGAGAAACTGGCTTGTGTGGTCAAGTGACAATATTAGTCTCGTGTTTGAAATCATTGCTGGCGGCATAACCAGCGGTTGTTAGTACTTTGCAACATCAGGGCTCTGTCATGATTTTGGTCAGCCATATTCCCGATGCGAGACAAAGAAAATTACATACAATTTCTAGCATTTCCAAAGATTATAACTGTAACACCAATTCTGGTACACACCCAAACAAAGCCTAGTTGTAAAGAGATTATTCTACTTCCAAACTCCGAAGTAATCATTAAACGATGTAGGCTCCCATTTATGATTCAACAGAATGTCATGGTTTATTTTTTTAGATCAGTTTCCCAGCTAAAAAATCTAAAAGAGACCAGCCCATAAAGAACTTGGAGATCATTAGCCTATTTTATTGCTAGAAGACATTCATCCCAACTAGAGCCTTTAGGATCTAAGCCCTCATCTTAAGGGTTCCCTCGTGTTCAGCCAGTCCCAAGGAAGCCTAGCACAGGCAGTTCACCTTGTACCAAGGCATTTTCCTCATGTTGCAACTGATAGAAAGATGGAGTTCAACAGTTTTGACTCCTCTAAGTTAACCAACAGGAATTGGAGTCCTGAGAACCATGTATTTTATTTCTCAAAACAAAAGTTTACTAACCCACCAACCCATCCGAAGATAATGTTGTGATTTTCTGACATCACCCGTTATGCACATCCATCAATCACAAGATCAAACACAAAGCAACCACACACAAGAAGAGACACGAGATTTAAGTGGTTCACCCAAACATGGGTACGTCACGGGCACAGAGACGATCATCTTCACTATCACAAGTAAAGTACACAGAGACACACGTTCTCTCACATCATCTCACCTACGTGGTGTGGGAACACCACGGGCAAGAGAGCTCTCACCTCTCTTCAGCGCGCAAGATCTAGGGTTATAGACTACACACATATTTTGTCTCCGCTTTCTTGGCCACCAAGGAAGCCCTGGTACAATTATCAAAATACTCTTGACCTTAAACTAGTCCCTGGCTAAACCAATGGACTCATCCGGCTAAACCAGAATACAAGACATATACTCAACAATCTCCACCTTGGCTTGAATTCCGCACAACTCGAACCACCAGGAGATAAAACAGGCAATGTCTTCACGTACCTTGCTGAATGTACGTCATTGCACCAACGATACAGTCTTCTTCAACATTTTGATTTGTTGAACCAGCACATGAACTTTGAGCAAAGTTCATCTCGTCAAACTCCACCTCGAACTTAAAGCTCGAAAACATTGACGAATCTGAGTGATATCTATCTAAATCACTCACTATCCTGCCCCATCTTCAACATCACTGTGAAGATCCAATCACCACAAGCATGCGAGTAAAACAGATCGGGAATACAAGTCCAGATGACTTCACAATTGCAGAAACATCTACCTCCGAGCAATCAAAAAACTCCATTTGACCGAGCCTCCGATCAATCAAACACATGTTTGACAACTGCTGACACATCAGCTCCTCCTTGCTGCTTTTCCGGCATTGCTCTGGCAAAATGAATAACATCACATGCGATCCAGAAAGCATGTGAACCCCAAATGAACAACTTCATTTGAATCAGCAAACCTTTTGCAACTAGGGCGGCAACTCTTATTATTGGATTTGCAACAACAACCAGGTCAAGCAGACCTGATTCAAGCCTGAATCCACATCTATTTAGATTTCCTCCAGATTTCTGCATTAAGTTGTAGATCTCATCAACACGAGCACGCTCAAACAAACGGATTTGAAATCCGAGTTTGGATGGCTCTGATATCGCATAAATAAGTTTCAACGCTCCAATCGGTCAAACCCCATGTTGACCATCAAATAGCCAATCATCCTCTTCCACTGCGTAGATCTGCTCGAAACGAGTACGTAGGAGCAAACGGATCTCCGATCGGACATCGGACGATTAAGATATCGCAGAAACAATTTCAGCCGTTGAAACTAGTCAAATCTGCCTGTTGACTGCTGCTGACGTCACTGATGACATCACTGCCTGTTCTGCTGGGCTTCCGAAGCGGACCCTGGTCTGGTTCACCTGACCCGGAACTGAACTGAACTCTTCTCGCTGGGCGCTGCGCACATTGGTTAGAACTGACCCGACCTGAACTGGAACTGCACTCTGCTGGATGCACTGCTGGGTTGGGCTTTTATAACACAGACCTGGTCGACCCGGCCTGAACCTGCTACTCATCGACTGGGCTTACACCACGGGTTGGGCAGACCCAACCCGAAACTCGAAGATCGGATCCTGTTGACCTGGGCTTTATCTCCACGGGTCGGGTCAAACTGACCCGACCCGAACCCAAACCGGCTAGAAGATCGTCTTCAACAACCGTCTCTGTGTCTCTGTTTTGCACAGTTCTGCAACACAGTTGCAGACAGCAGCGATAGCGGAATGGTCCGGCTCCAGTGGAATGGTTCGGCGACAGCGGCTTTGGACCGGAGACGGCGTACGGCAGCGACGATCACCGACAATGGTCAGCGTTTGGCGGCGGCGGCGGCTGGCGACGAACGGCGGTGATAGAGAATGGCCGGCAATGCCTTTTTTTTTCTTTCAAAACCGGCAACAACCCCTTCTATGGCGTTCTTCTCAGTCGACGATGGCTGCCTAGAGGAGAGAAGGTTCTGAGTCCCAGCAGTTTCTCGCTAATCTCTGCTTCAACGATCTCTCATTCGAAACAACATGGGGCCCACCTGTGTTCTTGATCCACACCTGATCTCTTTGCGAGAACTTCGCATCTGAATCTCAAGAATTTCGGATCTGAACCTCTTTGATCTTGTCTTCTCCGATCTACTTGAAAAACAAGACCCTTTCCTTTGTTTCTCTGTCATGTCGTCCCCAGTTATCTTCTTCTTGGATCCGTGGCCCACAAGAGATCCATGTGCTCCAGTTTTCTCCTTCTTAGGTCTGGAAAACAGATCCTCTATTACTAGAAAACGAACCAGCCGCAATTACTCCAAGATCTGAAAACAATGTGAATTCTTTTTCCTTCGATCCCAACTAGACCGGAAAACCCAATCTCATATTCTTCTTCTCTAATGGTGGCCCAACCATAGATCACGAACCTGATCTCTCTTCTTCTGTTTCGAAAACAGAGATCTGAACCCTTCGACAAGAATTCAATCAGTCGATCTTCATGCATACAACTTCCAAGTCACCAAGCGATCTCCACCTCGCTCAGAAACTCGAGGAACACCAACCTCGGCTCTGATACCAATTATTGTGATTTTCTGACGTTGTGCACATCCATCAATCACAAGATCAAACACAAAGCAACCACACACAAGAAGAGACATGAGATTTACGTGGTTCACCCAAACAGGGCTACGTCCACGGGCACTGAGACGATTATATTCACTATCACAAGTAAGGTACACAGAGACACATGTTCTCTCACATCGTCTCACCTACGTGGTTTGGGAACACCACGGGCAAGAGAGCTCTCACCTTTCTTCAGCGCGTAAGATCTAGGGTTACAGACTACACACATATATAGTCTCCACTTTCTTAGCCACCAAGAAAGCCCCGGAACAATTACCAAAATACCTTTGACCTTAAACTAGTCCCTGGCTAAACCAATGGACTCATCCAGCTAAACCGAAATACAAGACATATACCCAACAGATAAAATGTATCAAATATCAACACATACATGGATATGAGCTTAAAAACAGAGTTCAGAGATCCATTTATTTCATTGCCCATGATAAAAGTGTATCAACATTCAATAATACCATGAATTAGAACATAATGAACTAATTGAAAGGAGAGCCAAATTTACAAAAAGACAAGCCAAACATGTGCAAAACCAAGTTAAAGAACTCACTATAAATATGGAAGTCCCATGTTCTCTGTATAAGTGTTTCTTTCTACAAGTTTGTTTGCTCTTCTGGATTTACTTTCTCACCTCATTCGTATCTCCCACTTATGGCCAGAAAAAGGTTAGAACAAAGGATGGCATACCCCCACCCACCAGCTCAGGAAAGATCAATCACAAACACAAGCATCAGTAAGTGCATACTATAGGAAGGCCATCGCTGTACAAGGCTCAACTTAATACCTTATCAACAATGATCTTGACTGTTGACACCCTCTGAAGGCTCAGAGGAGATTTTTTAAAAACAGCCAACACCATTTTCTTCAACCATTGAGCAGTAAAATCACAAGGGTAACATAATCAGTCTTGTACAATGAGAAATAATAATAATCATAATAATAACAAAAACAACAAAAATAATGATGATGATAATAAATATAAAATTGAATCTGCAGCAGAAAACCATTTCAAGAAAAAGTAGCTGAAATGAAATAATGATATAAAGATGACCTTTAAAGCTTATGAATTCATCTAAACAGAAACAATTTGGCGAGAGGGTTGCATTACTTGCATATCATAAATGTGTTTTTCACATATTACTAAAAGTAGTGCATGATTCATTTATTTAGCAACAAAGGTTAATGTTATTCAGAATGTCGTAAGGCATAGAGTTCAAGGCTTTGGTCGAAATCAGATTCACTTCCAGATCAAGGTATGGATTCATCATGATGAATTACCTTATCTTGGATTCACTTTCCACATGAGAGATGGTACCTACATAACGAAGCCCAATGTTATCTTCAAGACCAATATCACCAGTTGGCTCAAGGAACCCAATGGACAAGCTCACTAATAGCAGATGTCAACTAAAGTGATCAAGCTTGCTTCCAAGTCAGAATGAGATGATTTATCGACAATATCATTAGGAGATTTCTTCTTAGTGTATTTGCAACTGGTAAATCTAATACTTCACCGAACATGATCACCATACATTTTCATCAATGCAGCTCATGATTGAAATTCATACCCATTCAATTTTTACTTTATTTATTTATCTTACTTTATTTTTGGCTACATAAGGGATAGAATTTGATTGCTAAATTAAACTCCAATTTGCAAAATTGGAGCTCAATTTCGATTTTACATGGGCACGATCCACTATTCAGAATTTCTGCCCTTTGTGTGATTATTTCTATCGCCGCACAAAATCTTAATCCAACCAGAGTAATGCCCATCGTGAGGCAAAAAATAGTTGCTTCTTGTGTTTTGGTTATGATTATCTCAAGTGAGAATAAATCTAATTGGAGCATAATCTTCTAAGGTGATAGAAAATAGCAGGGTCAGGTTTTTGAACAGTTTAGATTACATGTCGCAATGAACATACTAAGTAAGTCATTCCAGAAAATAAAATAAAAAATCCACAATGTCACTTTCTAGTTTTTGGTATAGGGGCGATCTTTTGATCTTCTAGTTGTGAGGCTGCTTATAAGGCCAAATTACGAAAATCTAAAACGCTTATTAAAGTAAGCTAGCAACAACAAAGGCATGAAAATATAATAAAATTAAAGATTTTTCTAAAATATGATTGAGAAATAATGAATATAAAACACACAAACATATTATCTTTCTCAAAACTTATTCTACGCATTGTCAGCATACTTAAAGTTGATTGATCTTGGTACGTTAGAATTAAACGCATGCTTAGGGAGCAATTCCTTGGTCATAAATTAATTCAAAGGAATTGACAATGGTGACATTGACAACAGTGACAATCATCATGTCTGTGTGAGGAAATGCAGCGGCACAAAATAACAAACAGCACACATTTTTTTCTGGAGCTAGTTATTGGAGAATGATATTCATGATAAAGCAACAATCTACCATACCCGATACCCCTAATTACCCTGACACCTCATTTGGGCTTTACTACAGCAACAATCTATAATCAACAGAATTCCTAATACTTGAAAGGAAAAAAAAAATCCAAAGGGAACCTTGAAAACCTTTCCTTGGTATTTCATTTTCCATCTTGAATTCCCATCAAACTAAATCACACCTAAATTTCACCACCAACATCTCAAGCTTCGTACCTTAATGGTAAAGAGTGTTTGTTCTTCTTGAAAAGTCTTAGGTTTAATACTCACCTTCTCTCTCTTTGCATGTGAGTTTAATCACCTTATATGTGCAAGTTATGATGTGTTTTCTCACACATGGGAACCCTCACATGTGTGTGGTCCCATTATTACGCATATGTGAGTTGTGTGTCATAGAATGATTGTCTTGAGTAAGTCAAACTACGTAATGAATCAGATGCTCATCGACCACAAAATAATGGGCCTCAATCATGACCATCCAAGGCTCTAGTGTAATTGATGATGCAAGTTTAAATTCAAAGTTTTCAAATTTTGATTAAATTAAGGACACTTTTTGTAGAACGAGGTTTGAAAGAGATTATGATTAGTTTAGAGGTAAATCATATAATTTGAGCTCTTCAATTCAGAAATAAACTTTGGAATTAAATAGGGATGATCTTGGGCTAGGCTAGCCTGATCTAGGCCCAGCTCACTTTGGGCCTTGCTTGGATATGTAATTAGGGTTTGTTTAATAATTGGGACGGGAAATTGGAAAGAAGTTTAAAATTTTATGATAAACAACATTATAAATGTCTACCAAGATTTAATCAAACCAAATATGAAAGCAATATGAGACATAATTCAAAAATACATAAAACACTTCAATAATGAGAAATATAAAAAAATTGTGGAAAAGAGAGTACCTTAAATTGCTTTAATGGCATATTCTAAATGAAACAATCAAAGCACAGTGAAAATATATATGAACATTTTTAGGCATATATAAAATAACATTATAAACAAATACTAATTTCAATCAAACACAACATCAAAGCAACATTAATATAATAAATATATCTTAATTGATGATATTAATCTCAGATGAATAAAGGTGAACGTACTTTGCCTATTATAATCGTGTTTCAATCCTTCAGAAGAAGAAACGCAAGCCATAAACACAGTGCAAATGATGGAGTATTGTTGGAGACTTTTGAATTTATGAATTGTAAAAGAAATTCATCATATAAAATATATAGGATAAATAGCACAATTTGTTATGTTTTATATTTTTTTTCCCTTCTAGCACTCTTTCGCCAGTTATTAAATAAGGACTAAAGCAAAGATACAACCCCATTAAATCAAACAAGTCATTCATACAATGGAAGATGCATATATATAATGTATATCATATTAAAGAGATTTGATATTAGAGGATCCAAAAACTAAAACTTCTCTTCTATTCAAGAAAGAGTATTTTGCATATACCCCCCAAAGGTTTATAGAATTTGTAAATAAGCCCCTATGGTTTCAATATTTGTATATACCTTGTATATACCCCCTGTCTTTTCAATCCTATGCCTTCTACATGCCCAATAGTGGCAGTCTTAATGAGAATGAGCAACTACCAAGAGATTTGTATTAAAATTTGAGTTTTTTGTAAATACACCCCTAAGTTTTATATGATTTGTAAATAGGCCCTTGTGGTTTTAGTATTTGTAAATAGGCCCTTGCTTCTCCATCTTAATACCTGTCAAGTCCCCAAAATAAGTATTCCCAATAAAAATGGACAACAATCATGGGGTTTATGTTTAAACTTTATAAAATTAACATCTTTACCCTTAGACCCATTAAACAAAAAATGAGAATATTATTATCTTAAAAAATGTTATAATTTTATCCCAAGTCCCAATGTCCTCTCTCTTAATAACTATGTCATGCATGTAAATTCTAATAATATATTTTGAAACTTTCATCAATCAAATGTTGGGCCATGTATGGATAGGATAAATTAGAATTGATTATACGTACATGTTTTGATTGTCATTATGATGGATTTAGACTTAATGCAATGGGTTCCAAATTGAGAGGATTAGATTTATATAGGATATCATCTCCCACTAAATGTAACTCTTAATATCACAAGAGAAATGCTTTTAAAATTATGAATATATGGATAAAAAAGATAGGCAAAAGTGTCATTTCACTCTCAAAATAATGGTGGTTGAAAAGTCTAGGGACACCAAAGGTATTAAAATGAAATGACAAGATCATATTTTTAAATACTAGTACCACAGGGGCTTGTTTACAATTCCTATAAACCTTACGGAAGTATTTACAAAGAACACTTAAAATTTAATAAAAACAACTGCTTTGCCCTTATAACCATCAAACAAATGAGAATGTCATTATTTCCGAAAAGATATTATTATTTTATCCAAATCCAATGGTTTCTCTCTTAATTTTTCAAAAATGCACATGAAGCCTAATTGTGTATTTTGAAACATACATCAATCTAATAATAGGTCATACATGGATTGCATTAATTATAACCAATTATAAATATTGGTTATGATCAATTTCAATTTAACAAAATGGGTCCCATATTAATAAAAGTAGATTTATGTATGGTTTCTCTCTCTTTCTAAAGAGTTATACTAATGGTCAATGTTACAAGCTTTAGAGAAAAACGAGCTCTAGCTTTTGAAATTATGTATATAGAAAAAAGGAGGCAGGCAAAAGTGTCATTTTACTATAAAAATTATGGTGGTTGTGAGGCTACTGATTTGGGGACATGAAAGGTATTAGAATGAAAAGGCAAGGGGGCTATATGCAAATAATAAAAATGTATGGACCTATTTACAAATCCTTAAAACCTTATGACAGTATATACAAAATGCTCTTCAAGAAAATTTGAGGTAAAAGTTATGTGATTGAAAACCAACCTATTGTGAGTTGGGATTCTTAAAAATCGAACAATCTAACCAGTACAAAGACATGTTAAAATCATAGGCCCAAAAAAAAAACAAAAAAAAAAAAAAAGAGAAAACCCTTCTCAAGGAGCTTAATAACCAGCAAGTTATCTTCATGGTGCTAGAGAGAGAAAGAGAGAGAGAGGCCAAAGTGGTGACTATACATACAATGCTAGAGGTTCATCACTTGATCGAGAGAGATGGGTGCGAGAAGAGTCGGACATGAGAACTTATGCTGCTTGGAATTATATTTTAGTCAATGGAATGACAGATGCAGAGAAATGGTCTAGCAAGATAGTGCGGCATATGAGCTAATTTTTTAGGGCCCACTTAGAGTTGTGCCAACCATGAAGAACATGAGAAATTGAAAGATCATGATGGAAACTAAATATGTGCACAAAATCAGCCCCATCCAATTATCCTAGCCCCTTCATTTGGCTATTCCAATCATCCTAGCCCCTTCATTTTAGAGGTTCATATTTACAATGGTTGAAATAAGTTATCTCATTTCACACATCAAACTACTTTGGATGGGGCTGATTTTGAGTCCTAAAAAGTTAACTCAAATACTGCACCATCTCATTAGACTGTTTCTCGATAGGTATAAATTGAATAATATAAGATTTTGAATCTAAAGATATCCCAAATTATAAGGATACCAAATTGATATCCCAAATTACAAAGAAACTGGGAGGATAATGGATTACTTTCAAATTCTCAATTGGATTATTTTGAGAGGATTGTGTGAGGGGTCTCAAATTTTGGATGCAACTTACGTGACGATGAGATAATGGGAGGAGAAAACCCATCATGTGTCCATTTCTGTGAAAAGGTCTGCTTAATGGCTCCTCTTTCATGATTCCTTGAGAAAAAAAAGGAATCTAATAGAACATGGCCCACCATTAAATACATGAATTTTTTGTAATGTTTTGTTCACAGTCATTTTCATGTTATCCATTTGATAGTGGGTCAAAATCCTAGTTGCGTGAGATTTTATTCGCCTCCTTTCAAGTAAAGGTTATTTATTTTGAGAGAATATTTAGAATTTTAGTAAGTAGCCTAATTTAAAAAAAAATCCTCCATGAATTTCTCATGAGTTCTGGCTTTTCTGGCTGTGTTTGAGTTTGGAGCTCGTTCGAGTTGTAGTCATCTTAAAGCCCAAGGGAATTTGGATTATGTATGGGTTTGAGATTTTGGTAGCCAAACTCAAAATGAATACCTAATTTATCTATAAATATAAAAACATTTGTTTTTATATATAATAGGACATGCTTTCCTATAGCAATTACAAGTGCAGCCTAGCACTTTAGGGCCTACTCGCACCCACACCTTGCATCAATGTTAGCCCCTTTTGATTCTTTCAACCCATGACCTAGCATAAGACCTAATTTTACACTCACTAAATCTTCACTTACCATTAGATTGAACTTCAAGAGGGCAATATGCCATTAAACTACAACTATCAAAACAAATGCTAGAATAATTTGTTGGGGCTGATTTTTTCCGAATTCCCTTGTCCATGGGGAGATATTTTCATTGATAAACTTACATCTAAGTGGGCCCCACAAGATAGATTGCATGTAAGACAAATGAAATATTCTTGCAAGAACACATTCTCATAGAACATACAATTACACTATATTATATTATATAACTTTTATTTTTAAAATTAGCCAGAGGTCCTTAGAGATTGAAGGCTCAATCCACCAAAATTTTCTTTAAGGCCTGTAGTCCCTGCCAGCTGGATTTATTCTAGGTGTAGGTCACTAATAAGGCTAGCTCATCTTTTTTATGACTGATTTTCCTTTCAGCAACTACTTATGTCTTTTGTATTTCAAAACTTTGAAGTTTCATAACTTTTATTTATGATATCTATTTTTTTTAAATGATATATTTGGAACCTACTCATTGAGACCTTTTAAATAAGAGCCATATTGCAAATAAAATCCCGTAAAAAAAAGTCAAAATTTATTTAAAAAACTCAGATAATATTATCTGAGTTTGACATTATTAACACAAATTCATATAATATTATTTGAGATTATAGAGAAAATCAAATAATATTATTTGAGTTTCAGATTCTCAACACAAAACTAAAATAATGTTATCTAACTTTGTGGAGAAACTCAGGTATATCAAAACTCAAATAAATTGTTATATGAGTTTGTGGAAAAACTCTGATAATATTATATATTTGAGTTTCATATTCTTAATATAAAACTTAGATAATATTATTTGAGTTTGTGGAGAAACTCAGATAATATTATTTGTTTGAGTTTCAGATTCTCAACACAAAACTCAGATGATATTATCTGAGTTTGTGGAAAAATTCAAATAATATCAAAACTTAGATAAATTGTTATCTGAGTTTGTGAATAAACTCAAATAATATTATCTGAGTTTCAGATGCTTAACACAAAACTCTAGTAAAAATTTATCTATCTAAGTTTCAGATTCTTAATACAAAATTCAGCTAATATTATTTGAGTTTGTGGCGAAACTCAGATAATATCAAAACCCAAATAAATTGTTATCTGAGTTTGTGAAGAAACTAGGATACAAACCCAAATAATATCACCTTAGTTTTAGATTTTCAACACAAAACTCAAATAATATTTGAATTGTGGAACTCAGATAATATTATCTGAGTTTCAGAGTCTCAAAAGATAATACTATCTAAGTTTTGTGTTGAGACTTTGAAACTCAAATAATAATATATGACTTTTAGATTCTCAATACAAACTCAGAAAGATAATATTATCTGACTATGTAGAGAAACTTAAATATCTTTGCAGTCCACATGACCAAATCCCTGATAGACATTCCTTCAAACACCTTTTCAACAAATGTTAAAACATTTCAATTCCAAATACAAGTGAACCGGACCATTCCCCACAAACACTCTCATCCTTGTCTCCATCATTTATTCTCCTAAGAACCCCAGTCTAACAATATACCCATGTACAACATGAGCACTTCGTAGAGCAGCAGCTCCCAAACAAGAATGGGCGTCAAAGACCACACAAACATTATATGAGTCGAGCACCAAACCAAACAGCACCCACCTTCAAGAAGTAATAAGGGACGAGCAGGTGAGATTGTTACGTAGGTAGCTAGAGATGATAGAGTTTAGAGTTCTAGGTGATGACGTTATTTCTTTGGGGCATTTCATCAACAAGTAGAAGGCGTCTTGGATGCCGTTGCATTTGCACTACATGGCTATGAGAGAGTTGGCCGTGTGGAGTATGTTGTTGTGATTCAAGAAGTAGAAGCTGAATATAAGGAAAAGAGCGTGGATCTAACGATCGTGTTGGAGAGAAGAGAGATAATTGTAGACTTTGAGAGCAATTGGATATATCACCTGCAGAGGATTTCGCTGCTTTGCCTCTTCGGAATCTGACTTCACCGCCGCCGCACATCATCACCGACAGCTGCTAGGTCCCGCTGATCGTCACCGCTGCAGTAGTAGGGCTCTAGGTGCCGGTCAATGCAGCTAAGGAAGAAGGACGCACGCTAGCGCTATGTATACAAGGAAGGCGTTTTGTGCTTTTAATGGTGAAATTTGAAAAAGGGACCTTTGCCTCTATGACAAAAGATTATCAACCTCTCGTTATAATATAAAATACTGAAGGATCTGTCACCGATTTAATGCCCCTTATGAAGAAAAATAAATCCAAAATTTGATTAGAATTTACCCACATCAATCAAGGATTGCGCCTTCATTTTGCCAAATACTAGACCAACTTTTACAACCCCCACACTACTCTACCACATAAAAGTAAGGCCGGGAATTATCTGGATATAACTTTATCGTCATCTTTTCTGCTTTTTAATTGTTTTTGAATTTAGCTACATAAATCAAGGATTGCGCCTTCATTGAGCCAAATACTAGACCAACTTTTACAACCCCTGCACTACTCTACCACATAAAAGTGAGGGCCAGAATTATCTAGATGTAACTTTATCGTCATCTTTTCTTCTTTTTAATTGTTTTTCGGTTAAACACCCATTTTAAATGCATGCTTTCCGGGAGGGACAGTTCTATGCTAAGCAGGCCATTGCCAAGCCACTTGCCATCGAGTGATATTGGCATCTTAGTTTCACATTCATACAGAGACATCAATTTTTAGGTATTTAAGTTAAATATCACTCCTAAACCAGTAGGCCAAATAAGAAAAAAAATATATGGTAAGCATAATTTAAAGTTCATCCACCACTAAACTCTTATTTTTGGCAAGTTCCATCTTAAATACTTTGTGGAAACACTAAAAAAAATATGGTGGAATTAGGCACTGTTCTCTTGCTTGACTGTGAGTCTCCTCTCTTGATGTCTCTCTTTCCTCCCCATTATTGGCATCGGTGATAGGGCTTACTTGTGTTTACATTTGGGTGGACCCCAACACAAAGAGACAGACCTCACAAAGATTATGGATCAATTTGAAAGAATGTGTCAATTTTGTGTGATGAAAAGGATAGGATTTGTTTACAACTCCTCTTTCCTTATTATATCTCCATTAAAATTCGAATTACAGGAATTTGATCCAACTCTCAATTCTATCTTAATACTCATAATAACCAATAAAAAACAACAGTGAGAGCAAAGATAAGATCTAAGCCATCCGTCATCATTTTCCACAACTAGGAAATCCATCCTCGCCTTTGGATGGCGAAGAGTGAATCTAAAGATTCATCAGAAAAGACCCTAGAAAAACCCTACCAATTAGCTTCTTGCAATAATTAGAAATCCCACTAACAATGTCCCAATCAAATCAACCTTTAATTTTCTAATCCTCCCAGACCCTGGTCATCATTACAATCTTGTAAGACACTGGTTGTGGGCCCCATCATGTGCTTAAAAACCCAACAACCTAAAAGAGTATTCACGGGTGACCCCTACTGTGCAAGTTTTCAAGTGGGTTGGCTTTGGAATGGCCTACCAAATCAACGCTCCAAGGCTGTTGCACGTACAACCCTCTTTCAGTCATGGACTTCTGAAAAATTATGCAATTCCCCTCCTTTTCTTTATTCTCTTGAAATAACCTCGAAAACGTTTTGCTTGAAATATTTGAGTCCATTTGAGGACCAATTGATCCTTTGCCACTCTATAACTAGGTGAAATACAAGTGCAGAATTTCAGAATTTGAAATGTAGTTGATTTCGAAATTTTAGTTTCTTCGAAAAACATCAAAATCAGTGGATTCCATTTGCAAATGAAAACTCACTTAATATACTCTATATATGTAATTATTTTCAGAATTAATAAAGAAAGAAAATTAGTTTTATCAGATTTTCAAACACTGTAGGTCTAAAAAAAACCATATTTTCATAGAAAATACTTTCCAAGTCGGATGAGTTTCGAATGGCCCACCGAATCATGGGTCCAAAGTTGTTACACATACAACTCTATTTGAATTATTGACATCTAAAAAATTTTGTGAAAAACAGCTCTTCAAATGATGTAGCATAAGAACAACTCTTTACCCTAATGGTAAGACCAGGCAAATTCTTACATGACTATTCAAGGTTCAAATCCCAAGATACATCACCTTTCTTCTCATATATAGGCTGTGCTCTTTCTTCTTGTGTGTACGGTCTCTCTATTAGATCTCCGCCCCCTTGGCTAGGTTAAAAAATTAAAAAAAAAATTTATTTGAAATATTTGAGAGTATATCGTTGCGGATCAATTGATCCTTCTCATTAATCAAGCGTCCAAAACATTCAATAATCATTTTTTTTATTGATCTTCCTCAAGTGATGTAATTTGATTTGCATCAGAAACCCACTCTTAGCCAAAATGTCGAGCGGATGACCCACTCAATCCTACCATCTGATGCCATCCCTTCCTACAGTGGGATTATCTTTTTTACAACAATAGTATTAATAGTCATCTTTAATCCAAAGTCACACAGAGAATTAGAAGTTTGGTATTTTACCTCATTGCTAGAAATTGATTTCAGCATATGCCATTCTTTTTATATATTTCAACTTATGAAGGCTTCACTTGCCAAGTGTGTGAGAGGTCAGGTTGGAACCTGGATTGAATAAAAGAGTTATCCTATGTAAAGAATAGATTTTCCTCTTATCCGATACAGCTCAGCTGCATGAGGCCGCCCTTGTTGAAAAGTACAGCGTGATGGGAATGGGACATGTGTCCCAGACTCTATTTTTTTTCTCCGGTAAACGAGTCCTTTAGACGTGGCCAGCCAGGTGCCTCTTCTTGCGGCATTTATGAGAATATGCCCAAATGAGGCCGCTGTCATTAAGGAGGCACACCTCCATTAACTTTAGACTTTTTGGGTCCATGCCATCGGTTGCGGTGACTCTACTTGCAGCCAGTAGACAGTGCTTAGGGCCATCGCACAGGTAGCTTTTGAACATTCGTGCTTTGCAGATTTTCGGAGAGAGAATAATCTTATATTACTTTCCCTCCCACTTGTAATAAATCAAATTATTTTTTTTACTATAAAATTAATTAATTTTATTTTTTCCTTTTTCACACTCAAAAAAAATTTTTCATCTTAATAAGGTACGTGGAAAACCCAAACACTGGTGGTTCTAGAGTGGGGCTAGCAGGGGCATTTCAAAAAAATTCCTTCTAACTTTTCAAGAGTTTTATAATTTTTTACATATGAGTTATGACCCTCCGAAATTTTTAGATTATCAACTATATATTTTGCAATATATTTATTTTTCATATATTTCCTTATCTATATTATTTTTACATAGCGCCCCCCACCTCAAAAAAAAAAAAAAAAAACCCAAACAAAACAAAAGAATTCCTCTCAACCTAAATGATTTCATTTAAATGCGGAAGCGCAAAACCTGCTATCGACATTCAAGCTATATATAGAAAGAGGCAAAGAGGATTTACGTGGTACACCTAAACATGACAACGTCCATAATAATAAAGACGATATCACCTTCACTATAACAATAAAAGGCATATAGAAACTCTCATGTTCTCATAATCTCTCTTACATGGAACAATATGGGTAACTTATAATACTCTTTTCTATAAAATCTAAGGTTAAAAATTACAAAATATATACATAATTACCGCTTTCTTATTCCTAAAAAAAGTTCCAGTAAAATTATTAAAATATTTTAATTTTAATTTGATCTTTGACTAACCCGATGAACCCATCCGGTTAATCCGAAATGGAAGAGACAACACAACAAAATTGACATTTCATACTTTATCGTGGTGTGCGGTTTCTCCCATCTGATCCTATGGGTCGTCTCACATGGTAAGAGATCTTATCCTTTTAATTTTTCTACTTGATATAATGTTGGGCCCAACAAAAGTAAGTCAACAAAGACCTAGCATTAATCTAAAAGCAAAAGCCCACACGCAAACGACATCTTAGCCGCCAACCCACTATAAAAAATACCGATTGGATGTAGTGAATGCATGTATAGAAAGTTAGGAGCAAACATGACTCACATAGGCAAGCTACCTCTCCTCTTCCTCCTCCTTTCCATCTTCATCTCCACCACCCATGCAGCCACCTTTGTAATCCGAAACCAATGTCCCTACACTGTTTGGGCCGCAGCGGTTCCTGGCGGGGGCCGGCGGCTCGACCGTGGCCAGTCGTGGACCATCAATGTTCCCCCGGGCACTGCCGGTGCCCGCATCTGGGGCCGCACTGGGTGCAACTTTGATGCCAGCGGCCGTGGGCACTGTCAGACCGGCGACTGCGGTGGGGTCCTCCAGTGCAAAGCCTATGGTGTGCCACCAAACACACTCGCCGAATACGCCCTGAAGCAATTCTCCAACCTCGACTTCTTCGATATATCGCTGGTGGATGGGTTCAACATCCCTATGGATTTCAGCCCCACCGGCGGCGGTTGCCGGGGCATCCGGTGCACTGCTGATATCAACGGGCAGTGCCCGAAGGCGCTGAAGGTGCCGGGCGGGTGCAACAACCCCTGCACGACGTTCAAGACCGACGAGTACTGTTGTAATTCCGGTACATGTGGGCCCACCAACTATTCTAGGTTCTTCAAGCAGAGGTGCCCAGATGCTTACAGTTACCCTAAGGATGATCCTACAAGCACATTTACATGTCCCAGTGGTGTGAACTACAGGGTGGTGTTTTGCCCCACAGGCTCCTCTGCCGCCTCTCTGCCTCTCTCTTCTCAGTGAGGGGGGAGATCCATGTGTTCCTTTTTTGGTTGGGGTGTGTGTGCAAAAATCTAAAATAATCTCTGGGTGTTGAGAACTTATGAAGTTTCAAAGACTAAATAATATTTAAGAGTTAGGAGATCCAGATGTTCCTCTTTTGGTCGCTGGGTGTTGAGAACTAGTAAGGATATGTGTTTTGCATACACTATGTAGTAAGTATATGTGTTATGTTTAAGAGAGTGTAATGTGGAACTATTCTAATCCATTGGCTTCTTCTCTTTTTTAAATATATATTTTTTCCTTAAAGATGAACATCCATTGACCTGTTTTTCCTTTTTAAAAAAAGACACGGCAGTATGGGTGGAAGCTTTAAACTAAATCCTCATTCTTAACCTGATCCAATAATTCATCAGAGTTGACTTGACATTATCTTTTTTGCAGTTTTGGATTGAAAATTTACTGGGTTCAGCCAATTTCTAGAAAACCTAATAGTATGAGTAAAGTATACAAGATAAATTGGAAAACAGATGGAAGTTTCTGTAGATTCAACGTTTATCATCGACGGACCATTTGAGCTTCCACGGAGGAAGCTTGGCTCATTTCTAGAAAATCACTTCTATGAAAAATTTTGAAATTTTCTTTAATTTCTTTATGCAATTATGAATTATCAAAGTGTTCAAATGGTGATGAAAGGTGGTAGGGTTCGAATTTCAAAGGTTCGGTTTTTTATTTTATTTTATTTTTTTTACATATGATATGGGATGTAAGCTTTTACTCACCCGAATTCTTGCATTCATTGTTAACCCGGTATAAGCTTTTGTTCTATTCTTCTTTGTTGTTGTGAGTCTTGGATTAGTGTGAAGCCTAAGAAGTGAATTTCTTGCATAAGTGTAGGGTTTATGTTTTGTATTCTGGTTTAGCCGGATGGATCAACTGGATTACCCAAACCATTAAGTTCAAGGGTATTTTGGTAATTATATTAAAGCTTTCTTGGTGGCCAAGAAAGCAGAAATTATATATTTGTATAGTCTGAAATCCTAGATTTTGCATTGAAGAGAGGTGAGAGCTTTCTTGCCCGTGGTGTTCCCACACCACATAGGAGAGACGATGTGAGAGCGAGAAAGATAGGAGATACGATGTGAGAGTGAGAAAGAGAGTTATTACTCTGCAGAGAAGAACTCTAGTAAAAGTCTATGTATGCTTTACTTGTTATAGTGAAGATGATCGTATCTATGACGTGGATGTAACCCTTTTTGGGTGAACACGTAAATTTCTATCTCGTCTTGTATATAGTTGCTTCTTTGTTGATCTTATGATTCAAGTATGTACACAACAAATGGTATTAGAGCTGAAGTCGTGTTCTTGGAGTTTTTGAGCAAGGTGGAGATCGCAAGGTGCCAGGAATCATTGTTCACCCTGAGTTTTCCGAGCCTGGGTTGTGCCTCACAATTGACAAAGATTTTTTGTATCAATCCGGAGAGGGCTGTCCTCAATTGCAACTTGGAGACAAAGAGAGGATCTCCTCTCGGGTTTCAGATTACGTTGCATAGAAGTCGACACTTGTGTTGATTTTGTGGAGTAGTCCAGGAGATTGCAACAGAAAAGAAACTGCTGGGTTACAAGAGATAAACATATCAGTCACGTGTCCGTGATTGATTCTGTTTATCTTGTTTCGTTGGAAACAAGGGAGAAAGAGAAAAGTCTCTGTTGTCTTATGTGAAAGAGAAACAATGACAAGTGGAGAGATTCGAGAAAAAAAAAAAAGGAGGCTGCTTGATCGTGTTTGCAGAAATACGAGTTTTCACCAGAATTCTTGGCCGCCGCTCACTCTTCTAGCCATCACCACCCGTATGTGCTATTGTCGGACCAGTCTCACCACTGTCGCTGGTCGCCGGACCCCATCGCCGCTACTAAGGAAGAATAGGCGCAGGTACTGGTTGCAGAAACCAGAAGTGGAAGAAGAGCAGGTGGAAGAAGAAACCTAATTTAAAGCTAGGTTGGGTCGAGGTCAAGTTCGGTTGATCTGACTTGTTAGCAGTGAAGCCCAGGAAGCAGCACAGGTTATAGGTCGGGTCGGGTCGAGTTGACCTGATCCGTGTGCAGAGCTCAGCCCACCAGCAGGTACAGGGCAGACATCAATAGGTATGGTCAAAGTAGTTTGACTGTGAATCGATTATAGAAACTTCTTTCTGCGATATTTTGATCATCCGACGTTCGATCGGAGATCCGTTTGTGCGCATTTCGAACAGATCTACGCGTTAGTGGAAGAAGATTGGTTGTTTGACGATTAATGAGGAGTTTGACTAAATCGGATTGTAGAAGATTATTTCTACGATATTGGAGCCATACGGAATTGGATTTCAGATCCGTTTTTTCCAACATGCTCATTGTGACGAAATCTATAGCTTGGTGCAGAAAGATTCAGAAGAGAAGATTGCTATTTCCCATTCACCTAAACCAGAGAAATCTAGATCTACATACCTTGTCAGGAGACATCCTATCTTGATTACAGAAGGAAAAAAGAGTTTCAGGCAGCACCAACTTCTCTTGTGGAAAAGATCTGAAGAGATATGGATTCAAGTTAGAATTAGGTCAACTCGACCTGGTTGTGTTACAAACCCAATAATAGGAGCCGCCAACCTAGTTGCAAAGGGTATGAAGATTCAAACGAAGTTGTTCGTTTGAAATTCACATGTTTCCGGATCACATGTGATGCCATTCATCTTGCCAAAGCCAAGCCAACGAAGAAGCAGCAAGGAGGAGCTAATGTATGCTCATATCAATAGTTGTCAAACATGTGTTTGATTCATCAGAAGCCAGGTCAAATAGATTTTTTGACCACTCAAAGGCAAAGGTTGTTTTGCAATTGTGAAGTCATCTGGACTTGTATTCCTGATCTATTTTGCTTGCATGCTTGTGGTGATTGAATCTTCATAGTGATGTTGAAGATGGGACAAGATAGTAAGTGATTCAGATATCGATATCACTCAGATTCGTCAATGGATTCGAACTTAAAGTTCGAGGTAGAGTTTGACAAGAAAATGAACTTTGCTCAAAGTTCATGTACAGGTTCAACATGTCAAGATGTTGAAGGAAAAAGATTTTATCGTCAGTGCAGTGACGTAACATTCAGCAAGGTACATGAAGACATTGCCGATTTTATCTCTTGGTGGATCGAGTTGTACGGAATCCAAGTTAAGGTAGAGATTGTTGGATTTATATCTTGTATTTCAATTTAGCCGATGGGTACACTAAGTTACTCAAGGACTCGTTTAAAGTCAAGGATATTTTGGTAATTATATCGAGGCTTTCTGAGTAGCCAAGATAGCATAGATTATATATGTATATAGTCTGTAACCCTAGATCTTGCGTTAAAAAGGGATGAGAGTTCTCTTGCCTATGGTGTTCCCATACTACGTAGGAAAGACAATGTCAGTGTGAGAGAGAGTTGTTGCCCTGTAAAGAAGAAACCTAGGAAAAGTTTTGTACTCTTGTAATCACAAAAAGAGGATTGTTCTTTTTGTGTGGTGATCTCCAATAATAGTGAATAGGTTTGAATTTCTATGGACATAGCCCACATCGGGTGAACCACGTAAATCTCATGTTTCTTGTGTGTAGATTGTGTGCTTCTTGTTCTTCTTCCCAACAAGAAGTTCATTGTTCCCTTGAATTTTCATATATAATGACCAGAAGAAAAAAAAATTAAAAAAAAATTAAAAAGGCAAGTTTGGATCTAATCTTTACTCTAGCTGAGAAGATAATAAAAAATCCAAGTCGAGTGGAGTGAGACTTGGCGCAAAGTTATAACTCTTGCATCAATGAGCCCATAGAATAGGTTCACCCTGGCAAGTAGAACCCAATAATGAGTTGAACTCAAGCCAGGAAAGCTCACAAACAGCTCAGCCAGCTTACACCCTTACATGTGTTTTTGGTTATGAGTTTATTAACTAAATTAGTACAAAGTATGTGGACAAAAGTATTTGGGCTTCAATATTCTCTCTCCTGGGCACACATACACGCAACCAACCAACATTAAAAACCATGGGGAATCTGGAACAGTGAAGAAAACAAAAAGCTCATAACCTCAGAAAAAGAGATGGCCACAACTGAACCGCAATGCTGAAACACTTTAAAAAAGGGATGCAAGCTGATTCAAAAGAGGTAAATAAGAAGTCCCTGACACAGTTCCAGTGGATGATGGTAAGCTGCATCACTTAGGATTTTCATACGTTGCTCCAAAAATCTTATCCAACTCTTGTCAAATTTATGTCTGGATGGATTCCTATAGTTTCAGTTTGCTGAAATCGACCTTCTGGACAGGATATGTGTAGGCTTCATAATTTATTTGCTGCCCCAGGTAACTCATCTTTGTGAGAGTAGTTATTAGATCAACCTGACAACATAAAATACATACAAATGAATAAGATGAATACTCCTAGTTTTCCAGGATGAAAATCTCAACAACTAGCAGTGTGCACTTGACAGCCAATGTCCCTCAATGTCCAGTGCAGAACTCATTGGGACCCACTTAGGATGAGGGGATGGAGAATGGGAGTACTATGATAGGGGCGCACTAAATCTCAGATCTAAAGGATTCAAGATGACAAAGGTACAGGCTGTCAAACTGACAGCTTAAAAAATTAAGGCAATGGTGATGACAGTCCTGATCAGTATCATACTAGGTCTTACGCAATTCAAGGGGGTGGTGGTGGGAGTGAAGGATCGCTGGTGAGTCCCGCGGGCTCTTGCCCCATGATCCTGCCCTTCAGATTATTTACTTCTGCAATTAACTATATTTCCACTACTACTTATGGTTCTACATTGCTCACAAGCTCAAAGAAATGAAGTGACAAACAAAACATGGATTGTCGCCCTTCCTACAAACGAAAAAGATCAGTTAGTTTTTACAAAATGTGAAGTGATGATAATAAAGGCCAAATAACCCTGGATTGTATTATAGGTATTGGAAAAAAAATACAAGTTAATGGACTTAGACAAGTTATAGCATCCAAAGATGAATAATTAGACGAGAATCTGCATTTTAACTAACTTCATGGACAGCACAGCAAAAATTCCCAGTTCCTTCTTTTTTTTTTTTCGTTTTACTTTACTATTACCAATGCTAGTGGGGTCTTCTAGATGAAAAGTTTGGATACTACATGTGAAGGTGCAGAAGTGAGAAAAAAGCATGCATTGTTAGAAGTTTTCTCCATCAAAATGGAGAGTCATGCTAAAATAATGTCATCTAAAAATAAGAAAATAAGTATGGTTTTTGGATGTGAGTAACTTATGGAAGTTTCAAGTTGCATGAGTATGGGGTACATGTGTCAGAATCCAATAGGAGTATGAGATCGTGAGTTCAAAATCTTTCCTAGCCTGCATATAAATTAACATATTTGATTTTAATACTTACCTCTACTCCGTAAGTGTACATATTTTCTTAAGATATTATTAACCCATATCTTAATAGATTCCATACTTGTCTCTTGGATTTGATAAATTATAAAATATATGATGTGCAGATTTGGCATAATATTTGTATAGATATAACTTAATAATTATTTTGAACAAAATAATATGAAAACCTATAAAAAAAATAATATGCAAAAAAGATACCAACAAATCTCATTATAAAAAATCATGTAATGAACATTCCAGACTTTTTTGTCGGTAATTTTTTTATATTTTAATTAGATTTCAAAAGAAAAGGCATAAAAACATGAGGGGTCGTTTATTTGCACTCGTTTATTCAAAAATGTTACGCATAATCACATTTGTTGCGCTCATTTACACATCACATACATATTCAAGCTCTCATTTGCACACCAGAGTGGTAAATTATTACATATGTAAATAAGGAAAGGTGATAGTAGGACCAGTACACGTGCAATGAGCTTCTGCCTCGTACAGGTTGCAGGATCAAATCCCTTCAACCACATTTCTTGTTGCATTTTGTGGGCCACATATCGGTAATCCTAGCTCTTCATCTTCTCTATTGTATAATAAACCCTAAGACATTTAATTTCATATCTTAAATCCTCAGATTTTTTCACATGTTTGAAAAGCATCCAAAAAATCCCAACCTCTAGATCTGATTTTCTGCACTTCTGAGGGACCCAATTCATTTACCTAACCGTTCAATACTCTCATATTAATGATAATCCCCAAGACATTTAGTTTTATTATAAATCTTCATAGATTCTAAGAAAAATGTGAACAAAACAAACATATTATCATCATCATCATTATCATCATCATCAAAGCCTTATCCCAACCATGTTGGGGTCGGCTATATGAATTCTATTTCTCCATTCCGTTCTATTTTGAACTAAATCTTTCGATAAGTGCAACTTCTTCAAATCTGAATTAATGACTTCCATCCATGTTTTCTTCGGCCTACCCCTACCTCTTGATGGACCCTCTACCTGTATATCCAAACTTTTTCTCACCGGTGCCATTACTGACCTACGCTTAACATGCCCAAACCATCTTAAACGAGTTTCTCTAATCTTATCTCCTATTGGTGCTACCCCTAAATGTTCTCGAAAGCGCTCATTTCTAATTTTATCTGTCCTAGTTTTACCACACATCTACCTAAGCATTCTCATTTCCGCTACATCCATCTTATGAATATGTGTCTTCTTAATTGGCCAACATTCTGCTCCATATGTCATAGCTGGTCTAACCACTGTCCTGTAAAATTTTCCCTTCAATTTTGTTGGTATTTGTCTATCACAAAGTACTCCCGAAGCTAGTCTCCACTTCAGCCATCCAGCTCTTATCCTATGCTCCACATCTTCGTCAATCTCCCCATCCTTACTAATCAAAACACATTTAAAACCGCTAGATGTACTCATTTCCTCATGCGAAAACGGTGCTTCCAAATAAACATAATTGTTTCACATGTGTACCATTTGCATATGAAAAAAGATACACATAACTCCTTTACTTGTGTAAAACCCATTTTCATATCCCATGAGTAAACGGGAAACAACCCGTAACCATTCGCCACCTAACTATACTTTCCTCATAGCCCTTTGACAGGTGGAGGACATATTTTTTCTGCCATGTTGATTGAACTTACTAGCTAATATTTTACTGGTCAACATACTGCCCTTAATTGACATTAGTTTGTACTAAACTTATTGTCAAATCTAGGTTAGAATGACAAAATACTCTAAAATAAAAAATCTTAAAAGTATCGTCTTCTCCTTATACTAACAGTAATTCATGTTTTTCCCCTTAGCATAAACTACCATAGTTTGTTTTCTAGTTTAAACGTAATCAAGGGAAATCTCTGAAAGCCGACTGTAGTAAACGGATATTTCCATCATTTTTTTTAGTGAAAATCAGTTAAAAGTAATCAAAGGCCTTTTCCAACGTTTGACCACAATAAAAGTTGTCAACCACTATTGTCGTCGAGCAAAGTAGTTTTATGTGAATCGAAAATAGATGGGGCTGTTTAAAATATTAAAAAGGGCAGGTGAATACATTATAAATTTCTCTAACAATTATCATCCAAAAACTAACAATTAAATCAAAGTTGGAAAACTTGGGAACTAAGACTTGACTTTCCCAATCTAAAATTTGACTCAAGTGAGTCACTTAACACAGCTGCTCGGATGAACCATTTTTTAAATCAAAACTGTTTCAAAATGTTTAAAATGTATTAAACACCTGTAAAAAAAAATAAATTTGCACTGATTTATCTCCATTCATGATTGAAATTCAGATATGCTATTAAGCTCTTATGGTTGAGAACAATAACAAACTCCGCCAGTTTTTACTGCCGGTCCCCAGCCCGGGTAAAGGAGGAGGGTTGCGTTAGGTAGGTGACAGCCAGCGTAAAACTTTGTCACAACCCAAACATGAATTCTGAGAAAATGATATTTCACGATAAGGCTAGGGCGTTCCCCACTTTAAGCGACGCATTGCAGCGTCGCCCGGCTGCAGTGAAAAGTGTGCAAGGGCTACCGCATGACTTTGAACTAGTGCGGTTAAAGAAGTTAATCCATGAAAAGAAGATGAGGAATAGGAAAATTACACTTGTTACTTGGAATATAGGAACCTTGACAGGCAAAAGCATGGAGTTGGTTGAGGTAATGAAAAGAAGAAGAATTAGTGTGGCTTGTATACAGGAGACAAGGTGGAAAGGGAATAAAGCTAAGAAGCTCACGGATGGGTATAAGCCTTTCTATGCAGGAAAAAATAATACAAGAAATGGAGTAGATATAGTTGTACATAAGGATTTGAAAGAGAAAATTGTGGGGGTAAAAAGGTTTGGTGATAGAATTATAGCAATTAAATTAGTGCTAGAGGAAGACATAATTCATATCATCAGTGCATATGCTCCCCAAGTAGGACGAGAGGAAAGTGTGAAAAGACAATTTTTGGAGAAAATGGATGATTTAATGTGAGAAATCCCAAATAGTGATAAGATTTTCCTCGGAGGGGATTCAAACGAGCATATAGGAAGAGATAATAGAGGATATGAAAGAGTGCACGGAGGGCATGGATTTGGAGAAAAGAATGAATTCGGAAACATTATATTGGACTTTGCAGTAGCATTTGATCTTGTAGTAGCAAATACTTACTTTAAAAAAAAAGAGAGATGAGAATTTAATTACATATAAAAGTGCGAGTAATAGGAGTCAGATAAACTTTTTTCTAGTGAGAAAATAGAATCGATTGGCTTGTAAATATTGCAAGGTTATCCCAAGAGAGAGTTTGACTACGCAACATAGGCTCGGAGTTTTAGATATTTACATTAGAAGTAGAAAGAGAGCGGTAGTAAACAAAATTGTTAAGTTGGCTCATATGTTACATTGGCCCATCAAGGGACCCAAGGCCCATCAATCCTGTCCAGCTAGCCAGCTAGCCATATCTCACGTGGGATTTGATTTGGTCAACAATTAGATGGCTGTACATATTCTGTTTTGATTGTTTTCCTATTTTAGATTAGTGATTAGCTAGTTTCCTTTGTAAAAGCCTTAATTAAGGCATGTGTATTCCTATATATTAGTACTCATTCTCTAAGAGAAGGGATTCAATACAATACAATCAATTGATCAAGAAATCTCAGACGTTCTGTGTGATTTAGAGTTGTGAGAATGACATGGTATCAGAGCAGGTTCAGAGAAATCTTGTCTTGCGATCCTAGAAAGCATTAACTCATTAAGAAGAAAGAGAAATTGTTCTCTCTTGTGAAGATCGTCAGAGGAGATCGTGACTTCAAGGAACACAGACGTTGCAAACGGTGTGATCTGCATGGTGGCCCACCACTGATCATCAAATCTCCATCCAAAATCTGTCCAGTCTTGGTCGTCTGGATTTTCTAAGACTATTGGAGATTTTTTTAGAATTTTTCAAGGCTTCCAGGTTGGTGTTTTACTCATTCTAGAGATTTTCCAGATTTTAATATTGATTTCATCTAGACCGTCCAAAATCTTGGATCTGTGGTGGATTTGGACAGTTCTTCTTCCGTTAGAAACCAGGATATTGTGCATCCTCAGATTAGTAATCTGATCATTGTTCAGATCTTCCAGTGGGGCCCACGTCAAGGATCAACAGCAGTTTTTTGGTCGTCTGGGGCCTTTTTTTGTGCTGATTTACTGTTCTGTCATCATTGGCTGGTCGATCGTGGTACTGATTGATCATAAGATTGTTCACAATCTTTAAGACTTCCTTTCTTTGCTGAACCTGTTCCTATTTTTGCTGTTTCACTCAGTGTGTTTGACAGATCTTTATTAAAAATGGAGAAATCTGAGGTTACTTTAGTCAGATTCACAGGAAAAAATTACCCTGCATGGGCATTTCAGTTCCAGATCTATCTTGAAGCCAAGGAATTGTGGGGCTATATTTCTGGATCTGACCCTAAACCCACTGAAGATGAGAAAAAGATATCCACTTGGCTTACTAAAGATGCCAAAATCAAATCTTGGATACTGGGTTCAGTGGAGCCCCATCTAATAATGAATCTTAAACCCTATTCTACTTCTAAAGAGATGTGGAGGTATCTGAAGCAAGTGTACCATCAAGATAACTCAGCACGTCAATTCCATCTTGAATGTGCGATTGCTGAATATGCACAGGGGAACTTATCAATCCAAGACTACTATTCCGGATTCCAAAACCTTTGGTCCGAATATGATAGTATTAAGTATGCGGATGTGGCTGCCGATGTTCTAATCGTTATCCGCGATCTTCAGGCCTCTAGTCAGAGGGATCAATTTTTGATGAAATTACGGCATGAATTTGACAGTATTCGCTCTTCCCTAATGAATCGGACGCCTTTACCATCCTTAGATGTCTGTCTAAATGAACTCTTGCGAGAGGAACAACGCCTGTCTACCTCAGCACATCTGGCTCAACAAACCACTGAGACTTACTCAGTCGCTTTTTCGGCAAATAAGGCTCCTCAGCCTTCCACTCGCGACTTGAGCAAAACTCAATGCTACAGCTGTCACAAATTTGGGCATCTTGCATCTCAATGCAAACAGAAGGTCTGTAGTTACTGTAAAAAGCCGGGACATATAATATCTGAGTGTCGTCGCCGCCCACAACGTCCGCCACCACAGTATCAAGCTCCACAGCATCAGGCTCCACTATATCAGACTCAGTCTCCGACTCCGCATGCTTATGTTGCTTCTTCAGAACTGCCTGTTCCACCATCTGCACAGCATGGGCCCTCCTCTTCTCTGACTCCTGAATTGGTTCAGCAAATGATTGTCAATGCCCTTTCTGCTTTAGGTCTCTCAGGTACATCCCCTCCATCTTCTACTTGGTTTCTTGATTCCGGGGCCTCTAATCATATGACATATTCCCGGAACCCTCTCTCCAATGTGAAAAAATACACTGGAAATCTTCAAATACAGACTGCCAATGGTGGTACTGTTCCCATTACTGCTCTTGGAGACATTCCTGGTCCCATCCCCTTGAAAAATGTCTTCCTTTGTCCCAATTTAACTTCCAATCTATTGTCAGTTGGGCAACTTGTTGAAAATAACTGTAACATATCATTTTCTTCTTCTGGTTGTGTTGTGCAGGACCAGATGTCCGGGCAGGAGATCGCGAGGGGACCTAAGTGTGGACGCCTGTTTCCGTTGGATTTTTCTCGTATTCCTAGGACTAGAGTTGCTAGTGATATGTTTTGTTTTTCTGTTAGAGATAATTGCCAATTGTGGCATAAAAAACTCGGACACCCTAATTCCAAGGCTTTGTCCCTCTTGTTCAATTCTGGTTTAATCAATAAATCTAATGGCTTCTCTTCTTGTGTGCCTTTTGATTGTGCTACTTGTAAAATGGGAAAAAGCAAAACTCTTCCTTTTCCTATCTCCACTTCACACAGCACTAGGTGTTTTGATTTAGTTCATAGCGATGTATGGGGCATTGCTCCCGCTCTTTCTCATGCTCGCTACAAATATTTTGTCACCTTTATTGATGATTTCAGTCGGTTCACATGGATTTACTTTCTGCATTCCAAATCTGATGTTTTCCCTGTTTTTAAAATTTTCTTAGCTTATGTTGAGAATCAATTCTCCACATGCATCAAAATATTGCGCTCTGATTCGGGTGGAGAATATGTCTCCTCTGATTTTCAAAAGTTTTTACAACACAAAGGCATAATTTCTCATCGTACTTGTCCTTATACTCCCCAGCAGAATGGAGTTGCTGAACGGAAAAATGGACATCTACTTGATGTCACTCGCTCCCTTCTGCTTGAATCATCGGTTCCTACCCGTTTTTGGGTTGAGGCACTGGCTACTGCAGCACATCTCATAAATCGTCTACCTTCTGCCTCACTTAACAATCAGAGCCCATATTTTCGCTTATACCAGACATCTCCATCTTATGATGCTCTTCATGTTTTCGGCTCTGTTTGTTTTGTACACTTGCCCCCTTCTGAACGGACCAAATTAACTGCACAATCCGCTAAGTGTGTGTTTTTAGGATATGCCCCCTTCCAGAAAGGGTACCTTTGCTACGACCCTCACATTCGTCGCTTCCGGACCTCTAGGAATGTTGTTTTTTTTGAAAATCAGTATTTTTTTCAACAACACCTTGACCCTCCTGACTCTTCCTTAGTATCTTTACCTGGTTTTTCTGACACCACCTCCATTGTTCGTTTCAATCCTCACTATGTGTACCACAGACGGCATCCAGACGCGCCTTCCCGGGATCCCCCTCCTGATCTTCCTCCAGCATCTGGTCCACCTCCCGCAGTTGGTTCTTCTGGGCTTCCTACCTTGCGTCGCTCCACCCGCATTTCGGTACCCCCTGACCGCTATGGTTTTTCCCATACTTCTTTAATGGCCACTTTGTCCTCTTCTTCCATTCCCCGCTCCTATTCTCAGGCTGTGCAGGACAAATGTTGGACCCAGGCTATACACGATGAGTTGGACGCTTTAGAGAAAAATCATACATGGGATGTTGTCCCCTCTCCTTTGGGTGTCAAACCGATTGGCTGCAAGTGGATTTTTTCTCTCAAGTTAAAACCAGATGGCTCTCTTGATCGGTATAAGGCGCGCCTCGTTGCTCTCGGAAATCGGCAGGAATATGGCATTGATTATGATGAAACCTTTGCTCCTGTCGCGAAGATGACCACTGTCCGCACAATCCTTGCTGTTGCGGCCTCTCAATCCTGGCCTCTCTATCAAATGGATGTCAAAAATGCGTTTCTTCATGGTGATCTCAAAGAAGATGTCTATATGCGTCTGCCTCCTGGGTCCTCCTCTGGCCCGGGCATGGTTGCTAAGCTCCGACGCTCTCTTTATGGTCTGAAACAAGCTCCTCGCGCATGGTTTGAGAAATTTCAAGAGGCTCTTCTTCACTTGAATTTTCATCCGAGCCAGTATGATCCTTCTATGTTCTTACATCATGCTTCCTCTGGCATTACTGTTCTACTGGTCTACGTTGATGACATTGTCATTACAGGACCCAATGCACAAATGATTCATGACCTTCAAGCTTCTCTTCATCAGACATTTCAAATGAAGGATCTCGGGCCCTTGCACTATTTCCTCGGTCTTGAAGTTTATCAATCCACTACTGGGATCGTTCTCAATCAGCACAAATACACGGTTGACCTCATTGACTTGGCTGGCCTTACTGACTCTGCTCCGGTTGATACGCCACTCGAAGTAAATCTAAAACTCAGTAAAGAGGAGGGTGATCTTCTTCCCGATCCTACCGCCTATCGCCAGTTAGTCGGTAGCTTGATCTATCTCACCATCACTCGTCCTGATCTCTCCTTTGCGGTTAACCTCATGAGTCAGTTCATGACTGCTCCTCGTCATCTTCATATGGCTGCTGTGCGACGCATCATTCGGTACCTTATTCGCACTCCGACTCGCGGGCTGTTTTTTCCATCCGACAATCCTCTATCTCTCACAGCCTATTCAAATGCTGATTGGGCTGGTTGTCCAGATACTCGCCGATCGACGACAGGTTGGTGCATGTTTTTAGGAAAAAGTCTGATTTCCTGGAAATGCAAGAAACATGACAAAGTTTCAAAATCGTCTACTGAAGCTGAATACCGCGCTATGTCTGCTGCGTGCTCTGAAATTATTTGGCTCCGCGGCCTCCTCTCGGACATTGGCTTCCCCGCAGACGGCGCTACCCCCCTCTATGCTGACAATACTAGTGCAATTCGGATTACTGAAAATCCGATTTTTCATGAACGCACTAAACACATCGAGATTGATTGTCATTTCATCCGGGATGAGCTTAAACGTGATGTCATCAGTCTTCCGCATGTCTCCACTGAGCTTCAAGTCGCTGATATTCTTACTAAAGGTCTTCCTCGACCACGGCATCAATTCTTGGTTCGCAAATTGATGCTCATTGATTCTCCCGCATCAATTTGAGGGGGGGTGTTAAGTTGGCTCATATGTTACATTGGCCCATCAAGGGACCCAAGGCCCATCAATCCTGTCCAGCTAGCCAGCTAGCCATATCTCACGTGGGATTTGATTTGGTCAACAATTAGATGGCTGTACATATTCTGTTTTGATTGTTTTCCTATTTTAGATTAGTGATTAGCTAGTTTCCTTTGTAAAAGCCTTAATTAAGGCATGTGTATTCCTATATATTAGTACTCATTCTCTAAGAGAAGGGATTCAATACAATACAATCAATTGATCAAGAAATCTCAGACGTTCTGTGTGATTTAGAGTTGTGAGAATGACAAAAATAGACCCTAAAACAAGGTGGAGAGATTTGAAGGGGGAAAGAGCAAATATATTTAAGGATAAAATGATTGAGAAGGGAGAATGAAACATTGAAGGAGAAACTACAGTAATATGGAATCAAATGGCTAATTGCATTAGGAATGTTGCAAAGGAGGTACTTAGAGAATCAAAAGGGAAGCAACACATTAATAAAGAAACATGGAGGTGGAGTATGGAGGTTCAGGAAGTTATTCGACAGAAAAAACATTACTACAAAGTTTGACAAGGGACTAAGAGTATGAAAAATTTTGAACTGTATAAGAAGGAAAAGAAAGAAGCTAAGAAAGTAGTAAGTAGTGCAAAGTTCAAAGCATACAATGACCTTTGTAATAGGTTGAAAACAAGAGAGGGAGAAAAGGATATTTTTAAGCTTGCAAAAATAAGAGAAAAGAAAAGTAGGGACTTAAATCATGTCAAATATATCAAGGACAATGAGGAAAATATTTTGGTGAAAGACAATGATATTAAAGAAAGGTGGAAGGATTATTTTAGCAAACTTTTAAATGAAGAACATTTAGGCGATACAAGAGTTAAGGAGGATACTTCATCACAAGAACATACTTTTCTCCGTAGAATTAGAGGGGTGGAAGTGAAAGAAGCATTGAAGCGAATGAAGACAGGAAAGGCAACAGGCCCAGATGGTATTCCTATAGAGGCATGGAAATGCTTATGAAAGGTTGGGGTATGTTGGTTATGTAGACTATTCAATAAGATACTTATGACAAAGAAAATGCCGGATGAATGGAAAAGCAACATTGTAGTACTATATATAAGAATAAAGGAGATATACAAAATTTTATCAACTATCGAGGGATAAAACTTATGAGTCATATTATGAAGTTATGGGAGAAAATAATGGAGCAAAGATTGAGAAAAAAGACCAAGATTTATGATAATCAATTTGGTTTTATGCCAGAAAAATCAACTATGGAAGCTATCTTTTCACTTATGCAATTAATAGAAAAATACAGAGTAAAAAGAAAAAATCTACATATGGTCTTTATCGAAAAAGAAAAAATCTACATATGGTCTTTATCGATTTGAAAAAAGCCTATGATAAGGTACCGAGGAATTTAATTTGGTGGATCTTAAAGAAAATGAATGTCCCTAGAGGTTACATTGAAATTTTTAAGGAAATGTACGAAAGAGCAATAACAAATGTGAGAACCACATGTGGAGAAACATGTGGATTCCCCGTGACTATAGGTTTATATCATGGATCAACCTTAAGCCCTTATCTCTTTGTATCAATTATAAATGAGTTAACTGTGCATATTCAAGAAGAAGTACCATAGTGTATGTTGTTTGTAGATTATATAGTATGGGTGGATGAATCAAGAGAGGGTGTAAATGCAAAGCTTGAGAGATGGTGGGGGGCATTAGAATCTAGAGGCTTTAAAGTAAGTCGTACAAAGACAGAATATATGGATTACAACTTCAGTGGACATACACAAAGTGTTGAAACCACTGTCAAAATTTAAACTCAACCATGTAGAGATTCTTTTCGGTACCTAGAATCGATGATTAGTAAGGATGGAGAGATTGACGAAGATGTGGAGCATAGGATAAAAGCTAGATGGCTGAAGTGGAGACTAGCTTCTGGAGTGCTTTGTGACAGACGAATGCCAATGAAATTGAAAGGCAAATTTTACAGGACAGTAATTAGACCAGCTATGATATATGGAGCAGAATGTTGGCCAATTAAGAAGACGCATATTCATAAGATGGATGTAACGGAAATGAGAATGCATAGGTGGATGTGTGGTAAAACTAGGAAAGATAAAATTAGATATGAGCGCTTTCGAGAACATTTAGAGGTAGCACCAATAGGGGATAAGATTAGAGAAACCCGTTTAAGATGGTTTGGACATGTTGAACGTAGGCCAGTAATGGCACCGGTGGGAAAAAGTTTGTATATACAGGTGGAGGGCCTATCAAGAGGTAGAGGCAGGCCGAAGAAAACATAGATGGAAGTCATTAATTCAGATTTGAGAAAGTTTCACTTATTGAAAGATTTATCTCAAAATAGAACGGAATGGAGAAATAGAATTCATGTAGCCGACCCCAACATGGTTGGAATAAGGCTTTGATGATGATGATGATGATGGTTGAGAACAATAACAAGAATAAAACCAACAATTAAAAAATAAAATAAAAGATGGTAAAAACTTAAAAAAGGTTGACTCAGCCATGATTCAGCCAGGTGCATGCTTGGCTCAGAAAGGTCATGTAAGAATTAAAATTGTAAAACAAACACACAAATAAAAATGCCCAGTTTATATCATTCATCCATGTTACCGACTAGAGAACCCACTTGAGTCAAGCCTAGTCAGTGTTGTTTTTAGGGTCTAGTCAAGTCAACTCTAATTTTGGATCATACTCTTCTGAAAACAAGTTGAATCAGGGAGTTCTCCAACGCTTAAATTAGTGCTAGAAGAAATACCAACATGGTGTATTGTTCAGTTCAGATTTGACATTCTATAATTCTCAGTTGACATGGTCTTTCATCAAAATTTGATGGAAATGACTGAATTTTCAATTTCAAGTTTCCTTTGCATATGACTAAGCTATTGATATTGTTGACATATGAAGGGGGAAAATGCAAGAGTAACTCTCACCTCATAATCAGTTTGAGACACAGTTTCTCGGCTACGCTGATATTTTTGAACCCATGGAAGAACCTCAGGATCGGAAGCCAATAAACTTTCAGTTGCCAATTGATCAGGACCCAGAAATGCAGACATGACTGCTAGCTGCAAAACAAAGTATCAATCATACAGTGAGCTTCACCAACAGTAAATTAATTGGATAGTTTGGCTATGAAATAACTCATTTGACTAATGATGGTGCACTAAAGTTGGGTGCAAAATCTGACCTGACCCACTAACCCAACCAGTACCCAGACAATCTATCTTACCTGATCCACACTATTAGTAATTCAGTTATCAAATAGGGGTTGACCTGCCTTACCTATCTAACCCATCATGTCACTGTGAATGTTGTGAGTAAAAGAATGTGTTAGAAACTTTTGTGTAAAATTAGGAAAGGTAAAGCCTTTCATGTAAATCTTACAAACTTGAGGGACTTTTCGTAATTTCCAAGGAATAATGAAATACCCACATAAGAAGGTTTGACTGCCCTAATAGGTTAACTTCTTCTGTTGAGTCTCAACATTCTTCTTCCTCTTTTTTCTTCTATTTTTCACCTTTTTCTATATCCTTGAATAAAACTCTAGATCTAGGAAGATCTAGGTTTGTAACTTGGTATCAGATCTGTAAATGGGGTAGAAGACTTTCATCTCTAACTTCCCAGCGGATCAGATCTGAGCAAGGAGTGGTCTGAAGTGGTTTCTATCTCATCCAAACATGATATACATGTTCGGCTGGGTCATTTCAGAGTTGTGGAGTTCCGTCAGTCATTTCTACTGGAGTAACTCCTATTTTGAAGGCAGTGCAAGCTGTTTCTGGGTTGTTTCTTCAATGCAAGAGGTAGTTTGTGATGTTAGTGGCAGGAGTTTGTGGATCGAATGTTCCTAAGCAGCCTAGTTGTGTCGACAGCCCTATGTAGGGCTTCAATGAGCTGTTTTTCAGCACCTTGGTCATGTTGACAGCCTTGTGTAGGGCTTCAGTGATCTGTTTTCTCTGCATCGAAAGTCTCCTGTTGGGCTTCTGTGGTGCAAGCTGGGTATTGTTTGTGCTTCGCGAAAGTGGGTTGCAATTTCTGCTTGTGATTTGTGAGAGTGGGCTGCAGTTGCAGGCTTGAAAATATACATTTTGTGTTTGAGTTATTAATTCGTTTTCAACGGAATCCAAAAGTGATACCCCTGTTGCATCAACTCCACAAATTCCTAATATTGCAAGTCCGAATGTCAAGCAAACACCAGAACTCTTTAATTGAACCAACTATAAAGATTGGTCCTATTCTGCCAGAATGGCTTCTGTCTCTGTGTGTGTGCCTGGTGGGGTGGGTGAAGCAGCGCAGGGGAAGAAGATTAGCCAACGGGCTAATCTCCAAGCCAAAAGGCTTAGGGATAAATTGTCTAGGTGTCTCACCAAAGACAAATAACTCTCTAATGAGAACCAATGCTCAAAGCTTTATTCAATATCAAAATCTATATCTCTTGAAGAGATTACAACCTTTATTTATAACTAAAAAATTCTCTAAGAAAGGAAATACCTAATTCTAAACAGATAAGAAATCCTAAATCAAATCCAACTGGAATCAAATCCAACTGGACTTGCCAAAATCAAACAATTACTATTAATATAATCCTAATACAATTCTACTATGTTTTGGGCCTGCGGGTGTAGACTTTCAATCGGGGCCCATTATGATGGCCTGGTCAATCATGGATCTGGCCTGCATCAGTTCTCCCCCGCTTGGAGGAGAACTCGTCCTCGAGTTCTGTAAATATCCACCTGGGTCGAAAATCATTCGAACAAATTTCTGTGTTGCAGATTGAGCATCAGGTTGATAATATGCCTTGAAAGCTGGATCGAATCTTCTATTCCACTCAGACGTAGGTTGGAGGCGATGTGTCTGTTGATGGTTGCATTGACAGTGTGATCTGACCATTATATGCTTTAATAGTAGACTCTGTAATAAGATAGCATAATTGTTGATTGACATTAGTGGATCTCTGAAGATGAAATCAATATGGTGCACGTCAATTAATGTGGACATATCTTCTTGCGAAACCACTGGGGTAATTGATTTGTCACCCAATGTGGCAATCAAATCCATTGGATGATTATTGTCTGCTTGTACATCATCTTGCTTTATCTCTTGCTTCTCATTTGAAGTTACAATAAGATCTTCCTTTCCATGAATGGGCTTTTCAACATCATCGGTGGAATTTGTTTCTTCCCTGTGTTCATCTTGTGACTCTTCAATTGATAGTGATGAGGTAGATGAAGATGTTGCTGGTTGTAATGGAACAAGATCAACATATTGTCCTTTCCAATAGAAAGAATAGATATTCTTCTCTTTGTCATATTGCACTTTCCGATTAAGAAGCCATGGTTGTCTCAAAAGAATATAAGTGACATTCATGGGAATTACATCACACCAAATTTTATCTTCATATACACCAATCTTGAAAGATACTAAACATCTGTGAGTGACAGTAATGACGGAAGTATTAGACCATGTAACTTCGTAAGGCATTGGAAGAGTCTCTGTAGGCCAATTGAGTTTGTCAATAACATATTGTGCCACAAAATTGATAGTACTGTCATGATCAATAACTAGATTAGTTAATCGATCTTCACACCTTACTCGTGTCCGAAATATCATAGTCTGTTTCCACTCTTTGTCTTCCTTTTCATTGGTGGTGAGAAGTCTGCGAATGACAAGGGTGTGAGTATCTTTACCTTCAAATTTTGTTCCCATCAGATGATCTTTCGCTCGTTGGGGAGAATGTTCTTGCTTAGGCTTGACTTGTTGCAGGTGAGACCATTGAAGCATGTGCTCAATATGAATTGCTTCTTTGTATGCTTCATGAACACTGTGACATGGTTTCATCTTCTCAAGAATCTCTGGCTTCAAACCTCTGATAAAACGAGTTAAATCATGCAGCTTATTTTGTTTTAAGCCACAAACTTGATGCAATCTTGAAAATTGATTTAAATATTCATAAACTGTCAAATCTGCCTGTCTAAGATTGAGGAACTGCTCAAAGTAGACCTTATTTGCAAAATACCAATCTCCATATTTATACTCATATAACATGCTTTGAATTTCATCAGATGGTCCAAAGATTTGCATTTTGACTTTACTATAAGAAATTCAAAAATCTTCTGAATGCTCAAAATTGACTGACCTGATGGCGTGATCTTGTAGACAAAAATACGCAAGTGAAGATGGAACGTGAATCAGACCAAAATATCATCTTTTGAGAAGCAATGGCTGAGACCAATCAATCCAAAAAGAATGGATTTTTTTTTTGGAGTGGGCCTGGGCTGGAGTGGGCCTGGGCCGGAGTGGGCCTGGGCTGAACAGCTGCTGTGGACCAGGGCTGAATCAGGTGCTGCTGTGGGCCTGGGCTGAAGCAGGACAGGCCTGTCAAGTCTGGGTCAGGTCAGACCCGGACTGTTTCAAAAGTGGGTTAGACTGGGGTGGACTGGGGTGGGTGTCGGGTCAGTTATGGCCCGAACTGATTAAACTTTCCTCTTGCTGCTACAGTAACGAGCGATTTGTTTCTGTCTGTCTTCTTCTTGCTACAGTAACGACAGGAAATATAAAGGCAAGTGCTTGGCTCTGCTTCAGAACCTAAAGGAAAGAGAGGAAAGGATGCAGGAGGAAAGGGAGACTCTGCTGGCGAGGGAGAGAGAGAAACTACCGCGGGCGATGGTGAATTTCTTCCGGCGAGGGAGAGAGAAACGACAGGGGGCGGCGATGGCGGTGAATCTGGATCTGGCGCACGAAGCACAGAGACCCTAGCGGTGGTGGAAGTCACCGGTCACAGAGATCTGGAGGCCGCCGCTGCTGCTGACGGTGAGGTCGACGGAGGAAGGGACGCTGGTCGCTGTTTCGGTCGCGTCCGCTGTGGGAGGTGAAGGCAGCCGGTGATGGAGAGAGAGGGTGATTTCAGCCGGCGATGGATCGTAGTGCGCAGGCGGTCGCGTCTGCACAGCCGGCGATGGATCGCAGTGCGCAGGCGCAGGCGGTGGCGTCCTCGTCTACCCTTTCTCGTTTTCGTCTGTCGCGGTCGACTGCACTGTCTGTTTTGTGTTTTTTTTTTGTTATGCTGGATTCTGGGTTGGGGAAGGTGGACAGGAACAAGGGGGGGTTTCGGGGTGGCCGATGGTGAGGGACAGAAGAATGATTGGGATCCGGTGGTGAGGGTTTTTTTTTATTTTTTTTTGTTTTGTTGTCTGCTGGGTTGAGGATGGGGGATCGATGATGATGATGATGATGAAGGGAAGGGGAAAAGGGTTCGGCTGGGTTTCGGTGGGAAAAGGGTCGGGTCGGTGGTGGTGGGTTTGGGGTGTCTGGGTTCGGCTAGGGGGGGTGTGGGTGGGGAAGAGGGTTTCTGGGTTCGGCTAGGAGGGGTCTGTGGATTTCGGTATTGACTGGGGTTGGAGGTGGGTTCTGCCGGGTTGGGGTGAACGGAGCAGTGCCGGTGAGGGGGCCAGAGACTCGGGGGGGGGGGGGGGGGGGGGGGGGGGGGGGCGATGGCGAGGTCTCCGGTGGCAGTTGGAGGAGAAGAAGGGGACTGAAGATGACGGACGAGGGAGAGAAGGGATGATGACCGATGGAGAGCAGATGATCGGGAGAATTGTGATTACCTCGAATCGGCGACCAGACGGTGATCCGAGCTTGGATCTTCGTCTCTGATACCAATTGAAGCAGCGCAGGGGAAGAAGATTAGCCAACGGGCTAATCTCCAAGCCAAAAGGCTTAGGGATAAATTGTCTAGGTGTCTCACCAAAGACAAATAACTCTCTCTAATGAGAACCAATGCTCAAAGCTTTATTCAATATCAAAATCTATATCTCTTGAAGAGATTACAACCTTTATTTATAACTAAAAAATTCTCTAAGAAAGGAAATACCTAATTCTAAACAGATAAGAAATCCTAAATCAAATCCAACTGGAATCAAATCCAACTGGACTTGCCAAAATCAAACAATTACTATTAATATAATCCTAATACAATTCTACTATGTTTTGGGCCTGCGGGTGTAGACTTTCAATCGGGGCCCATTATGATGGCCTGGTCAATCATGGATCTGGCCTGCATCAGTGGGGTTGTTGTGTTGTTGGGGTGTTCAAGGAGACTTGGCTACATTGATGGGAGAATTAAAAAACCCAAAAAATGGATGACCCAAAATATTCAAAATGGGTATCCGAATATATGTTAGTCATGAACTGGATTCTGAACTCAATTGAAGGAGGGCTTGGGAAAAATTTTAAATATTTGGGTACTGCAAAAAAACTATGGAATTCCATTGAGACTGCCTATGCCCAAAAGAGGAATAATGTTAGAGTTCTAGAATTGAAAAAGGAGATTGCTGCATTCAAACAAGGCAGTCTCTTAATTGGTGATTATTATTCCGAGTTTAGGGCTCTATGGAAAGAATTGGAGTTGTTTAGTCCTAAACTATGTTGTGCTAAGAAGGAAGGAAAGTTGATAGAGGACCAACACATATTTGAGCTACTGAGGATGTTAACTCTGAAATTCAGACTATCTGTGCACAGGTAACAAGCCAAGATCCCTTGCCTCATATAGGCACAGTATTTGCCTTATTGCAAGGAGAAGAAAGTCGTAGGAATTTGATGGATGTTAAACACAACATAGTACATGATCGGTTAGCCCTTGAAAATAGTAATGTGGGCAACAATTGCTGGGTATGGTGGAGGTAGAGGCCATGGTCGTGAAGGTAACCGCAGTGGTGGACGTGCTGGTGGCCATGGGCATGGGCCTCCTGGTGTTGGGCATGGTTATGGTGGACAACCTAATACCGAATGTGACAACCTTTATTGTACCCATTGCGGACAATCTCTCCATACTAGAGAGACCTCTTGGGATTTGAACAATAAATCCTTGGAATGTGTCTGCATCACTAGTTGAAGAGGAACGTCTTGGCAGCTCTAGAAGGCTTGACTCACAATTCGTCAGCTGGTGTGACTTCTTCTCATAAACTTATGGCCTGTGTGTCTTTTCTCTTCATTTACATGGGTTATATTTTCAGGGGCTCCAAATTATGTGACAAGTTTATGTTCTGATTTCTTATCCTATACGGCTACCGATCAAGGAAGAGAGAGAATTGTTGATGGTTCTTATGCTCCAGTAGTTAGGAAAGGGATGGTCCAAGCCTCACCCGACCTTTCTTTATCATCAGTTCTCCATGTTCCTCAATTCTCATTTAACCTTATGTTTGTTAGTTCTCTAACAAAAAATCTCAACTATTGTGTCACCTTTTATCCCTCTTATTGTGTTTTTCAGGATCTGATGACGGGACAAAGGATTGGTGGTGGTAGTGAGAACAATGATCTGTACACCTTGGATCAAAAGCACAAAACCTAAAGTGTTACAAGCTGAAGTAGTTGACAAACATAAAGTACAATTGTGGCATCGTCGTCTCGACCATGCACCAGTGAAGTATCTTAGGAATTTCTGATTTTCAAACATTCAAAATAATGATAGTTTTTGAGATGTGATACATGTCAATTTGTAAAAAATAAGAGAACCGTGTATCCAGTGAATCTTAATAAAAGAAAGACTAGTCCATTTGATTTGATTCACTCTGATGTATGCTCCTACTGCTTCTATTTATGGGCATCATTATTTTGTTACCTGCATTAATGATGCAAATAGGGTCACATGGGTGTTGCATTTTTTCAGAACATATTATAAAATGGTGGAAGTCTAGTTTAATAAGCGAATCAAAGCTCTCAGATCTAACAATGGAAGGGAATATATCTCATGAGACTTTCAAATGTGCTCCAATGAAAATGGAATAGAGTCACAAGCTTCATATGTATATATTCCTGAACAGAATGGGGTGGCTGAACGTAAGAATAGGTATCTCATGGAGGTTACTCGAGCTCTCTTAATTGAGATGAATGTTCCAAAGTGTTTTTGGTCAGCTCGTGTCTTAACTGCAACATATCTAATAAACAGAATGCCTTTTAAGGATACCAGAAGGGAAAAGTCCAATAAAAGTATTGTGTCCCAATATGCCACTGGTCCAAGTTCTACCGAAGGTGTTTGAGTGTATATGCTTTGTGCATATCTTAAAACATCAACAGGATGAATTGGATCCAAACGTTTTTAAGTGCATATTTGTGGGGTATTCCAATAGTAAGAAGGGCTACAAGTGCTATGCTTCAAGAAATAATGGCAGAATTTTGTTACAATGGATATGAGTTTTTGTGAAGAAGTGCCTTTCAATTCATCCGCAAGCGAGGAACTAATCTATGATAAGAGTAAAGAGCATAATTTGCCTCTTCTTGATCTAGTCACTCCTCCAACATATCCAGGATTGGTAAATCAGTAAGGTACAAATTTATAAAGTACCAAAAAAGAAGAGAAAATTGACGAGTTCAAGGAGCCATTGCAAGTTTATTCAAGGGGAAGAGAAAAGGGGCACCAATGTTCTCATCTATACCACCATCGTCAAATGTTCCAAATCCAGATCCCTCATCTTCTCCCTTTCCTACACCTCAGTCAAAGATTATCCCACACCCAAGTATTCCTCTTCTGATTTAGATATTCCTATTGCTTTGAGAAAAATCACAAGAACATGTGTTACTCACGATCCCATGCAAAACTTTGTTTCATATCATAGTTTGTCACTTATTTTTCCTGTATTTGTTTTCAATCTAGCCACTAAATGTATACCATAGTTGTGAATTTCATTTCGGATGTCGTTTCGGTTTGGCCTTCAAATGAAAATTTTTGGCCGATTCGGAAATTTTTGTGAAACTTTTCGGACTTATGTTTTGAAAAAAATATAAATATATATGTATATATATGCATGTAGAAATTTCATTAGGGATTTATTTTAAGTGGAATTTGATTAAAAATTTTATTTTAAGTGGAACTCTTCTTCTTCTTTTTATTTATTTATTTTATTTCTAAAGAAGGCTTAGGGTACAGGTTGGGGTTTTTAAGGAAAAAAAAATTGCAACAAGCCCTTTTTAAAAATAATTAGGACTAAATTTCCAAAATCCACCAAAAATTCCAAAATTGGCCAAAATTTACAAAAATTTACCCGAAAAGTTGTGTAAGCTATTTCATTTCAGTATGCAAACTGAAACAAAATTTCTCGGAAAATTCGTCTGAAACGAAACAAATTTCACAATTATGATGTATACTTAAACATGTTTCAGAGGCCTTGTCACATCCTAAGTGGAAATAGGCAATAATAGAAGAAAATCAAGAAATGAATGCTCTAGAGAAAAACCATAAATGAGAGCTTACTACTCTTTCGGAAGGGGAATGTATGGTTGGATACAAATGGGTTTATTCCTTTAAATACAATCAAGATGGTACATATCATAGGTATAAAGCAAGACTTGTTGCTAAGGGATTTACTCAATCTTATAGAGTTGACTACTTTGAAACATTTTCTCCAGTAGCAAAATTGACTTCCATCTGAGAAATTTTATCCGTAGCTGCGAACTTTAATTGGCCCCTATACCAACTAAAAGTGAAAAATACATTTCTCCATGGGGACTTGAAGGAAGACGTTTATATGGATCCTCCACCAAGATTTGTTGTAAAAGGGCAAGAGAAAAAAGTATATTTTCTTAGAAGGTCTTTATATGGACTAAAACAATCACCACTAGCCTAGTTTAAGATATTTAGCAAACCTGTAAGCAAATTTGGGTTTATAAGGTGCCACACAGACCAGACCATCTTTATAAAAAGGAGAAATGTGAAAGTTGTCATCCTTATGGTGTATGTTGATGACATAGTCATCACAGGACATGATGATGGTGAAATTTTCAAACTAAAAAATTTCCTCAAAACAGAGTTTGAGATCAATGATCTAGGATTATTGAAGTATTTCCTAGGAATTGAAGTGGTACGGTCAAAAAATGGAATTTTCATATCACAAATAAAATGTCCTTGATCTCCTTGTGGAAACCGGAAAATTCGTGCAAAGCCTACAGACACTCCAATAGAGCACAACCATAGTCTACACTTAGAAAGTGAGAAACCATTTGAAGATAAAAGGATGTATTAGAGATTGGTGGGAAAGCTTATTTATATTATTATTAAGAGGACTAATATCTCCTGTGCTGTCAGATTGGTAAGTCAGTATATGCATGCTCCCAGGATTGATCATTTAATATCAGTGCATAGGATTCTCAGATATTTGAAAGGATCACCGGGTCAAGGAATTCTGTACAAGTCAAATGGTCATGCAATGGCTATAGCCTTCACAGATTCTGATTGGGCTAGATTGTCATTAGATAGAAAGTCAACAACGTTGGGGGAAATCTAGTTTTATGGAAAAGTAAAAAACAAGTTGTTACTACCAAGTTTAGTGCATAGGCTAAGTACAGAGCTATAACTCATGAATGCTGTGAGCTATTGTGGCTAAGGATATTGTTGGATTAGGATTCAAGCAAGGTGGTCCAATGTGTCTCTATTCTGATAGTACATCAGCGATTACATTAGCTAATAATCCAATCTATCATGAGAAAACGAAACATGTAGAAGTGGACTGTCATTTTATCCATGGAAAAAAAGGAGGATGTGGTTTTGGTACAAGTTCCTACTGAAGATTAGCTAATAGATTTTCTCAGTAAAGCAATAAATAAAGCTAAGTTATATTTTGCACTTTCCAAGCTGGGCATAATAAAAATCTACGCACCAACTTGAGGTGGGGTGTTGTGAGTAAACGAATGTGTTAGGGAATTTTGTGGAAAATTAGGAAAGTTCAGGGGATTACAGGTAAATCATAGGAACTTGAGGGACTTTTTTGTAATTTCGAAGGAATAATGAAATACCCACATAACAAGGTTCAATTGCCCTAATTGGTCAACTTCTTCTTCTATGGATTCTAAAGATTCTTCTTATTTCTCGTCTTTCTCCTGTTTCTTCTATTTTTCACCTTTGTTAATGTCCTTGAATAAAGCTCTAGATGTAGGAAGATCTAGGTTTGTAACTGTGAACACTCCCCACCTATATAAACCTAAATAGATGGTTGTTCACAGTTTTATATAAGCCTATTGATGCAGATGGGCCCAAACCCAACTGCAACCCATACACCCATAGTTGCCCATTAGTGCACTGCCATAAGGCAGGGCCCACTTCTCCATCAGGTGGGCCATGTGGGGTCCATATGGTGAGTCATCCAAGTTGTCTAGAACATTTTGGGAAAAAAAACATCAAAACATAATTATCTCAAATCCAAATAAATGTTGGATTCTCTTCATTAATGCATAATGAGGTGGGATTTAAAGAATCTCGGGCCATACTGGAATTGAATTTTCAAAATTATGAAACGGAGAGAATTTGGGTATGACAAGATCAACTTCATACACAGTCATGGTCAAAAAAGTCAGCATTAGTATTCTTCTTTATTTGCTTTTCTAATTATATTGTGGTTTTAATTTAGCTGACATCAAGGGTGCAATGGGGGAAGGGATAGTCTGGCATCTGTCTTTAAAAAGGTGGACTGGAGGGACATAGTTGACTATTATTTTTCTATGACTACAGTATATTTGTTTATGAATACAACTCTTGTGGTGTCTTCCAATACATCTGTAATAACCGAACCTACTTTTGTAGGCCAACCCTTGTCCAGGTGGGCCATGACAGTCCAAACTATGTTTGGAGCTTGACAGGGAGTCTCCTAATTGATCGGAATGTTTTAAGACTTTTGGCAAGTCCACTATAGGAGTCCCAATAGAATTCCTCTCTCAGAATAGTAGTTTCCAAACTGGACTTCCCTTCAAACACAGTATATATATAGATGTAAAGTCCCTAATCCAGAGATCAACGAAAATAAAATTTCTGAGAGAGAGAGAGAGAGAGAGAGAGAGAGAAGAAGAAGACTGACTTGGCTGTGAAATTGTTAGGGGGAGAAGAAGATCCCAACGGGACAACGGTGGATGTCTGACGAGAGGCCAATCGCTGCCGGAGCAATACGCTACTATACCAGGTGAGTAGAATCAATCATCAACCTCTGATGAACTGTGATTATTTTGTTCCGACGCCATGGTGATTGTCAGCATAGGGTATCAGCCAGATTTGGTTTTAAATAAATAAATAAATAAATAAATAAATAAATCATCAAATCAATGATCTGATCTGATGGTAACGAGTGGGACTGTTAGTCGACCCTTTTTGGCCCTGATTTGGAATGGGAATCAACAAAACTGGACCTTGAGTGAAGATTTAAAGGAGTACCCAAATCTGTCGACGGTGTATTGGTAGAAACTTCCTTCAAAAACCTAATTCGTAGATGGGAATGAGGCAAATTAAAATCTGGTGATTCACATACCTTGAAACTTTGATTTCGGCTAAGAAGGTGATGGATTATCCTACAAATTCAGATCGGAACAGAGAATTCTAAACTCCCAGACCGTTAAGAATTCGCTTGGCCGACTGAGGTTGTGGGCCACGTGGGGCCACTTGATCCAAGATCACGTCCACACATCTTGGAAAGGACCCCTGGGCGACCACTATGGTGCAGATCCCATGTGCATCGGACCGTCGGGCCCCACCCCGCAACTGCCGCAAGCCGAGCTTGGCGTCCCTCTCCTCTGACGAACGAAACAGCGAAGAAGACGTCTATTCTGTAATATGAAATCGACGAACTGGAGGAGATATTATATAAACCTCTGGAAATTACGAAATTGCCCCTTCTATTTTCCTTAAATCCCTCTTTAAGGCTTATGATAAATTTATGGCATGACAAATTATAAGTTCCATGTTTTTCTATTACTTAAATTAATATGTGTCCGGTTAATTGAATGTTATGCGGGCCCTTCATCATAATTAACTATTCTTTATGACTTAATTTTCCATGATAAATTTTAGAATAACTAGTTCCTTCAATGTGATATTTTCCTTGGATTTATTAATTGTGTCTGGATGGATAACTTTATGATAAATAATCGATTACCCCAATAAACCATGGGCAATGCCACCGCCTGGTACCAACTCCAATTCAGAGTGGGGCGAGGATTAACTAGTGTTGTGTGGTACTGGCCAAATAAAAGGGTAAGATGACGTAGCTAAATTATGGTGGAGATGAATCTATACTAGAATTTTTGAGGTATTACCATTGATGATTGAAATAAGCGTACTACCAGCTGCGGGCATTGAGTATAGAACTTCCCTCGTGGATGTTGGTCGAGGGGAAAAGGTTCAACAATCATGGTGGCATGATAAGCCATGTTGTTGATAGAAATGTAGATACTCTAGTTGGGAGTATCGGAACAGGTTCAACATTCATGGTAATTGACAAGCCATGTTGTTAACAGAAACGTAGATACACCGTATAGGGTATCGGAACCATTTGATGCCACAGTAGGAAATTACTCAAGAAAGAAATTGATTAGAATGTTATTGTGATTATATCATTGAATATATATATGTTCTCTGAATGATTGAAATATGCTTTATCTTAATGTTTCTTATTCTACTCACCAGTTTTACTGATTAGTGGTTCGCCCCACTTCAGGTAATGCAGTTGTGGAGGTTGCGGGGAGTGACGGGGATCAGCCGGTGGACTTTGGCATGCGTGGTTGATCCAGAGCGCGGAAAAGCAAAAGAATAGATTTATAGTCGGGAGTAGCCCAAGATTTAGACATTATTATTATTTTCCTTTTCTCAAATAGAAATTGTCTTATTCAGTAGTGTTATCAAGACTTATAATATTTACATAGTAGTTGGGATACAATGAAATTTGATTGTTTATGACCTTGATGCTCATAAGAATTTGATTTATGTGATGTGGTTATAATAATCTGAGTACGGCTTAAGAATTTGAAGAGCTTCAGATTCTTGGGTCGTTACAACATCTCCTCTCTTTTTTTTTTTTTGTTGTTATTTTGTGTTTCTGCTCCAACATGGATAGAATCAACCCTCGTTAGTCTTGGAAAGATCCTGTTTAGGCATACCAGTCCCTGCTACACCTTTTTCCAGCAGTCTTTCAACAGTTGTATATTATTATGAGGTTTGATATGAACCTATGACTGCATCACCCGCATGTAGCACAAGGGAAAAGACTATATTAAACAGATTAGGCAGGTTGGATCAGTTTGACCCATGTCAGGTATAGGATGGAGGAGTCATACTGTCAACAAACATACCACTCATCTCAATCCACCTGTTTAGACCAAACATCACCCATTTTCTAACCCAACAAAAGTTATTCTAGAGATCCACCCAATTAGACCTGCCTAACTTGTGAAAGAACTAGAGCAAAAGGTAAGAATAGAGTACTTAACTTGAGTAACTGTAACTCAACAACTTCTTGTACTTTGCCGTGACCAATTACAAATAACCAGGAGGTGATTAATGTTTGAGGTGAAATGACTTACAGGGCAATCAAGTTTCAAGCATACAAATGGGCCTTGGAGAATCCGGGATGAACATATTCTTCAAATTCTCTAAGGGCCCGATTATAACAAGCAGTAATTGGACAATATCTGAAACTGTCTCTCATCCAGATTCAGTTTTCAGTCCACTACATGGATCCCAAATCAAGTTTGGGTCCATGGATTTCATTTTAGATAATTTACAATTTTTGTGAAGGATCTAAAGCATGGTGAAAGTAGGCTAGCAATGGCAGTCCATTGAGGAAAAGTCTTTCTATGTATATGATGGCCCACCAAAAAAAAAAAAAAAAGGGAGTAGGCCAAAGAGAACATGGATGGAAGTAGTAATGATAGATTTGAAGAAGTGCGACTTAGCCACAGATATATTGGAAAGGAGATAGCCAACCCTAGTTGTGACAAGGCTTTGATGATGATGTGATATAAAGCATGATTAAAATCATTATAGCAAAATAATAAATGAAGTTAAGTAACCACACTAAACTTGTATGGCCGTCTGAGTTGATTAAGAGGATAAGTATAAACTTGACAATATTTTAGCCTAAGCCTACTGTCCATCTTTTGTCCCTCTACTTCTCACAATTAGTGCCAGAGTGACTCCCCATGAATTTACAATGCGTAGAAAGAGGAGAAACCTTATCGGACAGCAGCCTCCTCAAAGAGATCAGGTGGTCAACTCTTTGGATTTAAACAAAAGAGTTTCCCCAAATTTAACTTAAAATTTAATAGTATATAGAAGGAACTAGATAATGGTCCAGGTGGATTGGATAAGTCGAACAACTATAATGGGTCCGTCATGCCTAATAGGGCTGTTGACATATCCTTTGTCACGCAAACATTTCATACGCAAAGAACCTAATACTCAACACCAACACCACAAGAATCATCATCATCAAAACCTTGTCCAAACCATGTTGGAGTCGGCTACATAAATTTCATTTCGCCATTCTCAACAGAAGCATATATTACGTAAATTATACTAATGCCAGTACATATATATATGCATATTAAGTATATTTTATGAACATATAAACATACTATATTAGTTTCTAATTCAGCCTTCCTCTGGATCTGGGTTCTGTCCCTTTATTCTAGTCAGGATCCAGGCTCAGGCCTTTAATTTAAAGTTGGGTATGAGAATGGGTTACGCAACATGGACCCTAGTCGGGTACATGTACCTAATGCAAATTCAGGTTTGGGTACAATATGGACCCAACCCAAACCGAATCAGTTTTTATCCCAGTAGGGTGAATTATCACATCATTTATGGTTCTTTTACATGGCAACACATGACATCAAAAGTGATGGAAAAAATACCTGACGTGGGCCAAAGCCAATTGCAGAGAATTTATCTTTCATTTCCTGGACAGATGCTCTGTCCCACTGCAAGATCCTGCCATCTGGATCCGGTTCTTCAGAATCAGACCGTCCAAATTGTTTGTCGAACAAGCCCCACTGTGCATATCACAACAATATTCATATATGTCACCTCATTTTAGCATATTGATAATTTCATCAATCAAGAAAAGGAAGAAAACTTGCTTTTCAAGACAAACTATGGGTTCAAATTGTTCAGCGAGTCGGTTCGTACTGGCTCAGATATCACAAGTACACACCTTGCCTCTGTTTTCCAATTGCTATTTCCATGGTATATTTTATTTTCAGATACTGAGAAAAGTGGAGGAATTTGACTGCGAAATTTCATGTGCAGTACATTTCTTGTCCCCATGTTGTCTCCCTTGTTCTCATTGTTTTTTTGTTTTCATTTCTCCCATTCAAAGGAAGGAAGTGAAATAACATAAAGAGAATGTACCTTTCCATCTGTCCATTTTGTAACCTTTCCCAAGTAATAAAGAAGGTAAATTTCCAAGGAAATCGAATCATCTAAATTCAGCTAAAGAGTGAAGTGTTTAGGAATGTACTTTATACTGTTTTCATTGAAATTTATTGTCCAATTTTTCCAGGATGTATTACACCCAAATGAAGCTTTCCCACTTCTTGCCCTGGTGGGCCTCCAGTATCTTGGGCCTTTCAGCATTGAAATATTTAGACGTCTTCCTCTCAAGCTTTATTTTCTCTATTATAGGCTCTGGAACTTGCATGTCAAATAACCAAGGTTTGAATCTTCCTCTCAAGCATTATGTTCTCTATTATAGGCTCTGGAACTTGCATGTCAAATAACTAAGTTTGATTCTTCTGCTTCTCATACTTTTGCCATTGTTTTGAAGATATCACTGCAGTATTTCATTGTGACATTAACTTAACATTCTCATTTTTTTGAACTTCTAGTTATTTTTTACTATAATTCTCAGAAATCCCAGAAATTTTCCTTTCCATTTGTATTTCTTCTAACAAATTGTTATTATTAATATTATTTTTTTGAATGTTAACTTTCATTAAAAGATGGTTAACAGTACAAGAAAAGTATACTAAAAAGCACAACAACCACAAACAGAGGAAAAGCTACCAACACTGCTATGACCACATCCATGCCATAGAAAATCCACAAACCAAAACAGAAGCCCAAAGAGAAAATAGGGGAGCGCAAACAACAAAGGGGAGAGAGGAGTCCACACTAAGAAAAAGCGACCTCCTTCCAATTGAAAAGAATAAAATCCATGGGAACACCATGGAAGAAAAGGACGATGGACACCCAAGAAGCCACAATGAATTTGTTTTTATCACTTAAAGAGCCTGCCAATGAAGAGACTCCTTCAAAACATCTTGCATTCTTTTCTTTCCACAAGACCCATAATACCACCCAGAAAGAGGATCTCCACATAATCTTCCCTCTAGTTGACCCCACACCCATCTACCACACCCCAAAATGATATTGCAAAGAGCAGGGAAGAACCTAGCTACACTCAAACCACCCAAGGACCGAAGTCCAAACAGGTTGGGCCACATTACAATTATAAGAGGAAGTTGGTCCACAGTCTCTTCCTAAGCTAAGCACATGAGGTAAGCATTGACAAAAATAATTGTCCTCTTGTGGAGATTGTCCACAGTGAGAATTCTTCCCTGGAGTGCTAACCAGCAAAAAGCTGCAACTCTTGGAGGAAGCTTAAATTTCCAAAGATTGTAGAACGGGCTAATGGCATGAGGATCTTCTGATAATACCTGATGGAAGGAAGGCAGAGAGAAAGTGACATCCATGGATGGAGCCCAAACCCTACAATTCTGACCCTCATGGATAGGAAGATTGCTCAAAACATTCAAAAGACAAAAAACGCTCCTTCCCTATTATTCACAGAGGTTGCTTATGAAAATTGGGCCTCATTGGAGTTAAGTTACCTTGTTTCTCCACGTAACTATTGATTGCTGCCAGTGGTGGACCTAGGATTTTTATTTGAGGGGGGCTAACGATAGAAACTAAAAAAGTTAATCATGATTTTATCGTACCTTCTACACATTACTAATAGCAAAAGATTGTCTTCATCTCTGGAAGAGCATGATCAATTAAGACCTTAGGTGAAGCAATGTGCAAACAAATCATATGTATATTTTTTATTCATTTCTTGTGAATATGAGAGTCATCATGAAGGAAACTAGGGTTTATTTAGTAGTGGGAAAAGGTGAGAATTGAAATTTTCCTTTTAATTAAAGGTAAGATGAACTTAGAAAATAAAATATTTTTTAGATGATGAAACCCCATTTATTAATTCCCTCCTATTTAGCATCTACCTAATAAATAGATATTCAATACTTTTTATTTTTTAGTCAAATTTTATGTGTAGCAATTTTATTGCAAGATGTGCCAACAAACAATATCCCCCTATTCTCAACACTTTTTAAAATCAAGTCTCGAATTTGTCATGTCGAAAAATTGGGGATTGGGCACTTCAAAAAGTAAAGTTTTTCGTACTTTGAAAAGTCTATTAAAAATAAATTCATACATCTATTGAAAAGATAACTAACAATGGATTTCTTAGATTTGACCCATTGCTGTTTTGGCACTTTGATTTGAAACAATATTTGAACCAAAACATACTTTAATCTTCATTCATTTGTTTGTTTGAATCAAAACAAATACAACTTTTAAAAACCAAATGTAAAGCTATTACCTAAAATCCTACTAAAATTACAAACACAAACAACCAAATATTACATGAAAATCAAATAAAATTAGCTAATAATCAATAACATCCAACAAATACAAAAATCAATAATAACATATTAGATCCATCTCTCTTCCCCATCTCTAATCAGAATATTTACTTAGTTTTTGTTGAAATCAAGTTCAATTCCATCAAGAGAACCTACTTCAATAATGGAGATTTTAAGAGATGTTAGATTTTTAGAAAAACCCCCCATTCCTGAAAAATCTTTCATGAACCCAAAGAACCTGTTCAAAACAATGGGGATTTTCAAGCTATGAAGGACTTTTAGAAATTCTCCCATTTTTAATGTTTATGAAAATTTTTTTGAGATTAAGCACCTAACCAAATAGCCTTGCAACACCTAAAAATTATTTAGAATCGATACACAAGGAATGACAGAAACATTGAGATGTGCGCCAGAGTCAAAGAGGATCATCCATTGCTGATTTGAGAATTACAAGAGAGAGAGAGAGAGCGCGCGCGCTTTGTTCAATGGGGGCTTATTGGTTTTGCTCTATAAGGGTTGGGCCAGCCAACCCCATATAGCCTAATAGGATTTCTTTAAGTTTTGTGGGGGCTGAAGCCCCTAGGTGCTTAAACATAGGTCCGCCCCTGATTGTTGCCAGCTTGTCCCTAGCACAAGAGAATAAATTTGGGAATTGAGGTGCAAATGGGCAATCCCCAAGCCAAGTATCCAATCAAAAATGAATCCTCTCGCCTGATCCAACTTTGAGTTTGACGTTATTTGTGAAAGATTACTTTAAAATAGTATACCTTTCCATAAATTCAAAACTCTACAAAATGGACAATGAATATCCCACCCATACCCAGAGATGCCATATTTTGATGTGACGACCCGATGCCATAGGCTGTCCTACTCCTCCCAATCTCCATAACCATTAACCCAAAAACCATTTACCCAAAAGGGCTTTATTCATATGCTTTAAGGGTCTAATTCCCAAGCCACCCTCCTTTCTCGGCCTATGAACCAAGGCCTAATTGACCAAATTAAGCTTCTTTTTGTCTTCTTTGTCGTTCCAAAAGAAGTCCCATCCTAGCTTTTTGATATGTCTCACAACCGAAGTAGTGCATTTGAAGATAGACAAAATGTAAACCAAACCCACCCCCCCCCCCCCCCCCCCCCACCCACCCACCCATAATTTTTTTTTCCATTTGCATCGCAAGCTAATGATAACTTATCTGAGGATTTGGCTCGAATAGGCCAGATTGGAGGAATAGAATTCATATAGCTAACCCCAACATAGTAAGGACAAGGCTTTGATGATGATGATGATGATGATTGCATGTTAATAATAACTTGTGGCTTTTTGTATTATACGTACCCTATGGTGTACCAATTTTTAGAAGAAAAAATGAAGGGTGACACCTTATGGTACCTCTCCTACTACCCATTCTTAGTAGATTCAAGCCATTCACATTGCACACCCTCTGTAAGGTCCCAACCCTTAATATTGTTATTAATGCTAATTAATTGTGTTTTAGGTAATTAATTTGGATTAAAGTCTAAGTGAGTTTGGTTTACTGTAGTATCATGTGTGTGAAGTTTCAGGTAGATCTGAGTTCATTTGGGTACAATAGGGGTAGTTTGCAATTTTAGGGAAGGTTGGAGGGCTTTTTCGTAATTTTAGGTTTTTGTGATTTCAAGTGCATTGGGTAGCTCTCATCATTTCCCAAACTTTTCCTTGTAATCGCATTTCAATCCGATACATTGAAGACCTCCAAATCCGAACCCAAAGCCAATCAAGGCCGAATCTATAATTTCAAGAAATGCCATCCCAAAAAATAACCCAATGACCAACCCTCCTTTGATTTCACTCTCTCCCTTTCTCTCTTTCTCCTTTCTTTCTCACTCCCCTGCTATTAGTTTGGAGTTGGGGCCCCCTTCTCCAAGCTTCTCACCATTTGTCCACTCCTAGGTAATAGGGGTGGACAAAAAATACGTCGATCCGTTAAACCAATCCAATCCAATCCGATCCGCGGTTTTTTAACCGATCCAATGGTTAATGTTTGGTGACGGATTGAAAAAACCATAATCCATTAGTAACGGATTGGTGACGGATTTTACCCTTAATCCGTAGATTTAAACCGATCCAAACCGTTGAAATAAAAAATATATTTTTGTTATTTTTGCATAAAAAATATTAAAAGGCAACAATCTTCATTCATCATCTAGCTTTTTGTTACAAATAAGCCTAAGTGCAAGGGGCATATTGGAAAAAAATTCCTATCATTGACAATACCAATGGATTGAACGATTTTAATCGATCCAAACCGTTAATCCACAGTTTGGTTCGGATTGGTTTTAAAGGGCAATGGATCGGTGATGGATTACAAAACCATCAATCCGTAGATAACGGTTTGGTAATGGATTTGGCTCAATCCGATCCAATCCAAACCATGCACACCCCTACTAGGTAAGCTCCTACCTTTGTAGAACCTAGGGTTTCTTTCCTCTGAGCTACAAATTGGTTTATGGCAGCCCTTCAACATGATCTCTTGCATTTTGTGTATGTTTGAGTTTGTGTTGTTTTCCAAAGGGTGAGCTTCCAACAATGGGTTTCCAGCTAGGGTTCTTGTTTTTAGTGCATTTCATCAAAGGCAAGCGGATATATGTAACTACTATGATATGTTGTTAATTTTGCGCATTTTAGCATTGATTTCAATTTTAGACATGTTTGAGCTCATCTAATGTAAATTTGGAAGTTCACATGCTAGATTAGGGTTGGATTGATTGGAATGGTAATTGGAAGATTGAAGGTTGTTTATAGACTGTTTGGAGAGGGCTTGGCCCTACATTGTGTTGATTATCAAGTGTTTTGGAAGTTATGGAGACTCCCCCCCCCCCACCCCCCTTTATTTCTGAACTAAAACAAATGTTGGAATTTGTTTTTGAAGCCTCTTGGTTGACTATGAGAGGTTCCACGGTGAATCTTGGCTTCAGTTCTAGAGAAATTGGATGAACGAGTCTCGATTTTTAAAAGTTCTACTTTTGCTCCAGGATAAGCTCACATTCGACTGTAAAATTGTGGTTAAGGTTCCCTCTAGAGGGTGGTTACTGAGCCGTGGGTTTTTAACATTCTGCTCCTGCACCTTGGTCAACCCCATAGTTTGTTGTGGGTCATCGTGCAAGCACAGTTTCCCTATGGATAAGGAACTTTAATTAAGTTTTTGTGGACATAGTTTGGGCACCCTTGGCTATTGAGAACCAATTGATAGACTAGAATTAGGGGATGTTTGAACTAATTTACCCTTATGGATTATACGGATAACATACGTGGTACAAACTACTTCGGAGTGGGAAGATGTGAGGTAAGGATAATATCCAACAATGGATTATGCACAAAGGTGAATTGGAAGGATATCAAATACCTCACTTACCCCTAGAACCAAATAGTGATGCTACTGTATGAAGAAGGCAATCATTGACTTAGGTTGGGATTGTAATTCTCCTTGACTGCCTAGTAACTTTGGCTCTAAACTGTATCTTTTGATATTGTTGTCTACATGTCATGAACATGTTCCTTAGTTTTGTAAATGTATTGTTGGAATCAGATAATGAACCTAGATGGACTGGACTTAGGATCCCCTTCGTACTTCGTATCTTCATTTGTATTTGACTGAGGTGTTAAGGCTAGGTGGCTTTGATTGTAAAGCCTTTGAAGAGGATTACTAATGTTTGTTTTGAATTGTTCGTCTGACTTCTTTGGATTTTGATGGGAGTTTGAACGATTGATTGATGAAAGGTAGTTTCTCATTCATTTTGATGGAATCTTGTACATGCAAGATAAGCCTAGCCCCTCACTAGTGTAGGGATAAGATTCATTGAGTCAGGCACCACTCAGTTGTAACGTCTAACACGGCTAGGGCACCACTGTGGAAGGACCTTTTGTTTTGTGACTGTAGATCGATTATTTTGAAATGGATATACAACATTGGATACCAAGAAGTAGGGTTTTGATATTTTTTACCTTGGTATCAGCTTTTTTCGTTGGGTTAACCATAGCTTGGTTCGAGTCAGATGCCACCTATTTGTTAGGATGTTCTGTTAGACCTGTTTTTCTGATTCTTCATTTATTTAGATTCATACGTTTCTGCTTAGTATTTTTTTATCATTGAAATTCACATGATGACATAGTCTGTACTTTAATTTGTTATTGCATATCTATTGTTTATATATATTTGCCTACCTACTCGTAGTAGTCTAATGATGCTACTCTTGGTGCATTGGTACCGAGTCCACTGATCCCAAGGAGGAGACGGAGGCGATTCAAGTGGATCAGCCTGATGAGTTCCATTAGTGGTGTGCGGACAACATAGAGTAGTTGTTCTGACCTCGCACTCGACCTCCATACTTTTGGATTGTTTTCCTTGACTCATTTTGTTGGGCCAGGTTTTGTTAGTGGCCACGTACTTAAAACACATTTGTATAACTATCAACTTTAATTTTAGTAAACAAACACTGTGTTTTGCTCTTTAATTATGCATTATTATTATCATCTATTTTGAATGAAGCTTCCGCTACATTTGTCGGTGAACCAAGGAAATATTTATACATCACCGAGGACTTCGATTCTTTATGGGACCATGACTGGGGGCCACATGTGCTTAATTACTAGAAAATTTTTAATCAGCCCCCAATCTCACAACAATCCTTGTTTTACGGAATGGGTTGGCTACATTCAAAAAAATATGTATATAGAGTTCATCATCATCATCATCATCATCACCACCACCACCACCAACATCAAAGCCTTGTGCCAACTATGCTGGGGTTGGTTACATGAATTTTGTTTTTCTATTTTAATCTATCATAAGCCAAAACCTCAGATTGGTTGCACTTTTTCATATTTGTTGTTACTACTTTCATCCACGTCCTATTCAATGACCTTTTCCCCATGGTAGGCTATCAACCTGCATAGGTTATGTTGTTGGCCTGCATTGGACATGTCCACACCATCTCAAACGGATTTTTCTTATTTTTTCATTTATGGTTGCTACCCTAAATGCTCTAAAAGAGTGCTCATTTCTTATTTTATCCTTCCTAATTTTAGAACACATACACCTCAACATTCTCATCTCTGCTACACCTATTTTAAGTTAAATACCTTGTTTTAACCTAATGGTTTGCTATAATTTCAAAATGAGGCTGAAATTTGGGAGGGTGTATGTGTTTTTCATGCAAAAGCATTTGACATGAAAGGTTTGATTCTAGCATAAGTGGGCTACATGTAGGTCCATAGTAGATGACACCATGGATTAAAAAATCGGCCGAGTCCAAGTCGACAATGACTCTGACTCAACCTAACTTGAAACAAGTCGAAAGCATGCCATGTGGGTTAAATATATATATATATAGAAAAGGAAAAGGAGGGGGCTCGGTGGAAAATTTTTTCTTAAAAGCGCTAACCCATGCCTTGCCCTATTTGAATAAACGAAAGGAAAGGGCAACAAAAAAAAAAAAAAAGAAAAAGAAAAGAAGAAGAGAAGAAGAAAAAGCTTTGCTAACTACTAACCTATGCTCTAGGCTCTAGCTAATCTGCTCCAGCCTCCAGCTGCTGTTATTCCTACTAGCTTGAGATTGCTACTGCTACCCTAACACGATTGCTTCTTACTGTTGTTGGTTAATGCCTCCTCCTACTGCTCATTGGTGCTTCCTACAACTGATGTTTGATGTTGGTCGGTGATGACACCATGGATTAAAAATTTGGCTGAGTCCAAGTCGACAATGACTCTGACTCGACCTAACTTGAAACAAGTCGAAAGCATGCCATGTGGGTTAATTATATATATATAGAAAAGGAAAAGGAGGGGGCCCGGTGGAAAAAGTTTTCTTGAAAGCGCTAATCCATGCTTTGCCCTATTTGAATGAACGAAAGGAAAGGGCAAAAAAAAAAAAAAATGAAAATGAAAAGAAGAAGAGAAGAAGAAAAAGCTTTGCTAACTACTAACCTATGCTCTAGGCTCTAACTGATCTACTCCATCCTCCAGCTGCTGTTATTCCTTCTAGCTTGAGATTTCTACTGCTGCCCTAACACGATTGCTTCTTACTGTTGTTGGTTAATGCTTCCTCCTATTGCTCATCGGTGCTTCCTACAACTAATGTCTGATGTTGGTCAGTGCCTAGTACTCGTCTCCTCTTTCTTTTTCCTTTTTTTTCTTCTCCTCTCCTTTCAGGCTCTAACAACTGCATCTCTCTCTCTCTCTCTCTCTCTCTCTCTCTCTCTCTCTCTCTCTCTCTCTCTCTCTCTGCCTGTGTGTTCTTGTTCTCCTCTGTTTGAAGGGAGCTTGTCCAACAATTGTTCTCCTCTGTCATTACCTTGACTGGAAACTATTCTTCTTCTTTTTTTCCTTTTTTCTTTTTCTTTTCACTAACTTGCTGTAAGGGTACTTCCCACCGGGAGCTTGGACTGCTTTCTTTCTTCTTTCTTTCTTTCTTTCACCTTCTTGATGGGGCTGCTGAACCCGACTTGGCCCTAGCCAAGTCAAGTCCCGAGTCCGTTTTCCTAAATCTTGGATGACACGATTTGTATCCTCAAAGTCTTGACACACAACAAATTCACAAGGTTCTTAGTGCAGCCACTTATGAACTCTCAAAACAAATGCATCCCTCTTGTATGGCCAGATTTTACTCCAATAGGAGTTGACTCCACCGTTTAAATTGATCCCTCTACAATGCGGATGTTTCAAAATATTTTACTCACCTTTTTTATAAGTGAGCAAACTGACGGTCGCCTCAACTCCTACAAATGCATCCCTTTCAATCTTAATTATACCTAAAAGCTCACCAAATAAATCAACATCAAAATCCACCCATATTACCTGATTCTATTGCTCATGTGAACTAGTCTATTTCTTCATGAGACAGATGTTTTACATTTTTATTTAGTCATTTATAATAAAGGGGGATTTGGTGATACATGTCAGCATGATGCTTATTTTATTTAATAAAAGCTACAGCTGCACTCTAATGTTCCCACATTTAGCAGCAGACGCTTTAAGGACCTTTCTAAATGAGATTTTTATGTACTCACATGACCATTTTTAGATCAATTAACCTATTCTCAATGATATTTTTATGTACGCATGCTCTAAAAGTCTAACCTCTTTCAGATAAGATACTGAATATTTCTATTTCAATACCTTATTGGGGAGGAAACATAGTTAAAACAGACTATTATTCACATTACGTTCGTAGTTGAGAAGGTCTATAACATTTATCTATTTTGGAAAGAGTATGCAACTTTATTTTATTATCTTTTAATATTTTTAGCACCATTACAACACCAATTTTTACTACCGGTCCCAAGCCCAGGTAAATGAGAAGAGTTGCATTAGGTAGCTTCAACCGGCTTAAAACTTTGTCACAACGGTACAACCCAAACATAAATTATGTGGATGGCAGCGGTAAAATCAGATCCAAGAAGTTTAACTTATCTAGAGTTAGGGATTTGGCTCAAGATAGGTCAAAATGGAGAAACAGAATTCATGCAACCAATCCCAACATTGTTGGATCTTTGGGACAGGGCTTTGATGACGAAGATGATGATTTTTAGAACCATTATATAAAAGAGATTGTCATTTATGTTAATATCTTTTTTTGTTAATGTCATTTATGCTAGTATCATTATCAGTTATTTCATTGTTTCCACCAGTGTTATAAAAAACAGACCCGACTAATGGTCCAACTGGGTTCTACCAAAACTGGTGTTTTCACAGATCCCATCACATAAAAACAAAAGTACTGCTCTAAAACTAGCCAAAACTGGTAAAAAAAAAGGTGGCTGAATTGGTTGATGTAATACATTGGATTCCCACCAAGGAATCAAATTTCATGCTTGATTTACATTATGCTATGCTCTTAAATTTTCAAATAATTGGATTCTTACTTTATATGTGCATTGAGTGAATAATGTATTTTTAATGAATTTTATAGATTTAATTCCTTGCTAATGATTGCTAATAATTATTAGGTAATGTTATGGGTCCTACTCCAAAGTCTTATTAGAATTATAAAGTATTAGGTAGGACCTATTAATATTAAGTTGCTAGGATCAAGCTATTAAGTTGTTAGAGTTATGTGGTACCCTCAAATTGTGTTAAGTACCCTTATGTTTAAGTGATGGGCTATGATGCCCAAATACGGACACGGATACAAATACCGGTACGGGGAACGGGGATTCGACATGGCAACTCCAGAAATTTAGGACACAAATATGGGTACGGTATCATTTAAAACACGATATGGACACGGGATAAGACATGAATACTAATACGAATATCACATTTTAGTACTATGTGATACATCATACATGACTAACTATTAGACTTGGGTCCCTAAAAATCTCAGTCTAATGATATGGTCAAACTTATAATCTTAAAAAACTACAGCTATCAAAATTAAAATAGAGGGAGGGAGAGAAGTTTCAACTTTTCAAGGAGAGGAAAATATAATTTAAATTGAGAAAATAAGGACATTGAATGACATAATAAGAAAGGCTACTTCCCCATCCAATAAAAAAATATAAATAAAATGCAGAATTTTAAATATGAGAGTGAAAGGAGAAAAAAAATCATCAAATATACAGTGGGTTTTGGGTTTTGCAGTACTAAAATAAAACAAAAAGGGCTGAATGTAAAAATGAAAGTATTTTTTTGAAGTTATAACCAAATATTTCAGACGAGATTCATTGTCTAACTCAATTTTAGATAAATTCCTCCAATTTTGCCTTTTTCTTTTCGTAAAATACAAGACAGTCGTATCTTAAAATAGTGAGCCGTATCCCAGTCGTATCTTACCGTATCCCGTACCAATATCCGTATCAAACCGTATCGGTACAAATACCTCAGGTCAAATTAGGTATCCGGGTATCATAGGTGATGGGACCCTTTTGAAATAAGATTAAATTTGATACGAAGCGGGGTACCAGGTGCGAGGTAGGTAAAGATAGAAGGTGGAGGGCGTAGGTCAAGCGAAAGCCTAAAAATTCATAGTCTCACACCACACTCCTTATTACAAGCGAGGAAAAGCTTCTCATTGTGGAGAGCAAAACACTCATAATTATATTTCATTAATCAAAGTGTAATCTCCAAAGAGGCATTACAATGCTTTAAATAGGAGAAAACTAAACTACAAGCTAATCTCAACCAGCTAAACAATGCTACGGTTGAGATTAAAATATCTCCTTTTAAATAAATAAAAAACAAAAAACGATGAAACATCTCTAAATAAAATAAAACAAAATAAAACATAAAATGGATGGGTTTGGCCCAATGGACTGGGTCCAGATAGATGAGCTGGCCCACAGATTCGTCAACCTATAGGCACCATGAGGTTGTCCTACATCAAAACTCCCCTTCTTGGAGAGAACTATACCTCGAGTGTAGTAAATGACCTCCAAGGTCAAAAATCAACCATATGAACTTCTGAGTTGCCAGTTGGTCTCCATTTTTGTTGCATGGCGCAGAGGTTTTCGTACGATCTTTTCTACCAATTCAAATGAGGATTGACATGTTGCTCCTCTTGGTAACTAGATTTTCTATTGATGGGCACTTGGATGAATTGATGCTTCAATTCTTAAACACTTGCCATCTACACACAATCTACTAGTGTTAATGGTCTATCTCTAAAGTTATCTTCATTCAACTACTTGAGCAATGTCATTTTTTTCTAGTGATCTAATAGGCTTTTCTAGAAGTGGGTTGACAATGAGATCCATCGGATGATCAGACTCCTTATTAACCATGTTTAGTTCTTCAATGTTCATGCATGTCTTCTTTGTTGTTTGTATCTCTTGAGCAACACTGTTAGTTCCTTTGCCTTCTAATTCATCTGCAGTTTGATCCCTTGGAGGAGTTTTGTTTGGCACTTCATTTGAATTTATTGTGGAATCATCTGTTCTTGTTTTTTATTTCCCAATATCACCCCCAATATTCTCCAAAATTGGTTCCACAATATTGGTTTTTGTTGCTTCTAGAGATTTTCCTTCTTACAACTTATCTTTTCGTATGCAAAAACGTTTTAGCAAATGCTCAACACAAATTGCTTCCCAATAGGCTTCATGCATGTCTTTTCATTCTGTCATATTCTTTAATATGCTTGGTCTTAAGCCTCGGAGAAAATACATTTAAGTCATACATGAGATAAAAAATTAATGTCTAGATTGTTCTTTATAATATCTATGACGTATAGGTTGTGGTGATTATCCTTCCTACATGAGATAGAAGAATTACTGTGTGATGCCATGCGGAACCATCGATGTTTAAGTGATTTATTGTATAGTATGTTATCTATGGTATGATGGTGCATCGCTAATTTGAAGCATTAATCTAATGCAAGCCAAACCATGGGTCGGCCAACCCATTGGGCCCAGTTCATAGGCTCAATCGGACATCCAGTTATTTTAGGAATCTTATCAAGTATTTTAATTTGTTAGGATTAATATTAGTCAGTTTCCTATCCCTTTTAGGCTGATTAAAAATTAGAAAGTTTTATGTCTTAGGAATCAAACCAACTCCTCTCTATAAGTATGCTAGGGCCTAGGCTTCATTGTAAAGACATTGCTTATTATCAATTAAATTTAAGTTTTTCTGAGTACTAAAATTTTCTCTCAGTTATGGTATTGGTATTTCTCCTCATCATGAATGTGCCCTAGTGGCTGATTCCATCCTTAGATTTAATCAATCCTTCATGAGAATGATCTATTCGTCAATTATGTATTCGAGTTTTGCATTGATTAGTATCAAGGCTGAGAACCGGTCGCCAGATAGACACCTATCATTCCCGAATCTTATCTATCCATCGAATCCCATCGTCCTTCTCGTCTATCAAACCCCGAACCACAAAACCCAATTTCGACTCCACAAAACCCCTCCCCATCAACATGTCAAAACCAGCAGCCCCAAACCCTTTTGCCTTTTCTACCGAACCCATCCAAAACCCTGAACCAAACACTAAACCCATCTCACAGCCTGCACAGACCAAACCCCACCCCTCAAATTCCCAAACATCATCAAAGCCCTCTTCCTTTTGTTCAATCAAAACCACCAACATATCCCATCTTCGTTCAACCCTAACGCATCCCAATCCAACTGAAACCCTCTTGCGAAACTCAAATTCGAAAACCCCAATCGAACTCCATTCCACTAATCCGTAACCATAATCCATTACAATGTAACCTCATTTGGCCCAGTCCATAGGCCTGGACATCCCACCATTTAGAAATCTTATAAAGTATTTAATTCAATTAGGATTTATTAGTTAGTTTCTTATTTTGTTTAGGCTTATTCAGAATTAGAAAGTTTTATTTCTTAGGAATCAAGCCAACTCCTCTATATAACGATGTTACGCTTCATTGTAAAGACAATGCTTACCATCAATTAAAGATTTCTTCTAAGCTTTCTCTTTAGTTATGGTGTTTACCATTATTGTGAGTATACCCTAGTGCCTGAATCCATCTTTGGATTCGATCAATCCCTAGGGAGATTGGTCTACTTTGCCAATCAAGGGTCCAGGGCAATGTCATAATCTTGTATTTAAATTCATGTTTCCTTGTGTGGCCATGGCTTGTTATTAAGAAAATTAACAATTGTTCATATGCCAATAGAAGGGGCTGGTTGCATGATTGCCCACACACAGTGGATACCAATACCGAATCGGATAAGGGCAGAGTAATTCTGGAATATGTGTGTGGATGAGTGCATAACCAACTTGGCTATATATAATGGAATGGATTAAGTAACAAATCTGATATGAAGTGTGAGCTAAGAAAAGTGGAAATTTATTTAAGGACCGAGGAATTAAGAGAGAATTTGGAATCACCGTGGACACCCCTACGTCACCAGCACTGTACGAAGATGACAACCTTACAATGGCCTGTAGTCATGTGTTGCCTGACTTCATAGCAGTTGTGGATGATAATCTGGCTTATGCCATCCATGTTATGAAATTGTCTTACTGAGGTCGGCCGTGGGATGACGTGATCTCTAGTATCATCATGTTGTTGTTGACCAATGGGTCACTGTGATATGTGCACATAAGAATCTTGAGGTACCTGTGTGTGGTCTTGTACTTGGGATACTTGACCCAGTGATTGACTGGTGCTACCTGGGGGTTAGGTGGATGTGAAGGGATGCGGAAAAAGACTGTGGAACCGTTTTACTGCTTATTATCTTGGAATGTTACTTTGTTTATCATGCATTTATTAAAGCTATCTAGAGTTTCAATGTTATTGTATTGTCTTACAGGCAAATAGAATTAAATTTTTGTTCACTCAGTTTTCATTGATCCCTGGATTGCCCCTCCCAGGTAAAGCAAGATTTAGAGACCAAGGAATACCATAATGATCAAGAGATAGGCTTCAGATTGAGTAACTGAGCAATGGCATCGCCTAGAGATAAAGAGAATTAGATTCATCATTTGATTCGTTCATGTTATTCATTTACCAAAGTTGAACCTTTTGAATTGTAGTTGTTTTATGTTACTAAGTATGGTTAGCATTGTTAGTTGATTTATGCAATTTACTTAATAGGTTTGCCTTACATTCTTATTGTGCTAAATTACTTTATTTATGGTAGTTCTTGTGATACATTATTAGTTGTAACATGGAATTAGACAGGGCCCTTAATTATTTCAAAATGTTTTTAAAATCTTTAACTACTCCTCACATCATGGTTCAGCAAGTTAAACTACATGGTTGGGTCGGATTGACCCAAATCATGCATTCCACCAGTTCACCCTCCGGTACAGTTTCTAAAACATTGGTCGGCATGAATATAAGAAAGAAAGGAACAAACCTGACCATTAGAACCATATGCAGTATATAACAAGTTCCCTTTCTCTTCATTTCCACCGCATTTGCGGATTGCAGAGGCCAAGAATGTATTCTTTGTTGCCGATTGTGCTGCATGCAGGAAGAAATTCCCAATTCAGCAATAAATCAATTGGAAGAATTACAATCTGCATTATTTTTGTCTTGATCAAGAGTGGTGGCATTTGCATAATGAACTTTATCGAAACTTGAGGGACCATGGTTCTAAAACTTAGACGAAACTGAATTGTGTTAGTCAATATTTAAGGACTTGTTTGTTTAGCGCTAGTAGTAAAAGGTGGAGTAAAAGTAGCCACATGAAGTGATGTTTTTACTTCACCATGTTTGGATAAAAAACTGGAGTGGAGAAGTAAACTTATGATGTGACACCACTAGCCTTTTACTCTACATGCCTCCTTTTTTCTTTTACCACAAAAAGAAAAAAATGTGATGAATCGTGTTGTAGTAAGTTTTATGACAAAAGATGCCTTTAATCTACACTCCCTCTCTCACCTATACCATATACCTCATACTATCCAAACAAGGATTTTAACACACCTCTAGTATTTACTTTCAGCCAAGACCAAAACCATCATTTTATACATTCAGTCAAGGTTTAAAAAATCGAACTCAGGACCCGACTCGATCATGACGAAGTCCGAGTTGACTCGACTAAGTCGCATGAGACTTAGCCAAGTTACATTAAGACTCAGCTGAGTCCTATGGCCGAGTCCCACAGGACTTAGCCGAGTCAGCCGAATCCCATGGCGACTCGGCTGAGTAAGGCGAGTCCCAGCCGAGTCCAACCGACCCAACTCGGCGAATTTTTTAAACCATGGATTCAGTCCAAAAGAACATGATGCTGGAATTGTATCTTCACTACTTTATATTATGTTTTTTATTTTATTTAAATCTAAAATACTCCAAAAGCAATTAAAATGAAGATTTGTGACTTTTATATCTTCTAAATATTTTTAAAATTATTTTTTAGAAAGAAGATACATAACAAACCAAAATATTAGTCATTAACCAATTTTTCATCGATACATAAAGGACAGTATGAAGCACTCTGCCATAATATTCAGAAAGCCGGGAATTTTCACATTCAAACATGATAAATACTAATTGATTGTTCTCATATTGTAGTAGCATTTATGAAACAGCAAAATATAATTCTACTTAATAAATACATTATTTCGTACACACACATGAGAATGATTAGATAAGGTTGACCTCACTGTGATTTGAAGTATGATCAAATTATATTCAACAAATGTGTTATTAATGACGAACCAAACCATTCAAAAGATGCACCCATCCTATTACCCATCCAGGTTCATGATTCACTAGAACAATCCACATTTAGTTCGGAAATTTTCAGAAAATGAGGTGAAATCATATATTAAACATTATTTTTTATTCAAGTTGTATGGGCCCAATCCAGTAGGCCCATGATTCAAGTGCAGGGCATGGGCCCAAAGAATGGGTTTTGTGAAAGGACTTTCAAATCCAAAAGAATACTTATTCCATTGAAACTTGGATTTATTTCTTGTTTTGGGTTGTGATTAGGATTTAAATTAGAAATATGATTAGGTAAGACATAGTTTCTTACTTTGAAAACTTTCGCAGCTTAAACATAATTTCTTTTATGCAAGTTCTATGGGCCAAATCCAAAAGACCCGTGATCCAAATGTAAGGCCAAAAGGGATTTTGTGAAAGGACTTTCAAATAGAAAAGAATACTTGCTTCCTTGAAACTTACATTTATTTCTTCTTTTGATTTGTTGGGATTTAAATTAGATATATGATTAGGCAAGATATAGATTTCCTATTTTTGAAAACTTCAATTTTACCATTCTTTGTCCACTTTCTATATGGATGTAATGCAGTTAAGAAAATCATACCTGAAGATTAATTAAAAAAAAAAAATCTTTACGTTTGAGGCTGTTGTCATTTAATTGAGTCTCTTGGAGACCTAATTATGTGCTCCAAAACTTTAAACCATTTTGATCAAGCCATTTTAAAAAACGCTTGCATCAATATGATATCAGAGAATCAGGTTGATGCAATGGACCACATCAACATGTTCGGATCTTGAAGCAACCAGCAATCATGCAATTAAAGAAAAAAGAATGAGACACTTGTTCGATAGGACTTATACGTCTTCTGTACTAGAAAAGGGTTGGACAAAGGCTTGTTTTGCAGAGAGGGCGGGGGGGTGTTTGGTGCACGTAGGATTTTTTTTTTTTTTTTTTTGGCTTTGGCAATTTGATTATCTGGAGAAAGAGTAAAAAAACACTAGGAGGAAATCTCACCCACTGCAGTAGCTGCTTTCCTTTGGTTGCTACACAATTGGTGCACAAAGGCCTTTTGCAACTGGCAATTCGACTAGCCAGAGAAAGAGTAAAAAAAAAAAAAAAAAAGAAGACACTAGAAGAAAATCTCATTTATTACAGTCGCTGGTTCCCATCGGTTGCTACACAAGAAAGAAGACAAATGAGGGGTCGATACCATCCTATAGTTTCTGTCTTTGTGTTAACTCATAAACAAAGGAGGGAGTAGTTAAAGGGAAAAGGCCTTGTCTGCCTTTATGAAGACGAAACAAAAAAGAGTAAGAAAGCAAGCAAAAAAGAACAAAAGCACAACTATGATCTCATCCCTAGTGTCCAAACAATGGTTAGTAACATTTAAATTTCAGTTATTTGCTCCAAATCACCTTTTTGCCCTTTATCTTGCTTTTTTCCTTTTCACAAAATTTAAGGTCCCATTTAAAGCCGAAACTCACTGAAATTTCAGAAGAATTTTAACCATTATAATATTTTTATTTAAAAAGACATAGTCCAATCAATTCTTTTTTGTTCTAATTTCAAAATCCTTAATCTGGTCTTGGAGTCCAAACATATTTAAGTCCCTTAAATCCAAACCAATAGATTCATGTTTCCTAAAATCAATTCCCATTAAATTCTTTTTCGTCCTAATTCCTACATCCCAAATTGTTCCTTAGTTCAATTCCAAAACCCAATGTGTCCATCTTCCAATGAAAAACACACCCAAAAGCAGGAAAAAAAAAAGTTGAGGATGCCTCTGAAAAACAAGCAGAGATGAACGTCTTGACCCAGATCAAATAAGTGAGTCAATCTCTGATCTATCATACCAAGTAGATGACTTGAGAACAGGCATGACCAATTGTCTACCGAACTCACTACAAACCATGCCCAAATAGCAGCTACTGCCAATCATATTAAAGTAAATATTTCATGGCTTCCACAAATTTAGCAGCATTTCACTCAAATGGATGCTAGATTTACAAATTTCTAGCAAAATCATATGAACAATAATTGTACAGAAAGTAACTGTCAGGAGGAGATAATCAAGTCAAGCAAAGATGTTAAGTCAATTGTTGGCTCTAATCATCAATCAAAAAAGAAGAAGAAACAAATGCCTTGTGTAAGAGGTCATTTCCCGTTTCAATGTCTGCAATGACCCATGCCTTGTGTAAGAGGTCATTTCCCGTTTCAATGTCTGCAATGACCCACGGAGGCTTTGATACATGTGACAGAAGAACAAGAAGTTGAGAAGCATGATGAACCAAAACATAAGGAGCAATTGACCCTAGAAGCAAAAGAAGAACAAGTACAACAAGCCCATCTTTATGGTGATTCAAGTGCTGAAGTTTAGATGATCAACAGATGTCACCAAATGTACCTACATCGACTATTGAAAGGAGATAATTACAGAATAACATCTTTCATTCGACAAGCCATGTAAAAGCATTGGTTTGTACAGTTATGCTTGATGGGGGTACACTGACAATATTGTGTCACAAGCTCATGTGGATCATCTACAACTAAGGGTGCACAAACATCCTTGGCCCTATTTCATTCAAAGGCTGATGATAGTTGATGAAGTACAAGTTCAACATAGGTGTCAAGTTGTCGTTACTGTCAATGATAACTAGAAAGATAATGCGTGGTACGATGCAGTGCCAATGGATGCTGAGAATGTTTCACTTGGAAGGTTGTGGATGTATGACAAGAATGGAATCTATCAGATGAGAGATAATACATATAGTGTATATGTGTTACATTTGTTAAAGATGAAATGTTGTTACACGCTACCCTACAAAGCCAGACCAACCAAAGAGAGGCTCAGGGTCAAGTACTATGAAAGAACTACTTCAAGTATGCCACGTCTTACAATGGCAATTCAAATAAAAAACAAGCTAGAGGTCAAGCTCTTTTGCAACTCACAGGGGTGTGGGCCAAATCAATTAGGCCAGTCATCCAGATGCAGGGGCCCAAAATTGGGCTCTTGCGAGAGGACGTTCAAAGCTAAAAGAATACTTGTTTCCTTAGAACTTTGATTTATTTCTTCTTTGAGTCATAGTGTTAGGATTTTAACTAAAAACATGATTAGGTTAGATATAGTTTCCTACTTTTGAAAAATTTCAGCCTAGGGCTTTTTGTTACCTTTATATATGGATGAAATGCAGTAGGAATATCAGAGTTGAAGATTAATAAAAAAAATTTTCAACAGACGAGGTTGTTTACCTCTTCAAATTGGAGACCTATTTAATGTTTTGACACTTCTAACCATTTCAATCAAAGCATTTTTTGAAAAAGTTTGCATCAATTCTTTACTAAAACAAAATTTCCACACTATGGAGCCAACAGAACATAAACCCTTCAATTTGATCCTCCCTTTATGCTTCAATGCCTGTCCTAAAATTCAAATCAATTTAGTTACATAGACGGTCAAATTAGACACGTCATTTATGCTGATAATTGTGCTTTTCCAATCCAACAGAGAATATCATGCATGTGTGAAGGGTGGGGCGTTACACTGGATCACCAAAATGCTGACCCTATCATATGCAAATAAATAATAAGAATAATTCAATGTATTCTAAATCATCATTACAATTCTTTAGTCACAGTTTCTTCAACACAATGGCTGGTATCACTTCATTGTAGAAGAGTGCAAGTCTGCTTTAGGTGAAAAATGTGAGGCCACAACTTCAATGGTTCAGATCTTTGGAAAGTGGACCTCACATGCTTGTCCTTAGTAACACACCAAGTTGGTCAACATTAACTTGTTACGTAATCACTCCCCATATATATGAATTAGGTACCCTTATGAATATATATTTCATATGTTGCGTTACTGGATACTTGGTGTTGATGTCCAATCGTGAACTTATGACTTAAATAACTCTCTAGGGCAAATACAAACAAATTTCCAATTTAAAGCTGCCGTGGAGAAAGTATTATTCACATCCATTTGATTTTCATATAGGTGCCTACAAAACTGATAAAAGCCAAAATCTAGTTGTAACCATCCTTCCTCTTGGAGCAAAAAATTGTTATTGTAATGTAAGAAACCTATCACATATCTTACCTGCAAATTGGATAAGATCTGCATATGAAAGAGGTCCCCCTTTGGAGTATGAATCTATTTCCTTTTTTGCCTCATCTAGAAGACGCAAAGCTCCTGAAAGCACTCTATTTTCGGGTCTGCTTATCTCCGCACTTCATACATGAACAAAAGTGCAAAGAAAACCAATTAATTAGAACAAGAAAAGCATGTAAAATCATGGAGTAGATTTGAAGTTCTGTTGTTTAGAAGCAGGAGTTGGCACCCTAACTAAAACATGACTTGCAAAGACCAGAAAACCTAATCATAATGATAAAAAGTGAAGCTATGTTGAGTCTCACTATAATTAGGTTGAAGCTAGTTTTTGATTCCTTGAGAAGAATTAAGAGATAGCTATGGAGCCCCAGATTTTTTATGAAAATACATAATGATAAACCTTGTCTGAAAATAATACCTGAATCTAATTGATCCATTTGGGCCACCAGATTTTGTAGCCTACAAACTTAATTAGAAGAAATCAGTTGTTTCTATATCTGTTAAGTAGGTCTAAAGAGTGAAAACACATTTCCAAATCAAACATGCACAGATTGTTTTAAACTGGAAAGTTTGTGTCTGACCTTGTCATAAGTCATTGCATCATTCAGAGCAAGTGTCAGAATGGATGGAACGAGATCTGGATTATCCTATAACACACCCAGAAAATATGACATAATGATAAACAATTAAAGAATAATGCATGACTGAGACTAATGATATACTCCAAGCATGCACATTTTGATGCAGCCATATCTGAATGGTTTTAGGTGTTGACACACTGGATGGTTATTCCTTTTGCTTTGCATTTGGGATTGTATGGATATTAAAAGAATTTACATTTACATTCCGTTGATTATTTTCAACCTTTTCCCGCCCAATAAATACCCAATCAAATTTGATTTCTGCTTTATATGCCGCCCAAATGCAGAGTGAATAAATTGACCATCTCTTAGGCTAGAAATTTTCAATCTCTTTGTGACTTTGGGTACACTCAAATTCAGCATAGGTCATCATTTTCAATAAACAACAAGTGCTTATGCGTACCTTTATGGCTGCGAATAAAGTTCCTTTGATACTTGCTGTTACAGTTGAAAATATCATATAAATATGAAGATTTGGAAAGAATCTGCTAGAGAAGCATGAGAAGAAAGGTCACATAACTTACACAAGAACTCAGAGCGTTGCCTTCTTTGGATCAGATCGGCTGCATATGATTTTTCTGTGAATGAACCTGAGCTTGCGATCATTTCCTAAAAGAAGGGATATGAACTAGCCGAAACTCATTATCATATCATTTTAATTTTCAAAAGAAGTATTAGCCTAGAACATTTGTTTCTTGAAGGGTTCTGCACTAATCTAAAAATAAAATTTTTTTAGTTAATATTGGAAAAAATAATAAGCATTCTAATTAAGCAAATTCACAGCCAAAAAAGGAGGGAAAAAGCTTATAACCCAAATGATATCTCCATACAACAGTAACAAGTAATCAGTCACAGTCAGGGGTTTTGCTAGTGTGCATCGTTGCATATAGTTAGGTCTCTAGAGCAGAGACTGGATGAAGGTAAATCATGCATAAAGCCGATACTTTTGCTAAGTAGATGATCATCTGGTTTCCTGTGTCATGATGTTGGAGTCATCACCAATTCAGCATTAAAAGTCCAATTTGAATTGTACTTAATGAAGATAGAATATGATTTTGTTTATAATTAGACTCCCTACATAAGTTAGTATAACTTTGTTAAAATTCAAATTTGAAAAATATGATTTGTTTTTGTTTGAGGTTGAGATAGTGTAGGAGTTGGGTTACATTGCTATAAATGGAGTACGCATTTGGAAGTTCATGTACTTTTGTAACAAATTATTCAATAAAGTTGCTTTGACAGAGAAGATTTCACCAGGTGGTTTGATTTGTGAGGTGGAAGTCTCTTCTCCTTCTTTAAGTATCTGTTTCTTCTTTCTTATTATTTGTTGGGCATAGAGTGCAATTCCACTACATGGCAACCTCTACAAAGGGTCAAAGCAGAAACCAGACTAAGTGGGTCAATGTGTCTACTTTTTCTGCCCAAAATCAAGACTGGCAACATTTTGGATCGGGCATGAAACACAGCCGATTTTAGTATGGCAGGAGTATCATTCCCCCAATTGAAAGTAGTCTGAACATCAGACAGAACATCGGTCATTTTGCCTCCTTCGTGGAAAACATCAAAAATCCAAATTAAGAAAGTATATTTTGTGGCCATTGGTGAAGGTCATTCATTTATTTAAACAAGTAGGCATGGTTCACTGCTATTGGTGAAGGCCATCATCTAGCCATCTACTACAAGTAAGCACATTTGCCTTGGTTTGATATTTTCTAAAACCTATATCATTGGTTTCTGTTCTAGAGTTCTACTGTTCTCAGAAGTAGTAGTTCACCTAGAAAATAAAAGGAAATATCTCAAATAAGGACAAGTATGTTCCTCAAAATCTAATCATGCACATTATGAACAATCTAATGCATACCATGCCAATGACAGTGCCAAAGCATTTCAGGGCATCCCTTCGGGAGAATCTGTCTTTATCTTGAACCGAATCAGTTGTTCTGCAACAAATAATGTTGCCCTGATTCTTCAAAATCAAACAAAACTTGTCATTTCCAAGTCAATATCATTATGTTAAGCAGTTAACAATCAGAGTTTAAGGTCCCTTAACTTTTCAAATAATAATGATAATAACAATAAATGAAATAAATTAAAGATAGTCATCCAAATATCCAATTCGTTTTTCCTTTTCCCCTTCTGATCTGTTGTGAATTGCCATTGCCAATGTAGAAGAAATGACTGATATTTTTTGGATAGAAGAAGTTATTGAGATGTACAAGAAATGTCACCAAACAAAAGCTTTGTTCAAGATCTAAAGAAAGTACTAAAGTAGAAAATGGCTGATGGATAGTGTATCAAGAGCATGTAAACAAAGAGAAAAAGATAGTCTCTCCCAAAAGATAATCTAGAATTTTCACTAAAAAGATAGCAGAAAATCTCAAAATTTTGGAATAGAATTTATGAATTTTGCAGTTCAGAATGCAAACTATACTCATAAATTCTCTAAGCTCACTCCTACAAATCCATTAGTGAAGCCCACCTAAAAACTCTAAGCTGTTTAAAAGCACCATTGACCCTAATAATCAACTCAAGTTCATATTTAACTAAACTTAAAGTTGGCCCTCCCTTAAAATTGATTATTTGCAAAACATGTTAAAGTTGCCCCTCCCTTAAAATTGATTATTTGCAAAACATGGGATTCTGCTTCCATTAGTTTTTCCCTTTTTTAATTTCATCCTGCATTTTACAAGTGACCAACCATATGTCGGGGCCAACTCTGATGTGAATGAAATTTATTGTAAAGTAAACAAACAATTACCGTAAGCAGTTTAGAATTTCGACCCAAGCCCTAGTGATGAATCTACAGCATGAAAGCATACAAATCACTACCCAAACCAATCCAACTCCAAATCCAAATTAGATGAATCGAAAAGTGAATCAAATGACCCTGCACCCATCGAATTTCTCAAATTACAGATTGTGAATGCGAAGACAAATTGGCTGAACGGCAAACTAGGTAACTATGAACTCAAGGTCAAAATAGTCCATTGAGATATTTTCAAAATACAACATAATGCCAATTCTAATGGTCATAAGAAAATTGGGACATATGAACCAGGAAACCTGACCTCTTTTAATCCTGACGCTCCATAAACCAATTTGAGACCTATTTTATATATCGTGAGCTCACAGGAAACGTGGATTGTGCAAATGGGGCTTATGAAGTTGCAAGGAAATGGGAAAGCAAACAAAGGCAATATATTGGAAGCAGCAATAGACAATTACATATATATATATATGGATAAAACTATTATGTATATGTCCCTCACAGGACACTTCCATTTTTGGAAAGTATTGACGTGCAAAAGTACAAAACTATCACACATCATAATACATTTTTGACCTCGTTAGATCTAAAAAAGGAATTATATATAGAGAGAGAGAGAGATGTTGGTCTTAAACAAGGGCACCAAAAAGGAGATTAAAAGAAACAAATAAAGTTGACAAACCACTTACTCAGGGATCATCTCTTATGAGTAATGGGAAGCAGAGAAGGGAGGGTTAAGATGAAGGAGGCTGTAGGAAGCCCCATTTCAGTTTCAGTTTGCTTCTGGTTCTAGTGGATACATTCCAATTAAAAGGATTGCAGAGTACTACAAAGAACCCACTTTTCCTAATTGCTTTTGACTGTTCATAATCGGGGGCCACTTTTAGCCAATCCAAACCGATAATTGGCACTGACCCCAAATTTATACCATTGTAGACATTAATGTTATTGGATTTTAGGAAATTTGCTTAATTCATGGAATGCTTATCAAAATAATCATTACCGAGGCATCAATTTTTCAAGTATGTTAGAATTAGATAAACAACTAATATTTTAGGGGATTTTACCAAAAAAGACACAATTCGTGAAGACCGAGAAGACCCTTAAATCTCAATATTGATCAAAAAGGCTCTGATCCATGCTCATTTTTTCTTGTTTTCCTTAGAACAATATCGCACCTCATGACAGTCTGAGCAGGCCCCGATATCACGCTCAAAGCCTTTTTAGTTGATATTAAAATTTAAGGGCTTTTTGGTCCTCATTAAATTTAAAGAAAATTTTTTGGTAAAATCCTTAATATTTCATTATCGCTAATGTAAGTTTATATATGTTGCTCATTAGTGTCTATGAAAAGACTAGTAATTTATAGAATATGAAGTCTATCCTAATTAGGCGAAGATTCTTTTTATTGGTTTGTTTAAATCATAATTAGACATTTTATCCGTTAATTATTATATTAATTATCTTTATTACTTTTCCTTCCTAATTTATCTCCCCTTAGTTAAAGAGAATCATGTAATTGTCACATTCCTGTAGATGGAGAAAAACAGGAAGAATGATTTCATTTTTCTTTGTCCCTTATTTTCAAATATTTTTTTTAATATCTTCCAATATATTGCATTGATGTCGCAATATTTTAAAATATTAACATATATAAAAATGTCATAATATTGTCAAAAGTTAATATTTCATGGTAATATTGCAAAATTTCTAAAATATCAATGATGTTTGTGAAATCGTGGCATACCTAATGTTCGAACCTTGGATAGTCAGTGAAGTCAATTGATAGATGTTCGGTAATCAAGAGTACATGATCTGAAGAACTCTGTGTTGCAATTAAAAGAGAACCATATGGATTATGGGAAAATGTTCTCAGCCCACCTTTGATCATAGCAATCCCTTTGATAAACTTATCATCACATGACCTGCTATCAAACGTCACTGTTGATTTGGATCTAAAAGAAAGGACTTCGATAAGATGCCATTAAACTTTTAAGGCTATTAAATCCAAGACTACAATAATCTGGTGGGTCTGATTTTTTGGCTCCCCATTTCCACATCTTTCCTCTACTCTTCTCCTATTGTTAGACATTTATCTAAGTGAGCCTCACGAGCTAGACTCATATAAGCAAAATCAAGTATGCTTACACGCAGTGTGCTTGGGAGTGCTCATGGACCGGGCTAAGGCATATCCAAGCCCAGCCCCCGTTTAGAAACATTGGCCCAAGGCCGACCTAGGCCCTACACGGGCCATAAAAGTTAGGCCCGAGCTCACCTATTTAATCAACCAGGCTAGGCCAAGTCACGCTTTTAATAAATTTTACTGCATTTTGAGGTATTTTTTGTACTAATTAAATTGAATTACATACGTTTGTTAACGGGTTGGGCTTTGGGCTTCCTATCACTTAATCTAAATCTAGCCCAATTATTAAACTAGCCCTAATAACATATCTAAGCCCGGCCCAAAGCAGGCTAGGCCCCGATCAGCTCAGGCTAGGCGAGCTCATGAACACCCCTATCTGCTCATAGGAGAACATTCTCCCCAGATTGCATGGACCAAATTTCATAATAACAAACCAATTGGAACTAGGAGATGAGCCTCCCAGATGATTGGTACTGGGCCACACAATATGAAGTTGATTAGAGTGAGAGCCCCATTGGATTGAATCATTCTAAGGGTTGAGATTCACTTTAACTACGGCCCTTGGTAATTCAACCCAATACCAAATATTGATTGGCATGTAATTGGGCCTTGATACCAATCAAGGAATCCTCATACCAAACACAATGCCACTGAGAAGATGGACCCCACTATCCGATTTGAAATATATTTAAGAGATTATCTACCCAATTTTTCTAAGATATATATTTATTAGGGACCGTTTTTAGAGACCATTTTAAAAATAGGTGGACTGTTCTTAAACTAGAAACGGATTGGCCTGTGCACCACTCATTGGAAACATGATAAGGAAATCATCTGGTGCTGGAAAAATCTCCCAGTGACCTACCGTCACATCTCTCTTCAGGAAAACGGACACCATCTGAATATGAAAGCACTAAAATTGTCCAATTGAAATGAAATGGATACTGAGATCTGAATGATCATTTGAAGGGCATAGACAATTCAGATGATCATTAGTTGGGTGTGGGGGCAGGTGGGCCCCACATGCCAGGTTGTACCGAGCTCAAGAATGGCCAGGGCTCAAGAATGGCAAGGTTATCCCCGGTTTAAAACCATTTGAGGCCTTACTCGTACACAGTGATGATGGGTGGCATAGTGTATCCGATGTTTTACCAATGATTAACCGTAAGGTAAGCAGGTGGGCAGGTTTCTCGTCATAAAAAAATTTTTCAAATTGGATAATTCAGTTACTTCATATCTCTGGTCTTATCATGATAAGGCCAGGGTGAGATATAGCAAAAATTTGCCGAATTGGATAATCCTAACCATCAAATTCTTCCCCTTTTCGTATCATATATATCATAGTTCCTAAATGTCCACTTGCAAGCACCCATTTGGATGAGGAGCATCATGAATAAAAAATAAAAAAACCGGATGAACTGAAAAGGCTTATCACAATAAGTGAGGGGAGCCGAATTGGTTTCGGTCTCCTCCTGGAGTTGAATTTCAGTCCCCAACTTCAATTGAAAGAGAGATCACTGTGTAGTTGATGGGGATTGAAAATCCCACACCCCTCTTGTGGGGTTAAAATTTCTGCTACAATATGGAAGATACATTGTCAAAATTTGAGGTGTGTGGGTACCATAGGCACTGTGACAATCAATGAAAACTTGTCCACCCTATAACCACATTGATGTTACCCCAGAGCTTCAGGTAATCCAACCAAACATCATATGATCCCAAAAGAACATGAAGAATTGCAAATATAAGAAATTGCCAATACGATGAAAACATGAGCCCAAGTGCCTAATGCCGTTGAAAGCACAAAACTGAGATGCCTAACGAGGAGAGCACATACCGCAACAGCAAGAGCGCTGCCACCACCGGTGATCTTGGTGGAACCAGCTTGGTCTAAGCCAAAGGCTTTGGCAAGCTGAGGAGGTTTCAGCTGTGAGAAGCTGGTCCGGCCCAACAGGGGCCCAACCTTGGTGGGCTGTATGGGTGCAGGTGCAGCTTGCAGTGACAGTGCCATGTTTTTGTGATCCAATTTCTGTTTGGGGGAGGGGCTGACTATGCTGTCCTGGTGGGTTTGAAATGTGACTTAGTGAAAGAAATGGCTCCAGGGGGATGGTTCATTCCAGAAGCTATATATACATAAACCAAGACTAGAGTATTCGGATGCTGCGCTTTGTGTGGTTGAAAGACCAGGACTAGAGTATTCTGATGCTGCGCTTTGTGTGGTTGAAAATTGAACGCTTGAATTGCATTAGATAACACTGCCGGATGGAAATATATTCCTAACCGCCCAATCTTCTCTCTCTCTCTCTCCCACCCTGCCTCCCTCTCTCCTTTGTGTTTCTGGTGGGGTCTATTGGTGTTGGAACTAAATAGGAAAGAAAATCCCAAGGAAAAGGTTTACACTGCGATTCCACTGGGGATGTTTGCCTAGAGCAATTTCCGATGGGAATTCCATTTGTTGGAAATACTTTACGTCAATTATGTTGCCAACTATAGAGTATTTAGAATTTCTTGTTTGACAGCTAGAATTTGAAAAGCTTTTGAATTATCATTTTTGGCCTTTAAAATTTACAAATTTCAGCATCTAAAGGCCCAAATGAGATGTAGTTGAGGATGTAGGAAATTAGCTGAGGCAATCTTTTGAGAACTAAATGGCCTATTTGGCATTCTTCCCGTGTTGTTTTCAATTTTATGCTCAAATCTGATTGTGCTGAAATTGGATTGTATCGAGACTAAACTCTGCGAAACTTGTTTAGAAATATTATATTAAAATACTCTACTGAGAATATATTATACGAAACTTATTTGGTAACGGTATAAAAAATTTTCTCCAACTAGCGGAAGCAAGGGAATCATATGATCTAAAATGTGGGACCCACCTCTTAATGTTTACGGCACTTTATTAGCAACGTACATAAGACTCAACTATAGAAGTTAAACATAGTACTCACATTTAAAAATTAAAATATGAGGCACATATTCTTAGGATTTATAAAGTCGGCCTACCTTTATAAGAATTATAATATGAGCCCACTTTTTTAATATAAATATAGGACCCATTTTTATAAATTACAGCATGTTACACCTCTCAGGAATTAGAATATGGGCCCACATTCATAAGATTTATAATGTAGGTCTTTCTTTTGTTATTATGACTACATAACCCATATTTAGAAATTACAAAGTAGAGGCACATTTTTTGTGATTATGTACATAGGACCTACATTTAAAAATTACAATGTGATACCCACCTTTGAAAATTATAATAGATTATATTGTAAGGCCATCTTACTGTTGATTGTGAATACGAGACTCACTTTAAAAATTACGTTGTACTTACCTTTAAAAATTAGAACATGAGGCTACATTTATAGGAATTATAATGTAGCTCCACCTTTTGTAATTTTTTTTAAATTAAATATTTTTTTAAGGATTGAATTTATTTTTGAAAGATTAATATTTTTTAAATATTAAATATTTTTTTTGAAAGATTAAATAATTTTTTTGAAAGATTTTTTTTTGAAAGATAAAATACTTTTTTGAAAGATTAAATATTCTTTTGAAAGATTAAATACTTTTTTGAATATTAAATATTTTTTTGACCACATAACCTACATTTAAAAATTAGAACATAATGCAGTCCAACCATTATAAGAAATTAGGAATTATAATATGGGCCCACCTTTGTAATTGTTACCATGTGACGTACTTTAAAAATTAAGTAGTAGAGTCACCTTGAGATAGTGAGAAATAATTGTGACAGCAAAGAAATAATTGTTACAGTAAGTTGTTTTCACAAAAACATAAAGTTTATTTTGTTTTGAGTTTATTTTGCCAATGGATTAAGATTTTGATATTTCTTTTCGCGATACTAAAATTCGAAATAGTGATTTGCATATACTAAATATGTTTTTTATAGGCTTATCTTATAAAAACATGAAAACATCCGAATGGCACGATACCAAAGACACAAAAAAAGTTCTCTCCAAAAGGGATTCTCTATATTCCATCAAACAAACAAGCCCCTAAGATTTTCATGGCAATTTAGAATGGAGATTTATAACCAATTTTATTTATTTTATTATTATTATTTTTTTTTGTGCTTGTTGTACGCGCTTTTAAAAGAGCGGTCTAGATGTGTTTCTATAACTATAAAGTCGTTGCTTGATCCAAGAGGCAGCTTGGGTTGGGCCAAATGCTAACCAAAATGGCCTAACCCAACCAAAAATGGAAGTTGGGTTGGCTTGACCGAGTTTGGGTCAGTCTTGGGCCAAAACCTTGGATTATGTTTGGAATTTGAGTCTGGTTTAGGACTGGGCTTCGGATCCCAATTTGCACTTAACATCGGGTCGAGTTTAGGATTGGGCTTCACGTGCCAAGTTTTACTCAGCATAACCCTCTCTCTGCCTCCTATGCACGCATGCACATGCACAGTTAGAACAGTTCGCACGATTGTTATGTGGGGTTTATCCTACATTTGATTAAGTAATCCCCCTCACACACAATATTAATACCACTCTAAATCAAGATTATAAAATTTGTGACTCAGACTTGACTCATCGAATGCAAAAAATTAACTCAGATAGAGTCAATGCAAAGACTCGAGATAATTTTAAAAATAAATTTATTTTTAAAAATTATAAATCTACAATTATTTACGTGCATCCATGATAATCAGTTCAAATGAATAAATTTATATATACAAACAAGTACTACAATAAGGAAAATAAAAGAAAATTCATTGCAGGTTATATAAACTATTTGACTAAATTTTGAATGTAAAATATCAAATATAAATTTCAACCTACATTCTGATCATCAATTTTAAATTGCTTACTCCAAACTCCATGCACAATTTACTTATAAATAAATATAAATTATTTAAAATTAGATCTACCTGTGAAATGGTGTAGAACATATACAACTTTTGAAATTAGATGACTCAGTCGAGCCTCCCCTATTTTTAACTCTGCCTTTGTCAAAATATGAAAACTTGAGAGAGTTAAGAGTCAAGAGTCAATTCGAAGAGTTTTCCAACCATGCTCTAAATTGCAACAACCCCAATTTTAGTACTCATCCAACCATTACTTACAGTCGGATTGACATTCAAAATCTGTTGGATGGAAAAAAAAACTGCACTTTATAGCAATGAGTTCTAAATTAGTTAGGCCTGTGATTGGATAGCTTTCAATCCGCAACTGTTTGGATCTATGTATACCAAGTGCATGTAACACTATTTTATTTCCTAAATGGATGTTAATGTGTTTGGATCTCTGATAAAGTGACTTTTGTTCTGTTTTTTTGCTATTTCAATTATACGTAATTACTTTCATCCCTAAAATCACATTGGCCACTCCTATATATTTCATGTCAAATTTAGAATAAAGGAATTTCTTAGTATTCTATATTGAAATTAGATCAGTTTCAAAAATAAGCATATCATCAACATTTATAAGGAAATAATAATATGGGAATTACCAACTTTTTTAATAAACACATTTATCCGACTCATTTATACTAAAACCATCATATATTAAGACTTAGTCAAAATTCATATGTCGCTATTTAAGAGCTTACTTAAGGTCATAGTGAGATTTGATTAGCCTACAAACTTTATTTTCTTTCCTCGATGTAGTAAATCTTTTGGTTTGTTTCATTTAAATTTCTTCTTCCATATCATCATTTAAGAATGTAGGTTTTACATCCATTTGAAGGATGACCATATTATGGATAGAAGCTACAACTATCAATACTCTGATGGTCATGAACTTGGTTACATGAGCATAGGCATTAAAATAATTAACTCCTTCCTTTTGCAATGAGGCTAGCCTTGAATTTTTCTATGGACCCATCGGTCCATCATTTCTTTTTGAAAATCCATTTGCAACCCAAATGTCTAGTTTTCAGAGGAAAATCAACAAGTTACCCAGTATAATTAGCTAAAATGGACTCAATTTCACTGTTGAGGGCCTCTTTCCAAAAGGCAACATCAAGAGATTGTATAGCCTCTTGATAGGAAGTGGGGGCATTCTCCAAGATATATGTAAGAAGACCAGGGCCAAAGGTAGATTCCTTCCTAGGTCTTACCAAAGGTAGATTCCCTCCTAGATCTCTTGCTACTACGAGATGCAAAATCTCAGGGTTCATCAGGTTCAAAATTATAAGATGGGGCTGGTCTTATATTATTGGCAGTACTACTAGTAAAAATAGAGACTTATTTCAATGGAAATTAGTTTAAAAAAAAAAACAATGTCTTTAGACTCGATCTTGAATCGTTATCTATTAAAAAAATTACAGAGCATCTATAGGCCTTACTATACAAAACATGTCTTGCCAACACACTCTATTATGTCTTAGCTCTGAGTTTAGTCATTTTGGGCAGGGTATTATAACTTGAGCTAAACACCCCTACACTTTTAGGTATTTCAGGTTAGGGGTCCTTTAGTTCCATAATTTATATGGGTTTTTACTGGTCCTCATAAATGATATTCTATTTCGTACATGACAAGCTATAAGAAGTGCTTTCCCCTATAAGTTCTTGAGTAGTTAAAAATTGTTTAAAATAGAATTTATCATTTCAACTAAGGTTCTATTTTTCTTTTATACTACATCATTTTGCTGTGGGGAATAGGGAGCTGTCATTTCATAAATTATTCCTAAGGTTGTACAACTATTTACGTACTTATTGGACAAGTATTCACATCCTCTATCAGATTTCAAGATTTTAATCTTCTTTCCTAATTGATTTTCAACTTCAAGTCTAAAAAGATTAATTTTTTCAAGAGCCATAGTTTTATTTCTAAGCAAATAAAAAATAGAAAATATGGAATAATCATCAATAAAAGCAATAACATATTTCTTACCAACTCTAGCAATAATATTGTTTAGTTCACAAATAATAAAATGAATTTTTTTTATAGAATACTGCAATGAATTAGGTACAGTATTTCAGAACATCTTTCAACATGTTTAAGGGTTTTCTAGAAAATTTAGATTGGACGCAAATTTTATAAGAGCTAGGTTTAAAATTAGTTTTAGGAATTAAACCTAAATCCATCATATTATTCAAAGACGAATAATTCACATGTCCTAATCTAGCATGCCATAAGTAAAGACACATTAATATATGCAGAAGTAGAAGCATTCTTATTATTGATGAGATTTGCATTCATCTTCTAAAGGCCTTCAAAATGTAATCTTTTCCTATAAAAACTTCATTTTTTGTAATTACAAATTTATTTACTTCAAACACAAATTTGAACCACTTTTGCTCAATACTGAACCAAAGACCTTTGGGCAAAGTAAAAGACTTGATCAATTGCTTTGGCTATAGAAGAGTTTCCCATTTAGAGTTCTTGTCCATCTTCGACGTGGTCGTAAGAGACAAATACACTTCTATCATTACAGATGTATCAAGTCGCACTAGTGTCAATCCTTTAGTCTTTACAATTATTGACAAGGTTCAACTCTGTCATTGTCGTGACAAAATTACAACATATCCATCAATAGTGTAAAGAGAACAATGAATAAAGAGACGACATAAGTGTATACATGGTAATGATCAACAATCAAAGAAAGAATATAAGTATCCATCCTACGTAATGGTCCATCCTATAAGTATGGCTATAGTAATTAAATTGAGCTTTGATAGTCCCACAAGAATTTCCTTTGTGCTTTGATGGTAATTAATCTCAAAAGTCCTCTTTGATCATTGTAAGGGTCCCATTAACAATTCCATACCCTACTTTGAAGAACCAATGTGAGGATGCTGAGCCCAATCATCCTGATCATCATAGGACCACAACTAACCAATTATTAAACCTAACAATGTAGTTAAAATGAAGTAAGAAAGTCATCTCCATCATATAGATAATCCTAGGCTTTCGGTCGGCTTCACGGTTAGCTCATGGTTCAGCCTTGGTCAATCGCGGTTTGGGCCTTGGTCTATCGTGGACATGAGTGGTCACTTCATGGTCGACCAAAGTGTAAATCTCTATCAATCACATCTTAGGTAAAGACAACCTATAAGGTCTCGACCTAACTTAATTATAATTTATATTAATTAAACTTTATTTTCTTTTAATATATGTATTTTAATGTTAATTTATCTTGTTCTTAATCTTTATTGGGTCTCAGTTGGATAAGTAGTTGGGTACGAACTTTACTTAGGTAGTTGAGGACTTTCTTGTAAATTAGAATTTCATAGTTTGCATCATTTTGATACCATATTAATTGCATCATGAGCATTTCATCTTGTGGGTCAACTTCCATGTTTGGCCTATCTCAATTCGGAACCATCTTAACCCAATTGAAGCCCAATTGCCTTAAACTATAATTTCCCAAAAACAATTAGACTTGCATGCGAAAGTCTAGAAAAATTGAGTTAAAAAGGGAGCAACCACCGCTCCCTTTCATTTCCCTCTACTCTCATTGTTGGAACTTCTTCCTCTTCTCTTTTTCTCCTCCATAGCAGCTAAAAATCTAAGTTTAGAGCCGTTGCATGTTGGAGCCAAGGCTCCGATTGTCTTCCTCATCATCTTCTTGTTTGTCTTCCCCATTAGAATCTCTCTATTCCATTTTTTCTTCTTTTCTACAGCTTCCTCAAGTAAGAACTCCATCATCCCTTCATTTCTTTGAGTTCAAAAGAGTCAAGAAGAGTTAAATGAGCAACATGTATGCATCTACACTTGATTCACCACTTGCATGTCTTTGCATGTAATAGGATTTGTTACTATTGAGGCTTTCTCCACCATCAAACCATATGAGAGACTGGTTTCAAGTAAAGCACTGATATAAGGCAAGTATAAGAGTATATATTACTATATGTAAACCTAACTTTATTGATTATTGGTGTGATTACTCTAAATAAAAGTTCACAGCTCATCTACCCTTGATTAAGTATACATATATATTGGATTAGGTGATAATGAGTATAACCATGTAATATTAATGATATGTGGGCATGTAAGACTTAAGATGATAATTTGAAGTAAAACAAACCTCATTGGGGCCAAATTTGTAGAGTTTTGCACATAAACTTATACTTCAGAACATGTTTCTAGGAATTCTGAAGTTTACAGTGAAGCCCACGGTTAAACCGTAAATATCTTTGACTTAGAATCCAGAGAGTTCAAAGACCTATATTTGAATTATGGCTAACCCTCGGCTAAGTCGTGGAATCAACTACGGCTAAGTCGTAACCCTCCCGTGATCAAACCGTAAGCCATTCTACCATGAACTTTCCAGAGAGCTCTAAAATTGTAACACTCCGATCCCCTTTGAGCCGGATTAGTGGCTCATTAGTGTGTGTTTTGTTTTGTTTATTTCTTTTGGACTTGGTTTTGGGCCTTGGATAGGTAGTTGAGTGACCTTTGACCTGGAATAGGTAGTTCTAAGCCTTTTTTCGTAATTTTGCTTTTGTTCTGCTCATATCATCTTTGCATCATCTTGGTGTCAGCACGCGTATTTCGTTGAGATCGACAATTTCCGTAACTGTGTCAGATCCGTTTGGAGTCAATTGGGGAAGATGGACCTTCATGTGACTTGATTTGTAAATAACCCAGACTCTTTGGACTTTGACTTAAACTTCCAAATCTATAAATATAAGTCAGCTTCCACATGTCTTACCCATTTCGTTGATCGACTGCATGCAACTCCAGGAGCTCCACGTTCTCTCTCTCTCTCTCTTCTTTCCTTCTCTTGATCGATTGAGGATTGGATCCTCTGTTTGGTTTGGGTTCTTCTCCATTCTCTCATCTCTGTCCTTGCCTTAGGTAAGTGGGTTCTTTCCCAACTCTTTGTATTTCTTCTCCAAATTACATCTCCCATTCTCTGTTGCTTTGTCTTCATCTCATGCATGTGTGATTGCTTTGATTTGTTTTGATTTTAGTTGCTTGGAGCTTGATTTCAGAGGATTTTGTCAGATTTGAGGCAAGTATAAGTACAGGCTTTGATAACACATATGGGTGTTGTTTGATTACTTGGATCCATTCTCATTCTCTGTATAGAAATGTTTTACAGCCATTTTCTAAGCTATGAGAATCAGTTGAGCTTGTTTTATTCAGTTTCTGTACAAAAATTTCGTTTCTGAAATCTTCCCGAATTCGCGTCTGTATTGTACGGCTAAGCCGTAAATTTCTACGGCTCGCTTTCCAGAGACTCGAAAATCTGAGTTTGTTCTACGGCTAGGCTACGGCTAAGCCGTAATTTGTCCTACGGCGGAGCCGTAAGCTAGCCGTGACCCAACCGTGACCCCAGCCGTAAATTTAATCTCTGATCAGTCGAAACTTTTCTGATATCAGTACTTTTACGGTGTGGATACGGCTAAGCCGTGAGATGCTACGGCTAAGCCGTGGATTGGTCTACGGCTAAGCCGTCTACTGACTGTAGCTCAGCCGTGAGATGTATCAGATCAGAGGTGGAAAAGCTGACAGTTTAGCCGTGTTCTGAAGGGAACCACGGCTAAGCCGTAGTGCATATTGCGGCTACGCCGTAGGATGCCACGGCTAAGCCGTAGGTCACCCATGGCTAAACCGTAAGACCTGTTAAATATCAGTTAAACTTAGGCTAATGGTGTGACCTTGTAGGGCTCAAATACAGGTTAACCATACCCGTACACCGGCCCGATGGACTCTTTGGATCGCATGAATAATCTGTTAGGCTGTGACTTGTTCATGTGAGCGTTGATCACTGTTAAGCACCTCCCCATGGGTGTTGGTTTAAGGGACTTCGATGCACATAAGGATTATATTGCAACACTAGGATGGCAACGGTGCATCGAATAACTTAAAACTACATCAACATGCACGGTTAGTGACAGTGATGCAACTAGATTAGACTTGGCTTGTAATGAACCTTGATTCCGTATTAATCTGAGATGCATTGCATATTGTTTATGGTTTTGCCCTCTGTTCTGTTAATCTATGTTATGCATTCCTCAGTCATTTTGCTTTCGTTCTGTATATCTGTATTATTCTTCGCTCTGTACTATGTTTTGATCTATGCTATGCTTTGTATATTCTCTGGCTTTGTATATCTCTGATTTTTGGGTATTCCCTGGTGGCTCTGCCCAGAGGTTAATACGTGAGGATAAGATCCGGTCCTTGTCATCGGTGAGTCCAAAGCGGATAATCTCCTTTCTTTAGCTTTGATTTGATTGGTATTAGTCTGGCTCTACTCAGCCTCAGCCCTAGGATACCCGACGGGGTTACCTCTGGCGTAGATCTCTGTATCTCTGTTTTAACTGCAGTGTTGCTTTGTCTTGGGACCCCGGAACCCAGGAACCGAGACCCGTTGTACCTTTGGCCTGGACAGCGGTGTTCTCCTCTGCTCTGCTCTGCTCTGCTCTCTTTTGGAGAGAACATGGTTAACGTAGTAGCCAACTAGTTCAGTATTCTATGTTTTGATTCCATTATCATGTTTTACTCCTATGCACGATTTGCTTAGCATACTAAGATGGACTCTGTATTTAATCTTCTGTCCCTATTTCATTCGCTTTGATACTATGCGTGTTTCTTTCCTGTTACTTATATTTGCTGGATCGTTGTATTCATTTGTGTTGTCTGTGGTGTTGCAGGCACAGATACCTTGCCCAGCTCCCCGGCGGTCGAGGAGGCTGCAGGGGCGAGTGTAGAGGCACCCTCCGGTCTGGCAGAGTGGGCCTGATCACTTCTGCCTAGTGCGTGCATGCATACCAGTGGCTTTTATTTTGCGTTTTGGTTTTTGAGAGCTTGTATTTGGACTTTAGACTTTGGACTTGTATTATGTATATTTTGTGTATATTGATTTTGGTGTGTATTCGGTTTTATCTCAGTGTACTTGTCTTTGTCTTTTCCGTTTCGTATTTGCTTTGGCTTCCGCTATTTTATTTTCCTTTGTTGCTTGCTATGATATGTACAGCTTCCGCGTACGCTTAGTTCGCACGTGTTAGATCCCTTGTGTGCGTGCATCTGGACTGGGTTTGGGTGCACGTGCACGGGAGTACGTGTGTCACCGGTTTAGCTTTTCGCTAACCCCCGAATTCTGGGCTCGGGTCGTGACATACGTATTGTATGGTATCAGAGCATGCTAGTTATAAGCATATAGGCATCTAAGATCGTGGTGAGATAACGATATCAACTATTTGACTCGAAGTCTCATATGTTGATTTGGGGTTTGACTAACTCAGGGCATTTTATATTTGTGTGTTGTGTTTCTTTTCCTTTTGCAGGATGGCATCAGGATCGGGATCTCGGGATGAGAATCAACAAGGCCACAACGGTGATAGTGGATCAGTACCTCCACACATCAGTAGTGAGGAACGAATGATGATGATGATGCAGTCTATGCAGTCATTACAGGCACAGATGGCGTCCATGGTAGATAGACAGAGTCAGGCTGCTGCTGCAGTAGCATCACCTCATGTAGATCAGCAGGTGATTTTCCAGCCTAAGGAATCAGACCCTAATGCTCTTTTCGACAAGTTCCGTAAGCGAGGGGCGACTGAGTTCCATGGGATAGAGGATGCATTGCAGGCTGAGCAATGGTTGGAGCAGACTGAAGAGCTATTTGATACGATTGTGTGCAGCAACAAACAGAAAGTAGTGCTCACAGCCTCTATGCTTCGGAGTGTAGCCAAGACATGGTGGAGGAGTGTTAAGACCTCATTTCAGACTATGCCCAGTGCCACAGTTTGGGAGACCTTCAAGCAGCAATTCCGTCGTAAGTTCATGCCTCTCCATATTCAGCGAGCCAAGGAAGTGGAATTCTTCAACCTTCAGCAGAGACAGATGTCAGTTGCAGATTATGTACACAAGTTTACAGAGTTGTCCCACTTCGCAGAGGATATGGTGAACACTGAGCATAAGAAGGTGACTCGCTTCGTCAACGGCCTGAATCCGAGGCACAAACGCCACGTGGTTGCTTGTATGTGGCCGGCTACCTTGGATGACGCTATTGACAGGGCTTATGATGCAGAGGCCATCTTTGAGGAGGAGCGAACAGAGGCTAAGAGGGCAGCAGGTTCCAGTGGTAGAAGTCAGTTTCAGAAAAGGTTCAAGGGTAAGCAGGGCAGTTCGAGCAGTACTCCGTTGGTATGTGGTCACTGTGGGAAGGATCACCCAACAGACAGATGTTGGAGGAAGATTGGGGCTTGTTTCGGGTGTGGCTCTACGGATCACAGGCGGGCCCAATGCCCGAAGTTTCAGTCCTCGCCACAGACGAGACAGACAGGACCTACATCACAGGGCAGATCTCAGCCAGCTCGCCCAGCTCAGAAGCCGAACCGCCAGACAGCCCGAGCCTATGCTGCTACGCATGAGGGCGCGGAGGAGGCCACAGTCGTGGAAGGTAAAATTTTAATTTCCGATGCAGAAGCTTTAGCTTTATTTGACTCCGGGTCTACGCGTTCGTACGTAGCACCCCATTTTGCTGTGCAGCTTCGACAGCGACCCACACCACTTCCATACTTGTTGCTAGTATCCACTCCGGTTGGTAAGCGGGTGGAGTGCAGTGTGTTTTACCCTCAGTGTGATGTGCGGATAGCTGGTCATCAGCTCCCAGTAGACCTCGTGTTGCTCACGACACTGGATTTTGATGTGATCCTTGGTATGGACTGGCTTGCAAGATATCATGCGTGTATCAATTGCTACAGCAAGGCTATCTACTTTGATTTGGGCAGCGGATTCCGATTTGAGGGCAGCCAGATGAAGTGCCCAAGACGTGTGATCTCTGCTTGTAAAGCAGACAGGATGCTTCGTAGGGGATGTGAGGGATTTCTTGCATTCATTTCAGAGAAGAAAGATCAGCGACCGCTCAGTGAAATCCCAGTAGTCAGCGAGTTTCCGGATGTCTTTCCGGAGGATGTGCCAGAGTTGCCACCAGTTCGGGAGGTAGAATTTGCTATTGACGTGGTACCAGGTACAGCACCTATCAGTAGAGCTCCATATCGTATGGCACCTGCAGAGTTGTTGGAATTGAAGAAACAGTTGCAGGATCTGTTGGATAAAGGGTTCATACGCCCAAGTGTTTCACCTTGGGGAGCTCCTGTATTGTTTGTTAAGAAGAAGGATGGCAGTTTCCGGATGTGCATTGACTACAGGCAGTTGAATAAAGTGACTATCAAGAACAAATATCCATTGCCTAGGATTGATGAGTTGTTCGATCAGCTTCAGGGTGCAGCTTACTTCTCTAAGATTGACTTGAGGTCAGGGTATCACCAGCTCAGGGTGAAGGATGAGGATGTTCCGAAGACAGCTTTCAGGACTCGGTATGGACACTACGAGTTCCTTGTCATGCCGTTTGGTTTGACGAATGCACCCGCAGCTTTCATGGCCTTGATGAATAGGGTGTTTACTTCCTTTTTGGACCAGTTTGTTGTAGTCTTCATAGATGACATATTGGTCTATTCGAAGACTGCTGAGGAGCATGCAGACCATTTGAGGAAAGCATTGCAGCTGCTTAAGGATCACAAGTTGTATGCAAAGTTGTCCAAGTGTGAATTTTGGCTCGAGCAAGTTACATTTCTGGGTCATAAGATTTCTAGAGACGGATTGATGGTGGATCCGGCTAAGATTGAGGCAGTAGTCCATTGGCCCCGTCCTAGATCAGTGACAGAGATTCGGAGTTTTCTGGGTTTGGCGGGATATTACCGCAGGTTTGTGCAGGACTTCTCGAAGATCTCAGCCCCACTGACTCAGTTGACTCGGAAGAAGGTCCCGTATGAGTGGACAGAGAAGCGTGAGCGTAGTTTCCAGATGTTGAAAGAAAAGCTCACTACGGCGCCAGTGTTGACTCTCCCGGATGGTAGTGAAGGATTCGTGATTTATTCCGATGCTTCTCGAGTTGGATTAGGCTGTGTACTGATGCAGAATCAGAAGGTGATTGCCTATGGATCCAGACAGCTGAAAGAGCATGAGAAGAACTATGCCACACATGACTTGGAGCTAGCAGCCATTGTATTTGCACTGAAGTTGTGGCGGCATTACTTGTACGGTGTGAAGTTCGAGGTCCATTCTGATCATCACAGTCTGCAGTACTTGTTTGATCAGCATGACTTGAATATGAGGCAGCGAAGATGGTTGGAGTTCATCAAAGATTACGACTTTCCGATCAAGTACCACCCAGGCAAAGGCAATGTAGTTGCAGATGCACTCAGCAGGAGGACAGACAGTCTTCAGGTGTTAGCAGGATTCTATATGCTTGTGCATGATCAGCCTGTAGAGGTTCAGATGGTAGGAGACTCGGTGACATTAGCTACTACCGTCGTGTTTCAGCCTGAGGTGATTCAGCAGATCAAGGATTGCCAGTTTGAGGATCCTCTCCTGGTGAAGTTCAGAGATCGGATTGCAGATCGACCGGATTTTAGCTTGGTGGATGGAGTTTTGTACTTCAAGAATAGACTGTGTGTTCCCGCTGTGGATGAGCTGAAAGATAAGTTGATGACAGATGCACACGATGCCCGATATGCGATGCACCCAGGGAGTACGAAGATGTACCGGAACTTGAAAGACAGATTTTGGTGGAACAATATGAAGCGGGAGATCGCAGGGTTCGTAGCTCGATGTTTGACCTGTCAGAGGGTAAAAGCTGACCATCAGCGACCTCCAGGATCATTGCATCCATTGCACATTCCGCAGTGGAAGTGGGAGCACATTACGATGGATTTCGTCTCCGGTTTTCCGCCGACCAGTAGGAAGAATAATGCGATCTGGGTCGTAGTGGACAGATTGACCAAGTCAGCGCATTTCCTTCCGTTTAAGAAAGGGATGACATTCACGGAGATGGCCAGGAAGTTTGTTGACGAGATAGTCAGATTGCATGGCACCCCAGTATCGATTGTGTCAGATCGCGATAGTCGTTTTGTATCTTCATTCTGGAGAGCATTTCAGGAAGCTATGGGCACGAAGTTGAGTTTTAGTACGGCATACCACCCCCAGACTGATGGACAGTCGGAGCGTACCATTCAGACATTGGAGGATATGCTCAGAGCTAGTGTGCTGAACTTTGAGAAGGAATGGGATACGCATCTAGCATTGTGTGAGTTTGCCTACAACAACAGCTTCCACGAGAGTATTGGTATGGCACCATATGAGGCTCTATACGGACGCAAGTGCAGAACTCCAGTGTGCTGGGAGGAAGTTGGAACAAGAAGTTTCCATGGTCCGACGATCATTGCTGAGACGACAGAGAAAGTGCAGAAGGTGATAGAGAATCTGAAGATTGCTCGATCCAGACAGAAGAGCTATGCGGATACTCGGAGGAGACCCTTGGCATTCCAAGTCGGAGATTGGGTGTTCCTTAAAGTTTCTCCGATGAAGGGCACGGTGCGGTTTGGTCAGAAGGGCAAGTTAGCTCCGAGATATGTAGGACCGTTCGAAGTCAAGAGCCGAGTTGGAGATTTGGCTTATCGGTTGACGCTTCCAGTTGAGTTCTCCGGTGTCCACGATGTTTTCCATGTGTCGATGCTCCGTAAGTATGTGCCAGATCCGAGCCATGTGATTCGCTACGACGATATTCAGATTCAGCCTAATGCCACTTACGTTGAGCGTCCGCTTCGCATCGTTGGCACACGAGAGCAGATTCTCCGTACCAGGACTATCAGATGGGTTAAAGTGTTGTGGGAACATCACGGTCCAGATGAGGCTACTTGGGAGCTAGAGGAGCAGCTAGCGCGCCAGTACCCGCATCTCTTTGCGCAGGTAGGTAGTCATTCCGAGGACGGAATGATTCCTAGTGGGGGAGGATGTAACACTCCGATCCCCTTTGAGCCGGATTAGTGGCTCATTAGTGTGTGTTTTGTTTTGTTTATTTCTTTTGGACTTGGTTTTGGGCCTTGGATAGGTAGTTGAGTGACCTTTGACCTGGAATAGGTAGTTCTAAGCCTTTTTTCGTAATTTTGCTTTTGTTCTGCTCATATCATCTTTGCATCATCTTGGTGTCAGCACGCGTATTTCGTTGAGATCGACAATTTCCGTAACTGTGTCAGATCCGTTTGGAGTCAATTGGGGAAGATGGACCTTCATGTGACTTGATTTGTAAATAACCCAGACTCTTTGGACTTTGACTTAAACTTCCAAATCTATAAATATAAGTCAGCTTCCACATGTCTTACCCATTTCGTTGATCGACTGCATGCAACTCCAGGAGCTCCACGTTCTCTCTCTCTCTCTCTTCTTTCCTTCTCTTGATCGATTGAGGATTGGATCCTCTGTTTGGTTTGGGTTCTTCTCCATTCTCTCATCTCTGTCCTTGCCTTAGGTAAGTGGGTTCTTTCCCAACTCTTTGTATTTCTTCTCCAAATTACATCTCCCATTCTCTGTTGCTTTGTCTTCATCTCATGCATGTGTGATTGCTTTGATTTGTTTTGATTTTAGTTGCTTGGAGCTTGATTTCAGAGGATTTTGTCAGATTTGAGGCAAGTATAAGTACAGGCTTTGATAACACATATGGGTGTTGTTTGATTACTTGGATCCATTCTCATTCTCTGTATAGAAATGTTTTACAGCCATTTTCTAAGCTATGAGAATCAGTTGAGCTTGTTTTATTCAGTTTCTGTACAAAAATTTCGTTTCTGAAATCTTCCCGAATTCGCGTCTGTATTGTACGGCTAAGCCGTAAATTTCTACGGCTCGCTTTCCAGAGACTCGAAAATCTGAGTTTGTTCTACGGCTAGGCTACGGCTAAGCCGTAATTTGTCCTATGGCGGAGCCGTAAGCTAGCCGTGACCCAACCGTGACCCCAGCCGTAAATTTAATCTCTGATCAGTCGAAACTTTTCTGATATCAGTACTTCTACGGTGTGGATACGGCTAAGCCGTGAGATGCTACGGCTAAGCCGTGGATTGGTCTACGGCTAAGCCGTATACTGACTGTAGCTCAGCCGTGAGATGTATCAGATCAGAGGTGGAAAAGCTGACAGTTTAGCCGTGTTCTGAAGGGAACCACGGCTAAGCCGTAGTGCATATTGCGGCTACGCCGTAGGATGCCACGGCTAAGCCGTAGGTCACCCATGGCTAAACCGTAAGACCTGTTAAATATCAGTTAAACTTAGGCTAATGGTGTGACCTTGTAGGGCTCAAATACAGGTTAACCATACCCGTACACCGGCCCGATGGACTCTTTGGATCGCATGAATAATCTGTTAGGCTGTGACTTGTTCATGTGAGCGTTGATCACTGTTAAGCACCTCCCCATGGGTGTTGGTTTAAGGGACTTCGATGCACATAAGGATTATATTGCAACACTAGGATGGCAACGGTGCATCGAATAACTTAAAACTACATCAACATGCACGGTTAGTGACAGTGATGCAACTAGATTAGACTTGGCTTGTAATGAACCTTGATTCCGTATTAATCTGAGATGCATTGCATATTGTTTATGGTTTTGCCCTCTGTTCTGTTAATCTATGTTATGCATTCCTCAGTCATTTTGCTTTCGTTCTGTATATCTGTATTATTCTTCGCTCTGTACTATGTTTTGATCTATGCTATGCTTTGTATATTCTCTGGCTTTGTATATCTCTGATTTTTGGGTATTCCCTGGTGGCTCTGCCCAGAGGTTAATACGTGAGGATAAGATCCGGTCCTTGTCATCGGTGAGTCCAAAGCGGATAATCTCCTTTCTTTAGCTTTGATTTGATTGGTATTAGTCTGGCTCTACTCAGCCTCAGCCCTAGGATACCCGACGGGGTTACCTCTGGCGTAGATCTCTGTATCTCTGTTTTAACTGCAGTGTTGCTTTGTCTTGGGACCCCGGAACCCAGGAACCGAGACCCGTTGTACCTTTGGCCTGGACAGCGGTGTTCTCCTCTGCTCTGCTCTGCTCTGCTCTCTTTTGGAGAGAACATGGTTAACGTAGTAGCCAACTAGTTCAGTATTCTATGTTTTGATTCCATTATCATGTTTTACTCCTATGCACGATTTGCTTAGCATACTAAGATGGACTCTGTATTTAATCTTCTGTCCCTATTTCATTCGCTTTGATACTATGCGTGTTTCTTTCCTGTTACTTATATTTGCTGGATCGTTGTATTCATTTGTGTTGTCTGTGGTGTTGCAGGCACAGATACCTTGCCCAGCTCCCCGGCGGTCGAGGAGGCTGCAGGGGCGAGTGTAGAGGCACCCTCCGGTCTGGCAGAGTGGGCCTGATCACTTCTGCCTAGTGCGTGCATGCATACCAGTGGCTTTTATTTTGCGTTTTGGTTTTTGAGAGCTTGTATTTGGACTTTGGACTTTGGACTTGTATTCTGTATATTTTGTGTATATTGATTTTGGTGTGTATTCGGTTTTATCTCAGTGTACTTGTCTTTGTCTTTTCCGTTTCGTATTTGCTTTGGCTTCCGCTATTTTATTTTCCTTTGTTGCTTGCTATGATATGTACAGCTTCCGCGTACGCTTAGTTCGCACGTGTTAGATCCCTTGTGTGCGTGCATCTGGACTGGGTTTGGGTGCACGTGCACGGGAGTACGTGTGTCACCGGTTTAGCTTTTCGCTAACCCCCGAATTCTGGGCTCGGGTCGTGACAAAAATCAAGAATTACTCTACAGCTCACCCACGGCTAAGCTGAGGATTGAATTACGGCTAAGCTGTAGCTCAACCGTACCCTAGCTGAAGGCTTTATTCGGCTAAGCCGTAAATGCACATGGAATCAAGTAAAACTGAGCTACTCGGCTAAGCAGTAATATGTATACGGCTAAGCCATAAGACTAGTATGAACTTAGGATATTAGGGATTTTAGATGATTTTGTAGGGCCTTAGATATGACACCTTTCCCTAATTAAATTAGCCCAATGGTAATTAATTAATAAGGACGACAAGTGTAGAGCTGTCACTCAACTTCTTTGATTTTCCGGACAAATTTCCGATGTCACGTCATGGGTGTTGGCATAAGAAGATGTGTCTTTTGCATATACAATGTAATGCCAATATTTGGTAACACAATAACACCGGACGTTTTATGAATACATTATGTTGAATGCCCTCAAGATCACGGATTATCTAGCATAGGGTTGGCTAGTAAATCACCTTGATACCTTCTCAATTTAAATGCATTCATATTAATAAGAAACCTTGCTCTTAACATGATGTAACCATGTTCCCATTGTTCTTGATGAGCCTTGAGGCAATCGATTCAGAGCTTCTACTGAGTGTGTGTCCATGAGCCGAAATGGGTGTAGCTAAGGTTGAGGATTCGAGCTCTATTAGTTCAATCAAGTATGCATTAATTGATTATCAGATACTTATCAATTTCGATTTCTATGATTGAATATGATCTCAAGACCGAAACTCTCTCGTGTATGGTATGATAAGTATGAATGAATATGTATGAATATGAGACGAACACCACGATTGATCATAAGTATAAAAGATATGAACTTGAGTCGGTCTTAATATGTTGAGTTGGCACCACTTACCTTGTACTCTTAATAAGTTCGACGGGACCAATTTGGGTATTCTTTATATTCCTACTGCAGTCGTTTATGGAGGAGTTATCGGTGCTCCTCGGGAAGCTAAACTGATCCCCTAGCATAATTCCCATATGTATGTTATGCACTCTTATTAGATGATATCCTCTCTTCAGGGAGAATATAGTCGCGTGGATGTCAACTTGTATGTTTCGATATCCTGTTTATGATTCGTTATTCATGCTTAATTCATGCACAATCTGCATAGTTTTTCACTATTGCTTTCTTTTAATCAATATGTACTTTCATTCATTTGATACATCATGATAGTCTTATATATCACTATACTTGCTTAACTGTCGTATTAACAATGCTACCATTGATATTATAGGTACTGAACCCAACCTAGTACGGCGAATGACGCACTCACGATAGGAATCTCAATGGAACCTCGGGGAGTAGATGAGTGAAATAAAGACAATGCCTTCTATTAGTCATCCTACATAGAGCGACAATAGGTTCCTTGTTGGGTTGTTTAGCTTAGACATGCTTGGACTATGGTTGTTCTTACACCTTGCGATTTGATAGACATATAAATTTTGCATTTTGGATATGTTTAAGTAATTCTTCTCATGTAAATGTGGATGGTCAAGTACAAACTTCAGACTTATTTATGAAATGGATAATGTTTCTTTTATTATTACTTTTGATCATTACAGGTATATTACACAGGCTTTTGTTTATTGTTAGACATAATTTATGTGTTGGAGAAACTTCTCCATACGTTCTTGTGGAATCTCCTTTGTAATGATTTGTGGATGTCTTTACATTCACAAATTGCTACAGGATTACATATGCACACTCGTAGGGCCCATTCTAACCCCCACTTCTCGTGATCGGGGTGTAACACAACCCCAGGCTCCGGGGTTGGTTATCGGTCGACCATGGACTAATTGTGGAGAAAATACATAGGAATTTTAATATTGAGAGGATCAACAACAAGAATTCGTGGATATTGTCTCGGGCTCGCTGTCGATGCAGAAAGCAAACATCCATGATTTGATCCCCACCCAAACCCCTCCAATTCTCCTCCAAATCTCCAACATCAAAATATAGAAGATGACATCCATAACATCATCCATACCATCAAATTCAAAGAAAATGGGCCATCCATTATAAATTGGGATTTCCAAGTATGTAAGAGGTCTTCCATTAAAAGAGCTTAGATTAAAAAGAAAAAAAAATACAAGATCAGAGAATTCATCATCATCTATTGCAGAGAATTAAAGAAAATAACATCATGCCATGAATTTAACCATATTCCACTTTTCTTGGCCACTAGAATAATAGATCTAGCAAAAAACCAAGATCCAAGCTCTCCTCACTAACAAACACACCAAAAACCCCCTCAAATGGAAGATCTATACCTCTTACAACTCCATCCAAGGGAGAATTGCAAATTAGCCATGGTAATTCTACATGAAAATCCTAAGAAAGATTCAATTGAAGAAAGAGGAAAAGATTTACCTTGATGTGAGAGAAGAGAAAGATCTAGCCAGGGAGAGTGAGAGATGATGAAGGAGAGGGTTGTAGTTTTATAGATCTTCTCCCTTAGTGTAGATGAACCTTGAATTCCATGTGGAAACCCTAGATCTAGGAGAGGGAAGAGGGAAATGATTGAGGGAAAATGAGAGAGAAGAAAAGGAAAGGAGAGAAATGAGAGAAAAGAGGGAAATGTCGTTGGAGATAAGGGAGAGGGGCTAGGCTTTATAGCTTTTGGGATGAGTGGAAAAAGACTAAAGTGCCCCTCTTTCTAGAGTTGGGTATAAAGGGGCTACTAAGACTAGATTTGGAATCTCAAGGAGATTAGAGTAATTCATGCACAAGGATCCTATACCAAAGGTAAAATCACACATAAGGCCTCTCTACAACTCACCCAAATCACATCTTAACCCTTAGGCTTACCCAACATCCTAGACTAACCCTCCTAACCCCAAAATGTAGCAAAAATCATGCATAATTAAGAAAAATTAAATATAAAAAACTTGAAATTAAAGGAGTTAGGAAATGAGGGTTGGAAAAATGGGTTTTAACTTTGGCTTTTAGGCAACTTTGGATCATAATAAGTATGGGTCACACATATCTCTTGAGACAGGTCCAAGTATTAATGTGTTCTCCTACATAAGGAGAATAACACAAAACCATTATTTAGTTAAAAACCATTTAAGAAGTGAATGAGAAATTAGCTCCAAAAGTGACTAGTTGAAGTTGATTTGTGTTGATAATGAAAAGAGGAAGTCTCACATTGCTAATTTACTAAAGTTGTGTATGTGTTTAGATACCTTTAATTTGCTTATGAGATTTAGGCCCCAAGGAGCACCCATATTTTATCTTGGAGGGAGGACCTATATAACATCACGACCAACACACGCGCGCACCACCACCACCATCCGACCGGTAGCAGGCAGGTCAGGTCAGGTCAAGACATGGGCCTCCGTGTAGATGGCTTCCCAATTATATATATAAATATATTTTGGAGAGAACACTTTTACTAATAAATGTGTCTAATTTCCAACAGTAGTGTCTCCTCTGTTAATTGATACAGTGAACTGTTATGTCTTTTCCGAATGGTCCAACAATTGTGTCTTTTTTGAATGATCCAACGGTTGTGTCTTTTTCGAGTGGTCCAACAGTTGTGTTTTTTCTGAATGGTTCTAACAGTTGTATCTCCTCTGAATGGTTATGTATTATTTTTTTTTTTCACAAAACCGGACAGAAGTATCTGTTCATTAATGACTGTTGACTGTTCAGAACAGTTACCGGTTCATCTATTTAAAGTCATTTCGTTTCTGCATTTGGGCATTGAATTTTTTCAGCATTCATTATCTGTTTGAGAGATAAATAATGCAGTTCTGTTCACCGAGCAACATAGATTGAAGTGCTACTTTTGTGTTGCGTAGATCATTGTATCCTAACAGACAAATATCTGTGCACTATAGCGTAGACGAATTTTGTCTTAAAGATATAGTGTTGAACACTAGCCTTGATCATATTCTGTAAGTTAGAATTTATAAGTTTCTTCTTATGTTACTATGGTTTTTTTCTGTATTTGAAATAGTTGTTGTAATCACAAAGGAACTTTAAGTCCCTTACAATGAGACCTTAGAAGAAGAGGGGAGAAGTGCTGATGAAGAAAAGCTTGCCCAAACTCCACTTATATAGGTTTTTGGATAAGAAAATATTATGCTTCAATGAAGTGTAATATTCGACCATTAACCCACCTGTGGTATTACTCTTTTGTAACAGTCATGTAACGATTATCTAGATTTAGGTGGAAATGTTGCGGCAATAGTAAAGCCTAATGGGCCAAGTGGTTAGTGGATCCGGATCCAAGCCCACTTAGATTTTTTGAAACAATGCACGTGCAGCCCACTATAGAGCGCGCAGACAGGCAGTACTACCGGCCAGCGCGCACATGTGGTCACTACCACCTAAACCCACCTAAACCCACCTACAAGATAAACATTGTAAGAGGGAAAGACATTATAAATGCCTCTTTAAGAGTAATCCACTTCCAATATGGGCCTCTTAAGAAAATATTAATACACAAGAATACCAATGAACAATTTTCGAGTTTCAATAAACAATTTTTTATTAGACCAAGTTCTTTTGGAGTAAATTTTCAGAATACTCCAATTACTAGAGGTGCATTTTATTTTGTTTGGCTCCAATTTTCATTAGATGAGCCCACATAGAATTTCACTCCTTGGACATCTGAAAGCATCTTATGCAACTCATTATTGACATCTTATGCAACTCATTATTCACACCGAATCCATTTAGTATACCTTTCCAAAGGGTTATTTTCCTATACAACTCTGAGTCAAACCAAATAACCTCCTTTGAGCATGCTTAGACCTTGAGAAATTCAAATGTTTAAACTACAAGAAACCCAAAAGACAAGAAAACTAAGGAGCAAATAGTTGGCCCATGCATACTAAACGGAAGCACGTGTGATCACAAGGATAACTCCAATGTTGAATCACATGCTATCAATCTCCCACTTGGTCTGAAAAATCAGATGAGCAGCTGCAAATTATGCATTGCTTTGAAAAGGACATATCTTGAAAACGTAAAGTCCAACTCATATTTTGGGATACCTTTTTTTGTTAGAAATTATTTTCGGATACTTTGTAATTTACTTGTAAAGTGTTTGGCTAATGTCTTTTACTCATCAAATGTAAATGCCATAAAAGAGATACAGTTACCCAAGTTCATAAAATAAGACATGCAGTTACCCAAGTCATTATCGACATGGCCTGATCAAAATTACATGATGGACATCCTCATTACACTATGAGAAAAACATTATAGGTATGTCCCACGTCGTTTTCTAATGTTCTTGAATGACAAGACACCAAACCATCTGTTACCTGAGCCTCAAAAAGGACTTGTACATTTATTTCTTGAGCCAACAAAACACAGGCAGTGTCAAAAGAGTGACTGCTCTATATAGGATACATTTATGAAAACCTTACTTTAGGAATGAAAACAGATGCCCGAGGGCCTCTTTCTTTAGTGAATACTTGACAACAGTTTGTCACGTTGGTGATTTCTGAAAGTTATGTTTCTTTGTTAGAAATCTGATTTCTAACAGGAGCATTTCAAAATTCTTCTTTAGCTAGGTGGATTTTGAAATTTCATGTGGAAAATACATTTAGGGCATATTTGTGCAAGGCCCTTTTCTCAAAATATGCATGGAACCTATTCCGGATTTCAACGCTAGCGTTCCATATGTTGTTTGGTGCAATGAAAATGCATTGGATTTCTATGATAATGGCAAAACGGAAGTCTAATGCTCCAGCTTAAGAATTGATTTGCTGCGAGAGAGAAAATCTACATTTTCTCAACCATGGAGTTACACGAACAAGCCCTTGGAGTATTTCGAAATTCTTTAGATATGAATTCTCATTAAGAAAAGGCCCTAAATGAGCCCAAAAAAAAAAAAAAAAAAATCCAGTGTGAACCACTTTTTAATGTGGCCCTGAGTTTGGTCCACCACTTCAACAGAAACAGAACTTGGATATAGGCTCTGCGTCACAAAATGTACTCAAATTCAATTCGCTTTTTGATTTGGACCCATGGATTTCATACTCAAGGACCAAACCCAACCTGAGCACCTGATCCAATAGCCATCTACTAATGTCAACATATTAAACAATTATTATAAAAATATGTATACTATATCAGTATTTAAGTAATTGGGCATTGATTTGGGCCCAAGTCCAGGCCTTTACTCATGTTCGCGAACCGGGACTTTTCTTTATCACATTGCAGTTATGGACCCTATAACTAGAGAGCCCAAGTCAGATATGAATCTTGGTCTAAGTAGACTATGAACCTGAACGAGGCCCAACCCATTTTCAACCCAAACTAGGGCTACAACGAGTTGAGCCAACTCGAGCTGACCCGGTTTGACTCGGCTCGAGCTTGAATTGACTCATCAGCCCTTCTTAAATTGTCCCCCCTCTCCCTCTGGACATTCAAACAGAGCCAAGGAAATGACGTCCAGCTTTTCTCCCACCATCTTCTCACCCCAGTGCATTTTCTCTACAGTAACTTCTTCTTCTTCTTCTTCTTCTTCTTCTTGTATGATTTCATTTTCAAAAGGGTCTCATACATTCATCTGCTCACTAGCAAATTGCAATCTTTGATTTCTGTTTTAGAATCACAGTGGAACGAAAAGGGTCTCGAAATTCTCGAGAAGAAATTCACAGTTGGGTAAGATTTTCACGATCAGAGCAGGTCCCAAGAAGATTTCTTTCGATACGGATTGCAGAAAGTCATTGCAAGCTGGAATTGATAAGCTTGCCGATGCTGTCTCCGTCACTTTAGGACCCAAAGGTATAATGGGGTGGCTGTTTTTGGATTGTACTCACCGTTTTATTCTTCTTTCTACTTCGTATTGTAATGGGGTACTTGCAATTCTTCTTCATTTTTTCTAATAATGTTTGGGTATGCAATCAATTAGATTCTTTGGTTTTAATGGTTGTGTTTTATTGGGTATGTGTATGTGTGTGTGTGTGTGTGTTTTTTTTTTTTTAATTTGCTTATGTAATTGGATTCTTTTATTTTAATGATTGTGCTATATTAAGTATGTTCCTATGATGAATGTCTATGTGATTAGATTCTTAAATTTATAGCTCTTTTAAGATTTTGTTCATCCTTTTAAGCTTCTTTTGATTCCTATTACATTAGGTACATGTTGATCTTCTTCATTTTATTTGCAATGATGTATGGGTGTGCAATTTGATTTCACATCACCATAGTTTGCATTCAAATTCTAAAATTAAAAGATGCCCATTTTTGAATGAAGTTAGTGTAAAACTAGCATGAAACCAATAGTCTTCTTTGTTCTTCAACAAGAACTTGCCCCATTTTGGAATGAAGTTGTTCCCCATTAAGCGAAGCAGCAAACCTTCTAGTGGGCCTAGAATATCCCGAACAACCCTGACAATGGGACCATTGCTTGCATAGTCAAGTCTCACAAAAATATGATCAATGGGTTCTCATTCTTTGCACAACAGACAAAGAGGGAAGTGATGGCTGGCACTGTATTTTACGCTGTAAGTTCTCTATGGTAAGAATCTTTGGTTTGGCTGACCAACACAAAGCTTCAACTCAAGGAGGCACCAGACTGCATCATTCATAGAAGAATAGGGGAGGATCCTAGAAAAAAAGATGTCTTCGAAATCCTTAGTAAAAGCTTAGCGAAAAATTTCCCCAAGGAATCTTACTTTCAAATTCTTCTCTCGCTTACCACTGCAAATATAAACATTATTAACAATACACACAAGGGACTCAAACTTAATCTCCAACTTTGGATAAAAGGCCTCCTTAAAGTGAGAACCCAGCTCCCCTCCCCTAGAATTCCGACCATAAGAAACAAAAAAGTAAAAGATAAAAAAGAAAAAAAAAACAGAGAAAATAACATTGCTGATTGAAGAAAACAATATCTTGGAGACATTGCTGCATGCAGATTAGGAAGTTTTGATTGATAGGACTTATCCCTAAACTAAATATCTTCCTGAATATATTAGCCCTCTCGGATTGATTAAAGGCTATTTTTATTATATGAGAGTGGATTTTATGCATTAAAATTTCAAAATTAGTTTCAACTTAGCAACCTTTCCCTATGATTAAAATTGATTTTAATTTGGATTTGCAGGACGTAATGTTGTTCTTGATGAACCTGGAACACCAAAAGTAATTAATGATGGGGTGACAATAGCTCAGGCCATTGAGCTTTCAGATTCCATTGAAAATGCTGGAGCAATGCTTATTCAAGAGGTCATAATTGCTCCTTCATTCTTTATTATTATTATTTTGGTAGTGTGCTTGCTTCTCCTCCTTATTGCATGGCACTTCAAGGGGGTTTTAGATCTGGTAAAAGGAGGGAAGGAGAATCTGTGTATCACTTATCTGGATTGTCATTTTTAGGAGAAAAGAAGTCGTACTCTGATATCAGTTTTCCAAAGTAGGGAAATGGGTTTCTCCTCAAAAGGATGGTGAAAACACCCTCTGCAAAAACAAAAAATATCACTATAAAAGGTGGCATATAACTAATGAAAATTTTAACTTTTCCTTGAGAAAGGCATCAATAGGGTATTTTTAAGAAAGGTATTAATATGTTTTGTCCCCTTCCTTTAGGACTCTACTAGTAAACACAAACATGGTGGGGAATCATTACTAGTGAGCAAGGATCAAAATAGCAGTAGCTGATAGCGTCGCGGCTGGTGGCCAAAACACTACTTAGCGGGTGCTACGTAGCGGTAGCGGGGGTATGTAGCGGCGTAGTGGTGTGATTCAAAAGAATTATTAAAAAAATTTGAAAAAATTCTAGAAAATTGTAAAGAGCTAGAATATGTATTTGTTTTCCAAAAAAGCCTAAAATAAAGGGGTGTAGTGGTCCCCTAAATGCATGACGTCTTATATCGCTCTATAATTAAAAAATAATAGTATCAATCTTATTTTTCACATGGCATCAAGAATCAAAATTCAAGACTCAAAGTCAAGACTCAAGAGTCAAGAGTTTGAGACTTAGAGAGATTAGTCGCTAGAGTCAGTGACTCAACAATCAACATTAAACACAATAGATGATATAATAAATAATAACTTCATAAATAACATTGTACTTAAAGAGTTGAGACGTGAGAGTTGATATAAAGTTGAGATTTGAGAAATGATTAGAGGAATAGAGCCATATATCTAAAAAAATCACATATAAAATACCTTTTGAAAGATGACTTTTCACTTCAAATGAGATGAATGATCTAGATTTGTAGATCTTGATGTGTTTTTGGAATCTTTTTGCCTTTGATTTGAAGGAGGAGGGAGGTAGGACCAAAAAACAGTGGAAAGGAAAAGGGAAAGATAGAGATAGAAGTGAAAAGAAAGAAAGTATGGGCATCTGTTTTTAAAAGAAGCGGCCGCTGCCCCGCTATAGGTGTTAGTGGCGCTAACACCCTCGTAGCGTAGCGGTGCCGGCCGCTGCGCTTTGTAGTGGCTGCTATTTTGTTCCCTGTTAGTGAGGACTTGCGAGTAGTAAGGAATTCTCCTTACCAGATTTCTCCACCTAGTAGGCAATCACCACTTTGTCACTTCTCCTCATCTGAACAACCTTTATAGGTTTGTCTTCTCTAGAACGTACCAGACACAAATTTGACACCGCTGCTTGGAAAAGTACTTTGGTTTATTTGTCCTTTTTTTTATTTTTTATTTGCTACCTTTCAGTTTAATTTATGTGGCATTAGTTTATTTTTGTTTATCTAGATCCTCTCTCTCTCCCCCTCTCTCTCTCTCTCTCTCTCTCTCTCTTATTTATGCAATTTCTCTTAAAAATCATCCACCAGCCTTTGTGCGTAATCTTAAATGAAGTCAAATGTGCTACATTGGCACATGTACTACATACATCTAAGCCATTCAGGTGCAAGGTGCACTCCAATGTGCAGAAGATGAGCTTGCCAAAAACCACCATTTTCCATTCTTCAGTTTGGGCACACATTATGAGATAGGTGGACGGTTTAGGCTGGGTAATCTTTATGGTGAGTCTCACCTCTCTGTAAGAAGACCTGTATTTGTAGCAAAAACCATTTTATACTTTCATAAACTTATTAGCTAAGAAGCACGGACACTTTTAAGAAAGTGACGTATCTGTGTCAGACACGTGTTGGACACCGACACTCCTCGGACACTGTCGGACATGTGTTCGATACTATTTTAGCCGTGTCCATAATTAAGAACTAAAAATCTTAATTTCGGACACTTGTCCGATACTCTTTTTGTGACGTGTCTCACAATTCCTAGCCCGTGTTTTTGACTAAAAAATAAACATATGGCTGATATTTCTTGGATACTTGTTAATATGTGGTTACTAATAATTGTAAACTTAATACATGACAATTTTATATCATGGAAAAATGTATGATTGTTAATATTAATCATATCATAATCAAAAGACAAATAAGTCTTTTACTAAAGAATAAGCATCAAAATTTGCTTGTCTTTTGCTTTTTGTTTTGTTTTGTTTTTTTTTTAAAGGGAGGGGAAAGAGATAATCCTCCCTTTTTTTGTATGGATTTTATGGAACTATGGATATTTTATATTTAATGATTATGAATTATGTTTTAGTGTTGTATTGATATTTGATAATTTGATATGTTTATTAGTTGGTACTTGAATTTTTATTTTTTGATTGCTAAATTGATTAAAAAGTTTAAATGAAATTATTTTTTCGTTTATGATTATCTATATAAATAAATATATACTATTAATATGCCCCCCAACACGTTCATGTCCTACTTTTTTGAGAAATACTGTGTTAGCGTGTTCGTGTCATGTAGTATCTGTGTCCCGTTTCCGTGCTTCTTTGCTTATCAGTACCTAACTATGATTTTTATCATATGGAGTTTTGCTAGATTAACACGCAAATATTAAGTTCAGGAATGGTAGGGCTTAGTGGAAAAAAGAAATCATCCTAATTTACATATTGTATCTTTTTCTATCATATAACTAACTGCCTAATAAAAGAAAATAATGGTCCACGGTCCCACTATCCGTTTGGTAGGTGCTGCCGTAAATCAGCCATGGAAGGAAAAGCTCTCTCGTTGGAATTTGCAAACTCTTGGGCACCAACTTAACAAGAAAAAGGTTTTACCAATCCAATGATGAACAACAGTTCTTTCATGGATCCAAGTGATGAACAGTACAAATCATTGTCCTTCAATGTAGTTCACCAAATAAATGAATGGGATGAATGCACTCAGTTTAGATTTGCGCCGAAGCATTTTCTAGATATGTCGTGGCAGAGAAGTATTTTATAGTCTATTTCATCTTCTATTTCTGTTCCGATGGGGTCAGCAGGGAGCAACAGTTGTAGAATTTATTATAAGGGATGCTAATCTTAACATCCTCATTTTTTTAAAGATTTTTTATGACCAAGTGCTGTAGTAGATTCATCCATGTTGGAGATTCCAGCAATGTTTGGGGGTTTTGGTTCTCATTTTCATTGTGTTGAGCCTCTTATTGTCAAATGTGATTATAGCAACATAATAAAATTGGTTTGGGATTCAGCTTGTAGTTGCCTCATGGTTTAGTGTGCTGCAATTTGTTTTTTGACTAATAACTTTTTTTTTTCTTATCAATAAAAGATAATATTGATCTTTTCATGGACTAATGATATAAATTATTGCATTTATTGTGAATGATTTCAATTTTATTGATGAAAAATATGATAAAACAACACAAAAGTATGGGAATCTCAAACAGAATGATTGAAAGGAGAGGAAAAAAAAACACTCCTATGTCAACAATGAGTTGAAGGGATCAACTCCTTCTGCATTAATGTTAGCCCTGCAGAGCACATGACCAAGAGAGACTGTAACTGTCTTAGAAACATGATGAATCTCCTCAATATTACCTAATTACTATGGGCAAACAAAACTTGAAGCCCACTTAATCGCGCATGATGAATACCCCTTGATGATAAGGGAAATCCCTTTCCCTTACTATTTCCTTAAGACCCCCATCAAAAGATCTCTTGCTTCAACCTAGTTTGCCCCACATACAGCAAGAGGGTCTGAGAAGTTAATAATCAGGTGAGAAGCTGAATCCTGAGCACTTCCTGCTGGATCGGATTGCTATTAGGGTATCCTTCATAATTTATTTGAACTCCCACCATTGCAAGGTTTAAAATCAGAATGATCAAATGCCTTCTAGGACATCAGGATTTTGATCAAGATATATAATAAAAAGCTAACAGATGGCGAAAATCTTATGGGAGCAACATTTGGAAGTGGTAGATGCAAAAAGAGGTTGGGGGTGGGTATTGAAGTAACCCGGAGACACACATATAAATGGAGTAAAATTGGAAACTGTACTCTTAAACTTTTGCCAATTTCAAAAATTAAGAGAAGGTAGTTGGCCTTATTGCAGGCATTGAAGAAACAAAGGAAAAGAAAAATGAGATGTGAGATTCAGTTGTAAATTTGGTGCCAGACAGCGAGAGTCAGATTACAGCAAGGATAGAGATCAAGATTCAGTGATGGACTGGGGTGGTTCTGCTGTAGAGATGAAGGTAGAGACAATATGGTAGCCAGGCAAATGGAGGATGGAGCTGATCATATCTGATGAGGCTGATTGTCATTGCCAAAACAATAGGCAGGTGGCAGAAACAATACGTAGAGCCAGACCTTTTATTCTAGATGCTGGACAACTAAGTGCACGCTCCTAGGATATACCAAAACAGATCTTGAGACCTGCAAAATGGGAGAATTCTCATGGAGATCAGAGTCTGGTAGCTGTAATGGCTGGGAAAGCAGAGCAGCTATGGTGTTGGGCTAAGAAGCACGGACACTTCTAAGAAAGTGACGTGTCCGTGTCGGACACTCTTCGGACACCCACACTCGTCGGACACTCTCGGACACGTGTCCGATACTATTTAGCCGTGTCCATAATTAAGAACTAAAAATCTTAATTTCGGACACTTGTTCGATACTCTTTTTGCAACGTGTCCCATAATTCTTAGCCCGTATCTATGACTAAAAAATAAATATGTGGCTGATATCTCATGGACACTTTATTAACATGTGGTTATTAAAACTTGTAAACTTGATATATGACAATTTTGTACCATGGAAAAATATATGATTATAAATATTAATTATATCACAAGCTAAAGACAAATAAATATTTCACTAAAGAATAGGCCTCAAGATAGGCTTCTTTTTGCCTTTTGTTTTTTTTTTTCTTTTTTTTTTTTTTGGGGGGGGGGGGGGGGGAGGGGGGAGGGGAAAGAAATGATCTGCCTTTTTCTTTATATGGATTTTATGAAACTATGGATATTTTATGTTTAATGATTATGAATTATGTTTTAGTGTTGTCTTGATATTTGATAATTTGATATGTTTGTTAGTTAGTACTTGAATTTTTATTTTTTGATTGCTAAATTGATTAAAAAAGTTAAAATGATATTATTATTTTAGAAGATGATTATATATATTAATATATATTATTAGCATGTCCCCCGACGTGTCCGTGTCCTACTTTTTTGAGAAATGCCGTGTCGGCGTATCCGTGTCGTGTCGTATCTGTGTCTCATGTCTATGTCCGTGCTTCTTAGGTGTTGGGCACCATGGTTCAACACTGGTACATGTAGTTCAAAATAACAGCTGAATGCTAGTGCACCATGAATTGGCTAGCAAGATGGATGCTTTTCAGGGATCGATCAACAGTAAGTAAATGGGTATATACTGACCAGCAGATTGAAATAGAACTATAGTGGCCACAACGATTTGCAGCAGAATGGAAGATGACAGTCGGTGTTGCTGGTGGATGTGGGCAGTGAGGTGCGACTCCAACAAGTTGCAAGTAACTCATGATCAACGATGATGGTACTGCAGGAGATAATCTGAGATATAGTTACAATAATACATATCAGGCTGGAAACATGGCTGTTGTAGTGATGGTGCATAAAGCTGGGATGCTGCAGTTAGTCATCAAACTGCAGTTGACTGATTCAAGAGGGGATGATTGCCCCTTAGATCTTCGAGAGCTGATCGAGGTGCCGAGAATGATTAACCATTTGACTCTCAACTCATTAAGATTGCTGGGCCTTCGATACCATCTGGAACATAGAGTTTCCACTATACTCATATATTATCATGTTAAACATGAACCTTTTATATAGGTTACATTGGTAGTAATCCAAAGATATAAACATGGAAAATAAAATAGTCAGACCCTAATCATGTTTAACCAGATCCTTATCAAGACTATTCAAGATTATTTTAATTTAATATCCTAGGACCTAATCTATCTTGACAACTGTAACCTCCATTTCTTTTTATTTGTAACATGACCCAACCATGGGCACCTTCCCACTGTAGCAAGGGAGAACACCCAATGATTCACATCTCAAAAACGTAATTTTTCATCTGGACATTTCCTCAAAACACCATGAAACAACCTTCAGATTAAATAGTTGTTCACTGTTTGCATCATGATAAATTGATGTATTGTCTGCAAATTGCCGATGAGTAATTTCATAACCTTCCACACTTATTGAGAAACATCTAAAGACTCGGCTTCCTTAACAATCACAAATAAGAAAGGAGACAAATTATCAGCTTGTTGCAATCACGAGAGGATGGTAAGAAAACCATTCAAGTACTATCAACAATTGCAGAAAATTTCATAGCCCATATGCACTCCTCTATCCACTTCAATTAATGGAAAAATCCATTTGTCAAAGGATATACAGAAGAAATTCCCAATCAACTGTGTCATAGGCCCTGTCTATGTTAAGCTTAAAAATTGGATTTTGTTGTTTGCAACCAATATCATGATGGCTATAAGCAAATGCGCCTTTGGAATTGGATATGACTGCCTGAAATATCTGCTAGAGAAGAGAAGACAATATCTTTGCAAGGGTTTTATACATATGACCACTCTAACTTATTAGGCAGTAGGAATGTCAAAGCACCATTTTTCTTTCAAATCAAGACAATATAGGATGCCAGCAAGTGATTGGATAGTTTTCCTAGATAAGAATCCTTCAAGAAGACCATCCCATCCTCTGTCATAATATTGGGAGAAAAAAAAAGTAAACAAGTCATCTGGATCCGGAGTTTGATCTGCACCTAACTCAAAATTCGTGTTTTGACTTCCTTTCCAACCAATCATCTTTTTATTCATCATCATATCAACAAAATAAGTTATAAGGTTAGGCATGAACGCTGATTCCTTTTTCCACAGAACTGAAGAAATCAGTACTCGGTTTCTTTGTCATCCAAATGTTGCACTTGCCGATCTTCTTCCAAGAATTGGATTCTATTAATGTCTTCTAGCTGATGCTATACAAGTGAAAGACTTTAGCACTTCAATCACCCTCTTGCAGCCATCTATGTCAAGATTTCTGCACTGCCAAGTTTTCTCTTCATATAGTTTGGGGTTATACTTTTCTTTCAGAAATTGGCACTGCTCAACCTCATTCACTGTAAGATTGTCAGATTCCTCCATCTCATCTAACATATGAATAAACAAATATCTACCTTCTGTTTTTCAATCTTCCCATAGTGATCATTCACCATTCCTAGATATTAGGTTTTAAGCTGTCCAGTTTTTTCACCAAACCTGTCAAGCATTCCAACTGGAATATGTCATCAGATGTTTAATTTTTTTAACATATGAAAACATATGGACGCATCTGTGGGAATTTTCTGGGTCAGTTTCTGGCATATATGCCCATGTCTTTGTCGAGGTCACACATTGAGCATAAACTATTATTTTCAACTTGTGAATGTGAGGCTTTATTTTTATTTGTGAAGAATTTTCAATGGCAGGTTGCACGTAAGACAAATGACTCAGCAGGTGATGGGACTACCACTGCAATCATTTTGGCTCGAGAAATAATCAAGTTAGGGTTGTTGGCTGTTGCTTCTGGGGCTAACCCAGTTTCTCTGAAGAAAGGAATTGAAAAAACTGTGTTTGAACTGCTCAAAATCCTGAGGAAGGAATGTAGACCTGTTAAAGGAAGGAATGATATAAAAGGTACCGTTTATTCTTGCTTGGAATTTATTTATTTCAAAAGTACTTTAAAGACCAGAATGGAGATTGAATTGTCAGGGAACTGACCTTTCTTCAGAGAAGCTTCAATCTCTGGATCAAGCTGGTCAAACCATGGCATCAAATTATATAAAAAAGATAGAAAAATATATGATCCAAAAGCTGTGAAGATTGTTGAGCTTTACCAGTGAACCAGTTCATACCTGTTCTGATGGTTTTGAACTGTTCTGAATGGATTTTTACCCATAAAACTCTGAAGTTTGGATTTGATCATAGGACCTTTTTTTAGTCAAACTTAGTCCAATTGGATCTCCAGTTGGCAACTGATGCAAACATTTTAAGAAGAGAAATATCAGACAATTCAAATCATCCTAAAAGGGAGATTATGGTTATTATTATGGTTATTCCATGTTATGATACCAACCAATTGAATGTAGTGTTGTCTTTACGTTTTCTCCTGAATGGCTTCTAATTTGAAGGGAGTCATGATGATTGGCCTTTTTTTTTCAGCTGTGGCTTCAATCTCGTCTGGGAATGATGACTTCATTGGAAATTTGATCGCTGAAGCAATAGATAAGATTGGAACTGATGGTGTTATCTCCATAGAATCTTCCTCTACCTTTGAAACCACTGTCCAAGTTGAAGAAGGAATGAAGGTGGCATACATGACTTAACATATTTGAGCAGTATTTTTTATTGGTTAAAAAAGATTTATTACCAAAGAAAAAGAAGAAAATACAACACTAAAAGCTACAATGTCCTTCAAATGGATGTAACAGGACATTGCCTGTTAGTTTTACGTTTCTTTAGGATGTTAGTATCACTAATAGCCTAGTGAATACAAATGGAGAAAGACCATGGAACAGAGCAATCGTCTATGGTTTCTCTTGTGTCTTTGACCCGCTGGAAAGCCTCAATAAGTATTCCCCTTTTCTAGAAACCCAAAAGATGGCATTTTGAGTCTCCAGTGATAAAGATTTCACCAACCACATGAGCAAAGAATCTTGAAATAAAAAAAAAAAAAACTGCCTACACCCACTCACCTTCAACAAAATGTGCTATCCTCCATTGATCTCCTTAGGAAAGTCTTTTCAATGTTTTCTGTAAGTGACCACCTGACATTTAAGTGTTTTCTTCCTCCAACTCTATCCACTCCACTTCATGTGAGAACAGCAACTCTCATCTTGACAACCCACTTTATGTTTTAGATTGTGCAAAAAACTACCTTTCAGAGAATTTGTGGTTAATTGCTCACATACGATTCAGAATCACTTGGATCTTTTTTCCAACTCTGTAAATTATCACAAGTGAAGTCCTTTTCCTTCTTAAGCACCCAACCAAAAGATGTTGCATGCAGTAGACAAGGGACCATCACAGTTTGCGATCTGATTGTGTGTTTGATTGCTCATTGATTAGAGGCAGCAAGTCTGGAACACGTTCTTCTGTTCATTCCTTCGCAGTTGAGGCCACAAAAAAGGGGAGTTCTAATAATTTTAATGATTCATCACATCTTCCTACCTCTCTCTCCCTCTCTCTCTCTCTTTCTCTCCCCCTCCCCTTTCATTTCTGTTTGGCACTCTGTTCTCTTTATCTTTGTTATCACCCTTAACACGAGCACCTCACTCTTGACAGGCAACAATTTTTTGCCCTTTTTTTCTTTCCTAAAGAAAAGTAATCATCAGTTCCTACGTCAAGATTATCTTGACCAGCTATTGGGCAAGTTTGGGAATTGGGACCCATAGTTGGAGCATATACCCCTCCCTATGTGTATTATAGACTTATAGACTGAAATTCATTCTGATCAGGTTATCTGAACCGTTGGATCAATCTTTTTTTTTTTTTTCAATGTGCAGTTGGGTTTTTAGCACGTGATCAACATTGCACTGCAAAGCACTCTAATTTGCGTGTAGTTTAGGCCACTTCCTACACAGGGCAGGGCCTTTGCTGTGAGCAGATTGGATCAAACAAGTCTGGACCCCACACCTGTTAAATAGTTGAGCAGGAGTGGTTAGGATGATTCTAATGTCAAGGCCTGATCATTTTTCTGTTAATGAGGAGGTGCTGCTCATGGTGGAGGGTGATAGAACAAGACAGATGTGACTCATGTAGATTGTTAGGAAATGAAATAGGGAGTGCCATGGAGCAAAAAACATGTGTTCCCACATTGGAGAAATGGGGTCTAACCTTTGTCACTGTTTGCAATCCGTGGGATGTGAAACTAACGGCTTGGAGATCTGCAAAGGGAGTGAGAGTAATAGCTGACTGATAAAGATGTGACAGTTCGAGTGCCCAAAGTCTTCTGTCAACCCTGGCCCTTTAGAATGAAAGCCAAATGAAAATTTTTAAAAGCTTCAGCAACTCATCAAAAGGATTTCTTGTAAGATGTGGATTACAAGTGAAGCTATCCCCCATTCTTTCTGGGACCTCCTCATCTACAATTCCTTTTCCCTCAAGCTTTGAGTCTCACAATTCAGCATAACACTCTGCAAGGGATTTCTCAGAACTCTAAGCATCCACAAAAAATTGAATGGACTCCCTACAGACACTTGAAATAGGTGTGATCCTACAAAGCTTGCACTCTAGCAATTGCATCCTACATAGTAGACCCTCCTTAAGGAGAAAAGGTTCCAAGCCCATTCTCTCTAGAGCCTTATAGTTGATATATTTCTTCCAAGTGCCTCACCATCTTGGCTGAAGCTCTAAAGCTAATTTTCCCTGGAGGGTTGTGTTGAACAAGAGCATAAATTAAAGCACTTCATATACTACATTCAACAATTGCTGTGGCCTGTCTTCTTCCACCCTTTGTTAGATTTTCTCTGCGAAACTAGAAATTTGTTAAGCTCCAGATACCTCTGGTGTTGCACATGGATGAATGTATATAGCATGGGGTGGGCCCCGTTGGCCAAAGCATGGGGACCTTGGGTAGCTATATCATATAATTGTTCATGTTAACATTCCCAAAGCCTCAACTAAATCTGGAGTCATTGAGCTTTGATTGAGGTAACTGTTTTATCTCTTCCACTCTCTTTCATGCTCCTCAGTAATAGAGGCTTTGGTTTGCTGCTGTGCTATGTACAGCATGAACACTTCATAAGGACATGTTAAAAGCATGATTTGTGTGCAATTACAAGAGCTGTGGCAAGAGTGTACTCTTGCCAAAGCTTGCAATTGTATACCCATGGGCCATGGTTTGGTAAATCCCCAGACGGTAAATCTTGTGGGCTGGCGCTGGATTGAGGATGTTCCGAAACTTTATGGACTTTGAAAATCATTACTCTTCAACGATCTTTTTACTTTTTTCTCTATATTGGAAGGTAGGATCTTCAAAGGGGATGTTTTGGTCTTCCTGATTAACTTAGGGCCATTGATGTGAGTGGTCTGGATTCCTAGTACATGAGGGCCACATGCATTGGAAGAGTCTGCTAACTCTACATTTGAGGCAGTGCAGGACTGTATAATTCCTTTCTGTTTCTTCAAGGTTCAGAAACTCAAATCTTGTGGTTTCTGCAGATTGACAAGGGCTATATTTCTCCCCATTTCATCACAAACCAGGATAAATCGATTGTAGAATTTCAGAATGCTAAAGTTCTGGTCACTGACCAAAAGATTTCTAAGATTAAAGACGTCATTCCTTTACTAGAGAAGACTACTCAGTTAAGTGTTCCCTTGTTGATAATTGCGGAGGATATCTCGCACGAAGTGCTGGCAACTCTGGTCATGAACAAACTGAGAGGTTTAATAAATGTTGCAGCCATCAAGTGTCCAGGATTTGGTGAAGGGAAGAAGGCTATTTTGCAAGATATCGCTATTATGACAGGTGATTGCATTTGAAAGTTGTAATTTGTTTGATAGAACCTGTATATTTTCATACATTACGAGAATTTTTGTTGTTCCTGTATGGCATTCTGCACTCAATGTGTTCCTAACGAATCCATCTTCTGGTGGGGCCCACCGCATGACCATCTGTCCTTGATGTCAGATTGGTCCATGAATATATGAAGAGTGAGCTATCAAAAGAATTTTTGATGACCCATAATAATATACAAATCTGTGGAGCTTATGAGTGGAATGACCTGATTTGTCAGCCTTGTAGATGGACACAGTGAGACTCATATGCTTCTGTGTACAAGGTGAATGCAGGATTGTGGCACAACTCATTATGGGAAACTAAAAACCGGGGTCTTTTGGGTTTGGTATGTTAATTTGCTATCAATATGAATTCAAAGCTCGTGCAACTGGCAAAAACTTTCTTCTGAATTTCCTGGTTAAGTGTTAAACCTTGTGCAACAATTTTCTTCTGAATTTCCTGTTTAAGTGTTAAACATAGTGCAAAAATTTTCTTCTGAGTTTCTGGTTAAGTGTACCTTGTGCATTGGTGAACCCCTTAACCACTTCAAAGGGTTCAAATGAGTCCTGTTTCGAGGAACTGTATGCACATAAATCAATGTGAGACACTTTCGCAAGTCCAAAGCTGCTGTACAGGCATACCCAGCCATTTAGATGATCCTGCTCAAAATCAGATTGATCTGCTAATTTGATATGAAATATGAGCTGGTGTTTTCTTCTTTTTTCCCTTCTCTCTCTCTCTCTCTCTCTCGTGCACCACTCCTTTCGTAGTTCACACATATTAAAAAAAAAACAAAAGAAAAGTTGGACAGTAATCTTTAAGCCTTCAACTAGGACCTATTTTTGCACCTGGACATCTACATGGTTGAAATGCTTGATGTGTGGCTTGGATCTCATACATACAACTATGGAGGATATGGGCGTGAGTACCATGTAGTTTGCATTGTATTTTTACAATGGGTGTTTACTGTTTAATGTGATTTTGTGAATATTCCACTCAAGTGTAGTGATTTAACTACTCAGCACCATGAATGTTACTGACACTTGTTTGAACAACAACTAGGTGCTGATTTTCTTGCTGCTGATTTGGGTTTAACTCTTGAAAGTGCAACCTCGGACCAACTTGGTATTGCTCGAAAGATAACCCTAACGGACAATTCAACTACTATCGTTGCTGACCCAAGCACCAGAGCTGAGATTCAGGCCAGAATCTCTCAGATAAAGAAGGATCTAGCTGCAACAGATAGTGCTTTCCAGTCAAGGAAACTTTCTGAGAGGATTGCAAAACTTTCTAGTGGTGTTGCCATAATTAAGGTGCAAATACTTTGACAATCTTGCATCTACTTTATTTAGTTAGTTTTTTGGGTCCTCTTGTACGTTAGTCCAAGGACAGAAGGTAGTTCCCGGCAACAGGTTATACTCTTTTCCTTGTACTGTGATTGAAATTCTACAGTCATTGTCTGGTTGGAAATTGAAATTGATAGCTCAGTTACACAGACACATGATAATTGGCTTAACTGCTTAAGTTTCTAAGAGAAAGCATGTCAAACAAATGGAACATACCATGTCGATAACCTGGCCTAAATATAGGTGGGCTTGCCCAGCACGTGGACTGTAAGTGATATTTTGTCCAGAGTACATGTGATGTGGATCTGATGGATGCCTTGATCTTACACATGTTGTACACGCATGTCTCATCATTTAGATAAGCTTTCCTTAGCAAAGGAATAATTCTACTGAAATTTATTTTTAACAAATAAATATTGGTAACCTTCACATCATGGTGCCAACCATAGTTGAGAATTTCGTTTCGGACTCCTTTTTGGTTTGACCTCCAAATCAAAGTGTTTCGGCCAATTCGGAATTTTAATGAAATGCTTCGGGGTCACATTTCGGAAAACATGTAAAAGAAATAAATAAATAAATACATATTTTTATTTATTTATTTAAAATTAAGATATAAATTGCTATTTGATATATTTAATTTATTCTACTAAACCAAGAGTGCAATATTTTATTTCTACATGGCCAAGATTTGGGATTTTTTCCTTTCTTTAAAGCAAATTCTAAATTTTGGTGTTTTATTACAATATTTTATAAAAAAATTATATTTAATGGGCCATTTTCTGTTAGATTGAAATTTAGCTACGGCCCTATTTTCTATTAGAGTGAAATTTGGCTAGGGCTTTATTCCCTATTAGAGTGAAAATTTTCTAGGGCCCATTTTCTAGCAAGTGAAATTTGGTTAGGGCCCATACACGGTTGGTACATCTACATTTATTAATTTCAATTTTTAATGAATGAGCTCCATTGTGGAGCCCACAAATTACCACAAAACTGACAAACTCATGATCATAGAGAAGAGATTTTGAATTCTCTTGAGAATCTATTAATTTGTGTGTCCTTCTATTGAGATTATACATCAATATATATATCTTTACATGCCTTTAATCTAGGCTCAAAGAAAGGAAAACTCACTAATTTACATCAATTAGGATTCTAAGTTAAGAAGGAAGACTAATTACAGCTAATTACCTTTAATCTAGGCTTTAAGAAGGGAAAACTCACTAATTTACATCAATTAGGATTCTAAGTTAAGAAGGAAGACTAATTACAGCTAATTACCTTTAATCTAGGCTCTAAGAAAGGAAAACTCACTAATTTATATCAATTAGGATTCTAAGTTCAAAAGGAAGACTAATTACAGCTAATTACAGCAATCGTATTCCAACTAAAGAAGGCTCCTCTTTTCAGATGGGCTCTTTTAGTAATCAGTAACACCAAAAGCTCGAGCTGTTAGTGAAGGGCATAACAATGTATATCAACATCCCCCCCCCGAACGGGAGGCCGTTTGAACTTTGAAACCCAATAGACAAACGGAACAGACAAACAAATGGAGGTAACACACTAACATGCCTCCAAGGGGTTTCGAACTCATGACCTCTGGCTCTGATACCATGTTAATAACCAGTAACACCAAAAGCTCGAGCTTTTGGTGTTACTGGTTATTAACATTGTCAGCCACATCTGCATATTTAATACTGTCGTATTCCAACCATAGTGTACAGAAACCTGAATAGTAATCTTGTACTAACAAAGTCCCTTGGGTATATTCAGCAATAGCACATTCAAGATGGAATTGTCGCGCAGAGTTATCTTGATGGTATACTTTCTTCAAATACCCCCACATGGCTTTAGAAGTGGGGTAAGGCTTGAGATTCATTATCAGATGAGGCTCAACCGATCTCAGAATCCAGGATTTGATTTTGGCATCTTTTGTCTGCCAAGAGGAGATCTTTTTTCATCCTCAGTGGGTTTAGGGTCAGCACCAGAAACAAAACCCCACAATTCCTTAGCTTCGAGGTAGGTTTGGAATTGAAAAGACCATACAGGGTAATTTTGTCTAGTGAATTTGATCAAAGTAACCTCAGATTTGTCCATCTCAATGTTAGATTAAAATTGATTTTGGCCAAAAGAGAACAGCAGGAAAGTAGTACGTCCTTGATTTCAGGGGAAAAGGTAGCACGTGGACCCCACCAAGTGATCTCGAGACAGATCAAAGACAGGGGATGGAAGGGTAGTCAAATTTCACTACTGCTGGAAGAGGTCTCACTCAAAACGGATCAAAATCCACAATTTTGAACGGCTAAGATGAAATCTGTTGGACAAAACTGAAATACTAAAAGAGATGAGATGGCCTACCTCTGATGATCGAAAAAATCTGAAAAAATGTCCAAGAATTCCAGGATGAGTGGTCGACTAGGATGGGAGGGTTTGCTGATGTAACATGCACGAACAATCAACGACAGGATGCTAATGACTGTTATCACCAAGATTCTACAAACCAGTTGAAGAAGAAGATTAGAAGAGAAGAGGACTGTAGATCAGGGCTTTGATACCATGACAAACTCACGATCATAGAGAAGAGATTTTGAATTCTCTTGAGAATGTATTAATTTGTGTGTCCTTCTATTGAGATTATACATCAATATATATATTTTTACATGCCTTTAATCTAGGCTCTAAGACAGGAAAACTCACTTATTTACATCAATTAGGATTCTAAGTTAAGAAGGAAAACTAATTACAGCTAATTACCTTTAATCTAGGCTCTAAGAAAAGAAAACTTACTAATTTACATCAATTAGGATTTTAAGTTAAGAAGGAAGACTAATTACAGCTAATTACCTTTAATCTAGGCTCTAAGAAAGGAAAACTCACTAATTTATATCAATTAGGATTCTAAGTTCAGAAGGAAGACTAATTACAGCTAATTACAGCAATAGTATTCCAAGTAAAGAAGGTTCCTCTTTTCAGATGGGCTCTTTTCAGATGGGCTTTCAGATGAGCTCTTTTCAGATGGGCTTTGGGCCTATGTAACAAAAACAACTCAAAACTTGTGAAAGCCACAAATTTATCCTAACCACAAAAAAACTTGGAACCCCCTTGGCCCCTTTAAAATGTTTATAGCGGGGCAACAAGGGTTTAGGATGATCTAATAGAGTTGAGCTTTTGCACACGTGCATCACATTGAGATCTTTTGATCCCTCACCTCCCTTACGATTGGCATAGCCCTAGATAGGTCCCACAAGGGAGTCTGAACAAAGGTCATGATAGACATCTGCACCCAAGCACAGCCTGCGTATTTATGTATGTATAGTTTATCTCTCTTCCCTTTTCCTTGTGCAGCAAAGCATTTTTCTGAGGCACTTCAAGAACAATTAAATCGCTGCTGCCCAGATGGGATTCTGCTTTCTGTAGCTTATGTTATGCAAAAGATGACAAATCATTGATCTGATAGAACTCATTGTGGTTGCTTGTGCAGTAAAATCTCTTAAAAGGACTGTCACCGTCAATGCCTTTGTCTACAAATAGATTATTGAGGATATAGGGCAAAAATAGCAGTAATGTTTGAGAAAAAAATACAAAATTTTGATAGTTGGACAGCTATCATCATCCAATCTCGAAGCTCTTAACGGCATCGTCTCATCTTGGTGGAAAGCATCTTATCACCAAATCCTTGTTCCCCAATTGTCCATGGGTGTTTGGGGACACTTTGCATGCATTGAACCATTAGGATACAGACATCCTCATTTTTAATGGTTACTTTTGTATGGTTGCCCATAACTGGTTAATTATTTTAGCCCTCAATAGGTTTAGATTCCAATTCTTATGAAAGATTTTAGGGTGTCACCATGGGCTCTGAAGAAGTGCACATGAACTTTAGGTAGGAGCACCCACTGAGGCAGAACTTGAAGATAAGAAGCTAAGAATTGAGGATGCAAAAAATGCCACATTTGCAGCCATTGATGAAGGTATTGCACCAGGTGGTGGGGCAACTTTTATACATCTGTCAAAGCAGATTCCTAACATAAAGAATCTGATGGAAGATCCTGAAGAGCAGATTGGAGCTGATTTAGTTGGAAAGGTGCTGGTATTTTCTCTTCATCATCGTAGTCTATCATCTATTTACTTGATTTCTTTATGATTTCATGAGAATCAATGATGTAGGATTATGGGCAGTACTTTTTGAAATTTGAATCCATAATAATTTAAATTTCTTGTTAATTTTGCAGCTTTTGACCTGATTGATGAGTTACATTTATTTTTTATGTTAATTTTTGTGAGTGTAACAGGGGAGTGCTCTCTGATTTAGAATTAACTCATTGGTTTTATACGGTGGCTGCAGTCTTTTTGTAAGACTAGACAGGTGATTTCATTTCAACAGTCCCTGCTGTACACACTACACAGCCAATCAGTCCCCATCTTTTGTAATTTTTGTCAATAGAGACTTACCGGTTACCATACCATTCATAATCTTAAAATAGATAAATATACTTCCATAATCATTTGAACATGAAGTGTAGCATGCATTGAAAGTGATTCAGACTTGTTTAAAAACATTTAAGAACATTTTTAAGCTCTTACTGGTGTGACTAGATGCACTCTAATGATTGAATTCCTGCAGAGGGGTCCTGCTGCATTTTGGTGGCACAGAATTAGAACCACACTAAGATGAACACCGATCTTCTTGTGGTTCATGCATTAATTGTTATCAATCCCCTAAATGCATGGCGAACATTTAACTGGTTGTAGATAGTTGTACACGCAACCCCAAGTCATTTCAATAGAAGGAAAACTTCTTTTTGTGTGTGTGTGTGTGTGTGTGTGTGTGTGTGTGTGTGTGTGTGTGGGGTGGTGGGATTAAGCGTAAAATAACTTTCCCATTATGTCTCACTAATCATATCCATATGCCTGGCCCTTTTGGCTTTTTTGTTAGGTTGGGCTTTATTTTTTCTTGAATCAGGCATCTTGAATGTTGGCACCATTGAATTTTCCCTTTAATAGGATTGACGCTTTGAGAACACTGGTTTCAGTCATGCCTGAACAATGTTATATATGATGACATAAAACCAATAAAAAAAACCATCTTGTGTGATAAATGGGGTAGAACTTCTCACAAGTTCGATACATACCGAACTCACCTCATGCAGTATCCATGATGCAAAATAAAACATCATTTTTTATGGCTGTCCCCATATTTTAGGGCTCAATTAGTAATTTGGGTATCTAGTGGCCTGGATTAAACCATGCCCATTTGACCACTTTGTGTATTTTATCTTACCTGAAATTTCTTCAATGAATTCCAGGCACTTCTTGTACCATCGGCACTAATTGCTGCCAATGCTGGGGTAGAAGGCTCAGTGGTCGTGGAGAAGCTTCTGTCATGTAATTGGCCGGTTGGATACAATGCAATCACTGATAAATATGAGGATCTCATGAGTGCTGGTGTTATTGATCCTTGTAGAGTTTCAAGGTGTGCACTCCAAAATGCAGCGTCCATTGCGGGGGTGGTTCTAATGACGCAAGCTGTCCTGGTCGAGAAAGTGAAGAAGCCCAAGCCAGTTGTTCCTCATGTTCCTGGGATAACTCCTTAGCAGAGAGAAAAGAACCAATTTTTCGACTAGCCACTTATCAGCATAGTTCTGAAGTTAGGCAGTCAGGGCCGTGACTTTTAAAATTAGGAAGACAGAGTAGAAGATGCAGCTGATTTGGTGGATTTCTCAGGTCAGTTATTGTTGGGAATCACAATGACTTGCAAGATCAATTCCTGTATTCGGGATATCTGGTGCCCCTTTTTTGGTAGATGGTAGTGTTTTAGCAGCTGAAAAGGCTCCCTTCTTCCTGTTATTCTTGTCTTTTATTTGTACAGTTTCATGTTTGAGGTTTTTTTTTGCTATTTGTTCTGTGAACTCAATACAATGCAATCATTTAGAAACATTTGCATTAAAGCATGTTTTTGCTTTGAAGAGGAAATCTGGTTTCTTTTAAATTGTAGTTATTTTTTTGCTTGAATTCATCAATCGAAGAGATATGAATCCCTAATAAAGATTGTTGAAATGAGTTGGCGACGGTTAAGGTTTTTCCTCAGTATATCTAAAATGTCTTAAGGGCTCATTTGTATGACACTGTTTCCATGTTGAAGCCGCTAAGGATTCACAATAGGCGCCTAATTTTTCCCATGTTGTGTGTGTTGGGGTGGGAATTTGTGTTGGTATTTGCTTTTCCATTCTGCAGAAAAGAGGACTTGCACCCAAAGGTGCCCCTTTTTGTTGGTGACGGTTTAGGTTTTCCCTTTTTTTTTTTTTTTGTAAAACTAATCCTTTTGCTCTTACCCAAAAACAAAAAAAAAAAAATAATAATAAATAAATAAATCCTTTTTGCTCTTTTCTCAACCAACGCAAATGAAGGTGGTGCATTTTGTTTTTACCACAAAATTGATAAATTGTCTTGACATTTTTTTATATTTGCAGGGTGTAACGACCCAAGAATCTGGAGCTCTTCAGATTCTTAAGACGTTCTCAATTTATTAATAATACCATATAAATCAAATTCTTATGAGCATCAAGGTCTAAAACATTCAAATTCCATTGTATTTAAATCATGAAGTATATTAGGAGTCTTAATAAAACTACTGAGTAAAAAAAACAAATCTCTAATTGCATAAGAGAAAATATCTAAGTATTGGGCTAATCCCATATACGAATTTATTCTTTACTCATAGCGCCCCTGATTAGCCACGCATGCTAAAATCTAACGACTGATCTCTGTCAGTCCCCACAACCTCCATAATTGTATTACGTGGAGTGGGGCGAACAATTGGTCAGCAATACTGGTTAGTGGAATAAAAAAATATTAAGGTATAGCATATTTTCAATCATTCAAATGAATATTCATATATTCAATACGGGTGTTAAAAAAAACATCTTAATCAATTTCTTTCTTGAGTAATTTCCCACCGCAGCATCAAATGGTTTCGATACCTCATACAGGTGTATCTACGTTTCTATCAACAACATGGCTTATCATCCACCATGATTGTTGAGTCTGTTCCGACACTCCTACACCAGAGTATTTACATTTCTATCAACAACATAGTTTAATCCTGCCACCATGAGTGTTGAACTTACTTCTCTCGACCAACATCCACGAGAGAAGTTCTATACTTAGTGCTAGCAGTGGGTGTTACTCTATTTCAATCATCAATGGCAAGTTCAATTCAATAAATCTATTAGAGATTCATCTCCACCATAATTAGTTACATCATCTTATTCTCTTCTTTAGCCAGTACCACATAACACTGGTTAGTCATCGCCCCTCTCTGCGTCGGAGTTGGTACCAGGCTGTGGCATTGTCCATATCTTATTTAGGAAACTAATTATTCAACATGAAATCAACCACAGAAGTTAAGACATAATTAATAAATTCATATGGAATCATAAACCATCATATTTGAATTCCCAACAAAATGCCATATTAATTTTACACCATATTCAAGATTACATAATGTATGTGGTTACTTCAATTGAAAAGGATTGGAGCTAATAGTTGGTAAGAAAAGGCTTACTTCTGGGGATCATATGGATATTGGTTCTATTGGTTCTACTAGTTAGGTATTTAGATAATGCTGGATTCATAATATACCATGGTATGTATATATATATATACACACACACATCATAAGTCTTAGTGGTTCTTACAAACATAACAAAGACATCAGGGTCCACTTTGTAAATTTTATAAATTTATAGGCTTATATGTAGGTCAACAGAAACATACATGTTTCTTCCATCAGGGGATCATTCACGCCATGCGTGACTTGGTGAAATCACGAGGTGGGTCCCAACGGTTCAAATCACATGGGACCCTCACCCTTGGGGTCGCCCTAGGGTCCACTAGTAGATGTGGAGATGTGATTGCTGATCGGGTGGTCCACAAGGGTTTCTAACTCAATTACGTCCACGCTGTTTTGATGAGTGCCGACTGTGACAATCTCAGATCTTGGCCTGAGTTTCATTAGAATCTGGTTTCTATGGAAAGGAGGCCTTAGTTGGAGATTAAAGCAAGACCAAGGCAGCCGTTTACTCCAGTTTCTCCATTTGGAAGGTAAGTTTCAATGACTTTTTGCCCTCTTGTAATGTCGTCACAATAAGGAGAAGTCTTTTTCTCCACAATTGATGGTGTATTTGAGATAGTTTTCAAACTTGTATAGGGTCATTAGGGTCGAACACTAATCCTACTTTAGGTTATCAAATCTAATTCATCATTGGATGTATCGTCTGGGCTCAAAATTAAATCTGGCCAATACAATATGCCAGCGATCACTATAGTGAGAGTATATAATAGCAATAGTTCATCGGAGGATCAAATAGTTCTAATTTTCTACTAAATTCAGATACATCAACATCCAACCCAGGTTCTACTCACCTGATAGAGAAGTGTGTTGCTCGAGCAGTGACTGGTCTCACGTCAGACATCCGCTACGCATCCCTCTGTTGATCTTCCTCTTCCTTTTCGCGATCTTCTTCTTTTATAGATTTTGCAGGTGAGATTAGTCTCTCTTCCTCTCTCTTTGTCTCTTTTTCTCTCTCTCTCTCTCTCTATGTCGTGAATATGTCCAACAATTGGCTTCCATAAGTATAATATATATATCAGTGTTTTAGCCAATTTTGCTCTAGGAGTATTGTTTGGGACTACAAACGAGTCCTTGTAAGAGGGTATTTTGGTATGAGAGTCCTATTGAAATTCTTAGTCCTCCAATGACCTTAATTTAGTTTAATTATAATTCTAATAAGAGCCCTAGTAGAGATAATATGTAGGGCACGCTTGGCATTATGCCAGTCTCACCTAGAAAGATCTCAGTCTAGTGGTGTGTAAAATACAATCTCCGGTAGATTATTCTTATCCCCTTGTTCTTTGGGTCTTCAGTTTAATGGTTCTAAAAGGACATTTTTGGAATTTCAGTGCAATGGTGTTCAACAATTTGATGAGATCGTATGTGTATTTATATTTGAGTCAATAACCAATTTTTATAGGTGGGCCAGCTGATGACGACTCTCCACTTACATCGTATGAAGTATTTCTTTTAGACTATTGGTTATTGTAGTATTGCCTGCTTGATAGAATAACAAGATGGCCATGATTTAAGCACTTTCATGGTCAAAGGCCAAGATTTAAATACTTACACTATAGATTTTGATCTTTTCATCACATGGGTTATATATGGGCCATATTTAAATGGACAATAGTGTAAAACCTAATGTGAAAAGTTGTATGTGTAGGGCCGTCTACCAGTGTACTGGCTTGTAGAAATCTGTTGGCGTTACGTGAAAGTAATTACTATACTTGTTCGAATGGCTGGATGATTTTGATCTTCCATCATGTGTGCCATGTTTAAAGTAACCGATAATGTCAAAAGAAGTACGTAATAGTGATAGTTAATGCCACATGCATGAAGGGCCATCCATCAATGGGCCCACCTATAAAAATCACATGCTAATTTTTACCATAGGTGATTACATGGCCTCCCAATCTTCTATTAGGAGAAAGAGCAGGAAGAGATGGAAATGGAGATGAAGGGAAGTTTTCAAAATGAATTAGAACTTTTGGCTCAATTTCTAAAAAAGTACGTGAATATTTGAATGCTTCAAAAAAGTACAAAGGTTTAACTCTTTACACACACAATTTTTTTTAAATCCTAAACTACCTCTCTTCCCTCTTCTCCTTCCCCACCATCCCCTGCACCCCCTCCCCTTCTCCACCATCCCCTCCACCCACTCTCCATCACCTCTCTCTCTCTCCCCCCAATTGGATGGCAAAGGTGGGGGGACTGCAGCCCAATCTCCCGTAGCCTTCGATTGAGAGGGAGAGGGAGAGGGAGAGGGAGGGAGAAAATGAGGAAGAGAGACGGAGAGGGAGAGAGAATAGAGCGGGGCAGGGATCTAGCGATAGTGAGTGGTCTGGGTAGTGGCGGTGGCAGGGGGATTGGGCTGTAGGAGAAAGAATAGAGGGGGAGAGAGGGGTAGAGATGGTGGGCCTAGGGAAGGAGAGGAGGGTGGCGGGGATGGAGGGGAATGAAAAGAAGGATTAAAAAAATTGTGTGCGAATAGTTAAAATTTGTGTTTCAATAGAACCTCTCTCCTTCCAAAAGTCCCCTAAAAAAAACTGAGAAATGACAAAAATCCCTTTCTCTTATGCCAGGTCTGTTTTTGTCTTTCCTTAATCTCTTTTCTCCCCCAAACTAAACATTTTGATTTTGATGATCATAACCATTTAATGAAGCTAGTTTTTAGGTCATTTGGAATCTTTTTTTTTAACCATATATGCATAAAGGTAGTTGAAGTGGGCACCACTAGGTCATTTGGGTTGGACTTGATCATTTCTCATAAATGATTTATTAAAGGAAGAATTTGAAAACAACATAAGGGTATATTTTTTATTTCTTAGATTTTTTTTTATAAAGAGGACTTGATTAAAAGAACTGTGGAAAACTTTTATACTTTTTTGAAATATTCTAAGCTTCCTAGTTCTTTGCCTTCTTGAAAAATTCCCTAGAATGAAAAGAAAGATGAGTCGAAATAGGCCTTTACTTATCTTTAGTGTTGGGCCCTTACTTACGGCTTTATTTGTTTGCATTATAATACATGGGAATTTAATTTCTAAAAATAAAAACTAAATAGAATTTTCTTTTAGGTGATTATTTTTGTAAATTCACCTTTGGTCTTCATTTTTAATCCCCTTTTTTGTATTTAATTCCTATGTATTTTAATGCAAACTAATATAGACAAGATATTTGAGCAGGGCAAGAGAAACTTCATATTCTATATATATATATATACATATATATAGAATATTAGTATGCATCCATTTCTCACCATAGAGTGAGGGATGTTTACATGGTTTTCTTTATTTGTACATGAGTATTTGCTCTGTTTTCATATACTTTGTTGCTTTTTGCATATGAATGTTTCCAATTGAGCAAATGTCCCTCACCTTATGATGAGGGAAGGATACATACTAGGTAGGTCTACAAAACGCCTTGGGCGTTCTTTGTTTAATGATGCCTCATTCGTTAGTCAATATGAGACATCCATGTATTCCTATATATACATAGATATATATAGGGAAATAATCCTATGAGAATTAGTTCTCACCATTTTTTTGTGAGAACTTTAGGTGGAGCCCATTTATCACCCAATCCGAACCTTGTAATATACAGGGACTTCACTGATAGTTACACGTCCAAAGTTTTAGTCAAATCCGAATATACTAGACCGTTAGATCGACTATGCACAAATCTGAATAGATTGAATTTATGGGCCACGGATGAAGAGGTTAAGGATATGTGATTGGGGCCAAATTTGATATTTGGGGTGATCTCACATAGATCTTTCTATCCCTCTTAGTCTTATCTCCAAATGGGACCTACACGTGGGCCCTATAAAAAATTCTCACGGTAAGTGCGTGAGAATAGTTCTCACAGGATCAAAGCCCACAGTAGGTGCGTGAGAACATTAGCAACATAAGCCCGTGCTCAGCCCTGGCCTTTATAAAAAAAATTAAATAGTTTATTAAAAAATTTATAAAAATACAAATTTTCAGATATTTATAAAAGTTCGCCTACTAAATGAATAAAATCAAAATTAGAAAATGTGTGAAAATGTAAGTGGCCCACTGAATGATTCTCATGGTTTAAATGAAAGAAAAAAAATTCAAAAGCTTATTAAATTTTATAAACATCTAAACTTTTATTATTTTTATAAACTTTGTAATAAACTATTTAAATTTTTTACATAGGTCCGGGCTAAGCACGTACGGGCCTGTATTGCTAGTCCTTACTTAAGATAGATATTTTAAAAGTTCTTGCTGCATAAAAATAATACATCAAATATTATTATATTCTTCAAAATATTATTGATAAAAATAAATAAAAAATAGATAAATATATTATCTATCTTGCTAATTTATCTATTAGAATTAGATTGAAATACTAATGTTATTTGCTTTAAAATTGATAAAAAAAAGAATTACAAAAAAGGAAATGATGATGATGATGATTGAGAATTTATCTTAATAAAATTAAAAAATAACATCTTCAAAGGAAAAAATTCTTGTAGCTTGAGTCTACTTAAATCCCAAAAATTTTTATTGAAAAAGCTCACTTCCTACTTAGAAAAAAAAGGAAGAAAAATAAAGGATATTATACAAACATTATTCCACCAAGTTAAATGTTTAAGGAAAAAATAAAAAAATCCTCATCTCTAGAATCAATTAGAAATAAGCAAGTAACAGAATGCCAAATTACTTGAGAAGCTTCATTTTCGTAATCTGAAAAAATGCAACATCAACCTTCTTCCTTAGAGTTGCTTGAATAGAGTTGATTTAACTTGGAAACCGTTTAGAAAAAAATTAGATAAAATAACATTCCATATCAAACTAGAGAATAAGTGTTATGGGCTTGGATTTATCCAAACTAATTTTCAAATGAGCATAAGTTGAGCCCATTATAACTATAAAAAAGCTTGACATTTTCATAATTTAATAGTAGCCCAGAGACATCCTTTGGGAATGATTTTGGTAAGGCCCACTTCCATACTTTGAAAGTATTATAAAGTGTTTATAATTTGATGGTCCTATAAGAAATGGAGCCATCTATTTTGATTGGTGTGCAAATCTTTATAAATAGGGACCACAAGAAAAAGTAACATTATAATTTGATCATGAGCCTAACTCCTATAAGAAATTGAGCCATCTATTTTGATTGGTGCAAAACCTTATAAAGAGGCCCCCCAAGAAAAATTATCATGCTACCATTTAAGCAACAAATAGGATTAGGCAAAAAACAAAAGGTATAAAAAAGGTGAATGAGTGAGAGATTTTAGTGATAGTAATAGACGGAAAGATTTTAGGAGAATTAATGATTTCTTGGTGCAACATGTAACTTTTCAGGATGCTGATATAACGTTCTAGAAAAAAAGAAAAATAAGATGTGCTGATGTGGCACCTTCCACAGGCTTCCATTCTTATAGCTTTAATATATATAACGTGAGTAGGTCTACAAAATGCCTTCGCTTTCTTTGCCTAATATGCCCCATTCAAAAGTCAATAAGAGACATCCACGTATTCCTTTCTCATTTAACACAAGAGGAAGTTTAAATAGTAAACAAGGGACATTTTAGCCATTGTGGAAAATATCTAAATCTTCTCCTTACCCATCATATTTGAAATTTCCTCTGCACCTATGACATTTGGAATGTGATCACATAACAAAAAAAGCTAATGCGATTTTGCAAGATGCCTCAAAGGACTGCGTCCAAAAGGATTATTGGATAAGTCATTGGTAGGGCCACTCATGAAAAATCCAATCCATGATTAGTTTGGATATTCATGATTGGTTTGGTTTTTCATGATTGGACCCTATGGAAGATTTATCATGACCTTTTCATACGTTGCAAAAGTTGTAAAGTGGAATGGAGTCTCAAATGATCGGTTTGGATTTTCATTAGTGGGCCCTACAGAATATTTGTCACGACCCCCTCATACGTGCAAAAATTGAAAAGGGAATTGGAGTCTCAAGTCTCGGTGTAACAGCTTTTTTAAACAAGAGAAATGTTAGAAGGTTTGTTGCTTTTGAAAGAGGGACAATTAAAGAGGGAAAAAAATCGACACGATTTCCTAAATATCTCATGCTTTGCACAATGTGAGGTGACATGCACAATGTGACATAGCATTATTTTATTAGATAAGGTAAGAGGGGTAAACACTCTCCTTTTGAAATGGAGAGTTTTTGATAATTTCTCTATCTATATGAGCAACCCTCTCCTAAGCTTAAGCTTATATAAGAAATTTAGCAAGCTCGAGCCCTTGGAGCCCACATTTGGTCCATCCATCCAAATAGACCAAACACATGACCCCCATGAATTGCATATGTCTACCACTTTTTAGTCAAATTTGAATTTATTGGACCGTTGAATCGATTGTACATTGATTTGAATGTGTTATTGACCATTAAATTTTTAGGGCCCAAATATATATGATAGAAATCATAATTAGAGTTAATTTTTTACAGAAAAGAGGGTCCTAGAGAGTCATTCAAATCCCCCTATCCTTACCCTCATGTGGGTCCCCAGATGGGCCTCACAAGGGTGAACCACACGCTTGAGCTTACTTTATCCTAAGCTTGAGCTTAGGAGAAGGGCTCCCTATATCTCGATTCATTGTGCAGTGTGGACATGGTTTTCCAAGTGTACCAAGCCATGGGGCCCATCTACTGGCCCATTTTGTATCGGACCTAGAGAGATCTAAAGATCTACCTAAGCCCCTCTTATGTTGGAAAAATAAAACCCATCCTATCATCCTAACACTATCATCCGGGGCCGACAAGTGCAGCACATCCGGATGAGCTTTGTAATCAATCTAATGGCCTAGTCCATTCGGTTCGATACAAACCTAATGGGATTGGTGAGGTGGTTCACTATAATGGATTGTTAGGTGGGTCCCACTAGGGGTGAACTTGATGCACACCTCGTGCATGAGAAAATTTCCCTATATATGTAGAGAAATGCTCTTGTGAGAGTTAACTCTCACCCTTTAGGTGAGAGATGGCTTAATTGGGGTCAAGTTTGGGTCATACCCATGTGTCACACCCCCAAAACGGCATACCGTCATTATCGCTCATTGGGGGCTCTGATGACTTGGGAAAATGCAAATCATTAAAAAAATAGAATAAGTCTTTTTGCAGACCCTGTATAACCAAAATCTAAACAAAAATCAAAACCAAAACCAAATCTTTGTCCTAAGGAATAAGTTAAGGATCCCGGGGAAAGTTTTACACATGGGCACCGGATAACATCCACTTTGTTTGACCCCTTTCGACACCAAAAGGATCAAGTCATGGACCTTGGAGAAAGCCTCACACATGGGCACCGGATAACATCCACCTATATGACTCCCTTATTTTCGATTTGTGGATCCAAAAGATCGCAAATCACACCCTTATACAAGTCTGAGAAAACCAAACCAAACAAACCATCCACGTAAACCACATTAAACATCCACAAAAAATCAAACCAAACATCCATACCAATGACAAAACGGAGGAAAAGAAAAGTTTTTCCATTGATATTCATTTGAAGTTTAAGTATAAAGAATGAAGTTAATGTATACATGGCCACCCATGCTGATCAAGATAAAATAGTCAAATAAGAAGCTGCGGCAATGAAACCTAGTCTAAGAACTTCTCAAGTCGCCTCCTTGCATTCATAATTTCTTCCCTTAGGACGTGCCCTTTATAGCTTGGTTAAGCTGGGACAACAGCATCAATGTCAATTTCATTCAATTTGATACTCATTTCACTTTCAAAGATGGAACAAAGGCATTCAAGCTTGTCTGCTTCGCCTTTACTTTGGTGAGAATGCACTCTTCATAAGCCTGGTTCTTAGAACTAGACTTTTCTAAGCCATTTATGGTGCCTCGAAGCTTCAAAACATCATCTTTCAAGGATGAAAGCTGTTGCTACAATGTGATGATTTATGGTTGCAACGTTCCTCACAGCCAAAGTTCTGGTTCTATCTCAAGACACAATATGGTGAACCCACTTTGGGCATTTTGCTCTAAATAAAAAATGTGTGTTTTCTTAAAACCCAACCGAATCCAAATTTTAAGTTCATTTTGGGACAAACCCAATTTTGAGCCAAATTTGTCATCTCAAATTGCTTTGAATCAAAACCCACAAAAGAAAATTTTTTTCAAGTCAAAACCTAAACTTTGAATTTTGAAGATAAACAAAAAATCCATGAAAATTCCAAACCCAAATCCATTTTAAATTTAGACTTTGATTTTTGTAAAACCTTAGGGATTCTTTTGTGCGTGTTCCCCACAGTCCCCACAGAGATACCACTTTGGGTATCTGTGATAAATAGGTCATGAGAAATCAAATCCATTTCCAAAATCCAAATAAAAATTTATAAAGTTCTGAATTTTCTAAATACCTTAGGGATTCTTTTGTGGGTGTTCTCCACAGTCCCCACAGAGATACTACTTTTGATATCTGTGAAATAGGATAAAGAAATTCAGAATTCTTATAACCCTTCATGGTTTTTTTATCAAAATTTTCAAAATTCCAAGTTTAGGCCTATAACTTATCTTGACAAACTGTACTTTCATCAAGCCATTCATCATTCATATAGATTGGCTGTTTTGAGGCACAATGATTATTACACTACAATTAGTGCACCTCGAGGGGGCACTTGTTGACTTATAAAAAATTACAAATGTTGCAGCGAAGATATTACAAGCAAATTCCAAACCAAGGATATATAAACTTTGGAGTTGTGGAATGGCAAGTCAAGTATTGCATTCAGATGTTTAGAGCTTGTGCAATCCATTCAGAAGACTTCAGATGAGCTCAGAATGCGGTATTTCAAACTTCAAAGTTAGTGGACTTTGTTTCGTCACTCGACTCACCAAATACCAACTTCAGGGTTTATTGACTCAAAACTAGGGGTCAGGGTCACTAAATACACTTAAGGTTCTGAATCACCAAAGTGAATAAAAGTCACATAGCAACTCTAAGGTATGCTTGGGAATGATGATTCAAAGTTTCAAAGCATTGGGACTTGTCACGACCCGAGCCCAGAATTCGGGGGTTAGCGAAAAGCTAAACCGGTGACACACGTACTCCCGTGCACGTGCACCCAAACCCAGTCCAGATGCACGCACACAAGGGATCTAACACGTGCGAACTAAGCGTACGCGGAAGCTGTACATATCATAGCAAGCAACAAAGGAAAATAAGATAGCGGAAGCCAAAGCAAATACGAAACGGAAAAGACAAAGACAAATACACTGAGATAAAACCGAATACACACCAAAATCAATATACACAAAATATACAGAATACAAGTCCAAAGTCCAAAGTCCAAATACAAGCTCTCAAAAACCAAAATGCAAAATAAAAGCCACTGGTATGCATGCACGCACTTGGCAGAAGTGATCAGGCCCACTCTGCCAGACCGGAGGGTGCCTCTACACTCGCCCCTGCAGCCTCCTCGACCGCCGGGGAGCTGGGCAAGGTATCTGTGCCTGCAACACCACAGACAACACAAATGAATACAACGATCCAGCAAATATAAGTAACAGAGATGAAACACTCATAGTATCAAAGCTGAATAAATGACAGAATAATGATTTCAGAATTTCATCTTAGTAAGCTAAGCAAATCGTGCATAGACGTAAAGCATGATATATGAATCAAACATAGAAATACTGACTAAGTGGCTACTACGTTAACCATGTTCTCTCCAATAGAGAGCAGAGCAGAGCAGAGCAGAGGAGAACACCGCTGTCCAGGCCAAAGGTACAACGGGTCTCGGTTCCTGGGTTCCGGGGTCCCAAGACAAAGCAACACTGCAGTTAAAACAGAGATACAGAGATCTACGCCAGAGGTAACCCCGTCGGGTATCCTAGGGCTGAGGCTGAGTAGAGCCAGACTAATACCAATCAAATCAAAGTTAAAGAAAGGAGATTATCCGCTTTGGACTCACCGATGACAAGGACCGGATCTTATCCTCACGTATTAACCTCTGGGCAGAGCCACCAGGGAATACCCAAAAATCAGAGATATACAAAGCCAGAGAATATACAAAGCATAGCATAGATCAAAACAGAGTACAGAGCGAAGAATAATACAGATATACAGAACGAAAGCAAAATGACTGAGGAATGCATAACATAGATTAACAGAACAGAGGGCAAAACCATAAACAATATGCAATGCATCTCAGATTAATACGGAATCAAGGTTCATTACAAGCCAAGTCTAATCTAGTTGCATCACTGTCACTAACCGTGCATGTTGATGTAGTTTTAAGTTATTCGATGCACCGTTGCCATCCTAGTGTTGCAATATAATCCTTATGTGCATCGAAGTCCCTTAAACCAACACCCATGGGGAGGTGCTTAACAGTGATCAACGCTCACATGAACAAGTCACAGCCTAACAGATTATTCATGCGATCCAAAGAGTCCATCGGGCCGGTGTACGGGTATGGTTAACCTGTATTTGAGCCCTACAAGGTCACACCATTAGCCTAAGTTTAACTGATATTTAACAGGTCTTACGGTTTAGCCATGGGTGACCTACGGCTTAGCCGTGGCATCCTACGGCGTAGCCGCAATATGCACTACGGCTTAGCCGTGGTTCCCTTCAGAACACGGCTAAACTGTCAGCTTTTCCACCTCTGATCTGATACATCTCACGGCTGAGCTACAGTCAGTATACGGCTTAGCCGTAGACCAATCCACGGCTTAGCCGTAGCCTCACCGTAGGAGTACTGATATCAGAAAAGTTTCGACTGATCAGAGAATTAATTCACGGCTGGGGTACGGTTGGGTCACGGCTAGCTTACGGCTCAGCCGTAGAACAAATTACGGCTTAGCCGTAGCCTAGCCGTAGAACAAATTCAGATTTTCGAGTCTCTGGAAAGCGAACCGTAGAAATTTACGGCTTAGCCGTACAATACAGAATACGAGTTCGGGAAGATTACAGAAACGAAATTTTTGTACAGAAACTGAATAAAACAAGCTCAACTGATTCTCATAGCTTAGAAAATGGCTGTAAAACATTTCTCTAAAGAGAATGAGAATGAATCCAAGCAATCAAACAATACCCATATGTGTTATCAAAACCTGTACTTATACTTGCCTCAAATCTGACAAATCCTCTGAAATCAAGCTCCAAATCCACTAAAATCAAGACAAATCAAAGCAAGAAACCATGCATGAGATGGAAACACAGAAATCAGAGAATGAGAGGTGCAATTGGGAGAAGAAACACAAAGGACCCACTTACCTCAAGCAATACACAAGGATGAGAGAATGGAGAAGAACCCAAATCAAACAAAGGACCCAATCCTCAAACGATCAAGAGAAGGAAAGAAGAGAGAGAGAGAGAACGTGGAGAGCTTCTCCTGGAGTTCCTCTTGCATGCACGATCAAGCAAATGAGCAGGGAGTTGGACATCTGGAACTAACTTATATTTATATATGTTTGGAAGTTAAGTCAAAGTCCGGAGAGTTAAGACTAATTACAGTTCAAGTCACACGAAGGTACATCTTCCCCAATTGACTCCAAACGGATCTGACACAGTTACGGAAATTGTCGAGCTCAACGAAATACATATGCTGACACCAAGATGATGCAAAGATGATATGAGCAAAGCAAAAGCAAAATTACGAAAAAGGGCTTAGAACTACCTATTCCAGGTCAAAGGTCACTCAACTACCTATCCATGACCCAAAACAAGTCCAAAAGAAATAAACAAAACAAAACACACACTAATGAGCCACTAATCCGGCTCAAAGGGGATCGGAGTGTTACAGGACTTCATCTCAACTCAAACCAAGCTTTAGTGACTGTTTGCCAGCTCATTGGGGGTCACTGTGGAAATTGACATTGCTACATGTCAAAACAAGCTCGAACTCAGAGGAATGCCTTCAAATGCACCCAAAGACTATCCTTCAAAATCTCAGAGCATTTGGACATCATTTGGATTCAAACTTAGTCCATATGATTATCTATTATGCTCTGAAGGGCCTTTGTGCAAAGTGACATCTCGTGAAGATCAAATCAACTGAAACTCTGAAAGCAAGCTCAAATTATGCTCAAGGGAGGCTCTGCAAAATTTCAGGTGAAATGGATATCATTTGACCAAAAGTCTACACACATGTCAACTTGAGGTTAGTGACACCCAAACCATGGGGTCATTGACCAAAGTCCCCCTTCCCGATGTCCAAAATTGACGAAATTTGGGCACAAAGCTTCAGTCATACTCAAAAGATATTTTGTAAATTTTCGAGTCAAAAGACTTCATTTGATCCTACTTCCATTACATGTCAGCTTAGAAGACAGTGACCCTTGAAGCCATGGAGGTCACAAGCCAAAATCGTACTTCCAAAAGGCCAAAGCTGATGAAATTAAGAATGAAGGCTCAAAATATGTTTAAAGTTAATTCCTCAAAGTTTCAAGTCAATTGAACATCACTCAGGTAGAAAACAAGCGAACTACCTACAGTGTGAGGTGAATAGTAACTTGAAACATGCAATAAATAGGTCACTGTTCGAAGTCCTACTTCTCCAAATCCAAAATGCATGAAATTTGAATAGACACTTCAAGATACGCATGACATTAGTCCCTCCAAGTTTCAAATCAAACTGAGGTCATTTGGGCCTCAGACAGCCTAAACAAGAGCCCATTTTCATGAAAAGTCAATGGGGGAGTTGACCAACTTCAGAAGGGCAAAACGGGCTGAAACTTCTATGACACACTCAAAAAAGTGTCAAAAAGCACCCCTCCAAGTTTCGTGAAGATCAGATGTCGTTCGGGCACCAAACAGGTGAAAACGGGTCACACACACAAAAGTTTAAAAATGGGCCCTAGCAGTGACCGCGGCTACTTCTGTTGAGCATTTCTTGTGGTTTCAGGTAGTTTCCCCCACTTCTTTTTTAATTCAACCTCCCATAACCTTCCTTTAACTTCCTGGAACTCCCTAAAACTTCTTCGGCAGTCTACAAAAGGGGTTGCATTTGAAATGAAAAGACAGAGATATACAGAAAGGAACACATAGAGAAATGGCAAGAGAATTCCTACATAAAGCTTCAAGCAAAGCATTCTTAGGTACTCTAACTCACTTTTTCTTCTTCTTCTCTGGTCGCGCTTAAAAAATGACGTGGAAATGTGTAATGGATTCAATGTCCAACATTTACTCATTTCAAGCATTAAGAAGAATGGAAATCAATTACAGTTCATCATTGACTTCCCTTTTGTTTACATGGGTTCTAATGCCCTGACCGCAGGGATGCAGGTTGTTTACATGAGTTTAAAAAGTTTACAACCCCTCCCTCAAGTCTTAGATATGATTTCAATTTGGAATTTACAAGAAAACGTACATAAAGTAGGAAAGAATGCAAAAAAGAGGAAAAAATGGGGGGTGACCGTGACCCACGGTCACTGGTGGCCAGTGGTAGACAGTGGCCGTGAAACCACTGTTCGCATCCGTTTTTCGTGCTGTTCACGCTAGTTGCTCTTCCAAACTTTTTCAAGTGTTAAAACTCCCTTTTATGACATCTTGGGGTATTGGATAACCATTGAGAAGATCGAATTCGACTGTGGAATCGATTGAAAACTTTGTAATTCATCATTCTTATTTACGGACTGTCTTTTGTTCAAGTCCGAAAAGGGTATCGTAAAAAGCCAAAATTGCATCATTCTAAACCTATCATTTTCAAGGAACAAAATGAGACCCAAAGGGGCTTCCTCACAATGTTTGTAATGGCTAAGAAACCCCCCCCGAATGAGAAAACCAAAGATGACAACGTCATCCCTCGAATCGTCGCCATTGCATGAACATAGTTCATTCCGTGGTTACCCCACCCTTCTCCTCTTCCTCTCTGAATCTTTTGCTCACCTTGGTAGCTAAAGAAGGAAGGGAGTGGTTGTGGGATGCTGCTTTTCTTGTTTCAACACTCTTGTGTTTGTTTAATTTTCTCTTTTTCTCTCTTCTTTATGTGTCCTCCTCTTGCTTCCTTCAAACACCCTTCTTTTTATAGAGGTTCCAGGTAGTTTTTGGTGGTTCCTGGGAGTTGAGGGGAGTTGTGGGAAGTTTGATTTTGAAAGGTAGTGGAGAAAAACCACCCAAAACCCCAGGAAGTGTCCTTTGGGGGTCCGTGACCGCAGCCGCGGTCACGGACAAGGCCCAATTTCGGGTTTTTGCAATTGTGGACCGTTTTCACCTGTTTGGGGTCCAAACGAAGTCCAATTGCCATGAAACTTAGAGGGATGCTTCTTGGAACTATTTTGACTATTTCATAAAAGTTTCAGCTCGTTTTGACCACCTGAAGTTGGTCAACTCCCTTGATGAACAGGCCGCTGTCACGGACAAGGCCCATTTTTGGATTTCTGCATTTGTAATCAGTTCTCACCTGTTTGGGGTCCAAACGAAATCCAATCACCATGAGACTTAGAGGGATACTTCTTGACATTATTTTGAGTGTGTCATAGAAGTTTCAGCTCGTTTTGACCACCTGAAGTTGGTCAACTCCCTTGGTGATTGGGCTGCGGTCACGGACAAGGCCCGTTTTCAGACTTTTGTATATGTGGCCCGTTTTCTACAGTTTGGGGCCCAAACGATGTCCGATCACCACGCAACTTGGAGGGTTGCTTCTTGACACTATTTTGAGTATGTCACAAAAGTTTCAACCTGTTTTGACTTTCAGAAGTTGGTCAACTCTCCAGTTGACTTTTTATGAAAGTGAGCCCTTGTCTCAGCTGTTTGCTGCCGAAATGACTTCGGTTTGGTTCGAAACTTAGAGGAACAGACATCAGGGATATCTTGGAGTATTTACCCAAATTTCATCAATTTTGGATATCAGGAAGCAGGACTTTGGTTAGTGACCCCATGGCTTGGGGGGGGACTGACCCTAAGTTGACATGCTTGTGGCTTTTGGGTTCGATGATGTCTGTTGAACTCGAAATTTTGCAGAACCTGTCTTAGGCATCATTTGAGCTCCCCTCGAGAGTTTCAGCTAACTTGATCTTCATGGGATATCACTCTGCACAGGGACCCGCAGAGCATAGTATACGATCATCTGAACTAAGTTTGGATCCAAATGACGTCCAAATGTTTTGAATCTTTCAGGAATGGTCTTTAGATATACTTGAAAGCATTTCATTGAATAGGAGCTTGCTGCAACGTGTGGAAGTGTCAAGTCCCATAGTGGTTCCCAAAGAGCCAGCAAAGAGTATCGGAAACTGATTTGAGCTGAGATGAGGTTCAAGTGCTTTGAAAATTCTGGAAATTTATAATCCAAAGCTTGTAATGTCTGCACTACATCATTTGCAGATTTTTTATGGGCCAACATTCTCAGTCACCTAAGGTGAGGAATGGTTCAGAGAGGAAAGAGTGTGGGTATTATTTAGAAGAAAGCTGTGGTAAGTCTTCGAAGGATGACATCGTTTCTTTTGTTTTTCTCACTTGGGGGATTTATTAGCCATCATAGAAGTTATGAACAAGACCCTTTAGGCTTTATTCTGTCTCTTGAAAATAATAGGCTCAGAATGACACAACTTTGGCTTCATACAGCACCCTTTTCGGACTTATACAAAAAATTGTCTGTAAACAATGGTGACAATCAACAAATGTTTCGATCGATTGCACGGTTGGATTTAATCCTCTCAATGGTCATTCAACACCCTAAAGATAAAAAAACAAGCTTCAGCACTTTGGAGAAGTCACAAAAATGGAATAATGCAATTCACAAAGTAAAACAGTGGCCTTATGGCCATTGTCTGCCAGTGACTGTGGGCCAATGCCAATAACCGTGAGCCACGGTCACTAGCAGGAGGCCAAAAAGAAGAAAAAAAAATAAGGGAGTGACGTGAGCCACGGTCACTGGCAGGGGACCAGTGACCGTGACCCACCGTCACTCCCCCATTTTTTTCTTCTTTTTCGCATTTTTTTCCACTTTGTGGACACTTTCATACACTTTCCAAATTTGAATCACATTTGAGACTTGAGGGAGGGGTTGTCAACTTTTCAAAACTATGTAAACAACCTCTATGCCCGCGGTCAGGGCATTTGAATCTATGTAAACAAAAAAAAAAATCAATGATGAACTATAGTTAATTCCCATTCTTCTTAACGCTTGAAGTGCGTGGATGTTGGACTCAAATCCATTACACATTTTCACCCATTTTTTTAAATGCGATTAGCATGCAATACGTTCATACTCAGTTCATTCTTATTCAATTCAATGTCAAGGTTGACATAAATAGAAATAATACAAATAGAATTAATTGCAAATGATCATTCAATTCAAATCATTATTAGAAGAATAGAATGTAATAACCGTAATTCAACATGCTATGTAATTCAATTCAATTTCATGGGATCAAAGTGGTTTACTAGCCAACTGTAATCTAGTCATCCATTGTTTCTAACTGTACATGTTGATGTAGTTTTAAGTTATCCGATACACAGTTGTCTTTCTTTTGGTGTTACATTGTATCATGAATGTGTATCGAAGTCCTTTAAACTAACACCCATAGAGAGGTGCTTAACGAATGGACAACATCACATGAATAAGTCTTAGCCTTCAAGACTTTTCGTGATTTTCATTATTCTATTGGGCTGGTTACTAAGGTAATATGATTTGATATTTAAGGTCCTACAAGGTCTCATACCTTTACGACTTAGCCGTGGGTGATTACGGCTTCACCGTGAGTGACTTATGGCTTAGCCGTATGCATCTTATGGGTTTGCCGTAAATTACACTACGGCTTCGCTATCATTATCCAAATTCACCTGCATTCAAGGTTGAACCATGGTTTATCTACGGCTTAGTTGTATTTATTCTACAGTTGAGCCACGGTTTGGATACAGCTTAGTCGTAGCACATTATATGGCTTGGCCATGGCTTAGCCGTAGAAAAAAAATACAATTTATAGCTCTCTGGTTCTTGAGCCGTAACCTATTTACGACTTAGCTGTAAGCTTCAGTTTTATGAAGCAACTTCAAGTCATTTCATGCATTCTCAAGTCAGTGGAATAGATGTACAATTAAAAGTTGCAAAAACACATTAAAATTGATAGATTTATAAGAATTATAATATATCAACATGCGTTAAACTAAAATTTGCTTGTGCTTGCCTTGCTTATGAATTCAAACCACTATCCTCCTCTTAGCTCAGTTTGAAAAAGAAAACCCACTGTTCTTGGCCTACAATGTTATGCAACAAAACGATGGAAAATGGGAGCCTCTAGTCATACATGCAGGCTTACTCTCAGAAGGAAAATGGTGATCGAAGGAAAATACAGGAGAAGAAGCTCCACAGTACCTAAAGGCAGAAAGTAGCGGTGATTAACAAAAATGGGTTTTGAAACCTTGTTAACTATATATAATGTGAGGTTTAAAAGAAAGTCACTCTTGTTTGTTTTTATATTCAATGTAAGTCAATTGAGGATTTAACTAAGTCAAATGAAGTTTTATGCATTCGAGTTAAGTACGAAAGTTGACGAGCTCAATGAAGCAAATGTGATGGTGTCATTATGATGCATGTATGACATGAAACTATAAATTCTAAAATTACAAAAAAAGGCTTTCATCTACTTATGTAAGGTCAAATCCAACCCAACTACCTATCCATGACCTGAACTTGACCTATTAGACTCCGCAAAACAAAAATAGACTTGTTTACGATAAAACCACATTAATTAGCTTGTAATCATAATTAGTTACTTACTAATCATGCTTAGCTTGGGTCGGAGTATTACACTTATTACGTTCGACACGACTAATTCGGGTATTCTTTATGTCACTACATAGTAGTTTATGAAGTAGCTGGTTGGTGCTTCTCGGAAAGTTAGATTGAACCCCTAGCGATATTCCCCTCTATATGTTATACGCTATCCTTAGAAAGAATATAGTCTTGTCGATGCCAACTAGTATGTTATAATATTCTGTTCATGATTCATTATTCATGCTAATTTGATGCACAACATGTCTAGCTTACGATTATTGCTCTCTTTTAATTAATATGTCTTCTAATTCATTTGATACATAATGATAGTCTTATATATCTCTCTATTTGCTTAACCATCATAGTAACAGTTCTAACCTTGGTGTTACAAGTACTGAACCCAACGCTAGTTCGACAATCGACGCACTCCTGGAAGGAGCCCCAATGGTGCCTCGAGGTGTAAATGAGTGGAGCAAAGGCGACACTTTCTATTAGTCTCCATACGAAGAGCGTCCATGGGTTTTCTTTTTGGGTTATTGAGTTTAGATTTGCTTGGATTTGTGGTTAAACATGCCATCTATATCAGGTTGCATTGGGCCTAAGATTTGATGGACATGTTTTTTGGATTTGTATAATTATATTGTAGTATTGTGTGCACTTGGATGGTTAAGTAACAGACCTTAGGATATAATTTATGAATGGAGGATGTTTTTATTACTACTTATGATAAATTACAAGTGTATTTTACAGGCTTTCGCTTTATTGTTTGAAATATAATATACATGTTTGTGTTATTTCCTCACATGTTCCTGTGAAATTTCCCTTGTAGTGGTTCGTGCGTGTCTTCATATGACATAAATTGCTATGGGATTACGTGTGTCACACCCCAGAGCCCATTCTAATCCCAATTCTCGGGTTCGGGGCATGATACTAAGCATGATTATACGTGAATAACAATAATCAAACCAAATCATGTTAATAGAGAAAACCTTACAATTACTTCTGGACAAAATGGTAAACCACACTACTAAAGTCTCCAATGCTGTTTGGTTGCCTTGACATAACTGTAGTAGGAGAAAAGCAAACTAAGGAGGGTCCCAGGTGACCTCCGAGAAAACTCAATCAGGATACAATGTTGCAATGGATATGGAAGTATATTTTGTACATAATATACTAGCTACGGTGGTGCCGACTTAAATTTCAAGGACTATATGATCCAACAATATAGGGAAACAGGCACAATCCTAGTAAAGTTCTCAAAATTAGAACATTCGAATTAACCTTTGAAATGGTAGTCCCTCAAAATCCTCACAATGGTCTAAATGTGCAAAATGGACTAAATGAACCTTACAGAATGTCAAAATGCATAACAAAGTACTAACTGTATGAGAATAATCGATATTGGACAAGACTTGGCAATTATCAAATCAAACTGAACTTGGAAATCTTTATTTACTTACACTGAGGTTTAACCCGACTTAGGAAGCATTTCAGCATGAAAAATGAGATCTCAAAATGAGAAAAGAGAAAGGAGTTGGATTTGAGTTGACTCGGAGGTAGCTAGCATACATGGCCTGCTCACCAACCAAGGAGACCACAACCATGGTCCTATCATCCAAAGGCAAATACAAGCAATCAAGTGTGAGCATAATCCAAGGCATGATTTTGTATATGTACATTTAATTACTTGTCCAAGGTCACAAGTATTATGGGTGGTACAACAAGGATATAACAATATAATTGGATTGCATGGATCCTACATGCGAATAGACGAGTAACCATACACATGAGTATGTATTTGATTGAACCTCCAAAAGTCCTTTACACTCCGACATCCGAAGTATTGGATTGCCAAAAATATGCTAGGGTTATATCAGTCAACATTTGGTAGGTTTAGGGTCCCGATGTTAGACAGTACACATTCTTCGGTGCTTTGAAGTTATTTGACATCCAAGAGTCCAAGGACTCTACGTCACATAAAATTTGCTTAATACATCTGCACTAATGTCTCAGGCAATGTCGGAGGTGGGTGTCAACTCAAACGACACCTCACCATCTCCCAAGTCAATGTGTCGAGTGCCAATGGGTTCAAAGTATATTTCCAAGTCCTGAATTTCAAGGTTCAAGGAAAAAGACCAAGGTTAAGTACCATCCAGTGGGTTAATTATATGAGGTAAATAATGGCCCAAAATCATGTTAAACAAACCCTCAAAATGACCCAAGGGTGTGGGAGAAAAGGAGCTCAAATGCCGTTACAATAGGGCCCAAAATAGTGCCATGTCCAACCAACATAGGCTGTGGTTGGACATGGACACTTGGCCGGTCGAACATGGCTTGTGGTGGCTCTTGGACATGATCACTTAAATGGTCAGTCTTAGCCTTTCTAGGCCATGTCTGGTGTATCGAATGTGGTTGAATTGGGAGCCATTTCAAGGCTGTTTTCATCATTGTTTTTTTTTTTTTTTTTGGCAACTTTTGGAGAACTTTTGCACACTTGTTGGGGCATAAATAAGCATCAAATTAACCTTTTAATTGCATTTAAAACTTAGATAAAACTTCAAATTTGAAATGAGCAAAAATGCGTACTTCTAAGCATAATATTGAATAGAGTATAGAATCACCAACAAGGCCATATGCTTTAGATTAATCACTTGCCTCAAGCTTCAAAATAGTATGGGAAATCTTTATACGCACGTTGGTCCCTTGCACGCAATCCAATGTTTAAAAATGCTATAAAACCCCCTCAAAATTCAAAAATGGAGAAAGGATTGGAATTAGGCTATGAAAATTGGGGTCCGTTGCTAAAATTTATCCCTCTACAACATACTTAATGAACTTCCATTCACACCTCACACACTTGATAGCTACTACTTCATAATACATCCTATATAAATATAGCATATATACACACACATTCTAGATTTTTATCCATTGAACACACACTAAATTAAAATATTTGGGTTTCCAACAAGATCCCTCGCCACACCTGTTCAAAATGAGTAAACACTTTTCAATTCAAGTAGAGCTCAGACGAGAACGGATCTTTACCTTAGTGGTTAGGAGTGCCTTTTCTCATGGGACACAACATGTGTGAGTTGTGTTTGTCTCATCACATGCATGATTTTCCATTACCTCGCATGTGTGAGTTGTTTGTCTCATCACATACACGAGTTTTCATCACCTCGTATGTGTGAGTTGTGTCTATATTCACGTACATGCACAAGTTCCCATATTCTCGCATGTGTGAGTTGTGTCTATATTTGTTCATATCGCAAGTTCCCATCACTTCGCATGTGTGAGTGTGTCTATTGCTCCTCACATGCACGATGTGCAAGTTTGCGTCATCTCGCATATGTGAGTTGTCTCTATCTCCTTGCATGTGCAAGTTCCCATCACCTCGCATGTGTAAGTCTTAGGTCCCGGCCCCTTAGTTGGGTTAAAAGAAATCAAGTACCATTCGAATGGGTTCGTTGAGATTCCACTCGGGTCAAATTCCAAATGGCGTCTATCTCAGTTACTTTAAGTTTGGCTTGGACTGAGTTAGTGGCCATCTCCAACAGCTCTATTTGCACCCCTACTAGTATCTGTAGATGGTGAAAAAATGGTTATTATTATTAGTTGTTGTTGTTGTTATTATTATTATTAGGAGATTATACCTTAAAAAAACCCATTAGAAGGTTTCACAACAAAAAAGGCCTTTTAGTTCTGGTGGAGAGACCAGATTAATCGTGAGGGTCCGATAGTAACATTGCGCATTGTTCCTAAGGGTATGATCGGTTAAAATTTTGAAAAATAGAGAAAGAAGAGGAAGAAAAACAGCATTAGGAAGGAGGATGCCCCAAAAAAAATGAAAGGTTTGAATTATATGCTTCGCTGTCTCTGTCTCCATGCAGCAAGAGGCCGAGGTGAGCTCAGGCAGAATAAAAAAAATCAGCAATCAACGACGTTAATGTCTGTAAGGAAATTAAAATAGCAACCACCTCCAGCACCAACCCCATGAATTATCCACCTTCCGAGATGAACCAGGTTCTCCAAAACTGCCAAAGTGCTAGTTGGAAAACCACTCCTCCAAAGAGCAGTAGCTGGAATACCGTCAAGATTGGGGGAGGAAAAAATCTAACCATTTTGGTGAGACATCGCATCGACTTTAATGTCACTCAGCAACATTACTTGGAGGATGATATAAAGGAAAGATGCTTCCAGAGATTATGGTTAGTTTCTCCGTATTTGGAGGATGGAGGGTACAATGTTTTTGTTTGTGACAACTTTTATGCATGCCACATGGCTTAAGTAAGTTGTACAATGGGTTCCACTTGTAGATGGTGATTACAGTGACTAATGTTGTTGTTATTACGATTAACACTGATTGATGGTTGCGAAATTTTGGACAGATAATGTGCAAATAGTAAAAGATGAATGACGTAAATGTGAAATGATCAAGTTTGGGCTGCTGAACGATTTTGTAACCATTTTGGTGAGTGACATTAATGTCGCTGGCTCACCAACATTACTCCAATTCAAATCGAGAAACGTAACGATCAAATAGGACAGAAAACCAATCAAAATCCGATCTTTTTTCCATTTCGAGTAGAGACAATCTTTCACATGCACATTGATAGCAATCATCACCTTTTTTCCATTTCGACTTGGTATCAGGAGCTAATCCTATCTCGATGATATTCCGACTGCTACTCGTTTGGGAAGAGAGGTTTTTGGGCTGGCGTTTTGGCAGTTTTGGAGCATCTGGTTCATCTCAGAAGGTGGATAATTTGCGGAGTTGGTGGTGGAGGCGGGTGCCATTTCAATTTCCTTACAGATATTAGCGTCGCTGACTGCTGCTCTTTTGTATTCCGCCTGTGCTTGCCTCAGCCTTTTGCGGTGCGGAGATGGAGACAATAAAGCAAACAATTCAGACCTTCAATTTTGAAGGCCATCCTTTGATCTTCCTTGCTAATTCTATTTTTTTTCCTCCTCTTTCTTCTCTTTCTTGTTCTTCCTCTTTCTCCAAATTTCTGTGGATGACCAATGTTAAACAATGAGTGACGTCAACATAAGACTCTCAAAATCAATCAAGTGCTATCAGAACTAAAAGATCTTTTTTGGTGTGGAACTCATCTTATGATTTTTTTTTTTTGAAAAATCCCATTATTAATGTTGCTCCTCCACTTCTTTGAAAATTTAAACCAATCAGAACCTTAGAGTGTGTTTGATATGTAGTGGAATAAAGTGCGTGAAGTGAAGCTTCAAATCAAGAGAGAATAAAATATGATAGGGTTATGATGAACTTTTGTTTTTAGTAGCTTAAGAAGGAATTTTTTAACTTTTTATCTAAAAAGTAAATGGTTTTTTTTATCATTTAGTGATTACTTTTTTTGAAAAAAAGTGAAGAAATTTTGAATTTTTATTTTTTTTATTTGACTAGCACATCAAATCATGTTTGCAAAATGAAGGTTCTACTTCACTCCACTTTGCTTCACTCTCATCCAAACATGTCCTTAAGAACAATGAGCGAAGTCAATGTAAGATTTTTAAAATCAATCTAGTGCTATCAAAACTAAAAGATCCTTTTTTGGTGTGGGATCATCTTTAAGAGTTTATTTTTGGGTAAAATCCCTTCATTGATATTTTGCTTTCTACCTCCCAATCTGCCACTAAAAATCTGTCTGGAGACTGGACTCTGTACTGTACCCAGTACAATCCTATACACGTAAAAAGAGTGGGAGAGAATAAAACAAAGCCACCATAGCAAAAGACAGTCTTATAATCAAGGTTAAAAGAATATATTTATATTTATAATCCATCTCGCTCTCTCTGGTGAGTGGTGACACACACTGCTTTCCTGCATCTTTGTAGGTACCTCTGATATGGGTTTCTCTAACACACCTTCTTCAGCTCCTGCAACCTGTCAATCCCAACTGCTGCTGGAGGTGGATTGCTGCTCAGGTCAGTCAAATCAGCAGCGTCTGTGTTAAGGCCTGAAATGCTTCAAGAAAAGCTTAGGGTCGAGATATCAAACCCATCTTAGAAATCCCACTGTTGATAGGTTTGCTCTTCAAAATCCCTTCCAAGATTGCTTTTTTATCTGACTATGAATGTTATCTTTTTCTCTGTCTGCTTGAAGTTGATGCTGTTTCACTTATTGGGCCTTTTGTCATTTTAGACAAAGTTTCATCATTTCCTAAAAGTTTTGTGAGACCTTTGTTGGGAGGGTGAAGGGTTGCTTTTTGATTGATTGGGGGTTTCTGTCTGTTTTTCTTCTATGTTTTTTCATCAGTAGAGGCCCATCTCAAGATGCTGATATGCTGCTTTCTGTTTTTGCCTCTTTGGATAGTGCATGGTGCTGATTCTTTGTTTCTGGCTCTTGTCTGAATTATATTGGACTCTTGTAGAAATCAAATTCTATGTTGTTATGGTGATTCTGCTCCAAATCCCTTCCTTTGAGTTTTATGTAGTTATTTTTTTCTGAAGCATACTCCTCTTTTCTGGGTAAAAGTTTGAATGATGCCTTTAATGTATGAATGAAGCATGGAGTTTGTAATAAAGAGTGATTCTTCTCATTCTGAATCATTTGAGTCAGGAGCCAGATATCTCTCCTTTCATAAATTGATGGCTGACCTGCATAATGTGAAGATCTTCCATCACCCACTCCTGATCCTGCCCGCTATGCAAGGAACCCTGAAGATGATGAATGAGTTAGGTAACTAGGGAGATTGGAAAAATTGGAGAAAGGATGTTTTGGTTAGACATGTGGAGTCGGCTAAGCATTTTTTTTTTTTTTTGCTATAATAGAGTTAGCTAAGCATTTTATTTGGGCAAATGTAGAACCGAACGGATGGTTTTGTGCCCATTATCATTTCTTTCTCATGAGTTGAGGCTTGAGACCAATCATTCAGTTAGCTGAAGGTAAACTAACGAGTTTGTGGGTTTCTGCTTTTTATTTTTATTTTCTTTGTAATTGATTTTTGGGTGGGTTTGATCTTGCCTGTTTTATGAATGGCTTCTTTTTTTTTTTTTTTATAATTTTTTTTGAATTTTGATTAGTAGGCTTTTTGTTGCTTTTCTTTCAATATAATTCTGTTTCTAGATTACCTTACATTTCTTTATAAATAATTTCCTAATTCTATCATAGTACCATTTTAGATATTGGATGCTGAGAATCCTTTTTTAAGTCTCTTTTTAAGAATGCTTGTTTTCTTTGATTTAGAAATGAGAAGGCATTTTCTACGAATAGCATTTATGTAGTGGGTGCTGTTTCCCTTTACTGCTATGCTTCCTCATTTTCTAGTTCATTACAGCTTAATTTTGGAGTTGTCTTTATAGTTACAAAGCTATGTACATGGCATCTGCATTTTGTTTGTCTAGAGTAGAAAGGGGGAGTTTGCATAATGATTACTGTTTTTCTTTATTTTTCAATTACAATATCCAATTCTTTAAGGTAGAAAATGGTGGTTTATGAATTCTTTATCCATTACATTTCTTGATTATTCTTATGGACAGCAAAAGTAGATTCCATTTGGTAGATGCTTTTGTTTTCTGCGTCCCTACTTTTATTTCTTTTTTGCAGTTTTAGATGCTAAATTTCTAATTAATGAGCTATGATGCACGGATATTTTAAAATGGCCAATGTATCGTGTTTCACTCGGTGTGTTAAACCCATGTCCTTGCTATGTCCATAGCATGTCCTTGCCGTTTCCGGGCATCATAGTTAATGAGTCTTTCTAAAATATCTGGTGAAAGACTGTTATTATAGTTTCCACGTTTTGCTAGTATTGAAGCTAAGAAGAAAACCTAAATAACAGCTGGAAAGGAGTCCAATGCAGCACCACTGTAGCAAAATGAACTATAGCCACTGTATAAATTATGTGATCAGGGTCCACTTTTGTATTTTTATTTTTATTTTTTAATTTTTAATCCAAGCCACTCATATCATATGCTGTTGTATTTGATCACAGGATGCATTAATTCCCAAAACCAAATGAATGTTTTTTTTGTTTTGGTACTCTAGCCCATCCATCATGCGGCCCACTTTAGTTGGAGTGCTCAACTAATGAATGGGTAGTGCTCTACGTAATTATAGTACAGCCTTACTGGCACATTGCACTTAACTTGGGCTTGTGGTTTGCTTGCTTGTTAAACTTCAGTTTAATGTTTTTAACAGGTATCCCTTCAAACATGGTTCATGTCATGTCCCCCAAATTGAATCTGGGTAAAAACGTGAGAAAATAAATGAACCAACAATTTATTTTTTTAACAAGCAAGCCCCACAATAGTAGGTCCAAACCAAAGTTGTAATATAGTCAAGATAATTTTTTAATCAAAATCCAAAGTGACATTAGAAATAATAAAGTTTAAAGGCCTCACATAAATAAGTATTGAATCTAATCAACTACCTAAAATCAAATCCATGATAATCCCAAATAATTAATTTAAAGGAAAAATCCAAATAAAAGTCTATGATAAAAATCCTTAATTAAGAGTCATGATGTATCTAAAGGACGTTCACTCTTGTGAAGCTCTAGACGGCTCCGAATCCATCATTGCACCACACTTGGTCTCATCAATTGGCTCAAATGCTTGAAATGTTTGAGCCTCCGCCTCTACCTCAGTAAAGGAGGCATTGGTGTATATGCACCATATAAACAAGTTTAAAGGCAAGCTATAGACATAATTTGAAATAATAAGCAAGATCAATAGGGATTGATGTCATTAATTAAACAAGATCCTGACAGTAGGAGATTACAGAAATAAATGGACATACTAAAACACGCTAAATAAATGAGCAGTAATTTTGTTCATACGGAAGCAAACCTCCGTTTTGGTTGGTTAGACCTAGCTAGCAGAGTTACGGTGGGTCTACTGTACAGATAATCAAACAGAATAGAACAGAATTGGCATTTCGCGGTGTAAAATGGAAATGAACTGCAATAGTGTAATTGCCCCATAAGTGTGTATATATAAAGTTGCATAACACAATTATAATACAGATAAACCATATACATGACAGTGACACTTACTCGTTACAGAAACTTAAGTCAAGAAAGAGGCCTGATTGTTAAGTACATACTAATGTCTAGACCAAACATAACTTAACTTATCTAGTTTCTAAAATCAAGCCACTCTTAGTCATATTAATGCAATGTACACACTAATTGGGACAACTGAAGGAAACACATGCATGCAACACAAAGGTTGTGGAGGACCCACAAATCTAACCTAAGGCCAATGTCACATGTTCATTTACCTGACAAATCCTATTAGAACCATGGGTGAGGTACAACCTGACACATCACGCTAATTTCAGTGCATAGTCTCACTTTAGGGCTTTGATGCAGGCCATACTAATGGGTTCCGTTTGAAAGTCTATACCCGCAAGCCCAAGATCAATAAAGCCCAGTAGATTATAATAGATTCTATTATTAGTAGTTGCTTTAGTTGCTTTCTTAATATTTGGCGAGTCCAGTCATGTTTGGTTTATGACTTCTTGTTTGATTTGAATTAGTTGTTTCCTTTGTTACATCATATCTTAGTTATAAATAAAGATGTAATCTCTTTATAAGATAGACATTGATATTGAATAAGAATCTGAGTTTGGTTTTCAGTTGAAAAAGTTATTGTTTGTCTTTGGTGTGGTATCAAGAAATCCTATCCTTAAGCCTTTTGGCTTGGAGATTAGCTTGTTGGCTAATTTTCTTCCTTGCGCTGCTTCAATTAGTATCAGAGTTAGGTTCCAATCTCGGATCGCCGTTCGTCCGATTGCCAATTTGAGGTACTGTATCCCTTTCCTGTTCGTTTGGTCTCTACTAGTCTTCGTTCATCATCATCCATCATTTTCAGTCCTCATCGTTATTGTCAAACGAACAACACCCACTCCTAAACCCATCCCTCCTGTCATATCGAGACCTTAGCCCTCTCCCCCATCACCACTGAACACCATAACCCTCCACAGACCCCCTTCCACAACCCCACACCTCTTCCTGAACTACCACCACGCCATCGAACACAGCCTAGAGACCCCATAACCCCACTCTCAACTATCTGGAGCCCTCATCGAAAACCTCAACCCCCTCTGCCTCTCACCGAAAACCCAAACCCCCCCTCTGTTGGTGGGAGCCTTCCTCGACCCATCTCCTCATCGGAAACGCCATACCCTCTCTATCCCTCATCGGAAACCCAAAACCCCACTATGTCGGTGGGAGCCTTCCTCGACCCTATCTCTTCACCAAAAACCTAGACCCAGAGAATAAAAAAAAAAAAGAGCAAAGCAGAAAAGAGAGAAGAAACAAAAGGGAGGAGAGAGATCGAAGACGTACCTGTGCCAGTCGCTGAGTGGCTTCGTCGTCGTCAGTAGCTTCGTCGTCCACCATAGTCGTCGTCATTCACCCCGCGACCGCACTACAGCACCACCTCCGGTCGTTGTTGCAGCCAATGACTACATCTCCCAGGAGTGTCGTCCCTCCTTGCAGCGTCGTCGTTGAAGGGAGCCCCCCCCCCCCCCCCCCCCTCTTGTTGTGCAGATAAGATCCCTTTTGCCTTTTTTTTCCCCTTCGTTTTGTTGTTGTAGACTCCCTTCCCCCATTCATCATCAGTTTATTATCAGTGACCCTAGTTCAGACCTGACCCAAGTCTACTTTGAGCCACGTCTGGGTTTGGCCTGACCCCAGCCTAGGCCCACAGCAATAAAAAAAAAAAACCAGCAGTTTTTTGTTTCCTTTTCTTCTTTTAAGCAATGTCAACCCGAAGTAGTCAATCATATCGGGGCAAATTCTTTGATCACCAACGTGATGCTATGATAATGGAGCTATTTGAGAGAGTACATGCGTTGGAAGTCGTGTCCTTGAGTTCGCAGAGGCCTCCAGCTGCAGAAGCCTCATCTAGCTCTAGAAACCAGCAAAATCCCCCCTAACAAACAGAAACAGGCCCGCAAGAATCTATCCATGATTTTATTCAGTGTCTTTTTATTGAGAAAGATCCTGCAGACACACCTGTTGTACTCAGGTTTGATGATATCATAAAGCGAGTCAAAATTGATATCGCCGATTTTTCCGGTCGCCTCAATCCAAAGGCATTTATTGACTGGCTCAATTCTCTTGAAGATGATTTCTCTTGCTATCATATGGATGATGCACAATGTGTTGCTTTCGTCAAAGTCAAACTTAAAGGTTCAACACGCATTTGGTGGCACAGTGTTGAGCACAACAATCTTGTCATGGGACGCCCTGCTATTACGAAGTGGGATGATATGCGTGAAAAGCTTGAAGTAAATTCCTGCCCTCTAATTGTTTGTCTCATTCAACAAGAATATTTTGTTTTCAAGCAAGGCACATTATCAGTGGATGACTACACAGAGAAATTCAATGATTATGTTATTTGGTTTAAAATTTAAGATGATGACTTCACGCTAGTCAACCGGTACAGAACTGGTTTGCGAGAAGAAATTAGACGTGAGGTCCTTATGCATGACTTTGAAACTATTGATGATATTTATAACAAGGCAAAACGGGTTGAGCTGGAGCTGTAGTCGTCTACTTTGAGATGATTTGGCACTCAAGCTGGGGAGTGAACGACTTGTTGAGCCCCCGCTGTTTAGAATAATAATTGTGCTCCACCACGTCAAAATAATTTTCATTCTAACCATGCTCCACTAGCAGGTTATCATCCACCTCTGAAACAGCAGCAAAACCACCATAACCAGCATCCTTTTGCCCAAAATCAAAGGGGGATAGTGCCATCGGAGCAAGATATGCGGAGTTGTGGCCCTCCTCGACAGGATTGACGAACTGATGGTTGTTACCGATGTAGTCAACAAGGGCACTTTGCTAATGAATGCCCTCAGGTTCGCAATCTTTATTATTGTGATGAAGATCCTTATTCGTCAGAAGAATATGACGAGCATCTTGAGATGGAGCCTCCTCCTGACCACGTCCAATCAAAAGCTTAGCCGGATCTGCGATAAGGGGCTGAATCTGATCTGTCTCACGCCGCCACTAGTGCAGAAGAAGGTGGTCTTGTCCTTATTATACGCAGACTTCTCCTCACCAATGAGCAAGAAGAAGCTAATTGGCGATGTACTTTAATCTTCAGGACATGTGTGAGATGCAAAGGTAAGTTATGCAATTTAATTTCTAATGAAGTGCTATGAATGTCATTTCACAAGTGATCACTAAGCTCAATTTGCCTACTAAAAAGTACCCAAAGCCTTAAAAGGTTGCTTGGGTAGATGATCATTCAATCCCTGTGACCCATCATTGCTTGGTTCATTTTAAAATTGGCATATATGAAGATGATATATGGTGCAATATCATTCCCATGAATATTGCTCACATTCGACTTAGCCGACCCTGGTTATATGACCGAGAGGTACATCATGATCAGAAAAGGCGCATACATTTTTTTAAATGGAAGGGACAAGTGGTGGATCTCTTTCCGTTGCCTCCATTAACATCCTCTTCGATAATTTTTACCACACCATCAAACCCTCATGTTCTCTCTATAAGGAAGTTTGAAATGGAAAGCAAAGACCAAGGGATTGTTTATGCTCTTGTTCCTAATGAACCCCAAGAGGCAGATGATATACAACAGGATTCTAACCCACAAGAAATCAAGTCATTGCTCCTTGATTTTCAAGATTTGATTATAGCAGAGCTTTCTAATGAACTACCTCTTATGCGGGACATACAATATGCCATTGATTTAGTCCCTAGATCTACCTTTTCTAATTTGCTTGCTTATCGCATGAGTCCCGCTGAGCATGCCGAATTGTGAAGACAGGTTGAAAATTTACTCAAGAAGGGTTATATTCGAGAAAGCATGAGTCTTTGCATAGTTCCAGCCCTCTTAACATTGAAGAAAGATGGTTTTTGGTGAATGTGCGTCGATAGCCGAGCAATTAACAAGATTACCATCAAATATCGGTTTCCGATTCCTTGAGTGGATGACATGCTTGATATGATGTCTGGATCCTCTACCTTTTCTAAGATTGATCTTAGGAGTAGATATTACCAACTCCGTATTCGGCCTGGAGATGAATGGAAAACAACATTCAAGACCAAAGATGGATTATACGAATGGTTGGTCATGCCGTTTGGTTTATCTAATGCTCCTAGCACTTTTATGAGAGTAATGACTTAGCTTCTATGGCCTTTTTTTGGAAAATTTGTTGTGCTATATTTTGATGACATCTTGATCTTCAGCAAATCAAAAGAAACTTATCTCGACCATCTAAGGTATGTCATGCATGTACTTCGACAATAAAAGTTTTACATTAATTTGAAGAAGTGTACATTTTTGAATTCCAAAGTCAAATTTTTGGCCTTTTTGTTATTTCGGCTCAAGGAGTTGAACCTAATCTAGATAAAGTCAAAGCGATCATTGATTGGCCGATTCCCACTTTTATACATGAGGTACACAGCTTTCATGGATTGGCTACCTTTTATAGAAGGTTAATTTGTAATTTCAGTATCATAATGGCCCCTATAACTGATTACATGAAAAAGGGAGAATTCACTTGGACCAATGTCGCCTTTCGAGCATTTGAACAAATTAAGCGAAAAATGACCGAAGCACCGGTTTTAAAAGTTCCAGACTTTGACAAAGTCTTCAAAGTTAGTTGTGATGCTTCCCACGTCGGTATTGGCGGAGTCTTGAGTCAAGGTGGTCATCTTGTTGCTTACTTCAGTAAGAAATTAAATGACTCTCGTAAGAAGTATACGGTTTATGATCTGGAATATTATGCAGTGGTTCAAGCTCTTCGTTATTGGCGCCATTATTTCATCGGAAAAGAGTTTGTCTTATACTTTGACCATGAAGCCTTGTAACATCTGAATTCTCAAAAGAAGATGAGCGCTAATTGAGTCAAATGGAGTGCATACTTACAGGAGTTCACTTTTGTTCTGTATCATAAATTTGGCATGGAAAATAAAGTCGCAAATGCTTTGAGTCGTCGAACTCACATTCTTATGACAATTTCCGTCAATGTTCTCGGCTTTGAAGAAATACACAGAGAATATGCTGCTGATCATGACTTTAGTTGCATTTATATAGATCTTCAAAATGGTGAGTTTTCAGAACATCCAAAGTTTTCCTTTCATGATGAATATCTCTTTCGTGGAAATCAGTTATATTTGCCAGCTACATCTATTCGTTAGTTTGTGATACGTGAATTACTTGGTGGCGGATGTAGTGGACATGTTGGGTGTGATAAAACATTGGCTATTGTAGAAGACCGTTTCTTTTGGCCATATGTAAAAACAGATGTTCGAATTTGTGAATTATGGAGAGTATGCCAACTTGCAAAAGGTCCAAAGAAGTATAGAGGTTTGTATCAGCCCTTTCCTATTCCACATGCGCCTTGGCAAGATTTGAGCATGGACTTTGCCTTGGCTTACAAAAAACAGCGAGAAAGGTAGATTCTGTATTTGTTGTTGTAGATCGTTTCTAAAAAATGGCACATTTTATCTCTTATTCTCACACAGCAGATGCCAAGAAGATTGCTACTCTTTCCTTTAAAGAGGTTGTTCGACTGCTTGGCTTTCTTAAGACAATAATGTCTGACAGAGATACAAAGTTCATGAGTTTCTTGTAGAAGACTTTATGGCACATGATGCGCACAAAACTCTAATACTCAAGTGCCTATCATCCGCAAACTGATGGCTAGACAGAGGTTGTCAATCGTAGTTTGAGAAACCTTCTTTGATGTCTTATCAGAGAACATGTTGCTTCATGGGATCTTCTTTTACCCATGGCGGAGTTCGCTTACAATAATTTTGTCAACAGAACAACAGGAAGATCACCATTTGAAGTTGTCACTAGTGTTAAGCCACTTGTTCCTCTTGATTTAAGCCCGTTACCAGTTGACTCTCGGTTAAGTCAGGAAGTTGAACGGTTTGCACAACATATGAAGGATGTTCATGATGAAGTTCACCGGCAAATCGCTACAAGTAATGAAGCATATAAAAGGCACACGGATTCTCGCAAATGCCATGTTGAGTTTGCCGCATGCGATATGGTAATGGTTCGTTTGAAGTCTGAATGATTTCCTGTAGGTAAATACAAGAAATTACATCCACGGAGTGCAAGTCCCTTCAAAATTCTGAAAAAAATCAGTTCCAATGCATATGTTCTCGACTTTCCTTCATACATGAATATCAGTTCTACCTTTAATGTTGAAGATTTGGCATTTTATCACGGGCATCATACCGATGAATCCTTTGAGGAATAAGCACTTCACATCCCTCTCCATCAATTTCCTCCAGATGAAATTGAAGATATCTTTAATGATCAGATCATCTCAACCAAGAATGGCGGATTTAAGAAGTTCCTTATCAAGTGGAAAGGCAAACCATTCTCTGAATCTACATGGATTATGGTTACAGATTTTCAATGGATCAATCCAGATTTCTATGAGCAGTACCAATCTAGCAACTCGTCAGAGTTGAGTTTTTCCAAGCCGGGGAGAGTTGATGCATGCCATACTAATGGGCCCCATCTGAAAGTCTATACCTGCAGGCCCAAGATCAATAAAGCTCAGTAGATTCGAGTAGATTTTATTATTAGTAGTTGCTTTTTTTAATATTTGGCAAGTCTAGTTATGTTTGGTTTAGGACTTCTTGTTTGATTTAAATTAGTTGTTTCTTTTGTTAGATAATATCTTAGTTATAAATAAAGATGTAATCTCTTCATGAGGTAGACATTGATATTGAATAAGAATTTGAGTTTAGTTCTCAATTGAGAAAGTTATTGTTTGTCTTTGGTGAGGCACTAAGAGATCCTATCCTTAAGCTTTTTGGCTTGGAGATTAGCCTGTTGGCTAATTTTCTTCCTTGCGCTGCTTCAGGCTCCCAAAAGGGATGTCTCGAATTACGACCACAAAAGGTTTCATGTGTTTTGTATGAGTAATTAACCATGATTGGTGAGAATTGCATGCCCAAACACGGCCCCATGTTAGGGTCTCACTAATTTTTGTGAAGTTAATGTGTTTAACAAAATTTGGGGAAAAGTATCAAAACTCACATCTGAACCCAACTTGTGTAATCCATTTGAGTAAAGTTGATGTGTTTGACAAATTTGGGGAAAAACTATTCAAGTTTGTATCAAATTTCAAACCTGAACTAAGTCTGATTATGATAAAAAAGGGAGGGGATAATTAGGTTTTTAATCATCATTTATGTGTACTAAAATACCCGATTAATTTATATGAAAAGAAAAACAATGCTAAACTTGAAATTGAAATCCCAATTGCATCCTAATTAAATCTTAATTAAAAATTCTAATCAAACCTTGATTAAATCCTAATTAACTCTAAATCAGATCATCCTAATTAGATGTAAATCAAATCTAAATTAGACCCTAATCAAAATTCTAATCAAATTCTTATTAAGCCCTAAAATCCAAATCCCCCAACTTGTTGGGCCCAACCCACTAGGCCCGGCCTAGCCTGCCAAGTTAGGTCGACTAGGCCGCAGCTAAGCAGGGCTGCTGCATAGAGCCGTTAACAGCAAGCGCTGCTTGCGGTAATTTCTTTTTATATATAATTGTTTGATCAAAATCGAAATTCTTAGTCACACGAGCAAGGATGCAAATAGCGATTGCGGCGGGCGTAGCGGCCCGTCGCCAAAACGATACGTAGCGGGCGATACATAGCGGCAGCGGCGATACGTAGCGGCATAGCGGTGTGATTTAAAAAAGTCTTCAAAAAAATCCGAAAAATTCCAGAAAATCCAGAATATTGGAAAATGATGGAATATGTGTTTGTTTTGCAAAAGCAACTAGTATATGAGTATGTAGCGGTCCCCTCATTGCATTAGATCCTGTATCGTTGTATCAATAGAAAAGAATATGAATAATAAATGTTTTTCATATGAATTCATGTTGTTTAGTTATGTCAACTTAAATAGTAACTTAGTACTTATAAAAAAAATGTTATAAACAAATTTCATCAAGATTCATTCAAGAATGAAAGATAAACTATGTTCAAACTTTATAAAAAAATAATATACTAATCTACTTAAAGAGCACAAAGTAGAAAAAAAAAAGCTTCAAAACTCACCTTTTTTGAGCTTGATGCTTGAATCTTAAATGCCACCTTAATCTTTAGATGTTTTTGATGTTTTTATTGATAATTTTGATGTTTTTTTGAGATGATTTGAAAAATGGAGGCAAGGAAATGGGCTTGGAGCTGTGAAGAGGGGAGAAAAGAGGGGAGAAGATAAATGTTGAAAGGGAAAGGTGGGTAGAAAAATTGGCTGGGGGGTTTTAAACCCCCAGCCGATACGAATCGGCCGATACACTTTGTATCGGCCCGTCGTATCGGCCGATATGGGCCGATACACATGTGAACGGCGATTTTTTTAAAAAAGGGGCGCTACGCCCGATTTATCGGCCGATACGCTACGTATTGACCGATATTTATATCCATGCACACGAGGAGGGCCAAGAATGGATCTACATGGTCAAGAATCAACCAAATCAAGGAAAAACAAGCAAAACTACATCGAGGTACATCTAACACTTGCTTTAAATCCACGATTAATGGTATTTTGTGCAAAGGTGACGCTCTAGAGATCGAATCCCATGCTCCTACGTTGGCGATCCTTTCTTCTCCGGTAGGTATTGGGTTAGGGAGAAGGTTTTACAAAAAAAAAAGGGTTTTTTGGGAGAGAAGAAACCTTCGTTTTGAAAAAATAGGTTTTTTGTAGAAAGTGGGTTATTTATAATAATATGGTTAAGGTTGCAATGTTCTAATAAGACCCTAATTGGGCCAAGGGGGTAAGTTAATGGATCCTTTCACTTAATGGCCCAAAACTATTTCTTACACAATTGAACCCACCTGACAGGTCCCATGTGAAACCTATTCCCCATTTAACTAAAATACAACCATTACATAATAAATAATCAATTATAAATTATTAAATAATTATTTAATATACTAATTAGGGCTGGACGTTGCAATTCAAACCGCATTATCGGCCATAGTGGTTGAGGCTGCTACGTTATTTTGAAAATAGCGGCGCTACAGTCTAGAACCTAGTAAAGCGAAGCAATTTTAATTTATAACACTATTTTTTCTATTTCTTCTCTTTGATAGCCTTCCTATAGTTGTCTCTGCTCTTATATAGTTCCAAATCACTAAAAAAACACAAGATTTGTTGCCTAACAAGATTTAAATTTCCTTACTACTTAAAATAAGTCACACAGCTATGCCGCTATCTATCGTTGCAGCCACTTCGTATCTTCCGCTATATAGCATTTTGGCCGCTGTCCATTATGACCACCGCAACCGCTATTTTTATCCTTGCCTTTAAATACCCTTTGTTCAAAAACATGGTTTGGGAAACTGTAATGGCCTCTGTCTTGAAACCATTATGTAATGGCTCATTCATCGACATTGGTTTATGCTGTACCCTACATTTTCTCAGCTAATGATTTTATTTTTTTAATAGTTTACCCAATAATAAGTTATTGAAGTAAAATATCTAGAAAATGAAAGATTTGAAACCGACTCTTTTTTAATGGATTCTTTGGGTAATGTTAAATAAAATTATATAATTGTAACAAATTTTAGTATACATTACAAATAACATAGCTCCTATGGTATTAGGTTTCTGAATTTTATATTCATTTGCACAATAGTAATGGTGATTACCGTTGGCTGTAGTAATGGTTTCCCCTATTACTGCCAAATATTGGTTACAAAAGAAAGAGGAGAGTAATTTGTACTACAACCTTGGGTAATAACCCTTTTTGGTTTGTTATAGGAGTAGACCCTTGATTGTGGCTTAACTGGTGTGGTGTCGCATGCGCGCGTCTACAAGAGAGTTGATGTAATAGTGAAGAAGCTTTGAGGAGCCCTATATGTATTGCATCGAGTGAATTTGGTTACGTTGACTCTATTAATAGGAGCAAGTTGATTTGGATTGACTAACTGATTAAGTAACGAGTGATTAGAATTGTACACGTCCGTGGGCTAATAGTTTCTAGTTGGTGTTTCTTCCGAGGGTGCTTGGCCAATGCTTGGCCAATGACTTAAATGTGTTAACTTGCTGCAATACCGAAGGCCCTATCAGACCCTTTGGTGTAATTAGGTTCATAATTAAGGAATTCTAGACCTATCTTTGATGCTTAATTTAGTTGATTTAGATTGGTGGGTCTTATGATTATTTAGATTGGGACTTCGTTAAATTGCCAAAAAGGGGAGCATGAATCCTTTGAGGACTCCTCTTGTGTATGAGACTTCCAAAAATATGGGACTCTAACATTGGAAAAGATTCGAGTATAAAATATGATAGTCTAGAAATAGGAAGGACTCTAGCATTACTCGACTGCCATCCCTATAAAGTCTAGGAGTATTCGTTAAACTCCATTGTGTTCTTTGGGAGAGAGAAGCAGAGAGAAATTTGAAAAGGGAAACCTTGTCTTCTACAATTTAGGAGAAGATCTAGTTTTTTGCGAGAAGGAAAAAGGCAACCAGCCAAGTGAGCGTTGACGGATGTCCTCTCAATCGAACATTGTGAACGTCTATAGGAGGTGAGTGAATCTTCTGCTTGAATGTTATTATGATGTGTTTGACAAATCTGAGATTTTGAAGTCCTATTATTGGTACTGTAAATGTTATTTTTGTACAGAGCTTCAATGAGGGATGAATAGGAGAGTGAAATGCATGGAATAATAATCTATGTTGCTGTAAGGATTAGAACTTCTATTGCTATGTTGTTTCTTGAACTCAGAACTGAATATTGAAGGGATTGATGACCCTGTATTCAATTGTTATGGAGTGAACTACATGACTAATGGCCATGGATTCTAGATATCTGTGTAACAACCAATGGAGGAAGGATAATGGAGCCTAACTAGTTCGGCTCTCCTGTGTAAGATGCAAAACCAGTTGAAAACAGGATTTCTACACCTAGGCCGATTGGGACACCTTTTAGGGTGTGAGGTTGTGGGCTTAGGTGGGCCACATGATGGGAGATAAGCACTATGGATCTTAGAGAAGACCCATGGGCGACCCCAGTCATGATGGACCCTAGAGGATGGGGCCTTAGATGGCCCATCATCTGATGTCCTAAACAGGACTTGGCGTGAAGAGGATTTTAATAGAACTGGGTTTTGTCGAGATTTGTATTCCTTTTAGGGATTACAATTCCTGTCAAGTACATATTTCATTGGGAGTTTATAAAAAGGCCCCTATTGTTGTCATAATTACATAAAAGTCCTTCCATATCTTAATAATTAATGTTTAAAGGACAGGGTGTACTGTTGAGGATACTTATAATTTATAGACTGTATTTTGAATAAGTTTATGATATAGAAATCTGAAATTTGTGGAATGAAATAAAAAGGGGTGGCCAGTCATACATAGACAATCACCTATATTGATAAGTAGTAGTGGGTAACAATTCAATGGTCCCAGTATATGGGGCCAAGCATGTACTAATTAATAGACATGAAAATATTCTAATTTATAAACTCTGTTGTGCATGAATTTATTGGAATGGAATATGCTCTGAACTACTAGCACGGTATGATCTATTATGGTTGTGAGATTTTGGACCACTAGGTTAGATTTGAAATTTGTTTATGTTGTCTATGAATGTGGATGATAGGACACTGAGGTCCTGATGCAGTGGGTCTTATGGGACGCTGGGTGAGGAGATGCATGAGTGGCATTTAAAAAATTGTGATATGTTAAGATGGTGCAATGATGTAGATTGGGTGCATGGATATAGTTCAGAGAAGTGTCATGGAATGAGTTCTATTCATTGATTGAATTATTTATTGTTTATTACTAACTTGTTTCTAATGATGCCATTATGTTAATCGTGGATGTATGTTAGAGTAGGAATTCATTTACCAATTATACTGATGTTGGATTACCCTTTCAGGTAATAGAGTTGTGGGTGAACTAGAGAATAGCGAAGATCAGCTCGTAATGTTTGGCATACGTGGCTGAGGAGACCGTTACATCAATATGCAGTAGTTTTTAGGAAAATAGATAGTCTTTGAATATTTTAATTAGTGTGAAAGATTTCATTATGGGAATTGCTAGATGGTGGAGACACTATTAGTTGTTTATTTAACTGATTAGATTATATGAAAGACAATTTTAAGAAATGATGTTTATGCCGTATGTGTTTTATTTGATTTAAGCATGTGAATTATATGCCAATGCGTTATAACTCAGATTCCGACAGGGCTCCGGAATTTGGGTTGTGACACTTGCAATAGCACCCCTTATTTGATATGCTTTTCAAATTCTATTCGAGCTCTTTGGGGTCATTTGTTTGCCCTCATTTGCTTATACAAATGATGTACATGAATAGCAGTTATCCATGATCATGTTTGTTGGGGCTCATTTACGCATGTGATGCATAAATGAGATGTGAAAATGGTATGTGAATTGTGAACCTATAGAGGCATGAAACCATTGCACACCTATTAGTTAGAAGAGACACCAGTCCAAGTTTTTCCCAAGATAAGTCAATGATTTCAGACATTCTGATTCATAATTATTTGCTTATCTTTGGACAATTAAAGAAGCAAAACATGTATATATCATCTTTGGAAGATGAAAATCAGATATATATATATATATATATCTATATATGTCCGCAATGAAAAAAGCAATGTGTACCACTTACTTCCACCTTCCTTTGTGACCTTCCTGTTCAGATCAAGAGGTAGAATGGGAATTGAAAATGATTGGTTGATAAGAGAGAAGGAAGTTTACATGACAAGGTAGAATTTTACATTCTTCAGTAAGTTGGTTGCATGTTTGTTAGTACTTAGTGTTGATATACATTGTTATGCCCTTTACTAATAGCTCGAGCTTTGGTTGTTACTGGTTATTTACATGGTATAAGAGCGGGTGTTCTTCTGTAGCCCATGTGGTAGGCCCGTCCATGGAATCTATTGGGCTTGCACACGAGGGGGAATGTTGGGAAAAGTTCCACATCCCACATCGCCCAAGTAATGGATTGTTTGGGCCTTCTACCTATCAACTTAAGCTTTTGGGGGTCTAGACATTGACTATTACTCCTATTTATTCAGACAGTGCCAGTGCAATTGAAATAGCTTACAATGGTGTTTTCCATGACCGAATGAAGCATATTGAAGTAGATTGTCATTTTGTTCGTCATCATGTTCACAATGACACAACTACCATTTCCTTTGTTCCTCCTAAGGACCAAGTTGTAGACTTCTTCACCAAGAGTCATCCATCACCAGTTTTTGCAACTGGTCTCCAAGCTCTCAATGCTCACAAGCTCACATTTAGAGCTTGAGGAGGGGGTGTCAAGAAGCAAGATGAGCCCAATCCTCTAGGTCAAGTCAACACAATGGGTCAAGCCCAATACAAGAAGACCCATTGTAGATCTGTTGTAATCTTTTGCAATCTGGTGCTGGGTCAAGACTTTGTGTACATTACATTTATAAACCTTAGGATCAGATATCATATCTTGTAAATATAGGAACTGGATGCGGTTAAATGCAGATGAATGCCATAGACTATTCCTCACAAATCTAGACTATTCCTCACAAATCCTCTCGAGTTGTCTTTGAAAATTAACATGGTATCAAAGCCAAAGGTTGTCACGACCCAAATTCCGGGTGTAACGACCCAAAACTCTGGAGCTCTTCAGATTCTTAAGTCGTTAATGTATTCAACATTCATAAAGTAAATTCAAGAGCGAGTCCAAGCGAAGATGTAGGCAAAATCATAACATTAATATCTTAACAAAGTCTTTACAATTATTGCTAGGAACAGACAATAAATTTAAAATATTCCAAAATAGGGTTGACTCCATCTAATGGTCTAGGTAGTTTTTGAACTCTCTATCAGCGTTGCATGCCAAAATCTATATGCTAATTTCCGCCGCTCTCAGATCCCGCTACAAATACATTACCTGTAGTGGGGCGAATCACTAGTCCGTAACACTGGTGAGTAGAAATTTCATATTCAAAATAAACTACATCATCCCATAATTCAAATATTCATACTCTCTTAAGAAAGTTTATAAGCTTCTTTGGAAGAAAAATTCACAATCATATTTAATAACATAAAGTAATGAATCACCATATTTACTGGTTTACACAATCATATGGATATGGATTCATGTCGTGACAAGACTGTCACCCATTTGATTCTTAAAAGGAATTCGTATTCATGTCGTGACAAGCTTGTCACCCATTTGATTCTTAAAGGGATTCATATTCATGTCGTGACAAGGTTGTCACCCATTTGATTCTTAAAGGGATTCATATTCATGTCGTGACAAGGCTGTCACCCATTTGATTCTTAAAGGGATTCATATTCATGTCATGACAAGAATGTCACCCATTTGATTCTTAAAAGGGATTCATGTCGTGACAAGATTGTCACCCATTTGATTCCTAAAAGGGATTCTTATTCATGTCGTGACAAGGCTGTCACCCATTTGATTGTTTGAAGATTTAATCCAATACCAGCATAAAATCAAATACTCAAATTCTGATTTCCAATTTTTGGTTATATAATAATACCATCACCATTAACCAATCCCACATACTTCATATTGAAGTTTCGCCCCACTCGGAATCATTATTGGTCACAAGTATGTGGCATTGATTGTATCTTTTATTCAGTCGAATAAATATTTTATTCGTGATTCATTAGTCATAGAATCAACATTTTACTGACATTTCATCAGCCATAGTATTAACATTCTAATCATAATTTGTCATTAATCTTAGATCAAATATTATGAGTAGGCATCCCAAAAGTACTTTATTAACTGTTCATTCTATACTCATGTTCAAAGGATGATATCCATTTAGAAAGTTTAGAAATAGTAGAGAATATTACACAACAAAAACAGATAATGATAGTCCATGATTAGGTCTGAAACTAACAACAGCATTGTTCCCATATTGTACTCAGGTTCTTGGTAGTTTTTGCAAAATAAAAGATCTTTCTCAAGTGAAAGGCATATGGGTTTTAGAACTCAGAGGCTTCTTCATAAATCTCTAGTATTTGTGGTGTGTGAATAATAACAAAACATTTTTACAGAACCAATAACAAACAGAATATTCAATTCCCCAATTTTCTTGTAGCTGAAATTGGAATTAATCACTAAATATTCATACAGGAAATGTGGACAATTCTAATATGGTGACTATTCAGTTCCATTATTGGACGATTGACTAACATTAGTCCAAATTCAGTAAAAATTCTTAGCTTATCATGTTGACAGCAATTTTTTTCAGTTGCTGTCTTATGTAAATAGCAATATAAAGAACATAGATTTATCATGTTGACAGTGCATACTTATCTTATATTTATTACTACTGAAATATTACAAAAGAATACAGATTTATCCCATTGGCAGTATGTAAACAGCAATATAAAGAACACATATTATCATGTTGACAGTGCATACTTGTCTCATATATATAACTACTGAAATATTACAAAAGAATGCAGATTTATCATGTTGACAGTGCATGCTTGTCTTATATATATAACTACTGAAATAAAAGAATACAGATTTTATACTATGTATGTAGAGCTTTAGTGACTGTCGATCAATTATATTCAAAGAGATTCCCAATTCATACAAGTCAAGGGAAAAATCTACTCACCTGGTATATGTAACGAAGGACCTCAAATTGGACATTCACTAGGCTAAATGTTCCTTGGAATCTCCTTGCTTCTATATTCAAATATCACTATATTGGAATCCTACTCTTCTTCCATGAGAACCATGAGAAAGTGACCAAAGATGAGAGGAGATCTCTTCTTATATAGAGCTGGAATCCTAAAGGATTTCCCTTGAAAGGTCACCTAAGAAGACTAAAAGTCACAATTTAAGGTCATTATTTTGGGAGTTACACAGTTATAATTTTTGGAAAATTTAAGTTTGGGGAATTTAAGTGTGGGAGTTTCACAGTCATAATTTTGGGAAGCTATAGAGTCACAATTAAGTGAGTTTGGATCATTTATGGACCTGAAAAATTTGACCCAATAGCCCAATCTAGTCATGAATTGGACTGATCGAAATTGGGCCTCTCTAAGCCCATTTAGCCCATTTAATAATTCAGGCTTGGCCCATTTATAATTCAAGGTTCTTACACCGGGGCCCTGATGGAATCTGAATTATAACACGATGGCATAAAATTCATACACATTAATCAAATAAACACATAAGGCATAAGCATTAATTATTAAAATAAATCTCTCCATATAATTTAACCAATAAGGTTTTCAATGTCTAAGATTTCAAAATAAAACATCAGATAATAATTTTAAATGCCAAACTAAAAATTTCCTAATCTACTGAATATGAAAGTATCGCTCTCTTCAGCCACGCATGCCAAACACTACAGGCTGATCTTCGCCATTTTCCGGTCCCACCGCAACTCGATTACCTGAAGGGGGTAACCAATATCAGTATAAACTGGTGAATGATTCTCCTACTCTATCATACGTTTGCAATTAACATAGTGACTTCATCAGCACAAATAAAAATAAGCAATGAATAATTTAAATCAATCAAATAATTCAAAGAATAGTATTCATTTTACAATACATTTCTGAACCACATCCTTGCATCAAGTCCACATCTACATAACATTTCATTATACTAAAATTCATCGAGATGCCTTTCCTGCATCTCCACATTTAACGGCCCTTAGGACCCTTTGCTTCAGGACCTCATTGTCCTAATCTCCACATTCACAGACAACATAAACAATCTATCAAATCGAATCCAATGATTCCAAGACTAGACAATCATAATAAACAATTCTGTGCTAGTGGTCCAGATCAAATCATACATAGCAGGACTTATGGATCAGAATATTATCTTATTTATTATTTAATACGTGCCCAGCCCCTTTTTATCACACACCATCAATTTATAAGTAACATCTTTGATAATAGGCTTTATTCCAATTTAATTGCTCAGATTATAGAATACAGGAGGACTTCTATGAAATTTTTTATTAACATTATGGCTGTTTTTATTACTTCCGATGAAATATCTTTAAATCAAGTATATAATATCACCAGTGGAAGCCATCACAGTCGACTGCATCAGAAGACTCAAGATCCAGTCGGTGCAAGGCCTCCTCTCGCCCTGCCCTTTTTCAGACCATCTACTGTTGGAGATCAACGGTTCGAATCCATTGAAATCACAACTCCCAGGGTCGCACGAGGGTCCTCTACCAGATCTGTGGATCTGATCTAGCATCTGATGGTTCGTGTGGACCCACAACCCATGTCGACAGAGAAGGGTAGTCGTCGACTGAAACAGGTGAGTCCCTTTTTCCTGTTTGAATCTCCTCACTATCATCCTTCTTTACTTCATAAATCAAGTCTCAAGGGTGTACAATCACAAGAAAATCACCCTCTTCCTGTTTCAGATCGACATATCATTTGTTCAGTCATTATTTTGCTCAAACAGTGGTCGTCAGACACAACCCCTCGCGTCTGGCTTCCTGAAATCCTCAAATCTGATGACTCAATTTCTTTGTTCCCCACCACCGGACTGTTCTACTGAGGTCGACCCAGGGTGTTGTTTCAGATCATCGGATCTGATGGACTACCCCATGATCTATGTGGGGCCCACAGTCTAATTATATATGTTTCACAAAAACGACATAGTTCTGAGTTCATTCTTGGCATCAAGCTTTCTAAATCATATACAAATCACACCCCAATTCTCAAGAATAGACATGGGAGAGATCACTCACCTCTTGTAGACTCTAGTAGTATTTGGCCGAGCGTGGGACATCAACTGCCTGGGTGTTTGCCTCCTTCTTCTTCCTCTTGGTCTCTCTTTTCGGTCTCTCCCTCTCTTTCTCTGTGCTCCTCTCCTAGTGTTTAGAAGGAGATAACGTGAAGCAATTTAGAGGCTACAAGAGTATATATATATAGATATGTACACCCCCGATCCCCTTTCTTGCTAGGAGCCCATCCAATCTTTGCTTTCCTAATGGGGACTGTGTATAGAATTTCTTATCTGAATCAAAGATTTGTTTCCTATCTAACAATTTGTTTCCTTATGGTGAAGATGTCGTGAGATCTTAGAAGTAGAATGCGGATCTTAGAAATCTCTTAGAAATAAAATGGGTCCCATTACTTAACTCATGATATTAAATTCAACATCTTGTCCCTCGGCCATTAATTAACAATCCAATGCCACCTTGGGATCAATAATTAAGTATAATTAAGTATATATATATATATAATATAGCCTGGCATTCCCACCTTAGATATTACATACTTCCCCCCTTGGGAAATTTGGTCCTCCAAATTTAAGACATACCTGAGGCAAAAAGTTGTGGATAGTTCTTCCGTACGTCCGCTTCAATCTCCCATGTAGCTTCCAATGGATTATGATGCCGCCACTGTACTTTGACTAACCGGATGCTGCGATTCCTGAGTAACCGCTCTTGAGTGTCTAAAATCGCCACCGGTTCTTCCTCATAAGTCAAATCAGGTTGAATATCCATTGGCTCATAACGAATCATATGTGAGGGGTCTGGTTCATACTTCCTTAGCATAGACACATGAAACACATTATGAACTCCAGCGAGTTGTGGTGGAAGTGCCAACTCATAAGCATTGCCATCGCTTACACGCCCTATGATTGGAAAGGGTCCAATGTATCTCAGACTCAGCTTTCCTTTCTTCCCAAATTGCATAACTCCTTTGGTCGGTGAGACTTTAAGAAAAACCGAATCACCAACTTTAAATTCAAGTTCTCTTCTCCGCTTATCTGCATAACTTTTTTGGCGACTTTGAGCAGTCTTAAGTCTATCCCGGATTTTCTGTATATTCTCCGTGGAAGTTTTTACCCATTCAGGGCCTAGAAGCCGTCCTTCTCCTACTTCCTCCCAGCAGATCGGAGAACGACAGTTCCTACCATACAGAGCTTCAAATGGAGCCATCTGGATGCTGGAATGATAACTGTTATTGTAAGCAAATTCTGCCAGTGGTAGTTGTTCGTCCCATCCATCCTTGAAATCCAAAGCACAAGCCCGAAGCATATCCTCTAAGGTTTGATTGGTTCTTTCAGTTTGCCCATTTGTTTGGGGATGGTAAGCCGTACTCAAACTTAACTTGGTTCCCATGGCCTTTTGCAAACTTTTCCAAAACTGAGAGACAAATCTACTATCTCTATCAGAGATTATAGATACCGGAACTCCATGTAACCGTACGACCTCATGAACATATTTTCGTGCTAACTGTTCCATCGTAGTCTTACCCTTTAATGGTAAAAAGTGTGCAGACTTTGTCAAACGATCTACAATGACCCAAATCACCTCATTGTGCCTAGATGTTTTAGGAAATCCTGAGATGAAATCCATAGTAATGTGTTCCCACTTCCATTCCGGCACAGGCAAAGGTTGTAATAATCCTCCTGGCTTCCTATGATCGGCCTTCACCTGCTGACAGGTAAAACATCGTCCTACAAACTCTGCCACATCATTTTTCATTCCGATCCACCAAAACCTCCGTTTCAAATTCTGATACATCTTGGTGCTCCCGGGATGAATGGTATACCGCGTATGATGTGCTTCTGTTAATATCTCATCTTTGATGTTGCGGTTTTTTGGAACACATAACCGACCTCTGAAATACAATGTGCGATTATCAATAGAGAAATCTGGTTTATTGTCCATTCTGTGAATTATATCCAACAGTGCCCTATCATCTCGCTGGTGGTCCTTTATTTTCTGAATTAGTTCTGGTTGAGCCTTAAAACTTCCCAACAGCACCTTATCACCTATAGGCCGTAACTCCACATCTAGATCCTTGATTTCTTCAAGTAGTCTCCATTCGGCAGTCATACAGGCCATTTGAGCCGATTTGTGACTTAACGCATCAGCAACGACATTGGCCTTTCCCGGGTGATAGAGAATTGTGAAATCATAATCCTTCAAAAATTCTAACCATCTTCGCTGGCGCAAATTCAAATCAGCCTGTGAGAAAATGTATTTGAGACTTTTATGGTCAGTATACACCTCAAACTCTTCTCCATATAAATAATGTCTCCAAATTTTTAGCGCGAAAACTACAGCTGCTAATTCAAGATCATGAGTAGCATAATTTTGTTCATGGGATTTCAGTTGTCTGGAGGCATATGCTATCACCTTCCCATGTTGCATAAGAACGCAACCCAAACCATGCAAAGAAGCATCACAGTATACCACAAATCCTCCATTTCCAGAGGGAAGAGCAAGTATCGGCGCGGTGGTCAATCTCTCCCTTAATAGGCGGAAGCTATCCTCGCATCTAACGTCCCATGAAAAAGGAACGTCTTTTCTTGTGAGTCTAGTTAGTGGCCCAGCAATTGAGGAAAATTTTTTCACAAATCTCCTATAATATCCTGCTAAGCCCAGGAAGCTCCGTACTTCAGAAACAGATGTGGGTCTTTTCCAACTGGTAATAGCTTCAACCTTTGCCGGGTCCACAGATAACCCTTGTCCTGAGATAATATGGCCCAAAAAGGTCACTTGCTTCAGCCAAAAGTCACACTTACTTAATTTTGCATAGAGTCGATTATCCCTCAATAGCTGCAAGGACGTGCGTAAGTGTATTCCATGCTCTTCTTCTCCTTTAGAATAAATAAGAATATCATCAATGAACACCACGACGAACTGATCCAAATAAGGCTGGAAGACTTGGTTCATAAGAGCCATAAAAGCTGCTGGGGCATTGGTCAATCTAAATGGCATAACCAGAAACTCATAATGGCCATATCGAGTTCTAAAGGCTGTCTTAGGAATATCCTCCTCCCTTACCCTGAGTTGATGATATCCAGATCGCAAATCAAGTTTAGAGAAGAATTTAGCACCCTGCAGCTGGTCAAACAGTTCATCGATACGGGGCAACGGGTATTTGTTTTTAATAGTGATCTGGTTTAACTGCCTGTAGTCAATACACATTCGCATGGATCCGTCCTTTTTCTTAACAAACAGAACAGGGGCTCCCCATGGGTATACACTTGGCCGGATGAATCCTTTATCTAATAGTTCTTGCAATTGATCCTTAAGTTCCCTCAACTCGGAGGGTGCCATCCGATAGGGTGCCTTAGATATTGGAGCAGATCCTGGTACCAACTCAATAGTAAAGTCAACTTCTCGGATTGGGGGTAATCCTGGCAGATCTTCTAAGAACACATTGGGAAAATCTCTAACAACCGGAATATCTTCTAAGTTAGGCTTTTGTTTAGCTTCGGTAATGTAGGCCATGTACCCCGTACACCCATTCCTTAATAGCTCACAGGCTTTGATGGCCGAAATTATCCCAGTTCGAAAAGATTTTCTTTTCCCCACCATGGTGACATGAGTATAACCTTTTAGGTTAAAACGCACTACCTTGTTAAAGCAGTCCAGCACAGCTCGATATTTAGAGAGCCAGTCCATTCCCAATATAACATCAAAATCATTCATGTGCAATAATACTAAGTCGGCTAACATTCTTGTTTGTGCAATTTCTATCTCACAATCATAATATATAGTTTTAGTGCAAACGTGTTTTCCCGCTGGTGTTGACACAACTAATGCAGGAGTGAGTATAGTGGGGGAGTTTCCTAACTTAGCAGCAAAAAGATGGGAAACAAAAGAGTAAGTTGAGCCAGAATCAAATAGTGCATGAGCTCCGTGCTTTGAAAGTAAAACCATACCCTCAACAACGTTATTTGCCGCATCAGCTTCCTGATGTGTAATAGCAAAAGCCCTCACATTAGGCGGTTGCGCCCCCTGATTCCCACTTTGATTGTTTCTGCCACGATTGAAATTTTGACTTTGAGGTGGATCCTGTTGGTTGCCTCTCTGAGGATACTGCTGATATTGATAATTTCTTCCTTGTTGGTTCTGCTGATATGATCGCTGATTTTGCTGATGCCCTTGCTGGCGGTCTTGCTGATTCTGTCCTTGCAGTTGTGTTTGTGGTCGAAACTGATTTCCACCAGGATTTGTGGGACATTCTTGAGACCGGTGTCCCTCCTGTCCGCAACCATAACAAACACCCTTTCGTCTAGCTTGATTTCTCTCTTGGGCAATTGGGCAATCTCTAACTCTGTGACCTTCTTTACCACATCCGTAGCATACTCCAGGTCTCTTGCGACATTGATCTGTGTCATGTGATCCCCCACAATAATTGCAAACTGGTTTGGCATCTGTCCTTTGCTTTTTATGTGGGGGCTGATTCTTGAAATTATCCCGCTTTCCTACTGGCAGCACCTGCTGAGTACTCCGATTAATATCTTCTATTGCTTCTTCAGACACAAAGGCCTTTCTTAGCGCTTCTGCATAGGTAGTCGGCTCATGCAATTTGACATCTTTCTTGATATCTGCACTTAGACCTATCACAAAGCGCTCCAGTTTGGATTCTTCTGTAGCAACTAGGGTTTCAGCAAAGTGAGACAGCTCCGTGAACTTGAGGGCATATTTGGCTACGGTTAAGCTCCCTTGTACTAGAGTCTCAAACTCCCTTTTCTTCTGTGCTTTAATGTGGTCAGGTATAAATTTCTTTATAAACTCTTTCTTGAAAAAGTCCCAAGTAATTTCTGTCTCTTGCCCGTCAAAAGACTTTTTAGCAGCTTTCCACCATTCTTTAGCATTTCCCTCAAGTTTGAATGCGCCCAAAATTGCCTTCTGCCGTTCCGTGCATCCCATAACTTCAAAAATTCCCTCCAAATGCTCCACCCATTTATTTGCGTCCCAAGGGTTTGTAGTTTCATCAAAGCTACGAGGTCGGAATTCATTAAATCTTTTGTAGAGATTATCCTTCTCACGATCCCTGACCCCGTTATTGATACCACTCCCAGAACTATTCCTGACAACACTGAGTTCGTCACCATTTTCTCCATGCCGGTTGTTAATAGCAGTGATCTGTTCCTGAACTTGACTATAGGCTTTCATAAAATTTTCGAACATCTGCCGAGCATACTCCGGCATTTCCACAATTCTTTCACCCTGATTAGAGTTTCCAATAGCGTTATTCATTGTTCTAGTTCTTCTGCAAAACAAACAATGAGTAAGCCATTCTTTATTAATAATAGATTAAATTCCTTTCTTGGCATCCATACCCCACGGCCTCACCACGTGCCCTACAGTTGCTAATTCTTTTACTTGCCCAAAACCTTATGCTCTGATACCACTTTGTCACGACCCAAATTCCGGGGCCTTGACGGAATCTGAATTATAACACGATGGCATAAAATTCATACACATTAATCAAATAAACACATAAGGCATAAGCATTAATTATTAAAATAAATCTCTCCATATAATTTAACCAATAAGGTTTTCAATGTCTAAGATTTCAAAATAAAACATCAGATAATAATTTTAAATGCCAAACTAAAAATTTCCTAATCTACTGAATATGAAAGTATCGCTCTCTTCAGCCACGCATGCCAAACACTACAGGCTGATCTTCGCCATTTTCCGGTCCCACCGCAACTCGATTACCTGAAGGGGGTAACCAATATCAGTATAAACTGGTGAATGATTCTCCTACTCTATCATACGTTTGCAATTAACATAGTGACTTCATCAGCACAAATAAAAATAAGCAATGAATAATTTAAATCAATCAAATAATTCAAAGAATAGTATTCATTTTACAATACATTTCTGAACCACATCCTTGCATCAAGTCCACATCTACATAACATTTCATTATACTAAAATTCATCGAGATGCCTTTCCTGCATCTCCACATTTAACGGCCCTTAGGACCCTTCGCTTCAGGACCTCATTGTCCTAATCTCCACATCCACAGACAACATAAACAATCTATCAAATCGAATCCAATGATTCCAAGACTAGATAATCATAATAAACAATTCTGTGCTAGTGGTCCAGATCAAATCATACATAGCAGGACTTATGGATCAGAATATTATCTTATTTATTATTTAATACGTGCCCAGCCCCTTTTTATCACACACCATCAATTTATAAGTAACATCTTTGATAATAGGCTTTATTCCAATTTAATTGCTCAGATTATAGAATACAGGAGGACTTCTATGAAATTTTTTATTAACATTATGTCTGTTTTTATAACTTCCGATGAAATATCTTTAAATCAAGTATATAATATCACCAGTGGAAGCCATCACAGTCGACTGCATCAGAAGACTCAAGATCCAGTCGGTGCAAGGCCTCCTCTCGCCCTGCACTTTTTCAGACATCTACTGTTGGAGATCAACGGTTCGAATCCATTGAAATCACAACTCCCAGGGTCGCACGAGGGTCCTCTACCAGATCTGTGGATCTGATCTAGCATCTAATGGTTCGTGTGGACCCACAACCCATGTCGACAGAGAAGGGTAGTCGTCGACTGAAACAGGTGAGTCCCTTTTTCCTGTTTGAATCTCCTCACTATCATCCTTCTTTACTTCATAAATCAAGTCTCAAGGGTGTACAATCACAAGAAAATCACCCTCTTCCTGTTTCAGATCGACATATCATTTGTTCAGTCATTATTTTGCTCAAACAGTGGTCGTCAGACACAACCCCTCGCGTCTGGCTTCCTGAAATCCTCAAATCTGATGACTCAATTTCTTTGTTCCCCACCACCGGACTGTTCTACTGAGGTCGACCCAGGGTGCTGTTTCAGATCATCGGATCTGATGGACTACCCCATGATCTATGTGGGGCCCACAGTCTAATTATATACGTTTCACAAAAACGACATAGTTCTGAGTTCATTCTTGGCATCAAGCTTTCTAAATCATATACAAATCACACCCCAATTCTCAAGAATAGACATGGGAGAGATCACTCACCTCTTGTAGACTCTAGTAGTATTTGGCCGAGCGTGGGACATCAACTGCCTGGGTGTTTGCCTCCTTCTTCTTCCTCTTGGTCTCTCTTTTCGGTCTCTCCCTCTCTTTCTCTGTGCTCCTCTCCTAGTGTTTAGAAGGAGATAACGTGAAGCAATTTAGAGGCTACAAGAGTATATATATATATAGATATGTACACCCGCGATCCCCTTTCTTGCTAGGAGCCCATCCAATCTTTGCTTTCCTAATGGGGACTGTGTATAGAATTTCTTATCTGAATCAAAGATTTGTTTCCTATCTAACAATTTGTTTCCTTATGGTGAAGATGTCGTGAGATCTTAAAAATAGAATGCGGATCGTAGAAATCTCTTAGAAATAGAATGGGTCCCATTACTTAACTCATGATATTAAATTCAACATCCTGTCCCTCGGCCATTAATTAACAATCCAATGCCACCTTGGGATCAATAATTAAGTATAATTAAGTATATATATATATATAATATAGCCTGGCATTCCCACCTTAGATATTACAAAGGTCATGAGTTCAAAACCCTCTGGGAGGCATGTTACCTCCTACTGTCTGCTTGGTCCGTCTATTCCGTTTGTCTATTGGGTTTTGAGTTTGAATGGCTTTCTGTTCGAGAGGGGGGGGGGGGGGGGGGGGGGGGGGGGGTGTGGGGGGTTGATATCCATTGTTATGCCCTCCACTAACAGCTTGAGCTTTTGGTGTTACTGGTTATTAACACTTAGAAGTGGAGTAGATAGGAGTTTTATAAGTGGATGGGTGCAAGAGATGAAAGTGAGGAGAGAACATGTTATCGGTTGTAGAAACGAAAGACAATTTCTTGTCAAATTTTAGAAAGAATGGTCAAAATTAGATTCAAAGCCGTCCACTTTAATATGTAATAATGTAAATGATTCACACATATAAATTTTGGCGTGCAACTTTCTGTGTTGAAAAATTTGAACCTCAGACCTTGGTAAAATGATTTATATGTACAAGGGAGCTATATGTAGTTATTACACATCCCTTTGGGTGTGGACTGTGGAAGCAATGTAGAGCACTTTTGTCTCCCATTAGGCTGGTTTCTATTAGTATTGCTTTTCCTTTTCATCTGTGCATTCAAATGGGGTTTATCAAATGAACTTGTTTGTTTGCATATAACTGGAATACATAGGAGTTATTGTCAAAGAGGCTTGCTTGTTTGAATGGAATTATGGGCCTATTTGTTAGCATGAAATTGTAAAACATAAGAAGTTATTATTGGAATAGGCTTGTTTATTCTCATGGAACTGGAATACATAGAAAGTAATTGATTCAAATGGGTCTTTGCCTGGAATTGGAATACATAGACATAACCAATTTATATTGTCTTGTTTGCTTGCATGGAATTCAAATGGGCATCTTTATTTGCATTCAAATGGGTCTCGTATCTAAGTATTCTGTTTTGGTACTCTTCCCACCGTGGGATTTTTGGCAGAAAACCCAAATGAAACAAAAACTGGCAGCTATGGCGCATCAAGAATTGTTTGGCCGAATTTTTGGCAGAAAACCCAAATGAAACAAAACTGGATACTGTTGCACATCAAGAAATGTGTTCACTTTCTATCTAGCTGAACTTTTGAGCAATTTTCTTGTATTTAAATCCTTCCTCAGGATGATTATTTCTCTCTTTTTATAGGTTCTCTTCAAACAGTGTTAGCAGTCATTAACTTTCAAACAAAAGGACACTGGAGACAACTACTTTATTTACAGAACATCCAACAATGCTACTATAAATATATTTCTTCGGTTTCATGTAGGTTAAGTGAAGAATGGATAGGGACCAGTTACGAGGGCATCATTCGGGATCATCCCAGTCAGAAGATTCAGCTTTGGATCTCGAAAGAAATTTATACATTCTCCCTAACTTGCTTACGTCAAGTCCGTCACCTCTTCAACCATTCACATGTGGTGGTCAGCACTCTGAGAGCAATGCGGCCTACTTCTCGTGGCCCACTTCTACTCGATTGAATAATGGTGCTGAAGATCGGGCAAATTACTTTGGAAACCTTAAGAAGCGGGTTCCATGTGGGAATGTTGACCGGCTGCCGATCGGGCAACAAGCAACCACATTGCTTGATCTGATGACTATAAGAGCATTTCACAGCAAGAAATTGCGCCGTTATAGTCTTGGTACGGCAATTGGCTTCCGGATTCGACGGGGTGTGTTGACAGACATACCTGCAATCCTTGTCTTTGTTGCAAGGAAAGTTCACAAGCAATGGCTCAGCCATATTCTGTGCCTGCCCACTGCTCTTGAGGTAACATAGTAGTTGTTGGATGCTGGAGTGTGTGTTCAAATGTCTGTGTAGTTGGTTCAAATTCCTTTTCTGAATGTTTGAGGTGGCGTGCTAGGGACCACAGTAAGTGGGATACTGTTTTCCTCCAATTTCTGCTCTAAGCCCATATCAGCATCAACTGATGATATTTCTAATTTCCCACTGCCTGAATCTAATAATGGAACAAATAACCATTTTTTCCTTCAAAATATGCAACCAATCATGATTTAGCATGTATCAAAACAGTAGGTTTTCTCCTTTGAGAGGACAACATACTGTCCAAATGCAGTCCATCTCATGGGCCCGCCTAGATGTTTTCCTTTTAGTGGGGGAGGGTGTGATGGAGAGGTCCCATCATGGTTAATGCTTCAGGGTGAAAAAAAAAAACCTTTCAGATTATACATTCATTTGATATTCAAGCCAATAGTGAATAAAGGTTAGATGAGAGTCAAATTAGCACATTACGCCTACCATTCTCAGGTGTGTGATGTAAGGTGTGTAGGTGAGTGGTTGTGGTGGTTGGGTCAGCTTAGGTTGATTGTGAAGTAGGTAGGCTGGTCAAAGGTGGGCCTCATAGAGGAGCGACTGTACATGAAAAGTATGCAGACTGCTCTCAGTTCAATGTCTTGCGGTCAAAACGTGACCTTTTAGTATATGTTTGAAACACTTCAATTTTCAACAAGCTCAGTTTTTTTCCTATAGTGACTGAATTTTAATGCATCATATGCTGCCCATTTGCTGACTATTGAGAATTCTTATGTTCTGTTGTGTTTTTATTTCATGTTATCTTTACCACAGAAAATTAAGCAGCTTCTCTAATCCAATGATAGGGGCCAGGTGGTGTATGGTGTGACGTGGACGTTGTTGAGTTCTCATATTATGGCGCACCAGCGCCAACACCGAAAGAACAACTGTACTCTGAGCTTGTGGATGGCTTACGTGGAAGTGGCCCATCCATTGGTTCTGGTTCTCAGGTATTTTTGCATTGGTGTGGCAATTTAAATTTGTTTACATTTTGGTTATTAATTGAATGCAGAGTAGAATGACACCCGTTCTAAGATCCTGATCCCAAATTGACTTAATGCAACAGGAACAGCCCAATATCTAAAAGCTATTTGCACACTTGTTGAATATGGGGAACACTTCATTCCACTATCAACTTACCCATGAATGACAACTTACAGATTTTAAAGCCTTTCTAATCGCCAATACTTTTGGCATCCTATGCATGTGAATAGACAATCCATAAAACCTAGTGGATGGAATCCCAAAATTAAAAAACGATGTGGAATACATCAAAATTACAGAAACCCTAAGGTATAGCAAATGTGTAACTTTAGAGGGACTTATTATGGCATGGTAGAAGCAAAGAGAGGAATTTTCATCTAGTTGATTGGGCTTCCATCTACAGAACAAAGGAAGATGGGGGCTTGGGTTATAAGGCCTGTGTGACAAGTGAACCAAGCCTTGCTTGGAAAATGGTTATGGAGAATAAGTGAAGAATCAGTTAGTCTTTGGCAACAAATTGTGATAGGAAGTATGGGTTCTCTAGAGGAGGGTGGGATGTTTAGGAGGCCAGCTATAAAGCTTTGGCTATTTGGAGAGGCATCCTTTCTGTTAAAGAGAACTTTATGGAGCATATCAGATACCGTGTTGGATCGTGGGAGAGAGTTCTTTTCTCATTTGATTAGTGGATTGGTGATTGCCAGCTGGCTGTTCAATTTCTGGACATTTTCAATTGCATTGTTAATAAGAAGGCAACAATATAGTGTTACCCTTCGGAAGAAGTTGGGATGGCAACGGGGTGGAATTGGGTTAAACTATTTTGGGTAGACCCGTTGCCATCCCTAGACCCTATTCTGAGGAGAAATCTAAAGGATAATGGGGTAGACCAATGTATATCTCTTCTAAATATCCAAAGTGGGGTTTCGATCTCAGAAGGAAGGGATGAAAGGAGATGGATTGCTTCCAATGATGTATCTTTCTCTGTCTCCTCTTTCTTCCCAACCATCACCAGAATGGCTGGTATGAGGAGCTTTGTAACAAGTATTTGGAACTTGAAGGCTCCTCCAAGGGTAGTAGTTTTTGGGTGGTTGGCACTCTAGAAGAGAATTCTAACTATGGAAAATTTAAGGTGGAGAGGGAAGATAATGGTTAATGGTTGCCCTATGCACTTGTCTAAAGATGAATTAGTTAATCATCTTATGTTGAATTGCAAGATGTCTCAATCTTTATGGAGATCTTTGATGGATTGGTTTGTGTGCAGCTTGGCCTTCTCGAATTGCTTCGTGAACACTTTTTTTTTTTTTTAAGAGGCTTGGAAGTGCCCTTCAGGATCCCCAAGAGGAAAGGAGATGTGTGTAACATCCTCGAGTCCCACATCGACTATAAAGAGGAAAGTGAATGGGTTTATATAGAGCTTGCACCCTTACCTTGTATGAGGCCTTTTGGTAGGTTGAGACCCACTAGAAGCAAATCACTAGTTGAGAGTCGGCTCTGATACTATTTGTCACACCCCACCCCCACGCATATGCATGATATTGTCCGCTTTAGCCCATGAGCCTTACAGGTTTGCTTTTAGTGGGCCTTAACCCACCAAAAAGCCTCATGCAAGGTAAGGGTGCAAGCTCTATATAAACCCATTCACTTTCCTTTCTATAGTCGATGTGGGACTCGAGGATGTTACAATAGGCCATTCACTTTCCTTTCTATAGTCGATGTGGGACTTGAGGATGTTACAATAGGCCCACCAGAAGCAAAACCGTGAGGCCCATGGGGCCAAAGTGGACAATATCATGCATGCGTGTGGCAGTGGGGCATTACAAATGGTATCAGAGCTGACTCTCAACTAGTTCGAGTGTGGGTCCCTGCCATGGCCTGGTGCAAGTGAGCGGGTTCTTATGTGGGCGGGCCAAGAGGGCTGGTGGGCTACAGGGACTGGCAGGCTACTTCACAGGGACGTGCATCCCTAAGGGGAGTGGATTGTAAGATCCTCGAGTCCCACATCGACTATAGAGAGGAAAGTGAATGGGTTTATATAGGGCTTGCACCCTTACCTTGCATGAGGCTTTTTGGTGGGTTGAGGTCCACCAGAAGCAAAACCGTGAGGCCTATGGGTTAAAGCAGACAATATCATGCATGTGTGTGGGGGTGGGGCGTGACATGTCAGAAAGATTTTGCTTGCTCAAAGAAGATCCGATGGCTGAGATGCAGTTTGATGTAGACCTGTTGCAGTGAACTCAATCTCTTGTTCGCCTTGTTGCAGAGCAAGAGAAAGAGAAGAAACAAAGAAGAAATATCTATGTAGCACAACATAAAGGCTCTAAGATATCTAACGGTGTGTCTTTGATACATTGTAAGGATCAGCAGATCCTTATATTAACTAGAATAGGAGAAGAAGAAGAGCACAAACCAAGAGGAGTTAGAGGTTCTGTCATATGCTTTGGATGGGCATCGACCTTCACATTTATAATGTTATAATGTGTATTGCCTTGATTAAAGGCTGATTTACAATGATTAGTTGACAAATTCACGATCACAAAAAGAGTTTGAATATACTCTTGAGAATGCAATAATTTTTGTGTATTTTTCTATGGAGATTGTACATCATTATATAGGTATTTACATGCCTATAATCTAGGCTCTAAGAAAGGAAAACCATCTAATTGTATCAATCACTAATCTAAGTTAAGAAAACAACTAATTACAACAATTGTTATTCGAAGAAAGGAAAGCTAAAGCTGTCTCAATATTGACCAAATCAATTTCACGTGAGATATAACATTGATGGGCTTTGGGCCTTGGGCCTTGGGCCTATTTAACACCCCCCCTCAAATTGATGCGGGAGAATGAACAAGCATCAATTTGTCAACCAAGAACTGATGGCGTGGTCGCGGAAGGCCTTTGGTGAGAATATCAGCAAGTTGAAGGTTAGTGGAGACATGTGGCAGGCTGATGAAATCACGTTTAAGCTCATCATGGATGAAGTAACAATCAACCTCGATGTGTTTAGTGCGTTCATGAAAAATCGGATTTTTAATAATCCGAATAGCACTGGTATTATCCGCATAGAGTGGGGTAGCTCCTGCTGCTGGAAAACCAATGTCAGAAAGCAAACCACGGAGCCAAAGAATTTCAGAGCATGCAGCAGACATGGCGCGGTACTCCGCCTCGGTAGGGGATTTAGAAATTTTATCATGTTTCTTGCATTTCCAAGAAATGAGACTATCACCCAAAAACATGCACCATCCAGTCGTCGATCTGCAAGTATCCAGACAACCAGCCCAATCAGCATCTGAATAAGCTTTGAGAGTCAGAGGATTGTTGGATGGAAAAAACAACCCACGAGTCGGTGTGCGAATAAGGTACCGAATGATGTGGCGAACAGCAGCCAGATGAAGGTGATGAGGAGCAGTCATGAACTGACTCATCAGGTTGACCGCATAAGAGTTATCGGGGCGAGTGATCGTGAGGTAGATCAAGCTGCCAACCAACTGGCGATAGGCAGTAGGATTAGAAAGAAGATCACCTTCTTCGCGACTGATTTGACATTCAGTTCGACTGGCGTATCAATAGGAGCAGAAGCAGTAAGACTAGCCAAGGCGATGAGATCAATAGTGTATTTGTGCTGATTGAGAACTATACCTGTAGGCGATTGATGAGCTTCAAGACTGAGGAAATAGTGGAGAGGGCCAAGATCCTTCATTTGAAATGACTCACGAAGAGACGCTTGGAGCTTCTGAATCATTCCGGTATTAGGACTGGTAATGACGATGTTATCAACATAGACAAGGAGTATAGTGATCCCGGATGGAGCATGATGTAAAAACATAGAAGGATCATATGCGCTTGGATGAAAATTCAAGCGGAGAAAAGCAGCTTGAAAATTTTCAAAACATGCGCGAGGAGCTTGTTTCAGACCATAGAGGGAGCGACGAAGTTTAGCAACCATACTGGTGCCGAATGAGCATCCCTGAGGCAAACGCATATAAACATCTTCTTTGAGATCACCATGGAGAAACGCATTTTTGACATCCATTTGATAGAGAGGCCAAGATTGAGATGCAGCAACAGCAAGAATAGTGCGGACGGTGGTCATCTTGGCAACCGGAGCAAAAGTCTCATCATAATCAATGCCATATTCCTGCTGATTTCTAAGAGCAACAAGACGCACCTTATATCGATCTAAAGAGTCATCAAATTTCAACTTGAGAGAAAAAACCCACTTACAGCCAATAGGTTTGACACCCACAGGAGATGGTACAATATCCCACGTATGATTGTGCGCTAACGCATCCAATTCATCTTGCATAGCCTTGTTCCAACACGGATCCTGCACAGCCTGAGAATATGATTGTGGAATGGAAGAAGACAAAGTGACCATTAAGGAAGTATGTGAGAACCCATAACGGTTTGGCGGTACCGAAATTCGAGTGGAGCGATGCAGTGAAGTATGGCCGGAACCGGATGCCGGAGGAAGATCAAGAGGGGGATCGCTAGTAGGCGCTGTGCTGTGCCGTCTGTGGTACACAAAGGTAGGATTAAAATGAATAACTGACGAGTCTTCAGAAAAACCAGGTAATGACACAAAAGAGGAGTCGGGAGGATCAATGTGTATTTGAAAAAAAATATTGATGTTCAAAGAAGACGACATTCCTAGAGGTACGGAAACGACGAATGTGAGGATCATAGCAAAGGAACCCTTTCTGGAAGGGTGCATAACCTAAAAACACACACTGGGCTGATTGTGCTGTGAGTTTTGTCCTCTCAGAAGGAGGTAAGTGCACAAAAAAAATGGAGCCAAAAACATGAAGATCATCATAAGATGGAGCGGTTTTGTACAAACGGTAATATGGGCTTTGATTTTCAGTGTAGGTGGATGGCATACGATTGATAAGATGAGCAGTCGTAGCCAGTGCCTCAACCCAAAAACGAGTAGGAACCGATGATTCCAGAAGAAGGAAACGAGTGACATCAAGGAGATGTCTATTTTTTCTTTCAGCGATTCCATTCTGCTGGGGAGTATAAGGACAAGATCTTTGAGAAATAATGCCTTTGTTTTGCAAATACTGCTGAAACTCAGAGGACATATATTCCCCGCCTGAATTAGATCTCAAGATTTTAATGCAGGTGGAAAATTGATTTTCAACATAAGCCAGAAATATTTTAAAAACATTAAAAACTTCAGATTTTGAATGCAAAAAGTAGACCCATGTGAACCGACTGAAATCATCAATAAAGGTCACAAAATATTTATAGTGAGCATGGGAAAGAGCTGGGGAAATTCCCCATACATCACTATGAACTAACTCAAAACACTGAGAAGTGTGTGAAGTGGAATGAGGAAACGGAAGTGTTTTGCTCTTTCTCATTTTACAAGTAGCACAATCAAAAGGCACACAAGAAGATAAACCAAGAGATTTATTTAATAAACCAGAATTTAACATAAGGGACAAGGCCTTGGAATTAGGATGTCCGAGTCTATTATGCCACAACCGGCAGTTATCTTTAAGAGAAAAACAAAACACATTATTGTCAAATTGATTCCAAGAAATTTGAGAAAGATCCAGGGGAAACAAGCGTCCACACATAGGCCCCCTCGCGATCTCATTCCCGGACATCTGGTCCTGCACAACACAACCAAAAGAAAAAAAAAGAAATGTTACAATTATTTTCAACAAGTTGTCCAACTGACAATAGATTGGAAGTTAAATTAGGACAGAGGTAAACATTTCTCAATGGGATGGGACTAGGTATATCTCCAATAGCAGTAATGGGAACATGGCCGCCGTCAGCAGTTTGTATTTGAAGATGGCCATTGTAACTTGTCATATTGGAGAAAGGGGTGTGGGAATACGTCATATGATTAGACGGCCCGGAATCAAGGAACCAAGTAGAAGATGAAGGTGACTTACCGGAGAGACCAAAGGCAGAGAGGGCATTGATAATCATTTGTTGAACCAATTCAGGAGTGAGAGATGATGAGGGCCCAAGCTGTGGGGTTGCAGATGTAGGAATAGGCATAACCGAAGAAGCCACATATGCGTGTGGAGTTTGAGACTGTGAATTCTGATACTGCGGAGCCGGATATTGTGGAGTCTGATACTGTGTGGACGGACGTGGTGGACGGCGGCGACATTCAGAGATGATATGTCTTGACTTTTTACAGTAACTACAGACTTTCTGTTTGCATTGAGATGCAAGATGCCCAAATTTCTGACAACTGTAGTATTGGGTTTTGCTCAATTCTCGAGGCGGAGGCTGAGAAGTTTTATTGGCCGAGAACGTAACTGAATAGGTTTCAGTCTTTTGTTGAGCAATATGAGCCGAGGTTGTAAGGCATTGTTCCTCTTGTAAGAATTCATTCAAGCAGGCATCCAATGAAGGTAAGGGCGTCCGATTCATTAGGGCAGAGCGGACACTGTCATATTCATTACACAGTTTTATCAAAAATTGATCTCGCTGACTAGAAGCCTGAAGGTCTTGGATTACTGTCAACACATTGTCAGCCACATCCGCATACTTAATACTATCGTATTCCGACCACAGTGTACGGAATCCAGAATAATAATCTTGTACTGACAAAGTCCCTTGTGTATATTCAGCAATTGCACATTCAAGATGGAATTGACGTGCAGAGTTATCTTGATGATATACTTTCTTCAAATAGCCTTACATGGCTTTAGAAGTAGAGTAAGGCTTGAGATTCATTATCAGATGGGGCTCAACGGGTCCTAGAATCCAGGATTTGATTTTGGCATCTTTAGTATGCCAAGAAGAGATCTTTTTCTCATCCTCAGTGGGTTTAGGTTCCGTGCCAGAAACAAATCCCCACAATTCCTTGGCTTTGAGGTATGTTTGAAATTGGAAAGACCAGGCAGGGTAATTCTTTTCCGTAAATTTAATCAACGTGACCTCAGATTTGTCCATTGCAACCGAAATTGGAAGCAAATCGTGCTGAAGAGAAAAAGAACTAGCCACAAACAAAAGAAACTATGTAGGATGTCTTCCCTGTGTGTAGGAACCAGAATCCAACCAAGCAGAGAGAGAGAAAACACAAAACAGCAAAAAAAACTGTTAAAAAGCAGCCCAGATGAACTGGACAGTGGCTGTTTTTCCACTATGTGGGCCCCACTTAAGGATCTTGGCCCCAGATCAGACAACAGATCTATGATATCCCTCGATTCTGGCTTCTACTAAACCAAGCTTCAACTGATTCTACTAAGTATCCAATATTCTGGACGGTCCTGATGAAAACAATATGAATTTTTGGTAAATCTTGAGAATGAGTAAAATACCAACCTTGAATCTCTGAAAAATTCTTGAAAAATCATTAATATCCTTAGAAATATGAGGCGACCATGAGTGGGTGATTTCTGAAATTGATCTGATCGATCAACAGTGGGCCACTAACAGAATATCTTTGACGTAGGAAGAAGGTATTGCTGGCACTGTGTTTTTGGAAGCTTCTTGAAAATAGATCCTGAATCTATTTGTTGCACGAGAGAGACTTATTCTCTCTATCTCTATTCCCTCAAGGCTTTGGAAGATGTCTAAGATCACGACTGCCTTGATCCTTGCTCTGATACCATGACAAATTCACGATCACAAAAAGAGTTTGAATATACTCTTGAGAATGCAATAATTTTTGTGTATTTTTCTATGGAGATTGTACATCATTATATAGGTATTTACATGCCTATAATCTAAGCTCTAAGAAAGGAAAATCATCTAATTGTATCAATTACTAATCTAAGTTAAAAAAGCAACTAATTACAACAATTGTTATTCTAAGAAAGGAAAGCTAAAGCTGTCTCAATATTGACCAAATCAATTCCAGCTGTCTCAATATTGACCAAATCAATTCCACATGAGATATAACATTGATGGGCTTTGGGCCTTGGGCCTTGGGCCTGTTTAACATTAGTATCTAATCACAAGCAAATAAGGAAAGACAATAAAGCAAATAGCTATACAGAATATTGACTGACTGACTGACTGATCCTAACTAAATCCCTCATGTGGGATGGCCTGATGGGCTTGGGCTGATGGGCCTAATCTTACTATACTTCTACATCCAACACCTTGAATCCAATGATGTCAGAAGATATAAATCTTTGATCCATTGCCTAGAACCCATCTGACCTGGTCTATGATTCTTTTTTATTTATTTGTGTTTGAGCAGTATTTTCCAGAAATTTAAGTTACTTTGTTTGGGTTGCCAACGGTTGAAGTCATTTGAACTTTAGTACTTTTGAGCTAGAAGATGAGTCCAAAAGGTGTGTCCGGATATCCGAGAAAACGTCATACCACGTGGGCTTTGAACGCCTTAAAACAAATACCCAAGCCCCCCTTGGCTCTTAGTGAAGTTACCTTATCCTGCACAATAGGTGTAACGTGGTGTCCCTCCATTATTGTCCCTGACAAAAGAGAAGATGAAGCCTGTGCTTTGAAATGTGATTCCTATTTTTGTGGGATGTGTTCATGTGAATCATATGCTTGACTTTTAGTTGAGATGTTTGGTATTAAACCGTGTACAGCCTTATACTTTATATCATGAATTGCAAAACAGAAAAAAAAAAGAAAAAAAAAAGAAAAAAGAAAAATATAGTAGTCTTATCTCTTAAAACTGTGGTCTATTAGTTATGCATTATTTGCTCTCTCTCTCTCTCTCTCTCTCTCTCTCTCTCTCTCTCTCTCTCTCTCTCGTGGTCTACGATGCCTAGATATGGGTACGGCCATGGATATAGGGATCGGGGATATGATTATGCCCTTTTGGAAATCTAGGACACGGATATGGATTTGGGTGTCCTATTTTTTTTCTTTAGTTCACTTTTGAATTATTGAAATTTTCATTGACATGTTTTGTGTTTTGGAGTAAGAAAACTTAAAGAACTATATGAAATAATGGACTTGGTAAGTAGGATATGCTGAACTTGTTCTCTAGAAGTATCAGGTACCAATACGAGTTTCATATTGGTTTACCATGGATACGTTGGGCTTGTACACATATTCGGGCATCATAGCATGTGATCTCCTCTTGCATCATAGGTGACATGTCCTGATATACCAGTCCATCTAACCAAATCATTATTCTATTTTCTTGAGTGTTGATATGACGGGTTCGATGTATGATCACGGAATCTTTCCAGTAGGAGAACCAAAGTATGGCAAAGGCCTGAAAATGGCCAAACATTGGTGCTTCTGATTTCCCAGTGTTGACGTTCTTTTTGCTAGAATGGTGATTACTTCATTCTTAGGGCTTAAAGTGACACTCTTACATAAGATTATGGTAAGCCACCCATCCATGGCATCTATCACCTTGTAAAATTCTGGGTTATGTAACCATAAATTCCTCATTCCATTACTATCAAAGGGCATGATGCTATATGTGCCCTGATGGATCAGGACATGTTAGTTCCTCTCTCCCTGTCGTTATTTCATGTTCTAGTGTCATTTGACCTGGTACCCTTTTTCACATGCTTAGGTTGCTAGCCAGGAGACTTACGGGACACTTGGTGCTATCGTGAAGAGCCGAACAGGCAGCCGGCAACTTGGTTTCCTCACAAACAGGCATGTTGCAGTAGATTTAGACTACCCAAGCCAGAAGATGTTTCATCCCTTACCACCCAACCTTGGACCTGGTGTGTATCTTGGAGCTGTTGAGAGGGCAACATCATTCATCACAGATGATCTTTGGTATGGAATATTTGCGGGAACAAACCCAGGTAATATGGTTACTTGTTACTACTGTTGTCTTTTATGTTCTACACATGTAAATTGTAAATTGTGATTTTTTTTTTAATAATAAGAGGTTATTGGTGTCACAGAATGTAAATGCAAGTGTGAGTGGTTCATTTTCTTGTGCTTTATAACATTCATGGTTCAAAAATTTGACTCTATTTGACTTTTTTCACATGACATCTCATTTTCTCAAACAAAACAGTCTCGAAAAAATTGCTTATGGACAAAATAGTGTTAGCTACTTTGGTTCCTAGATGCGCCCTTTAGAAATCAGAGCTTTTTTACAGCTTGGCATATGTGCATGACAATCCAGATGGTATTTATTTATTTTTGAAACTCGGCACATGTGGCACGTGTTCATGGAAAAGCAAAATTCAGCTAGCTGATGCCAACATAGTTGGCACAAGGTTTGATGATGATGGTTTATTTATTGAAATGTGACAGCAAAGAAAATATATTGGCCATATTATAGATAAAGTAAAGTTCAAAACTGTTACTGATTTTATGATCTTTACATTCTGTTTCTATCTGAGTTATGATAGTTTTGGCCCGCAAGTTGTCATGATGTTGATTCCCCTTTCTTGGCTCACAGGGTATGTAACGACCCAAGATTCTGGAGCTCTTGAGATTCTTAAGTCGTTAACTTGATCATATTACAAATTCATAAAATAAATTCAAGAGCAATCCAAGGAAAATGAAGGTAAATTCATAACATTAATATCTTAACAAAGTCTTTACAATTATAGCTAATAAATGACAATAGATCTAAAATATTTCAAAATGGGGCTAACTCCATCTAATGGTCTAGGTGGTTTTCGAACTCTCTATCAGCGTTACATGCAAAAATCTATATGCTGATCTCCGCCACTCCCAAATCCCGCTACAAAAACGTTACCTGTAGTGGGGCGAACCACTAGTCATTAACACTGGTGAGTAGAATTTCTAAAATCAAAAGAGCAATAGTAATTATCATGATATCAATAGAAGTTCATAGGTTGATTGACTAAACTACCACCATACCTGTTTATATTAGCAGCATGAACAAGGGATTCATATTCGTGTCGTGACAAGATTGTCACCATTCTTAGTTGTAAAGGGATTTATATTCATGTCGTGACATAACCGTCACCATTCTTAATTGTGAAGGGGATTCATATTCATGTCGTGATAAGATTGTCACCATTCTTAATTGTAAGGGAATTCATATTCATGTCGTGACAAAACTGTCACTATTCTTAGTTGTAAAGGGATTCATGTCGTGACATGACCGTCACCATTCATTGTAAGGGGATTCATATTCATGCCGCGACAAGATTGTCACCATTCTTTAATTGTAAGGGGATTCATATTCATGTCGTGACAAGATTGTCACCATTCTTAATTCATAAGTCGAATCCAATACCAATGGAAACAGATACTTCCAAACAACTCTAAAAAAAATATCTCCGCTCATTGATTTCATAATAAGTATCATTATGTCTTCCATTGGCCAGTCCCACATACTTGAGTCAAAATCTCGCTCCACTCTAATTCATAACTGGTGCTCCAAATATGTGGCATTGGCCCTATTTTTTTGAAATTCTTTTTAGTCATAGAGAGAATACTATACTCATATAATTAGAATTAATCACTTTGAGCAAGTATCACAGAGTTTTATATTAATTATTCATTCCATACATAGCTACTAAGGACAGTATTAAATCTAAATTGAGATTCAAAATTTACAAGTCATCATTTGTATAGTAAAAATAAAAATGAGACTGTAGCGATGGAAGTACCCACTACTTAATTTGGAACTAGTTATATTATGGTAGCTCATCTTATTCACACGATCTTATTTAATAAAAGAGGGAACTTCTTAACAATCCCTTACAACAGTGCAATATTAACATAATGTTTTACAACTAAATATTCGTGAAATGGAAAGCAGTCACTACTGTACATGTAATACTATACAATAGTACTAGTATTCCCATTTTCTCATAATATAGATTAATCCTAGGGATTCTTTGGAACCCACAGTCCTTTATAAAAATTCCTAAGTTTCTTTGATATGAAATTGTATAACAGTAACATAGTTCAAAGAAGCACTTGTGACCGATTAGGAAAATAACAGTAGTTTAGTTAAAAGAGTACTTATAACTAATTAAGAAAATAACAGTAGTTTAGTTCAAAGATTACTTGTGACTGATTAAGAAAATGTATAACAGTAGCTTAGTTCAAAGAGTACTTGTAATTGGGTAAGAAAATGTATAACAGTAGCTTAGTTAAAAAAGTACTTGTGATTGGGTAAGAAAACGTATAACAGTAACTTAGTTCAAAAGCACTTGTGACTGATATATAACAGTAGCTGAGTTTTGAATTTCTTCACCCAATAAAACATTATATTCTATAAAAGAAACAGTCCATAGGAAGTGTATCAATCATAGGATTCAAATTTACTAGTCATTATACAAAGAATTAATGTACATATTAGACCAGCAGACTGTATGATGAAAACAGTCCTTAATAATCACATTTATCATAAGATTCAGATTTACCAGTCATTAAACAAAGAGGATAAATTTTAAATCTGTATTTTCCTTCACAATCCTGTCGTCAGTCGAGAATGCTTAACTTTTGAGTTCTTATGGGATCGGGGCTGCACAACTTTAAAACCCATCATATTGAGTTAAGATGGGGTTTGACTTATAAGCTTAGGGTCAGGACTTGGATATTTCTGATGTATGACTAATACAAAACCTACACTTTTGACTATGAATTCCTGTTGGATCGGATTCTAATGAATCCTTAGGAAACTTGAAAGAAACTCTATGTTAGAAGATAAGGGCGGTAGAACAAGAATAATAAAGTGGATTATCATCCATGTATTTCTTGTTGAAAGGTGAATCGATACACTTATTTAGCTCTACATTTCTTGCACTTGTTATATACTTGATAATACTTATAATAGTTATACTAAGCATAAGATAAAATATCTTTATAACAGGTGCAAATATTAAATCGAGGCACCATTCTATGACAGATTTCAATTTACCCTCTTCTTTTTTTTCTTTTTTGTGTGTGTGTGCCTTTAGTGGGCTCCGTGTTTCTAGCAATGGCAATTGCTTCGTTGGGACAAGGTTTGATGATGATGGTTTATTTATTGAAATGCGAAAGTAGAGAAAAATTATTGGCCATATTATAGATTAAGTACAGTATGAAAGTGTTACTGATTTTATTAACTTTACATTAAGTTTTTATCTCAGTTATGATAGCTAGTCCTTTTCTTCTTCATTCTCCATTTGATAGTTTTGTGGGAACTCCATCCATGGGGAGTCATACTATTTATATGTTGAAGATATACCTGCTGTTTGTCATGTTTGATGGGTGAGTTTCCATTTCTTGTGCTTTTTTGAATATGATCCCAAATTATGACAATCTAGACCCATTTTCTGTCTATATATTGAATTTCCTCCATATGTTCTGGTGATTTTTTTTTTCTTTTTGAATTATAATATTAATCATTATTGGCTCAGATCTCACAAGATTTGACTACTAGTTTCATTCTACTGATGATTTCTGCCACTATACATTCTCATTAATGCGATGATAAGTTGATTAGTTCACATTTATCTTTTTTCTTTTTTCATTTTTCTTTTGAAAGAAATAAAAAAATTGGACAAGAAGGGATTGTTTTCTATAAAACATACAGTTCAGTGTCTGATTTGATTTGAAGGTATAGTTAAGTACAGATAAATAAAAATGAAGATTCCAACATTTCAGTACTCCAGATCATGTCTGGATCAAATCTGTTGTGATCAATGGTGATATGATTTAAGTAAATATCAATTGTTAAACACTGCTTGGCCAAGTTTTTCAAGTTGATTTAATTTTAATGGCTGTTGAATTCTTAAAGTTTATATTTTTTCAGAGCTGTGATAAGAGTTCTGTAAGATGTATTGCATCTAGCTATAGCTTAATAATATTAAATTATCAATTTCTGCTAATTGATATGCTTCATGGTATTCTAATCCACAAACATGCCTACTATATCTCCCTGTACTGGCAGAAACATTTGTACGGGCTGATGGGGCATTCATTCCTTTTGCTGATAATTTTGACATCTCCAGTGTCACCACATCAGTGAAAGGTGTGGGTGAAATCGGTGTGGTCAATGTCATTGACTTGCAGTCACCAATCAACAGCCTTATTGGGAGGCAGGTGGTGAAGGTCGGAAGAAGTTCTGGGCTGACTACTGGGACTGTGATGGCCTATGCTCTTGAATATAATGATGAGAAAGGGATTTGCTTTTTCACCGATTTTCTTGTTGTGGGTGAGAATCAGCAGTCCTTTGACCTGGAAGGTGACAGTGGAAGCCTCATTCTCTTAACTGGGCAGAATGATGAAAAACCACGTCCCATGGGGATCATATGGGGTGGAACAGCAAATCGTGGGCGACTGAAGCTGAGAAGCGGTAATGGTCCTGAGAACTGGACCAGTGGAGTCGATCTAGGTCGCCTTCTTGATCTATTGGAGCTCGATCTTATCACAACTGATGAAGGTCTTCAAGGTTCATTCTTATTGCTTTCACTCATATTGGTATAGGAATATACTGATTTTGTTTTTTTTTTTTATCAATATTCAATAGTGCATCAGAGTATTATAGGATATTGAAGTAACTGGGTGTTTAGTCTCCTTATTATGGCTGTAAAAAGATACCAACTGCCCTTTTACCCAACGGACTGTACCCGGAAATTACCGCTTTGGACCATTTAATGGTCATGATTAATGATAGGTCTGGTTCCAGGTCTAGTATGGACCACACTAAATTCCTGTTTACCTCAACATTATAATAATAGTAACAGTAATAATATCAGATGCCCATCATGCACTTAAAATCCTTATTACATATCATATTATATATATTTATACACACACTCATCAAGGGGAAGGGGTGGCCGATTGGTAAAGAAGACGTGGATGGAAGTAGTAATAATAGATATAGATCTAAAGAAGTGCACCATATCTGAGGATTTGGCTCATGATAGATTGGAATAGAGCAACAGAAATCATGTTGCTGACTCCAAAGTAGTTGGGATAAGATTTTGATGACGATGACATATTTAGTAACATTTAATAACAATTTGATAGATGACCTGGATACGAGTTCAATTGGTGCATTGAGTCCCCATCCTGCGTCTAGGATTTAGTACCAATCAAGAATTGGGTCCAGTAGCACCATGGACCCGGTCTGGACCTGGACAGCTGCAGCCTTCTGATGTGTGCCCCACTGTGCTACTGGTAAGCAGGAGCCTGTTCATGAGGTGGGGCTTTGAGACATAGGCCCAGCCCTCCAAATTTTATTTTAGGCTAGAAAATCAGAGCCTGGCCTAAAACCACATCATGACTCCAGTGGAATGTGAGCTAGATTAGGCTTGGTCTAGCCTGGGAGCAGTCCTTAGTGGAATGCATTGTTCAGTTACCCTGTCTGTTGATCTGAGACCTGCCATGTTAAGGAAAAGGCCCAAGAATTGATGGCTAGGATCTGTACTTACGGTAGATTTTTAGAATGCTTCGATCTATGGAGGACTACTACTGATACTGTCTGGTCATCAATCATGGCTGCTATTTCCTGCATGTGCAGAATGGGGGAGGCGCAGCAAAACTCTAGAGTTGTAATTGTGCAGTCTATATTCATCTATTCTAGAGGTTGTTCTTTAATTTCTGTTGCACAGTCTGATTTTAGAGTCTGATTTGGATTCAGCAGAAGCTATGCAAGAGCAAAGAAGCGCCTCGGCAGCCATTGTTGGTTCTACAGCGGGGGAGTCTTCTCCGGAGGAAGGCACGTTGCCGAAGGACAAGACAAGAGAGATCTATGAGCCTCTGGGTCTTAACATCCAACAGCTACCCATGGAAGGTGCTACTGGCATGGGACTGAGTCCACCTTTCACGCATGCCAACTTCCTTGTCGATGGGGTCAACACAGCAAATGTGGAGCATCAGTTCATTCCCAACCTCCTGGGAATGTCACCAATGCAAGAAGACCATGGTGACAACCCTGAATCGAACAACCTCTACTCCTTGAGGGATGCTCCTGAAGAAGTAAGTGTTTCCCTGCAGCTGGGGGAAAGAGAACCCAAGGGGCAGTGTTCAGAATCTACATTTACCTTTTAAGACCAGAAATGATTGAAATTTCTGGGAACTGCCCGATTGCTTTTTGGGTGATCTTTAAAAGGATTTCATATAATATAATAGGAGCTGGTTTGAGTCATGGAGCCAACTATTGTCAAAGCAAGCAGAACTGTAAATTTAATGCCATACGAACATCCATTAGAAAGAAGTATTGGGAGGTCATTATATGGTTTTGCTGTCAGCAATGAGCAAAGGCCATAGGCCCTCCCATACACTTCCATTGTATGCATGATGTTTTTGCATGTTTCAGTTATCACATTTGTCATGTTGTCATCGGATGATTACTGTAAGGGAAAGGAGGAGTTTAGGATTGAAGTTGGTTGATTATCCTCTTTATTTATCTAAGTTCATTTTCTTGTGCTTATAAAACAGTTAATGTTATCAACATAAAAGTAAGCCGGCATTTACAAGCATTTTTCATTAGAAAGAAGTATTGGGAGGTTATTATATGGTTTTGCTGTCAGCAATGAGCAAAGGCCACAAACCCTCCCAAACACTTCCATTGTATGCATAATGTTTTTGCATGTTTTAGTTTGCATGTTTTAGTTATCACATTTGTCATGTTGTCATCGGATGATTACTATAGGGAAAGGAGGAGTTTAGGATAGAAGTTGGTTGATTATCCTCTTATTTATCTAAGTTCATTTTCTTGTGCTTATAAAACTGTTATTGTTATCAATATAAAAATAAGCAGGCGTTTACAAGCATTTTACTTGTACTACAAAATTCTTCTGATTTGCCTCTGTTGTCATCCTGAAACTCTTGAGCAGCATGATTATTTATTCAACACAAAAAAACATTCACCCGTGCACTGTGCATTTAGAATGTCTTGGAAGTGGGACCCACCTTTGAGAATGTCTGACACCTGGTCTGGAGGCGCAGGTGAATATTTTCCCAGCAAAAATATGATAAAGAATGACTTTCGATATAATTCTGATCGATGATTCACTAGTATGACTTAAAAATTCAGGCAATCAAATTGAAGACGTCAAAAGGCTGGTTGTTTCGGCACAGTACACTGTTCTTTGAGAAGTGGAGTGGCAAAATTTGGTATTTCTATATTTGTTTGGTCCTTTTTTGAACTTTTGTGGTGATTAGTAGTTTATAGTTGTTATATATATAATTTAGGGGTTTTTTTTCTATACTGTCACAATTAGCATGGATAACCGCTTGCGGTTACCAAAATCTATATATTTACCCACATGTTATCCCTACTAGCTGTACACTGGATGGGTTGAAATAGTTCTAATTCTTTTGCGATCTTGCAAAAAACTTTATGCAATCTCGCAAATACTTTATAAGATATCGCAAAAATAAATTATGCAATATCGCAAAATGATTTCTTAAGAAGTAAATAGGTGCCTTTCTCTTTATATTTTCATCCCATTTTGCAGTGGTCTTTCTTCGTTTTTCACCGTCCCTATCCATTTTGCTCCTCTAGTGAGGTATGTTTCTCAGTCTTATGTTTTTATTTTTATTGTTTTCGTTTTTGTATCAGGTGGTTGGTTCATAAGGTAGCCCACATGTGGGAAGCACCCAAACTAGTAGGGAATCGCCCACAAATGTTTCAAGAGTGCACAGAGGAACCGATCCCTAGACAGCTAGGTGACATCTTTGGTTACCAACTGTTGCGGTAAAAAATTGAATTTATGATCGGGACTTATCACTAACTCAATGACTACACAAGAGGGCATAAAATAGAAAAAAATTACATAATAGTTGCAACTTCATTTTCATTTTAAGTTTAGTAAAGTCGGTTCTGATCTGATGACCTCGCAAGTGCATATTGCCTACAGTTTTTTTTTTTATATATAAAGATTTGCAACCCCCTTGTCCGATCTTAGACATATGAAGTAATATATATATATATATATATATATAAAGGTGCACGCTATAGAAGTCCCTAGGCATTTTCTTAAGAAAAACTCTCCTTTTTTTATTGGCAAATTGTGATCCTCTTGTCCTATTATTTAGGAAGTCAAAGTATTTACTTACCTCTAATGTTTCTCTTTCAATATAAGTTGGTATGTAAAGGTGAAGTAACATGATCTCATTTAACAAATCAAAAGGGGTAAAAGGTCCCCTTTAATTCAAGGAAGAAGTGATATTCATTGAGTAAATTGGTCCAAAATAGAAAAAAAGGAGTCTAACTAATATCATTTTTAGTTAGAAAGAATTTTAGTAAATATACGAACTAAAGGAGCCTTTTTAAGGTTTTGTCAAAATATAAGCATGCATTTGTAAAAAAAAAAAAAAAAATACAAGGAACAAACTTAAACTCCTATTTGTAAGAGAGATATATAATATAGAGGAATTCTCAAAAACTCTCTATTTAAAAAAGGGGAGTTTATGGTTCTTTCAACATGTCCAATAAAAATCTGCCACCTCACAAGTGAAATGTAAAAAAACAAGAGATAGCTAATTTTAAAGAGATGTTGATGGCAAGTGTTACAATCTAATAGGTTAAAAAGGGGGAATTTTTTTTGTGAAAAACGTCCAGAGAATTTTATAACGTAACCCATATAAATATATATTATATAAAGCAAAAGTATCGTCCTTTGCCTTAATAGTCATTTTGAGGTTGTGTGTATTGCCGGTACATAAATTAAATATATTTTTATGGTTATATCATCTATGAGGAACTAATTTGTGAAAACATTTGAGAGTCCACACACATCATAGAGTTGATTCGAACTCATGCCCACCCATAAGTGCTACGTGCATTATGACAAATCAGGCAGCAGAAAGAGAGTTGCAATGTGGAGCGATAGATAATATATAAACTGTATTTTTCCAAAAAAATTGGTTCACTGATTCCGTACCGGTATTTGCCGACACAGTGTCGACTTGCCCGAGTCGATCTGGTTTCGCCCGGATTTAAAACGATGGTCCTAACACCTGCAACAATCTTACTCTTCGAACAGCGCCTTCCGGAGATGACATCAGTAAGCACTTCCAAGCGGACTTTGCATGACCTCAACCGTAAAAAACAGCGTACATGCAAAAACCACTCAAATGGCAGTTTTAGCTACGGCTGCACGACGTGAAGCAATTACAAAATCTGGGCAAAACCCATAACAAGTGGAGCCCATCGCAAATAGTTCGGTGGTTATGGGAAAGAAAATTGTCTTCTCCATGATCCCCTTTTCCCTACAGAATGGCTATCTTTCTCCGAATGCCACACCCTGACCTTCCTGGGGAAGCTATAAATAAAGCCGCTTGGGCAGAGAAGTGGAGAATCGAACACCAAGCAAGATAACACGTAGAACATACATCATGCAACAACACTCATACACCCATCTTCAGGAGCAGCTAGACTTCTTCGACGACTCTAAGGAAGAAGAGGAGAATACGAGCCACAGAAAGTAGAAAGGATGCATACTCTTGCGATTAACAAGGTACCCATGCCTTTGAAATTATATATATATAACTTGTACGGGCTCTCCTTCCCATCACTCCCTCTGTCCATTTCTGTGGTTATTTAGTGGGCTTAGCACGGGCCTTTATTGATAGAAAATCAATTGGAGATTTTAGAGGGTGAAAAGAGAGATTTTAGGAGATCAAAGTTTAAAAAATATCAATTGCTTAAAAGATAAGAGGAAGGGAGAGAAATTAGGAGATCAAAGTTTAAAAAATACTAATTGCCTAAAAGATAAGAGGGAGGGAGAGAGATTGGAGGAGCCCAACCCTTGGTAAGAGAAAAGAGAGAAGAAAACTACTAAATTCCAAGCCATGCAAAAGTCAAGGTGTCCCTTGAATCATATCAGAATCAAAATCATCAAACTATTAAGTCTACAAAACTTCCATTGAGTAAAGAGAAAATGAGAAAACTTTCCACTTTCCTCGACAAACCATTCACATTCAAATCAACAATGCATTAAACAAAATCTCAATCTCAAACAAATTTCTTTGAGCAAAAAATGTTAGCCAAAATGGCCCATTCTGGGAACTTTGAACGGATTAGATTCGCACACCAATGGTTATGATTAAACGTAAATGGATTTCCAAAATTTCAGGGCATACCTGAATCCATCGCTAATGGAGACGGAATGGATGCCAAAATGGGTCTTACAACTCCCTCAGTCTTCTCTTGATGCCAGCAACTCGATGGTGATGCTCAGCCTTTGATTTGAATCCGTATGAGTGTATGTGAGAGTGAAGAAGAGAGAGTTTCCCGGCTTTTATAGCCATCTAACCATCACTGATGGCTGCAACACTCCTTTGTCATTATGGAGCGTTGCTGCAATGCATTCATGGGCATTCATCATAGAAAAACTGAAAATGGATTGAAGTGCAGTGAAGGAGGAGAGAGTGAACGTTACAGACATGGGTGGTGGTCATTTGGACTACCACCCTCGGTTACCAACAATCTCCCACTTGGTCCATATGACCACCATACATCCACTTAGTATAGATATAGTATATAGAAAATACTTTATTTTGCAAACGAATTTTGAAAACGACTCTAACTGATGCGCATCATTTGAAAAAAAAAACACCGATTATCCATGAAAACTGTAATGCTAAGATCTTTAATCTGAGATTAGGTTAGTTTACTAATGCGAACTGTGGCGGTTACACATCTTTATGATATATTTCCTTCCACAATCACAACACCAGTATCCTTTCCTAATCAAGAACTTAACTTTAATATGACTACTTTAATGGGAACTATAATGTCATAACACTTTTATATTCTTACTTCATTGCATAATTATCACCTGTGAATATATAACAAAGTAAGAGTTGCAAAATCGTTTCTTTAATTGATCAATGAATAGTGTCATACATCATTGATTCCTTCAAGGCATATCTTTCAATCCCATACTCAATACATGGTCTTTGAAAGCATTTGGCGCCAATGCCTTTGTTAATGGATCAGCAACCATGAGCTTCGATGGAGCTCCAACAATTGACACTAAACGATCTCACACTTTTTCCTTCAAAACAAGGTACTTTACTTCCAGAAACTTTGATTTACTGGAACACTTGTCATTTTGCGCAAAAAGTCGAGCAGCATTATTATCGCAGTAAATCTTTAGCGGTTCAAAAACACTGCCCATAATTGTAAGTCCCTTGATGAAGTTACGCATCCATAATGCGTGACCCGTGGCTTCAAAGCACGCCACATATTCTGCATCAAATGTGGATGGAGTGACTAGCGATTGCTTTACACTCTTCCACGACACTGCCCCGCCAGCCAACAAAAAGATGTATCCAGATGTTGATCTTCTAGTATCGAGACAACCCGCAAAGTCAGAATCTGAATATCCAATGACCTCCAGCATATTGGATCTCTTATATGTGAGCATGTATCTTCTAGTGCCGTTGAGATAACGCATCAGTTTCTTGACAGCTACCCAATGAGGTATGCCTGGATTACTTTGATATCGACTTAACATCCCAACTGCAAAACTAATATCTGGCCTCGTGCATGTCTGAAGGTACATTAGACTTCCTATTGCTGCCGCATAAGGGTATTTATTCATTTCTAACTTTTCTATGTCAGTCATGGGGCATTGATCTTTACTAAACCTATCTCCCTTAGACATTGGGGCATTTTGTGATTTACTCCTTTCCATTCGGAAACGTTTGAGAATACTTTGCACATAGGCTTCTTGACACAACCCGAGTAATCCTCGAGATCGATCTCTGAATATCTCGATTCCTATTACAAAAGTTGCTTCACCCATATCTTTCATGTCAAAATTATTCTCAAGGTATACCTTAGTTTCTCGGATCATTCTAAGGTCATTGCTGGCGAGTAAAATGTCATCTACATACAGGATTAAAATGATAAACTTGCTCCCACTGATCTTAAGGTAAATACAATGGTCAACTGGATTTTCGGTAAAACTGAAAGATGTAATAATATGATTGAACTTTAAGTACCATTGTCTGGAAGCTTGTTTCAGCCCGTATATTGACTTCTTTAACTTACAGACCAGCCTTCGATTATTACCTTGTTGAACAAACCCTTCAGGTTGTTCCATGTACACTTCTTCATCAAGATTTCCATTCAAAAACGCTGTTTTAACATCCATCTGATATAGCTTTAAGTCATAATGAGCTACTAGAGCCATTACAATTCTGAATGAGTCTTTCTTAGATACCGGAGAGTAGGTTTCGTGAAAATCGAGACCTTCTCTCTGAGTGAATCCCTTAGCCACTAGTTGGGCTTTAAATCATTCAACTTTACCTTTAGAGTCCTTTTTGGTCTTAAAGACCCATTTACAACCGACGGTCTTGGACCCTTCAGGTAGTTCAACGAGATCCCAAACGTCATTTACAGCCATGGATTCTAATTCTTCTTTCATAGCATCTAACCATTTATCAGAATTGTCATTGTGTACAGCTTCATTGAAAGTTTTTGGATCTTCTTTAATTCCAATATCCGATTCTTCTAGATACACAACATAATCATCTGAAACAACAGGCCTTCTCATACGAGTCGACCTTCTCAATACTTCCGGATTTTCTTCAGGGATGTTTGGTTGTATTGGAGGAGTTGGTTGTATATCTTGAGGAATTGGATCAACAGATCCTTCTGGGAATATCCTTATATCAAGTGGAATCATTAATCCATTTTGAGTAAAGGATTGAGGCTCATCTCTAATCTCCTTATATATAATGTTTCTAGCCTCGCTACTCCCACTGTTGTCATGATTCTCCAAAAACTTAGCATTATGGGACTCAACTATTTTTAGTGAATGATTATGACAGTAAAATCGATACCCTTTAGACCTCTCTGGATAACCAATAAAATATCCGCTTACAGTTCTAAGGTCTAACTTCTTTTCTTGTGGATTATAAACTCGTACTTCAGATGGACATCCCCAAACTCTGAAATGGTTTAAGCTGGGTTTCCTTCCAGTTCACAACTCGAAAGGAGTTTTGGGAACTGCTTTACTAGGAACCCTATTTAAAATATACATGGTCATCTTCAGTGCTTCACCCCACATAGACTCAGGTAACGAAGTATTATTAACCATACTCCTAACTATATCTAAAAGAGTTCTATTCCTTCTTTCAGCAATTCCATTCTGCTGAGGAGTTCCAGGCATAGTGTATTGGGCAACAATACTTTTAGATTCCAGGAATCTTGCAAACGGACCTGGGTTACGGCCCGCTTCAGTGTACCTACCATAGTATTCACCACCACGATCCGATCTCACAATTTTGATCTTCCTATCTAATTGCTTTTCTACTTCTGCCTTGAATATTTTGAACATAGTCAAAGCATCAGACTTTTCTTTAATGAGATAGACAAAACCAAAATGTGAGTAATCATCTATAAATGTGATGAAATATTGTTCTCCTGTAAAACAAGGTATATCTATCTTTCCACAAACATCCGTATGGATTAACTGCAGGAGTTCAGAACTTCGTGTGGCAGTTTTCTTGACTGTTTGTGTTTGTTTTCCTTTAATATAGTCAACACAGACGCCGAAATTAGTGAAATCAAGGGTTGGCAATAACCCATCCTTCACTAATCTCAACATTCTCTCTTTCGAGATCATGCAGGAGTTCTCTTTTATCAGTCCTCTTTTCATGCCAACATTCAATCCACAAGAAACATGGTGTGTAGTCAGTGATTGTGTATATAAAATATCTAACTGTAACTTATATAAACCATCACACAATAAACTACTACCGATCATTATATTATTGAAAAATAGTTTCAAAGATCCTTTATCAAAATTAAAGACATATCCTTTCACATCCAATTAAGAAATAGAAACCAAATTTCGAGAAATCTCCAGAACATAGAAGGTGTTCGGCAGATCTAAAACGAATCCCGTATCTAGCACAAGCCTATATGTGCTTACTGCCTTGACTCTTGACTCCTTCCAATTCCCCATAATGATGGTTCGTTCCCAATCACTTGGCCTCCGGGTTGAAAGGAATCCCTGCATACAACCAGAAATGTGAACGGTTGCACCAGAGTCTACCTACCATGTATTAGATGGGACATTAATAATATTGGTTTCACATATAAGAGATAAATTTCTTTGCTTACCTCTTTTCTCAAACCAATTTTTTCTTTTGAGGCAGTCCTTCTTGAAATGTCCTTTCTTGCTACAAAAGTGACATTTTTCAGACCCTTTCTTCCCCTTTCTCTTCATCGGTTTCTGACCTTTCGGATCTACCTTGGGCGTGTTGGCATTGTTCTTGAGGTTTCTAAAACCTTTCCTGCCCTTAACTTGGGAGACTAAGTTTACTTGAAATTGCCCCTCAGCCTTAAGCCTCCTCTTTTCTTGATCACATCTTGCGATCAGTTCAGTTATGGTCCACCGACTAGAGCTCTGATTGTAAGTTACCTTAAACGGGCCAAATGCAGGGGGAAGGGAATCCAGAATGAATTGGATCAAATATCCATCTGAGATACTCATGTCTATATCCTTCAACTTGGATGCAAGGTTAGACATGAGTAGGATATGTTCCCTAACTCCCTTCGTCCCATCGTCCTGCATGTTTGTTAATTTGTTCATTAATATGGCACCTAATGCCTTATCAGTCACTTCAAATTATGACTTGATCTGTTCTAAGAGTTCCTTGGCATGTTTTCTTGGATCAAGTGATCCCCTAATACTCTTAGAAACTGACGTCATTATGATCTTTTGGCATTTCTTGTCACATTTGTGCCACTGTTCATGTTTGGCCTTTTCAGGTGCAGAACTCTGTTCGGTGAGGGTAGGAGGCATGGACTCATCTAAGGATTCATGCATGTAACAAATTATAACTCAAACAACATTAATCATGTAAACAATAAGCGGAAAACATGAATTTAAATGAGTTAAACATGCATAAAACCTTATGATATTATCATTGAACCATTGGATTAGGAATTAAATTCACTAATATGGTAGATCTCATCATAAGGAACACAACAAAAGAAACGGATCGAAAATCCGATATCATATGTGTCCGTAATGATCAAAATAAGATTTTGATCGTTCATTTTTCCTTGATCTGGCCTTGATCTGATCACATTTAAATGATTCAGTCCCATCAGAATGATTACAGCATTTAAATATATCAAATGGACGGTTCTGATCGGAACGGATCAATTTTATAATGACCAAATTATTCAAAACATACAATTATCAAAAATTAATAATACTTTATTCAACTCAGGCCAGGCTAGTGGGTCGGGTCAGACCCAAGTCATAAAATAATCTGTTCAGTCCAGTCGGGCTTGACAGGTTGGGCTGGGTCGGAACCAACCTATGAAATAACTGGAAGCCCAAGTCTGCTGGGTTCAGATCAGGTCGGGTCAGGTCGGGTCGGACCTGACCTGCCATTTATATATTCTGTTATGTTGGGCTGGACCAGGTCAGTCGACCCGGGTCAGTCAAAACCCGAATCCGAGGCCCAATCTACTTTAATTCCAGTTGAACTGGGTCAGTTGGGTCAAGTCTGACCTGTAAGCCGAAACTGCAAGCCTGACCTGCAAATCGGGTCGGCTCCAAATCGGGTTGCGGTATCCGGCCCGTATAAGGTCCGGGTCATGAACAGCGGGTCGGGTCAGTTCAGCGGGTTGACCCATCTTAAAAACCCAGACCCATATTTAATTGGATTACCTTCCAGGTCATCGGCCTGACCCGCAAAGCGACCCGGTAGACCCGAAAATCGACCAGAAGAACGACCCGCACTGTTCATCGTCTCCTTCACAGAGACGCTGACAAGCCGGGGTCTCCAGACACGCCGGCAAGGCCGCGGACGGCGGTTGGGGTCCCGCCCGAGGCCGGCGACGGCAGCGGCAGGGACTGCCGGCCCTTTCCCGTCGCCGGTCGGCGACTACAAAATTTTTTTTTTTTGATTCTCTGTACTGCGCTGTGCCTGTGCTTATGCCGCGCGCAGTGCCTGCGCGCCCCTGCGCAGTGTCATGGGGCGACGGCCCAAGCCCCCTATTACTGTTTTTTTTTTTTTTTTTTTTTTTGCTCTGTGACTGTTCTAAACTGAAAACGGAAAAACAGAGGTTCTGTTTTTCTGCAATTCCAACCCGTCCAGCACAAATACCATTGTCTCTGATACCAATTGTTAGCCAAAATGGCCTATTCTGGGAACTTTGAACGGATTATATTCGCACACCAATGGTTATGATTAAACATAAATGGATTTCCAAAATTTCAAGGCATACCTGAATCCATCACTAATGTAGACGGAATGGATGCCAAAATGAGTCTTACAACTCCCTCAGTCTTCTCTTGATGCCAGCAACTCAACGGTGATGCTCAGCCTTTGATTTGAATCCGTATGAGTGTATGTGAGAGTGAAGAAGAGGGAGTTTCTCGGCTTTTATAGCCATCTGACCATTACTGATGGCTGCAACACTCCTCTGTCATTATGGAGCGTTGCTGCAATGCATTCATGGGCATTCACCATGGAAAAACTGAAAATGGGTTGAAGTGCAGTGAAGGAGGAGAGAGTGACGTTACGGACATGGGTGGTGGTCATTTGGACCACCACCCTCGGTTACCAACAGAAAAGCCCAATTACTTGTTCGACGTCCCTCTCCACGGGAGTGGCCCTGCTGAGATCTGCTGCCATTTTCTCCTTCCGCGACATTACGAACCATCCCCACACCAACAAACAACCTCTCCAATGCATTACCCGTTTTCAAAATAGAATCCTATCACTCATCTACACACCAAAAAATAAAAAGAAGACTTAAACAAATCCACCCAAACTCCAAAACCCAACAGAATTCACCATAGAAGCAGAGCTAATTATCCCCAAAAGTCAACACTGGCATTGCAATCTATTGCAATCCTAATCCAATTACTTCCATAACTATCCCCACGACTTTCCCTTAGCAAAAATAGAAACCCCAACTCCCCCAAATCTCCCCCAATCCTTGATTTGAAAACTCCAACTCCTCCAGATTTCTAAGGACGGAAAAAAAGAGAGATATTTGGGCTCTTGGAAAGATCAGTTGAATGGGGGCTAAAGACTCCACCTTTTTCGTAGATTCAACAATCTTTTAGCTCCTGATATCGGAATGAGATCACAAAAGAATAAAAGATGAGGGCTTGATGAATCCAAGAGCAGCAGAAGATCAATTGCAAAAGCTACGAAATAGAGAGAAAGCTCTCCAGGCAGCGGATTGAGGATGTAAGAAGAGCTTCTCAGGGGGTGGTGGACTGTCTGCGATGCAATCTTTGGGTGGTCTTTCTCTTTCTCAACAATGGGTGCCACTGCTGCTATAGTTCTGTCTCTTTCTCCACCCAGCAGGGCCATGAAATCTATTTCCCAAGCCTCCCTCAAAATGGGTTTTCGTAAAATGGAATTTTTGAGCTAGATCGCTCGAGGCCTAAATCCAAGGATTTGGAGCCGAATAGAATGGTGGTTTCTGCGAGCAGTTTGAAGAAGCAGAGCAGAGGAAATACGGTGCCCATGAGCATAAGGTAAATACTTGTATTGATTTGAAATTTAAAAACTTTATATATTGAGATAGTGATAAATCACGTATCCATTAGTTTGATCAAATCTCTAAGATTGAGGGGAGTTGAGGATAATGAGAGAAAATAGGAGATGATAATGTGGAGCTCTAAAAAAAAAGAAAAATAAATGGTGTTAATGTGGTACCCTTCAAAAGTTTCCATTCTTAAAGCTTTAATATATATAATAGATGGCCTCCTTGTGCAATTTCACTTCTTTGATATAGGATTTCTAAAGAACGGCCTCTTACCTTAATGGTAAGTGGCGGCAGCTCTCACCTAGATGCCTAAGGTTCAACCTTGGGTGATCACCTTTTCCTCATTAGAGGACCTTATCACATCACCCTGGGTTTACCCACTTCCTCCGCTCAAGGAGTATGCCACCTCTCCAAAGAGTACTGCCTTTTATCAGGTGGTTCCCAGTCCCCAATAGCTAGGATATAAAAAAACGTAGGATTTCCAAAGTCTCTTGGGTCCTCTCTCTCTCTCTCTCTTGGGGTTGATGAAAATCCTAAAACAAGTCCCAGGGCCCCACATAGCAACTTATTACTTCACAAGAGTCAAGAATCCTTGTGGCAACTAGTATAAGAAAACTAATGTTGCATTAATCAAGTTTCTTATTTCACGTGCTTGATTAGATGGCGGGATCCACTGATATTGAATTGAAATTTGGGAATAAATCTCTAGTGGGGATGGTATTTGGGATGAGCAGCTTAGATTATCATCATGTGTGCCCTATAATAGATTTCCAAGCATGTGTTTGTTTGTGGAAAGAAAGACATATATGTTAATATGGAAGGAAAAAAGAAGATTAATGTTTCCTAAGTAGCTAACACTTAATTTACAGAGAGTTTGTTGTCATGCACAACGTGATGTGGCATTGTTTCATTGTTATGTGAACCACTAAGATAGAGGGGTTATGATGATTGGATAGAGCTTATTTTTTGCACATACTTAATTTCCATCATGATCTTTCAATTCCTCATATTCTTTATGGTTGGCATAACTCTAAGTGAGCCCTAAAAAGTTAGCTCATATACCGTATCATCTATATATATAGTAGTTATTTAGTTTCACGGTGTGCATTTTACCTTGAATACACACATCGTTGTGGCGCCCACCTGGGACCCCACTTGGGGATGGATCTCTTCATCTACTTGGGGCCTACATACCTACAAAATATGAGCCCCATCTCATTATCCTAACCTCTTTATCAACAGCTAATAAGTTTCATCTCTTTCAACACCCTTTAAAAATTGACCCAATAATCCAAATGCATCATCCTAACCTCTTCATTAACAACTAATAAGTTTCAACCCTTTAAAAATCCTTTAAAAATTGACTTGTCAATCCAATGGTATATATTATTTGGATGGGGGCCCATATTTTATGTACAGGTAGGTCCCAAGTAGATGAAGAGATCCTCATATGTCCTGTTTCCAAGTGGGGTCCTAGGTGGGCTCCACATTGAGATATGTATTTAAGCTAAAATACACACTGTTTGCACTAGATAACTACTAGATATATAGGGGGCTTCTCCCACACACTCAAGTTGAAATAAGGCCTGTCAGCTCAAGCCTGTGGGCCCACCTGAAGACCCACATAAGGATTTAAAAGACTCCTTGGGATCCTCTTCTCTGCAAAAATCAACCTCATCCTTAATTTCTATCATCTCCATTTAGGCCCCAAATGTTTAATTCTCAACAACCCATTCGAATGGGTGTCAATCGATTGAATGGTCAAGCCATATCGGATGGGGCCCATATTTGGTAAACATATGCAATTCATGGTGCACTTGTATGTGGTCCATTTGGATGGACTAATGGTGGGCCCCACAGAACTAGGTGGATGGAAAACTCTCCATCTGATTGAGCATGTGGGATGTGTCCCCATATATATATATATATATATATATGTGGGAGCCTCTTTCTTGAGCTCAAGCTTAGGATAAGCTCGTAAGCTCGCGTTTGTGGGGCTTACCTAAGGACTCACATGGGGATGGAGATGGGGGGGATTTGAAGAACTCCCAAGGGTCCTCCTCTATAAAAAATTATCCCCAACTCTAATTTCTATCATCTCCCCCTTGGCTCTAAAAGTTTAATGGTCAACAACCCATTTGGATGCGCGTCAACCGATCCAACGGTCCAGTAAATTTGGATTTGACCGAATATTAGTGGAGATGTGGAATTTAGGGATCATGTGTTTAGTCCATTTGAATGGAACAAGGGTGGGCCCCACAAGTGTGAGCTTATAGAATTTTTCCTTTTGCGCTATTGTTTAAGAAGTCAAAGCATTTAATCATCTCTAAATTTTCTTTTGATATGAGTTGGCATGTAACGGTGAGGTGGCATGATCTCATTCGACAAATCAAAATGCACAAAAGCTCTCCTTTTGAAATGGGAAAATTTTGAGAATTTCTCATATATATATATATATATATATCTAGAGAGCAAGAGAGAAATTCTCAAAAACTTTTCATTTAAAAAAATGAGAGTTTATGCCCCTTTCGACATGTTCAATAAAAATCTACCACCTCTTAAGTGCAAAGCAAAAGAACAGAAATAACTAATTCTAAGGAGATTTCATGCCACGTGTTAAAATCTCATAGGGTAAAAAGGGGCCTTTTTCTTTAGTGAAAAATGCCAGAGGAGTTTTGTAGTGTAAACCATATGTATATGAGAAAACCTTCACCGAGCACTGGTGCTCATCTGATCGTAGTGGAGCCTAACTTATGATCCATTCAAGTAGACCATGAAACAACTACCCTTCGTGATAGGCACCGACCCAAGTTTAGCACTTATCTGATTTGATTGGACCGTTGGATCGGCTTGCACTCATTTTAGACGGTGAAAACTTGTCAGCCATTGATCGAGTCATTAGGATGATAATTTGAGCCTCAATTACCATGTATCTGTAGGTGAAGGGGAGATCTTTCAATCCACCACACCCCCCCCCCCCCCCCCCCCCCCCCGCGGCCTAAGTGGGACCCTTTTGGGGCCCACTAGATATTGGTGTTCATTTTATGCTTAGCAGAGGAGCTTTCATATATATATATATATATATGGGGGAGTCTTCCTGTGCATACTACTTCGTGGGTCCTACAATGGATTCTACCAAGGGATGAGACTGGGGGATGGAAAGATCCATATGGGACCACTCCAGATATCAAGCTTGGCCCCAATCACATCTCCCTAATACTTCATCCATGGCCCACAAATGCTGTCCATTAGGATTGGTAAATAGTCGATCCAATAGTCCAATAAATTTAGATTTGACCTAAATTTAGGGCGTTTGATTATCAAGGGGGTCCGTATGTGTTTGTACAGTTTGGATTGGGTAATAGATGGGCTCCACCTAGAGTTCTCATGAAAAGTTCATGAGAGACGAATACGTATGAATATTCCGAAGTGGAAATAGGCCCTACACATCGTATATATATGGGGAGCTCCTCTGCTGAGTACTACTTTTTAGTAGGGCCCACTAGGATCCCCACTTGGGGATGGGACCGAGGGCGATCGAAAGATCTCTCCTCCACCTACACATACATAGTGACATAGGCTCAAATCACCATCCTAACCACTCGATTAATGGCCGACAGGTTTTTACCATCTAAACTGAGTGCAAGTTGATCCAATGATTCAATCAAATGAGATGGGTACTAAACTTGCTACTGGTGACCATCGCAGTGGGGGGGAGTGGTTTGGGGGGGGGGGGGGGGGGGGGGGGGGAGTGGGTAGTTGTTTTATGGCCCACTTGGATAGTTCATAAGTTAGGCCCCACTAGGTGTTTTGAAAAACGATGCTCACCTTATCTTGAGCACCGGTGTTTAGTAGGGGTTTTCCCTGTATATATATATATATACGGGTGTTCGAAGTCCCAACCCTTTGTCCGAACTAATCCAAAAAAACTTCGGATATTATTATTGACAAACTTCAAAACTAATATGAGAAGGTGTTGTGCAAGTGGATGGACATCCTAGTGCATTTGTGATGTAGGCTAGATCCATGATTGGTCAACCCATTGGGCCTAAACTAAAGCCTAACAGTGAAGAGTTCTTAATTTTCTATCATTAGTTGCTTTCCTAAGTTTTCTAGGATTCTTTATCTTTTAGAAGTTGTTATTATGATTAAATTATAAGTCTTTTATTTTATAGATTGTTTCCTTGATTTGATGATAGCTTAGTTATAAATATATACGTAATCCCTTCTTATGAGATAGACATTCGTGTTGATATTGAATGAGTTTCAGTTTCCTCTCGACTATGAGTTGAATTCTTGTCTTTGGTGTGAGGCCTGAACAGCTTATCCAAAGCTTTTTGGCTTGGAGAATAGCCCGTTGGCTATTTTTTTTCCTTGTGCCGCTTCAATTTGTATCAAAAAGAAGATCCAATCTCATTGCTCCGATTGCCAATCCAAGGTAAACCCGGTATCCCGATCTCTTTATTTCAGTTACTCCTATCCATCATTCATCATCCCTCATCGTGAATTGATTATCTTCATTTCATCACCATACCATTATCATCATCAACTTAATTAATCCCCTCGAATCACCACAACCAACCCAAACCTTTCCCCTTCTGTAGCCCCATTCCAACCCTACTGTGCCCCCTTACAAAGACGCATCCAAACCGACTCCTATGCCTATTGAACCGCACCAAACCTAACACCCCATCTCCAACGACCCCAATACATCCAAGTCCATCTCCACAAACCATCAAACTCCATCCAGTCTCGGTCCCTCTATCATCAGCCATTCCTCGTTAGCTACCCTTCTTGTGTGACACTCCGACCCAGCTTAATCCGGTTTAACGATTAATTAAGGTGTTTTCGGGTCATTTTTTAGAGAATTAGTTTTATGTTTGTTGTTTTTTCCTTTTGAGTTTCGATTTTCGTTTCGGGTCATGGATAGGTAGTTGAGTTGAGCTTAACCTAGTTTAGGTAGACATGAGCCCTTTTTCTTAATTTTAGAATTTGTCGGATGTTGTTAGTAATGCATCATCTTGGTGTCAACATATGTATTTCGTTAAGCTTGTTAACTTCTGTAACTGACTCACATGCAAAAGACTTCGTTTGCTTCTGTTGGACAGTTATTCGACTCAAACTGTAATTCTCATTCATCTTTGGACTTTTATATAAAAGTGTCAATACTTGTCTTATAAACAGATGCATGCATTGACCTTTCTTATTTCAATGTCTTCTTCTTCTCTTCCTCTTCTTTGCTCTTCGGTTCTTCCTTTCCTTTTCTTCTTTTTCACGATCAAAGCTAAGAAGAGAGGAATTCTTGTGTACTCTTTTACGATATGAGTTGGATTTTCGTTTATCTTATGAGTTTTTCTTTTTCTCCTTCTGCTTACACATTACATACACTTAACTCCTCTTTTTCCTTGAATGCGTGATGGTTAGATTGCCTGTAGACGTGTGATTTGAGCCAGAGGACAACTAATTCATGTGTAAAAACTCATATGAGGCAAGTATAAGCACAATATTGATGAACACCTGTTGATAGTGATTTGATTGTTTTTATTCCCATCACTCTTGCATGGTTTGGTGATTTACAGCCCTTGTGTATCAGATTTCACATGTTTGTATCTTTGGTTTCAATTGTGTCCAAACTCAATTTCGTCTAAAACAGGTTCAGAATGTGCATTTTTAAAACTTACGGCTGAACCGTAAAGTTTCACGGCCCAGTTTCCAGAGAGTTGAAAAATATGATTTTATTCTACGATCAAGTACGACTAAGCCGTAGGCTAGCCTTGACTCAGCCGTAGGTCAAGTTACGGCTGGATGTCCAGAGAGTAGAAATGAGAGAATACTTTCCTACGGTTCAGCCACGGCTAAGCCATGCCCCAGTCATGGCTAAGCCATAGAACAAAATACGGCTAAGCCATAAATGTGGATGACAGTAAGGAGAACCACGGCTGAGCCACAGTGCATATTTCGACTAAGCCGTAAGATGCCTATGGCTAAGCCGTAAGTTACCCACGGCTAAGCCGTGAGATCATTGAAAATGGAGGAAAGGATAGGATAATGATGAGACCTTATAAGGCCTTCACATGGATTTTCCAAACCTCTTAGCTTGCCTAATGGATTACCTGAATAGCATGAATGGTCTTGAGGGCTGTGACTCATTCATGTGTGTTGTCTAATTGTTAAGCACCTCCCCATGAGTGTTGGTTTAAGGGACTTCGATACACGTTTCTCGATACATTGTAAGACTCAAAAGCTGAATAATTGTGTATCGAATAACTTAAAACTACATCAGCATGCATGATTAGAAACAATAGACAACTAGCTTAGGGTTGGTGTAGGGCTTAAAATTCTCTTATGTACCAGGGATTTTGGTGTAACATGTACATCTTGTATTTTGGTCTCTAAGAAACTCTTCCGTACTTTACTTGTACATTCTGTAATTAATATAATTCAATTGTTGTTCTCTATTTGTGTGTGTTCTCTTTTCTTGCAATGATACTTGCAGCTTTCGCGTACACCATGTTGCATGTGTGAATATCCCTTGTGCGTGTATACTTAGACAAGGCCTAAGTGTATATGCATGGGAGTACGTGTGTCACTGGTTAGGTTTTAACTAACCCCCGATTTTTGGGCTCGGGTCATGACATCTTACCAAATGATAGTGAGTTCCAAGTACAGAACCATGATGTAGTAATAAAAACTGGTGAGACTAGGTTGATCCTTAGGGAGCAATGTGTTTTAATGTTCATTTTCAATTTGTACCTACCCTAACTAAAATCTAAAATAAGCCTAATTTAAAAACTAACAAATATAAGCATCCTAATTGCCAAAATTAAATTAATTACAATAAAATAAAATGAAACTTTCCTAAAACTAAAAACCTAAATCTAAAACTTCCTAAACAAAAATAAAATTGCTGCAAAACTAAAATATAAGTTGGACCTTTCAAAACTAGAAAGTTATTGAAAATAAAACTAAGAACTAAATTAAAAACTAAACTAAACTAAATTAAAAACAAACCAAAATTAGTAACAACTAATCAAATAAAGTTAGTAACAAACAATCAAAGTTAGAAAACAAACCTACTTTATAAAATTAAAATCTTAAAGTTAAAAACTTTCCTAAGTTAGAATTTCCAAAACTAGAAAATTTTTCAATTTAAAATCTTTGCAATAAAAAACTTTTAGAAAGATTCTCAAGGCTAAAAATTACTTAAAATGATCAAAAACCTTAAATTAGTAATAAATCTAAAATTAGACAATCAACACAATCTATGCAATGTATGCCATGTTACTAATGCAAACTTTTCTAATATGAGATGTAAAATTTAAATAAAATATGATCCTAATCTAATGCGATCCGAAATTAGATTCAATAGCTAGAAATCATGCTCTACTAATGCAAAAACCTAAAAAATACGAATTTAAAAATATATGCAAAAAAAATATATATGCATGAATAATGGTTACAAAAAAAATTCTTACAAGCAGTTTGGCAGTGAGTCTTTGTTTAGGCTTCTGGAAATTGATCTTCCCATAATTTTTTTTGAATCTGAAGCTTTGGGATTTTAAATTTTACTCATCAAAATTCAATCCATCCAATTTTTACAACAAAAATCATTGATTTGATATGTTTATTAATTTCAAACTTTCGGACCAAAAATCTGCCCTATGTAGATTTCTGTGTACAGAATTTCTAACTAGCAAGTGTTTCAATGACTAAAAACATAACCTCCTTTAATCCTTTTCCTCTTAAGTTTTTATTGCATAAAGTTAACTCTTTCAGCAATGGTTCCTCCAAATTTCAAGGCAAAATAATCTTTCTATGTCACGTTTTAAATTGTCAATATTTGGGCAAAAAGAGTGACTGTTTGCTGTCCAATTTTACTGTCTTTCAAATATGAAATTTATCTCTTTAATTTCCAAAAAACAAAAAAAAAAATATATCATGAATTCCATATCTAAAATTCTAATTTTCAGAAACTAAACTAATACATGATATAAATGCATGCTTCTAAAAATTAATCCCAACCATAAATCATGCAACATAAAACACAAATAAAGTTAGAAGAACAATGAAATTTAAATGTAATATTTTTGCAGAAATTTAAATGTATGAATAATAAAAGTAAATGTAGTAAATGGAATTTAAATGAAGTCCATAAGATTCATAAATGTAGTTTGCAGAAAAGTACATATAGTTATATTATTTTCTTAAAAATTCTTTCTTAACTCGGTTCATATTTACTTCAATGTATTCTCAAGAACTTGGGTCGTCAATCCAAGCATCAAAGCAAGAAATATAAACAAATCATAAACAAACCACAAGAAGAAGAATATTTGTGAGAAAAATGACATTTTACTAACATGTATAATCTTTACATAAGATAAGAAAAATAAAACTACATGCTAGGATGGAAAAGAAAACCTCTTCTAGTGGAAATCTCAAGGGTCTAGTGTGACTGCGATAGAGTCTCTTTGAGGACTATAATGAGCGGTGAGAGGGAGGGAGAAGATGAAGTATAGTAATAATTGTAGAGAGAGGTGGTCTATCTTCCCATGAAGAGTATGGAAGACCAATGACTTTAATTTATAGGAGTTAAGAGCTCCTTGTTTTTCTCCATAGATCTTATTTTGTTGTAAAGATCTCCTTCAATTGGTAAGTCCTCTTCTTGGCCAACAAGTCTTCCAATGTTTTGCAAGATATGTGAGAGATTCTTGATTGTTTCCTTGCTTAAATTCTCTACATAAGTTTTCTAAAAGTAACTTTGTCAAATCTTCACAATTTGGCTCCACCAAAGATAAATTTTTTATGTGCATGGTGGACCCCATCTTTGGTCTTCATTGTACTTCACTTTGCTTTAAATGGGCCCCACCTAAAGGTGTGTAACATGGAGAAAATTTCTAAACTCTTTGCAATCCCGCCAAAAAATTTATAGTAAACTTTCCGAGGTCATATCTTTATCGTTTTAAGTTTAATAGGTGCAATCTTGGATCTTATGGATATTTTCTCGAAAAGAGCTTTCCAACGGTAGGTAAATTGTCCAAATCTAACACTTGGTTTGAGAGTTATGCCCATTTTAATATATGTTATTCAAAGAAAAAAAGGGATTGACTTTTCATTTTTTGAATTCTCCTTCTTTGACTTTTATTTTTTTGCATCAATTTTGAATTCTTGTAGCAATAGGAGAGTGGGACCTCTTTCTTCAATAACCTATAAACAAAAAGTGAAATTCGTGTGAAAAGATAATTTTTTACCCTTAATTCACAAATGCATGACTGTGGGCCCATCTCTCATGAAATGATAGCATTTGATGGCATCAGTGTGCATGATTTTAATTGAATAAATTAATGATGAAAAAAAATTGATTTATTTAATGAGAATATAAATTTTCATAGAACTTTCCAAAAATAGATTTCCAAAAAATGGCAGATTTCATGAATGTAAGCAAAAATGATATTTTTTTAGCAAATTATACATGAATGCATTACAATAATGTATAAATGAATAAAACCATGATTTCAAAATAAATGAGGCTCTTTTGAGTTAATAAGTCTTTAAAATGGTCTAAAATATATATGAAAAAATGCATTTTTAAAGACTTATCACCAAATCCCATCAAACATAGTCTCCAACCAACACCCTTCTCACCGTCTAGAAACCCTAATACAAGCTCTAGTATAGCCGATCTCATCTCCTTTATTCAAACACCTCCCATAACCCTGTCCCATCCAAACGGACCCTTCCTTAGCCCTAAACCCCTTCACCGAAACCTTTCTCTGACCTTTAACCAAATCGCTAGAGCCCTAGGCCCCCAACCCAATTGCAACTGAAAACCCTATCCTTCCCTATCTCTGCAACCGAAAACTCTCAAAAAAAAAGTAGAACATAGAAGAAGTGGGAGAAAGTTGTGAGTCTATAGTGCACCATGAGTGCTTACGTTACCGCAGAGCACCGTTGACCCCAGCGCCTCCTCTTGTCGTCGTTTTCACTAGCCCAACAACAGCACTCAAGGGCCCTTTTCTTCCTTTATCCTTTTCAAAAGCCAGCAGTAGTGAGAAAACAAAAAAGGGTTTCAAATACCCCTTTGTCCTTCCTTTTAGATTATGCTCTTGCTATATGTGCCAGCTTCCCATGACTGAAGCCCTAAGCTTCCCATTGAGAAGGCCCAACCTAATTATCTGTAGAGCAAAAAAAAAAAAAAAAAAAAGGTCAGAAAAAACAAAACTACAAGTGGGCCTGCCACAAGGACTTTGCTCGCATATTTTTGTCATTCACTTTTTGAGTATTTCGAACATTTTGTTTTCTTGCAACAAACCCGGTAAGCACATCTTTGGACCATCCAAGGAATTTCAAAGAATGCGGTATGACCATACATATGGTAATTGGTATTTTAAGAATCAGCTCTTGTTCAAACAATTTCTAAATTTGAAGCAAAATGAGTTGTCGGTTGATGAATATTTAGATTAATTTTCAAGACTACATCAAGTATGTGAGTTGGAACTGAATGAGCTGCATGATTTGATTCGCTTTATCAGAGGCTTGTGACCAAATATTTAGAGAAGATGAATCACTACACCTCAATTTATGAAGCATACGACGAAGGCATTTGTATTGAGCTCATGCTTCAACGGTCTTGCATGCGAAAAGTTAAGTTTCGGAATGAAAATCCTTTGCAACAAACAAAAGCTCATTTAGTGGAATCACACTTCGTATTAGAAGATAATCCCACACTTATCATTTGCAAACTTCTCACCACAAATGAGAAGGAAAAAGAAGAGTGGGAGCAAACTATGGTATTCTGGACACAAGTAACATAGGATGACTGATTAGCCAATTTTGTTATTGATCATGGCAGTGCTATCTATTTTGTGGCACAAAAAGTTATTGACAAACTCAATTGGTTTACAGAGAAGCTTCCAAAGCTTTACAAAGTTACATGGTCCAATAATTCTGTTATTCCCGTTACTCACAGCTATTTGGTATCTTTCAAGATTGGTAGATAAAAAGAAAAATCTAATGTGATGTAATTCCTATAAATATAACTTATATGCATTTGGGAAAACCATGAATTTCTAATTGAAATGTACACAATGACTATAAGGGAAACATATATACATTTAGGTAGCAAGGATGATGAGTCACGCTTCTTCCATCTTTTTTTACGTCACCCAATGCAGTTGAAAAGCCAAAGGAAGAGCACAAAGAGGAAACAGATATCAAGGCTAAGATTACAGAGCATGATCAAGGAATGGAAGACATCATAACAGAGTTAGATGAGATGTCATCAAGCACTCTTAGAATGGATGATACATCGGAAAAATTAAATGACAAGGAGCCCATAATTAATGTTGATCAACCAATGGCTATAATAGCACCACCAAATTCAGAAAAGCCAATTGAATCCTTGAAAGACAAATCAATTGTTCTAGCAGTTTTACAGGAAGATTTTTCTGTTGATATTCTCCACATTGATTTCATGTTTGGAGATAAATCATTGTCATCTACTAACACAAAGTCTAGAATTGAAGTAACTAATGGTCAGCTCGCAGATTTAAGATACATGCTATCATTAGATGAAACAACACCTCCAACATGCTTCTAAGTGGGAGACAAGCTCAAATCATGCATTCAATTCATGTCCCCAAAATGTAGTTTCACTAGCAACTTAAAAGTCTATTCGAATTATTTTCAACCCAGTTAAACCTTTATTGAACTTGATGAAGAGTTCTCCTCCAAGAAGGGGGGAACTGATGCAGGATAGATCCATGATTGGCCAACGGGCTATTCTCCAAGTCAAACGGCTTTAGATAAACTATCTAGGCCTCATACCAAAGACAAGGATTCAACTTACAATTGAGAAGAAACTGAAAACTCATTCAAAATCAAATATCAATGTCTGTCCCATCAGAAGGAATTACATATATATTTAGAACTAAGTTACAATCTAAGGAAACAATCCATAAAATAAAAGACTTCTAATTTAATCCTAATAACAACTTCTAAAAGTAAAAGAACCCTTAAAAACTCAAGAAAGCAACTAACTGTTGGGCTTTGGATTTGGGCCCAATGGGTTGGCCAATCATGGATATGACCTGCAACAATTTGGTAACTGTTGCAAAAAAGGAAGCCATGCTTTTTCCTCTTTTGCGGTGCCACTTTCATACCTCTCCAGGTAGGAAGTCCGGATCGTATCTCCCGAGAAAAACACTCATAAAAGGGTGCTTTCCGATCTCATTTCTTCGCTGCTTCAAACCATGTCAAGGAAGTAGCCAGAAAATCTGGCAATCGGTCTCTAACCGTTTCACTGGAATATAGTGCTGTACAACGGACTCCTTGTTTTCAAAACCATGGTTGTATCAGCAAAGAAAAATGCAAAGAGAAATAACCATGAATAACCCACTTTGGATCACACACAACTGGGTATTTAAAGGAAAGGAACCAGAAAACGCTAGAATTCATTTAGTGGGAGAAAATTTACTAAAGCTGCTATTTCAACACAACTTTTGATGCAGTTTAGATATGTTCTTTCTATACACATGTGATTAAGTTAGTTAAATTACTTTTTTACTCTCTCTGTCACCCATTTACCCAACATACCCCCACTCATCGAAACACATATTTCACTTTGTTTCTCTACATTTTTTTCTCTTTTCTTCCTCCATTATCACTTTCTCTATAAATTTGACCAATCCAAAACTAGAGAGCTCATCTCCCTTTGATTTTGTAAATGTTTAGCTTGAATAAGTTTTATTTGTTAAGTTGGGGGGCGTTCACAGTCGTCGCCTTGTTCAGCCTTGTGGATCAAACAGGACAACTAACTATTCGGCCTCTCAAGGAGGAATAGTTCAACTAAATATTCAGCCTTGAGTGTTCATCTCCTCTTCCATTGCACTATTTGGTTGGAAAGCACTACAAAAAATGATGTTTAATGGGACAAAGAGAAATGAGATGGGAACAAGATGGTCACTTGCATAATGAGTGTCAGGGTTACTTGTTCAGATTGGAAGCAGATGATTCAAGGAAGAAGACGGTCTGTGTTGTGTGTGGAAAAGGGGGTTGCTCTCCAAAAGGAAAGAGCAAAGTAGAAGATGGGATGTGTGTTAGGAATTTGAGTTTTCAATGGGCAATGGGCTTTTTGGTCCTTTCGTGCATGGGCAAAATTGTAATAATTTTTTTTTTAAAAAATCCGTGTCTAAACTAAGTCAAAACTGGTGTTGTTGAAATAGCAGCTCTGAAAATTAAAGGGTCTTTGCTCAGTCCCGTGGAAAAATTACAGGCTTTGAGGCACCTCAGATCAGGTACACCCAGTACTCGAAGCATGACAGAGTCCCTCTCCCCCATATGTTCATCTTCTTCATGTCCAGTTCCCTACGGCCAAAGCAAGCTTGCTTCGTCTTAAGTTAGTTTTAGATTCAAGTTACAGTAACGAGAACCATGTTTTCATTTGAGTCTCGAGCCATGCCTATTGTTTATCACAGGTTCAGATCCACCTCCAACTCCACATTTCTTCAGACCATCCTCCACAAATCCACCGCAGCATGACACGACTAAGAGGATCCAACTAGTAGAGTACATACATGAAAGTATTGAGACTCAAGACCAATTGTGGACACTCTTGAACGTCCACCATCAAAGACCACAAATTGAGGGAAATTCAAGCCTGAAGAATCCCCTGCCAAATAAGCTAGATGGTAGATGTGGAGACAGAATTGCAATCACCAGTGAGGATGGATTTCCTGTTCTCACCAAGAAGCCGTTGATGATATCCTTGCTAGAGCAAAAAGGTGCAACAAGCAATCATGAAGGAAAAAGATTAAAAAAAAAAAAAAAAAAGAAAAAAGAAACCTCTATGGATGGACTCAATTTCATTCCCACCAAAATTCAAATAAACCATCCTCCAAATAATTATTGGAAAAGGTTCAGCCCCCTAGCACATCATTCACTGCAAAATTCTGACTCTGGTTGGTCGGATGCGCTGAGTCCACTACTTTGTTACTGCCCTAAAGATACTAAATTTTATTGGTATTCTGCGCTTCCTTAAAACTCCATTCTAAGTCAATCCATGCTTGAGGAGGTTACTTTTGAATGTTGTATCGCTTGATAATCTTCAGGACTGGTTGTTTAATTTGGTTTATCTTTTTCCTACGTCAAATTCTGATAATAGCAAGTCACAGTGAATTACTTAAAATTATCAGATCAGCGAACACAGGTACCAACATCAATGTGCAATATTCAAGTCCTAAATCCATTGCGCAGGCAATATCAATTTATTGACAAATACATACAAGTCTACATAACATCAGAACAAAGAATTTCTTTTTACAGAGAGCACCAGAAATCATTATGTTGCACGTTTACATACAAACGTAACATACAGAAAGCCTTGACCTATTACACAGCCACACACTCCTTCAGTTTTACCTCTCGCTGTAGGGTTCTGTTCACACCACAACCAATGACCACAACCAATGATACCCAGGTAATAGCTAGAGGAGGATAAATTGTAGAAACAGTAGAGGCCTTGTATCTATTATATTATGTATAGGGGGTATCTAACACAACACACAGATGCTTATCTGGACTTGACTTCTCAGCTACTGGTTGGTAACATTAACTGCCGTCAATTCAACATGCTGCTTTCCCTCACTCTGAGGAAGAATAACAATGGTAGCATGAGTCTCTGCATATGGTTGATCCTTCTTCACATGAGCAACCGATACAGAACCCAACAAAGCCGTCTGGTCAGCAGCCTTGCCTTGGTCATCAGTATCTCCTGAGATGATCTCCCAGTCTTCATTCAGTGCATTTACTATGAGCCTTTGACCTTGATGTGTTTCAATGTCAAATGCAGTGGGTAGGATCACATAGTCGTTTAGAGGATTGTAGAATGGATCTGGTTCTCCTGCCTTTAACCAATGCTTGAGTATGCGGAATACATGAGGGTCACAGACAATCCCTCGGTGATCACCAGGAACTCCAACTCTAGCCTCTGCACGAAGCCCATCCGCCTGAAAGAAGAAAAGGTCAAAAAGCAAATTAGTGAACAAGGAAAACGTTCCATGTTATATGGACACATTTTTGTATTTCTGACATGGCTTATGTAAAAAGGGAGTGAGATGTGACAGTGAGGATGAAAGATCCTGGGATGGGTATATAATGCCGTGGACTGTCCACTCTTCCCATACGGAAATGAAATGAGATCCATGTAGATTTCCACCACTCTTCATCCTTCCTTTCCCTCTAGCAATGCCTTCACCTCTCCCCTTTCTGCAGAAACTGAGACAGAAACACAGAACGTGCCCTGTATAATCCAATCTATACACACAGCAATTTTGGTTCATGATGCTGTGATGATAAACAAGAAAGCAGCATGAAAAAGCAGTCTTCCATTTCATCCCAAACTGTATACTGATTGGACTACCAATTTTGCAAGACTTGGCTGCCCATGCAATTTGAGACACCCAAACATAACCTTATTGCATGTTTAGACGTCCTTTGTAGCAGGACTTAAAGGATGCTTCCTGCCCACTCGCCATCCATAATTTTCATGCTCAGCCTCAACAGAAAAGAATAATTTCACTAACGCAGTAACTCCTTACTGCAACAACTCAAAAGAAGTGTGTAATAGAAATTATCCATTTTCCATCAAACTGATGCACAATCAATCAAAACCACATAAGAGTGTAATGCAAGGTACCCTGGTAACTGTCCAACAGAGAAAAAAAACTATCTGATCATAAACCAGAAAGCAGCATCAAAAAAATAAATAAATAAATAAAGGCAAACTACCATTTCAGCCCACAATGTATCCTGAATGAACTACTAGTTTAGCAAGACGTGGCTGCCCATGCAATTTGAGACACCCAAACATAGCCTTATAGCATGGTTGGACGTCGTTTGTAGCAGGACATTTTTTTTTTTTTTTTGGTAACCAAGCCAAGGGGGTTGGGACCCAACAGAGAGCCCATACACATGGAAAAAAAGCCAACTCACGTAGGAAAGGAGCCCGCACACATGAAAAGAAAGCCCACAAAAGTGGAAAGGGAGCCCCCACACACGGCAAAAGGTGGTATAGCTAGGGTTCGAACCCTAGCCAGCCAGGTAGAAACTGACACCTCTTACCACTAGGGTAAGAGGCTGTTCTTTTGTGGCAGGGCTTAAAGGATGTCTTCCTGCCCACTCACCATCCATTAGTTTCACGATCTGCCTCAGCAGAAAAGAATAAGATCACTAATGCAGTTACTCCTTACTGCAGCAACTCAAAAGAAGTGCGTAATGGAAAATTATCCATATTCCATCAAACTGATGCACAATCAATCTTCAAAACAACATAAGAGTGCAATGCAAGATAACCCTAAATAATTAGCTAGAGATGGTGCCCAACAAAAGTTTACTATAGTGGTAACTGTCCAAAGGCAAAAAAAACTTTAGACTCCATACCAAACAAATATTCCCTTCTGTAGCCATCATCTTATGTTTTTCTCACAACCCTTTTACATAGTCCCTGTACTCTTGGACAATTATCTCATGTAGCCATCAATATGGTGCTAATGGCAGATACAACCAGATTTAAAACATGTGGAGTCCACTTTAATTGATCCAACTTGCCCATGTCAAATGCCTCAATTTGTAGGCACTGACCAAAATTCCAATCAATTGGAGTGAAATACGCTGTTGGATTCTCAACTATGAAATATACAATTATTTTTCCTACAGATGATCAAGTCCAATGATGTACAGAGAGCGCTTTCTCAAGAGAAAATTCATGCCAGTTTATACATAGAGAGATCTATGTTATATTATCTATATGCCCAGATACGGCATGGACACGTCTAGAACACGCCATGAACAAGGCAAGGACATGTACTTTGCACATAAAAAGTGAAGTATCAAATAGTTGCCCATTCTGAAGTATCTGTGCATGATGGGATATGAGCGGTTTGATCATGCAAAACTGGGGTCAATGTAGGTCATATCAGGTAAGTAGCTGTCGGTAGCACCACACTGACAGCAGCATGGAATCATTCATATATTCCAGATCTGATTAAATATATCCACTCTATATCTATCCCATTTCATGTTGACTTACTCAGTTGTTACACACAATTCCAACCACTATTATTCTTCATTTTAATAGGCCTTTTTTTTTTTTTAAACTTCTCACTGTTTGTTCCAACTTTTCATAGATTGTTAACCGTTCACATGTTGATTTCTATGGCGACAATGCAATCAATTTGGCTAGGTGAGGTCTTCTATTAGAGCAACTTTTCACAACTTGCCATTATCTGTTTCCCCTTTTTCTCTTTATTTGATTCAACTCGCTCAATTCAAATGCCTCCCAATTTGTAGGCACTAGCCCAAATTTCATTGAATTGGAGTGGAACATGCCGTTTGATTGATCGAGTGTGAAACACATAGTTATGTTTTCTAGACATGATCAATCCCTGTATGGGGAGCTTTGTCAAGAGAGAATTCATGCCGGTTTCTATATATAGAGAGAGGTGTGATATGGTGGGCTTTGATCAAGGAAAAATGGGCCCCAAATAAGCAAATGAGGTAAATAGCTGCTGTTACCAACATATTGATAGCAACATGGAATCATTTTTCTTATTCTAGATCTGATTCAATATCTCTACTCAATATAAATCCTTTTCCACCTTTCCTTCCACCGGTTGTCCCACACAATTCCAACCACTATTACTGGACATTTTAATAACCTCTTTTTTCTTTTTCTTTTTAACTTCTCAACATTTTTTGCAACTTTTCATCAAATTTTCAATGTTCACACATTGATTTCTATGTTGGATTTATTGGAATCGATTCAGCTAGGTAATCCTTCTACTGGAGCAACTTTTCACGATTGCCCCTTTTTTTCCTCTTTGAGGAAGGCTTTTATCATTGGGAAACATTGCATGAACTAAGGTGATGTCTTCTACTTTTAAATAATCACTATATATGTCCCCAATCAGATGACTCATGTCGACTCTTAAAGGAAAAAAGTTTTCATCTATGCAACTAATCTCATTTACAAGTGACTGATAGGATTCAGGTGCGAAACTAAAATTCAATACTTGGTTTTATCAAATACTACAATTCAAACGATTTGTTTGATCAGGAACAGCCACAACCAAGAGATTAATACTAGTGATTTTAAGTTATATTTATTTTTTGTACAATTTCTATCTTTAAAGGTTATTTAGTAATTAAAGAATTTTCGTGATATATAAGGAATAGGCATATGACCAGAGCATTTTATTCTAAATATGGGTTTTGACCTGGACTCATTCTTTTAACTCTTTTCTGATTTCTGTTTTTCACTAAGCCTTTTTTAACTTAAGGAGACATTCTAAACATGAGAAGTTAATTATCTGGGCTTATTTTTAGTTTTTTATCTAAAAAAAACAAAGAAACCACAACAACTTGTTCATTTTTCTTAGTAACATTGGTATAAACATATTTAACTATTCATAGATTATTTCTGATACGTTAAATATGTCAAGGATGTTTTCATTATTGTATCCTAGTCTTATTTGTCACTATAATGTTATTGCTTTCAATAGAAAATGGATGAATTATGAATAACAACACTTTTTCTTTGTGTTTTAAATTTTATTATTTTTTAGATTTTTATATGAAAAATTAAAATAACCTTTGACTCATAATACAATACACAATACAATTCAATTCATCCTCTTGAAAGATTTTACTGCGATTTTAATTTTCAGAACAACGACTATCAGCTAAATCTAAAACCCGTATCTAAAAGATCAACAACTATATTCAAGCTACAATTAACAAAATGGTGGGTAACCAAAAGAGAGCAGATGATGAGAAGATGACAAACCTTGGCTGATTCTACTGGAACCGTCCCATCACCGTCAGCGTATATGTATTTAGCCTGACATCATCCAGTAACACATGGGATGTGACAATTGTGAGGAGAAAAAGAAACAGGCACATTATGCATAAATGTAGTTGTCACCATCAACAGATATGTAGTTTGAAAGCATCCAACATAACAATATAAGTAAAAATTAAAGGAGGAAAAACAAAACAGAGACTGTATTACTTTAAAAATGACCTCTCTTTCTGACTCTGGCATAAGGACTATAGGATTTTATGGAAAGCCAAAAGACGAATTCAGTTTGGTCCCCCTCAATTGGAATTTTTTACTACCAATTTTCTGCCTGAACACTGATGGTGCGGTTTGTGACGAAAACTATGGAACAAGAGTATAGGTTAAGTGAGTTCTCCTTTTTCCACATGAAGTCTTACGAGGCTAATAGGTAGGTGCAAGGATCAAAATAGCAGTTGTAAGGGCATAGAGGGCAATAGCCAAAGCGCTATGTAGTAGGTGATTGGTCGTGGTTGTGGTTATATGTAGTAGTGTAGCGATGTGAGATTTTTAAGTAATCAAAAGAATTCAAATCTTATGTAGCAACCGAATGACCGATCCTTTTTTTTTTCCTTTTTCTTTGAGAGAGAGAGAGAGAGAGAGAGAGAGAGAGATTTGGAACAATGTAAGGGTAGAGAGAACTTTAGTAAAGGGTATTGAGAAGAAGAAAAAAGAAAAACAGTGTTTTAAATTAAAATTGCTCGGCTCTATTAAGTTTTAGACTGGAGTGCCATTAATTTTAAAACACTGTAGCAGCCTTAACCACTATGGTTGAAAATGTGGCCACTATGCTATTTTGAACCATGGGTAGGTTTAGGCCATGCGCTAACAACAGGGTTGAGGCACCCATTTTAGACAAAAGTAGGACAAATCTATGTTACATGAACTCGGATACGAGTATCAAGTGCGGATGCATATGTAAGAGTCGAATGCAGTAAACCTAAAAATAAAAGACACGCAGACACGGCAAAAAAGTATCCAAAAATTAGATAGGATACAGGGATACAGCCAAAAAAAAAAAAAAGAACTAGATTACTTACATTCTTTGAAACTTAAAAATTTAACTTAAAGTTAAAGGAAATCCATAAAATGCATAATTTCTTAATGTGGGCATTGCTTAAAATATTTACAACTTTCTAGTTTTTGCTGCTTTTTTTTTCAGTTAATTGGGTCGGGCCTGACCTAACCTGGGCCTGACCTGGCCTGAAAAATAGGTCTGAGGAATTACCAAGTATTGTGGTGCTACAGTGTAACAAAACTAAAGGGGAGACAAGGTCACGTGGTGCAATTTTTTTTTTAATTCAATGTATCCACCATACAATCCACCACTTTGTTTTTATTTTATTTATTTATTTTTTCAACCCTTTCTTCATGTAAGGACATCTGGTCCTTTCCCTTTTTTTTTATTGTTTTTGAAAACGACACTTGGGAGTTGTATGGCATGTGAAGTAGACACTGGTTTTCTTGAAGTTGCCGCACAGAAATAAATCAATTGCTAGCATTTGAAAGAAAGGGGAGGGATGAGAGACGAACGTGAGCTGCTGTTGCTGGTTGGTGACAGCGACGGCAAAGGGACGCTAATGGTGGCTGACGGAAAGGGCACTCGATGACTGGCCAGGTATGTATTAGACTCTTTTGTTTTTCGTTTTTTTTGTTTTTTTTTCCCTGGTTCTTGGTTCTAGCAGGGGTGTTGGGGTTTGGGGAAGGAGACTAGGTGATGGGGCAGTATGGGCCAAGGAGTGGGAGTGGGCTCTGCTGGGATTTTTATTTTTTATTTTTCTAATGCTGGTGTTGAGGTTTGTGGATGCAGGCTGGATGATAGTCTGGTGATGCGCTGTGGGGCAAACACTGCCGAATCCGATTTCACATGGCTGCATCCCATACATATGCCGCACCCACAGCCGTGCCATACCGCATTGACGTGGGTGTGTTGGCTTTTTTGCCGCGTCCGTGTATCACAGGGAACAATCATAGGCTTAAAGCCGTCTATCACACTCTTGTGCTGAAGTGAGTCAGCTAGATCCACCCTTACATTGAATGTTGGGCAACAAAGAAAAGCTAAGAATACATGTGAAAGAGTTGCTAAGGTTAATGTGCGGAGGAACAAGGACAAAATTAATATCGTGCAAGAAAATCAATGGTTGACCCTTATAATAGAGTGTCAAGGACTCTATTATAACCTTACGAAAGAAACAAACTGTTAAAAAAAAAATACATTTGAACAAATACCTTTAAAAAAATAACCTTTCAAAAATAAAATAACCCTTAAAAAAATAAACCTTTCAAAACAAAGAAAGAAAAAGAGTAAAGAGTATCAAGGAGGACTCTTATTTGAGATGATTTATGCATGTAAAATGAAAATAAACAGCTCTAGCACAAAGAATCAAAGCATTGAACTTGAAGTTCAAGATCTAAGGCACGGCAAAGACAAACAAAAACACAGATGGAACAAGACGAGACACAAAATTGTGGAGTTACAGAGGACATGGCTTTAAATAGGATTCAATAGACAGAACTCACAAAGCAAACCTCCATATAGATGGGATAAAGCTTTGATTATGATGATGAATTATATTGAAAAGCATACAACACAGCAAAAGCTGAAAGCATAGCTACAAATTATCAAGATGTCAATATAACAGCAAAATTAAAAAAAAAAGCTAATAACACTTGCAGAACATTTTATCCATTAAGATAATGGATAAGCTGCACAATGCATCTGAAAACAATGAGTATCATCCCTCCAAAGAAAACTCCTTGAAAGCGCCCGACTTTGTTAGATACTCTGCCTTGATATTGATCTCCCAGTGTAAGATTTTAGCAAACATCCATTGACAGTGTCCAATTTTCCATCTCTTTCACAGGAGGAGAGGAGGTGGATGACAAGAGACTGTAGCTCAGTTGGAAGGTGCTCATGGTCACAACCATGGTTCAAAATCACGGTTGCCATCGTGGTCAACATTGAAAACTGTTATGACATGGCATCACATCGCAGTTCGTGGTCATCGCATTCCATCGCGGTGCAAACATTTTTTGACTCCAAAAAAATTTTTCAAAAAATATCCAAAAAATCTAGAATATTGAAAAATGCTAGAAAACAATGTCTTTTTTCATTAGTACACACAAATTCATAACATTCTGTGTCACTACTATTTAATCTTTGACTATTACATTTGTTGTTTTAGTTTTTAATATTTTTCCCCATCCTTATAATTTATAGATCCATCAATGTAGTTTACATTTACAATCCAAATCACTCAAATAATTATCACAATATATATTAGCTTTATAAAGAAAATATACTCTACTCATAGTTGGGCCCACCATCAAATTGACCATGCCACATTATTAGAGTCCTTAACCTATCAGAATGGGACTTTAGGAATCTAGTCTTTTACAAGAAATCAGGTTCATCAAATGTTTTTATCAGCAAATATTATTAAGTACGAAAAATAAAAACTATCCTTACTTTCAATTTAATGGAGTAAATTTTTGTAAGACCCCGAAGGGGGCATTTTATTACTAGTGGTTTAGATTTCTTCATAAGTAGGCCTTATTAGATGGTGTAAGTAAAAAAAAAAAAAAAACTTAGATACTCAATTGAATTTATTAATAGTTTATTCACATGTCTTATTAGTGTGATCAATGTAATAGTGGGGCCTAAATTTTATGCTAATAAAATTTGTTAAGGGCCCATTATAGAAGGGGACCATCCTTTTAGTGTTGTAATTTATTTAAGTGAGTTAAAAGTTATAATTTAAATTTCTTTTAAGTGAATTAAAAGTTACAATTTAAAAAAATAAAAAAAAGTAACATTGAGCCCATCCAATAATTTAAAAAAAGGTAAAATAGAGCCTTTCTATTAAAAAAATAAAAAATCCTAATGGGTATTAGCAAAATAAAAGGAAAGGGGGGCCCATGAACTAAAATGGGCAATTTGAAATACAAATAACCTTCTAAAAGAGCAATCTAATGGCCCTCCCTCCCTCCCTCCCTCAAAAAACAAGGTCTTTGTGACCATGTGAGGCTAAGCCTCACACATTTGTGCAATGTAAGCTCCAGCCTCTGGTACTTCTCTCTCTCCCTCCCTCCCTCCTTTTTCTGGAACCATATGCTCGCTATGTGTCTTCTCTTCTTTTTTTATATATTTTTTTCTTGTTTATTCTGCATGGATGCATCTGCATGTGATCTCAATTGTTTCTGTTTGGGGAAGATAGAAGATAGAAGTTAAAAAAAAAAAAAAAAAAACCCGTCAGTTGACCAATATTTTTCAAAATAACAGTCAAGATAACAGCTGGGCCGATATTTTGAGAATATCAGTGAAAGAGACCGATATTTTGGCATTTTTTCCATAACGCTAATGTTATGGCTATTATTATGAAAAAATCATAATGGCCGTTTTTCAAACCCTGTCACAATGCTAAGGTTTCAGCCTGCAGGTTGGAGTCATGTCCAGTGTACCATTCAAAAAAGGGCCAAAAAAAAAAAAAAAAAAACGGAAGGAAGTTGCAAATACCAAACTGCCAACAGTGGTGGAAATCCAAACACCTAACTGAGAACAAATGCTGCAGAACCATCAACATCCCCTAGTGTGCCTAAAATGTCAGATGCTCATGGAGCTAAGAATTCCTGGGCCTTCAGGCATCTTGATTCAGTGATTGCTCCTCGGTCTTCACTAATATGAAAGAAACCAATGCCATGCAACTCTTTTGTTCCAAATGCCCAGTTAACCAACTAACGAGACTTATTCTCATTAGTCAAAGCATCAATATAGAAGAAATCTCATCTGGCACTGGAAATCATTGCGACACCCATCTAATGTGGGTAAGCACAATAGAATCTAATTTTGGAGATCATAACGGGAACCATCTAGTGTTGGAAATCAGTGCACAGCCCATTGAACATCGGAAATCCTAATAAGGCATCTAATGTTGGCAACTTTGACTGCTAATTTTGGCACTTAAAAGTGTAGGTGATAAGGTGGAACACATCTAATGTTGTTAATCATGGGCCACCTAATGCTAGCAATGACTGGGGGTTCCTGCAATGCTAGATTTTTATAAATACAGAATCTACAACACTTCAACAAATATGACTGTTTTTTCAAGAAATGGATATATTGTACAATGCTTCCTAGCTTGACCAAAGAAGCAAAAATTCACACAAACTCAAGCACACAATTTATTAGCCATGACAGGCCCCCATCTATTGTTGATAATAAGAGTCGGATCTGTGCAATGGTGTAAATCACCCAACTGAATATTGTTTTTCATTAAGACATTTAAAAATTGCTGTCTTGTACAAAATTACCTAATCTACCTATCTGATACACCGCTGAGACGTGTAGGTGTTAGGCTATCTAGTCCACCGAAAAGGGGGAAAAAAAACCCTTGTGAACAGATTATGATTTCTGACCTCTCCATTGCTAAAACAAACTTTCCAAGAATATGACAGATCCACACACACAGATGACATATATTACTTCTCCTGAGATACCACTAAGACAACGAAAAACAGCTAGTAAAACATTTAGGCCTTGTTGGTATCTCTACTTTTATTCCAACAGAACCATCCAAAATAGAGCCATCAATTCGAGGCCGGTTATCCTAAGCTTGAGCTTAGGATAAGTCCGTAAGCTTGAGCCTGTGGGGCTCACCTAGGGACACACATGGGGATGGGGATGGGGATGGGGGGAATTTGAAGGACTCCCTAGGGCCCTATACTCTACAAAAAATCAGCCCCAAAATAGATTTTTATCATCTCCATTGAGGCCCCAAAAGTTTAATGGTCAATAGTTCATTCAGATGGATGTCAATTGATCTAGTAGTCCAGCAAATTTGGATTTGACCGAAAATTGGTAAGCATGTGGAATTTAGGGGGTTTGTGTGTTTGGTCCATTTGGATGGACCAAGGGTGGGCCCAACAAGCTCGGGCTTAAGGAATTTCTTATGTAAGCTCAAGCTTAGGAGCAAGGATAAAAATAGTGGTTGCGGTGGGTGTAGTGGCCAATAGCCAAAATGCAACGTAGCGGCAGACTGGTATGAATTTTTTTTAAGTGGTAAAAAAATTTAAATCTTGTATAGGCATATAGCAACAAATCTTGTGTTTAGTTTAGTGTTTTGGAACAATATAAGAGTAGAAACAACTATAGAAAAGGCAATTGAGGAGAAGAGATAGGAAAAATAGTGTTATGTATTAAAATTGCTTGGATTTACTAGGTTTTAGATAGTAGCACCATCATTTTCAAATAAGCGTAGCGGCCTCAACTGCTACAGCCGATGCTCGTTATTTTAAACCATGGTTAGGAGAGCCATGCTCATATTTATATATAGATATGTATGTATGTATATATAAGGCTCTTATTTTCACAAGCCCAAATATGGGGACTTTCATTTTCAGAGGATTTGCCTCCACTTCTCTAAAGCTGATAGAGGGTAGAATCGTGAGCAAAATGCTGTTATTTTCCAAACCACTTTAGACATTTAGACAAATAGAGGTTGAAAATAGAGATGCCAAACAGTCTTGAAGTTGCTTGAAGGAACATACTAAATTAGAAGCACATTACCACAACAATCATATAATTTAGTAAAAAAGAATAACCTGCAATGACAATAGTTGTTGTAGGTCTGAAACAGGTTGTTGCTCGCACCCATAACTGCAAAGAAATAACAGGTATCAAAGATGTAGAAATAGTCTAATACATAGACTAGGGTTTATAAATGCAAAAATGCTGACTGAATATACTTTCACAAGTTCATGTACTATATTTTAATTTTAGGTTAGTTTTCATTTATTATATGAATGCCATAACCTCAAGAATAGATTGTTATTTGGAAAGTAAGATGAAACCTAACCTAGTAGTACTTGTTCTAGCAAGGAAATGCTCATGACCATGACAAGGGAAGTTGAAAACGGAACATTACCAGACACTATGAGGAGTTGCATTGTTAGCTCCATATATATTGTAAAATTTCACTGTTGGTGGAACCTCGGCAGATGTGAAGACCTTTCGAGTTTCATCAGCCCACTTTAAGATCTCTAGGTTGAATGGAAAAGGCATATCCTCACCATTATAATTAACCTGGAATCCAGAAAGTAAATCAGGTTTCTAATAAAAAATTATTCCTAGGTCAGACTCAAACAAAATGAAAAATAAAACCATTATTCATCAAAAACAGAAGAAAAAAAAAGTTCCTAGAATAAGTATTTTTGGGGACAAAAACAAAATCACCCTATAGACCTAATTCAGAATTTACAAAACACTAACTTCACTACGTCTGCACTAACAATGTAGTCCTCAAACAACACTAAACCACATTTTTGATATGTGAACTTAGGGCTAAAGCTAGCAAGATGTCTTTGAGCATAGTCTACCTTGTTATTTGAGAGAGCTTCCCCCAGAATAGGAATGCTGTCCCCTAGTTCGTAGGACTCTAGCACGGTACACGCATTGCCACTGCTATCATGCTTCTCTCTCCATATTTGCAGAAGTGGAGTGGAATCCCAATCAAAATCAGGATGTCCCATCAACTCATATATTGATGGACATTCAACCAGCTGAAAAGAAAGAAAAGAGTCCTTGGTAAGTAACCATACTCTAGAAATAATGGTTTCCATGACAAACATAAACTATATGAAAGGGGTTAATTCCCTGTCGCATTTTTTATCTGTGCAACATCAGGGACCAATCTGGATGTGCCACTCACTGGAGCAGGAATAGGAAGATCCTACAGAATATTAGGGGTGGTCAAACCTTGGTCCCCATTAAATCATTCTGACCCTAGATTTAAAATCCTCAGAGTTTAATTATAATAAGGTATTCAATTTTAACAACATCCAATCCAACATTACGTTTCAATCACAGTGTGATTAAGTGAGTAGCAGCTAACAAGTAGCAAGCAAGGGTGATGTATTGATCATAAGTGGGCCCCAGGTTTCCTCTTTTTTTCATGTGTGTGCACACGTGTGTCCATGGGTGGGGGTAGGGTGGGGACAGAAGGGGAGGGGTTTGGGCTCATCCCATAGTTGGGCAGCCCATTGGACTCAGCCCATAGATGTCAATCCATTGAGCCTAACCCATGGAAAGCAAGCCCACTAGCACTACTATACCTACATTTTTACTTTGCACTTTCAAATAAAGTATTCTAGATTTAGATATGTTAATCTAGAAAGATAATTGATTGACATGCAGTCAATTAAACATTATAGATTGAGATGTGATCAATTAAAGATTATTAATTTACATTATTGATTGATAGAAAAGAGAAAAGAAAGTCCCATCCAGCATAAAGAGATTGGCATATAATCACTTTCATAGAAGGGAAAGAAAACCTTATTTAGGTCCCTAATATGTAGGTCTGACCACTCCCTCTAAAAATACCATGTAATCTCTCATTTGTGGATTAATGAAAAGCCCTCTTTCCCTCTCATTATTGCCAGCAATTCTTTCCCCTTGTGCGAAAAACAAAAATCATCGGGTTGCCAATTGTGATGACTCCAAAGGCCGGGCATCCATAGTGAATGTGTGAAGAGCCCATCCATCATTGGGTTCCATGACCATTGCTCCTAGACCTGTATGTCTTCCTATCTTATCTATCCCTCAATGAGTGTGGGTGTATATATGCAAGCTTTAAAGCGAAAGCTAGATCATTCTTCTAGGAAAAATCAAAAGGAAGTATTTAATGAGACCCACCTTCATAAATTCAAACCTCACCCAAACCTCACCCAACATTTATCAACACTCACCCCAAAATAAATTCATTTGACTAATACAGATGGTTGGAAGTGGAACAAAAAATAAAATAAGATATTAAAAAAAAGATTTGTTTATCCAGGGTTGAATTCTAAGACCCCTAAATCAAGGCTAAAATATTTTTAGCGGAACGATTCTAATTTACCTTAATCCACATGCAGCCATGCCAAACCTGGACTCTTCTACTACGATTGGCATGCATTCATGTCAAATCCAAAATGAATTGCTCATTTTAAAATAAGGAGTTGCTCTATCTATTTATCCATCCATCTAAAAAACCAATAAAAATGGCTGCACTAATGCTTTCTCTCATTGCATAAGAACATAAAGAATAAATGATTGGGGAAAAAAAAATTCTACAGTTCCATCAAGCAATTTGCATTAATTATAACTTTCAGAATAATAAAGAGAATATAATTACAAATTGTTGCATGCTCCATTTGGAAATGAAGAAGTTCTGCTCCCATCCTTCCACAAAAGACATTCCATTCAAGAGAGAACTTGTAATATATCCAGGTGCACCTACCAGGAAACAAAAGTATTTAGATGACATGTTAGAGTAAGAATATAAATGAAGGTGAGAGAATGCATCCATGTCTCAACCACAATGTCATGGCTTTGATCCATTTAACAAAATTAGGTGTTAGCCAGGGCACCGTGCCCTTATCTTGATCAGGTCAGAAGCATAGAATAATTGTAGATAACATAAGCCAGCATGAGTGGAAATATAATTTGAAGGCTCGGCAAATTTGCAGGACATTCATTTAAACCAAATCAACAACAGTATTCCATGCAACTCTCTTTAATCGAATGACCCATCATCTAGTTAATTGTAAGATGCCTTGAGGGAGTGTCTTGTCAACAAGTGAAAATTTCAAAGTTGCTTTCAACTGAACAGAATCTGGAATTTCTATGCCCCAAACCAAGGTGCCACCTTACATCATTATCTTATCCTGCACAGAGAACTTGATGCCCATCAATTCAGTTGCACCCTTCTTTGGCCCTGAACGCCAACCACATGCATGAACTTTCAACTATGTGATCTATTTCACCCGCAGTTACCCCCTCATTTCTCAGCATTGAGTTACATTGTCATATGTGCATGTATGATTCGAAAAAGGCACAGGTCTATGTATGTAATGTATGATACTGTTGGCATATAGAACATGTTCCCCACAATTTTGTAAACATACCTGTGACATACAAACAAAGAGTTTGACACCAAGTGACCATTTGGAGTATGTTTCCAATCTAATAAAACATAAGCAATTGAATTCATACAGTAGCAGAGTTCTAGAGTCCATTAAGGGTGACAATGCCCTGTGGTGATCAACAGTGAAAGATTTTGTTAGGATACCACCAAAAGATATATACACTGTGGGGCTTCTTTTTTTTATATTGACTTGCAATTTATGTTTGGGATGTGACAAAAGTTTTACACAGGATGTTAACCTACTTAAAGATAAAACCCTCCTCCTCTATCCGGGCGTGGGACTGGCAATTTAAGCTTATGGAGTTTAAACTGGCAGAGTTTTAACATGAAGGAGTGCATCCTATCCGAGGATTTGGCTCAGGATAGATGGGATGAAGAAATAGACCCCAACATAGAGAGAGCAAGGTTTTGATGGTGGTGGTGGTGGTGGTGGTGAAATGATTTTGCAATTTTTGATACTGTTACAGAATAAATTTTCTTCAATTCCAGGTCTACCCTTTCTATAATCCCAATTCCAATTTCAATAACAGATTATGGTTTTTTAAATGATAACCAATTTATAAATAAACAGAGAGGAAAATGTTAAAAAAAACCATAGAAAACAAAACAGAAGTACATAATAATTATAAATAAATGCATAAAGGAACATCCAAAAGAGCCATAGAAAACAAAAACTACATAAAGATTATAATCATCGATACTTTTCTGTCCAAAACATAGCTTTCACAGCACTCTCCCAACTCCAAAACTCAAAATCCATAACACTACATAATTCCTTCAAATTAATAATGCGACAGATTGCTCCTATACAAGCTTTACTTGATACCGCTATGACCTTCTCCACCATATTACGAGAAATTTGGTTATTTATTCCAACCAAGTAGGCCACAGGGAAGTTAATGATAGGCAATCGAAAATTAACCATTCCTGCTAGTTAATATAGCCAAAACAACAACTGCCCTCTTGTTCCATTACTGATGTAGGCCACATCCACTGGACTTACAACAATTGCATTAGATCCCACTAATTTTGCAAAAGGAAAATCAAAAAAAGGTGAGGAACATCTTCAGCAATTCTCAATCAAAAAACACAATCATTTACAATAATCTTCAAAAATCTCCAAAGACTATCAATAGTTAGAATCATAATAACAGTCATCACCCAAGCAAAAGCTAGAAGTCAAGAAAGAATTAACTTTTCAGATGTAAGGAAAACCTTTCATAAGCTTCCTCTCTTGAATTTCACTATTTGAGAAAACTCCTGAACAGAAATTCTCCTGTTCCTCGCAATTTTTTTTTTCTTTTTCTTTAATATTAAGGATAACTATGTTCCTTGAAATTTTCCCCAAAGCAAAATCGAAAAATCCCTTCCCTCTCCTCTGCCTCAATCATCTCTGTTACACCATCCCCAAATCTACCTCCATGCCTCCCTCTCAATTCCCAGGAACCCCACAACATCCAAATCCAAGTACACCAAATCAAAATACCAACTCCAAGAAGACCAAAATCACCAAAATCAAAGAATTGAACTACCCACTCATGGGATCCCAGAATATACCATGTCAATGAGATTTTTCTCTTCTTGTGGTTGGTAGTTAGACTAGACTAGATGAGGATAAGGAAAGTTTTCTTATTAGTAATCTTTGATGCCTTAAATGAGTTGGAAGTGGCTCCACTTTACAAAGGTTGGCCTGTCCCCATTAGACCTCTCATGAACCCCCCACCACTTTCCTCTCCACACCCCCACAAGAGATGTCTCATGACCCCATTACCTCTCGCCCATCTTCATCGTGTTACAGAATGCAAAGAGAGGCAAACCCCATTTCCTCTCACCCATCGTCATTATGTTGTAGAGAAATAAATGATACATCATGGTTTTAGCAGAATTTAGAAGAATTATTTTTATTTATATTATGTTTTACTTTATAACAAATATTTTACCACACCACTAGCCTACTAATAAAAATAAAAATAAAAACTTTTCTTTTTTTTATGCAAACATGTTGCCCTTTTGCACTGCCTTGCCAATCTTCAAATAGACAAAAGAGGAGGGTAAACATTTAGTTGAAACTCGATGTTGGTATAGAAAAAATTTATAAATACATATAAGCATATAATAAAATAAAATAAAAGCTTTTTTCTTTTGGCCCTAGCTCCGGCTTGGCCCTTGAGGGTAAGATTAGGACCTAAGCATTGTAGACCCGCCAAGGGTACTAAGGGCTTTAGATCGACCTAAGCCCGGCCCGCACATGTGACAATAGGTAAGGGCTTATCCTGGCCCACCCTGGGCTTGGCCATTTGATAGTCCGCATTCTAACTCTCATCAATCCACATCTATTAAAAAATGATCTTTAGTCTCAGCATCATTTTGAACCAACAAAGAATCAATTTCACATGCTCAATTTGATCCATGTCAGCATCAAAGGAAATATTAGTGGGCCCGGCCATTTGACAGTCCACATTCTAACTCTCATCAATCCACATCTATTGAAAAATGACCTTCAGCCTCATCATCATTTCAAACCAACAAAGAAACAATTTCACATGCTCAATTTGATCCATGTCGACATCAAAGAAAATTTTATGAAGCACAGGTACCAGTATGGTTACGTCAATAAAGAAATATATTTTTTAAAATTTTAATAATACAATATGCTAATAATTAAAATATGTTAGAATTCGTAGATGCAACAAGTCAATAATTACTTAATACCATTACAAATTCAACCTAATGAATAAAAAAGAGCAACAAGAATATTATTTTTTACATTTCATAATCCAACATTTCTCCTTCTTTTTCTTCTTCCTCATCCTTTCCATTTTCTTTTTTTTTTTCGTTGGAAATGAGGGGATTGAAGATGGGTTAGGATTAAAGCCCTTTCCTTTTCAAGTTGTTGAGAAGGGCTAGGGCTAAAGTTAAAAATTACATTTTTAGCTTATTCAAACTCTTACAAAGTTTTTATAAAACAAAAAAAATACAAAAGTACCAGGAATGTACCTATCCTATATCCATAAACATATCCATCCAGTACCCACAAAGTAAAAATGTACAGGTACATTTTGACTATACCCATTGCATTTTTTGCCATACCCATACCCAGTATAGGTACGGGTACGTACCTGGTACCGGTACATGTCCATTTTGGAAGTACCCGTGATATTAGTGTCGTTTGAAAATTGCCATGAGATATCTCACTACCAAGTACCAACTAATCAATTTTAAATTAATTTATTAACCATTACTACTACTATCAAACAATAACAAAAGCGTTAACCCCTAATAACAAAAACTGACAAGGCCTGTTTGTTCACCTAATTGTGAAGTTCGAGTAAAAAGAAGGTCAACAATCATATTTTTCAGCCCCACCTGTGTTTGGATGGCTTTAGCTGACCATAGTAGTAAATGCGTCAAAGCCCCTACCATTTTGCTTTTACTCCCCTTTCCTCTATTTTTTCACAAGCTCCTATGGAAAGGCCCTTTCTCTGCAACATCTGTTCCCACTCTCTACAACACAATGAAGATGGGTAAGAGGTGATGGGGTTCATGAGACATCTCTTGTGGGGTGGTGGACTTGGAGAGGAAGGTGGTGGGGTTCATGAGAGGTCTCATGGGAACATGCCAACCTTTGTAAAGAGGAGCCACTTCCAACTCATTTAAGGCATTTCAGACTACTAATAAGAAAACTTTCCATATCCTCATCTAGCTAGTCAGACTACCAACCACAAGAAAAGAAAAATCTGGTATATTCTGAGTTTTGCAATTTGGGTCTTCTTGAAGTAGGTATTTCATTTGGTATACTTGGATTTGGATGCTGTGGGGTTCCTGGGAATCAAGAGGTGGTATGAAGGTAGGTTTGGTGATGGTGTTACAGAGATGATAGAAGAGAGGGATGGGATTTCCTATTTTGTTTTGGGAAAAAACTGCGAGGCAAAGAGTTATCCTCACTTTTAAAAAAGAAAAGAAAAGAAAAGAAATTGCGAGGAATAAGAGGATTTCTTTTCATGGGTTTTCTCAAATAGTGCTCTGGAAGCCATTGATTCTCTGGTCTGACCCAGGAATGAAGAATTCTTTGAAATTGTATTGGAGGTTCACTGGAGAAGCTAGTCACTTTACAACAACCATCCAAACATGCTATTTACTAATATCCTTACTTTTACTTTTTCATAACTTTATATTACTTTTATCATGATTTGACATCTTACTCCTCTTTACTCCACATATTTAAAGAAAAAGGATCCTTAGGAGACCCATTTATGATGACAGATGCACATTTGAATCCACTATAGCCACTTTTCACAAAGCCCAAAAATTCCAATCAAGCATGTTGCAGGGTTTCTCAAAGTCCAAGCCTGTGAATCGGACTAAAGGGCTTCAAATCTTTAATTGAAAATTCCACCTCTTCTTTTGACACTGAACTAAAAACTGTTGTTACTATTTCCTTTCATAACTTTCCATGAGTGGAATTCATTAAAAATTCGTTAACAATTGTTTTCAGAACATCATAAAATTTCTTTAAAGAAAATAATTGGGAATAATTCCATCATGACCAAAACGATCCCCGCCTGAATTTAACACTGCAAATCTCACCTCTTGCTTGATTAAAGGAGTTTCAATATATCAGGCTAACTCTGGAAAATATTACCAAATTGCATGCCGCTCAATGTTGGCATCTCCAATTTGCAATAACAGTGAACTGATTCATAGAAGCTTTATGACCTCATGCATATGTGGCTGAGTTTCCCCATTTAGTCCTTTTCCCTCTTGCTTCAAGCAAATGAATTTGATCATATCTACATCTGGCATAAGCAATTCATGGAAAACTATTGTATTTTTTCATCTTTCTTTAACTACATGCAGCTTGATCTTTGTCTCTACATGATAATCTTCTTGAAATGACTTCCTCATAAAATCATGCAATAGATGTGAGCAACAGTTTATCATCCACACTTAGCAGGGAGCTTTCCTTCAAGGTATCCCAATTATTGGATTCTTTCCATTAGAGAAACATACACTCTTCCACCCTCTCAGAAACTTTCCTATTTCACACCTTCAATTTTTGTCTAAGGAATATTTAAGAGTATGCTAGTCATTACCAGATACTAACCTGGCATTTCGTAACTCTAAAAATAAGCTCTTAGTTTGTGATTAAGAGCTTATTAATATAGTAGAATGTTTGGTACATCTCTAATTGTATGTCCTAATTTTAAAGATTATTTATAAAGTAGAGCTTTTGCCTCGAAAAAAAAAAAACAAGTTAAGGGGACTGCTTATTTTTTGGAGGCTTTTTAGCTGAAAAGGATATAGGTAGATTTATAACACTGTTTTCCCTATTTCCTCTTCTCAATAGCCCGTCCTAAAGTTGTCTCAACCCTTACATCATTCAAAATCACTAAAAACACAATAGATTGGTTGCTACACAAGATTGGGATTTTTTAAACTGCAAGAAAAATTCACACCACTACACTACTATGTATCGCCGCAATCGCTGCGTATCACCCACTATGTAGCATTTCGGTCACTGGCCGATACACCCACCGCAACTACTATTTTAGTCGTTAGTACAGTGCAAAATTTATAAGCTTTTTAGATGAAATAACCTCATAAAATTTACAAATGAAGCAAATGGCAAGTTCTACCTAGTCATTTATAAAAGGTGGGCCCAAACAATAATTCCTCAAGGTGTGCCCCAATTACGTCATAAAATAAGAGCTTTTATTATAATTCTACCATACACAATTTCTAAATTAGAACATAAAAATTAGATTTATTTGTTTTAGAACATAATCCAGTTAGCTCTTATTAATTAGATTAGAATTTCCAAATAGCACCTAAGAATAATAAACCAAATGTGATAAAAACCACAGAATTATAATTACCCTGGAATGGTGCAGCAATTGCAATCCAGTTCTTAACGTACTTTGCAAAAACCTGCAGAAAAACAAAGCATCAGGGGATACAAATAATTCAGGCTGTAACATTGAACTCATAAATGTCTGCATATGCAGAAATAGACAACTACCAATGCATGCTCCAAGAGAAAAATGTATAGATCGAAACAACTGAGGAAAGAAACATCCCTGTTCTTCCCTTTTTCTCTCTGAAATGGTCAAAGAAATCAACACTTACATCAGCGTGCAGACACATAAAGCATTTCACCAGCAGACCTCCCATAGAGTGAGTAATAATGTTTATTTTCTTCCCTCCAGAAGCTTTATACACTGACTCTAGTTTTGCAGAGAAGCGATCCAATGTTTCCTGGAGCCTGTAAGAAGTGTAAATGGTGAGCATCTCACATGTTCTCCATCACTAGAAAAAGTCAAAACAAATGCCAGGATGAAACAAGGAATAATGCATCATCGAGTCCAGATAGCGGAGTTCCATTTCAGGGCTTTGAAAGTTAAATATCACTGAAAACAAAAGATTCTCATCTTTCAAGTACTCTCCCAGGAAAAATGTCCTATTAGATCTTTCAAGAAACAAGACATGTAAAATATGAAATGTTTACAGAAAGAATTCAATAAACATTGATGGGATCCTTATGTGCAGCAGGTTCTCATGGCATTTTATTTCCCCAGTGATTCCATTTTCAGCACAAAGTGGAAACTCAGGACTTCATTTTCCATAGCAAGTTTTTATTTCTTACAGCAGCAAAACCATAAACAAAATGCGTTTATTCTATTTACTATTCAAAAGAACTGTGTTTATTCCTCCTGTAAGATTGAAGAAAATGGCTCTCTATGACTCTACCTCCTGGTTTAAAATCTTCTTTTGGCAAAAATTGCAGAAAATGTTTCCACCTCAAAATATGAAAGCCGCAGAAAATGTTGACATCAACAACAGAAAATCATTATCCCTTGGAAACCATTTTCATTTTCCCCAGGAAAAATGTCCTATAAAAAGTGACATGTTCTCCATCACTAGAAAAAGTCAAAACAAATGCCAGGATAAAACAAGGAATAATGCATCATCAAGTCCAGATGGCGGAGTTCCATTTCAGGGCTTTGGAAGTTAAATATCACTGAATACAAAAGATTCTCATCTTTCAAGTACTCTCCCAGGAAAAATGTCCTATTAGATCTTTCAAGAAACAAGACATGTAAAATATGAAAATGTTTACAGAAAGAATTCAAGAAACATTGATGGGATCTTTATGTGCAGCAGATTCTCATGGCATTTTATTTCCCCAGTGATTCCATTTTCAGCAGATAGTGGAAACTCAGGACTTCTTTTTCTACACCAAGTTTTTATTTCTTACAGCAGCAAAACCATAAACAAAATGCGTTTATTCTATTTACTATTCAAAAGAACTGTGTTTATTCCTCCGGTAAGATTGAAGAAAATGGGTCTCTGACTTACCTCCTGGGTTAAAATCTTCTTTTGGCAAAAATTGAAGAAAATGTTTCCACCTCAAAATATGAAAGCCGCAGATAATGTTGACATCAACAACAGAAAATCATTATCCCTCGGAAACCATTTTCATTTTCCCCAGAAAATGCTCAAAAACAAGCCATTAAATACGGCATTGAGGCCTTAGATAAAGCGACATGTTGGGTGACGAAAAGCAACTCAAATTATGGTGCTGACTAAAGTAACTTAAGATGGATGTGCAGAGAAATGATGAACTATAAGTCCACAGTCAGCATGTGAGGGAAAATCTATGAGCAACTCCAATAAGAAGATAAAATCAAGGAATGCTGTCTAAGCAGGTTTAGATGTGCTTGAAAGTCAAAACTCAGAGGAACAAAAACAGCCCTTGGATGAAGAATGCACATGCAAAGGGGAAGAGTAAGGGCTTGAAAGAAAGTAGTTCAAATTTGTGGTGTGACAAAGACCATGATGGATTGAGAAGAACTTACAAAGCTGTCACCACATGGATAGGGTAAGTTTCCAATACAATTATAGCATAAATTCGAACCTGTTACTTTGCCGGAAATCGTAGCCAAATCCAAATAGTGTTGTACCCTCTTGATAACCCCATTTAATCATTTCCTCTATCATATCATGATAATAGCAAACGCATTCCTGTCCAATGATCTGCACAAGAAGGAAAATAGGTTGGTTGGAAATTCACATCTCAGTCCATAGTCTCTCCTTATATGATGCATTGAGTCTCAGTATTAGTAAAAAGATGTAATAACAATATCATTACAAGTAAAAACACCATAAAGTACGTTTTCTCAGTGGAAATACCAAAACAGAAATAAACTAATACTTCTCTTGTCAAAGTTAAAGAATGTAGTGGCCTGTTTAATTGGGAGGTTACAGATGATCATATTTCTTTAGCTTATGCCAATTCCGGTAGTTGGTATCAATATTCAGATAAGCAAATAGACAGTAGCCACCTTAAACTGGCTTCCCATTTCTTTAATGCTCCCAAATGCATAAATGAATGAAGAATTATCCATTTTGCTGTAAAAGAACAAATTCACGGTTTTGGTACGTCTGGGCCGGTGGGACAAGTACATTTTAGTGTATTTGCATTTCTATCCTAAAGAGGATATCAGTACAAGCATGGAAATAAGTTTTTGTGTACCAAGTTCCCATCATGGTCGAGCAATTTGTATGTACATATAGTGCTGGTGATCAAAGTAACTTGTCTCTAGACAAATGGTTCAGTGCACACATTTTCCTCAGGCTGCTATGGCACACACCACCTAGTGAAGACCACATGAAAATAATAATAATAATAATAAAACAAATGCAACCAATTTTAATTTCAACTAACCTTAGAATCTACTCTCAAATTTTTTTTATATTAAAGCGTAGAACTTGTGGGCCACAAGTCAAGAGCTTAGGATGATCTAATGGGCTTGAAACTTTAAACAAAGCAGGGCCCATCCGTATCTTCTGATCCCCCACCTTCTCATGGATCCAGCGCACAGGGATCGCACCCTTCACACTAGGCGATGAAGCCCATCCTGCATAAGGATTGAAAGATCTAGATGAGCTCTACCATTGTACAAAGTTTCACGCGCTTTGCACTAGCTGGTGGGGCCCCTTGCACTAGGTTGTGGCGGCCATCAGGTCATCCAAACCCCTTCCATGGCCCACAAGTTTAATAGCTTTATATCAAAAAAATATTTGGATAGTCGATCCACCAATCCAATCCATTCAAATCATTATCATTCATCGTAGTTTGTCTAGCCAAGAGGGGCATTACATCACTTATATATGTAAATTTAAAATAATAAAATAATAAAAAAGAACTAGAACTAATCATGATCATCTAAACACTTTTAACGGCCAAGATTAAAACATCTAATTTAAAACCAACTTACAGATAGATAAAAACTCTAAATAGAATTTTAAAACAGAAAAACAAAATGATGGGATGAGCCCAAAGGCCGGTAAACCCATAGAGACCATGGGGCTATCATGCATCAACTCTCCCTGACTTGGAGAGAACTCAACCTTGAGTTCTATAAATGCCCTCCAGGATTAAAATCCACTGTACAAATCTTCGAAGTTATTCTTTATCTTCATTTTCTTTGCATGGCTTCAAAGCTTGACACAATCTTTTCCTCCTTCAGCAAGTAAATTGGAGGTGTTGCTTTTTTTTATCCCTAAAGTCATCTTTGGTGCATGATCTAACTGCTGATAAGTTGACATTGCATCAGTGGATCAAGATTTTCTAAAAATGATAGCCTATCTCCAATGATAAAATCATTGTGAGGAACCTCAATGATTTAGTCTTCTTTTGCAAATTCCTCATCAATAGCTTGTTCTTTTGATGATTTAATTGGTTGTTTTGGAAGTGGGCTTATGATGCAATCTAGGCCCCACAAGTGGTCCCTCTTCAAGTTAGATTAGGATTATATTATTTTTATTAGTAGATTTTTAATTACATTGTTATTAGGGAAGTTTCTATTCATAGCTTAGGGTTTGCTTAGGCATTAAGTTTGCTTAATTATACATATATGGCATTGAAAAGAAGAGATTCTCAGACTTTGATTAATTAATAGATTTGTGGATTTTATTTTGGAGGAGCGTCCTCGAGTTTGAAGTCTTCTCGATGATTTGAAGCATCCAAGGACACGTGCTTCAACAACCCTTATGCAAGCCCTAACCCTAGGGCCTTGCATTAAGAAAAAACAATTCGTAAGCAAAACCCCAAGCCCTACCGAAAACCACCACCCACCGCCATACCCTACCCGCCTCCAAAAAAAAAAAAAAAACCCAACCCTCGCCATAATCCCAGAAACCATACCGAAACCCCTCCCTCCCCATTGACACCAACACAACCCACTCCCCCATCGCCCCAAGACCTTCCTTCACCTCGACTGAGACCTAAAAAAACACCCGTGAAACCCATCATCCCCAACCCTTGCAATAGGAGGAGAAGGAAGAAAAAAAATTGGAGGAGTCTGAGAATAGGAGCGTACCTGTTTCCGCCAGCACCATCGACCAGCATCTCGACATGCCCTCGCCACTCCCAGCACCATCATTGCCACCACCGTCACGTAGCTGGATTCTCGCCTCCACCACCATTGTCACAAAAGTTCGACACTCGTTGTTCGTCACTTCTCGCTACTTGTCGACGTCGATCCTCACTTGTTGTCATCTCTCTGGGCACCAAAAACTAGAGGGAGCAAAAGCCCTGCTTTCCCATTTGTTGCACTTAAGACGAAGATAAAAGGGTTTTAACCCATTTTTCTATTTTTGACACCAGCTACGAGGTCAAAGGGTCACAATTTCACAGGCGTTTCAACTTTGGGCCCAGTTGAGTTATAGTCCATTTGATCATCTAGAAGTTCAATTCTGTCCATTCCACCAAAGGCTCATCATTTTCTCGATTTTGAAGCCACATCCGATTTCAGATCCGTCTTTGCCAACTTGTTCCTTGAGGGTAGATTTACACATCAGGTCAGTCATATTTTAAATTTGCAATAAAAAAATACCTCCTAAAAAGCAAGTTGAGGTGGAATCTTTATCTTCTTCAATTGAAGATTTGGTTAGTGCCATTAGAGAATTATCTATAAAACCTGATGGCATGCAAACCACCCTGCAACAATTGGGAACTAGAGTAACAACTTTAGAAACTAATCAGCATGTAAATCAAAATCATGATAATGGTGCAAATATTTAGAATCTACGAAATCTACCAATTAAAAATTCCTGATTGAGATTTAGGGATTAAACTCATGATTTCCGAATATAATGGAAAATTGCAGCCCGCTGAATTCATGGATTGGTTAGTGTGTGTGGAGAATATTTTTTCACACAAACCAATGACTGAGCACTATAAAGTCACGCTAATTGCCACTAGATTCTGTAATTATACTACAACTTGGTAAGCTGATTTGCAAAGAAAACGAAGGAATCAAAACATGGACCTTGTTCACACATGGACTGAAATGAAGAATATTTTGAAGCAAAATTCCTCATTGTCAGCTATGCAAGAGATTTACATTCAAGCTTTCAAAACTTGAAACAAAGGTCCAAGACAATTGTTGACTATTCTGAGGAATTTCTAACTCTACAAGCTCGTTGTAGTTTGAATGAAGATGATGATGTGGTTGTTGATAGATGTTTTAATGGATTGAGAAAAGACATTTAGCATATCCTTGCCTTCCAACATTTTGATAATGTTAATGAACTCATCCAACATGTTATCAAAGCTAAAGTCAAGCACAAAAATCCAAATGAGTTCCACCAAAGAATTCATCTCTACAAGATGTTAAACTCCATGATTCGTCAGGACAGATTTTTGCAGGGACTAAAGGTCAAAATAGGATGATTTGTTTTCATTGTTAACAGCTCGGGCAACGCACAGCAACATGTCCAAAGTGAATACATTTGATTGAGATTGATGGCGATAATAAAAATCTCCCAACTGATCCTCAAGGTAGTGACACTGATCCCAAGGATATTGAAAATGAGAAAATTGCTAAAGCATATACACATACCACAGGGGAAGCTTTTATCGTCATCAAAGAGGCTCCACCAACTGTAGAGAATAAATGGTTGAGAAAAAATATATTTCACTCCACGGGTAGAGTTTATGGACAAAATTGCACAGTTGTTATTGATAACAAAAGTTATGAAAATCTCATCTCTCAAACTCTTATTGATCACCTCAAGTTTAAAGTTTACAAGCACAACCGCCCTCATTTTGTCAAATGATTGATGACTAGTGATCAAGTGCATGTTCAACATACTTTTGAGAACATACTTTTGCCATTGGTGAGGCTTACAAAGATACAATCTGATGTGATGTGCTACCTATGGATAGTGGTGACATATTATTGGGCCGTCTATGGATCTATGACAAAAATGGAACTCATGGTATGCGTGACAACACATATACATTCATGCATGGTGGAAAACAAGTTACTCTTCATCCTGAGAAAGCAGGACCGCCGAAGAAGAATTTCTGGAAAGTTGCAACAAAGAAAGTCCTTCATATTCAAATTTACAAAGGCAATTCGAAGAAGACTCGATTTTGAGAACAAACTCTTCTTTCAACCCGGAAAGCATGATGCAATCTAGGCCCCACAAGTGGTTCCTCTTCAAGTTAGATTAGGATAATATTATTTTTATTAGTAGATTTCTAATTATATTGTTATTAGGGAAGTTTCTATTCATAGCTTAGGGTTTGCTTAGGCATTGAGTTTGCTTTTATTATATATATAGCATTGTAGAGAATAAATTCTCAGACTTTGATTGATTAACAGATTTGTGAATTTTATCCTAAAGGTGTGTCTTCGTGTTTTAAGTCTTCTCGATGATTTGAAGTGTCCTAGGATACATACTTCAGCACCCCTACGCAAGCCCTAACCCTAGGGCCTGCATAAGCTTATATCTAAATTCATTAGATGATTAGTCTCATTGCTAATCGAGTCTTCAATGTTCATTTCTTCTTCTATTTCCACTTGCACTTGTTCATCGATGTAGCCGCTAGAAAGAAACGCACATTTGTTTCGTGGGAGTTTTGCTTGGTGCTTCATCCAAATTTGTTATGGAATCATTTGTTTCTTGCTTTTTTTCCTCAATATCAGTCTTGGGATCCTATAGACCTCTGACATGCGCTTTTGTTGTTTGCGAAGACTTTCTTTCCTAAGGCTTAGCTTTTCTAACTAGAGACTGTTTAAGCATGCATTCAACACAAATCGCTTCCAAATATGCTTCATGAAGGGTCTTGCAGTCCTTCACATTCTCCAATATGTTTGGTCAAAAACCTTTAAAAAAATTAATTAACTAATATTCCTCATTCTCATCTAATTCACATACTATTTGCAGCCATGAAAATTGGTTGGAATATTTATCAATTGCCAAGTCTCCTTATTTCAAATTAAGAAATTGCTAAAAGCAAGCTTCATTATTAACATACCAATCCCCATAATTAAATTTGTACATAATTCTTTGAAACTTATCGAAAATCTATGTTTTTCAGTTTCATATTGAGTTTGATGTGACGAAAATAAAATATCTCCATTTGAAAAGTGGACTAACCTGATGTGAGGATCTCACTAATAGTAGTATGAAGGTGAAGAAAAATCATCAGTTCGGCCTTAGATGGCCACGATATCACTATTTGAAGATCACCTGCTGAATGCTGAAAGTGAATTTGCTAATGTCAACGCTTTCAAAAGGTGGGTTTCGGAAGGTGGATTTGAGAGGATGAATAGAAATCCAAGAAGGACAGTTGTCTTCCTAGTGATTGGAATTCAACCTTAATACCAATTGATGCAACCCCGGATCCCCGATCAAAAAAATAGATCAATCTCCTAGGGGACTGATCGAATCCAAAGATGGATTCAGCTACTAACGATAATAGTAAAAACCATAACTAAATAGAAAACTCGGAAATCATTAATTGAGAGTAAAAATCATGATATAATGAGGATGTTTGTCCATATATATAGAGTAGGATCAGCACTCTGTAGCTTGGAGACCAAGACTTTCCTAAACATGAGAGAAGACTAAACAAAAGGGGAAACTAACACTATGGCAATCCTAGTTAGACAAGAAATAGAAATTAAAAGTATTTCTCTAATTAAATAAGGAATGAAAATAGAAAATGATAAATAAAAACTCTACAATAGCTCTTGGTCAAATTTGACTAAACCCAATGAACTAGGTTGACCTATAGGTCAATTGGTTGGCCCAATTTACATATTGGGCATCAAATGGGCTATAGTAGTGCCAATCATCGACAAAGGAGAGGATGAAAGTCAGCTGTCCAGTGCTAGGTATGATACATCCCTAAACCCTCTCCTCCAGTCCCGCAAACCCATAACCCTATTCTCTTTCTCTAGCCAAAGGGGGCATTACATTACTTACATAGGTAAATAAAAAGAACTAATTTTGGTTATCTAAATACTTCTAACAGCCAAGATTAAAACATTCAACTTAAAAACAACTTAAAAAAAGATAAAAACTCTAAATAGAATAAATATAGATGGGCTGGGGGTAAAGGTCAGTCGACCCATACGGACCACAGGTCTATTATGCATTACCTTTGCTCTTATATATAGGACCTACAATACTTTTCGTCTATTCATCTGACATTTTCTTTAGTCATGAAACATTTTTGAAGAGCCTAGGGCCTATTTGGCATTAGTCCTTTAAAACATTTCTACATTCCCACGGCATATAAAAGAAAAGTGTGTTTGATTAGTTGTTTCTAGGGTCTTATTCGTGATTCTTCCGGGCTGATTCTCAAAAAAATTTTGGGGCAAATGAATTGTTTGGATTCTAATGGGACAAAAGTTTATGCTTTGTTAATTGGATGCTAAGAATTAACGAAGTTGGGAGGTGCAAATGCTATCATATAAGGAGATTCCTTTTCAGCAAATCAATGGGGCTCCGGTTGGTCTTCATATCCGTGGCTTTTGGTAGACTTGATTGAGGAAATTCTAGATATATCAGATCGGTTAAGTTTGTCTTTTCGTCATGTCCTTTGGAGCACACTCTCTTTCTATTTCTTTGGTTGATTAGTTCTCTTTGATGTCTGTTGTTTTTTGCTTTTTATTTGTTTCACTTCTTTGCTTGAATAAAATTAACTGTCATAAAAATTAAAAAAAAAACATTTTGAAATGATTAATAGTTTTTTTTTTTTGGAGGAATGACACCTCAATACCTCATCCACATTTGAACGTATCACCTCAACATGCTAGCTACACATTGCTCCTCTCAAAAACCCTTATGGGCCTCTACCCTTTCATCATCCATAGCCTCTCTTCCCCAGCATTCTCATCACTCCATCCTCCCATATCTCTCCCTCCCTCCCTCCCTCCCTCCCACTTTTTAATAAAATGATTTGGATTGAACATAGGGGGTAACGTGCTAAAGAAAAGGGGGTCCACATGAACGTCTCTCACAAACTGTCTCCCAATTGGGGGTTTTCGGTATACCTGTACATATGCATGTGTGCATGTTTTGTGCATGTCAATCAACATTGCTCTTTTACAAACTGAATCAGTTTTCCAGTTGTTTTAGGTGCACATAAAAAAAAAAAGGCTGACAGAGAGAGGGAATTAAGAAATCAGTATAAGACAGAAACTAGAATAAGTGAAAAATGGGGGATGGGGGTGGCGGGAAGAGAGAGAGAGAGAGAGAGAGTAAAGGGCGACCCTTGGACTGAGGGACAAGCAAACTGCTCACTTTGGCAGTCTCTATCCAAGACCTAGGATGTTGACAAAACTACCTAAACAACAAAGCAATAAACAAAAGAAGGTTTCACTAAAAACAAAGCATCTTAGACATGACACAACAATTAAGAAGAAACGATGTTTCACTTCACCTATGATCCATTGTGGAAACTCAGCATACTCGATCCAACAAAAAGGACCAGCTTTGGAAGAACCAAATTCCCAAATAAGCCTTGCTTGGCCATAAGAAGCAATATATGCATCAAGTTTTAATATGTCAAAATTTTACAAATGGAACCAAATAATAAATTCATACCTAAAAGCAAGTGTTGATATATAGTATAATAGATTGAGAAAGTCCTATTCAATCCCAATTGATAGCCATAGCAATATCTGCTCTCCCAAAATTGTCCCGGAAATTAAATGCATACCCTGGTATATCCTAGTCAATGAACAAATATAGTTGTTCACATATTGAACCTATCAACTACATAGGAAAAACACATGCAAGCACACACGCACGCACACATCATCATCATCATCTAGCGGCTGCATGCATTCTCTTTGCAATTTGCAAAAAAGGTAAGGGCCCGAATTATGGGTCTCAACCTGCGTAAATCATGCTTATACTCCCAATTTGCAGCCCCAATTGCCAATAGGACAGTGCATAAAAACAAAAGGCAAAAAAAAAAAAAAAAAAACCCAAAAGGTGGGGCACCATGAATTTTGTAGAGGAAGCAGAACATACCAAGTCAGGATCCAAGTTATCTATCGCATACAGTCCATATCTGTCTTCAGGCACGACGATTCTTGTTTTCGGATCCAATGAGGCAGTACGACCTGCTCAATAGCATTTGACAGGTTCTATATCAATTATAAAGCTTGAGTGGCAATATCACCTCCAGTACTAACAGTTATTATAACGCGCTGGCTTGGGCAAAAATAAAATTCATAGATTCTATAAAATCTATGTTCAAGTTCTTGTCTCAGAGCATTACACATGAAACTCTATCTTGCAGCAATCAAATGATTACCAAGCGCAGTTCCGCGGAAAAATCTTGACCTTACAATATTGTTGGGTGCATCCAAATGCAAGTTAAAAAGCACTAGTTACACAATTCTAACATCTTTTGTTTCCAATGCATTGATTAAAGCAGTGTTTGCATGCAATCATCAAAACTTCAAACTAAGAATAGGAAAACAAAAGAACAAGCAGAAGAACCAAGAGAGATCTCATACCGGTCGAAGGATCGAAACGAGACCAGAGCTTCGTGCGGAACTCATGATCCGCGCCGAGGATCCGAACCCAGACGCGCTCCTCGGAGCCGTTCTCGTCGTTGACCGCGTTCAAGATCGAGCCGCCGATGCCGGGGACGAGCAGAACTGGATCGAGATTAGGGTTTACGCAAGGCTGCTGCTGCTGCTGCTTCTTGATCAGCTTCAGCCACAGCTCGAGCGATTGAATGAGCTCGTCCAGCGCAACCACCATCGTGGAATTCGATTCGGCTACGGCAAAAAAAGAGTAGGAGAATCGAGATGAAAGAGAAAGATCGGATTTTTATGAACAAATCCTAATCCTAATCCTAATCCTAATCCTAATCTGGGGTTAAAGGAATTTGGGGATTTACACGTAGACAGAGAGAAAGAGAGAGAGAGAGAGAGGGATTACTTTAACGGCCAGTTACGGCAGCGTAGGTGAGGAGATAAGAGAAGATAAGAACGGGAAGAATTGCTTCCGGAAGGAAGAAGTTAAGGCAGGTGAGAGAGAGAGAGAGAGAGAGAGAGAGAGAGAGAGAGAGCATTGAAAATTGAGGGCAGTTTGGAACGTAGAAGCTTAGAATATAAAATATGAGGGGTATAAAGTTCTATTTAGTTGTTTGATAATAAATATGTTTTACTTATTTTTTAAGTAGATGGATATTTTTTTATTTTCAAAAAAAAAAATAAAAAAATGTTGAATTTTTTAACTTAACTTTTTATGTCTCTTAAATCTGTTAAATGAAGGGTTCACTTTACAATTGAATTACCCAAATAGACTATGAAGCCCACACCTATGGTTGACCCAAATTCTCCATAGCACTTGCAAAATCCCTTTTTTTTTGTAGGATCTTTTCTGCAAAAAATAGAATAAACACGAGTCTAGGCTTTCATTCATCTCAGTACCATTATCTGCTGATTGATTAATTAATATGCATAATGGCGGTAGGCAACTTATTTGATAATGGGGCTTACTTTGTTTACCGGATTTTCCTATACAAATTTTTACTCTCTTAGATTCATGAAGTGTTTTATAGGAATTTCTTATTGGCATTTTCAAATGTCCAAAGTCAAACATCCTAAAATCCCATGGTGTATTTGGGATTTTAGAGATCAAAATTTTCAATGGCTTTGCAGTAGAGCTTGGGCATCCCTAATAGTCATTTAATTTATGGGCCGTACATGTGGCTGTCGCATTTTATGGTCATCCAGGACCGATGTTGGATATCCAGATGGGAATCCAATGCATATTTCAGAATTTGTAAATTTTATATTATTTTAATTCTTTTTTATAGAATTTCACTTCCAAATGCATAAAGTTAAGAGAGAATTGCGGGGAAAAGTCACCTTAACGGCCACTAAACAAAAAAGGTCCCAGTAGCAGTTATGATACACCGCTATTTTTTAAAAAGTTTCATGCCATCGCTCCACAAACCCCTCTTTTTTCTTCTTCTTCTTCTTCTTCTTCTTCTTCTTCCACATTCATCTTCTCTGGACCTCTCCCTCTTATGTTTCTTCTTCCTCCAATCTAACCCAATTCAATCCGCCTCCCCATCATCTTCCCCTTGCTTCATTTCTCTTCTTTCTTCTTGTTTCTCCTTTCTTCCTCCTCTTTCTCTTTCCTAACCAACTGACATCGCTTACATGAAGGAGTAGATGGAGATGCAGTGGGCTGCTACAGCTGAGGAATTCGGGAAAACAGGGACTAAAAGGGTAGAAAAAACACTGATATTTTCCCCATTCAAAGCAATAATAGATCGGTTATCGTTCCTAAACATATCAGCTACAAAAGAAATGGTCTTTGCATGCTAGAAAACGTATGTAATGAGGAAATTCATTTGATTGCCCACCTTGGTCTTGTTAGGACAACTACAAAATATAAAAAAATGACTTCAACGCCAATTGTGAGGTTGGTGGGGACTGGAGAAGGGTTGGTGACTTCGACAACTAGGTAGGTGGTGGGGTTCTGATATCGAGTAGTGGAAAGGTCTAGAAGGTGTTGCCATATTGGATTTGGTGGGTTATGTTGGTGTTGCAGGCGCAAAAGATTAAGATAAAGAGGTATTGGTTTGGGGAGAACAAAAGAAGGGGAGGAGATGTTGCTTGGTTTAGAGATGGAGAGCCTCCCTTACCTCCACCACCCATCGCCTCCTCATTCATGCCCTCCTCCACGACCCCTCCAACACTATGTTAGCCCTCTTATCCCCTTTCCACCTCCCATTCTACATCTTCCCTTCATCTACAAAATACTCGCTAATTGCTCGATGAAAAGCGTCATGGAGATCTCAAGCAAGAAAACCACTCTTTTGATCCGCTACGAGGAAACCCTATGAAACCCATCGTGTTTGGCTAATTGTAGCGTATTTGCGACTGCATTCGTAGAACATTGCATTCTAAATCGGACAATTAATTTTACACAAGGAGACATGTCATATTATAAAAGCAAAATCATCATTGAAATATTCAATAGAAGCTGTGAGTTGAATGCACATCATTTGAATATAAAAGAACTTCAAATGATTGATACTTGAATTCCTATGTACTGGATGTTAAACCCTTATACGGATTGTAACTGATAGTAACATTGATGCCAAAGAATGTGGAATTTCTTTCCTAGCTCCCTTTCTTGGCAAATGAGAAAGGACATAGAAAAGAAAACAAGAAAGTAATTTTTCCGACTTTTCAGTTTTGAGTTTATTTTTGTGGGTTCTTTTATACTTTAACCTCCAAGGTGCATGCTGTTTACATTTTTTTTCTCGTACAACTCCTCCGCTTGGTCTCGAATGATCAATACTTAGTAAAGAAGAGATTAAGTACAAGGAAATTTTACATATGAAACAAAGAAAAAAAGATGGCCAACTATTCAAGAAAACAGCCGATTATCTAAGTGTGGTGGCCAATCCTATATGTATGGAGTGCATGTCATTTTTATTTTTCAAGTTGATTGAGCAAATTTTCATAACTTATCACGTGTTTTCCTTAGATATGGAGTCCCAAGGGAGTTAGAAAGAAAGATTTACGGTCATGGTTACCCCCATGGATCGCTTATTGTGTCATGCCAATGGGTTGGCTATGGTTGTATCCGTATTTCTTTCTACTCCTAAGTGAAAGAGATGAAGAAAGTCTTAAAGGATTTGTCTTCTTCAGATGGTCATTCAAGTCAAGTCACTGTCCTTTTGATTATTTGTAGAAGATCGAGTAATTTGTCTTTGGTGTTGATGTAAAAGAAGTTAAAGTACTAAAGTCTTCTTGAAGTGAATTTGAAGGTGCTTGATAAATGCTTGGAATTTGTTTGGACTTTATTTTGCTATGTTTGAGCCATGTTTAAGTTTTGATTTGCATAGTTGATTTGCTTACGGATTTCTTTCAAGCTTTTTGCATGTCAATCAATTTCCCCCTTGAGATGCAATTATGAAGGGTTTCTCTCATAGTCGGTGTGCCTTGAAAGATGTTGATTTGTGAAGGATGATTGTCCTACTCTTGCTTCTTTCTTTTCACAAACACTTTGTATGTTGTTGTAGTTTATGGGACCTAGTTTGTCATCATTCTTGAGGTTTAAAAGAGGCTAGGGAGTTTTGTTGTGGAGAATGGAAAATAGGTTGAACTATGGAAAACTTCCTTCCTTAATCCTATTTTCCATGGAAGTTATTTGTTTTTCGGTATAAATGAGGGTTTTTCCCAATGTTTAAGGTATTTGGAGGTTTATTTGAGGGTTTATGTGGTTTTTGAAAGGAAATTTGATTGGTCGATATACTTTTGTTCCCCCTAAAAATGGCGTTTGATTGAGTTCAGGGTGCTTTTGTCCGATTGAGAAGATGTTTTTAACTGAGTAAAGGTGCTTTACTAGGGCTCTTGAAGTTGATTTTTTTATCAAATGCATGGAGAAGGCCTTTATTGCCCAAGAAGAGAGATGCTTAACCATCAAAAGGCTTGAATTAGCAAGTGAATTACTTTTCATGAGCTATAGACCCAACTTAAATTTTCAAAAGAAGAATTTTAATTTTCACTTGATCGAGGGTTTGGAGGGTCAAATGAAGTCGAAACAGATCATGTAGCCACTTGTTTTGAAGGTATTTTGGAGGGAAACATCAAGGTGAAAGGGTTTTGATTTTTTGAAAATTTGAAGAAGTTGAAAAGTGAGGCAGAGGTGTGAAACTGCCTCTTGACTATTATAGGCATTACCTTGGGTATCAGTTCCATAAACCTATAAAAGGTAGCGGCCATGTTCAAATTCTCACTTTGCAAACTCAATTTTCTTGCCTTCGAGAGCTTGTGCTATGGTTTCCTACAACTTCTTTGAGTTTTCTCACCTTTTTCCTTGGATTTTCTCTATCATTCAAGGCCTCCATGGTAGGTAAATCTCCTTCCACTTTGTCTTGTTTTTCGTGTTTGCTGTTTGTCAATTGTAGAGCCTATCGGCCCTTTTTTTGTTTGCAAATTTGGTGAAGGCTATTCTTGTATATCTAGATGATGCATGCATGATGATTTTTTTGTTTTTTCCTTCATCCTTTTGATTTGCTTGCACTAAAAAAATAGATTTTGAACTGAACCTGTGACCATATAGATACCCAATTGCTCTTCTTCTTCTTCTTTGTCAAAGCCAAATGAATTTCACTTCGTCTCTTGCTCTTTTTGCATTTTGATGCATTTCCTTTTGTTACAGCATGCTTGTTCCACGTTTTTACTTGCCTTTGGCTTTATTTTTTGTGAAAATCTCGACTTTTCCATGTGACCTTTTCAAATTTCCTAACTGTGTGGCAGTTAGGTACTCTACCCACGAGAAAAAGGGACTTGGATTTTTCTAGGGTTTATTGTAGATTTTCTTTTGTGAAATGATGAGAAATGATGATTCATGTTTGATTTGGGTGTAACCTAGGGTTTTCTTCAATTTTTGTGGATTTTCATAAGTCTTGGAAACTTTTGAAATTTAGACTAAGGAGTTGCCGACCAATCTTCTATGCAATTTTGAATTTCAGTGGCCGACTATGTTTTGTGGCCTTTGGTATTCCTAGGATAGCCAATAGTTGACTGCTTCCCTTTTGAGTGGTCGATAATACACATGCCTAAGCCATTTCTGAGCTCTTTCTTGGGTGGCCAATAGTGTACTTTGACTATTGATCTTTGGGGTAGCCAATAGTACACAGTCTTGAATGGTTGAAAAAGTTTTGATGTCTTAGGCATTTTTCTGAACTTTTTAATGAATGACTAAGGGGTCTTCACTGAGTAGCCGAGGGGCTCCAATGCCTCATCCAATTTTAGGTCTTCATGGCCAATGGATGACCTTCACACTTTGATCTTTCTTGAATTTCTTTTGTACTTGGATGTTTTCTCTAATATATATTTTATGATGCCTTTTGCTTTCATTCATACTTGTGTGGAACAAAACCCTAATTTTGCTTCCATATGGGTCTTTAGCGAGTTTTCCATTGCTTTAACTTAGAAGCCTTTCTCCGGGCTTCATGCACGCATTTTAGCATTGCCAAGGCTCGGAGATAAGTATACTCTTTTTTGCACTTAGCCTTTCTTCTATGCTTTGTTCGACTTTGTTTTTTTACAAAAAAGGGTAAGAAGATTGCTTCTTCACCATCTGCTATGGGTAAAAAGTCCTTTTCTTCTAGTCCTCCCCTTTCTTTGCTAGTTGTTGGTTGTTAGGCATCCTTGGTGATTCTCCTTGAAAGGATGACCAATAAGTGACTTTTAGGAAACCAATTTACATTTTTGGTTACAGCAATAACTGTCAATATGATTAGAGTGCCTACTTCCAGGTCTACTAGTATTTTAACAGAGTAACCTTTCTGCTAAGCATCCGTATAAAAGGGGTCCTCGGCTATGGGAACTACCTGCCTATATTCCTTTAAGGCGTGATAATCTAAAGTAGGGGAAGTTTGTATGCCACTGCAAAATGGGATTTTTTTTTACCAAGTCTCCTTATTATGCCGAAGGAGAGGAGAGTTGCATTGAGATGCTAGCGTCCAATCATGCAACTTTGCCAATGAGCTAAATTTCTCAACTCTGCATTATAAGCTTGGGTGTTCTTTCCAACAATGGCAATGGTTGGATGGAACAACATATTCCTCAAGGGTGGTTTGTCCCCTCAGAGGCTTGGTAGACATGGACCAATGTTATCCTTAAAGAGTGTAAGGCTTACTGAAGAATGTTGGTATTTATGAAGCTATTTTCATCACCAGGGACTAGGTCCCTCAAAATATAGTAAGGTGTGTCGTGCCATTATCGAGAGCTTATGCCCGGCCACCGAAACCTTCATCACCCATGATGTTGAGTTAGGGTTTTCTTTGTAGGAGGTATAAGAAGTTTTTGGGCTACTGATTTTAGGGGACCTTTATGAAGAGCTTGTTCCTTTCAATAGTTCTCTCAAGGCAAGGAGTGAGTAGTTCAAGGCCATCTACTTCCAACTCTGTGTTTTATATGAGATGTCATGAGACAATCATTCGAAGGTGAAGCCATTGTTTAGGTGGTGAATGTGTGTAAGGAAGATGCCCTTTTTTTTTTATCAAGAAGGATGTATTCAGGCAGCAGGTAGTCATTCCTGGTGAGACCCCTAAGGAACGAGTGGACATGGTTGATAGTCCGGATTTCTTAGAAATGATGGGGATGTAGTTCTCTAAAGGCATGAAGCCCCGACGTCTCATGGCCATGTATCCTACGACATGGCTTTCAAAAGTGATTTTCGTAACTATCAGGAAGGAGGTCCAAAATAGTTGCATCCTTCTTGCTTGCCGTATGGCTTTTGGGGAGAGATTGGCTTTGGCGCCTGCTTTGGACTGAAGCTTGTATTATTCTTGGTGTGGTAGAGGAGAGCGTACCATAAATTCTTGTCGGAGAACCTCATGTACACTTGGTTTGTCTACCACTGCGCCAACTTAGATAGGTTTGGTGATCGTGAAAACTTTCCTTTCTATAGGGCTGTCACCAGCAGTAAAGGAATTAACTTATCTCTTACCGAAGCACAATGCCGGCTGCAGGACCATCGTAACTTCACGAATTGTAGGATGTCGGCAGTGATCCTAGAGGCAGCAAGGGTGGATGTAAGACTTCGACCCTAATTAAACTAGTTTAGCAATTAATTAATTCCCTTTTGGGACATTTGCTAACGAATTATTTGGGTGAATGTCGTTTTGTCCTTTTGAGTTATGTTTCGAGGTCATAGATAAGTAGTTGGGTTGAGTTTAACCTGGATTATGTAGACATGAGCCCTTTTTTGTAATTATAGACTTTGTAAGATTTCGTCATTCATGCATCATCTTGGTGTCATCAAGTGCATTTATCAAGCTTGTTGACTTCTGTAATTGACTCGTCTACAAAAGACTTCGTTTATATTCGTTGGAAGCTTAATTGACTCAACTTGAAATGTTTTATAAACCTTCAGACTTTCTTATAAACTCCATCACATACTTATCTTATTCACCAACTGTAAGGTCCCGAATCCCACTAATCTTGATTTACATTAATTAAGCTCGTTCTATATTAATTGAACTCGATTAAGGCTAATTTAATCCAAAATTATCGGGTTTGGGCCTTGGATAGGGAGTTAGGCCCCACTTTAGTAGTTAAGGGCCTTTTCGTAATTTGTCTTTGCACTTCTTGGCCACCTTGCCCATTTCCTTTCGTGTAATTTTTTGTGTAGATCGTCTTTCGTGTTGGACCCGAGTTGATCTGGACTCATCCTGGACCAATTGAGGTCCTTTCGATCCAAATTGAAATTTTTGGAAACAAGTGGGCTTGCATGCAATTTCAGAAGAAGTTATGTTTAAAAAGAAAAACACAACGTACTCTCCTCCTTTTTCTCTCGTTCAACTGGCTGGAGCTCCTTTACTTCTGGGTTTCTTCTTCTCTCTTCCTTGCAATCGAAGTGCCTGGGGAGTTTGGGAGTGTGCATGCACAGAAAGTGGACTCCTCCCACCATTTTCTTCTTCCTTGATCTCCTTTTCCTTCCTACTTTTGGTATAGGGTGATCTTCCCTCCAAGCTACAGTAATATAAGGTGAAGAATGGGTTCCTATTTCTTTGTCTTGGGTTTATTAGGGTCTTAAAGACTCCATTGCTTGACATGCATGTAAATCTAAGCCCCATATGCCACATTTCATGTTATTTGTAGAGAACCCATTTTATCCCAGAGATTTTCCTGAGCACACAGCAAGAAAGGGAGTTTGGGAGGGTTAGCACTGTTAAAAAGGCAAGTATTGAGTTATATGGACTGCATGCATGACTAAGTATGGATAATTTGAGCTAGCTCTTTGTATTTATCAATTCCAGCTATTTCTTTTCCATTGTTTTAATTGATGCAAATGTTGTGTGAATTGATATAGAATGGTAAAAAGGGAATAGAAGTGTGTGTGAGTATGGACACCCTCAGGGACACTCTAATTGAGCCTTGGAATTGCCCCACAATCGGGTTCTGTATTGATCATGTGCTGAAAATGAGCTACAGAACTGATTTCAGATCTTCTAAAGCTTACAGTGAAGCTACGGCTAAGCCGTGGGCATCTATGACTCAAAGTCCAGAGAGCAGTAGAATGGGATTTTGCACTACGGCGTACTTACGGCTACGCCGTGGATTCCACTACGGCTAAGCTGTATCCATCCCGTACCCAAGCCGTAGGTCTCCCTACGGCGAGCTTTCCAGAGAGCTCATGGAACCCAGCTTCTTCTACGGCTTGCAGACGGTTGCACCATGGAATACATTACAGCTAAGCCGTGACCTCCCCGTAACCTAGCCGTGGGCTTAGCACGGCTAAGCCGTAGGCCAACACACTGGTGAACCGTAAATGCGCCGAAAATCCAGATGAATTCTGACCCCACCTTGGCAAAGCCGTAGTCTTGTATACGGCTAAGCCGTAAGACCCAATGAATGTAGGATGTAGAAACCTCAGTGATCTTGTAGGGCTTTAGTGTTGGTACCTTATACACCTACACATTGGCTACCGGTAATTACATGTTGGACTGAATGAATGACCTATGAATGATCTTCCAATAGCAAGTCAAGGATGTTGGCATAAGAAGGTGTCCCGTATGCCTATAAAGTAATACCAAGATGAGGTAACACAACGACACTGGATTTCTTATGAGTACGTTGTGTTGAATGTTCTTGGGAATCATGGGTTAATTAATATAGGAAGAGAAAGCATGCATCTTGCTATAACACACCACCATCAACATGAATTACTTTCTTTAGCAAAACCCCGAGGCAACTCAGACCGGAGCTTTTAATGAGTGCGTGTCTAATAAGCCAGAGCTTCTAATGAGTGCGAGCTTGCTAGCCAAGGGTATGATATGATTGATATGAGTGAATCTGAGTCGGCACCACTCAGCTTACGCCCTTTGGGTATATGTATGATACCACTGCAGTAAGTTTACGAAGGAGTAGTCGACACTCCACGGGAAGCTAGCTTGATCCCCCAGCAACCCATACGATATGATATGATATGTATGCTCCCTTTTTGGGAGAATAGAGCATCGTGGTTGCCAATCAGTATGTATGACATTTAAGTTGTAATTCCTCATTCATGCATCATGTTTAGTGATTATTCTTGTTGATATATTATGTTATATTTGTTTCATATGCCTCCTTACTTGCTTAACCGTCGTGTTAACAGTGTTATCCTTGGTATTGCAGGTGCAGAACCCGGTCCCAACGCGGACACTGACGCGCCTCCGGAGGGTACCCCAACGGTACCTTGGGGTGTAGACGAGTGGAAAGATAGCGACGTCTTTTACTAGCCATCCTACGGAGTGCGTATATTCTTGAGATGTCATGTTTGGACCTATGTACCACACTCTTAAGTAGCATTTTGGAGTGTAACTAAAAGACCTTAATACTATTGTATGTATATATGTTTACATGTGTACTTATGAAGTTAACAAACTATGGAAGTAGGTGCTCTTGATAGTTACTGAGTATTTCGCAAGATTTCGCTTATGATAAGTTATGATGTACGTGTGTCAGCATACCTCACACGTTCTTGTGGAATCTCCCTTGTAGGAATTCGTGCATAATTCTTCAGGGCATGGATTTCTATGGGATTACGTATCCACGTACTGGGGGCCCACTCAAATCCCCAAATTCCCGGGATCGAGGCGTGACACCAACTACACTACCGACTCATCTTATTCTTTCTTCTTCTCTCTCAACGTAAGTCCCTTCTTTTCCTTCTTTTTATTTTCTTCTCTACTTCTCTTCTTTTGCTATCCAAGTGAAAGCTGTAGGATCCTTCTTACCCTACTGGTTCGTCTCCTTGTGTGAGTTACGGTAAGAGTTGTTTTCATGACGGTTCTTGCGACTAGATTCTTATTACTTCATTACATGTACTCATCTTTTCTCAAGTTTTGTATGCATGACTACTAGGGTTAAAGATATAGATCCAAGTTGAGCCAAAGGATGGAGATTAACTTAAAAGACTTAAGTGAAGGCAAGTATAAGCAAATTATGGATGAACACATGTTGGTAAACTATGATTGTCCTTATTCTTCTAAATCTCTCAAGTTTCCTCTGTTTTACAGCCCTTCTGTATATGTAATATGCTCTTGTTTCCACTTGTATAGAATTCATGCAATTCTGAACTGTACGTGAAATCCTTGAATCTCAGAGCTTCTAAAGCTTACGGCTAAGCCGTAGGATTTTCATGGCTCAAACTCCCCAAAACAGCAAAATTGTCCGTTTCACTATGGCCAAGCTACTGCTAAGCCATAAGATGTACTACGGCTAGGCCGTAAGTTAGCCGTGACCAAACCGTAAGTCAAGTTACGGCTTGATGTCCAGAGAGTAGGAAAAGGAAGACTTTTTTACGGTCAAGCTACGGCGAAGCCGTATGGTGAGCTACGGCTAATCCGTAGTTGAACCGTGGCTCAATCGTAAAACAACCACGGTATAGCCATAAGACAATACTCGGTTCACCTATATTTGTAGGGAAATCTGGGTAACTACGGCTGAGCTGTAGTGCATAATACAGTTGAGCCGTAAGTCACCCATGGCTAAGCCATGAGGCCACTAAAAACTAAGAAAAAAAGTAGGTACTATTATGAGATCTTATAGGGCCTTCCTGTTAGATTCCTCTAACCCTTAACTTGTCCAATGGAATACATGAATATCATGAATGGTCTTGAGGGTTATGACTCATTCATGTGTGTTGTCCATTTGTTAAGCACCTCCCCATGGGTGTTGGTTTAAAGGACTTCAATAAACCTTCCTGATACACTGTGACACCAAAAGACGGACAACTGTGTATCGAATAACTTAAAACTACATCAACATGCACGGTTGAAACAATGGATGACTAGATTAGGGCTAGCTAGTAAACTATCATGATGTCATGAAACAGAACTGAATTGCATAGCATACTGACTTACAATCATTGCCGTCGTTGCTACTACTAATGATTGGCATTGAATGATTTCGTAATTAACTCTCTTATGGAATTCTTGATGTACATGTTCAATTAAATGTGAATTTGATATGAATGCATTGTTCAAGTCACATATATGTAATGATTGACATGATCTGGCTCTACTCAACTTCAGCCTTATGATACCCGGTGGGGTTGACTTTGGCATAGTATATATGTTACCACTGCAATGTGCTCTTGTCTTGGGGCTTCTGGACTCTAGAAACTAGAGACTCATTCGTATCCTAACTCGATCGATGGTGTTCTCAATGCATAGATCCTTAGAGGGAGGATATGGTCAATGTAGTAGCCACCTATATAGTATTTTTGTTTATTGAATCTTATGAAATGTTTTATCCAATTGCATGATTTGCCTAGTATACTAACTTAAAATTCTATATTATCACCTATCAATGATTCTTGTAGACACAACGCGTGTTACCTTAATGTTGCTTATGCTTTGCTGAATAGTCGTATTCACTAGTTGTCCTTGTGGTGTTACAAGCTCAAATCCCACTTTTGATTCCACACCAATCATTAAGACTTCAGAGGAAATCGTAGAGGCCCCATCAAGACTTGATAAGCGGATAATCAATCCACTCTGGAGAGTGGCATGGCTTAGGATAGGCCTCATTTTGATATGTGGGATACATTTTGTTATGTATTGGAGTATACTTCCTTGCATTTTGTGTATTATTGAAACTTTCTTCTCTCTCTTGTAAAGACATGGTTTTTTTGCACATATTAACCGTGTTCTAGTCTTGATGTATCCTCTTGTTTATGTGATAATACTCATAGCTTCCGCATATAATGGCATTGCATGTGTGTTTTCCCTTGTGTATATGCACTTGGACTGAGTTTAGGTGTGTATGCATGGGACTACGTGTGTCACTGATTGAGTTTAATCTTAATCCCTAATTTTTTGGGCTAAGGTTGTGACAATGGATATAATTGGGACCCAAGCTCCTGTTGATTGTATAACAGGACCAACTAAAGCCTTTCCCCTCTCATTGCTATAAAGAGAATGGTTGGTTTCCATAAGGCATGGAGACCTTGTTTGCAGAAGAGGCAATGTTGTCGAGATTGAGCCTTACATGCCTTCAAGATTTGGACGGTAGTTTGGCTTTTCTCAGGGCATTGTGGGAGGCCCATGCAATTTTAGAGGTGACCAAGGCACTATGTTGGCCTCCAAAAATGCCTAGAAATTCATTAAGCCCATTGAGACTGGTGTTACTTTAATTTATCTCTAGGAGGTAGATGCCAAGGTGACCTGCTTTGCTTAATGATATGTGAAGAGCTGTTCAGCTCTTCATGAGCTTCAAAGAGTGAACAAGGTTAATGGGGTGTTCCCAAAGGCGAAGGCTAAACAAGATAAGCCTGGGAAGGGAAGTTTTGAGCTTTTTATTGATGGTTGATCTAAGTGGTTGATCAGGCATCGAGGAGACGAGGATACTTGCAATGGTTTTGATGATTTAGTATGGAGTCTCCTTGCGTCAATAGCTCATCAATTTTTCCTGCACTAGCTCAAGATGTTGGGTGCTCTTCTTCCAAGTCTACCCCTTCTGCTCTCAAAGTTATGACGAAATAAGCTCTTGGTCAATCGCAGAAGAAGGCAAGGTGTCTTGGCAAGCGTGTTGCTGAACCCAAGAGGACAGGTAAGAAGAAAGAGAGACCCTCTTGATCTAGGACTTGCAAGTCTGCTCCACTTGCGATGGGTAAGTCTTGTATTTCCTCTTTTATTATTTTGCATTTAATGTTATCTTTTCCACTCTTTTTTGCAGAGGCAGTGGTTTTGTTGATGAAGAGGAGGTAACAACAAACCCGGTTCTAAAGAAGAGACGATGGCAGATACTGTCATAGAGGCTATCAAGAGTTCTGGTATCCTACATCATCTTTCATTTTGTTCATTTTTATCCTCTTTTCTTTTTGCTTGACGCCCTTTTCTTTTTCGAAATCTGGAGGTGAAGACCAGGCATTTGTTGCAAGTCCTCCAGGATCCATGGAGATCATCCCTTTAATTCCCGAGGCTCCTTCTATGTCAGAGTCATCAATTGAAAAGATAATTGTGGAGGCTACTCATGAGTCTGCCCTCGTAACTAAAGGTGATTACTTTCCTTTTGTTTGGTTGTTTCTTTTCCTTTTTCTTTCTTCGATCTTGACTAACTTATCTTTGTTTGTTTGTAGAACAACCAAGAACACAGCTTAATCAGACCAAGCCAGATGTACAAGTGGCGTTCTCGGTCATTGAGCTAAGGCAGAGCTTTCCGTAGAGCCTGCGCAGTTGCTTCCTACAGGGAATGGGGCTAAATAGGCCGAACCAATTGTCCAAGATGAAAGTTCTTCTCAGCAGGACCTTTCAAGTGTGAGCGATTTTGTGAAAGACATTGCAAATATCTTGAAAGAGATATTCTGAAAGGACAATCAATACTTCAAGATCCGATCCTTATAAGGATTGACAAAGCAACTACTGTAACCACCGAGGCTGTGTTTAAGGAGGTTATTTCTCATGTTAAAAATATGTCAGAGGTTACTGTTGTGCAAAATAAATAAGTCCGCGTTGCTATTGCTGAACCTATTCAAGCAACATTGGAAGAGACCGCTGTGAAACAAAAGGTTGACCCCATTGTGGCAATGGGGTCCACTGGTTCAAGCCCTGATGTGCCCAAAGGGTCTCATAAAGAAGGCTTGAGACAAGGTGATCTTGTCGTGGCTCACTATGTGGGTGTCCAGGTGCCATTATCTAAATTGGGTTAGGATGTTTCTGATGCCCAGACCATGAAGGCAAACCATGTGGAAGGGGTCCAACAATAGCCTCAAGCGTCAAATGTTGAACATTTCCTTGTAGTTCGAGATGAAGGAGGTATTCTTATTTTTTTAGCCTCCTAGCCTCGGGCAACAAGGGAGTGATTTTTTTAAAGCGGAAGCACTCAGTTGAATCTTCTATGCCAGGTGTGGCTGTTGTTGGGATGGTCTTGTGGTTCGGCTAGAGTCTATTTCTAAGGGTGCCGAGAATGCTACCTGGGTCACCATGGTGGGGTCGAGCCTTTCTTTGGAAGATGAGCCTCCTCATAAGAATTATACTACCTTGGAGGAACAAGATTCTATTGATGTGGCCAAGGAGACATTATGGCTCATGCTGAACGGTCCCCTACAAGCCTTGTCTTTCAGAAAACTCAAGTCAATTGGTACTCTTCATCGTGCAATGGACATAGCTTTGAGCATCAGGGCTACAGCGATGGATGTGAAGCCTTTGACGATACTTTTTGATAAACTTTTTTGGGAAGTAGAGGCATGGTGTGGGCAAGCTGGTCAAGATCCTCTAAGCTTTTACCAAAGAGGAGTTCTTGATAAGAAAAGGGTCCTAGACAGGGGGTTTTGAAGCTCAGGCAGTAGAGAGTGAGCCACTCCCTTAAGCAAAGTCACCTTGATAATTCCTTGGCATTTTTGAGGAAGTGAATTGACCAAGTTGAGAAAAGGTTGTCTGATCTTTGGTCGACATTTGTTCATGATGAAGCAACCCACATAGCTGTGACTGAGAAGTTACAAGGTGTAGATAGTAGATTAGGCGCCGAAGAAGCTGATCTAGTTACTCCTATCAAATTTGATGAGGAGACCCTTGGGATGAGGATTAATGAAGTCTCCTTAGAACTTGCTACTCATACTTACATGGCTCGCTTGGATCAGTAGTCTATTGCTGACCTTCAGGAGATTTCAGGGCAACTTGAATAATTTTTTTTTATATAAAAGGAGGATTGGTGTAACAAAGATTCTTTTAATGAAATGAAAACCTTTTGTTATGAATGCCTCCACTCTCCTTTTTTGTTTTGTTGGATGGTTTTCATTTTATATGGTTAGGATCTTTGAGGTCAAAAGAGGTCATGAAAATGGACATTGGTTGGAGTCTGAGTGTCTAAATTTATCCAAGGGCTGCAACCTACGCATTTTACTTTATTGAAAGGGACCAAATGAATAGATATTGGGTGGTGTCTTGATGTATGACTTTATCCGGGATCTTTAACTTACTCCTTTTGAATCATCAGGAGGGGTCAATGTATGGACTTTTGCCGCTGTCTTGATGTGTGACTTTCCCTAGAGTCCTTGACTTGTTCCAGCCAATTGTTGTGGAGGGCTTGAACGCTCTGCTACAAAACCTCCTGGTTGTTTTACGGGTGACAGATGTGGTGCCCTTAACACATAGTATCACTTTAGGAACTTCCTGTGGATAGCATTATACATTGATCTCCTTCCATGGTGAGGATAGTAAAAGCGCTGTTGGATTAGACCTTATCGATGATGAATGGTCCTTCCCATTTTGACTTGAATTTTCCTCTTGACTTGTGAATAGGGCTGATCGGGCTTTTGATGACAACACCAAGTAACCTTTTTTTGAATAAACTTTCTTTTACTTTTTTTTTTTTATCAAAGGGGCCATCCGAGCTTGATATAACTCAATGCTTTGCCAAGTTGACAATCGTTTTTCATCGAGGCACTCTAGTTTGTGGAATCTCAACTTTGAAATTTTCTCTTGTGTGAGCTTTTTTGCGAGAGCCACATGACTGGAAAGAAGCTGTATCTCAAGAGGCACCATTGCTTCATAGCCGTACACTAAAGAGTAAGGTGTGGACTTATTAGGGCCACACATAATGGTTCGATAGGCCCGCAATGCTTAAGGTAGTTTTGTGCCCTATGACTTTTTGTTGTTAGAAACCATTTTTTAAATATTTTGCAAATCGTCTTGTTGAACACTTCCACCAAGCCATTTGTTGCAGGATTATAGGTTGTGGACGGGCAACATTGGATCCCGTACTTGTCATAAAACCTATAAAACCTGTCATTGTGGAATTGTGGTCCATCGTCATGGTATGACCATTTTGGCACCCCAAACCAACAAATGATATTTGTTTCCAAAAAATTGATAACCATGCTTACTTTGGCTTCAGTTAAGGGTATTGCGTCGTCCCATTTGGAAAAGTAATCCAAACAGCTAGAATGAGGTGATGTCCTCGATTAGATGGTGGGTGAATTTTTCCAAATAATGTCCATTCCCTAGGCCTCAAATGGCTAGGAAATGAAAGTTGGATGTAAATTCTTTGGAGGTACATGAATGTAGTCTCGATGGAGCTAGCACTCCTTGCATCTTTTTGCAGATTCCATAGCATTAGAGACCATTGTCATCCTGTAATAACCAAGTCTCATTATTTGGTCATGTAATTTTTGCTCTAACAAATGTGCTTTGCATAAGTTGGTGTGTATATCTTTCAAGGCATCTTCTACTTCCTTTGGAGATAGGCAGCGAAGAAGAACTCCATCATAGAATTTTTGGTACATTGTCTTTGATGGCATGTCAAAGTAGACCTGAAGAGCTTGTCTTTGAATGCTTGCTTTATCTTTGGGGTTTTCTAACAGTTTTCCATATAATATGTAATCGATGAAGAGTTCCCTCTAGTCTTGGAAGGAATTCTCAGAGGACATTCGGCATTTGGTTGTTCTGAAACATTCCGCAAGGGGTGGGAGAATTTTTAAAGGGTGGTAGAGATTGCCGTTTGACAATTGAAATGTTGATTTGGTCCCCTTCTAGTACGGCTAATGATGCTACTAGATTAGTTAGTGAATTTGCCTTGGCGTTTTGATGCCTTGGACATGATTGAGTTCAACAAGGGTGAATTGTTTCCTTAACCGTTGAGCCTGATTGTGATATGGTAATAGACTTGGTGTCTTCACATCATACTCTAAGTTCATCTGTTTGATAAAGAGTTCGGAATTCCCATAGACCCTTAGAATGTCGATGCTGATTCTAAAGTGAGTTCAGTCCGATAATTAGAGTTGTGTATTCTGCTTTGTTATTGGAACATCCTTTAGTTAGAAGAAAAAGTGTGTTATATATGCCTTCTTGGGCCTGTAGAAGATGATTCTTGCTCTCGCAATCGGTTGGCTATGTTCATTGGTTCTCAAGGCTTCGTCGAAGTACGTAGTTCAGTGAACATTTGGATTTACCTTTGTTGCGGGCTCTTCCACGAGGAACACTGATTCATCCGAGAATTCATCTTCAAGTTTAGAATCTTCCATCAACGGATGTTCTACCAAGAAATCGCCAAGGCTTCCCTTTTGATGGCTTTTGCGGATTTGTATATGTGGTAGTACTGTGTTAACAAGATGGACCATTTTGCTCGCCGATTATTTAGATCCTCGACTTTTGAGATTAGTATTTTTATTGGATTTACCAAAGAGATCAGGTATATCGTGTGAGAGATTAGGTAGTCTGCAACTTTTGGATGGCAAACATGACAGCTAAGCATTCCTCTTTAATTGGGGAATACTTGTGTTCTGCTCCTATTATCATTCGGGAGAGGTAATAAAGAGTGACTTTCTTTCCTTCATCATTCTCTTGAGCTAGTAATGCTTCTAGTGAATGATCCAAAGCCTTTGTGTAAAGGATAAAAGGCTTTCCAGATTTAAGGTTGTAAGGACTGGTGGGTTGGTGAGATACCTTTTAATGTCTTCAAAGGTATCTTCACATTCTTTGTCCCATCTAAACTCCACTCCATTCTTCATTAATTTGGAGAATGGTTGGCATTTCCTAGATAGATTCGAGATGAATCTTCTGATGTATGCCAACTTTCCTTGGAATCCTTAAGTTTTTCAATATTCGAGGTGAGGACATCCATAGTATGGCTTTGGCATTTTTAGAGTCAAGCTCGATCCCACCTTTTTGAACAATGAACTCTTGAAATTTTCCTAAAAAAACTCCAAAGAAACATTTTAATGGATTCATTTGAAGCTTGAATTTTCGTAATCACTCGAAGACATTGCAAAGGTCTGTTAAGTGATCACCTAATTTTTTGCTCTTGACAGCTAAATCCACAACCAATGGTCTTACGCTGCATATCTTTAAAGATTTTCATCATTGCCCTTTGATAGGTGGCTCCTGCATTTTTTAGTCCAAAGGGCACCATGTAGCAATAGATTCTAAACGGGTGTTCAAAATGAGGTGTGCTTTTTGTCCTCAAGGTACGTTTTGATTTGATTGTATATTGAGAATTCATCCATGAATGACATTCTTTCGTACCTTAGATATATTGGCCATCATGAGTTCTGGGATAGGTAGTGGGAAATCATCCTTGGGACATGTTTTATTCAAGTCTTTGAAGTCGATGTAGACTCTAATTTGACCATTCTTTGTTGTGCTTGGAACTATGTTTGCCAGCCAATCTGGATGGTGTTCTTCATGGATGAACTTAACATCCTTGAGCTTTTAGACCTCTTTTTCAATTTGGTTCATCTTGTTAGGTTTTGTCAATCTTTGGTTTTGTTTCATAGGCTCTATTTTTGAGGTAATATTTAGCCTGTGAATCATGACTTCTAGGTATAGTCCGAGCATTTCTGCAAAATTCCAAGTAAAACAATCTACAAACTCATGCAAGAAACCGACATACTTTGCAAGTTCTTTTCCCTTTATTTTTGAGCTTCTAAAGGTGGGGCTAGGATTTTCTAGGGATCTTAGGTTTACTTCTTGGGCCTGGTCCTCTGTTAGGGGGTTAGTGAAGGCTCTTCCACATTGTTCTCAAAAGCTTCTAACACTGTAAATCCCCTTGGGGTATCATTTTCAGGTTTGATTCAGGGCCTTATCCCTTTCTAAAGATTTATTTTTATATGCCTATGGGCTTCTACATTTGATACAAGGTGATCCCACCCCTACTGGCTTTGGCTGCTCGTTTCTTTACTAAAAAGCCATGTAACTTGCTAAGGGGCTTTGTCGCTGTCACTGCCTTCTTCCTCCTGTTAGAAGGTAGCCTAGTCATCAAGTTCATAAACCATGACTATTTTTTCATAATCATCTGTTTTGTACCCATTTAAAGAGGTAACAGCCTCTTCTTTGAAGTTAGGGATTTCTTTGGAAATATTGCAGTAGGGAATGTATCCAAGGCCATATGTATGAGTGTCAATACAGCCTTTGCTTCTATACTCTTCCCGTTTTACAAGCATGCCATCATAGGGGACTAGGATGCATTTTCTGGTTCCTTGTTTGGTTGGCCGTTTTGAAATCATATCCCATTTTCTTCAATATCTGATGGGATTGCCAACTGTGAAGGTCAAACATCACCCGCCCTTAGTTTATAATTTTTTCAGTGGGATGTGCAAAGGAATGATCATCCGCCTAAGGGAAGATAATTGAATGTGGGCTATATTGGGCTGGTCCAGCCACGAAATTGACCTTTAGCATTATACATGGGCGTTAGAGCTGGCTAAGGGTGTAGAAGTGGAAGATAGTTTGAAGTTCCCTCCTATGCAGATTCATTTGTGCTTTGCTCTGATTTAGTATCAGACTCATGCAATGGACACAAAGAACATGGAGTAGCATCTCTTCAACCTTTTGATTGGATGAGTAGCACTTCTTTCTATTTTTGCAGCTATCTGAGATAATTCTTCATGTAACTGGAATTGCATGCCCATCATAGTCCTACGGATGTAATAGCTAAGTCCATGTTAGCATAGGGTCATGTAAGTCTTTTGTGATGGTAACTCGGCGTATTGGCTGGCCAAGTCTTTCCACCTAGCAATGAACATTTGAGATGATTCCCCTTCTTCTTGTTTTGTTTAGAGAATAAGTCCCAGGCTGACTAACTGGGTAATCTTCATCTTGCTTGTTTCATAATCAAATTGATGATATTATTATAAGCTTGACATTGGGTGTAGGAGATTTCTTTGTACTCTTACAATGATCCTGGCTAGTTGGTCAAGGGTTTTGATCTCCATGTCAATCTCCCTAGAGCGAATGTGACTTTGGAGTCCATGCTAGCAGCAAGTATGACCAACTTGTTTTGATAGGAAGTCTTCATACCTTTCAGTCAATTTTACCCACTCGCTGATGAATTCGACCATTGGCTCATTATTTTCTTGCTTGGCTCTTACTAGTTGGACAATGGAGACTGGTCCTTTACAAATCAATGTCGTTGTCATGACTGACTTGCCGTGCTTTTTGGTTTGAATCATGAAGGCCTAATCTCGAAATGCTTTTACTGAGATGACTGGGAGGTGTTTTCATTGATCACAGTTGGTTGTTTTGTCAACCCTACAACCTAAGTCTTGGCTTATTTTTTCTTTTAAGGGTTCTTTGTTTGATCCTCTGTTTGTAGTGTCTTACCCTTATCTTTCGTAGACTTTGGGTTTGCTGACTCTTCTTTGTACATTGCAGAGCCTGTGAAGTACACTTCCTTTCCTTTGAAAGGCTACTTATCTACAAAGATGTGGTGTACTTTGCTGCTATCGTTGATGTAGTTGAGTCACTGATGTAATGTGGAAGGTACAATGGTATAATCATATAGCCATTTTCTTCGAAGTAAGATGTTCTGGTATGCCCTAGTTTTAATGATATTCTAGGTGGCTTTTGACTTTAAGTCCCCTAACTAGAATTTGATGCGGATTTTTCTGATTGGGTTTTGTGTTTCTCCATCATGGCATGGTATCGATATATTTGTATTGGATAGCTTGCTAGTCGGGACACTAAGTTCTTGTAGCGCTATCATGGTGATGAGATTGAGTGCTGACCTGGGATCAACTTGTACCCTCGGCATTAGTATTTCTTTCACATGGGATGTGAAATAGAGAGGCCGAGAATGTTTGGTTTCACCTAATGATAGGTCCTCTTTTGAGAAGGAGATTGTTGCCTCAACCGCATTTTAAATGGAAAGGCATTCCTGGTACCTTTTTGGCTTCTTAATCTTTCAATTTTGATATTCTTTCTTGATTTGGTGGACCTGTTCCACATGAGCTTGGTCCTCTTGATTGTGTGTTTGTAACTCCTGTATTAGGTTTTCATTAGTTTCTTTTAACATTTGTAGTAGGTCTAAAATGTGCAGGCGTTCTGGTATGTGTTTTAGGTGTTCTACGTGCTAGAATGTGTTTTAGTTGTTCTACAACATCATACTTAAATGCGCCTGAGGGCTTTTCATTTTTATTTTTTTGAGCATTTACATTTATCCCCTTTTGTGTGGGGTTTACACAAGAAGAAGAAGAGTTAATTAGCCTTGTAATTCCTCCTTGAATGTGTCCTTTATTCTGTGGCCAGGTTTTCTTTGGTCCTTGAGGCCCTTCGGGTAGTGAAGACTTCTTCTGCCTCTGGCAGGCGGGAGTTGGGCTCTTCATTTCCATGTCCTCAGATTTGAAGGTAGGCAAGGACTTTCCACAATCAAGCTGGGTGCCACCAGTGTTTTTGCTTTAGACTCTGAGTTCCACCGTTCCTCTCCTTGGGGTTCGTGGTTAAGGCGAGCCTGGTTTATCTGCTCACTTAACCAATTAGTTAAGTAGGAATCAACATCCCTTTATGGTGAAGCTCCTATCCATTCCGTTTACTCAATTGGCTAGTCATCCTTTGTTAGCGCATAGGGATCACAGAAGGAGATGGTCATTTTTGGCATTTCGTGATAGAACTCTTCCTCATTTAGGACTTCATCAGACATATAGTCTTCTTTTTCTAGGTCATCCCACGAAGGTAGACTTCTTCTTTCTTTATTTTTAAAATTAGAGGGATAATTAGCATAGGATATCCAGTTGCAACTGGAGAGTTGTGGGTACTCTTTATCACTACTGTTGACATGGACCATGAAATTTGCTAATGCGAAGGATTTTCTGCCTTGAGGAGGAGGGGGGGTTTCTTCTATAAGGTTTTTCCACTCTTTTTGTTTGTTAGGGGGTGTTGGCTCATAAAAAAATCACAAACATTACAAATATTGTAGTAAAGACATCACGAGCAAATTCCAAGCCAAAGGCACATACACCCTAGGACTATGGAATGCCAAGTCAAGTGCTACATCCAGATGTTGAAGAGCTAATGCAACTTAAAGGTTTCAGATGAGTTCAAAGTGCAGTAGTTCAAATTCCAAAGTTCGCAGATTTTATTTGATCACTCAATTTACCAAACACCAAATTCAAAGTTCATTGACCCGGAGACATGGGTTCGCTGGGCACACTCAAGCTTTGGAGTTACCAAAGTGGATGAAAATCAATGGCAATTCCAAAACATGATTAGGAATGATGCTTCAAAGTTTCAAAGCATTTAAACTTCATTTCAACTCAAATTCAAGCTTCAATGACTGTTTGCCAGCTCTTTGAGGTCACTATGGCAACTGACACCTCTACTATCAAAATAAGCTGAAGCTTAGGGAAATGCCTTCAAATACATTCAAGGACTATCTTTCAAAGTTTCAGAACATTTGAACATCATTTGGACCTAAACTTAGTTCAGATAGCTATCTATAAGCTCCTTGGGGTCACTATGCAAAGTGACACCTCATAAAGATCAAATCAATTGGAACTCCTGGAGAAAGCTCAAATTATATTCAGTAGTGGCTTTATAAAATTTCAAGTCAAATGGATGTTGTTTGACCCAAGTTTAATGAACACGTCAACTTGGGGTCGTGACCTCTAAATCTTGGGGTCACCAACCAAAGTCCTACTTCCAAGAGACTAAAGTTGATGATATTTAGATGCAAAGCTCAAGTCATATTCCTAAATGACTCGGCAAATTTTTAATCCAAGGGGACTTCATTTGACCCTACATCAGCTACATGTACCTTAGGGGTCAATAACCCCCCTAACGGTCACTGACCAAAATCCTACTTTTAAAAGGCTAAAGTTGATGAAATTTGGATTAGAGACTCAAAATATGTTGAAAGTCAACTATTTGAAGTTTCAAATCAATTGAACATCATTCGAGTAGGAACAAGCTAACTGCTTGCAATGCAAGAGGACATTGACTTAGAAATTGTAACAAGTGGGCTACTGGTCAAAATCCTACTCTCACAAATCCAAACCACATGAAATTTGTATGGACACTTCAAGATGCTCCTGACATCAATCCCTCCAAGTTTTAAGTCAATCTGAGGACATTTGGACCTCAAAGAGGACCTTAAACAACTAATACAATGGCCCATTTTCATGAAAAGTCAAAAGGAGGGTTGACTGACTTCAAAAGGTCAAAACGGGTTAAAAATTTTATAACACTCAAAATGGTGTTAGAAAACATTCCTCTAAGTTTCATGAAGATCGGACATCGTTTGGGTCTCAAACTGATGAAAATATGTCACATATGCAAAAAAACCCAAAATTGGGCCTGTACATGACCGTGGCCATGGTCATGAATACCTATAACATGGTTCTCAATGGTTTTCAGTGGTTTTCTCCACTTTATTTTGAACTATAACTTCCCACAACTCCTCCAACTACCTTAGAAGTTTATAAAAGGCAAGTTTGAGCACTTGAAAAAGGGTTCAAAAAGGTTCAAAAGGTTCTAACCAAGTTCCCATCAAGGATTCCAAGTTCCAACCAAAATTCAAGGGCTCTACAAGCATCAAACTCCTAATTTCATCCTCTATTCTTTTTCTTCTTCTTCTTCTCACTAACTTAAGGTGAAATTTGGTCTAGTGAAGGAAGATATACATGCTTATCATTCAGAGAAGATGAGTTTCAAGGCTATGAAGCACACCAATGGATGAAACTCCTTTTCTTTGGTTCTCCCACTTGAAAAGCTTAAGGTTATTTCTAAAGTTATGAACAAACCTCTCTAGGCTTCATTCTATTTTGTGAAAACCACAGGATCAGAATGACATAACTTCGGCCTTAGTTGCTTTCACAAAAGCACCCTTTCCAGTTTGCACAAAAGCGAGGGGTGTAAAAAAAAATATCAAATAACCGTCTAACCGACCAAACCGAACCGAATAGTCAGTTAATAACCGTGGTTCATGGTTCGGTTGTGGTTACGATATTTAAAATTGGAAAACCATCTTTTATGGTTTGGTTACGGTTTTTAGTCTCGCTTAAGGTTATTAATCGAACTGAGCTGTAACATACAATTTGGTTAACTGTTTCCCAAAACACATGGTTGAAGGGGCTAAAATGTAAATATTTATAAATTTAGGGAAAAGCTAGAAGCCTAGAAACCCTAAGCCCCCAAAAATAAAAAAAAAGTAACCCTTCAACCAAGCTATTACCAGTGCCTTCACCTTCAACCATTTCTCTAACTCGTCATTTGTCAACAACAACAAGAAGAAGACAACTTCATCAGGCGAGTCTTATGTCTTCCTATCTCAATCATTTTTTATCTTTCTTGTTCTAATATCGATTCAGGTATGATTAGAGCTAACTGGGTTTCTATTATTGTAGATTTGTTTTGGATTTTGATCTACAATCTGATTTGGGGTTTTGATTGGAAGCATGGTTAGAGACTTAGAGTATTGAAGGCTACAGCCAGGTTTATGTTTAATGTTTGTTGACAATAACATGTGCACAAGGGTTGACTATATCATGATATAACATGATTATTATAACATGGTTTACCTCCATGGCTCTGCGAGTTGATGGCTTTCCACATTAACCTAAGGGCCCGTTTGTTAATTTAACTGCTAGGGTGAAGTGAGGTGAATGGTAATTTTAAAAGATAAAAAAATGAGAGGGGTTAAATCAATCCAATGATTAGATTTTGTATTTTAGTGAAAAGATAACGAAACTTTTTGACTTTTTGTATTAAAAGTAGGTATTTTTTATTTGTTTGTGGAATGAAAAGGTAACTTTATGAATTTTTGTGTAAAAAGGTAAAAAAATATTTTTGAAATATGGTATTTTGATTTAATTTTTTTAGGCAGTTGTGTGGTGAAATGAAAGATGACTTTAACTTTACAATGAGGAAAAATTAACAAACGAGCCCTACGGAAAAAGAAAAGTGAGAAAAGATTTGTCTGTGGTCCATTTGATGAATGCTTGCACACATTTGATAGTGGTAAACCATCACTTACATGTGCATTGTTTGATTTTGTCACGCTTGATATCGACCTGACTTGTTTTATCTTCTAGTCACAGAGATTGTTATGAAATTAAGTGTCACAATTTTCTTCAGATTAAATCTTGTCCACATTTGCATATGAACCATGTAGGAGATGACTTCTTACATTGTCTTTGTCCAACAGATTTCCGTATGTACGCTAAACAAGGCAGCTGTATGAAGAAATATTGAAACAATAACAGATAGGAACCCAAAGAAAAAGCAAGGTTTTTGTTGTTTTCTTCTTAAGAGAATTTTTTTTCAATCTCCATTTCTGGGTTTGATTTCCTTGCAAAATCTCTGATTACTTCCTTCTTCTTCTTCTTTTTCTTCGTTTCTGAACAAAAGCTCTCATGGTCAAAGATCATAGTTCGAAAATGGTTCAACGTCAAGAGCAAAGTTGAGGACTGTCATGCAGATGATGTTGTTATGGGAGGTGGGTTTCTTCTCTTTTTTTGTTTTTACAACAACTGCTTAATCTATTCTTCGATTTGGGTTTTGTTCTCTGTTTCTGATGATTTCTATTTTTCCTTAAAAATCCTGCTTTTGGGTTTGAAATCTTGGGCTTGTACCAGTAAAAGAACCGCCTTTTTCCATTTTCTCCAACTCAAGTTCTCCAAAATGTTACCATTCACATATGGGCACTCATACGGGTACACAAAGCTTAGTTTCTTTTGATGGAAATCAGATATGACCCAAAGTCAGGTATGCTTTTACTTTCCAGATTGAAGATGTTTTTTTCTTCCACACAGAAAATTTCTCATTGTTTGGTTTTAACAGTTACATATGTGCTGTTTTCCAATTTATTTTTTTATGCTCTTTCATTAGGAGCACATGAAGCAATGAGGTTTTTTGTAAACACATTGTATTTGCAACTTCAGAAATTCTTCAAAGGCAGTGGTGCTAAGAGCTGTATCATGTCCTAGTAAGCCATTCTAATTTTCTAGGACTATAATTACTTATCTGGGAGGGTTATTTTTTTATCATTGGAATCTGTCTCACCTATGTTTGTTTAACTGAAAACAATTTCATGATGAATCTGCAGGAGGAACCCAACAAATGTGGAAGAGATGCGTGGGCCCTGTCATTTATTCAATTCATGATTTTTTAAGACTATTATTCTTTGAAATATTGTAGGGGTTCATTTTAGTTTTGAGAGAGGGAAAGGCAGAAAACAATAATCTTGTTCATTTCTTTTTTGTTTAAAAAATGTGAAGGTGGGATGGATACTCATTACCAACAGTTCTTTTGGGTCAAACCCATCTTGTGATTTTTATCTGAAAGATCAGACCAGTGTTGTTGATTGTTGTGAAGGATGATGCATCTCTCTTTATTAAGTGACAATTAATCGCAACCGAACCGTATAATACGGTTAACCGTGATTCGGTTTTTAATGGCTTTTTAGGGTACGGTTATGGCTACAGTATTTAAAACTTGAAAACCGTATAATTTGGTTCAGTTAACAGTTTTTCCAAAATACACGGTTAACTAAACTGTTACACCCTTGACAAAAGCCATCCGCAACAAAGAAGTGGTGATTATCAAAGACAGTAGGCAATTCTACGATCAAATTTAGCATTCTTGGCGATCATTCAATGCTGCTAAAGTTGAAAATACAAATTGCAATGCTTTGAAAGCACTACAAAAGCAAACTGAGTCGAAATAGAGAAAAACAGTGGCCAAAATGGCCACTACTTTTGGTGACCGTGGGCCACAATCACCACTTTTGTCATCTTTTTTTTGCACTTTTGTCCATTATTTTATGTAATTTTTCTTCATTTTTCTCAGTTTGGATTACATCTAGGACTAAAGAGAGGGGTTGTAATTTTTTAAAACTTGTAAACAACCTGCATCCTTGGTCAGAACATTAAACCCATATAATTAAAGAGAATTTAATGATGAACAATAGTTATTTTCTCAATCTTCTTTGTGCTTGAAATGTGTGATTGTTGGACTTGATTCTGTTGCATTCAAAACTATATTTTAGCACAATCAAAAGATTGGCGCCATTTGTGGAAAGTTTTTGCTCTAATTTGTGATCAAACTTAGCCAAAAGATATGAAAAAGTGCCAAAATACATGGAAAGTGCTGAAAAAGGTGTTAAAAAGTGTTGCTATTGGCCAGTGACCGCGGGATGCTGTGTAAAATGGCCTGTGACTGTAGGATGCTGTGTAAAATGGCCTGTGATCATAGGATGTTGTGAAAAATGGCCTGTGACCGCAGAACATTGTGTAAAAAGTGTTGTGATTGCTGGATGGTATGCAAAATGGGTAGTGACCATGGGTCCACGGTCATTGACCTATTTTGACCTTAGTTGAGCTTGTTTGACTCTGAAGACATCTATTCAAGACCTTTGATGCCAGTGATGGGTTTGGGAGCATTTATGGATGAACTTTGCACTTTGAAGTGTATTAACTTGTAACCTCAAATGAAGGAACTTTGCACCTTGAAGTGCATGGACCAAATCAACACCATTGTATGAAATGAAAAAGTGTTGATTCAGTCTAAAAGACTTTACGTAATTGGCTGTAGGATCACCAGTTCATTTATAAGACCTAACAAATGCTTATATCAAATCAATCATAAAAACAACGACATTTGCAGTCATGCATTGTCTGGAGTCTTGCACTAATGGAGCCCGTCTGATCATTGTGATAGTGGTGTAGGCTTGATCCTATGGGCCTTATCCTTTTGGTTGGATCCAACTCTCTTTTGTTTATTAGTCTGATTTTATAGTCCCGAAATGCTTTAAAACTTTGGCAGCCAAGACTGGTCATTATAGCATAATGAGATTGAGTATATGCTTATTTCTGACCATTTTGGTTCATCCAATGAGGAGGCCATGTTGGTTTAGGAGGCATTCATAAGCCATTCCGGCTAGCCCAAGAAGCAACCATGATTGGTTATGAAACTAATATAGTCTTTTGAGCTTGTTGTTTAGCGAAAAAATACAAATGGGTTCCTTAATCATCACCTTTGATGAAGCTAAGAAAAGGCTATTCAAGATCTCCATGACCCAGAACGGTTAATTTGCAAGAACACCCAAGCGGGCCTTCTCGTTACTCCTACATCAAGGGTCTCAATCTTTCAGATGCTTTCCACTCCCACAAACTTAGCTGCTACTCTTAATTTGAATAGGTCATCAGTGACCCCGCAGCCTATCGAGAAAACTGAAGTTCTCAAACTTTGAGTTTCCAAGTATGCCTAGAACCCGTTTGGGATTTCGACTAAGGTTCGGGGGGGACCTAAACTCAAGATACAGTCAAAAGACAGTAGCCTTCACATCATCAAGCCTAGTCTAGTGGTAAGATAGGTCCAATTCATGGATAGTAAGCCAATGGCTCTTTGCAAGCCACGTCCCATGGTTGCCCAGAGCCCAAAGTCATTATCAACTGACTTAAGTAGCGGGTCATCAAAAATCAAGTGTTTCAAGCACCAGAGGACCTTCGGCAATTTCTTACTCATAAGAAGGCCTCAAAAAATGTGTCCATTCCTGGATGCAACATGTGGTCGCCTCAACTACGTACTTCAAACCCAACAAGGCAGATAACAAACCCTTGGCCACTTGAAGAGAACACCTTCTACCCTTTAACTTAAAAGGAGGAACGAAGGTTCGACAGAAGGTGTCTAACCTCAATCATTGTAGCACTTTCTCTGCTATCTTCACCTTAATGACTGTCTTATGCCACTGAACATCAGAAGCAATTTGAGTGATTGGTCATCAACAATGCGACCGATCTCGCTGACTTCAAAGACTCGCTCCAACAAAAAAGGGAGGGAAAAAAAGAACAAAAGAGGTGTTTTTATATCCTCTCGTTTCCTACTTTTGATCTAATGGATTGGGAACGGGTTGTTACAACTTCAAGGGCACTGGTGGCCAAATTCAAAGATGAAACCCTCGTAGCCAGGCTAGCCAACCAAATCGAAAGGAAAGCCTTGGCTCTCCATAGGGGGCGGACTCAAGAGTTGTCTCAATGAAAGATCACACAAAAGTGGGTGGTCAAAGAAGATGATCTTGACTAGACCTCATCTTATATTGTTGAACCCCGTTCTGCTCGAAAGGTCACTCGGAGTATGGTTTGGACTCAATCACTAGGGTTTGATTCAAACTCTCATTCTAGTAAAACCTCTGAAGGTCATGCCCATACTGACTCCGAGGATGATCCCATCACAGTCTTGGATACAGAAGACAGTTTGTCTACTCCTCAAGCATTGACATCGTCCTATCCCCGTCAGTACACTGTGTTCATGACTAAGGGGAGTGGAACTAGTAAAGATGGAAATGATGATGTTGGTAGAGAAAAAGATACTGACGAAGAAGATGCTGACGAAAATGAAGATGTCAATGTCAGTGATGTTATTAAACAATATGGAGCAAAGATCGACCACCTAGCTGCCCAATTGAAAATCTTAACAGATAAGCTAGGCACTCAAACGGATCCTCTATTTGCCAATAAAAGAGAAAAGAAGGGTATCACATTAAAGTACCCTCTGGAGTTCAATCTTGTTCCATTTCCACCGAATTATAAGCTTCCAACTTTCCAGCCATACTTTAGGAAGGGGTCGGCTTATCAACATGTCGTTCATTTCAAATCACTTCCCGGAAGTTTGCTAGAATTAGATGAACTCTCTTTCATGACATGGCCAATCATGGAAGAAAAGTTCTTGTTCCACTTCCAAGAAGAGGATCAGACAGGCACCTTTACTATGCTCAGTAGTACATATTGGGAAACGGCCTCAGGATCCCTAGATATTGAGCATAGATCATTGCGGAAATAACTTTAGATGATGATGATTCAAAAACTATACCGCGAGATCTCTCTAATTTGATTTCGATCTTATAGTAGCCTGAAAATCTCAAGACTTTCTATTATATTCCTTTATGCTTGAACTCGCATCAAGGTATGGGTCTTTCCTTCGAACTCTCTTTACTCTAAAAAATGAGATTTCTCTTGTATGTTTTTCCTAGAGAACAATAGCACATATTTATAGGCTACAATAGGAACCTTAAGAAGGAAATAAGGAATATGCTTATTATGGAAACAAGAAACCCTAATTCGACCCAAATTAGAATTATAATTCAATAAATTACAATTCAATCAACTAGAGAATTATAATTGCACTCTTGTCTTTGTTCTCAAAATAATATTCCGAGTTTATTATTATTAAATGCTTATTAGTCTCCCCGCGTTAAGATTTCAGATATCCATCGATTACATAATTACTGACACCTATATTTAATTAATATCTTTATAATTCCTCGAGACCTTATACTTAATTTATTTGATATGTCAGACATAAAGTCTACCTGCAGGGTTTGACATAATCAAAACTTATAAGCTTCATCAAGGGGATATTATCAATCCCTATTACAGGATGTGGATTCCATTAATAAACTAATATGCATGAAAAACGTAGTGTAACCATCCAATTTACTGAGATTATTGACCTACAAAAGGTCTCACTCTTTTGTAAATTAAAACGCTAGACACTAAATATATGGATCTGTTATTTATATCAGGATTAAGAGAATAAGCACTCATAATAACCATTTTGATATTAATTATCTTATATAGTCAGTATAAAGACAATAAACTCAAAAGCAGTCATGTTCAATACATACTAAGTGTACTAGTATAACGAATCGAAACGATACCATTTCCCGCAGCCAAGACAAGCGTACTAAAACATCATGCTACAATCATACTGATGATATGTCCAACTCCATTTAGATTGTGAACAATAATAACTTATATTCTATAAGAACCGACAAACAAGTCTTCCATATGTTAGCTGAACTCTACACAGAAACTTGTCTACTTTATAGAATAAAAGAAACACACATACATAATAAATGATAATGCAACCATTTGCCTATACAAATTTTCATTTAGATGAAAAGATAAACTTTACTAATAAATAAATCAGTCAAAGATAAATACATAAAAGTATGCTTTTAGTATATATTTCCAATAGTACAAAGCATGGAGACAATGAAACTGCATAGTCCCTTATCAACAGATGGAAAGCATTATCCTATAGATGCTTGGAGCAACCATCTCAAGGGGCAACAATTGAAATGTGCAAGACCAATTTGCAACAAAAAATGAAGGCTATTATACTTAGTCACAAAACTAAGTCTTTGGTCTGATTGATTTAGGTTACTATTGATGCAAAACTGACCTTCAAGGAGATCAGCTAAAAGAAGTTGAGCTCTTCAAAATCAGTCACCTTCATCTTTTACTCCAAAACCAAAGAAGAAACATGAAGTCTTTAATGTGCAAACTTTCAAACCTCCTTAGAAGCCTCAAAATGCGAATAATGACTAAGCCAAGAAGGAGGAATATGAGAAAAGGAAGAAAACTAAGTATCTCTTTGATGGAGATATTGAAGTAATCTTCCAGTCATTGATGGATAGCAACAAGATTGAACTTCCACCGATGAAGAAGACCGAAACAAGCGGATAGTGTCACATCCTCTCAAAGACTGTTTCATTCTTAAAGAAAAGGTCGGGTTGGCCCAATGTGGGTCGGGTTAGCAGTGGGTTCGAATTGTTCACCATCAACCTCTCTCGACCTGTTTACAAAATGGGCTGGGATTCTTCAACTGCACCCACATAGGGTCAGGTCGGGTTGGCCCGCTTGAACCCGCATTATATTTTGGTTTAGTTAAAGCCAAGCCAAACTAACCACTTCACTTGAATACTGTAGTTCTCTCTTTTTCTTATTCTTTTTTCTCTTTTTCTTTCTAAAAAGGATTTAAAGATTGTATTATTACAAAGAAATAAGACCTTATATTTTTCAATTAAAGCACTTAACCACTACACCATCAAAGTTTTTTGTGCAAATATTTATCCAAAAATGTTTAAATAGATATGTAAATGTCGACCTTAACTTTTGAATGGAACTACTTTAAACATGGACTAATAGTTTGAGTTTATTTACGATGTATTTATAAAAGTAGTTATAATTTAAAATGTTGAAACTTATAAATGTGTTTTTTATTATCTTTTAATGCTTATGCATTGAACTTTAAGCATAGGAGGTCAAGTTTCTAAAATAATCATTATCCATGATTTTTTTATATTTATTAGTTTTATGATAATCATTAGTTAATAAAGCTAACCCAAGCAAATACACAATATAGGGAATTGCTAAAAAATAATAAAAATAAGCTATTATAATTTATAAAAAATAATATTATTTAAAATTGATAAAGCCGATAGAGCTTTACATTTACAAATGCAGAAAAAAAAAAGTCAATACTATCCTAAGAAAGTCATATGTTATATTATTTCTAATAATTCCTCAGGAAATTAACATGTCTTATATTATTTCTAATAGTTCCTTTTGGAATTAAATAAAAATATAAAAAACTATATGTGGGTCATTCGGGTTAGGCAAGTCGCCCTAACTAGATCCTTTTTTTTTTTTTTTGTGTGTGTTAGAAAAAAGTTACCCATGCCTGACCCATATTTTATGCGGGTTTTTCCCTCGGTCATAGGCAGGTTGGGTTCGAATCAAGTTGACGGGTCAATTCTCATTTGGCCACCTCTACCTAAAGTAGTATTTATCGGCTCCTTATAGGAGTAGCAATGGGGAATGAATGAGAGATTTCTCTTGTCTTAGGTGATCAGCGAGGGTCGTATTAGACCTGGCAAACGGGTCGGGTTGATTAAATTCGGGTCAAGTTAACCGGACCCGAATTTGTTGGTTTTAACCTTAACCTGACCTGTTTTTAAAATGGGTTGGAAACCTGCATACTGCACTCATGGCAGGTCAACCCGACCCGACCCGACCCTCCTAACTCGAATTTGATGCGGGTTAGGTCAGGTTGACCTGACCTAACATATTTAATTCCCATTTTGTGTAAGATTTAATTTATCTTATGTGGTCCAATTTCATTTGTAAAGCTCTCCTTACATCTAGATTCATTTAAAATGTTGCATTGAGTATAAATTTATAATTTCTCAAATTTTAAGGTATAAAAAATGGGAAATTTATAATATTTTCTAGCCTATTTATTGAGAATTTGAGATAATCTTTTTTTAATTTTTGTTCAATTTTATAATTTCATATTGAATAGAAGTATAAGACTTATCAACGATATTGTATTCATTCATATCCATATTTTAGAGATAAATTGATATGCCAAAATAAAAATAAAAAGCACATATCAATATTTCAACTATAAAAACATCATATTTTCAAATAAAAAAAAGAAGTTTTATATTCTAAATATTAAAATTTTACATAACTCATCCACAAAAGAGTAAGAGTATATAGTTTATGGCCCATTTAAATAAGAAAAGTCACATAAAAATTGAAAAGGCATAGTAATTTAGTAAAATCTAAATAGATCAAACGGGTTAGAGTGTGTTAACCTTAACTCGACCCGTTTTTATACGGGGTGGTAAGCCCTAACCCTAACTTGACCCGTTTAGGCGGGTCAAAAACGGGTCGGGTAGGGCTTGGTTGATGGATCGGGCTAGAGTTTGTCAGCTCCAGGTCGTATATTGGTCCCTCGATGTCCAGCTTTCGAACTTGTATAGGGTTTATATCAGTCCAGCGTGGCAACCCATGTTGGGTGTATAGTCGTCGTGGGCTTTATAGGATCTGACCGCTATGGTTGTCCCACACGGCTTAGGCGTTTTTGAGTGCCTACAATTGTGTTCTCTAACCCGTTCTAAAATATGAAAATTGGTGATATTCTCCGGAACATGTACCAAAAGATGCAAATCTTTAAACCTCCCTGTTTGAAGTCCAACTTATGGACGAAAGGGAATTTACTCAAAGGAACCCATTAACAGTTAGTAAATTCGATACCATGTGTTTTGAGCTAGTTACTAATAAAATTGAGAACAATTCCTTATATGAGTGGTAAAGCATAATGCTTCTTACCTAACTGCTCAAGTTTGAACTCTAGGTATGCTACATTCTCTTCTATTTCAGTTGGCTGTCTTTTTATATGTGTGGGCTCTCTCTTGGCTCCAGCCTCCTTGGCTTAGGTACAAATCAAAATTAAAATAAAGTTAAAGAAAGAATTATTTTGTCGAGACTGGAGAATCCTATTGTTGTCACTAGAGGTTGGAACTACCTCAACTAAATCTATAGACTCTACCATCACACTTTACAATATTTCTATGTTAAAAGTCCGAATAAAGTCTCAATTAAAACGAATAAAATCCTTTGAAAATCTTTTTGGGAAGATCAAGAGGTGAAGAGGAAAATTGATACTATTAAATGGAATGAACTGTGCAAGCCAATCAGCGATATGGAAGATTGGAATATAGAGTCTACTAAAAACAACTTCAGCTCTTTTAGCAAAATCCATATGCTATCTCACAAAATTCTTGAAAGTGAGATATTATCGGAATAAATCATGGAAGAACTCGTGATTTTGGAACGGGTTTGTTGAAGCTTTTGACTGGAATAACGCCAGCGTTAGATGGGTTGTTAGAAATCAGATAATTATCTCAATCTGGTGTAATAATTGGGTTCCTTACCAGGTTTATGTCACATCTAGAGTTCGTGACTTTTTTTAATCCAAAATTTGTGTCATGAGAATACTATACTCACCCATGAATTATGTGGATTGGTCAATCCAAAGTCATTTGGAAAGACGTCTCCAACACAATGAATACTATTCTTTAGTTGGAAATGCTTGAAGAAGGCTATTTCGGTAACATATTTTCTTACGACCAAGTTGGAAAATGTTAGTGCTTCATATCTAATTTGTAGTAGTAGAGAAGAGCTGAATAAGTGATAAGCACACATTGTTTCGTTGTGAAAAGCCAAGTTGGTTTATTTTTCTTCTCCCATCAGGCTATTATCCGTTAATTTCCCTAATAATAGCATTTATATGTAAGTAGAGAAAGTGTTTTGAACCCAACTGCCATATATCTAGAGGCCATGAGTTTATGTTCCTTTGAAATAATTATAAGCGCCAAAAGCATAATGTAGCTCCGGTTGTTTGAGTAATTTACTTGTAAAATGAATGGAAGTGGATGATCACTTGAAGAGACAAGAAAAAAAGAAGGGTATTATCAAAAAGTATAAAATTTCAAAAATCACCTCTTCTTTTTATTTTTTTTTAAAAGAGCCAAAATTTTGTTCTCTCATTCCACTAAAAAACAAAAAGGCATCTTCTTTTTATCCAAAAAAGGTCAAAAAAGTTCATTTACATCCCCTAAAATGGCAAAAAGTCAAAAAGCTAGACTTTTAAATTTTGTAATTTTTGATAAGACCCTTGTTACTCTTGTAATTCAGTTAACTCAGGACTATGGTTTGTTAAAGGTTGTGGGTTTGACTTGCACTACTACACTGGGGCCACAAGAGATTTTCCTCGTTTCCCTTAGGCTGGAAGGGATTAGTCCGACTCAAAAAATTGGGACACCCTTTGTTATATAAAAAAAAAAAATGGCCATTCACTTGGATTCATATTATAAGTAAATTACCAAACGGGCTTAGTGGAGTGGGTCACAGTTTTCGAAGAGAGCGTGGCACTGTGGCCTCATCTTGTGCTTTCAACCATCCATTAGGAGGGATGGGATCATGATATTTTCTGATATTGTGTTCTCGAGAACAGATGGTGGTAGCCTTTGGCTATGCTATATTCTCAAAAGAAAAAAAAAATACTCTTGTTGGTGCAGGAACCTCCAATGGATCTCAAGTGTTTTTGACCAAGGAAGATGAAGCACGAGCAATGTTCTTTGTGCTGAACAAGGCCGAAAATTATAAGCCTTTTCAGAGTTTATATTGTCTTGGATGTGGCTGAGGTCATCAACACCACCAATGGCAAGGAGGATTGGCATACCAAACTGCAATTTGGCTACGAAGGGGTTAGCGACTTTGTTCTTAAATGTGACCTTTGATTGTATTGATAACTGAACGCGGTAGCCCATAAGATGGTAAAGTCTGGTCGGTCCAGTGCGGTTCATGTGGTGTGGACTGGTTATCCGAGTCCTGCCTTTTTATGTAGTTTGTTTATCTAGTTATTAATGATGAAAGCCATATTTTTCAAAATTGATCAAAAGAATGCCACTCTTTTATTAAGAACAACTCCTTATCTTAGTGGTAAAGGAGTTTAGGTTCTTATTGGGAGGTCAAGTGTTCAAGCCTTGCCTCTCCCTCTTGTCCCCTCACATGTGCGGGTCCCCAATTACCTTGCATGTTTGGATTGTGTTTGTGTCCTCACATGTTTGAATCCCCCGTTTCCTTACATGTGTGAGTTGAGTGCATATGGGGTTGTGTTGTACTTGGGCCCCAGCTGAGTTTTGTTCTATGGGTTGAAACATGGAAACAAGTGACCTCTTGTCATGGGTGGAACTCGGTATTGGCAAAAGGGGGCCATGGAAATTGTAGATAACCCTTAAGTTTTTGTAAAACCCTATATCTAATTGCGGTTTTCTAGGTTTTTTCACATATGGGCTTCCCAACATTTTATTTTTTACATAGTGGCCTCCCTAATGGAATTTTTTTCTTGTTCTGCCCCCGCCTCTTGTGTTTTTTTAAGATTTAAAACATTGATGGCTTTGCATTCTTAGTTCATCCCCTATCCACAAGCGGTTCCCCTTTGCAAAGTGTCCTTTTTACAATGACTTCCTATTCCTATATTCTCAAAGAAATGCCCTTCAAAATGTCCTTCCACTTTCACAACTTCTCGTCCTCTTATCTCATTTGCTCCAATCTCTTTCTCATCTCACCCTCACCTATCAAGATATATTTTATATTTTTAAGTTTGGTGAGCACTACACAATGCCCTTCTTGGTTGTGGCCCATTGAGATGCATGATGATTATGAAAATCCATTGGATGAGAAAATCTATATGAGGTCTACTTATATGTAAAATCTTCAGTCCATAAGATAATTCAAACCTTTTAATCCATGGCCCTAAAATTTAATGATTTAGAAGCATCAAATATCATGATTTCAATCTAATGGTGAAGAAAAGTTGATCAGTGTCAAATTTGAACTTATGGCCATGCATGGGGAGTAGTGTGTATGAAAAGATTAGGTTGACTCAACATGAGCAACATGAGAAAAAAAAAAAAAAAAGGAGTGGAAAAGGGTTGTTGTTAAAGTGTGGCGCTTATTAGAATTCCTCTTTAAGTTTTATTTGTTTTTAAAGTGTGGCGCTTATTAGAATTCCACTTTAAGTTTTATTAATGATTATTCCAAAATATGTCTACGGAAATCATATGTGAAGCCAATATCTATTGGAGCAGCAAATCTATGAATGTATTAGAGAAGCATATCTGAAACCAAGATCTGCCTATGGCAATTGTAAATCTTGGAAACCTTAACTAGAACTTCAATTATATCTATGGAAAAGAAGGTTAGGCTCGTTGTTTGGTGGATTAGACTGTTAGTATATGAAAAGATGAAGCACTGGTTCTTTCATTAAAATGATCCTAAAATAATTGAATTATACATTAACACAAATGGCTACCGAATACCTCCAAAAGAAATTATGATATTAAATCCTCAGTATTACTTATCAAATAATAATACCTAAGATTCTAGGGTTTCCAAAGGGCCTTTCTTCGAATCACAACCACCATTTATTACATACAACTGTTAAAAACAAGCAAGAGGTAACGAAACTCATGCTCTTAGAAGCAGGCATCCAAGACACAACAGCAACACAGGGCCGCAAAACTGCAGGGAAAAGCAAAACAAAAATGCAACATGTGAAGAACTATTCTAGATAATGAAACAGACTAATTTGAGATTTCAATTCTTACCTACTTGAATTAGTTTTGACCGAATGGCAAATGAGTTGCGTTGGATTTATATTTAAACCAACCCAAACCCAACCTGAATGGCAATTTCTATGCCTCTAGACAGGTTTATGGTTTTCGATGCCAAACCCATCCTATGACTTTTATAAATCAGTGTGAGTTTTCTAATGGAAGATTTTTTGCCATTCAAAAATATGTATCTTTTTTTGCTCATATAGTGGATAGGATTGAACCCATGACCTGAAAAACCATATGCATAGCTTATTACCACCAACAATATTATAACTTCACATTAGCAAATTTGCTAAGTAATTTAAAATTTAAGGCGAACCGGTCAAGGCACGTTAAGCAAACCTAAAACCCGAACTGCTCCATACCTAACCTTGGTCAAAGTCCAGAAATCAATACCCGCACGGAACAATGAAACCAATTCTTTTCCATGCTAGCGGTTTCTATTGTGACTTTTACATCTCGCTAGAATTCATACAGACACCAACACCACCACGAATCTGACCTACTCAACACCAACCCGCCCCTAATAGGAAAATGTCACATTTTAGATTTCTTATAAATGTTTACCTTCTCAATATAATTTAAACAGAAAATATAATAATTTATATTTCTTATAAAGTTTTAAAATTTCTGCATATTTTTATTATAAATTATATTGCCCATGCTAAGCATGAGCATGTTTTCCTGGTGGAGAAGTTAAATTCAATGGGCACTGCCAAATTCAACCATAGAGGTAGATGGATGGTGGAGATGCACCACATACTTCTACACTCATGACTCTCTTTAGCAATCACTCTATTAAGTTTGAAGTAGGATAAGGGCTTGTTTCTTTAAAGAATTTGTGATGTTCAAAAACTTGATTTAAGGGCTATCCACGAAGCAGTTGAAAATCCCATGTTTGTTTACTAGAATTCAAAACTCAAGCCACTTGAACAATCTCACATAACACGTAGAATTCTTAGTATACCAACCTTCTTTGTATTTGCAAATCCTCCATGCAAGATACAACTTTTGGGGAATTTACAAATTCCCAAGATATGAATCCTTTGAATTCTTTCAAAGAAATAGGCTCTAAGGGTCGGAACTAGAGCTATTTTTTCTAGAGAACTTTTGAATTCTCTAATATAGTGGAATTCCTAAGTCCTCCATTGCACTCGAGCATCCAAAAATCTATCACAAAAACAATGCAGTTGGACTTTTAGGAATTCCAAAGTTCATTGGATACCTTAAATTAGGACGCTGGAGTTTTGATATTCTTGTGAAGAAACAAGATATTTGCAAATGTAGGGATGATCCATCACATCCTGTCCAACACCAAATTCTTGTTCTAAATGCCACTCAAAGAACAGGCCCTAAAGATAGTTTGTTTTGCCAGAATCGAATTCTTAGGAGCTTTAACAAATTTATATCTAAAAGTCATTAAAATTGAAGAAATAAAGGTGAAGATCTATTAATGACCATAAAAATAACGTTGGCTTTAATTAAAAATAAATTAAGTAGAAGGGAGATGATTGCCAAGAAAGTCAAGTTTTTTTTATATATGTCTTTCACCTTTAATCGCTTTTACCCTAAATTTCTAGGAATTCAATTCTTTGGAAAACAAAGGGGCATAAGAAGTGAAAAAAAATGAAGGAGGACACCTTGTAGGTATGGCCTATTGATCATCATTCATCAGATGAATGGATCTTCAAAATTAAACTTCTATGGTAAATTAGCTAAAAAAACATGGAGTTTTTAGACAATGCTTTTATAAAATTTTAGTGGATAATTACCGTGTGGATGCTCTTATATCTAACATTTGCCCCAAGACTATCGATAAAAAGATAATTACCACATAGTCATTCATATAGGAAAGGACGACCCACAAATGATGATTTTATCCTTAAAACGCGCCATATCGTACAGTTATAGCAATGCGATATCCCAGATGGATAGGATATTGAACAACGCGATATCAAACATTCTACCCCTTCTAGCCCAAGCCCAAAGCAGTCACCACGAAACTCTGTTTTATTTTCATTGTTTCTACCTTTTTTAGAATCTTGAGTTAAAGCTCTTCTTATACCATTTTCTATCATGAAGAAGGAGAACGTAATGGAATGATCTCTTCCCGCAATCTCAAAAGGAAGATGGTAAGATGAATAAGGACAAAAATAGGAGGAAGGAAGAAGAAGGCCTTAGTAAAATGGGGTTTTACCATGCGATTTATCATCTATGCTTATCGGAAGAAACCGACCATTTTTCCTTCAGTAGAAAGGAAAGGGTGAAAAAAATTAGATTTCGTGCGATATCCTAGAGCTCTAGGATATCGCGTTGTTGGATATCCTAAGCTATAGGATATTGCAAGTTTTAAGAGTAAAATCATTCCTCACAGGGCGTCCTTTCCTGTACGAACAGTTGTGTACGTGACAATTATTTTTTTGTCGATAATTTTGGAGTAAATGTCAGGTATAAAGGGCATCAGTATAATAATTATCTCAAAACTTAGCTACAGCTTTAATTTCAACTAGCTAGGCCCGATTTGTATAACAAAATGTGCAATTTGAATCCAACTAAACCCATGTTTTTAAATTATTACAATATATTCGACCAAGTCAGATTAGGGTAAGACTAATGTTAGCAAATACTAACCATATTTGGATTTGGCTCATGTGGAAGCCTAACGAAACCAACAAGACTTGAACTTAGTAATATGGCTTTTGTTATTTTTGTTAATCATGTTACGTTTACTACCACAGTGAACTATGGAAGCCAAATCTAATGGGTTATTTTTTTTTTTTTCAGCCAAGGTTGCTAAACGCTTAAAAGACTCGACTGATGAGGAAGTGAACCCTAGCACACACTGGGAATTGGGAAAAAGACCACCTGCATATAGATTGGGGAGGACCCAAGGATCAAACTCAGGATAGTTGGATGAGAAGGGGACTCTTGACCGCTTGGCTATCCCTTTACTCTCGAATGTAATGTAGTAGCTAAAAGAAAGGAATACACCTCTAGGAGTGTTTCCTCAACCAGTCTGGATCGTTTGAGGCTTTTTTTCCATGGTGACTGTAAGTGGATCAATCATGGTTCACCACATCACTAACGGATGCATGCCATTCATGTGGATAGTGGTGCCCCGTCCATCGCAATTCCTCTCTATGGTGATGTGGTGGACCATGATTGGTCCGCTCATATTCACCATGTGCCAAAAGCCTTTGAAGATCCTGATTCTTCCCTTAACATAAAAAATATTTTATACATATATTTGTAAAATATGCATCAAGCACTCGTAGTTATATAGGTTACAAGCTATATAGGGTTATAAGTATGACTTGTAGTTGGCTCAGGTTTGGGTTTTGGGTTCAAGATAGGGTGCATACAGTTTGCTTGTGTTTGGGTTCAGGTCCCTGTACCAACTCACCCTATACCCTTTTACTTAAATATTTAGGGTATATTTTGTTTTCTATCAACTATGTAGTTGAGAAATTGAAAGAATGGAAAGGCTATAAATATATATATATATATTTGGAGACAAAGTTTAATATAGTTAGTTCTTTAAAGTAATTATATTTATTGGTGGTGCTTATATGTTAGTGTACATGTTGTTTTATTTGTTTGGTTCTTTTTAGAGGATTTTACAAGAAAAAATCCTCTTTGAGTCACTTTATACTAAAAAGGACCCCAAGGATATGATTCCACCATAGTGGTCCTAGGGCTCCATTTTGGTTTAAGTTTATGGAATTTGAGTTGGGGCATGGATATCCTCGCTTACCCACAAATATGAGCGGGGATATCCCTGCTTGTTTATTTCTTTTTCCTCCTCTTCCTTCCTCCTTCGTTCCAGTCGTTCTTCCTTTTTCTTCTTTCTCTCTTCTTCGTCCTTCCTCTTCCTTAATTCTTAAATCTCCAGCTCCAAGGCAAAAACCTCATCTTATCACATTCTATCCAACCCAATCTCCACCCCTCATTAGACTTCCACACCACCACTACAACCGCCCCCCACCCGGACTCATCATGGTTGGCATCGTATCATCTGCACCAAAGGCATCCCTGCCCCCACCCTCTTCTCTGGTGTCTCCTTCATCTAGAAAGAGGTTCAAAATAAAATGATTTTCTTGTCTTGATTTAGGTCTAAATAGGGATCTAAAAAAAATGAGGATTTTTTGGATTGTTTCTTATAAAAAGAGGATTTTTTTATGAAGATTTTGAAATAAAGTTTATAAATAATTTTTTTTCTCCTGAAGATGGGATCTAAAAGGAGGAGAAAGACTTGTTGGAATTAGGGTTCATCTTATTGGAAATGATGTAGTTTGCTATGTTGGAGAGGAAGCGAGTATTTATAGAGGGAGAGCTTGAGAAACATAGGAAAGGAGAAAGAAAGAGGGGGATGGAGCATATGTTGTTGCTGTGTTCCAGAGAAAGGAGGAAAAAGAAGAAAAAGAGACAGAGGAGGAAAGAAGATGAGGAAGAAGAAGAAATATGAGTAGTGATATTCCCGTCCAACTCAAATTTAAAAAAATTAAATAAAAAAAGATCCTTAGGACTATTATAGTGGAATCATGTCTTTAGGATTCTAAAAGGAGGAGAAAGACTTGTTGGAATTAGGGTTCATCTTACTGGAAATGATGTAGTTTGCTATGTTGGAGAGGAAGCGAGTATTTATAGAGGGAGAGCTTGAGAAACATGGGAAAGGAGAAAGAAAGAGGGGGATGGAGCATATGTTGTTGCTGTGTTCCAGAGAAAGGAGGAAAAAGAAGAAAAAGAGACAGAGGAGGAAAGAAGATGGGGAAGAAGAAGAAATATGAGTAGTGATATTCCCGTCCAACTCAAATTTAAAAAAATTAAATAAAAAACGATCCTTATGACTATTATAGTGGAATCATGTCTTTAGGATTCTTTTTGATATACATTGAGTCTAAGAAAATTCTTTCAGTAAAATTCTCTTCTTTTTATTTGGGCTGGATTCAATGTAGAAATTCACAGAGAAGATTTTGAACCTATGGAATGGGCCCACATGGACATGACGAGATAGAAAGAAACAATCCAGTAGTCAGGGCGTCCTTACAAGCAGAGGGAATCCACTTGGATTGCGTAAACGCTTGGTTAGAAAATGCCACCAGTCTTACTTGTTAGGGGTTGGTCGAGTGTTTTTTTTTTCTTTTTGTGGTGGTGGTTGTGTTTTTTGGGGGGGGGGGGGGGGGGGGGGGGGGCGGGGGAGAGCCCTACTAACGGTGGCAATTAATTGGGTTCAAACCAATTGAAATGATCGATTTGTTAATTAGTTTGGAAATATGGACTCAAACCCAGAAGTAAAGGGTCAGGTTTTGTTCGATCGAGGAGCCTCACATATTGAAGTTGCGCCAACTTTTGCAACTTTATAGTGGACTAGTAGTCAGGTGTAATCTTTTAAACTTAAAGGATCCGGAGAGGAATCTCTAGACATGGATGTGATAACACTCAACCAATGAGTGTGTTGGCAAATTTACCTGGTTTTGTGCTCACAGATAACGAACACAATCTACATAGATGCGGTCCAAAGTAGTGGTGTTAATAGGGCGAGTTAGGCGGCTGAGGTAAATCCATGCTGGACCAGTCTAGAAACAATGCTTATATCCAACTGAAGCCTAATTAGGGCTGTAAGGTCCGTCTCAAACATGTGAGGTCCAAGCCATCCCATCTAGTCAATTTGGTCATTCACTTGTTTAGGCCAATAAGTCGCCAACTTATAAGCACAACTTATTTGGGCTGGGCTTCACTATTTCGGCTCTCTTTCACTTCATCTAAGCCTATTCTAATATTAAACGGGCCAAAATCTTGTTCCAGTCCAAGTCTGTGTACAAAATCCCTAGGCCTTTACCCAGCCCAAGGTGGGATGGGGTTGGGCCAGGGTTGGTTTGGTCAAATGATCTCCCACAGATTACACTATTTGATATACTATTTGAATGTGGTTTGCCTTCAATCAACCACAACCCTCCTCACCCCTATCTTTCTATCCTCATCTATTGTTGTTCTTTCTATATCCTAAGCTGCATCCTCACAATAAATAGGATCCATTCTCGCTTCCCACTCCTTTAATACCCTTAGAATCTCTAAATGTGGTTTGCCTTTAATCATCCACAACCCTCCTTACATCATCCCTTTATCCTCATCCATTATTGTTATTTTCCTATTATGGTTTAAAAAATTGATCAAGTCCGAATCGACTCAGACTCGGCACATATTGATTCGGGTAACCCAACTCAGTATTAGACTGATGCGACTTGGCCGAGTCCCATGTGCCTGCATCTTGAGGGAAAAACAAAGAAAAAAAAAGAGGATAGGAAGAAAAGAAAAAAAAAAAAAGAAGAAAAACGTGCCAGTTGTTTCAGAAGAGAGAGAGAGAGAGAGGGAAGGGGAATCAATGAAAAAGAATTCAAAAAACTAATTTGTTGACTCTGCCAGCTGATGTGTTGCCCCACTACTGCACACCAGCTGTTGTGCTGCTGCAATCTGTTACTGACTGCTACATGTGTATTGCATGTACTAACGTTGTTGCTTGCCCAAACCTACTGACTGCTATGCTACTGTTTTTTTTTCGCATGCCTACCTGTCGGCTGTGTGCTACATTTTTCCTTGCATGCCTACCTCTGTCTCTCCCTTTTTACCCTGTTTTTTCTAGCAGTGCCTTGGAGCTACCTTTTTTCTTTAATCTTCTTTCTTCTTCTTATTGTTCTTCTCTTCTTCTTTTTTTTTTCTTCATCATCTTTTTTTATTTTTCTTAGTTGTAAAAAGGAACTTGCCAAAAAAGAAAAAAAGGGACTCGCCCGAGTCATTTGGACTCCACCCTTGGTGAGTCAAGTCCCAAGTTTAGGTTTTTAAACCATAAGTGGCATTTTCACAACAAACAGGATCCATTCCTACTTTAATACCCCTAGAATCTCTCTCTCTCTCTCTCTCCTTTTTTTTTTCTAATCGAGCACTTCCCACTCCTTAATACCACTAGAATCGCTCATTTTTTCTAACCTCATCTACTCTTTCACAAACCACACACACTCTCTCTCTCTCTCTCTCTCTCTTTTCTCTCTAACTACTTAAGCAGTTGCCAAAGGAGAAAGTGATAAAGTGAAATCCAAAGGAGGAGGGAGAAGAGGAGGAGGGCTGCATTACCAAGGAGTTAGAAACAATTGGTCATTAAAAATGAATTTTATATAGTAGCAGTACCCCGTGAGATTTTCTTCCTAGGATTCTTTTTATTACTCATCCCAGTTTTTTTTTTTTTTTGACTCTCTTATTCAAGTCTCTAATTCACTCTCTCCTTCACCTCTCTTTCATTCATAGCTTAAGACCCTTGATTTTCACTTTTCTTCATCCATCATCACTCTCTATTTGGAGGTGGTGTGAGGAACTCTCGGCGTGTGAGGAGGGGGCAGCAGTTGGAGGGGTTTGTATATCCTGTGCATAGCACAGGGGACCACTAGTATACCCAATAGAAAAGGAGAGAGACACATACCATCCCTTCCAGAACCCATCACCCTTGCTGTTTGTTTCCACTGATACTGGTTGCTGGGGGTACCTTGACCCATATTGCACAGGATAACCAGCTGGGGGAGGTGGAGCTGCATATGCCGGTGGAGGGTATGATGGAGGTGGGTGGCACTGGCCCGGCGGAGGGTACGATGGAGGTGGGTGGCACTGGCCCGGCGGAGGGTATGATGGAGGGTATGATGGAGGTGGGTGGCACTGGCCCGGCGGAGGGTATGTTGTAGGGGGTGGTGGGTACACTGTTCCATGAAAAACACCACTAGAGTTAAAAATGCATATGAACTGACAATAACTAATTGAACACTTGAAAATTAATTGTCAGTGTCTAAGCTTGAGATCTAGATTAACGATCGCATTTTGGATTTAATTTACAACCAAGGGGTGGTAATCATTTTTACTTTTATCAAGGGTAGGAGATAATATGATGGTCCTATTCATACCCTTTTAATAAGAAGGATTGCCCTATAACTATGTTTGACCCCATTGCAACACTTGTGATATGTATAAACGAGTAGTAATGAGTGTGAGAACTACCTAGGGGGGGACATGTGCGTTTTCAGCGACTACAGATTTGCATTAGGAGTCAACCTTAGCCTTTTATTTTTTTAGTTATGAATCAGTTAACTGCTCATATTCAAGAAAATGTATCGTTATATATGTTGTTTGCAAATAATATAGTGTTGGTAGATAAATCAAAAGATGTTGTAAATCAGGGCCGGCTTCACTACAAAGCAAGCAAAGCTCTTGCTTTTGGCCCCCTAAAAACAAGTCCCCTAAAAAATCAATTAACTCTATCAATAGTTTCATACTTCCTAACTTTTCCTCCTTTTAAATAGAGCCCTCTTATTTTATGAGAAGACCTAAATTGAGTCAATGGTTGAAAAATCATGTTCAGTGGGGCCCTCTTAATCTTCAAAGATAACTAAGCATCATAATTAATAGATTTAATAGTATGTGTCACTCTCTCTCTCTCTCTCTCTCTCTCTCGCTTGCTTCTCACCCTTGGCAAGTCAAGATTTAAATCTCTCTCTCTCTCTCTCTCTCTCTCTATCTTAACTAATAGATTTAATATTTAAATACACATTCCTCTTAGTAAATGATAATAATTATTAGGATTAGAGTAGAAAAGAAAAAAGTCTTTTGGTATTCTCTTTTCTCATTGAACGGTTATATAGGCGGACAAACCCCCATTTTGAAGGGCTTTTTCTTTTTTTCTTTTTTTTTTGAATTTCTATTTCTTTCAATCCCAAAAAATAAGGCCCCATAATAGTAGTTAGAGCAATGATATCTTTTTTAAATTCTAGAAAAAAACAACTGCAATCATTTTTATTCCTCCTAAAAATATAAGGCCCCATAATCATAATTGAAACAATTACCATCTTTCCACATTCCCAAAAAAAAAAAAAACTTAAAATGTTTGAGTGGTTGGTAAGTCCTGGGGGTTCCTGGTTTGAACCTCTGTAAGGCCTTAATTGATATACATGGCTAGTAGGTGGTTGTGTGTTTTCGAAGTTTTACTAATGATCAACTGTAAGGGAGTCAGCAGGTTCTCTTGTTAAAAAAGAAAAAAGAAAAAAAAATTGTTTATCTTTTAACATCTTCATATCTCATTTCTTTTTTATAATTTTTTTCAATTATCAATGGGACCAACTGGTTCATCACCAAAAAATTTTAAATTTTACATGGGCCCCACTGATGGATGAAATAAATATGTTAGCAAAACTTGAACATAAAAACTTAATTAGTAATTTTGCATCACAAAAAGAGAGAAAAATATATTTTAAATTAAATATTTATAATAATATTAAGAAATAAAAAAGGCTCATTTGGAATTTTCACTTTGGGCCTCAATTTGTCTCAAGCTTGCTTTGGTCTAAATGCAAAACTCGAGAGATGGAGAGAGGTTTTAGAATCCAGAGGCTTTAAAATAAAGTCATACAAAGATAGAATATATAGATTGCAACTTTAGTTGGCATATACAAAGAGTTGTAACTATTGTGAGAAATGACATCCATGAGATACGACAAAGAGATTCTTTCCATTACTTTGGTTCAATAATTAGTAGGGATGGGGATATTGATTAAAATGTCGAATATATAATAATAGAAGGATGGGTGCATTCAAGATTTACTTCTGAAGTACTTTGTGATAGATGAATGTCGACAAAATTTAAGGAGAATTTTATAGGGTAGTGACTAGACCAACTATGACTTATGGGGCAAAATGTTGGCCAATCAAGAACCAACATACGTATAAAATGGACATAACAGAGATGAAAATGTTGTGTGGATGGGTGGTAAAACTAAAAAAGATAAAATTAGGAACGAACATTTTTTAGAGCATTTGGGGGGAGCATCAATAGGAGATAAAATTAGAGAAATACATTTGAAATGGTTTGGGCATGTTGAATGCAATCTAACAATGGCGTCGGTAAGAAAACGTTTGGCCGTGCAGGTTAATGGCTCACCAAGGAGAAGGAGTAGGTCAAAGAAGGCGTGGATGGAGGTAGTAAAATTGGATCTAAAAGAGTTTAACATGTATGGGGATTTGGCTCAAGATAGGTCAGAATGGAGAAATAGAATTCATGTACTTGATCCTAACAACCCATGTTGTGATTTTGACATCACCCGTTGTGCACATACATCAATCCAAGATTAACAAAGAACCACACACAAGAAGAGACATGAGATTTACGTGGTTCACTCAAACAGGGCTATGTCCACGGGCACAAAGACGATCATCTTTACTATGACAAGTAAAGTATACAGAGACTCTCGTTCTCTCACATCGTCTCACTCACGTGGTGTGGGAATACCACGGGTAAAAGAGCTCTCACCTCTCTTCAATGCAAGATCTAGGGTGACAGACTAAACACATATATAGTCTTCGTTTTCTTGGCGACCAAGAAAGCCCCGGTACAATTATCAAAATACCCTTGACCTTAAATCAGTCCCTGGCTAATCCAGTGGACTCATCCGGCTAAACCAGAATACAAGACATAAACCCAACAATCTCCACCTTGGCTTAGATTTTGTATAACTCAAGCTACCAGGCGATAAAACCGGCAATGTCTTTATGTACCTTGCTGAATGGTATGTCACTGCATTAACGATGCAAACTTCTTTCTTCAACACTTTGACATTGTAACACTCCGACCCAACTTAATCCGGATTAGTGACTAATTAACGATGACTTAGTTGTTAAGTGTGTTTTGCCTTTGTTTTTGTTTTGTTCCGGGCTATGGATAGGTAGGTGGGTTGAGTTTGACTTGGTTTAGGTGGAAATAAGCCCTTCTTCGTAATTTTAGCTTTTGTAAGAAGTCATCATTCATGCATCACCTTGGCGTCAATACATGTCTTTTGTTGAGCTCGTTAACCTCCATAACTACGATGTTTGCAATAGACTTTGTTTGTTTACGTTGAACCCTCATATGACTTGAATTGTGAATAGTGTATCTGCTTGGACTTTCTTGCAATTTTTCTTAGCCCAAGGATAACTATTTGTGTGTTAGAACTCATTTGAGGCAAGTATAAGCATGATTTGTATGAACCATGTTGGTATATGTTTGATTTTGAATAATCTTTTATGTTTACATGTGAAAAGAGGTGTTGCAGCGCAATTTGTGTTAATTCCCATCTATTTGATGTGTTTTGTCCCTTTTTGTACACCTCCAGTTAATTCTGTAACAAGTTCAAGAAACGACTCTGCCGTAAACTGCCTACGGCTTAAAGTCTAAAAATTTGTAAAACCCAATTTTCTTCTACGGTTAGGTCACGGCTAAGTCGTAAAATGTACTACAGCTAAGCCGTAGCTCAGCCGTGACCCAGCCGTAGACTAATACAGGGTGCAGTTTTGAAATAAGTGAGAGTTGGCATTTTGCTGACCTTTTACGGTCCAGCCACGGCTAAGCCGTAAGGTGTTCTACGGCTAAGCCGTACCTTCACTGTGGCTGAGCCATAGAACAAAAACAAGGCTGAGCTGTAAGACCTGTGAAAAGTAAGAACACTGGGTATTGAAGGGACTTTGTAAGACCTTTGAATTAGAAGGTAGGCACCCCTGACTTGCCCAATAGATCCTGATAAGAACTGCATGAACGATCTCGAGGGCTGCAAATCATTCATGTCCGTTATCCAGTTGTTAAGCACCTCCCCATGGGTGTTGGTTTAAGGGACTTCGATGCACACTTATGATACGATGCAACACTAGACAACAGTGCATCGGATAACTTGAAACTACATCATCATACACGGTTAGAAACACTGGATAACTAGATTATGGTTAGCTCGTAAATGATCTTGATTTGATCGAATATTGATTTGTATGGCATCTTGCATGACGTATATTAACCTCCACTCTTCGGTATGGTTGGTTAGTTCTCATTTTGAATGTTCGTATGGTTGGGTTTGCTCGATATATCTCCAGAACTTTGAGTAATGTACACATGTATGTATGCTTGTACCGTATGCATGTATGATATATGTTTGGACCATATGCACATATGATATATGCTTGACACGATATGCATAATCTACTCAAAGTCTAATATATGATCGACTCTATATAATCAGGCACTACTTAGCCTCAGCCTTAGGATACCCGACGGGGTTGAATTTGACGTAGTTTATATAGTTTCGCTGCAGTGAGTTTATGTCTTACGGCTTTCGGACCCCAGGAACCCGAGACCCATTCGTACTTTGGCCAAGTCGATGGTGTTCTCAGCATGGATATAAGATCCCTTTTTGGGAGCATATGGTACATGTAGTAGCCACCTAGTTATGTACATGACACGTATACATTGATTTTGATAACATCTTTGTTTAATGCACAACTGCTTAGTATACGAATTTGGAATGCTATGATTGATATCTGTTACTTATTCTATTAGATACAACATGTGTTAACTTGTTATTGCTTATACTTGACTGAATCGTTGTATTCATGAGTTGTCCTTGGTGTTGCAAGCTCAGATACCCCGACTAACTCTCGTCGGTCGATCAGACTCCAAGGGAGGCCCCCAATGTCCCATCTAGACTAGAGGAGTGGATGTGAGATCTCCATCGGAGAGCGACACAGATACACATGCATATAGGTCTCCCTTATTTTGAGATTTGACACATTGGATCTGACATGCTGGATCCCTTCATGATTTGTAAATTGTATTTTGATTCATTTTGTATAACTCTGACATTTATGTAATCTTTTGTTAATATATCTTCCGTTAGTGTGTATATTTTGATACCTACAGTTTTCACGTATTTGTTGGGCACGTGTGAACTTTCCCTTGTGCGTGTGCATTTAGACTAGGTCTAAGTGTATAGGCACAGGAGTACGTGTATCATTAGTTAGGTTTTAACTAAGCCCCGATCTCCTAGGCTCGGGTTGTAACAGACACGTTGAACCAGCACATAAACTTTGAGCAAAGTTCATCTTCTCGTCAAACTCCACCTCGAACTTAAAGCTCGAATCCATTGACGAATCTGAGTGATATCGATATTTGAATCACTCACCATCCTGCCCCATCTTCAACATCACTATGAAAATCCAACCACCACAAGCATGCAAGAAAAACAGATCGGGAATACAAGTCCAAATGGCTTCACAATTACAGAACAACCTCTACCACCAAGCTGTCAAAAACTCCATTTGACCAAGCCTCCGATCAATCAAACAAATGTTTGACAATTGCTGATGCATCAGCTCCTCCTTGTTGCTTCTTCATTGGCTTGGCTTTGGGAAGATAAACAACATCACATGTGATCCGGAAAGCATGTGAACCCCAAACGAATGACTTCGTTTGAATCAGCAAACCCTTTGCAACTAGGCCGGCGACTCCTACTATTGAGTTTGCAACAACAACCAGGTCGAGTGGACCTGATTTGACCTGAACCCACATCTGTTCAGATCTTCTCTTTTCAAGACTTCTGCACCAAGCTGTAGATTTCGTCACCATGAGCACGCTGGAAGAAACAGATCTAAAATCCGAGTTCGGATGGCTCCGATATCTCAGAAACAAGTTTCTACGCTCCAATCAGTCAAACCGCCTCGTTGACCATCAAACAGCCAATCACCGTCTTCCAGTGCGTAGATCTACTCTAAACCAGTCTGTAGGTGTAAACGAATCTCCGATCGGACATTGGACGATCAAGATATCGTAGAAACAATTTCAACCGTTGAATTTGGTCAAACCTGCTTGTTGACCAACGCTGGCATCACTGCTTGCTGTTCTACTGGGTTTCTCTGCAATCGGGCTAGGTCTAACCTGACTCGGACGGACCACCTTGCCCGGGTTTGTTGCAACTGGGTTAGGTCCAAACCTGACCCAACCCAAACCTGGGTTTGAAATTGCTCTGGGTTTCCTGCTACACGGGCCAGCTCAGAACCGACTTGAACTCGAACCTGGCCTAGACCGAGAACCAGGCCCAGACAGTCTTCTTCCTCGTCCCCATTTTTTGCGAACAGGGACCGAACCCCTTTTCCTTGGCTGTGGCAGTGAAGAACCGGCGATGTCTGGCAGGCAGCAGCGATCCGGATCCAGCGAGGCAGTAGCGGCAGTGGAGGGGCGTCCGAGACGGTCGTCTCCTCAGGTGACAACGATAGCCGCGGCTTTCAAGCGGCGGCGACAGTGATGGTGGCGGCGCACGGGATCCGGCAGCAACCCCTTCTACGGCGTTCTTCTCAGTCAACGATGGCTGCGTAGGGGAGAGAGGGTCCGGATTCCCAACGGTTTCTCACTAATCTCTGCTTCAATGATCTTTGATTCGAAACAACATGGGGCCCACCTTGTAATCTTGATCCATACCTGATCTCTTTGCGAGAGCTGCGAATCTGAATCTCGAGAATTTTAGATCTGAATCTCTTTGATCTCGTCTTCTCCTATCTGCTCGAAAAACAAGACCCTCTCTTATGTTTCTCTGTCTCGTAGTCCCCAGTTCTCTTCTTCTTGGATCCGTGGCCCACCGAAATCAGAGATGATCTCTGATCTCTTTTTCTCCGCAGCAATTGACTTTTTTTTTTCCTTAAATCTTTATTCGATCTTAGGCAATGCACCAGTATTTACCGAACCCTCTGAGATCCTCTCTTCTTCGATTTTTTGCAAGCAGCAAAAGTGTGGCCAACAGAGAGAACATAGTCCCTCTTCTTTTCTGTTTAAGAAAACAGAGATCCGAACCCTTCAATGAGGATTCAATTCGTCGATCTTCGTGCACAACCTTCAAGCCACTGAGTGATCTCCACCTCGCTCAAGAATCCAAGGAACACGACATTGGCTTTGATACTACTTGTTGTGATTTTGACATCACCCATTGTGCACATACATTAATCCAAGATCAACAAAGAACCACACACAGGAATAGACACGAGATTTACGTGATTCACCCAAATAAGGCTACGTCCACAGGCACAGAGACGATCATCTTTACTATGATAAGTAAAGCATACAAAGACTCTCGTTTTCTCACATCGTCTCCCCTACGTGGTGTGGGAACACCACGGGCAAGAGAGCTCTCACCTCTCTTCAGTGCAAGATTTAGGGTTACAGACTAAAAACATATATAGTCTCCGCTTTCTTGGCCACCAAGAAAGCTCCGGTATAATTACTAAAATACCATTAATCTTAAATCAGTCCCTGGCTAATCCAGTGGACTCATTCGGCTAAACTAGTACAAGACATAAACCCAAGAACCCAGCCCACTATCTACATAATATTATCTGCTTTGTCTTATGGGATTTCAACTTAATTTTGCCGCACGGTTTTAAAAGGCCTCATGTGGGGTTAGGGCTATTCACGCATTAAGTGAGGTTTAGGTGAGAGTAATTGGAGAGCCTTATTTTATCACAACCGTTTATTTTGAGCATATGTGATCAAAGGCTCTTAATCTAAACCATTGTCGTGATGCAAGGTTAAGGGTATCACCATCAAACTTCATCATCTGCATCGATGGGACAAGGTGCGCTTCCGATTTTACTGTTGATGGTGTCTTGTTGAATGCATATATCAAGATCCATATGGTTTTTATAATATCATATATAAAGAAGTATTATGTATTATCACCCACGGATTTGACTCACAAAGATATATAATTCTAAAGCTAATGACTTTAAACCATGGAATAAAATTTAAAATCTTTAACAAACACAAACCAAGTACCTGGTGGATCCTGGTGTTGATGAGAGTAACCCATATTCTCAAGACTATGATAATGAAAAACACCAATAAACTATCAGCAATACTAAACTGACGGAGCAACAACCTTGTGAGAAATAGGGCGTGGAAGATACAAGGAGTTTATAGGGTGATGAAGGGTTCTCCGAAGACAGCCGGTTTCTTAAGGGGTGAGGCTGAGTCGCGGAGACGACGGGTTCGATGTGTAACAGGAAACCACAAGACAAAGGAAAGAGTAGCGATCAAAGCCGGTTGAGGAATGACAAAGGGGAAGTTTGTTTCCATGCTCTTGTCGTATATGGTTAGAATGCCGGTTTTTGCATTATATCGTCTTTGGATGAACGACACGTGGCTTGGTGTTGGCGTTACATTTTGTCTGACGTCAATGAATGCTGACAATTTTTAGCTTGGGTCAATGGAGGAAAATGCTTTTGGAATTAGCCCTTGAATTACTTGGGCCTTTTATTTTTTTTGTACCTTTTTTGCGCTTTTAGTTCCCGTTCAATTTTTTAAAGTTGTCTTGCCATATTTCCGGATGCCGAACTTTTAATTGTTCCTGCCCACTTTGAGCCTAAAAAGATAATACTAAATACTTGCAATAAAAAATATTACAACCATGCCATAAACCCTAACAAAGTATTGTCTTCGCTTCAGTCCCAGATTGTGGCCTTGCTGCCTCTCCTACCAGACAAGCTGGTCGCTGCAACTCTCTGTCATTCCCACACAAATTCCATTTGCGTCACCCCTTATCTCTCTCCATATACACACACATACTCGTCTCTCTCTCTCTCTTACTAAAACTTTGTGTACAAAAAGAACAAGACACACATGGAAGATTATTTTTCTTCATGGCGCTACTGGTAAGTCTCATGCAAACAAGAGAAGGAGGAGAAAAGAGCTTGTGAGTGGTCGTATCTAGTAGTAAATGGCATATGGCTGACGGATTGAAGAGATCTTGCATGTCTTCTTCTTCTTTTATTACACAGAAATGCATACACACGTATGCATACACAAACACACACTATAACCACATGTTCTTATTTTTAATCTTATAATTTGTTTTATCAATTTCAAACATGTTCCTATTTCTGACATATCTTATTGATGTTCCTATCTATCATATGTACTAATATATGATCCTATTTCTTCAATTTGTACACTGAAAATCTAGAATTTTTAATGTTTCTTTGTCTCATGTTCTTGATTCTTTGATTTGTACACTGAAAAATTAAAATTCTTAATGTTCATGTATCTCATGTTCCTGTTTCTAATATGCCCAATCAACATTTTTGTTTAACATTTATACTAACGCATGTTCATATTTCTTTAATTTGTCTACGAAAAATTCAGAATTCTTAATGTCCCTATGTCTCATGTTCCTATTTCTAACACGCCTGATCAATGTTTCTATTTCTCATGTATACTAACACATGTTCCTGTTTCTTCAATTTGTCCATTGAAGATTTAAAATTCTTTACGTCCATGTGTCTCATGTTCTTGTTTCTGACACACCTGATTAATATTTCTCTTTATCATGTACACTAACATATGAACCTGTTTTTTCAATTTGTCCAATGGAAATTGAGTCCTAATTAATGTTCTTATTTGTTATATTCATGCAAAAAAAAATCTCCAACTGATAATTCTTACAGGTTCATTCAGAAATCTTATTGTTCATATTTACATACTATATGTTTATGTTTTTAGCACACCTGATATGTGAGTAAAAGGCCAGTTGTGTGTGTCTGAGTGATGGAAAATGGACTTAAACCACCAAGATAGTTAAAAAACTATCTGAGCAAAAAGTTAAAATAGGGGTAGAATAAGGATTAATGAAACTTAAAAAAATAAAATGGACTTGAAGTACTAAATCAATTGAAACAACTGGACTGCATCTCCTAAAAGAAAAGCCACTAGGTTAGAAGCTCAATAACTCTTAAAACTCGAAATTACCCTTTTTTTTTTTTCCGGAAATGGATACACGAAATGGGTTTGCATGTAGACAAGCTGTCCATGGGCCCTGCCTTACTAAAGGCTTGTTTTATATGGTTTTATAGGGTGGCCCACTTATGGTCAATTAAATCTCTCAGACATGTATCCCCCGCATATTTGTATTGGTCACAAATTGACACTAATCTGAGATTATCTATTGGTGGAGTTAATTACAAGAAGTTTGAATTATATAAAGGCAATTAACTGTTAATTCTGCTTTTATTCGTGACATAGTTTTTTTTATTTTTTTAATTTTGTGATCGGTATGGATAACATGATATGAAACTGTAACTTTAATTCGGTTTATGTATTTGATGCTAATTAAATAAGGCCCTGTTTGGCAAATCTTATCTATATAAAATAGATCTATATGGAATAGATCTATGTGGAATAGATATGTATGACATAGTTGTGTTACAAATATACTGTTTGGTATGACAAAAAGGATATTTGTAATAGGCATTTTTTAATCTGATGGTTCGGCCATTTTTCACACATTCCTTGAGTTTTACTATGAATAAGAATATGAAACTTAGTTCTCTGTCCATTTTCATCCTTCTGAAGCGGATGAATGGCTTGGATCATGATTTAGGGGCCCACATAAGTCCATAAATTTTAATCTAATGTTCTACCCCTTTTATAAATTTCTCGAGATCCATGTTAAATCAATGGTTGAAATTTGATATGATGTGCATTTTGAGGTTATCAAGACATCCCATGGTTAATTCAGATCTCACTTCAATAGCCCATAATTAAATGGAAAATGGAAAAAATGGACTGGGATTAATCACATGGAAAACCCAACCACTTCCTTCATAAAACATCAATAGTCTTTAGTTTTTCAAAGTTTTCTCAAGATATACAAAGAATTAATGGTTGAAAATTTAATGCATAGCTGTTATTAGCTTCTTAAGAGGATTAGCGGTTTGGATCATAATATTGGGGACCATAGAAATATAGAAAAATACATTTAAAATTCTAAGTTATTCACAAGTTTCTCAAGATCCGTGTAAGATCAACAGTCCAAATTTGATATTCTACCCGTTAATGATGTCATAAATAAATCTAATGGTTCAGATCTTGGTGAAGTAGTCCATAATTGTTTTAAAAAGGAGAAAAATGGACTGCAATTCATCATGTGAGAACCTAGCCAAGTCTATGTTGGAATACATCAACGACTCAAATTGTTTTGATGATTTCTCGAGATCCACAAGGAATTAAGGTCTAAAATTTTGGCTCATAGTCATTTTTAACTTTCTAAAGAGGACGAATGGTTCAGATTGTGATCTAAGGTCCCACAAAAGTCCATAAATACATATTTATACATCTGTGTTTATTACAAATATCTTGAGATCTGAATAAGATCAATGGGTCAAATTTGACATTAGAGCCTTGTTTGACCTCTTGAACATATTTAGCGGTACAGATCTTTCTCAAGTGGTCCAGAATTAAAAAAAAAAAGGAAAATCACAGACTGGGCATATGTCCGTCCAAAACATTGTTGGCGCCCGCTTTAGATATTTTGTCTATTTCTCACAGGGTCCATTCTCTTCCTTTTTGTCACAGACATGAATGTCTATTATTCTATTTAGAATAGAGATTCAAACAGATGAGGATTCAAATGCTTTATCGACTTGGCACCCATTTTATTGTGGCTTTGATTCAACCAGTAACCACATTATATTTAATTTAAAAAAATGGATTGCAAAAGGCCTATCAAATTGGAGGCACTTTAAATTTCTTTTTAATTAGTAAATTGGTTCCGACCTATCATAGTCGTTCCCTTATCAGGCGATCAGCCATCCTAATATATATTGCTCCCATTACGCTTAACTCCGGAGTTCTTATAGCTTAACGCAGGGTTTGACTTACAAGTCTGGATGTGAGACCTTGAGATCATAGTTTACTCGGTAGACCTCATGGTTGACACACTATATCCCCCCTGAAATTGAAGTGTTGAGGGGTGGCTTCTTGTCCGTGACCTCACATCATCCCCCACCGGCAGATAGAGCCATCATCGGCTTTCATACCAATTATTACACCCCCACCTAACTCAGCATGATATTATCCGCTTTGGAGTACAGTCACCCATCGTAGCATGGTTTTTGTCCGAGCTCATTTAACTCTAGAGTTATTATGGGATTTGGGATCGTATGGCTTTAAAATACACCATGTTGAGTTAACACGAGGTTTGACTTATAAACCCAGATATTCATGCCCTCTCTTGCTGATGTGAGACCTTGAGATCATAGTTCAAGGTGGACCCTGTGATTGACATGCTATGTCCCCTTAAGACTGAAGTCTTGTGGAGTGGCTTCTTGTCCCAAACTCACATGACCCATAGCTTTGAACGTGTAAAAGTAAGCATCTAAGCACAGTGCAACTGGCTCGCGTTTGAAACCCTTTCCGTACGAGGGTCGGGTGGTTTGATTGAACTGTTATTGAACTGACCATTTGTCATACTCTCGTAACTAAGCACCTGAAAAAAGCAAGTTCATCCTATAGTTGTTCTCTTACATGTATCAGGTATCTGGCCACCTCCATGTGGTCAAACATTTGAAAGACCCATGCCATCCATTAAATAGGATAGCATCACGACAACAAAGGATTGCACACTTGATTGGCTGCCTGGCATGTCAGCTGGCCAATATTCTCATGTGTATGGGCCGTCCTTTAAAAAGTGGGCTTTATCTTCCCACCTGCGTGAGCTCTCTTGGATTCTAGCCCTTAGATTGGGGTAAAAAAAAAAAAAAAAGAACAATATCATCCTTTGCCATGAGGGAAACGAGTTAGGCGTAGGACTTAGGAGACAAAGTTGGATGTATGAGTTTAGCAAGTCTGAGTAGGGTCGTCATTACCCTGCTATAATTTATGTAGGCCAGGCTCCATCCCAACCATGCCCTTGGAAGGCCAGAACCGATTGGGCTCTAACCCTGCCCTCGAAGGCTAATTGGATAGAGCCAGAGCTAGAAGAAAAAAATTCATTCTTTGTTTTTCTTTTCTCTCACCAGCCACCATCGATTATCAGTGTGATGCTAACCTAGGGGTAAGGGGTTGAAAGGGAGGCAACTACCCACCTCAACTATTTTCAAAGTTCCCATAGATGGCTTTGATTAGACATATAAAGTGAAGTTTAAGAGAATCTGATGCAATGATTTCATAATTTGGACAAGGTGGGGCGGTGATATTGCAAAATCTGATTGAAACTTTTCATGATCATCAGATTTCATAATTGCAAATTTTGATTAAATAATGTGGGAGGGTTATATTGAAGGGAGCTTTTGCCAGGGTCTATAGATATTTTCCCAAAATATCATAGGTCCAATGAAATAAACATTGCTATTTTAGGTCCTCGAGTTAAAAAAGTGAGAGTAATTTTACAAAAATGACCCTCCTTGCTTTTTAAGTCCAACGCTTGATATTTTTCCATTTCAAAAACACACTTTTCCTCTCTTTGCAACAATTCACTTCTAGACAAAGTTTTTCTCCTCGCGTCAAGAAGATTCATTACAGAATCAAACAACCAAATTTCGGAAACCTAAAGTGCAAGTCCAAGCATCTTCTCCATTGTCTCCTTCTAAAGTTTCATCACAGCCTCAATTACGTAAAAAACTATTTAATTCTAGTGTTTGCATCAGTTTGAAATTAAATGATTTGATGAAAGCGAAAATTTTCAAAGGACTTGATAAATGCAACTGAATGTATCTGTTCCTTTCAACTGATTTTCAATTTTATCTATTCAAAATCTATTCTTTGTTCATCTTCTTTCAACATTATCTCTTGTCTTTGAATTTCTTATATTTTGATATCAATTTTATATGTTTTTGTTTATTTGTTGTTAAAACAAAGCATAACTTTATCTCTTTTTATTTTTATTTTTTTAATCTCTTGAAAATATCTATTTTGTTCTATTGTTTTCCCAATTTCTTTTGTTTGAAAACTGTTCTTTTTCATCATTCTTTCAACTTCAACACTTGCAGAAGGATTTCAAATATCATGTTATCAATTTTATCTATTTTTTAAAATTATCTATTGTCAAATGGAAGTAACAATCCTCATTTGTTTTAATTTCATCTGTTTAATCTCATGAAAATATCTGTTTCATTCTACTATTTTCTTGATTATATCTATTTAAAAGCTGTCCCTTGTTCATCTTTATTTCAATTTTAACAATTGTATAAGGATTTCAAATACCACGTTATCAATTTTATCTATTTCTTAATATGTTGTCAAAAGGAAGTAACAATCCTCATCTGTTTAAAGTTTCTAACATATCTGTTTTTTTCTAATGATTTTTTAATTATATCTGTTTGAAAACTGTTATTTGCTCATCTTAATTCTATATGAATTTCATATATTTTGTTTTTAGTTTCATCTGTTGTAGTTTATCTATTATCAAAACAAAGCATAATCCTATCTGTTTCAATTTAATCTATTAAATCATTTTCAACAATCTATTTACTTCTTCTGTTTTCCAATTTATATTGGTTCTTTGATTCTCTTTCATTCAACTTTATCTATTAACTATGGATTTCATATGTTTAGTTATCAATTTCATTTGTTTATGTTTATCTGTTATTAAAACGAAGCTTAATCTAATCTATTCTCATATGATTTTATTTGTTTCATTTCAAAACCGTGAGGATGATAAAAAACAGTGACAAAGGGAAATCAAAGGGATACAAATTGAGAGCTCAAAAAAAAAAAAAAAAAAAAACAATCAGATATTGTCATAGTACAAGAACCAACAATGGCAAGGAGGGAAAATAATTACAGACCTCAATTCAGATCAAATATGTGGAAAATATTGAGGTTATTGAAGAAATTAAAACGACAAGGCCTCTCAGCAATGGATATATTGTTCATATAAAGAAAACACCATTTTGGTGGTTGATTGAGGCCATCATTGAAAACAAAGTTGAAAGGAAAGCGTGTAAAGAATGATAAAGACGTGGTGGCCACCATTCTAAGATACAACAACAAAAGAGAGGCATTTAAACTGGGAAACAAGTTTGTTCCACTAACAAGCAATGACATATCCCGGATTCTTGGGATTGAATGTGGTGAAATTGAAATGGAAATTGGCTATCAAAAGAAACCACAAATACAGTCACCACGAAATGGTTTCAAAATGAAAAGGGACTGTTAGCAAAGAATATAAAAGATAAGTTGCTGAATGCATTAGGAAGGAATACAGATGAAGACAGGGTTGATGTTATAGGATTTGTTACCCTCTACCTATGTACTACCCTCTTTTTTTCAAAGACAACATGTACACTTGCATGGGTGTTTGCAATTTTAGTAGACAACCTTGCAAAGATAAAGACATATAATTGGTCGAAGGCCATAACGGACAATTTAATGAGCATGATAGCCAAGAAATAACAAAGCCATGTACCGTCACAAGCTGCGCTATAGCTCTATTGGTGAGCACATAATTATATCTCTTTAACAAATAATGACATGTATACATATGATGTGATAATATATTAATTCATACAAAATTCTATTTATTTTGTAATAGTATTGGTTATGTGAGCATGCATCGATTATAGCCCTTGTGAATATAAAGGACAACTACCTAAGGATATTGAAATGGAGCATTGATGATTTGCACAAAGTACTTAACAACAGATCAAAGGAATGGATCTTACTAAATAGGCTGTAGGATAAAAAGGTAACATATTCCATATTAAAAAGAGGAATTCTATTTGTGTACCAAAACAGATGATATCTATTTAATTATAATGCACATAAATTCATCTGTTTGTTATAACTACCAAACATATGAAATCTATTTATGTAGCAAAAACATGTATGATCTGCTTGATTACAATTGAGACAAATTAACTTGTTTTTTATAAACCAACAAGAAAATGAAATATATATGTGTAGCAAAATAGATAATTTAAGCACATAAATTCATCTATTTGTATACCAAGCACTTAAATTTGTCCGTTTGGTATACAAATTGCATCAAACAGATAATGTGATATGTTTGCAGATAGAGAATGCAACATTTGCTATACTACTTTTACTATATTAAATTAGCTCGAATGGATAAAATCTTAATACCATATACAGCTGTAGTTTCAATTTATTTGTTGTCTTAAAACAACTTATTTGTTTGCACAAATAGATAAAATTAAATATATAATATCTATTTATTTCAGAAAACTATGCAGGTTAATGCTGAAGAACTTGAGAAAATATTGGCAGAAGAGAAATGCATTAAGCTTACAAGAATTATTCAGAAAAGAAAAATAGAAAAGTAACAGTTGATGCAACAAGATAGTGATTTTGAGATGGATGATGAAGAAGAAAGTCCAAGAAAGATACAAGCTAAGGTAAAAGCAACAAATGAAGAAAAAAAAAAAGAAAACATGGGTAGAAAAAAAAGGGGAAAAAAAAACATGTGCAACTGTTGAAATGAGAAAGGATAAAATTGAAGGACAGAAAGAAGAATGAGGGGAAGTTACAAACAAATGAGGGGAAGTTGCAAACAATGAAATTTTAGAAGAAAAGCAACAATACAAGGAGAACACTATTGATATTAGAAGGATGTGTGATGATCTTACAATGACCATCATTGGCACATAGCCTAAAAATGAGCATCATTTGAAAATTTTGGCAAATGTTATTGAAATAAATCCATTGATGTTGAAAAACCTGGAGTTACAATCATTAACGGCAATTTGGATAGAGCAACAGAATGAAGAATTTTATAAGATTGTTGCAAAAAGTGAAGAATTTATAAATCTCTACATGGATTTAAAAGTGGCAAATTTAAAAACAATTTCAAAGAATGAGAAATTGGAACTAAGAAAAATTAGTTTGAAAGAAAAAAAATAAGAGCATGAAGTAAAAAATAAGGGAGCTAGAATAAAGTTGAAAACACTAATAGAAAAAAAGAGAAGGCAAAAAAAATTTCTGGATAAGAAATTACAAGAAAATGATGTGAAATGAAGGATTTAATTAGTGAGGTTCAAATCCTTCAAATTGAAAAACAAAGTCTTAATCAAGAAGAGGAAAAAGAAAAAGAAGAAAAGGTGGATAAGTTATTATAGGTGAGGGATGATAATATAAAGGAACTAAATAACATAGTTAAATTACTTCAGTCTGAAATACAAAGTCTGATTGAAGAAGATGAAGTAGCACACATAGATATGTTTGAAAAGATAGTGAAGGAAAAGGATACCGAAATGAATGAGCTAAAGAGCAAAGTTAAAATGCTTCAAACTGAACAAGAAGTTCTGAATGAAAGGCTAGCTGCTCTGATGGTTTAAAATAAAGAATTAACCTTAAAACGTAATATTTGTGTGCATATGAAAGTGGCTATAAGAAAAGGTGTGATGACAAATGAAGTTTTGAAGACACACCTGAGTTAAAGCATGGCAAATCCTTGACAAAGAAGTCAAATTCAATGATAAAGAAACTGAAGGAGAAGGAAGGAAAAGAGAAGAAGGACTCATAATATGAATATCAAACAAAAAATTCATAGAGGAATAGGTTACAGAAATAGATAAATTTGCCATCCAAAATAGATGAAATCATTGAAGTAGGGGCAAATGAAAATTCAGAGGAGAAAATTACAAAAAATCCAAAACCTTTTCTTGCAAAGTCCCCTGTGTATAAATTCTTGATGGAAGTAGAAGTCAATTTATTGAGAGAGATATTTGAATTAGAAGGACAAGGGCAAGTAACTTAATTAAAAAACACAAAAACAAAAAAAATTCTTTTTATTCAAATTAATTGATTTCATGGTGTGATATATAGTGCAATAGTGTGGAGCTCAAATGGATTAGGGGCTTCATCCGTGGAAGATATTAGAGATATGCTCAAGAGCAAAGAGGTCTTAAGCAATGTAAGAACTTAAAATAACATAACTCAATCTATTCATGTTGCCAACTGATAAAATCATAACAGATAAAATTATTAACTCTGATTTTCTCTATTATATTATACACAGTTGATTGATGGATTAGTAAAATGCTATATTCTGATCAAAAGAGAAGGGAATAGCATATCTAGAGGCAAATCCAAAAGCGCAAGTACTACTAGACAAATCATTCTATATAACAAGCTTGGCTTGGATAAGTGCATATCTTAAGTAACATACATAAAATAAAAACTCATCTTCCAACGTATACTTAACAAAACTAGTTTGTTGTCAAATGCTTTCATTGTTTTTTTTTTTTTAATATACATGGGTGAGGGAGAACAATGAAAAGAGTCTAGACAAATACGCCCTCTATTACCTTACAAGTGAAGTGATGAATACCCCCAGTATATTGTTTTTCCAATGAACCACATGAAGCCAGAATAGAGATTCCTTATCACCGAATATTGCTTGTGGTTGACACGAGTATGAAATTTGGAGATGTCACAACTCAATGTTGCCAAGGAAAAACAACCTAGTAGATTATAGCTTCAATGATGCAAGAAAAATAGTAAGAAACATTTGTTCAACTTAAAAAATGAAAATTATTCATCTAACAAATTGTAATGTTTTTTGTGCAAAAAGCATTTATTGAAAATCACTTTCATAAGATGAACCACAATTCATTTGAAAATAAAAAATGCAAGAAGATAGATGAGGCTGAAATCCTTTCAACCCAGGATTTCACATATAAATTGCAAAAGGTTCAAAATTGTCCACAACAGTCACTCTCGTCAAAAGTTAAAACTAAAATAGATAAATTAGAAATTACATGTCATATTCAATTAAATTGCCACTTTTAATACTAATATTTTTTTCTAATCTACATTACAAGGTTGATTGTGAAATTGTTGCATGCTACATTATGCAACAAATCTTTGAGAAGAAGCTAATAGCAATGTAGTTTCATAAAACACAAACCCATCAAATCCGTACATTGATGATTGAGAGATTTTTGCATGACATAGGAAAATCATGGACAAAGGATGATTATAATATGAGGGAGATGCTTATGAAGGAACCAACTTTTGCCATGTAAACATTGGATTGAAAAAACAAATGTATTCTCAACATTTTGATTGTAATATAAACACTGTGAGATGATGAGTTGAAATTAGCTCTTAAATGTATAAAATATAAGTTTTGTAATGAATTTTTTTTTGTAATGAAATTTCTTATCTTTATCATTTTATCTACTATAACAGAGGAATCTATCTGTTTGTTATTACACGATGTTCATGAATAAATGTTCAGTTCATGAGTTGAATTGCAATGTGTGAGTTACAAACAACAACAAATACTTTTCTATCCAATGGATGTGGAAAAATCATAAATTTTCTTTTTGTTATGCATATGGTTTGAAAAAAGATTTCATCTGTTCAATATACTTCTCTTTAAAGCAACAAGTAAAATACTAAGGGTCTAAAAACATATTTCATCTATTTGGTATAAGACTATTGAAAGCAATATAGAAAATACTAAGGGCTTGAACAACGATTTCATTTGGTTGGTATAATATCTAGAAAGCAACATATAAAATACCAAGTGTCTTAAAAAAGATTTAATCTGTTTGATATAATACTCTTGAATGCAGTATATGAAATATTAACAATATAGATAATGATTTTATCTATTTGGTATATTTCTGCTCACAGGCAATAAATAGAATTACAAAAAATCTCAGTTGTTCGGAGCTATAAACTGATCAATTTAATTTATTTTGACACATTGAGAGTGGGAATCCATTTGTTTGATTTTGGAGAATAAACTCAAAGATTAAACTCAAGTAGTTGGAGAATAAATACAATAGATTAATTTTGGGGATCATAGCCATAAACTCCACATCCCAATTTTATCTATTTAACTATAAACACATCAATTCCATCTGTTTGACACTATGAACAAATTCAATTAAAGCTAGTTTGACCTCATTGCATCAGAGTAATTTTATTTATTCTTGTCAACACATTGATGGATATACTGTCTGTCACCCACTTATTATGCAATGTATTAGTTTCATATGTAAAACAAATTAAATCTATGAATTTAGTAAACAGATAAAATTCATTTGTTTAGGAAACACAAGATTTTAATCTATTTGGTTTAACCAAAATAAAACTAAAAAATGAATCCAACAAATAAAATTTTCTACTTGAACAAAACCAATCATTTTATTTAAATCTCAAAAGAATTGTGTCAAATGTCAATCTACCACAACTAAGAAGTTTGTTACATATTAAAGAATACATTTGTTTTCATGTAATCGGCTCCTTACATGATATGCAATTATGGTTTCCTATAGAACCACATCTACTACACTTCCTTTTTCTAATATTCTCTTTTCCCTTAGAGGTATCCTCTTCTTCTTTCGTTGGTTAGGTAGTTTCCTAGTAACAGAGGCAAGAATTTCAACATCTGTGGAGCTAAATTCAGGTTTCCCAATTGTTGCAATACGGAATAAGGCCTCAGAATATGACTCTTCAAAACCCTCAACATGGAAGTATCTATCTACAAAAAATTAAATCATTCCCACTCTTCTGAATAACAATAGCAGCATGTGTGCATGAGAATTCATTGAGCTACCATTAGAAGCAACCACAAATTCGTTTACAAAGATCAATAGAAACAGATGGAAAGGAATGAACTTCGTATATAGAATTTGCTGAGTGGCTGACACGCTATGTTCTTTCTTGGTTTAATGCTTCACACAACCTTTTATCTATCTTCGGACAGATTGTAGAGTTTCATTTTTTGGCTTCTTCTCTTCCTTTAGATATCTGAACCATTATTTTATGCTTAATGGTATTACTAAGTTAGTGATAGGCAGAGAATAGTCTAGATAGATCTAAGAATAGAAAGATCTTTTGATCGTGCTCGAAACATGATGCGAAATGCAACGAATTCAAGTCGAATATTCATATACTTAAGCGTTAAAAAGAATGAAAAATAATTATAGTTCATCATTATTTTCCCTTTGTTTACATACATTCAAATGCTCTGACTGCGGGGATGCTGGCTGTTTACAAGTTTTTTGAAAATTTACAACCCTCCCTCCAGTATCGATGTGATTGAAACTCAGAAAGTATAAGAAAATACATCAAAAATGGGAAAAAAATGAAAAAAAAAGGGAGACAGTGAGTAGTCACCATGGGCCATGGTCGCTGGCTCCCCGCCAGTGATTGTGGTTCATGACCACTAGTAGACAGTGGCTGAAAAAGCCACTATTTGATCCCTTTTTCTTTCTATTTCACTACTGTGACACCTTTAGAGTGCTGGAGCTTGTTTTGTTTCATTTTTAGAGTGTTTAATGACTATCAAAAGTGCTTAATTTGGCCGTGAAATCTACTTAAATCTTTGATAATCATCACCTTTTAGTTACAGAATGTTTTTGTATAAATTCAAAAAGGGTGCTTATATAAGAAAAAATAGAGCCAAAGTGGTGTCATTTTGAACCTGTAACTTTCAAGGAAAAGAATGAAGCCTAAAACGGCTTATTCACAACTTCTCAGATGGCCTAAAACCCTTTCCAAGTGAGAAAATCAAAGGAAGAAGACTTCAACCAAGTGGCCTTCGCATTTATCTTCTCCAACTGACATGCATGCTCCTTCTCCTTCTTTGAACTATTTCTCTCCTTAAGTTAGTGAGAAGAAAAAGAAGTAGATTTTGAGTGCTTGAAGTGCCTTGGAAGCCTTGCAAATGCTTAGAACTAGGCCTTTAATACTTATAAGTAGTGTGGAACTTGCTTTGGATGTTTCCTAAGTGAGAAGACCTTCCTTTTATAGACTCTAGAGGTGGTTTGGGGAGTTATGAAAATTTAAAGTTTGAAATGAAGTGAAGAAAACAACTGAAAACCGCCAGCAACTGCTTCACAGGTGAGTGGCCACAACCCAAATTCTAGTTTATTGCATATGTGACCTATTTTCACATGTAATTTTTGACTATTTTAAGGACTTATTAGCTCAAAAGAGCTTCATTTATTGTGATATAATGGTTTTACGAATTTTAAAGCCTTATAGTATTTTTCTACATCATTTGCTTAAAAATCACTCTTTTGCTTACATTCATAAAACCTGCCAATTTTGGAGTTATATTTTTGGAAAGTTTTGTGAAAATAATTTTTCTCATGAAAGAAATCAAAATTTCATCACCATTAGTTCATTCACATAAAATCATGAAAAATGGTATGCATTTTTACCGTCATTTCATGAGAGATGGGCCCGCATTAATGCATTTGTGATCTCAGGGTTACATTGTCTTTTCACATCAATTCACACTTGTTTTATAGGAAATTGATGACACAAGTCCTGTTTCCAAGAAGTGAAGCAAGAAATTTATTTTCAAAAGAAAAGAGAGAAGAATTGAAGAAAGGAAGGAAATTAGAAGAAAAAAACAATGCAAAATTAGCATCATGGTCCCACACATATGCACCTGTGAGGACACACTTGTGGGATGTCCAAAAAGGGGTCCACCATCTTTTAATGTATCATCCAAATGATCTTTTTGATAATTCAAAGATAATTTCAAGAGATCTTAAGATATTTCAAAGAAGGAAAGCTACATATGAGACCTTTTCTGAAAAGGAGTAGAAGAAAAAAACTATAAATAGGACACCCCTTTCGTAGTCTAAAGCATGGGAAGATAGACCACCTCTCTCTAGAATTACTAATACACTTCATTTTTTCAACTCTCTCTCCCTCTATTAAAGTCCTCAAGGAGATTTGACCCTGAAATTGTACTACATCCTTGGGTTTTTCATCGAGAAGAGGCTTCTCATCCTAGTGTAAGTATCATCTTTTATTTCAATTTATGCATCTTTTGTAAGAGACTACTTCCATTAGTAAAGTTTTGCTTTCTTGTAGATCTTTCTTTCGCATGGTTTTTTTCTATACTTTGATTATAATGCTCATGGATATGTTTGGATTCATGACCCAAGTCTTTGGAATTATGTTCTAGTTGATGGATGAATTTTGTGAATGATTAGATCCTGAGATAGAAAATCTACTACATTTACTTTTCTACACTCCTACATTTATGTTTCTTATTGACTACATTTAAATTCCGTTTACTACATTTACTTTCATTTTTCACTACATTTAAATTTTTACAAAAACACTACATTTAAATTTCATTGTTCTTCTTACTTTATGTGTGTGTGTGTGTGTTTTTTTTTTTATTTTATGTTGCATGATTTATGGCTAGGATTAATTTTTAGAAGCATGCATTCATATCATGTGTTAGTTTAGTTGCTAGAAATTGAAATTTTAGATCTGGAATTTGTGATTTTTTTGGAAATTAAAGGGACAAATTTTTTATTTAAAAAGACAGCAAAATTAGATAGCAAACAGCCACTATTTTTCATTCAAATATTAGCAATTTAAAACATGACATATAGAAAGATTATTTTGCCTTGAAAATTGGAGGAACCATTGCTGGATGAGTTAACTTTGTTCCATAAAAATATCAAAGGAAAAGGATTAAGTGAGGTTGGGTTTTCAGTAGTTGAAACACTCGCCAGTAAGAAATTCTGTACACAGAAATCTGCATAGGGAAGATTTTTTGTTTAAAAGTTTGGAATTAATAAACATATCAAATCAGTGAGTTTTACTGTAGAAATTGGATGAATTGAACCTTGATGAGTGAACTTTAAAATTGCAAAGTTTCAGATTCAAAAGATTATGGTAAGTTCAATTTCCAAAAGCTTAAACAAAGATTGACTGTCAAACTACATATCAGAATTTTTATTTTTGGTAACCATTATTCATGCATATTTTTTTGCATTTTAGAATATTTTTTAAATTCATTTTTTATTAGTTTCATGCATCAGTAGAGCATGATTTTCAGCCATTAAATCTAATTTAGGATTGCATTAGATTAAATTTATATTTTATTAAATTTTGCATCTCATGTTAGGAAAGATTGCATTAGTTATATGGCATACGTTGCATAGATTGTGTTTCTCATTTTAAATTTGTCACCAATTTTATGTTTTTGATAGTTTTAGGTAATTTCCAGACTTGAGATTCTTTTTAAAAGTGTTTGAATGCAAAGATTTTAAATTAAAAAGTTTTCTAGTTTTGAAAATTATAACTTAGGAAAGTTTTTAACTTTAAGATTTTAATTTTAGAAAGTAGGTTTGTTTTCAAACTTTATTGTTTGTTTTGTTACTAACTTTGCTTGATTGGTTGTTGCTAATTTTGATTTGTTTCTACTTTATTTTAGTTTAGTTTTTAATTTAGTTGTTAGTTTTATTTTTAGTAACTTTCTAGTTTTGGAAGTTCTAACCTGTGTATTATTTTGCAGTAACTTTAGTTTTGTTTAGGAATTTTTAGATTTAGGTTTTCTAATTAAGGGATTTTCATTTATTTCAATTGTAATTGTTTAATTCTTGTTTTTGCAAACTAGGAATGAATGTATTTGTTAGTTTTTAAATTAGGCTAGTTTTAGATTTTATTTAGGGAAGGTTACAAGATGAAAATACTTTAAAACACATTGCTCCCTAAGGATCGACCTGGTCTCACTAATTTTATTATTACATCGCAGTTCTGCACTTAGAACTCATATTCAACGATATATTGGGTTTTGGATTTTTCAAATTTTTTGTTTTAGTAAGAGAGACCTTACCCATGTGTTCAGAATCTTTACTCTTAGTCTCACATTTTCTGTGATGCTCTTGGATTCTGAGGTGGATTATGAGATCTTCCAATTTTAATTCCTTCTTTTTATGCATAAAGGTAAGCCCAAAGTCCTTCCACAATGGTGGGAGTTCATATATAGTACTGCCAACTACAAACAGTTTGGTTAAATCCATTCCCTTAGTTTGTGCTTCATAGATTATCTTTTGAAAATCTCAAGCCCTTGCTATCATCAATTCTCATTCTTCCATTTGAAAATGAAGAAACTATTCATTGCATATTCTTTGGTGCCTGTATCTTTAGTAACATATTCTTGATTAAAGCATCCCATAATTCTTTGGCGGTTTTATTTTTTGAAAATATAACATATAAGGAATTATCTAAAAGATTTTATATTTTATTTCTACAATTATATTCATCAGATTTCCACTAATCATTTTGGTTAGTACTGGCAGGCCCATATCCATATGGTCATATAGGATGTTCATCGCTTTGAGAAGATATTCCATTTTCTTTCTCTACATTTTAAAATGTTGACCCTCAAAGTTGAAAGCCTTAGGGTAATATTCCCTTGCAGTCATTTTCTATTTATTTTTAATTAATCCATAATCACAAATCTCTGCCTAAACTGTTGAAAGAATTGGTTCATGGATAATTGTAAATAAATTATATAATCAAAATAAATTGGAAAGGACAAAATTAACCAAACAATTGGTAGCTGAATTAGTCTTTAGAGATGCCTTTTTTAGGCAGATTTCACCCCCACACTAGAGCAAATGGACTCATGAACATCTACCCCAAGGATCAGATAGCTTCCTAATGGGATGATCTCCAGCAATCGAAAATGAAGACACTTGAATCCCTAAGGGACCAGTATTAGAATTATTTGTGATTGGCTAATTCATGGTATAGACAAAACTCCGGGTCTATTAAGCTATAATTTTCTATTTATTTTAGAAGGAACTATAGTCATGTTGCTGGAAGAGTTGAAGTGAAGACAAAGAAGAAATCAGAAGAAAACTTGAGCAGAAAATACTCTAGGACAGAGACTTGGTTTGTTTGAACCAAGGGAAGCTCATTTGAATGAATCTCTGTCGGTTCATTTCACCAAGACTTGCTTTGTTCGAATGAAGCCAAGGTTGTTTGAATGAGTAACGGAGAAAACCCACTTTCCTATTTGAGAATTTTTTCTTTTTGGTGCCAAGATTGCTATTTTTTGTTCTATGAAAATCCTAACTCCTATACACGAATTGTGGGTTATAAATAAGGATTCTACCTCATTAATCCTAAAAAGGAATCACTTATTTTTAAATTTAGAAAACTTTCTTGAGATTTATTTTCTCCTCTAGAGCAGCCATTAGAGAAATTGTGTTGAAGCTTTGAGTTCTAAAAGATATTGATTCTACTTCCTTGTAGAAGATTGTCCTCTCTTGTAGAAGATCATTCACCTTGCGGTTTCAAGATGGTTGGTTCAAGCATGGCAAGTGGAGAAAGGTAAGGGGTTAAAAAGAAACTACAAACCATAGGTTAAGTTGCAACTAGGGAAGGATTGTGAGTATTGCCTGTAACTGTTCAGTTTGTAGTATTTTCCGCCATTGTTAATTGAATTGTAATCTAGAAATTTGATTGGGGCCTTGAATCTTGGTGATTCTCAAACTTTCAACGACTTCACATATTCACAATAACGAAGAATATGAGCACAAAATAAAATAGGAGTAGAAGAGCACAGCGGTAAGGTAACATACTCTGCATTAATGTAGAGACATTACGCTAATGGGTGCGCATGACAGAATGCACAGCCCAACTTGGCCCACCACACCCGGCTGGTGTGCTCTCATGTGATCACCACTACTTAAGCCCAATACCAAAACAGACACTATTAGAACCATGAGGAAAACATAATAAATGCCTCATAAGGAGTTCTCCACTTCCAATGTGGGAATCTAAGAAACGAATAGGAATACAAGTGCTTTAATGGACATGTATACCAACAGATACAAGGTGAGTAGAAAATGATATTAGATAGTAATGTAGATGAGACCTTACATTTTGAATTATTTGGATGATAGGAGTATTTGTTTCCCATCTTCTCTTGATTCACTTCTCATTGGAGGAGAGGTTATTTGATGATCATTTTCTTACATTCACCTTAGATATTTATATTTAACCACTTACTGCATGAATTTTTTATGTATTTAATTTCTTTAATTATGTGCTTACAAAATTGGCCCTTAGAATTTTATTTTGGATTCACAAAAATCACTTGGAAACAATTTTATCATCTATCTTGACATCTTCCTTCTAAAACTTATGTGTAAAAATCCAGACCCTTCCAAAGATTCTCTCTCTTTCTCTCTCTTTCTATTAAATCTATAAAAGCTGAATATGAAAATCTAAATCAAAGCAAGAAACAACATAGAGTTAAGCAGACAACTAAAAGTAACCTTTCACTAATGAGCAAGTAGATGACAACACTGAGCACATACTTGCAAACAAGATATTTCAAAAGATTTTCTAGATTATCTACTAGTTTAGACTATAATATATTCACCTAAAAAGGATGTGTTTGGATAACTTAGAGAGTATATTACAATATCTAACTTTCTTCCAAAAACCTTTATATTAGATTATTCAAGGAGATGCTGTATAAAACAATCTTCTATTAAAGAAATCTAAAATTTTAGTAAAATCAATTTGAGTGCTCATAAGTAATCATTAATTATAGTGGCCCACTATATATTTTACCATCAATCATTAATTATCGATATTAGGCAAGACTTACAAATTAACACTATGGGCCTTTCATTGTGATTACAAATATTAGGTGGGTCCCATATTGCTAAAATTAACTAGGTCCCATATTGATTACCAAGATTGAGTTGTGTTATTGCAATTATTAGATTGCCATCATTAAATGAGCCCTGCTATTTGAGAGTTCCCTACTAATAATATGCCTACTAACATCAAATGGGTCCCATATTGATTACCGAGATTGAATTGTGTTATTGCAATCATTAGATTGCTATCATTAAATTAGCCCCACTATTTGATAACTCCCTACTGTTAATATGACTAATAACATCAATTAGGTTATATAATGATTTCTAATAGATGGATTTATCAATGATGTAAGGCATTAAATAAGGTTTTTTTATTTAAAATAGATATGGCCATTCGTGATAGATATTCACCATTAGATTGATTTGTGTTATTACACTATAGTTATCAACGTTTAGTAGAGTCACCTTAATTAGCTTGAATCTCATGATTTTAACATTTAATCTTGTGATTTTTAATAATAGATGGGATCTACCATGATTATTAATACGTGTAATTATTAATTAGTGAATCCTGCATTGGGTCAATTGATTACTTTTTCTTCATTTATTATTTAGTATATCTTCCTATGAGGGTTTTTTTTTTAATAAAGTTTCAAACACTTCAAAGGTATATTGAAATTTGTGAAAATTGCCAAACACTATAAGTAACTCAATATAATAATATGTCACTATTTTATTTTATGATAATGAGATCTTCCAATATTTAAATTAATATATTGATATTTAATATCAACACCAACATAATCTTTCACTCAGTGCTGAGCTACTCCAAACACCAACATAATCTTTCACCCAGAGGGAGAGGTACTCCCAGGCACAGGTGAGATTTCTACTTCATGGATGACAAGGCCACCTTTCCATCTTCCCCTCCAAATTTCATACAGGCCGAAATTAAGCTTGGCTTCGCCTCCTTGATCGGCCTCTTTCACTGTAAATCTTAGGTCATCTGGGATAGTGAATGCTTCCATTGGCGTCTTTCCGCTTAAATTTGCACTTTTCCATATAAATTTGTTCCCCCCGACCTTGGCCATCAGATACACAGGGCTCCCACTCCATCCAAACGCGTCTGGCTTCATGCTTACTTTGAAGCTCACCTTGTATGTCTTGTCTGTAGGCAACTTATTCAGCTCTAGCCAACCGCTCACTTCCAGCCAGCATACTTGCAGAAGCTCAGCAGGCCCCTCATCGCTGTGATATATATTTATATACAATAATAAATCCAAAAAGAAAAAAAACCAATTCAGATGGGATGCTCAAAGTACTTCCACCTGATAAATATTTAGGGTAGAAAACGGGTCACTAGGGGTGTCTACGGGTTGAACTCCAACCTAAGCTTGACCCCGTTCTTAAAACAAAGAACCCCGAAATGCACCTTTGCGGGTCAATCTGACCCAACCTGCATAACCCACATCCCATGCAGACTATGATCTCACTTGAACTAACCCCAATCCATTTCAAACAATACGGTTACATTGGAGTATTTCGGTTGCCACAAGATAAAAAAGCTCGGCTGATTCCGAATGAAATAGGCTCATTTTTTGCGTGTACCAAAACATTAAACCGCCGTACTTCCTAGATGAGTATAGATACGTAGGTAGACTTTAACTCTAACTGGACATATTTAAATGGGTTATACGGGTTGGTTATACAGGTTGTGCATGCTATATGTGGACCCTATCCCAACCCATTTGGATAGGGGAACTTTCCTTACTCATGTGGGTCAAATGTGGGTTGGATAGGGGCCATGTTAGTGGCTTGGTCAAGTCAGAAATTTTCACCTTTTCCTAATACAGGTGTAGGGTCACTTCTGATGGAAATTGTGCAAAGGCCCATTTATTTGCATGAAATGAATTTCTCGGAGCTCTCTTTTGGGCCTATTTGGGTAATTCACAGGCCACTTTAATAAAAAGGAAAGAAGATGGGTCATATAAAAATACAAAATCTTATTCATATCAAAAGTACAAAATCTCAAAAGCACTTCTTCTTTCATAAAAAAATAATAATAAAACAGAGGCTCAAGAAGTTATTCTCTCATTTCACTAAATAACAAAAAGTACCGTACTCTTTACCTAAAAAAAAAACAAAAAGTTCCTTCTCATATCACTAAAGAGGTGATAGGCAAAATTATAAAGGGGAAGGAGATATGTGTAAATGAGACTCTTTAACTTTCTTAAGGTTTTATTTGTTTGGTAATGGTTGGTATTCCTTTTACCTTTCCTTATATTCATTTTTCCATAAAAGGAGAGAACTATTTCATGGTCATTTGTAAAACCTATTTTATGGTCATTTATGAATCTTCACCTTTGTTTCTCCAATTTTAGGTACTTTTATTAGAACACATTTCCTAGAATTTTTAGGAATCAATTCCATGAAACATACGGGCAACATTATATGGTCTAGTTTAACACTTTATTGGACTATAATACATCAGGATTTGTTTATCAATAAAATTAGTTTCGTTGCTTTGGAAAAACAAAAATGGACAAAAGGTTCTCAGTGAAGTCCATCGGCCCGAAGTTTGGGTGGATGACTCGGGTCCTGATTTCAGGACCTTAAAATTTCAACCCTTAAAGAGTGATTCTTTTATTTAAATCCAACAGTTTATATTTGTTGTCCAACGGTAGGTGTATGTGGGGTTTGGGTTTATCATAGGTGGGCTTTCATTAAAAGTTTTTTCCCTTCCTTTCAAAACCTCTCTCCCTATGCAAATTAATTGCACAAAATGAAAAGATGTTTTTCCAACCTGTCTGGAACCTTCCAGTACCTGGGGTCACCCCCCCAGATGATATCAAGTGCTTTTGGTTTTATTTTATAGCCCTTGCCATTAGCATCCTGTTCAAATGAAAATAAAATATAATTAGGCAAGTTTGTAAACTTAAAAAAAATATAAAAATAAATAAAGGATACCAGTGCTCTCTCATTGGTCATGCGACTCATGCTTCCACTGATAATAGTGAAAATGACTACCAAAACTTATATGTACATGGGGAAAACTGAGAGAGAGAGAGAGAGAGAGAGAAAACTGAGAGAGAGAGAGAGAGAGAGAGAGAGAGAGAGAGAGAGGTGCACCGTTGTTTCTATGATGGTTTTTTCGAAAGTTCTAGAACCTTTCTGGTGAGATTGGCTGGTCATGGGGAAATAGAAAGCAATCCGAGTTCTTGAAGAAACTTGGTTGGGTGTGTCAATCCCTCTTATACAGGAGAGAAAAGAACCTCTACCCAAAAAAAAAAGAGCCAAAAGAAAAGGATCAATGGGGTAGCGTCAAGTTGAGATGGTCCCTGCGAATAAATAAAAGAGCGATAGCAAAGATGAGGCAAGGAATAAATACACCACAATTTTGCTATGATAGTAAGAAAGAATGCTTTCCTTCTCAATTTCCAATTCGAATCTCTTTTTCACCTTTTTTTTTTTTTACTTTTCTCCAAGATGATAGAATAGCATCTCTCCAAAAGCTTAAGAATTGATTTGTCAAGTGGCACTGAGTTAGGAATGTAAATTAGTCAAGCTGAGCCGAGTTTGACCAAAACCGAGTTAGAACTCAAGTACAGGTGTCATGACCCCCGTTTGTGAACTAGAGTTAATCTGGAGGGATTAAATAAAACTTTTTCTCTGCTTAACACAACACATGCGCCAACAAACCACAACATATGGCCCCCAATCGTGGTCCCATATTAGATCGACGTCCATGGTAAGTTCATATATATATTGGTTAATGAACCAATCAATGCAGCGGAAGCTTCATCGTGTTAGGTTTTTGTCTTGTATTCCGGTTTAGCCGGATGAGTCACTGGGTTAGCCAGGGACTGGTTTAAGGTCAAGGGTATTTTGGTAATTGTACCGGGGCTTTCTTGGTGGCCAAGAAAGCGGAGATTATATATTGTATAGTCTGTAACCCTAGACCTTGCGGCGGCGGCGGCAGTTGCCCGTGGTGCTCCCACACCACGTAGGAGAGATGAGGTGAGAGTGTGGGAATCTCTTGTATGCTTTACTTTTCATAGTGAAGATGTTCGTCCTCCTGTGCCCGTGGATGTAGCCCTGTTTGGGTGAACCATGTAAATCTCGGTGTCTCTTCTATTGTGTGGTTGGCTTGTTCGTGTTGATCTTGTAATTCGGTGGATGCGCACAACTGGTGATGGTCAGAAAGCCACAACAATTGGTATCAGAGCCGAGGTTGGTGTTCCTCGGGTTTCTGAGCGAGGTGGAGATCGCTCGGTGGTTTGGAAGTTATGCGCATGAAGATTAACTGAGATCAGGTTCGTGATTTCTGGTTGGGCCACCATCGGAGAAGAAGAAGACGAGATTGGGTTCTCCTGTCTCGCTGGGATCGAAGAAAAAAAAAAGGATTCACACTGTTTCAGATCTGGAGTTAAACTGCTGCGGTTGCTGTCTGATCACAGATGGAATAGGAGAAGACCGGACTTCTGATTGTACCACTGCAAGAAGATGAAACAGAGAGATCTATCGGTTTTGTCCACCGAAGTTTGCAGAGGGACATGATCACCTTGAATTTCGCGGTGGAATTCGATGGAAGCAGAGAGAAATCGCAGAGGATTTCTCGGTCCAGAGAAAGTGTAGAGGATTTCTCGGTTCAGAGAAAAACCAGGAAGAAGAAAAAAAAAAACACTCACCGAGATCTTCGCCGGACTCGCTGCCCGCTGCCGTCGCCGTCGCAGTCGCTGCCGTTCCCGTCGCCGTTTGTCCTCTGCCATCGCCGACTCAGCCGTGACCGCTGCAGCTCCTTCGCTGACACTGCCGTTCGTCCGCCCGCCGATCGTCGCCGTGGCCATCGTCTGTCGCCGTTGCCGTGATAGTCGCTCCTTCGCCGTCGCCAACCCAGCCGCCAGCCAGCCGGACCAGGACACCTAAGCCACAACCACCGCGGCCGCTGCATCTCTGCGCCGGTTGCAGACCCAGAAACAGAGGAGGAAGGAAGAAGGAGAAGAGGTAGGGTCAAGGTCCGGGTCAGGTCGCAGTTCGACCTAAACCCGTTGGTGCAGAAGCCCATTGACAGAAACGGGCTACGGGTCAGGTCAGGTCAGGTTAGACCCGATCCGATCGCACAGAAGCCCAGCAGTTCAGAGGCGGTTTGGTTTCGGGTCAGGTCAGGTCCGACCCGACCCGTTATCAGAGGTCCAGCCCAACCAGCAGGTTCAGGCCGGGTCAGGTCAGGTTCGACCCGACCTGTTAGCAGACGATCCAGCCCAGCGCAAAAAGGCAGTTCAGTTCCGGGTCAGGTGAACCCGACTCGGGTCCACTCCAGAAGCCCAGCAGACAGCGCAGAGTGACGTCAGCAGTGACGTCAGCATCGGTCAACAGGAAGGTTTGACCAGATTTGCGGCTGAAATTGTTTCTGCGATATCTTGATCGTCCGATGTCCGATCGGAGATCCGTTTGCGCCTACGGACTCGTTTCGAGCAGATCTACGCAGTGGAAGAGGTTGATTGGCTGTTTGACAGTCAAGGAGGAGGTTTGATCGATTGGAGCGTAGAAACTTGTTTCTACGTTATCGGAGCCATCCTGAGTGGGATTTCAGATCCGTTTCTTCCAGCGTGCTCGTGGTGACGAGATCTATGGTTTGATGCAGAAATTGGGAGGAGATCTGAACAGATATGGATTGAGGCTTGAATCGGGTCTACTCGACCTGGTTGTTGTTGCAAACCCAATAATAGGAGTCGCCGGCCTAGTTGCAAAGGGTTTGCTGATTCAAACGAAGTTGTTCGTTTGGGGTTCACATGATCGCATGTGATGTTATTCATCTTGCCAGAGCCAAGCCGGAAAAGCAGCAAGGAGGAGCTGATGCGTCAGCAGTTGTCAAATATTTGTTTGATTGATTGATCGGAGGCCCGGTCAAATGGAGTTTTTTGACCGCTCGGAGGTAGAGGTTTTCTACAATGGAGTCATCTGGACTTGTATTCCCGATCTGTTTTGCTTGTATGCTTGTGGCGATTGGATCTTCACAGTGATGTTGAAGATGGGGCAGGATGGTGAGTGATTCAGATATCACTCAGATTCGTCAATGGTTTCGAGCTTTTAGTTCGAGGTGGAGTTTGACGAGATGAACTTTGCTCAAAGTTCATGTGCTGGTTCAACATGCCAAAGTGTTGAAGAAGACTGTATCGTTGGTGCAGTGACGTGCCATTCAGCAGGGTACGTGAAGACATTACCGGTTTTATCTCCTAGTAGCTCGAGTTGTACGGAGTTTTACGGAATTCAACCCAAGGTGGAGATTGTTAGGTTTATGTCTTGTATTCCGGTTTAGCCGGATGAGTCACTGGGTTAGCCAAGGACTGGTTTAAGGTCAAGGGTATTTTGGTAATTGTACCGGGGCTTTCTTGGTGGCCAAGAAAGCGGAGATTATATATTGTATAGTCTGAAACCCTAGACCTTGCGGCGGCGGCGGCAGTTGCCCGTGGCGCTCCCACACCACATAGGAGAGATGAGGTGAGAGTGTGGGAATCTCTTGTATGCTTTACTTGTCATAGTGAAGATGTTTGTCCTCCTGTGCCCGTGGATGTAGCCCTGTTTGGGTGAACCATGTAAATCTCGGTGTCTCTTCTATTGTGTGGTTGGCTTGTTCGTGTTGATCTTGTAATTCCGTGGATGCGCACAACTGGTGATGGTCAGAAAGCCACAACACATCGGAGACAGAGGGTACAATCAATAGTTCAGAGTAAGCATAGAATCAATTACTAAAGTTAAAGTAGACAATTAAAAGATATATTAATTAAATAGCCACAACTAATATCCTAGGCCAACAGAATAAATAAATAACTACCCATAAAAGTATGAAGTTACTCCTGTACTGGTCATGACGCATCAGAAGATGACATCTACACATCATTCAAACTCAACCACACTAGGCTCAACTGCCTGTGGTATCTTTAGCACAAGACCCACGAGAAAAGCATACTCAGAGCCTATGCACCAAATAAAGCAACATCAGATAACAATAGTAGTTGGCATGTGAATAAACATAACCAATGATAAATATTCAATGTTAAAGTGAATAAAAGACAATGTGATCATAAGAGTAATAAACACTTAAGACATAAGGAAGAACCAAAATCCTAATCCATACCTGCACAAATATGTACAACCGCATAAACCAATATCCGAGTAAAACTCGACACATAATACAGTGGCTCAACCCGTCTTCGGATGCCAGGCATCTTGTCCATACACTATGGATCAATCCGCCTTCGGATGACAAGCATCCTATCTGAAGTCATAGAACACAAGGCTCCGTTCATAACGGTTGGTCAATTCGCCTTCATGTGCATCACACCCTGTCCAAAAACATAGGGTACATCCATACCAATACCAATCTACACAGTCGTCCAAAGACACTATCCCACACAACGTACACATGAACTGGCTCAATAGTGCGCAGACAAAGGTTCCTAAGTCAAATGTGAAGGGCTGGCTAAGTCCCATATACACAAGTACAAACATCAATGAACTACTCCACAACCATTTTCTAATCCCATATACAAATCCATATTCACAACGAGTAGTCCTCCCACATCCATATCCAATGCAAAGTCACAAGACGGTCCACATAATGCAAATAAAGGGGTATCATCGCTAAAAGATTACAAACCACATAATAGCAATGAAAAGTATGCAAGCCCGAAGGCCAATGAGAAATTACAAGCCATCCTTAGGTCGATGATTGCAATTTGTGTACCGTCAACATTATTCAAACCCTGGGTGATGTATGATTGGGTAGATAATTTCATTTAAGTCATAAGGGTGCATACCCCAGGTCCTACATCCACTGAGTTTTTTGTTAAATTGTGCATTGTACACAAATCATGCCATCTGTGAGAGGTACATTTGCTCCCTAGTGACCCTCATAATAGGTCCTCAAATACCCTCCCAATACGTGTTTGAAGAGGCTCTACAATTTGCCTCAGATATGTGCAAAAAAGATTTCCTAAGCAGCCCCACCAATAGTCCACACCAAGGCCTCCATCACCAAAAAAAAAAAAACCCCACCCCCGCTCATTCTTCCCCATTTAAAACCTATAGAAAACGAGTATTTTCCCCTTCAATTTATCACATTAAAACCACCTAAAACATCCATCAATCTATCAATCCATTCCACAAATAAATCTAGCATTTTTAATATAAGAGCCCAAGTGAGCAAAGGGGGTGCAAATGAAAATCAAAATGCTAGAATCAACATATAAGAAATGCACACCATCAATAGAAAATCGACTTGCCTTAGATGAAGCAATGGAAAATGGGTATGCCCTAGCTCACCAATAAACTCAATTGGAGCTTCAAACTCAAACAAATCAAAACTCTACTCAAACCAACCCTCACTACAAGAAAATAGATTATTCGCGATGAAATTTAGTGACGAATCAATACTTTGTCACTATTGATTCAGAATCAGTGACGAAATAGTATTTCGTCGCCAAAGGGCATACTTTGAGCGACGAACATCTATTTTCGTTATTGATAACTATTGAATTTGTGACGACACTTTGATTTCGTTGCTAATTATAGAAAAATACATGACATTAGGCGATAGAAAAATATTTCGTCGCTAATAGGATGCCTTTAGCGATGAAATTTGAGTTTTCGTCACTAATAGTGGACCTTTGGCTACGGAATTTGAATTCGTCACTAATAGTATACCTTTAGTGACAAAATTTCAATTTCATTGCTAATAGTACATCTTTGGTGACGAAATTAATAGTATACCTTTAGCGATGAAATTTTGAATTTTTATCGCCAATTTTGAAAAATTCCAAAAAAGAAAAAAATGGCGCCATTTCTAGCACCTACTTTGTTTGTATATTTAGAATTGGTGATGAAAACGTAAATTTCATCACGAAAGATATACTATTAGCAACGAAATTGAAATTTGGTTGCCAATTCTAAAAATACAAAAAAAGGGCGCCATTATTCCCACGAAAATGCTTAGGGAAATGTTTGGCGACCAAAATTTTGTCATTGGCAAAAAAAAGAAAAAAGAAAAATTTATAAAATGAAAGCCTTGGGAGAACAGGGAAAGAGAATACAGAGGGGAAGGGAGGCAGAGCAAAGGAGATGGAAAGAAGGGTTGGGGAGGGAGAGAGGGAGGTAGGGAGAGGGAAGGGGGGAGAGAGAGGTGGGGGAGGGAAGGGGAGAGAGAGAGAGAGTGAGAGAGTAAGGAGAGGGAAGGAAAGAGAAAGAGGGAATAGAGATGTGGGGAGGGATATAGGGGGAGGGAGGGAGAAGAAAGGAAAGAGAGAGAGGTAGGGAGAGGGAAGGAGATAGAGAGAGAATAGAGATGGGGAGGGAAAGAGGGGGAGGGAAGGAGAGGAAAGGAGATAAAGAGAGAATAGAGATGGGGAGGGAAAGAGGGGGAGGGAGGGAGAGGAAAGGAGAGAGAGAGGTAGGGAGAGGGAAGGAGATAGAGAAAATAAAGATGGGGAGGGAGAGAAGGGAGGGAGGGAGAGGGAAGGAGAGAGAGAGAGAGGTAGGGAGAGGTAAGGAGAGATATAGAGAGAATAGAGATGGGATGGAGAGAGGGGGAGGGAGGGAGGAAGAGAGGGAGGGAGATAGAGGGAGAGGGGGAGGGAGGAAAAGAGAGAGGGTGATGGGGGGAGAGGGGAGAGAGAACTAAGAGGGGGAGGAAGAGAAAGAAATAGGGGGAGAGAGAGAGGGGAGTGGAGGAGAGATAGAACAAAAAGGGGGAGGGCAAAAAGGGGGAGAGGGGCGAAGGAGGTGAGAGGGTAGTAGAATATATATTTTTAATTCCTTTCATCGCCAAATGTATTTTTAGTTTTTTTTAAAAATACTTATAGCAATGAAAAACATGCCCTTCGGTGACGAAATAATTTCACCGCCAAAGGCTTTACCATTTAGCAACAAAATAATTTCATCACTAAAAGGTCTTTTTAGTTCTCTCTTGTGTGCTTTTTATGACGAAATATAATATACAGCAACGAAATTCTTGTATATTTGCTGACGAAATATGACGTCGCGGATTGTGATGTTATGGCAACAAAACTAAATTTCATCACCAAATGTATTTAGAGTCGGGACAACGGCAATGAAACGGGCGATGAAAGGCGACAAAATCCATAAGTAATTTGCTACAAAATAATATTTTTTAGCTACGAAACATTTCGTTGCCAAATCCCAGAATTGTTGTAGTGCCTACATATGCAAGGAAAAGAAACTAATGAGCATGCCAAACTCTATTTTAAATCAAAATTCCAAATCACCTAGTTTATGGGCAAGGAAAACCTTACCTATGGCTTGTTTGGTTTAGGGGCAAACTTGAAAATGGGCTACTTAGAGAAAGGAGAGCTTGGAGAGGATGATGGTGGTAGTCCGGTGATGGCAAGGATGGCCGGATTCCAGTGGCAACAAGGGTAGTGGCAAGGTGAGAGGAGGAAGAAGGAGAAAGGAAAAGAGAAAGAGGGAAGATGGGAGAGAAAGTATTGAGAAAAGGGAAGGCGGGTGGTGGCTGTCCGGCAAATGAGTGGTCGATGGCAATATGGGAGTGTTCAGATCCTCTCATAGCACCTGCTTTGGTGTGGGGGTGAGAGTAAGAAAGAAAGAATGAGAGAAAAAGGAAGAAAAAGGGAAAAAGGAATAGAAGAAGAAAATGGGAATGGGGAACAATGGTGGTCATCGGAGAAGGTAGTTTCAGCGGTTGCTTGGAGGGTTTAGATCCTCTTGGGCTTTGCTTAGAGGTGAGGAAGTGAGGGGAAATAAGAGATAGATATGAGAGAAATGGAGATAGGAGATAAATTGGGGGAAAAGGAAAGAGAGAAAATAATAGAGGAGAGAGGGTCGATTCTAAGAGAAAGCAAACGAGTGAAGGAGTAAGGGGAGAGAGTGAGCTGAGAGGTTTTAGTTTTTATAAAATCAGAGGTTGGGCCCACTAGTGACCCATAAAAAATCACAAACAGTATAAGTGTCGCAACAAAGATATCACAAGCAAATTCCAAGCTCAATGGGCACATAGACCCTAGAATCAAGAATGCTAGGTCAAGTATTGTATCCAGATGTTAAAGCTGATGTAACTCACTCAAGGGACTTCAGATGAAGTCAGAGTACAGCAATTCAGATTGCAAAGCTATTTCAACTCAAATTCAAGCTTCAGTGGCTGTCTCCCCACTTCCTTGGGTTCATTGTGGCACCTGACACTTCTACATGGAAAAACTAACTGAAACTCGTAGGAATGACTCCAAATACAATCAAGGATATTTCATCAAAGTTTCAGAACATTTGGACATTATTTGGACCCAAACCAAGTTCAGATGGTTGTGTTCAAGCTCTTTGCGGTCATTGTATAAAATGGCACCTCATGAAGATTGAATCACCTGAAACTCCTAGAGAAAATTTAAGTCATATTTAGGAGTGGATTGATCGTGAACTCCAAGTACAGAGCCACGATGTAGTAATAATACTGGTAAGACTAGGTCGATCCACAAGGAGTAATGATTTTAAGATGTTTCCAACTTGTACCTATCCTAAATAAAAATCTAAAACTAGCCTAAAACTTAAAAATTACAACCATCATTCCTACTTTCCAAAATTAAATTAATTACAATAAAAGAATCTTACTAAAACTAACACTTCTAAATCCAAAACTTCCTAAAAAAAACTAGGTGACTACAAGATAACACACAGGTTAGAACTTCCAATAAAATAAAAACTTAAATTAGAAACTTAAAAAAAATAAAACAAATCAACAATACAAAACAATGCATGCCATGAAAAAAAATGCAAAAATTTAAATGATATGCAAAAGTTAACAAAAATATGAATTTAACCTAATGCAAACCTAATCTAAAATTAACAACTAAAGAACATACTTAATGAATGCATGAATTCTATAAAAAAAATCAAGGACAAATATTGAGAGACAAAAAAAAAATTATGCAAGAATGAATGAACTAGTTATAAAAATTCTGCAGTGCAGAATTTTACTGCAAAGGTGAGTTGTTTTTGGACTGTTTTCATGTCTGAAACTAAATTTTTTCTAAGCATAATTAAATGAAATTTCAGTTTCGAAAGGTGCTTCCAGCAATATTTATAGTCCATGAACTTTCCAATTTAGACAACGCATAAATGTACAAGAACTTGACATGTGTAGGCACCAATACAATGTTGCAAAATTTCCGAATTGTAAGTGCTGGAACTCAGATTTAAGATCTAAAACTTGTTCAAAATCCTTCTCCAAATCATGTGTTTTATGTAAGGTCCCGACCCGACTTAATTATAATTTAAATTAAGCAAGCTCGATTTCTTATTAATTAATATATTTTGGCCTTAATTTATCTTGCTTTTAACTTTTAGTGGGTCGCAGTTGGATAAGTAGTTGGGCGTTCGGACTTTACTTAGGTAGTCAAGGACCTTTTTGTAATTGTTCTTGCATCATATGGACATCTCAATAGTTGCATCATGTGCATTTCATCTTGTGGATCAACTTTCATGTTGCGCTCAACTTGATTCGGATCTATCTTGGCCCAAATGAGGTCCATTTGACCTTAATTGTAATTTTCCCACAGAATGTGGACTTGCATGCAAAAACTGTAGGAAATTTAGTTTATAAGGAGAACCTAATTTCTTATTATTCTTCTTCTCACTGTGTTCGTTGGAGCCAATCCCATTTCTTCACCTTCTTCATCTCCACTTCACGTTAGAGCTGGAAACAAGGATTTGGAGCTCGCATTCAATGGCAATAGCATCCATCTAACCTCTTCTTCTCCCTTTGGGCATCTCCTTCTTAGAAATCACAATCTTCTCCTACAAGCTACAGCTCATTAAGGTGAATCTACTTCCATTTCACATTTTTGGGTTTGTTGGAATTAAGGGGACTCCATCATGTAACATGCATGCATTTTTACACCTTATTCATCAATTGCATGTCTTCTATGTAAAGAACCCACCTTCTGTTCAGGATTTTCCCTAATTACACACCAAGGAGGAGTTGAGTAAGGTCAAGCCTGTGTTAAGGAAAGTATTGGAGTACATATGATACTGCATGTATGTTTAAATTGATTGACTCTTGGATTGATCATTCAAAGTTCAAACTTACAGCTCATTTTCCCTTTGAATAAGCACACATAGATGTTGAATTAGGTGATAATGAGTATAATTAGGCAATATTAATGATGTTGAACAATTTAAGACCTGTTATGGAGTTTAGAAGCATAAGGAACCCTTATTGGAACCCAAATGATAGAGTTCTGCACTTGAATTCGAGTTCCAGAATCAGTTTCAGAAATTCTGAAGCCTACGGTGAAGCCCACGGCTAAGCCATAAGTCTCTACAGCTCAGAATCCAGAGAGCCAAATTGCACTACGGTTAACACTCGGCAAAGCCGTGGAATAAACTATGGCTAAACCGTAACCACCCCGTGACCAATTCATAGGCTATTCTACGGTGAACCTTCCGGAGAGCCCCAAACCCAAAATTTATCTACGGCTCACGCACGGCTACGCCGTGAACTCTGCTACGGCCACGCCGTACCCAGGCAGTAACCCTTAGCACGGCTAAGCTGAAGGTCAATATACGGCCAAGCCGTAAATGCACATTGAATTAAGAAGGAAACCTGAGCCACTCGGCTAAGTCGTAACATGTATACGGGTAAGCTGTAAAAGCACTGTAAACCTAGGATATTAGAGTTTCCAATGACCTTGTAGGGCTCTAGATATGGCACCTATTTCCGAACCAAATTAGCCGAATGGTGATTAAATAAAAGGTGGACAAGTGTAGAGCTATCACTCATCCCCTTCAATTTTTCGGATGAATTCCCAATGTCACGTCATAGGTGTTGGCATAAGAAGAGGTGTCCTTGCATACACAATGTAACGCCAAGATTGGTAACACAATGACACCGGACGTTTTATGAATACATCGTATTGAATGCCCTCGGGATCACGGATTATCTAGCATAGGGTTGGCTAGTAATTGTCCTCTATGCTCACTCGATCTAAATGCATCCATATTGTTAAGAAACCATGCACTTAACATAAAGTAACTTACTTAAGTATGCATGAATTGATTATCAGATATGAATGAATGTAATCTCAAGACCGAACTCCTAGTATATATGATATGACAAGTATAACCGAGATGTATAAAAGATATGAATTTGAGTCGGTCTTGATACATTAAGTCGGCACCACTTAGCCTACGCCCTTATTAGGTTCGACGGGACCAGTTTGGGTATGATATGTCGCTGCTACAGTAGTCCTTGGAGGAGTTGTCGGCGCTCTCAATAAGCTAGTCTGATCCCCTAGCATATGTACGCTCCCTCTAGATGATATGCTCTCTCTTGGGAAAATATGGCCACGTGGTTGCCAATTAGTTGTGTGATATTCAGTTTATGATTCGTTTCACACGGTTACTCATGCACAACATGCCTAGTGTAAGATTTTTACCTTTTTTTAATCAATATATATCTATTCTTAATTCATTTGATACAGCATGATGGTCTTATGTATCTCCATATGCTTGTTTAACAGTCGTGTTAACAGTGCTACCCTTGGTGTTACAGGTATTGAACCTCGAGGACTAGATGAGTGTAATGCAGATGACGCCTTCTGTTAGTTGTCGTATGAAGAGCGACAATTGGATACTTGTTTAGTGTTTAAGACTGGATAGGCCTGTTTACACTTTAGGATTTTGTTTATGCTTAAATAATTGTTATCATGTAAATGAGAATGGTTAAGTACAGACTTATTTATGAATTTTATGATAATTCGGTTGTTATTGCTAATGATCATTACAGATGTATTACATAAGCTTCCGCTTACTATTGAATGTAATTTACGTGTTGGAGAAACTTCTCTACACATTCCTGTGCAATCTCCCATGTAGTGATTTGTGTATGTATGTTTACATGCACAGTTTACTACGGGATTACGTATGTATACCCCGTGGGGCCATCCTAACCCCAATTCCCGGGATCGGGGCGTGACATTTTAACAATTTCTAGATATCACAACTGACCTAACAATGAACATGTGAACCAAACATATAATTTTCAAACTTTTAACAGAAATTGTTTTCAACATAAGTTGATGTTGGCCATCCAAAAGAGATCATTAGATCTGAATTTTAACTTTGTCAAATAATTCTGAAACTTAGTTATTTTGACACATTACTCAAGTTAAGAAACTCACCAATAAGTGATGCTTGCTATGACAAAACTTTCAGCTATTAAACTATGCATAAAACAAAACATTAAAACACAAAGAATATCAAAATAAATAGAAAATTTGCAGGAATTTAAATGTAGTGAAAAAATTGAAATTTAAATGTAGTGATTGCAAGAAGAGATAATGTAGTAATGAACAAGAATTTAAATGAAGTAAAGGCAGTAAAGGAAGTAAAGTTATCTTCTCAAAATTTTCTTTTAAATCGGGTTCATGATTTCTTCAAATATGATCCTAATATCTTGGGTTGTCAATCCAAGCACAAGAAGTTTTAATAAAAATATCCACAAAAACCATAAGAAACGAAGAAGAATTTTAAGAAGAATAATATTATACTAACATGTAAAAAATCCTTTACAAAAGATTGTCAAATAAAATTAAGAACAATACATGCTAGGATGAAAAAAAAAACCTCTTCTAATTGAAATTTCCAAGGGTGTAGTGTGGCCTTAAGGCTAAGCCTCTTTGAGGACTAGGATGAAGGGAGAGAGAGATGAAGAAAATGAAGTGTAGAGATCTAGAGAAGGAACTCTTTTTCCATGAAGAGTATGTGTAAGTTCTCGACCTGACTTAATTATAATTTATAGTAATTAAACTTGATTTCCTATTAATAGATGAATTTTGGTCTTAATTCATCCTGTTCTTAGTATTAGTGGGTCTCAGTTAGATAGGTAGTTAGGGTTTGGACTTTACCTAGGTAGTTAAAGACCTTTTTGTAATTTGTTCCTGCATTATATTGACAACTCATTAATTGCATCTTGTGTAATTTTTTGTTTAGACCATCTTTTATGTTGGGCTCAACTTGATTTGGGCCCATCTTGACCCAATTGAGGCTATGTGACCTAAACTGTAATAATTCTAAAAACCTAGACTTGCATGTAAACACTAGGAAAACTTTCTTTTAAAAAGAGAACCCAACGTCCCCTTCTTCTTCTTCTCACTGTGTTTGTTAAAGCCATTCCCTCTCTTCATTTTTCTTCATCTTCACTTCACCTAAGAGCTGGAAACAAAGATCGGAGGCCTTGCATGCCATAGGGATAGATTCCACTCCTCATCTTCTTTTTCCCTTGTGCATTTTCTTTTTTGATAGCACCATCTTCTCCAAGCTACAGTCCTTAAGTAAAGACTTGACCTCCATTTCTTTTCTTTGGGCTTGCTAGAGTCAAGAAGACTCAATTATACAACAAGCATGCATTCTACATTACATTCACTGTTTGCATGTCTTCTATGTAGAGAACCCACCTTCCATTGAGGATTTTCCCTAATCACACACCAAAGAGGAGTTGAGTAGGGTCAAGCATTGTGTTAAGGCAAGTATTGGAGTATATATGGTGCTACATGTATGTTTATTTGTTAGCTCTTGGATTGACTATTCCAAATCTTAAGTTATAGCTCCTTTTCTTTGATTTAAGTATAAACATATGTTTAATTGAATAAATTAGAGACTGAGTAGGTAATGTGGATGTTGTGTGAGCCTTAAACAAACCTTAGTGACATTTTGGAAGTCGCAGAAAGCTCACTTAACCTCCACACTTTAGAGTTCTATATTGAACTCAAGCTTCAGAATCAGTTTCAGGATTTCTAAAGCTTACGGTGAAGCTACGGCAAAGCCATAAATGTGTACGGCTCAAAGTCCCGAGAGTACCAAAACGCAGTTTTGTACTATCGTTAACCCTTGGCTAAGCCATGGAATGACCTACAGCTAAGCCGTACCCATCTTGTGACTAAGTCGTAAGCCATTTTACTGTAAACTTTCTCGAGAGCCTGAAAACCCAACTTCCTTCTACGGCTTACCCATCGCTATGCCATGAATTGTACTACGGTTGAGCCGTACCTCAGCCATAACCCTAGCCGCAGGCTTAGCACGGCTAAGCCATAGGTCAACTTATAGTTAAACCAAAAATGCGTATAAAATTAAGGAGGAAACCTAAGCCACTCGGCTAAGTCGTAACATATATACGGATAAACTGTAAGAACATTTTGAACTTAGGATATTAGGAATTTCCAATGACCTTGTAGGGCCTTAGTGATGGCACATTCTTTTCATCTAAATGAGCCTAACGGTGATCAAATGATAAGAAAGACGAGTGTAGAGCTGTCACTTATCCCCTTCGATTTTTTGGATGAATTCTCGATGTCACGTCATGGGTGTTAGCATAAGAAAAGGTGTCTTTTACGTACACAATGTAATGCCAAGATTGGGTAATACAATGACACTGGCCGTTTTATGAATACATCATGTTGAATGCCCTTGGGATCACGGACTATCTAGCATAGCGTTGGCTAATAATTATCCTTGATGCTTATTCAATCTAAATGCATTTATATTGTTAAGAAACCATGCCCTCAACATGATGCATCTTAATTAAATATACATTAATTGATTATCATATATTTGTTAATTCCAATTTCTATAAATGAATATAATCTCAAGACTGAACTCCCTAATGTACGATATAATAAGTATGACTGAGATGTATGAAAGATATGAATTCGAATCGGTCTTGATATGTTGAGTCGACACCACTTAACTTACGCCCTTATTAGGTTAGCTGGGACTAGTTTGGGTATGATATGTCGCTACTACAGTAGTCCATGGAGGAGTTGTCTATGCTCCTCAATAAGCTAGTCTGATCCCCTAGCATATGCATCCTCCCTCTAGATGATATGCTCTCTCTAGGGAGAATATAGTCTCGTGGTTACCAATTAGTATGTATGATATCCTGTTTGTGATTTGTTACACATGTTTACTCATGCATAATGTGCCTAGTGTACGATTATTGCCTTCCTTTAATTGATATATAGTTTCTTTAATTCATTTGATACAACATGATGGTCTTATGTATCTTCATATACTTGCTTAACCGTTGTGTTAACAGTGCCGCCTTTGGTGTTACAGGTACTAAACCTTGGGGACTGGATGAGTGTAATGCAGACGACGCCTTCTGTTAGTCGCCGCACGAAGAGCGACAATGGGATTTTAGTTGTTTTTGCACTAGCAGTTTGATAGACCTATATAAGATTTTGGATTATGTATATGCTTAAGTAATATGTTATCATGTAAATGTGGATGATTAAGTACATACTTCAGACTTGTTTATGAAATGGATGATGTCTCAGTTGTTATTGCTTATGATCATTGCAGATGTATTACACAAGCTTCCGCTTACTATTGAATGTAATCTACATGTTGGAGAAACTTCTCTACACGTTCCTATGGAATCTCCCTTGTAGTGATTTGTGTGTGTGTTCACATACACATATTACTACGGGATTATGTATGCACACCCCATAGGGCCACTCTAACCCCGATTCCCAAGATCGAGGTGTGATAGTATGGGAGACGGGTTTCCTATTTATACTTTCTTTCTTCTACTCCTTTTCAAAGAAGGTCTCATATGTGGCCTTTCTTCTTTTGGTAAGTCCTCTTCTTAGCTAACAAGTCTTCCAAGTTTGAGATGAGATAGGATTCCTTTTCTTGCTGGAATTCTAAGTGTATCCAGCTTTCTTAGCTAACACTTTCCAAAGGATAGGGCCCACCTTTGATGAGACAATCTCAATCCCGTCTAAAAATGTATAGTAAACTTCCAGAGGTCATATCTTTGTTGTTTTAACTCTGATTAATGTAATCATGGATCCGATAGATCTCTACTTGAAAAGAGCTTTCCAACGGCAGGTAGATTGTCCAAATCTGATGTCAGTTTGAGACTGATGAACATTTTAATGTATGCTATTCAAAGAAAATGAGATTGACTTTCTATATTTGAATTCTCCTTCTTTGACTTTTCTTTCCTTAAATTCTATCCACCTTAGCTTTCTTTTCTTACATTAATTTTGAAATCTTGCAACAATTGGAGAGTGGGACCCCTTTCTTGGATATTCCATAAGTGTGTCCCCACACATATGTAACTATGTGTATGGGACCATGAAGGCAACTTTGCAAATTTTTATTCTTTTTTCTTTTTCTCTTTAAGTTTCTCTACTTTCCTTTGAAAATCATTTCTTTGCCTCAATTCTTTGAAAATGGGACCATCAATTTCCTACAAAACAAATGTGAATTTATATGAAAAGATAATTTTAACCCTAAAATCACAAATGCATGACTATGAGCCCATCTCTCATGAAATGACAATGAAAATGCACACAATTCTTCATGATTTTATATGAATAAAATAATGATGATTAAAATTTAATTTATTTCATAAGAATATAAATTTTTATAAAACTTTCCAAAAGTAGACTTTTCAAAAATGGTAGGTTTTATGAATGTATGCAAAAAGTGTGATCTTGAAGCAAATTATGCAGAAAAATACTAAAATGAATTGAAAATGCTTGATACCATAATATCACACTAAATGAGGCTCCTTTGTCTCCATAAGTCCTTAAAATTGGTCAAAATGTGTAAGAAAATATGCATTTTTAAAGACTCATTATGGATCTACAAAATTTTATATCAATTGGATGTCATTTGACACAAATGTAGCTACATGTCAACTTTAGGTTACTGGCCCTTAAACCTTGGAGTCACTGACCAAAGTCTTGCTTTAGGAAGACAAAGTTGATAAAATTTGGATGAGAGAGTTAAAATGTATTTAGGATCAAATTCTCAAAGTTTTAAAGTAGTTGGATATCATTTGGATGGAAAACTAGCCAACCGCTTTTAATATAAGGTGACACTGACTAAGAACATGCAGCTAAGGGGTTAATAATCAAAATTCTACTTCTACAAAGCCAAATTACATGAAATTTGGATGCAACCTTCACAATATGCCTCCCATCAACTTCTCTAAGTTTCAAGATCATCCAAGGTCATTTGGACCCCGAATAGCTATAGCAAGGACCTACTTTCATGAAAAGTCAAAGGGAGGGTTGACTAACTTCCAGAAGTCAAAACATAATGAAATTTTTGTGCCATGCTCAAAATAATGCTAGAAAACATTCTTCCAGCTATGAAAATGGGTCACATGTGCAAAAAGCACATAAATAGGCCCATCTGAGACCATGGGCCCGTGGTCATTGACACTTGTAGGTGGTGTTTGATGGTTTTAAGTGGTTTTTCTACTTTTTTTCAAAATATAACTCCTCACAACTGCTCCAATTGCCTCTGAAGTCTATAAAAAGGAAAGTTATGGGAAGGGGCTCTAAGGTTTCAAGAGGATTGAAGCAAAGTCTCAAAGGCTCCAAAGATTCCACTAGGTCCACAGAAACATTTTGAAACACCTTGGCAAGGTTTCGAAGAGTTCTTCACTAAGAGTGTCTATTGAAACTCAAGTTCTCTTCAACCTTTCACCATCTCAAGGTGAGGCCATGGCTGCAAGTGGAGGGAGTCCCTTTTAAGTCTTATGAACTACACAAAGACTTCCTAACTTGGCCATAGAAAATCCAAGGGATAAAACCTTTCTCTTTTCTTAGATTTTCCTACTTAATGGGTGATGGTTATGTTAGAAGTTGTTGTAAAATCCTTGTGGATATCATTCTAATCTTTCAAACTCATAGGGTTAGAATGACACAACTTCAGCCATCTTTTTCGACCCCTTTGGATTTGCCCAAATGGAATCCATAATCAAAGTGGTGATTATCAAAGATCATGGGTGATTCCCACATTGAATTCAGCCTTCTAAGTTGCTATTTGCATGTTTAAAAACATAGTCTATAATACGTTGGAGAAGTTCCAAAAGTGAACAGGGAAGAAAGCGGTTGATTTGTCAATGATTGTGGGTCCATAGTCACTAACAAGGGGGTCAGTGACAGAGCCCCATGATCACTAATTTGCCCCTTTTTTGTGCACTTTTCTAAGTATGTTCTTCATGTAACTCGAAATCTAATTTAGTTTGGATCACATCTGAGACCAGAGGGAGGGACTATGAATTTCTAAAACTTGTAAATGTTTGCATCTTCGAGGTCAGAACACTGAACTTATGCAAACAAAAGGGAATTTAATGATGATCTATAGTTTTATTCTCATTCTTCCATGTGTTTGAATGTGTGAATGTTGAATGCAAATCCTTTACATTCATCATCATTCAAGCACACCAAAAGATTGGCGCTGTCTATGGGGAAAAAATTTTACCCTAATTTGTGATCAAATTAGGCTAAAAGACACGAAAAAGTGCATAAAATGTGATGTAAAATGCTGGAGTGACTGGGAGTTGCTGTGTAAAATAGCCTGTGACTGATAGTTGCTGTGTAAAATAGCCTATGACTGAGAGCCACTATGTAAAAATGGTTGTAGCCATAGGGCTCTATATATGCAAAATAACCAATGAACAAGCCATTCGGTCATTAACTGCTTGGACCACTTTATATCATTCATTTGGCTCTGAAGGCACCTTATTTAAGACTTTTGATGTCTATGAGGGTCTTTGAAAGCATTCATTAAAGGGCTTTGCACATTGAAGTTCATGAACTTGTCAACTTAAATAGAGGAACCTTGCACTTTGATGTGCATGGATTAAATCAACACCCCTGTACTAATGGAAAGAGTGTTGATTCAATCCAAAAGTGTTATGTTACTTGCTGTAGGGTCACCAGCTCATTTATATGACCTTCAAATGTTTATATTAAATCAGTTATAAGAACAATGGCATTTGCAATCATGCATTGCATGGAGTCTTGCACTAATGGATCTCGTGTGATCATTGTGGTAGTGGTGCAGGCTTGATCCTGTGTGCCTTATCTTTTGGTTGGATCCAAAACTCTCTTTTGTTTATAAGTTTGACTATATAGTCTTGAAATACTGTTGAAATTTCGATAGCTAGGACTAGTCAGTATAGCACAATGAGATGGAGTTAATGCACTTTCTCTTGCTAAGGAGTCTGATTGCAGACTCCCAAATTGCTGTCGAAACTCTGGTAGCTAGGATTAGTCAACATAGCACAATGAGATTGAGTTTATGCCAATTTCTGACCATTTCGGATTGTCCAATAATGAGACCATGTTGGTTCAAAATGCAATCATAAACCATTTTGGCTAGCCTAAAAGGCAACCATGTTGGTTATAAGACGGTCACATTCCTATGGGCTTGTTTTGCAGAAAATACAAATGGCGTTTTTAATCAGTGCCTTTGGTGACGCGAAGGAGTAATTGTTTAAAATCTTCATAACCCAAACTAATCCATCTACAAAAACTCTTTAGCAGGCCTGAACCAATCCCCCTACTCCTGCATCAAAGGTCTCAGTCTTTTAGAGTCTCTCTACTCCCATGAGTTTGACTATTTCCTCCAATTTAAGCGGGTCATCAGTGACCCCAAGGCCCATTAAGAAGACTCAATTTCTCAAACCTTGGGTTTCCAAATATACCTAAAATTTATATGGGATCTTTTCCAAGGTTTAAGAGGAACCTAAACCCAAGATGCAACCAAGGGGTAGCAAGGCAGTAGTTGACACATCATCAAGCCTCGTCGAAGGGCAAGAAAGGTCCAACTCACGGATCAAAACTCAATGGTTCTTAACAAGCCGCATGCTATGGCTGCCCAGGTCCCAAAGTTAACATCAACTCAATCCAAACAATGGGTCATTAATAATCGACTGCTTTAAACATTGGAGGACCTTCGGCAAATCCTTATATGCAAGAAGGCCCAGAAGGATGTAACCATTCCAAGATGCAATACATGGTCACCACATCCACGTACTTCAAAACACAGCAAGGTTGAGAACAAACCCTTAGCCTCGTTGAAGATAACACCTCTTATCCTCCAGCTCAGAAGGAGGGACAAAAGTTCAGCAGAAGGCATCTACCATCAATCATTATAATGCCTACTTCGCCATCCTCACCTCAACGTCTGGTGCATGCTGAACATCAAAAAAAGGTTGAGTGATTGGTCATTAATAATGTGACCAATCTCTCTCAATTTGAAGACATGCTCCAACAAAATAAGAAGCAAAAGAAAAAAAAACAAGAGAGATGCTATGGACATCCTCTCATTTTCCGCTTCTGGTCCAATGGATTAGGAAAAAGTTGTCGACATTTCCAAGCTGATGGTGGCCAAATTCAAATACCAAACAATGGCAGCTAGAGTGGCTAGTCAAATTAAAAAAAAATAGGCTTGGCTCGTTATAGGGATCAAACTCTGAAGCTGTCCCATCACAAGGTCACTTAAAGGTGGATAGTTAAAGAAGATGATCCTAACTTGACCTCCTCTTACATGGTTGGGCCAGGTTCTGCTCATAAAGTCACTTGGAGTATAGCTTGGACTCAATGACAATGTCTGATTTAAGCTCTCATTCCAGCGAGAGTTCTAAGGTCATGTCGAGACTGACTCTGAAGATGATCCTATCACAGTCTTGGATACAAATGTTTACTCCTCAAACATTAACTTCATCCTATCTTCATCAGTATACTGTGTTTATGGTTGAGGGGGTGTGAAACTAATAAGGATGGAAATGATGACGTTGGTGGTGACAAAGAGGCTGGCGAAGAAGATGCTTACAAAAATGAAGACAATGATGTCAGTGATGTTGTTTCTGCCTGTTGACTTGGTATATCGACGAAATAATGCTGTTGAGATTAAGACTTATGTGCCCTCTTGATTTAGGCAGTAGTTTGGGCTCTCTCAGGGCATTATTGGGAGCCCAGGTAGTATGAGGTAATCAAGGTACATTACTAGATGCCCATAATGCAAGGAAGTTTTTCAATGCTGTCGAAATAGGTGTGACGTTCCTTTATCCTCAAGGGGAGGCCACGGTGACTTCTAGGTTTGCTCAATGGTTCATGAAGCGTTATTTATCTCTTTGAGAAGTGTAAAGAATTAGCAGCATGAAAGGAGCCTTCAAGAAAGCGGATGTCAATATCAAGAAGCCTATGAAAAGATCCTATGAATGCTATATTCAGGGCCAGCCTCCTTTACTTTTGGAATATCATCGTGATGAGAACATCTGCGCTACTTTTGCAGACCAGGCCATGGCGTCTCTTCGTGCTATCATTCCCTTAGCTTCTCCTCCACCAACTCAATCTATTGGCACTTTTTTTTCCAAGTCTGCCTCTAAATCAATGGTTGAGTTGGTCTTTCAACATTCATAGAAAAAGAAGGCTAAAAGTTCTTATCCTCGTGTTGTTAAGCCCAAGAGAGCTTTGCGTCCGAAGACTCGCAAGTTTGCTCGGCCTACTGTAGGTGAGTATGTTCATCCTTTTTTTTTTTGTTTGTTTCTTTCAACTACTGTTAATGCAAACTTTATGATGACACATTTCTTTGTGGAGGCAGAAGCACCAATTTTGGAGGAGGAGACAATGGCGAGCCCCGTGATCTTTTGGCTAGTGAGGATTATGGTATTCGTATGTGCTTCATCTCTTTTCATTTTTGTTCGTCTTTATCCTTTTGTTTTGACCTCGTTTTCCTCCTCTTTTTGTTTTAGAATCCAGATAAGAGGATAAAATTTTAGGGACCAGTCCACTGTGATCAATGGAAGTTCTCCCTTGTGTACCAAAGGCTCCTTTGATGCTAGAAGCTTCAATTGAAAATATTGTATAGGAGTCTCTCCACGAACTGACTCTCATAATTAAAGGCAATCATCTTTCCCTTTGCTTTTTTGCTTATTCTTTTCTTTTTCTTTGATTTTGATCATCTTGTTCTTTTTCACCTTCAAAAAGATTAGAACCACAGCTAGATCCAATTGAACAGGTTGTGCAAGTGGTTGATCCAACAGTTGAGTCAAAATTGAAGCTGTTTACAGCATAGGGGCAAATGCTTATGTAGAGAGTAGACTTGCACGGATTGAAATGATTGTTTTGGATGAAATTCCTCTCATCATGAGCTTTCAGATGCTAATAATTTTGTAAAAGGCTTCGGCAACTGCCTTAAGAAAGATATTTTGAAAGGACAATCATGGCTTTAAAGTCTGAACCCCATAGAAGCTGACAAGGAAAAGGCAGCTATTATGGCCACCGCTGTTGTTCTTAAAGAAGCTACTTCATTGACTAAGAAAGTTTCTACTGCTGCCAATGAGCCTGCTTAGGTGGTTCTTAGGGAAACAACTATCAAGCAAGGAGTTGACCCTGCATTAGCAATAGGATGTAACGACCCAGTCCCAAAGTACATTTGAATGAAAGAATATAAGTAATAATCTGTTCTAAACTATCGAGGCACCTTTTGGGAACAAAACCGTGAGGACTTCTATAAAAACTATAAAATTAAGCGTGCTCGAGTCAGAGCAATTTAAGGATGGGTGACCTCCTGTGAAGTCCAAAGCAAACAATACCTCGATGGTGCGAAGCGGAATGTTACAGATGGTATCAGAGCAGGGGATGGCTCTCCTCTGAGTGGTGGGAGAGGACCGCTCAATCCTGCCTCCCTCTCGAATCCTGCCCTCCATAAATAGGGGGAACGAAGGAGGAGGAACGAAGTCCCACATCACTGATGAGGCCGTCTTCGGTCCGACATTGTTCGAGATATATGGATATAGGAATATATCCGGCGGAAGCCGGTGGGCCTATAACGACCCAGTCCCAAAGTACATTTGAATGAAAGAATATATGTAATAATCTGTTCTAAACTATCGAGGCGCCTTTTGGGTACAAAATCGTGAGGACTTCCATAAAAACTATAAAGTTAAGCGTGCTCGATCAGAGCAATTTCAGGATGGGTGACCTCCTGGGAACTCCAAAGCGGACAATCCCTTGATGGTGCGGAGCGGATTATTACATAGGATCCATACGTTTGAACCAAGATGCAGTCATCAACAGCTTCAAGCTACCAATGTCGAAAGCCCCCTACTACACAAGGTGGCACTGGTACTGGTACTGGTACTTCACCAGCATCCATAGCTTCAAGCAACAAGGGGGAGACTTCTTTGAGAAGGTAATGCTTGGCCGAAACCATTCTTTGAAAGTTGCTATTAAGGGGGAGACTTCCGAGTGCAGTTGCTATTAGGGTTGGGGTGAATCTTGCTACTCATTCAGAGCCTATCTCTAAACGTGCTGATAACCCTGCTCAGGCTATTGCAGTGGGCCCAAACCATTCTTTGGAAGGTGAGACTCCTCATAAAAGATATGCCACCATGGAGGAGTGGCAATCTCTTAAGTTGGTGAAGGAGACCATGTGGTTTGGTTTGAACGGTCCTCTCCAAGCCTTGTCCTTTGGAAGGCTAAGGTCTATCGACATTCTTCATCATGCAGTGGACCTTGTTCTGAGTGTCGAAGCGGGAATGATGGAAGTGAGTCCTTTAATTGTACTTTTCGATAGGCTTTTCAAGGTAGTCGAGGCTTGGTTCGGGTGAGCAGGCCAGGAGATACTATGACTTAAACAATAGGAGGTTAGTCATACTCTCGAGTGAAGCCACTTCAAAAGATCTTTGGCATTTCAAAGGAAACAAATCGAGCAGGCTGAGAAGACGCGATCTGAACTCCGGGCCACTTACACTTATGATGATGCATCATTTGCAGTATTAACAGAAGAGCTGGAAGGTATTGCTAATAAATTTAGTGCTGAAGAGGCAGTGCTAAGTGCTCTCCTTAAGTCTGTGGAGGATGCCCTTGGCATGTTAATTAATTAGACCACTGCTGAACCAACTGCTCATTCTTACATAGCCTTCTTAGACCAATGATCAAAAGCCTATTTTCAAGAGATTTCTAAGTAGATCAAACAAATTTTTGTGTAACAACTTCTTCTTCTTCTTCTTCTTCTTTTTTTTTTTTTTTTGGAAGACTATAATGAATATGGTTTAAATGAAGACCCTTCGCTTCTTTTTGTGTTGAATGTGTTCAGCATTCTTTTTTGAATGGTTTGGTGTTTGATTTTGGCAGAAGCCATGTGGGATGGACTTTGATTGAGGTCTTGAATGTATGACTCTATATATCCAGGGTCCTTGACTTATTCCTTTCCAATTATTTCAGAGGATTTAGACGCTATGTTGGATGTCCTCCTGTTTGCTTTTTTTTTAATCAAAGAAACGATGCTTTTAAGAGTAGTATTGCTTCAAAGATTTTCCATTGATTGGCATTGTACGCTGATCTCCTTTCATGGTAAGGATAGTGTAAGCGCCGTTGGAATAGACCTTATCGATGACGAATGGCCCTTCCCATTTTAGCTGAAAATTTCTTTTTGATTTGTCAGTTGGAGTGATTGGTCTTTTTCGGCTAGAACTAAGTTGCCCTTTTTGAATGACCTTTCTTTTACCTTTTTATTGAAGGCTTAGACCATTCAAGCTTGGTGTAGGCTCTCTAATTCTTGAAATCTTGATTTTGCATTCTCCTCATGTTGGAGGGAAGTTGTATTTCTAAAGGCACCACTGCTTCACACCCGTGCACCAAGGAGTATGGTTTGGATTTAGTGGGGCCATGCACAGTGGTCCGATAGGCCCACAATGCTTCAAGCAACTTTGCGCCGCATGGCTTTTTGTTACCTGAGGCCATTTTCTTTAGCATTTTGCAAATCGTCTTGTTCAAAGCTTCTGGCTAGTTGTCTGCTATAGCGTTATAGGCTATGGATGGGCAACATTGAGTCACATATTTGTCAAAGAACCTATAAAATTTGTCATTATTGAACTGCAGTCCATTGTTGTAGTATAATTGTTTTGGCACTTTAAACCTGCAGATGATGTTTGTTTTCACGAAATTGATAACCGTGGTCGGTTAGCCATCAATTAGGGTGCCGCTTTAGCTACTTAGAGAAGTAATCTGTGGCAACTAGAACGAAATGATGTCCCCGATCTGATGGCAGGTTGATTTTGCCAATAATATCCATTCCCTAGGCTTCAAACGACCAAGAAACAAAAATTGGGTGCAAGGTTTTCTGAGGAACATGACTATATTTTCCATAAATTTGGCATTCCCTACACCTTTTTGTGAATTTCATAGCATCGAAGACTATTGTCGGCCAATAGTAGCCTAGTCTCTGGATTTGATTATGTAGTTTTAGCCCTAGCAAATGTGCCCCACATAGGCCTACGTGTACTTGCTTTATGGTTTCTTCTAATTCCTTTTAAGTTAGGCAATGAAGGAGTTCCTCATCATAGGATTTGCGATATAGCATTTTTTATGGGATTTCAAAATCGAATTTAACAGCTCGCCTTTGAATGCTTGCCCTATCCTTAGGATTTTTAAATAGAACTTTGTACAATATATAGTTGATGAAGAGTTCCCGCTAGTCTCGGAAGGAATTCTCAAAAGAGGAGATTTGACTTCCGATTGTTCTAAAGCATTCTGTTAGAGTTAAGGAAGTACCTGAAGGAGGTAGAAATCGTCATTTGACGATTGAGATTTTGATTTGATTGCCTTCTGACACAATTAGTGATACTGCCATGCTAGCAAATGAATCTACTTTGGCATTTTGATATCGCAGAACATGATTGAATTCCACCAAAGTGAATCATTTCCTCAACTGTTGAGTCCGTTCATGGTACAACAACAAACTTGGTGTCTTCATTTTGTATTCTAAATTCATTTATTTTATGAAAAATTGAGAATCCTAGTAGAATCCAAGGATATCAATACTGAATTCCAAAGCAAGTCCCAATCTAATGATGAGGGCTATTTATTATGCCTCGTTGTTGGAACGCCCCTTGGTGATTGAGAAGGAGTGTGGTGTGTATGTTTTTTCCAAATTATCGAAAACTATCACAACAGTTGGTACTAGTTAATGACGCTCATTATTTCTTAAAGATCCATCAAAGTACATGGTCCAGTGAATATCAAGATCTACTTCTATTATGAGAAATATAGGTTCATCAGGCAGTTTTTATTTGAATTCGAGGCCTCCAATAATGGATATTCTACTAGGAAATCGACCAGGGCTTGCCCTTTGATAGCTTTTGTTGGGATGTATCTAATGTCTTATTGTGTTAACAGAATGGACCATTTAACTAGTCTATCACATAAATCTCTAGCTTTTGAAAATAGGACTTTTATGGTATTTACCTGAGAGATCACTTACATCTTATGTTTTGCTCTTATCATCATTCAAAAAATGTAGTAAAGAGAGACTTTTTTTCCTTCGTAGTTCTCTTGAGCAAGCAATGCTTGTAGCGAATGTTCTAGGCCCTTTGTGTATAGGATAAATGGTTTCCTGGACACAGGTGCTGCGAGAACAAGTGGGTAAGTGAGATACCTTTTGATATTTTAGAAGGCGTCGTCACATTCTCTATCCCATATGAACTCGACTCCTTTCTTCATTAGTTTTGAGAATGGTCGGCATTTCCTTAATAGAGTCGAGACGAACCTTCTGATGTATGCTAATCTTCCTTATAATCCACGAAGCTGCTTTAGCGTTTGAGGTGAAAGCATTTCTAATATAGCCTTAACTTTGTTTAGGTCGAGTTCGATTCCATCCTTTCGAACAATGAACCCTAGGAATTTTCTAGAGGAAACTCCGAATAAGCATTTTAGCGGATTCATATAGAGTTTGAATTTCTGCAACCGCTTAAAGACTTTGAGAAGGTCCATCAGATGTTCGGCTACTTTCTTACTTTTGACAACCAAGTCGTTGGCATAACATTGAACAATCTTATGTTGCATGTCTTTGAAGATTTTCATCATGGCCCTTTGTTAGGTGGCTCCATAATTTTTGAGTCCAAAGGGCATGACAGTGTAATAGTAGACTCCGAATGGTGTTCGGAAGGAAGTGTGCTTTCATCATCTGGATGCACCTTTATTTGAGAAACCATCCATGAATGACATTTTTTTGTATCCAGAGGTGTTTTCTATTATGAGTTCTGGAATAGGTAATGGGAAGTCATCTTTCGGGCATACTCTATTCAAGTCTCTAAAGTCGTTGCAGACTCTGAGCTGACCATTCTTCTTTGTAACTAGGACTATGTTTACAGCCAATTTGGATGTTGTTCTTCATGAATGAAGTTAACAACCTTTAGCTTTTGGACTTCTTTTAAAATTTTTTTCATTTTATCCAGCTTGGTTCACCTTTGACCTTGTTTTAAAGGCTCTACTTCTGGAGTGATGTTTAGCCTGTGACTTGCAATTTTTAGGTCAAGGCCGAGCATTTCCACATAGGTCTATGCAAAATAGTCCACAAACTCATGCAAGAAGTTGATATACTCTAGAAGCTCTCTTCCTTTATTTTCAAACTTACAAAGGTGGGACGAAGATTTTCCAAGGTCCCTATATTGATTCATGCAAGAAGCTGATATACTCTGCAAGCTCTCTTCCTTTATTTTCAAACTTACATAGGTGGGACGAAGATTTTCCAAGTTCCCTATATTGATCTCCTAGACCTGATCCTCAGTCGGAGGGTTAGGAGGAGGTCCTTCCACATTGTTTTTAGAAGCTTTTAACTCCGTGAATTCCTCTAGGATGTCATTTTCTTACTTGAGCTAGGGCTTTATCCCTTTCTAAGGCTTTATTTTTATTGGCTTTTCGGCTCTTACATTTAGCACAAGATGGTCCCATCCCCCTTGACCATTGTTGTTTACTTCTTTGCCTATGGGTCATGTTGCCTACTGAGGAGGACCATCATCATCACTACTTTCTTTGTCATGTTGGAAGGAAGCCTAGTCATCTGGTTCATGAGCTAAGACTGGTTTTTTTTTTTAGCTGTATCCATCTGAGGTTGTAGCGACCTCCTTTTCAAAATTAGGGACTTCTACAGAGATGTTACTATATGGAACATATCCCAGGCCGTATGAATCAATGTCGATGCAGCCTTCACATCTGTGTTCATCTTGCTAGCCTTTTTAAAATCATAAGGGACTGGGAGACCTTTCTAGTTCCCTAGCCTGCTTGGTTTTCCAAAATCATAACCCATCTTTTTCATTATTTGATGAGATTGCCAACTATATAGGTTGAACATTACCCACCCTCAGTTTGTAATTTCTTCGAGGGGATGTGCAATGGTTTGATCATTTGCTCGGGAGAAAATGATCAGGTGTGGATCATATCGGTCTGGCTAAACCATGAAAAGTGACCTGCGAGCATTATACGTGGGGGTTGGAACTAGCCATGGATGTGGAGGCGGAAGCTGTTCTTTTTCTATAGACTCATCTGTGTCCTGTTTTAATTCAGTGTCGGAATCACATGTGGTGGACACAACAAACATTGAGCAACACCTTTTATTCCTTCTAAATGGATGGGCAGCACTCCTTTACATATTTGTAACTACTGTAGATAGCTTTTTATAGGACTGGAAGTCCATACCCTTCATAGCCTTTCGAGTGTGAATATGGAGCCCTTGCAGGGACAAAGCCACGTAAGTTCTCTATGAAGGCATTTTAGTGCACTAATCAACCAAGTTTTTCCATCTACTGATGAATCTTTGAGATGATTCTACTTGTTCTTGTTTCATTCGAAGTAACATCCCTAGGTTGACTATTTGCCCTGATCTTACTTTGTTTACTTCATAATTAATGTGATAATTCAGTAAGCTTGTTTGTAGCAAGTTTTTTTCCACCCTCATATAGTGATTTTAGCTAATTGCTCAAGGGTTTCAATTTTCATTCCAAATTTCTTAGATCGAATGTGGCTTTGGACTCCTTACCAACACCAAATGTGACCAACTCGCTTTGACAAGGGGTCTTCACATCTTTTAGCCATCTCTACCCATCTATTAATGAAGTCAAGTACTGGCTCATTGTTTTCTTACTTAGCTCTAGCTAGTTGGGTGATGGAGACTGTCTTTTAAATGTAACCATCATAACTGGCTTGTTGTGCATTTTTGGTTTGAATCATGATGGTCTAATTTCAAAAGGCCTTTACTAGGATGTTCAGTGCGTTGTCCTTATCTTTGATCACAGTTGGTTGTTCCACAAACCTAACCCTTCAAGGTTCACTTTCTAATCTCTTTTGAGGAGTGTCTGTTGATTCTTCCGTTAGAGGTGCTTTGCCTCTGTTTTTCTTAGATTTCGAATCTTCAAACTCTTCTTTATACATGGCTGTGTCTATGAAGTATACTTCTTTTCCTTTGAGAAGTTGCTTGTCTGCAAAGACGCGATGTACTTTATCATTGTCATCAATGTACTTGAGGCATTGATGTAGTGTGGAGGGAATGATACCATAGTCATGTAACCATCATCTCCGCAACAAGATGTTGTAATAGGCCATATTTGGAACTTGATACGAATCTTTCCAATCTATTTTCATACCTCCCCATTGTATCCTTGTATTGATGTGTTTGTGCTGGACAACTTATTGGTTGGGAACCCCAACTCTTACAAAGCTATGATGGTGATGACGTTCAGTGCTAACTTGAGATCAATTTACACTCTTGGCATTGGCATTTCCTTTACATGTGTTGTGAAGTAAAAGGGTGTTGAGTGTGTTTGGTTTCTCCCAGCGAGAAGTCTTCTTTTCAGAAGGAAGCCATTGCCTTGGCCGCATTTTGGATGGAAAGATAATCCTAGCATCCTTTCAGCTTTTCTGTCTTTCAACTTTGATATTACTTCTCAATTAGGTGGACTTGCTCCACATGAGCTTGATTCTCTTGATTGAGTGCCTGTAATTCCCGTATTAAGTTGTCACGGGTTTCCTTTTACATTTGCAAAAGGTCAAGGATGTGCCGAATATGCTTGAAATGTTCTACAACATCATACTTGAATGTGCCTGATGACTTTTCATTATTGTTTTCAGGTACATTTACATTAGTAACCCTTTGTGTGTGGTTTCCATAAGAAGTAGAAGGTTGACTATAGTTAGCCTTATAGTTCCTTCCTGACCGGGATTCCTCCTCCTAGACTGGGCTTTCTTCTGCTCTTGGAGTATTTCAGGTGGTGAAGACTTCTTCTGCTTTTGACGGACTTAAGTTAGCTCTCTCATTTCCATGTCTTCGGAGTTTAAGTTAGCTCTCTCATTTCCATGTCTTCGGAGTTCGAGGGTAAGCAGGGGTTGGCTACCATCAAGCTTGGCACTATGGGTACTTTCTCCTCTATGTCTGAGTCCTGCCACTCACTTTTTGGTGTTTGAAGCTCATTAATGATATGAACTTAGATGAACTGTTGATTCAGCCAAGTAATTAGGCAGGGATCAACATTCCTTTGTAGTGAAGCTTCCATCCTTATCCTTTGCTCAACAGGCCAATCGCTATCTGTAGGTGCATTAAGGTTATAGAAAAAGACGGTTGCTTTTAGCATTTTGAGATAAAAGATGTTTTCTTTGTTTAAGACCTCATTGGACAAGTATTCTTCATCCTCTGGATCATTCCACGAAAGCAAACTACTTCTGTCTTCATTTTCAGAGTCCAAGGGATAATTAGCCTAGGATGTCCTGTTGCAACTCGAGATTTGTGGAACCTCCTTATCATTATCACAAATTGGAACTATGAAGTCTTCCGATGTGAAGGGTTTCCTGGTATTTGTAGAGGAATCCTCTTCTTCTGGGCCTATTTCAATCCTTTTGATTGCTGGAGGTGTTTGAACTTCGTGGGATGCCTTTCTGGTCTTTCTTTTGCCTTTCTTCTTTTCTTTTGAAGGCAACTTTGTGACCAGCTCCCAATACTTATCATTGACCAGATCAAGATGAACCTAGAATTCCTCTCTGGAGTTGGCCTTGACTAGTATCAAGCCATTTTCTTGCTAGACCCAGTTTATCCACCTCAAGTATACATAATTTGGCTTCTTGAAAAAATTTTAAATTATTACAATAAGTACCTGTAACTAATTATTGTATGAGCTCGTAGGATCAAGTATTTTATGTTTGAAATATTTTTTTCATTGATGGAGTGATTCTATTTGAAAAAACAGGAGCATTCTTGTGCAAACAGATATGCTATAAATGAAATTTAATCTCTAAATGCTTTTGACAATTAAAGGTTCAATTGAAAAAGATGTAAAATAATTTCAAAATATGACTCCAGGCAAGGAGTTGATGAAGGCAACAAGATCATCTTTTGAATATATAAAAGGTGTTGAGAAATTCATTGAGTTCATAAGAGCTAATGCACCTACATTAGCGGGAGAGGATTGGTATTGCTACCCTTGTGTGAAATGTCATAATATAATCAAAGGGAAGAAAACAATAAATGATATTCATACACATTTCATATGTGATGACATAGATAAGTCATATACAACATAGATCCATCATGGGCAAAAATTCATCCCCAAAGACATAAGGAAGTTGGGGCCAGTAGCAAAAATGATGATGCGTACATTGGCATGGTTGATATGGTGAATAACTTATTTAGGCTTGTTTGTGACGAGGGTGAGACACAATCTCAAATCGGTGGTACCCCTTCTGAAGGGATTAACGAAGTTAATAATCAAGAAGATGGTGTAGCTCAAGAGTATTCACCAGATAATATTCGATATAGAGAGTTGATGGAGGATTGATACAGCCCTTGTATCAATCGTGTCAAGTTGAGGATACAAAATTATCAATGACAGTTGAATTACTAAGCATGAAGGCTAGACATCGATGGTCTAATGTAAGTTTTAATGAGTTATTACAATTGTTTAAAAGGGTTCTCCCAAGAGATAACACTTTATCGGATAACACATATACTGCCAAGAAAATGGTTGAGTCATTGCCTATGGACTGTAACATTATCCATGCATGCCTTAATGATTGCATACTATACTAAAAAGAATATGAGAATCGAGATAACTATCCTACTTGTGGCAAGAGTAGATGGCAGCCGAAAAATAAGTTAAAGCGGAACAGGAAGTGTAAGCCCTGGAAGAAGTTAAGATACTTTTCATTAGCACCAAGGTTGCAAAGATTGCATAGTATGCCATGGATTGCAAAGAGTATGAAATGGCATGCAAATGCAAGCGCTATATGAAACCAATCAATCATGTGCCATCCGGTGGTTTCTTTATGTTGGAAACAAGTCAATCAGAAATGATCTAATTTTACCTCTAAGGCACGTAATGTTCGGTTGGGGCTTTCAAATCATGGATTCAATCCTTTTGAAAACAATAACAATGCCTATAGTTGTTGGCCAATTATGATTGTTCCATATAATCTTCCTCCATCCCATTACATGCGCAAAGAGTTCACAATGTTAACATTGTTGATTCCCAGAAAGAAAGGCCCAGGGCATAACATTGATGTCTATCTACAACCATTGTCTATCTACAACCATTGATTGAAAAGATGAATGAATTGTGGTCCACTAGAATCAAAACATACAACTCTTACAAAAATAGTATGTTCACAATGAAAGCGATTTTGTTATGGGCTATACATGATTTCCCAGTAAATGGCCATTTATCGGGTTATAGAACTGCAGGCAAATATGCTTGTCCTATATGTAGCAAAGGGATAAAGTCCAAGCGGCTAACAAATGAAATAAACTGCGTTTCATGAGGCATAGAAAATTTTTACCAAGTATGACTCATCCTTTCAGATACCAAAAATAACAATTTAATGGGTATGAAGAACATAGGAATCCTCCTAGGCGTTTGAGTGCTTCTGAAGTATTAAGTAAAATGGAAGTGAATAAGACACAGTTTGGAAAGAGTGGCAAGAAGAGGAAGAGTGTAGATAAGCATGATTTTACTCCGTGGTCAAAGAGGTCGATCTTTTTTGACTTGCCATATTGGAAGGTGCATTATACTAATTCATGTTTAAAATTATATTAATGTTGTATACTAGACTTATTAATTACTAACACAAATATTTATCTTTTATATAGGATTTGCCTATCCGTCATAATCTGGATGTGATGCATGTAGAAAAGAACGTGGCATAAATCTTGATTAGAACAATTATGAGCACAAAAGAGAAGATAAAAGATAATCTTGAGGCTCAGAAAGACCTAAAGAAGATGCAGATTAAGAGGAAGTTGTGGCCTATAGAAGTGAATGGAAAGGAGACATATCCTGAAGGTCCTTTCAACTTGTCCCGAACAGAGAGAGAATTGATTTATAAGACCTTATACAATTTAAAGGTTCCCATTGGGTACAGTGGGAATTGGAAACATAAGGTAAACTTGGAAAACAATTAACTAAAAAAATCTAAAATCTCATGACTATCACATTTTAATGCAGCAGCTACTGCCGGTGTTGTTAATGCATGCATTTAAAGCTCACAAGCCATTACGTGCTACCATTTGACAGTTTTCAATATACTTTAATGTTGTATGTTCGAAGACCATCGAACGTTCAAAACTAAGCAAGATGAGAGAATGTATTGGCGGAAACATTATCTGTGTTTGAAAAGTACTTCCCTCCTTCATTTTTCATATCATGATACACATTATTGTGCACCTGGCAGAGAAGGCACAAGTTTGTGGACCTGTTAAGTACTATTGGAGGCATCCATTTGAGCGGTATATATATTTATTTCTTCTAATTTTATTTTTTTATTTATTAACTTGTGAAGATTAATTTACGAATTGTGTGTCAGGATAATGAAAACATACAAAGGATATGTTTTGAATCAAAGGGTTGTATTACAGAGTGTTTCCTTTTAAATGAAGCCGTGATGCATGCTATTTATTACATGCCTAATGGTACAAAGGGAGTCATAAGCAAAAACGGAGGAGGTGAATGGATGATAATAGTCAATCTAGCTACCTTATTGATAAAAGAGGGAAGATCTATAAACTTGGTCATGTGCAGTACCAACAAGCATGCAAATGGGTATTAAGCATGTCTACTGAGAATGAAAAGTGGCAAAAGTATGAAAAATCCAAAACTTATATTTTCTATGAATGTAATTTATTTATTGTATTGCATATTCACACTATATCTTCGTATACAGGAATTATGGTATAGATGTACAAAGTCTTATATCAAACGTTCAAAATCAGAAAAGTGCTATAAGAGATGAAAAGGTAATCAATAACATTCTTTGGCTTAGGCAACAATTAGAAAAAAAAGAAAACAATGTCATAAAAAGGCTTGCTAATGGACCTAACTTTGAAGCTATTTCATACAATGCATCTGAAATAAATGGTTATGCTTTTTATACAGCTGATGCAAAAATGAACAAAACAACACAGAACAGTGGAGTATCTATGACTACTCTAACTAAATTTAGATCAAGTGCTCGAGACAAAAACCTTATATTTGAGGAGTTTACTTACTACGGTATTATGAAACAAATTCTAGAATTGGATTATCATGACTTCAAAGTAGTAGTATTCAATTATGATTGGGTCCATATAGAAGATGCAAACAATCATATGGTTGATCCAGAAACAAATTTGGTATATGTTAATCTGAGTCGGTTAACAAGAAACACAAAAGAAGTGGATGAACAATTTATCCTTGCATCTCAAGCCACTCAAGTCTTTTATTGCAAAGATCAAAGTCGCCCTATGGATGAGTGGCATGTTGTGTTAGATGTTCCAAAAAGATTGAACAAGGATGTAATTTGTTATGAATATCCATTAGTCTTTGTGGGCAGAATGAATGAAAATGATCGAACAGTAGCATTACAAGATGATATCTTAGAGGCCAATGATGTCAATGATGCTAAAGATTAAGCTAAGTTGTAGGTGATTATGTCTTGTCAATAATTATATTATTTTCATGTATTGTTCCTATTGTGCATATCATAGATCATTCATGTTGTATGTCTTTTATTTTTTTAGATGCACAATATTTCCATACATAATGCTACATTTTTAAATCTGTGGTGTAGGAAATATGTCACATGGAGCTTCCTTTTTTGCATCAAAATCTATGACTCCGAAAAGTGGTTCTCATTCAAGTATGTATTGCTTATTTTCATTTATTTTTTAGTTATTCAGTATTTCTCATTATAGTTTTATTGACTGTTACGTATTTACAATAAGTACTCTTACACATGTTACTTTTAGCGCTAATGGTCGACTTATAGGCCCTAACTTAGCAAAATTTAGTACAGATATAGGTTATATAACAAGGTCAAATGTCCCACCCAACTATACCAGTTGGAAAAAAGTGCCAAATACTTTTAAAGGTCAAACTTGGGATCTCATATGCATGAGTGTTTTTGTGCAATTATCACTATTATTTACAAATAGTAATTTAATGTGGTATATGCAAGAATTAAATTATGTTTCTTATTTTACACAGTGCTCATATGAAGTTTTAGCGTGCCCCAAACAATATGTATTGAAGAAAGCAAATGACAATTGAAGGGATTAGAAATCATTTTTTCGTTGCAAAGTCTATGATAAATATGTCACAAAAGCAGAGAGTAAAGCTCATATCCCTTTACACGTCAGAGAAGAAGATTGGAAGTTATTTGTGAACATAGAATCAACAAAAGAAAAGGCCCAAGCCTTAATGGAGAAAGGTAAGATTACTAAGTCCAAGATGATTTACCTTCATACTTCCGGACAAAATGGACAAGCTAGGGTGGCAAATGATATAGTAAGTATAATGTTTATATCATGTTTAATTTATATATGATTTTTATAAATAGTCTAAATTTATATCTTCAATTATTTAGAGGAACAAGAAAATTAGGGTAAGGAGATCGGTCATACGGCCACTTTTTAAGAACTCATACTAAGAAGGACAAATTAGTTTCTAGCCCAAAAGTGGTAGGGAATTTATTTTTATTCAAATGCATTTTATATGATTCAATATGTTCTAGATGATATTTTATTTTTATGGGTATGAATATCTTAATGTTGGACTCATTTTTGTGTTTTAGTATCATGCATGAAGTTAGGAATATGCCATAATTTTTAAAATATTTTTCATTTGAGATTTTTTATGCTTATTATTTATCATACGTTTTGTAGGATGTCATTAGAAGTCTTCATAAGGTTGATAGATCTTTTGCACAAAAAGATCTAAAAAATGATCCGGTTGCAAAGGTATTATTCATTTAATTTTCTTGTTCATGAAAAAGCCTAACAAGTGTTAATTTAGTATTTGTCTAAATATTGACATCATCTTTTTTTATTTTTGCATAGATCATTGGTCTTGATTCTCAAGGATGTCGCAGCTTAGGCATGGGTATTTCTATGACAAGTATCCATTATTCTGCTCTATTTAGGATAGCGTTAGCAGATGAAAAGTTATCAAATGAAAAGATTAAGAGAAAAATGATAAATTTAATGGAAGAGACAGGTGTCTTACGGAAGGATATGGATGAGTTGAAACAAATTCTATCCCAAGGTGGGACAGTGACGCGGTCATCCACCCATCATAGGAATTATTCTCAGCTACAATATTTATTTTTCATATATTCTAGATTTCTATAATTAAATAAATAATATTTTAATTATGAAGTATTAACACCATTTATTTCTAATAATATTGTAGGCTCGGAATCAATCACCACATCAAGAGACACAGAGAGAACAAGCAAGTCCACGAGCAAGATTGACTTAGTGTAGGTTTATGCATTTAGTGCAGAAGGACATTTATGTTGCTTATGGGACTGTGATTGGTTCGTTGCTTGACTATTCAGGATGCTATAGGATTGTTATGAATGAGATCCTTGATTATTCGATCTAATTACTTAGCGAAGATAAAACGTTTGGAGATATCACTTTGGGAGATATGATTGATTAGCCCATGTATAGCACTTTAGATTAGTTTTATTTGGCTTTGTTGCAATTCGACTTTAGTTTAATTTATTGTCTTAGAATGACATCACTCGAAGCTTTAATTTTATGTATTGAATTGAATTTTAATTCAAGTGACTTTAATTAAGCTAATGATGTTTGTTCTTATCTAATGTGTTATTGTTTGTATTTACGGATGGATTATCAATAACAATTATTGAATGGATAATTATATAAATTCTATATATATGTACTCTTTTATTTTTAAAAAAGTAGAGAAAAATGACACCTACTAACACTTGATAATTTGAAGAAGACTTTAGATACTTTTTAAAAACGACGGCTTGTACAACTTGATAATTTTTGAAAAACCCTTTTTAAATTAATTCATTAAAAAACAACTGTTTTCATTATAAAAAAAACGAGAGCTACTGACACTTAAAAGAAAGGATAGCTCGAAAAACTTGTTAAGCTAAGATTTACGCAATGGCTACGAACACTTGTTTTTGAAAAGCTACACCAATATTAATGACAATCAAAACGACAGCTTGGACCATCGTTTTTTAAATTTAATGACAACTCAAAACACTTGTTTTACGAATTTTGAAGTAGTGAAGAGGGTCCAAACAACGCCTAGCAAAAACCATGGGATGTGGTTTTCTTGTTGCCAGAATAGGCCAATGACCAACCGTGGCGAGGCCACTGTTGACGTAGCTCTATCAGGTGCCCAATGGATGTGGGCACCCCAAGCCACTTGTTTTCCCCTATTTGAACCTCTCTTTCAGATCTTTTCATGAGTTTGAGGAAGATTTGGGCACACCTCTTGGGGTTTTTTTTTACCACTTAATTAACCTCCTAACTTGCCAAACATTACAAGCAATTTGAGCTACAAAATTTTTTGTTTTCTAAAATACACTTTGTAGAATGTGAAAATCAACAAACGTTTATTTTGCATGATATGTAGTCAACATTAACCACTTGGCTTGGTTTTTCCACCTCCAAAAGAAATGAAGAATTCCATAATTGCAAACCAAAAGCTCCAAATCAAAAACCCCCAAACCTACACCCAAAAGGCACTAGAAAACCACAATTGATGCTAGAGATAGGATAGCGTTTGAAATAACACAAAAGGAAGGGCATGAGGTTTAGTCAAGATGCTAACACTTAAAAAAAAGACTTTCTTACCTCTAGAAAGTCATTCCAACCTTATCTTAGAAAGGTTGTTCATGGTGCTTCCAAGCCTAAGAATGAGCAAAATAGGATGGAATTAAAAATAGAGGAGATATTAATGGAGATGGTGGGTAAGGGATGTTCCGATGTAATAGGGCTTTGAATCTTTGCTACCACCAAGGGAAATGAAGAAGAAAGGGAGGAGAAATGGAGCTTAGCTCTGAACATGAAAATTGTTTGGCATAATTTGGGACAAAGTGCTGCTATTTAAACGCTCAAAATTTCTCTCTTGAGTCAATTTCTCTCTACACACAAGTCCATATTAAAAAATTCCTCTTTTTTCTTTCTTAACACATCAAACAACCCAAAATACCTCTTTCTCCTTTCTTTCTCTTTACACTCATCTCTCCCATTCCAACGACAATCATACCATTTCACTCTTTTTTCTTTCTTCCACTCTTTGCTTTCTCTCTTCTATTCGAAAGCTTGAGCCCTTATCCATTTCAAGGTAACGTCTTCTTCTTTAATATCTACCATTCTTTCACAGTGGTTTCAAAGCAATGCTTGGTTTGGTGCATCCATTAGGCATGAAATTGTCTTATTTTACTATCAAACATCATATTAGATGCTTTTAAAGTCATCTATAGGCATCTACACTTATCTCTCTTTAATGTGGTGGAGATTAAGGCATGATGTCTACCATGCTTTCTCGCCTTTTGTTTAGCCATGGGAGGCCGAACATTTACTGAATGTTCGGCCATAGGAGGATGAACAATTTACATTTGTTCAACCTTCTATGGCCAAACATATCATTTTTTTTTTTGGTTTTCAAATATGTACACTTTTTATAGTTCTTCATTAAAATTGTTGTTATGGATAGAGCATGTTCTTCGAGATTGCGACCCACGGCTTCTAATATGAGGCGTCGTCAACCAATGGTAGATCCCGTAGAAGATCTCAAAACCAAAGAGCAAGAATCATCTATAGAGATTGATGAAGAGAATGTTGAACGTGAAGAGGAGACTAGAATTGGGCCACATAATCAAAGCTTACTAAAGAGTTTCGAAACTCAAGTTGCGTATTTCCTATGGAAGGGAAATGTATGTTGTAATTTTTTTTCTTAACAATAATCTATTTGTTATTAGACGGGAGATAATTATGAATTTCTGTTTAAATGCAGGATCGTAGAACCCTAAAATGCCTAAGTCATGGGCAAAAATTAAATTTGTGGCCCTTTAACAATAGTCAATGGTTTAAGCCACTAGTCGGAGCATCTTCGTTATCTCCATTGATTGATTGTACTTAGCGGTTGATGAATAAGACCATTATCTCCGATTTTGTGGAAAGGTGGCACCATGAAACAAACTCCTTCCACATGCCTTTTGATTAGATGACAATCACCCTAGACGATGTATCATGCATTTTGAATATTTCGGTTTATGGTAGTGCTACTATGTATGACCAAAAATTAAAGTACCCGAAGCTGTAAAACTCGTTGTTAATGCATTAGGAGTCACTAATGAAGAAGCACAAGCTGAACTGTACACTCAAAGAAGCTAATCACAAAAGCTAGAATGGCTTAGGAAGAGATTTTCTGGAATAGTTGATGATGATGGATAGGAAGTTATTAATTGTGCGGTGAGAGCTTACCTTTTTTTTTTACTTGGTTGTACACTATTTATTAACAAAAGTGGGACAAGAGTTCAATGTGTATATCTAAATATGTTGATGGATTTGGATAATGTCGGTAGTTACACAGGGGATGCAGTTTCACTAACTTATTTGTACCGTAAATTGGGCTTAGCGAGTCATAATGAGGTGAAGCAAATGGCGCTACTAGAAGCGTGGGTATATGAGCACTTTGAAATACTAGCTCCAATGAGGAACACTTCATATTCAGTCAGGCAGCCTCGTGCTATACTTTGGGTTTCTCATAGGGAGACCTATTCTGCTATAGAATCATTGCAAGAGTAACAAGACTGTTTGAGTGTTGATAAGGTAAATTAGTATGAAAATTGTTTTATTTCCATTGGAACTTTATATTATCAATATAATTCATATTTATGCATTTACACTTATTTTGATGCATGTATGTCATATGGGATCCTTATTTTTCTTGTAGGCGAGAACATCCATTTCACAATATCACTTTCTATTGTGGATGCATTGCGCACTTAGATATTTTAGAGCCCTACCATCCATAGAGGGTTCTTCAACAGTTTGGTCAGGTTCAAACCATTCCATTACCGCCTTTAAAGCCCCAACGTGCTTTTTGTGATATTACAGCTCAATCATATCATCTATCATTCAGATTCATGGATCAGATGTGCGAGAGATAGCGTGATCATTTGTTAGCCCCAGTGAACCGGAGTGCACCTATACGCCGTCCTTGGGATTGCGTTCTCGGTTATATGGATTGGTATCCGACTATGTCACAAAGAATATTGAGAAATCCCGAGACACACCTTGGTCTCCCTTCGAATCAACGTGATAGTGTCATGGATAGGATGATCAACTATAAGATGCACAACAAAAATGCACTTTGCATCTACGAACAAATCGAGCCAAGCATTGAAGAAGCATTCGCACAGGATAGGTATGGATTGTTCCGAGATGTTCGACATATGGCCGGAGCACTACGTAGACTAACCATTAAGGATGAAGGGGAAACAAGTAGAGACCCTCGTATGATAGCATGCACTTATGGGAAACAAGTAGAGACCTTGGTATGACAGGACGCACTTACTCTTGTCACTCTAAGAGGGAGAGCTGAATATGTACTAAACTATAATTCAATATAATGAAATATGGGATTCTCTATCCATTTCCATCAATTTCACATTTACAAAATAAAATTGTTTTACAACATAATAAAATTTATTCCAATTCAATTGTTTCTCATGTGGCTATATCAGGATTGACAAGTTCTCTAAAGTGTTCAATCCATTTTTTATGTTTAGTTTCCCATGCACTCACACAATAATGATGGGATTTTCACCACTTGTTTGTAATTGACGGTATTGGAGCCCCAGGTGCTAAAAAGACCTGCAAATGTAGACCTTAGTGTTAAAATATGCACTACAAAATATTTATCCTTCAGTGCATAATGATTGTTATTTGATTATACCATAACAAAATGACAACATATCAAGCTTAGCCCAATGAAGATGTATGCTTTTGAAAGGAATCGGTCATCCTTAAAACATGTACTCTGCAATCTCATGAGCACAAGATAAACCATGTGTACATCTCATAACACACTGACATGCATTTCGATCAATTCCAACGACAGTAGCTCTTTTTGTTTCTATTAAAATTTTTTCCAATGCATTCCTAGCAATATTCCCATGAAGCTCTTTGAATTCAGATGGCTTGAAGTTGTGTTGGACAACTGTTTTGCACTTTTTGAGTGATGCTCTAATACTTGTGCACTGCAATTGAAGCAAATTGTGGATCTTTATCCAAGATGTTTCTAAATCTCCTTGACTCAATTAAAAGTGCCTTTTTAACTACACATGCGATGTCTCTACCCTATAAAGAAGAAAAAAAATTTGAAAATGTATAATCTAGATAGTAATAATGCGTAACATTGAAAAATTAAAATTAAGTTTAAAACCCTACATGTTTGTTGTAATATTCCCAAAATGCACATAATGATCTGTCCATGCAGAGACAAATCTTTCCTTATAAGGATCTAGCCAACTAGATTTGACATACTAAAGTGCCTGTGGATATGTATTGAAATGTTCATTCAACTTCCTCAATTGTTCTTCATAAATAGATTTCGTCGATGAATTCGACAATATATTCCAGTGCGTAATGAATTTGTCTCAACTTCGCTTTGTCTCAAACAGCTTCTTACATTTAGTCAACACATTTCTATTGATGTGCCATTTGCATAATAAATGTATGGCAGTTGGAAATACTTTATCAATAGCATTCATCAATGATAATTCTCTATCTGTCACAATAATATCGAGAATAAAAACATCCCCAATGATGAAACACAATACACCCAATATCCATATATAGTTGTCTTCACGTTCAGCTTCCATATATACAACACATATAGAGAACATCTTGTTTGTAAAAGTGACTCCAACAACCTCCAACAGGGGCATGCGGTATCGATTGATCGTGTAAGTACAATCCATTATCAATACCTGTGGAAATACACGTAACAACTCTATACTAGTTGGGTGCATCCATAAAATGTCCTTAACAACGTCATCGTTATCAGAATTTTTATGCCATTCAATATATTTATGCTCTGCCAATTTCCCAACAAAAATTGCATTTGACTTCTCCCACCTCACTCAATGACTTTATGCCTATATCTTGTATTGTATAGAAACTTCATTATGGTAAAAATAAGTTCACTTCTTCATTTCAACGTAACCAAAATTTCTTTCAGTGTTGCTATGCTCTTAGACATATCAACCAACAACTTTGTTTCCTTTTCTGATAATCTCTCTGTATATGAATGGCCCTCTAGATATTTCATATCCAAAAGGTTATGCATACCACAAACAACCTCTACCATCCAATCCTCATTTGTTTTCAATTTTTTACCCTTTAATGCAAATGAGTATCCACATTTTTTTTGTACTTGTTTGCTTGATCTTTTACTTAGCAGGCTCCTCATCAGTGATCATCTTTAGATTATAATATCCATTTCTTTTACTTGCAAGTAATAATCTAGCTTTCACTCCAATCCGTGGTGCATTAGATGCTTTAATAATGATGACGAAGACATTTCTCCTTCCAATAGTCTGACCCCAATCGATTAATGCCTTCTGACTATGGAATATCTATAAATACATGAAAGTTTACTAAAATGACTTGTAAAACAACGTTTACAAAACATTTTGGTATAAACTATGACAAACCTACCATACCTCTTTAATAGTAAATCGTTCGTATAATCCTTAACACATTCCGATCTTACTTCGCTTTCTTCTGCAGAAGCCTGCACAACTTCAGAACAAATCATTCTCACTCTTAAAAGAAAATTTTTAAATGGTGTTCGGCCATGAATAGCCAAACATACTTAAACTATTCGGCCATACATGGCTGAACATAAATAATATGTTCGGCCATGTATGGCCAAACATATTGAAACTATTCAGCCATACATGGCTGAGCCGATATATTATGTTTGGCCATGTATGGCTGAACAGTTTCGCACATATTATATATGTTCAACCCTACGAATCTATGCGGGAGGCAACCTGCTCAAAACAAAACTTAAAACAAATGGCAAATCTAAGAAAGGTCTTAGTTCACTAACCTTGCCACTCTTAGTTGGAGTGAACACCACCAATTTCTTGCTTATTTCCTTCTCCATTACACCCTTTCATAATTGATATAGCCTTTAAAAAGTAAGAAGATGAGTGATTAATGGAGGTAGGAGAGATGAGTTATTGATGGAAGAAGAAGAGATGAGTGAGTGGTGAAGAGAAGGAAGAAGAGATCAATGAGTGTGAAGAGGAGGAAGAAGGAGGAAGAAGAGATGAGGAGGAAGAAGACACAGTGTAGAATGAAAGGAACAAACTGAGTGTGAGAGTTGTATGTATTTTTGGAGGGAAAAGGAATTTTCATCATTTCATAAAGGGCTAATTTTGGAATTAAATTTTCATTAAAAACCTAACTCAAGAGAGAAAAAAGCTGTGTTGAAATAGCAGCACTCTTTGGGACAGCTATTGAGCGTACCACAGTATTTTCTAGATATAACTAAAATGCCCTTGAACTTTTCTAAAATCAAGGGGAGCCGTCCAAGTCCCAAACTTAGTTCGGCCTCCTTAACTTCTCAAAACCTATGCTAACATTATTCTAAACCTCGTACTTAGCTAAACACTCTTGAAACAAGGTCCTCGATCTTCCCCCTAATTTACAATTAAGTCTCAGTCTACCCCCAGAATTGGTCAATCAGCGACCAACCTACTGGAAATATCACTAAAACGGCTAGTTGTACCAAACTAACAACCAAACACACTTAGTTAACAAATACACAACATCAATCACCAATAATAATAATTAACTAACTAATAACATAATTAGACGGTGTCTAGATCTTACACACACTTGCCAATTGAGTAAAAAATGTCAACTTATGGTATCTGTGTTTTTTATTATTATTTTTTTAATCTCCTTCAACCCATGACAAAGAATTTTTTGTAGGGTCGTCCTTGCCAATGTTATCTCCTTCAGTCCATGCGAAGGTACCTTATTTTTAAAGAAAGAATTTGTAGATACTGTAGCTTTCATTTCTACCGCCAATTATGGTTGAATCACTAAAACCTACCTGAGAAAGGAAATCCTAAAGAGGTATTGATAATTTTCAGCGTGTCAAAAATTTCAAATGGTCCATGTTTGGAATGAGATACCCGTTGGGATCAGGAATTGCCACCCCTATACCGGAGTAATATCTGCAAAAATAGTATTTATTTTAAAAATATAATATAATTATAAATTGCTTGACAAATATTCAGATCTCCTCGGTCCCAATGCCAGGTGAGCCCCACAGCTAGGTGTGCCGTGTTGCGCTACTGATAAGCTCTCTCTCTCTCTCTCTCTCTCTCATAGCTTTCCAAAGAAAAAGATTTTTTTACCACGGCAAGTGAACTCTTCATGATCAATCCAACTCCCAATAAATTGGCACAGACCCTACACTACAAAAAGGACAAAAAAAAAAAAAAAAGAACAGAGAGATTTTTATCGGCTGCTAAAACTATCATTTCTGCCGCGGAAAGAAATGTTTAGGGGTTTCCGCAGCTTTAGTGGCGGAAAACAATTTTCGCCACTAAAATCTGGAGTTCCATACTTTTTTTAGTGGCTGAAAAAAATATCACTACAGAGCACAGCTAAATGCATTTCTCTCCACTGTTAAAAATTATTTTTGACACAAATCCAAATTATACTCACTGTTGAGTTGAATTTCATAAAAATTGAGACTTAAGAAACCACTAAACTTTTTTTTTATCAGTAAGAAACCACTAGACTTAAGGGCCCTAAACTTTAAGATGATATTTTTTTTTTCCCACAATCGCATGCACAATGGTACCTGTCCATCACACTATTCTCCTAATATTGGCATGCAGTCAAATGTAATTTACAAGGGGCTTATAATTTCTTCTCTCATGCGAGTTGTATTAGATATTTCTAGGGAGAGGATGGCCCAGATCACATTCTTCTACAAGGTCTCTCTCACAGGTAACATGAGAGGTAAAACTCTAAGCCCCTTGTCAGACCCACTTTGATCCATGCTAATTATGGCAGGCTACTGTGATAGAAAGGTCACATTGTGGACAACCTTTTAGTAAAGATCATCTACATCAAATCATCAGAACCATTGATTTAGAGTCTTAAAGTTCAACAGTTTCTTAACTTACATAATTTATGAAATTTAATCCAGTGTGGTGAATATAATTTATATTAGTGCCAAACTACAGTGAGTGCTAATTAGTAGTGGGGTTAGAGGGGGTTTGATTTACTACTGGGCAAAGATGTGGTGGCAAAAGAGTTAATAGGCTTTTTTTACAAAAAGGCTGCTATGTTTTCATGAAACCTCAAAACACCCGTATACTTTGTGATTTTACGTAAATATCTCTTGACTAATAGTCAAATCTAACCAAAGCCACTTGTCGTTCCCGCACTACTTTCCTTTTTATATTTTTCCATTTTACCCCTTCCATTAGTAGCCTTCAAAACCTGTGGCGTGTTCCCAACTAAATTGTTTAGAATACACTATATCAATAATCCACATCTAATACATGTTTGAAATTTGGTATCATGCTCATATCAACGAATAGAAGGAATATGCAGATCTATAAAACATAAATCCAATGGTTAGACTTAATAAGCACTTGCTTTTATTTTCCTAACTAGACTTATCCTGATAGTTACTATAGAAGGGATCAGATTGATTGTTGATGTGTCCTTATAAGTAAAGTTGGACAAACTAAGGGCTCTAAAGCATAAAACGTACTTACTTTGCAAAAGTAACTACTTCTTAAACTAGAACATGTGATAAAATTTGTGGGGGCCACTGGAGGGAGTTCATTGGATATCAGTTATCTAATTGATCATGAACATTTTAAATGTACGACATATATAGAAATATTCGACATAAGAATAACTTTCAATGGAACTTAAGACTTATTAAGCACACGCCATCAAGAAACTCATCTTTTGATAAATGTTGAAATTCTTCCTAAACATTCAAATACTTCAATGGATGTGGGTCTAGACTTAAAACGCAGTAGTAGATTGATGCAGGCCAGACCATGGTCAACCTATTAATAGATGGATTAGCCTAAAAGAAAGGCTCAAAAGAAATTTTCTACCTTCTGATTACATGGATACACATCACCAAGAATATCTTAATCTCCAGCAAGGTAATTTATCTATGGAAGAATACACAAACAAATTATGCGAATATATTATTCATTGTAACTTTAAGGCAGATAACTGTCTAACTTTTACCAGATATCGAGATTGATTGTGATCTGATATCAGACGGGAGGTAGCAATGTTTGATGTCAACATGAAATCCAGTTGCGAAGACAGAACACTTTTCAAGCTGAAGAGTCTTCCATTAAGAGAGGCCCTAAACCTACCTATAGTTGCAATCAAGTGCAAGGTTATAGGCCCCTCCTTAGAGGCCAACCTACCCGAGATCGCAACCAGTTGTTCAGTAAAGACAGGCTATTCCACTGCAAAATCAGTAGATGCCAAATAATTAGAATGATAATCATGCCCATGGAAGAATAGATACAAGAGAATTTGTCTGCAAGCTACGAGGATATTAGGCAACTGAATGTCCATATAGAAATTTATACACCACCAATGAACGTTATAGTGATGGCCGCTATGGTGAGCATGTAAACACGGAGCAATTCAATACAAATCCCTCCTTATGAAAATGTAGAAGATCAACTACATGATTTAGAAGTGGATGATGGCATCCCACTGCCTTTTCATGAGCATTCTCTAGTAATAGCTAATTCAAAGGAGGAAGATGATGACTGGAACCATGTTTCTATTTTTCAGTCTCGAGTCAATTGCAAAGGTAAATCTTGCAATTGTATTATTGATGGTGACAATGCAATGAATGTTATCTCCCAGAAAGCAATAAAAAAAGCTACAACTACTCACTGAGAAGAATGCCCAACCTCATAAAGTTGCATGGGTCGATAATTACTCTATTTTTTGTTCATTAACAATGCTTAGTTCCATTCAAGATTGACAAATATGAAGACACTATTTGATGTGAAGTCATCCGATGGGTGTTACTTATATTCTGTTTAAGCGATCATGGCTAAAGAAATTTAAAGTCATCACCAATCATGAGCACCACACTTATACTTTCAATTGGAAAGTTTGGAAAATCAGGTTACTCCCTTTACCAACTCAACCTTCTTCACTTATATCTAATGTATCTTTTCATGCATTTCTTATCTTGATTGTGCAAAGGTTTGAAGAAGAAAGCAAAGAACATGGCGTCATGTATGCCTTGGTTGCTAAGCAGATTGCAAAAGACCCTCCTACCACATCCATCCCACAAGAAATGAAGCCACTACTGCAGAAATTTATTGATTTAGTTCCTGATGAGTTACCAAAGGAACTAACCCCATTATTAAGGGACATTCAACATGCCATTGCTTGTCCCAAAAGCTTCATTACCAAATTACCTGCCTACTAGATGAGTCCTATGGAGCATACTGAATTAAAAATACAGGTTGATGATCTGCTTCAGAAAGGTTATATAAGGGAAAGCCTTAGTCCCTATGGAGTAGTTGCACTTCTTACTCCAAAGAAAGACGAAAGCTGACATATATTCATGGATAGCCTTGCAATCACAATAAAGTATCAATTCCCTATTCCTCGTTTGGATGATATGCTAGATATGATCATTAGTGCATTGATTTGCAAAGTGGTTATCGTCAAATCCGTATAAGGTTATGTGACAATGAAAACTACATTTAAGATAAAGGATGGCCTTTACGAATGGTTAGTTATGCCACTCGGATTAACCAATGCTCCTAGTACTTTTTTGCGGGTCATGATAAAGCTATTGCAACCTTAGATTGGGAAATTTGTCATCATTTACTTCAATGATGTTTTCATTTGCAATAAGACAAAAGAAGATCATCTACGACATTTGGACAAAATCTATCAACTCCTTCATCGAAAGCATTTCTATGTTAATCTCAAGTGCACTTTCATGAGTGATTTTGTTGTTTTCTTAGGATATGTTGTCTCTATGCAAGGAATAAAAATCGGTCCTAAAAAGGTCAAGGCAATTCTTGATTGGCCCATTCCTACTATGATTACTGAAGTTCGAATTTTTCATAGACTTGCTACTTTTTACAAAAGAGTCGTCAAAAACTTCAATAGCATCATGACTCCCATCACTAAATACATGAAGAAAGGTGGATTTAAGTGGACCAATGCAACCACTAGAGCTTTTGATAAAATCAAGTACAAGATTACAGAAGCACTAGTTATGCAAAATCAAGATTTTGAGAAGGTCTTTGAAATTGCTTGTGATACATCAAATGTAGGCATTAGAGGTAGTCTTAGCCAAGAAGGACATCCAATTGCATTCTTCATTGAGAAGTTTTCTGATGTTAAGCGAAAGTATTCTCCTTATGATTTGAAATTCTATACAATAGCATAGACACTTCATCACTAGAGACATTTGTTGATTGGCAAAGAATTCATCCTCTATTCTAATAATGATGCTTGGCGACATCTACACTCCTAATAGAAAATTAGTGTCAACCGTGATAAATGGAGTGCTTATATATAGGAGTTCACCTTTAACATTCAACATAAAGCAAGAAAAGATAACTTAATAGCTGATGATTAAGTCGATGAAAAACATCTCTTGATACCCATGTCTATTAATGTGCTAGGTTTTGATCAAATCAAGCAAGATTATGCAAGTGACAAAGATTTTGGGTCCACATATGCAGATCTCATCCATGGTGATCATAGTCAGCACCCTCATTATAGCATTCATGATGGTTTCTTATTTGAAGGTACATAACTATGTATTCCTGCTACTTCCATTCATGAATACGTTTTTCAAGATTTACATGCTAGAGGTTATAGAGGACAGGACATTTCGGAAACGATAAAACACTTGCTCTTGTCATTGACATGTATTATTGGTCCCCTATGAAGACCAATGTTCACATTTGCAAGAGATGTCAAACATTCCAACTAGCCAAAAGTAACAAGAAGAATACAAGACTGTATCAGCTTTTTGTTGTTCTTTATTCACCTTAGGAAGACATTAGTATGGATTTTATGCTAGGTTTTCCGACAACATCTAGAAAGGTGGATTCTATCTTTGTCGAAAATGTCACAATTTAGTCCATGTAATACAACTACTAATGCTTATAAAGTGGGTAAATTAGTTTTCAAATAGGTTGTTCGACTACATAGCCTTCCAAAGACTATTGATTCTGATCAAGAAACAAAATTCATGAGTTGTTTTTGGAAAACCTAATGGAGGATGTTCGATACAAAGCTTAACTTCTCCACAACTTACCTCCCTCAAACTGATGGTCAGGCAGAAGTTATAAATAAAAGTCCTGGACAGTTGCTACGATGCCTTCTTCATGATCAAATGACAACTTGGGTTCAAGTGCTACTAATGGCTGAATTTGTGTATAATAATTCGGTCAACTAATCAACCAAAACTTCACCCTTTGAAGTTATGATAGGAGTTCATCCATGACTGCCTATTGACCTAGTACCATTGTCAATTAAAGCAAGAATAAGTGCACATGTTGAAAGGTTCTTGCAACATATGCAACAAGTGCACGATGAAGTCTACTAACATATATTTGCCAGTAAAGATTTCTATAAGAAGCAAGCTAACAACCATTTTTTATTAAAGAGATATGGTTATAGTCTGTATCCGCCTAGAAAGATTACCTCCAAGAGCTAACAAAAAGTTACATCCTCGTAATACAGGTCCATACAAGATTATGAAGAAAATTAGCTCCAACATCTATATTCTCAATCTACCCTCCGATTAAGGCTTCAATTCTACTTTCATTATAAAGGATCTTAGCGGTCATGATGATGATGTGATACTGAAGAGCAATCTATATCCTTACCAACTAATCTCTTCCATCCTTATTGTCAACTCATAAAAAATCACAAACATTACAAGTGTTGCAGTGAAGACATTACTTGTAAATCAAGCTTAAGAGCACATAAACCTTGGAGTTTTGGAATACCAGATCAAGTGCTACATCCAAGCGTTCAAAGATGATGCAACTCATTCAGAAAACTTCAGATGAGCTCAGAGTGCAACAGTCCAAATTTTAGAATAATTGGACTTCATTTGGTCACTCAACTTAGTAAACATCACTTTTAAGGTTCATTGACTCAAAACCTTGGGGTCATTGGACAAGTTCAAGCTTCTAGATTACTAAAGAAGCTAAAATTCTGTAAGCTCTAAAGTATGCTCAAGAATGATGTTTCAAATTTTCAAAGCATTTTGAATTCATTTCAACTCAAATTCAAGTTTAAGTGACTGTCTCCCAGGTTTTTGGGGGGTCAATGTGGCCACTGACACTTCTTGATGGGAAAATCAATTGAAACTCACTCAAATGTCTTCAAAAATGATCAAGATAAATCCTTCAAAGTTTCAAGATATTTGGACATGATTTGGACTTAAGTTCAGGTGGCTGTTGTCTCTCAAGTTCTTCGGGGTTATTGTGCAAAGTAACATCCTGTGAAGACCAAATTAGTTAAAACTCTTATCGAAAGCTCAAATTATATTCAGGAGTGACTTTATGAAATTTCAAGTCAATTGGATGTCGTTTGTCCCTAATTTAGATATATGTCAGCTTAATGTCAGCTTAAGGTTCAGTGACCATCAAACCTTAGGGTCACTGACCAAATTCCTACTTCCAGGAGACCAAAGCTAATGAAATTTTGGATGAGAGACTTAAAATATGCTCAGAATCAACTTCGTAAAGTTTCAGAGTAGTTGAATATCATTGGGGTAAAAAAGCAACTGACTGCTTGCAATTCAAGGGGACACTAACTTAGAACAAACAACTATGGGGTTACTAAATGCAAAACATATTTTCACAAGGCCAAATTACATGAAGTTTGGACAAAAACTTAAAAATATATCCAACATCAACTCCTCCAAGTATCAATATCATTAGAGGTCATTTGGGCCCCAAACAGTTGAAGCATTAGTCCACTTTCATGAGAAAACAAAAGAAAAGTTGACCACCTATAGAGGTCAAAACGTGATGAAACTCCTACAATACACTCAAAACAATGTTAAAAGACATCCTTCAAATTTTCAAAAAGTTTTGACACAATTTGGGCCCCAAACCAATAGTTTCCAGCCACCAAGAAGCAAAACCTACAGGTGTAGCTTGCAGTGACCACCGCCACCTACAGGTAGTTTTGGATGGTTCTAAGTAGTTATTCCACATTATTTCTATTGGAAACTAGTGGAAACTACTTGAAACCACCTAAGAGTCTATTAATACACATCCTTAGCCCCTTGGCAAGTCTAGCTGGTGACTCTCTACAAACTTCTATTCTCTATTTGGCTCTCCAACACTCTACATCCTAGAGAAACATCTCCTCTTCAATACCTTGGCGTTCTACAAGGATCCACACCTCCATCATTCTTCTTCCCCTCACAAGCTTAAGGTAAAAGTGGTTTTGGGGAGGAAGATGCACACCATTACCATACTTGAAGTTTGAATTTCACGTCACAAAGCACTAATAGGACTCAAAATGATGAAGTTGTGGTTCTCTTTGATCTTCTCAATTATGGAGAATGGACCACTCAAGGAGTAGTGTTCATGCCATTTTCATGGTTTCATTTTGTTCTTTGACTATAAGTTCAGAATGATACAACTCCGATCTAATGACCAATATAAACGTTGGAATCCCTACTTACTTAAAATGATGATTATCAAAAACCACAATGAATCAAAACTTAACATCTAGGCTTCAAAATGTGATTCAAAAGTGTTTAAAATGCAAAATCAAAAAACCACAGTGCTTCAGAGAAGTTTCAGAAGCAAACAGAGAGAAAGGAGAAAAAGACCACAACATTCAAGCACTGACCGAGATTGCCCAGTCACCAACAAGAAGCAGTGACCGAGCATGTCCGGTCACTAACCTTCATTTTCCCATTTTCTGCATTTTTCCCAAAATTCATGTATAATTTCAGTTTTTGTTTAGTTTGGATCACAGAGGGAATGTAATTTTGCAATGCTTATAAATAGTCCGCATCCCCAAGGTCAAAGCAATTGAACCCATGTAAACAAAGGAAATTTAATGATGATTTGTAGTTTCATTCTCATTCTTCTCTGTGTTTGGATTTGTGAAATGTGGACTTGAATACATTCATCACAATTTCCTACTTATAGAAAATTGGCACCATCTATGCAGAATAACAAAGGTTATAATTTGGGATCAAACTAAGTGAAAACGACATGGAAAAGTGCAGAAAAAGTGTTAAAGAGTGTTGCTGTTAGTCAGTGACCAGGAGAAGTCTTGGCAGATGGATAACAAGGGCCTGTAAAGGCCACTTTCATGCAAAATTACTGATGTTTTGGACTTTAAACTTTGATAAGACAAAATTCCTTAGGTTTGAACGAACTATGGGGACATAACAAAGTGCAAAAGTCTCATGAAAGACAAAAAAAACTTGCTCAAAAGTGGCGTATCAGTCAGTGACCCGGAGCAGTCCTTGCAGCCAAATTTCATTCAATGACTGAAAGAAATCCTGGCAGATGGATTTTAAGTGCCTCTAAAGGTCTTTTCTGTCCTAAATTGCAAATATTTTGGACTTGAAAAACTGTCAAAACAATATTCTTAAGGGTCTAGATGGACTATGGATGCATTATAGTGAATAGAAGTCACTTAAAAGACAAAAGATAGCTCAAACTATGCTATAGGTAGTCAATGACCGAGAGCAGCAGTGTCCCAGCCACAATGACTAGCCCATCCGGTCACTGCCCTATTTAGACTACAATTGGGCTCATTCAAGACTTTTTGATGTCTATGAAGGGCATGGGAAGTTTCAAACAAATGGTGGGACTCATTTATTGAAGGGTTAAGCCTATTGCATGATTGTAATGGAAAGATTTTGCACCTTGAAGTGCATGAATCAACTTATATAATCCAAATGGAGAAGCTTGGCACCTTGAAGTGCATGAATGAACTTATATAATCAAATGGAGAAACTTGGGACCTTGAAGTGCTTGAACTAAATTAACACCTTTATGTTAGTTAAAAGAGTGTTAATTTAGTCTTTCTAAAGGCATTACGTTACTGGCTCTAGGATCACTAGTTCGTTTATAAGACCTGACAAATGTTTATATCAAATCAATCATAAAAACAATGGCATTTTCAATCATGCATTACCTGGAGTCTTGCCCTAATGGATTCTGTGTGATCATTACGATAGTAGTACAGGCTTCATCCTGTGTGCCCTATCCTTTTGTTGGATCCAAAAGCTTTCTTTCGCTGATAAGCTTGACCACATAGTCCCAAAATGCTACCAAAATTTTGGTAGCTCGATGACTGGTCAACATAGCACAATGAGATTGAGTTTATGCCTATTTCTGACTATTTTAGTTCTTCCAATAAGGAGACCATGTTGGTTCATAAAGTATTCATCAAAACCATTTTGGCTAGCCCTAAAGGCAACCATGTTGGTCATAAGACTGTTACAGTCCTTTGGGCTTATTTTACAGAAAATACCAATGGGTTCTTTAATCATTACCTTCGACGAAGTTAAGGAGAGGTTGTTTAAAATCTCCATGACCCAAATCGATCCACCTGAAATAACTCCTAAGCGAGCTTGAAGTAACCCCACTACTCTTGCATCAAAGGTCTCAATCTTTCAGAGGCTCTTTACTCCCATGAGCTCGGCCGTTTTCTACAATTTCAGTGGGTCATCAATGACCCGAAGGCCCACAAAGAAGACTGAATTTCTTAATCCTTAGGTTTCCAAATATACACAGAGTCTGTTTAGGACCTTCACCAACGATCAAGATGAACTAAAACCCAAGATGCAACCAAGGGTAGCAAAGGCAATAGCCTTCACGTCATCAAGCCTTGTAGGGGCAAGGTTCAACGATTCCTGGTAAGCCACAACCTATGGCTGCCAAGGGCCCAAAGTCAGCATCAACTCAACCCAAATAGCGGGTCATCAAGAATCAATTTCTTTAAACATCAAAAGACCTTCGGTAGTTCCTTATATGTAAGAAGGTCTAGAAAGACATTTCTAGCCACACACTTCAAAACACAACAGGGTCGAGAACAAGCCCTTGGCCTTACTTGAAGACAACACTTTCTACCCTGTAACACAAAAAGAGGGACGAAAGTTTGGTAAAAGGCATTTACCATCAATCATTATAATGCCTACTCGGCTATCCTCACCTCAGCATCCAATGTACACTAAACATCAGAAGAAGGTTAAGCGATTGATCATTAACAATGCAACCAATCTTACCACTTCAAAGGCTCGCTCAAATAGAAGAATGACTGAAAGAAAAAGAACAAAGAAATGTTGTGGACATCCTCTCGTTTCCCATTTCCAATCCAATGGATTAGAAACAAGTCATTGGCATTTCCAAGCTGGTGGGGGTCAGATTCAAAGACCAAACCCTGGTAGCCAAACTGGCCGGTTAAATAAAAGGAAAGCCTTAGCTCACCATAGGAAGCAGACTCAAAAGCTATCCCAGTGCAAGAACACTCTAAAGTAAGTGGTTAAAGAAGATGATCTTGACTTAGCCTCATCTCATATGGTCGAGCTAGGTCTTGCTCATAGAGTTACTCAAAGTGTGGCTCGAACTCAATCATAAGGGCCCGATTCAAACTCTCATTCCAGTAAGACTTCGTAGGGTCATGTCAAAACTGACTATGAAAATGATCGTATCACTATCTTGAACACTAATGACAGTGTGTCTACACCTCTAGCATTAACACAGTCCTATCCTTGTCAGTACACTGTGGTCATGGCTAAAAGAAGTGGAACCAACCAACACGGAAATGACAATGCTGGTGAAGATGATGATCAAGAAGATGATGTTGATGAAAACGAGGATGAAGGTGTCATGACACCATGAAGCAACAAGGTGCTAAGATTAACTAAATATCTACCCAATTATAGGCCTTGATGGATAAACTTGGTGGCCCAGTCAAAACCTCAACAAATCCTCTTTTCGAAGTAGAAATGAACAAGCAATGATCAGGAACACTGCAACTAAGATTGATCTACTCATGGCTCAAGTTAAATCCTTGGCAGACAAGGTAATGGTTGCGGGTTCTCATGGAGATCATTCATCAACTCTGGGTCTTCATATAGATCCTAACAAGCATGTAACCTTCAAGGATATTGTGGAAATAATGACAAAGTCAAAGGTGGAGACAAGAAGGAAAAAAAAGGGTATCACACCAAAGTACCCTCTGGAACTTGATCTCGCTCCATTCTGCCAATCACAGAAGAAAAGTTCTTGCTGCACTTCCAGGAGGAAGATCAGACAATTACCTTTGCCATGCTCAGCAGCACAAAGTAAGGAGATAATGAGACTGCTCAAGCCTTCATCAATAGATGGACAGCATTATGCTACAAATGCTTGGAACAACTATCTAAAAACCAATGATTGAAATGTGAAAAAGTAATTTGCAGCTAGAAGTCAAGGCTGTTGTGCTTAATCATAAAACAAATCCCTGACTCGATTGGTAGGGGTTACAACTGATGCAGAACTAACCCTAAAAGAGATCTGTCAAAAAAAGGAAAACTCTCAAAACATAAAACACAAAGAATGATCAAACGAAGAAAAAGGTTTTCAATGTGAAAACCTCCAAACCATCTCAGAAGCCTCAAATCACAAAGAATGGTCAAACTAAGAAAAAGGAATATGAGAAAAGGAAGAAAATTAAATATCCCTTTGACGGAGAAATTGAGGTGATGTTCCAATCATCTATGGACAACAATAAAATTGAACTTCCACCAATGAAGAAACTTGAATAGGCAGGTTGCACTAACGATCCCAATTACTGTGTATACCACCAGCTGGTTTCACATCCTCTTAAAGATTGCTTTGTTCTAAAGGTAAAGTAAATGAGATGTGGAGGAATAGTGTGATAACTTTTGACCGAAAGTATGATACTCCTCCAGCAAACATAATGCCATTCGGATCGTGGCACCTGTTGCAATACCTTCTCTACCAAATCCAATGATGGTTGAATTTCGTTTTGTCAATACAACACATAATGAACAAGGATTGATACCTGTCAAGACCTCCTCAAGAGAGCAAATGTGGATCCAGTTAGACTTAGTAAATGGCATAGGTAGGGAAAAAGTTAAGACTAAACCCACATTCATAGAAAGAAAGAAGGTTAAAAGAAAACTCAAGAACTTGCAAAGAGTTTCCCAGAACCATTTAATCAAACAAGAAAAGCGAATAAAAAAGAAGAAAACAAATGACAGAGGCCTTCGCTTCAGAAGAACCTCCTAAAGCAATTAGAGGTCATTTCACCTTGGTTAATTCATCAATCTAATTCCAAAAGATGAGGAAGAACCACCAATATCCAATTGCAACAAGATATCATGGGATGGTTCACCTCCCAATTCAAATAATGAAGGGAGACTTGTTAGGTTTTTCTCAAACTTCTCCGACGATCATTGGTTTTAGGATTACTATGCTAATAAAGATGAATGGTTTAAAGAAACCTTTGACCCTGAGATGGGTACACTCAACATCAGACATGGTCCGAGCACACTTTCGATGGCTTTTTGTGACCTTCATAGACAAAGTGCCAATGATTGGTCAATTGATCCTCTGTTTCCACTACCTCTAGAGATTCATCCGGATCTTTTGCCTTTGGTTGAATTTGGTGGGAAACAACAACAGCAAGCATTGTCTTTTAGTTCCCAAGTGGTGACCTCTATCCCAAGCGGTTTTCCTAAACCGAGTGGTGAACTGAGTTCTCCAAAGCCGAGCTCTGAATCATGCACTCAACTCACTATCCCCTAGAGCAAATAATGAGCTTGAGTCACAAGAGTGGCATAATGAACTCAGCATTAGGAGCCCTGTTGTACCTCAGGAAGTCTTCCATGTTTAAGATAATCTTTCTGATTCAAAGGAAGAAATGCCACTAGCACCTACTTTGGTAATCATCAGCACCTCCACTGATGAACCTTTAACATCTCAGGTTGCTCTTGGCAATTCTGATCAAGAGGCAAGCTTAAAAGACGTTAGCTAGCTCTTTACTGAACCTAAAGAAGTCAATGCCATAAGAAAAGATAGTCATTAAGAGACTGACCGAAATAACGTAGTCAACAATGACATTCGCTTCGGTCAACTATGATAGATCTTCTTTGTCTTATGTAAACCCTTCAAGAAATAATCCAAATGTAAATGTAACTTCTTCAAAAGTGAATGATAATGAAAGGCCATTAGAACCATTCACATATAATGGTATTGAACACCTCAAGCACATACCTGCATGACTTTACATTATTAATCTTTTTCAAATGTCTGAGGAGACTCGTAATAAGTTCATATGAGCTCTACAGGCTTTAAATACTAGCAATCAAACTCATGTGGCACAAGTACATTTAATAAAGAAAAACTATCTCAAAGCACAGTCAAAGAGGCCTCAAAAGCAATGTGAGGAATGTCTTACCATTTACAATGCTTCCAAAGGCATCATCTCCTTCACAAAAGATAATCTTCTCTTAGGTGACATAAAGCACACAAGGTCACTTTACTTCATGGCCTACATCAAGGACATACATGTCCAAAGGGTAAACGGTGATTCAAGTTATCTAACCACAAAAACTTTAATCCAAGGTTATGATAGAGAAGTTTAGGGTTCGATTGGGAAGATTCAGATCCGACTCCAGCTGGGTGATCTAACCTCAAAAGCACTTTGCACGTGGTAAAGACACGTGCTTACTACAACATCCTTTTGGGAAGAAGATGGTTTCATTACTATTCCATAGTGCCCTCCACCCTTCATCAATGCTTTAAATACATTGATGATGAGGGTAAGGTGCACAGCGTCGTTGTAAATGAAAAGCTATTCAAGGTCAAGGAGTTTTACTTTACCAATGCAGCCATATATCAGGAAGATCCTATAAAGCCAGAGCTAGATGCAAGTAAATTTCCTATGGATGATGATCCAGCAGAACACTTCACCATCTCCAGAGAATAAAAAACCTACCCAAAGTTTGGCAAAAGACTCGAGCACGCCACGAAGTTGGAATCTACAAAGAAGCCAGCAGTTAAATTTGTAGATACTAAAGCTTGATCAAGGTCAACCTGAAATCAAACAACCAAATAAACCTTTGGCCATATCCACCAAGGTATTCCAGATGAAGAAAAAAGCCTCATCATTCACACAAGGCATGCAATCCAACTCTATATGTAGCACCTACTCGAAGTGGTCTGCAATGCCACCAATTGAGTATTTTTCAGTGCCAATAAGGAACAACATGCCAGTTGTTATATTCTGTAGGAAAAAACCCATAAAACATCCCAGTGCTCCCAACACCAATTAGGTGGGGTACACCCTCTGTCGTGTCTCATAGGGCAAGACAAGCATTTGAAGCGAGATTCTCATCATTTAGCCCTGCCTCCCACAAAATCATGCATCTTATGGGCTATCAAGAAAAGGAAGTTGATGATATGGTGTCTTCCATTTTAGTGACTCTTACAGCAACCGTTGAACCTCTTATCACTCTGAAAGAACTGTATTTAACTAGATAAAGCCCGGATGAGCTAGTTTGAAGGTATATTAATCAGTGGTTGGATCTAGCAACAAGATTTACAAATCCCACATGGCAAGCAATATGGGTCCGTCTATAGCAATTGAATTTCCTTACCTCCAAGTGGTGACCATAGCAACTGAATTTTGAACATTAGACGAGATGTCTCGGTACATCTCACATATTGAGGTTGTAATCCAAAGCTTTCCTAGACGATCAAGACAACGAAGGCTATCTTATCCAACAAATATGGTTTCTTTGGTTGGTGATACAGATTCTGACTAAGAAAACAATGGTGTATCTCCTCCTGTCAAGAGAATGTCACCAGTGAAACCTGATTCTCCTATCATTTTCAAACAACTCGTGCTGACATTGTAATACGGAGGTGAGTCATCTTACAGAGACATCGATATGTGGCTTCACCTGGCTGAAAAATGTGAAAACTTCCCACACTACTAAGCATAGATTCACCAGTCCTAGATAGGCTTAAGGCCATCTCTTCTTAGCTTAACAATAGCAATAGAGTTTCAAATCTTCAATGAGATGTTTTGAATTGTTTTATCCATTAAAGTGGCACTCTACCGTTTACTCGGGAGGTCTAAACAAATGCTCCTTGTACATGTTATCTCGGTGGTTAGGGGTTTAGATTCTGAGTCAAATCCGAAGGATGCTAAGATGGTAGCTTCCTCTACATATTCTATTATGGATCGGAATCCTCCTCTCGTTCCATGGCTTACTCCATCCCAAATCTATGATTTTGAAGGTGCTTACTGCTTCATACCTCCATCCATGCAATATAACTACTCACTAGTCTTCCACTGAGCTGAAGATGCTTCTACTTTTTATCCTACCAACAAATCACTAATGATGGAAAAATAAGGCTTGACATCTACAATCTTGTAATCTGCAATATGATGAAGAACATGGGATACAATATGAAAAGGCCCTCTAGCCTCAGATTAAGTGAAAATGGAGGTCAAATCTCATTTGATGTCTTCACTCTAGAGTTGAAGGAAGATCTCCAAAAAGTGCGCTGAATTGAATAGTTGCAACATTGCATAGGATACATTCCATATAGTAACGTTCCTAAACTAGTTGAAAGCTTTAGAGCAAGGTCTGTTGTCTTCACCAAGGTTGCCATCTTCCATGATCCTGGTAATTGGCCCGCTTTTCAGCATCCTAAGGGGGCAAGTGATGATGATGACATAATGTCACAAGTCACTGATTATTGGCCACCTAAACTGAACAAAGAAATAAACCTATCTCAGCACACTTGTTAGGAATGTTTAGCCCTTGATGTAAAATCTAAAGAACCTAAAAACCTGAATTCATAGAAAAGGATTAAGCCTTGGCTTAAACCCCCAACTGAAACCCTGAAAGGATTCTCAAAGTTTGAAGCTTCCGAAGATAGTATGACGGAGCCTCCTCGCGAACCTCTAACTAAGGACCAAGTACAAGAAATAAACTTGAGTACTCCAAAAAATCCTCATCCTACCTTCGTTAGCTCTCAAATTAAAGGAAAGGAACTTAAGGTATATGTGAGTTTCTTGTGTGTGTTTATGGATTGATTTACATGGTCCTACGTAGAAATGTCAGGTCTAAATCCAAAAGTTTCTATACACAAGTTGAATATATCAAAAGATGCAAAACCTGTGAAGCAAAAACAAAGAAGGACTAAACTAGAAGGCATGGACAGGATAAAAACAGAAACTCAGGCATGTCTACTTCATCCGAGAAAAGCTGCATCCTAACTAGTTAGCTAATATAGTGCCAGTCACAGGGAAAAATGAGCAAATCGACTTTAAAAATCTAAACAAATCCTACCCTATAGAAGATTTCTGACTACGCAGGCACTCTTCACTCGCTTTCTATTTCCAATGCAGAAGTTTCTAATTTCATACGATATAAATAAAGTTAAGATCCAGGGAGCAGACATAGTCGTTCTTTATTGCCGAACATACTCCCTAAAGAAACTTCTACAAACACTCGGTTGGGCCATAATATGTATATATTTTTTTTCAATTTTTCTTCTCTTTTTTTCTTTTTTTTTCTACAAAAGCAAATAATAGATAGCCCTCCTCATTCACCCAAATTAACTCACAAAAGTTCACCAGATCATTTCACCTAAGTATGCTAGAATAACTTATAAAAATAAATTTCCAAAAGCCACCCTTTTCTACCAAAAAACTCTAAAAATGACATCAAAGCTTCCTACTAAAATTTTCATAAGATGTACACGTATTTCAGTGAAAAGTAAGCTTTGGCAATCTTTTTATCAATTTTATCCCTTAGAAAAAGTGAACATTGATTTTACTTCCTTCCAAAAGTTTTAAATTCTGGACTTTTAAATATAGTGAAATCGTATCAATTCTTTCAAGAACTTCCTTCTTCTATAAAAAATTCAAAAACAAAATGAAAAAAATGCAGCCTACATTTGGTCCACCCTGGACGGACCTGTGGGTCTTTTAATGCCAAATTCTCAAAAGAATTGGTCACCTCAACAAGAAATCTTTGTCTTGCCTACTGCTATAACTCATTTCAAACCAAAGGTCTTACTCAGCGGTTCCTTAATCAAAAACATCCTACTTCCCTTCCTTCTAAGGTCCAAAATTTTTTATTTGTGAAAATCAAAATAAAATTCCAAAAAAAAATTAAAATTTTTTCCTAAAGACTATGAATAAAGAGAAGGTGAGAAATGTTTGCCTAAACATAGACAAGCGTACTTGTTCCCAATCCCCAACCTAAACTAAACATCATCCTCAATGTTATGCATGGAATACAACACTTAAATGAATGAAATAACATGAGGAACAAAGAAATGATGGAGGGAAATATGAAAAAAAAGCACCTAATGATGTAAAACAACTAAACACAAAACAAAACAAAAAAACAACTACACAAATCTACTCTAATTAATGTACAAGTGTAGATCCACCTGGCTCCCAAACAAAATTTTCCACCATGTATGCATCAAAGAGTAATTGCACAAAGTTAACAAGGAAATCATTATCCACAGTGAATGTGTGGTCCTCATGTTTCCTTTAATATGGTGAATTTGTGACCATAATGAAAATTTCTTCCTCAATTATAAATGGATCTTTGAGTTCTACAGGGAGATGGGTCAGCTCAAAACTATGTGGTCATGGTCTTCTCGTGTGATTGATTCCACAAAATCATGTTCCTCAGTTTTTGTTACCACGACCACGGACACAGGACATGCATTGGCACTGTCAGAATATGAATTGGTTAAAGGTGCCACATAAGAATCTAAGGTGTCAAACTCTAAGTTTAGATGATGGCACCGACAATTTTTCAAAACAATAATTGGGTCCAATAAATGCATGAGCAATTTCTTGAAGACTTGGATCTTCAGAATTCATGAAACATTCAATACAGAATTCCAACAACTCCAAATTGTCAAATTTTGAAATTTGAAGAAAAGTATCATTCTCTCAATTTTTCTCTATTATTTGGGTGTCATCAAGTGCATTCACTATCTCACTTAACTGTAGATCATCAAACTGCTAGGCCATATACAATTCTAAAGGCTCTAGGGCATTGATTTTTGAAAAATCAAGAAATTGATCCTCAAGGATGGCCCCTAAAAAATCGACTTCATCAATGTCAATGTCTTGACCTTGGTTGGCAACATTAAAATTTTGAAGCTCCACAGCCATGTTGCCAAAATAAATTTTCATGACCCATTCCGAGAACTATTTCATGCATTCAATGTGGCTAAGAAAGGTTTGGCCAAAATTACCATAACTTATATGCTTGTATTCGCCACAGGGTGTGTATCCAAAACAACAAAATATACTAGATAATAAAACTTCTCAATTTGGATTAACACATCTTTGATGACTCTCAATTTCTTTACAGATCGATCAACAAGCTGAAGGGTCACCTATGTAGATTTTAGGTCATCTAAGCCCATAATTTGTTCAAAAACCAAGTAGGGTAACGAATTGACACTAGCCCCCAAATCTAGAAAACATGCTTCAGGATGTGTATCCAAAACAACAAAATCAACTAGATAGTAAAACTTCTCAATTTGGATTAACACATCTTTGATATCTCCTCCCGATTTCTTTACATATCAATCAACAAGTTGAAGGGTCACCTGTGTAGATTTTAGATCATCTAAGCCCATAATTTGTTCATAAACTGATTAGGGTCACAAATTGACATTGGCCTCCAAATCTAGTAAAGCATGCTTAATATGATGGTCCCCTATCTTACATGAAATGGTAGGATACCCTGGGTCGTTATATTTGATTAGGGTTGAACATGAAACGATCAAGCTAGCTTGTTGAGCTAGAAGAACTTTTTTGGGCACATTAGTAGTCATTTTGAAGGTATAAAGGTCCTTTAAAAATTTGGGGTAGGCCAGAATCTATTAGATAGTATTAACTAGTGGGATGTTGATACTCACTTGTTTAAACACTGTCAACATTTTATCCAACTGGGCAGTTGACTTGCCTAGGCCTAGCCTCTGGGGGTTTGGTGCCTTGGAAATGTAAGTCCTAGGAGATGGCTAACTAGGTAGTGGATCAGTATGATGGAATTCTCCTTGATTGTCTTTGGTTCTACCATAGGTTCAACATTGCTCACAATTGGCTCCTCAGTTTCCACATCCTCCCTTGCTTTTTTCCTTAAGAACTTGAGCTTCCCCAATGTTCTTTGGGAGCTCAACCTTATTATTAACTTGTTTTCCTAATCTGAGTATGGTTATGGAGTTAACTTGCTCCATGCCCTTTCCTTTTGTATCATGAATGATTGTCCCTTTGGATTGGGTTCTAGTTGACTAGGGAAGTTTCCGTTATCTCTAGCACTCAAAGAATTTGCCTTTTGGTCCATTTGGGATTCCTATTTTGCAAGGGTCTGAGTATGGCCATTCAAAATTTTAGTGGGTTGTTGAAATTGAACAGTACTCTAGGTCAAGAGTTTCATGGCCTCTTTTAAAGAGTTGACCCATTGGGTCAATGTGCCAGGTTTGAAGTTGGGCTTCCGAGAAAGGCATTGGCCTGAAATTGAATGACTGAATTGATTAGCTTGTGATGGACCACGCTTAGTTGGACCCTTGGTCCAAGAAAAGTTTGGGCTGTCCCTCCAACCTAGATTATATGTGTTGGAGTACGGGTCATACCTCTAACGATTATCAAAATGAGTGTTTTGATAAAGCACATTTACTTCCTCATTTGGTTTGACCTAACCCAAAGTTGTTAGGTCAATCCCTCCACTCATGGACTGATTATACCTCAATGACTCCAAAGTGTTTGGAATGGGCTTTTGGTTCATTTCTAAGGCCTTTGATCTCCTCATCAATGTGGTCAGTTTGGCCTCTGCCTCAATTTTGGGTTCAACTTTGAACATTACCCCATTTTCTGGAATGGTAGCTTTAGTGGGCTCCCCCTTGATCGAGGCCCACTGTAATGTATTTTGGGTTCAACTTTGAACATTCCCCCATTTTTTAGAATGGTGGCCTTAGTGGGCTCCCTCTTGATCATGGCCCACTACAATATATTTTCAGTTGTATCTTCCAAAATGTCTAAGCTCCATCCGCTGTTTTGTGTGTAAAGTTGCCCCCACAGAAAGATTCCACCATTTGTTTGGTTGGGCAATCCATTCCTTCGTACACAATTTGGACCAACCAGATTTTTTCAAATCTATGGTACGGACACTGGATCAAGAGATCTTTGAACCATTCCAAGTAATTGTAAAGTGTCTCCCCTTCCATTTAATAGAACCCATTAATAGCCTACCTAATCGAAGTGGTTTTTTGCTTGTAGTAGATTTTTTTATAAAAATTCTTCAACTATCCTAGCCCATACGGTGTTGGACCTAGATTGTAAGGCATAAAGCCAGGCTTTAGCCTTTTTTTTGAAGGTGAAAGGGCATAACCTAAGTTTGAGGGCTTCCTCTATTATTTGACTTATCCTCATAGTCCCACAGATATCTTCAAATTCCCTAACATATTAGCATGGGTTCTCTTGGTCTATCCTAGAAAAAACTGGGAGCATCTAGATCATACTAGATTTTATCACAAAGGTAGCATTGCTTTGGGGTAACCTAATAAAGGACAGTTAAGTTGTCCTGGTGGGGTACATGTAGTCTTTCAAAGTCATGGGCGGGTCCACTTGATCTACTTATACCATTTTTTGTTCAAATTCTTCAAAAAATGAAGAGTTTCCTACAACGGTTTGAGGGGGTCTGGTTCAATCCCGATTAACCTTTTGTTTTCTTACGTTCCCACAACATACTTCTCTCAGGTCGATTTTTCTTTGTTCACATGTACTGGGTTCAACCCTAAAGTGATGTTAACATAATTTATATGCATGGTCCTACTCGTCCTTGTATGATGCACAAGAAGTCAAGCAGAAAGATTGAGCACAAGAAATGGTCTTAAGGTTAACTTAAATTTCTAGACAGCTCCTAACTAGTTAAAGAGAACATATGGGCCTCTAATTCGATCTTATAAAACCTTAGTTGACCAGATAAGGCACTAGAGAGTGATGGGGATGAACACGCTTAAGAACTAGTATTTTAAACAAATAAGCTGTCACACACTCAGGTGCAAAGGCTTTTCTTGAGCATCAACTTTGGGTAAAAAGCACAACTGGTGAAACTGTCAGTGGTCTTAGTCCTACTGAGCTCAAGTTCTATGGTCTCGTTCATACTTCATTTTAATTAATGGCCAGGTTCCTATGGGAGAGATGGTTAAACCTAGGTGGGCAAGGATCTAGTGATGAAATCCAATCCTTACCTTGTTGGGGTGAATTACCCTTAACTAAGTGTGTGTGTCCAATTTCAAGTGTGTCTAGCAAGCAATCATAATTTTGCAGAAATTAAGCAATAAAGCCCACTTGCATATAAAAGGGTGTGGGTTGAAGATAGAGAATCCCACAATGGGTCCACGTAATCCTTATCCTGTGCAAGCTTATCTTGTTTTTTTTAGAAATTTATATTAGCAATTTTAGTAATTCCACACAATTCCATGTTTAAGCAACCCACATGTGCAAGTCTCCTCTTTTACAAGAAAACCTATGAAAAAGAAACTTTTGTTAGTAAATTTTAAGTTAACAAAGTGATTGCACTTAAAATGATGATGAATGCAAGGGAATCAAGTCCAACATCCACACACTTAAGCATATAGAAGAATGGGAAAATAACTACAGATCATCATTAAAATCCCTTTTGTTTACATGGGTTCAATGCTCTGATCTTTGGGAATGCAGGTTGTTATAAGTGTTAGAAAATTACGACCCCTCCCTCTAGTCTCGGATGTGATCCAAACTAGGAAAATTGCATTAAAAAAGGAAGGAAGTACAAAACAGAAGAAAAACTAGAGGTAGTGATCATGGCCACGGTCACTTAGCCTTTGCCAGTGACCGTGGGCCATGGTCACTGACAGATAGTGGTCGTTTTGGCCACTGTTTGTCTATGTTTAGTCTCTATTTGCTTCAAAGTGCCTTCAAAGTGCTAAAACTTGTGTCTTCTAATTTTAGAAGCATTGGATGATCACCAAGAGTACTGAATTCGAACTTGGAATCATCTATAATCTTTGGTAATCACCACTTCATTGTTACGGATTACATTTGTGCAAATCCAAAAGGGATGCTTTTGTACAAGCAATTGATTCCAGAGTTGTGACGTTCTTACCCTATGACTTTCACAGAGCAAAATGAAGCCTAAAGAAACTTGTTCACAACCTTCAAGATGGCCTAAAACCCCTTCAAGTGAGAGAACTAAAGAAAACAATTTCATCCTATTAAACACCTTTGGCACTTGGTAGCTTATCATTTATGAACAATATTGATGCATATCTTCTTCCTTAAATACATTTCACCATAAAATTGTGAGAAGAAGAAGAGTGGAAAGAGTTGCAGACAAAGTGACTAAGGAATCCCTTGTGCAGAGCCTTAGAATCTTGTGGAACCTTTGGAATCTTTCTTGTCTTTTGCTTGAACCCTTCCCAAGTGCCTAAGTATGCCTTTTATAGACTTTAGAGCTAGTTAGGGGCATTATGGAAAGTTAGATTTCAAGATAAAGTGGAGAAAACCACTTGATACTATTGGGAACGACTTTACAAGTGTCCGGGACTATGGCCACGGTCACGGACATGCCCAATTTTGGGTGTTTTGCATATGTGACTCATTTTTATTAATTTGAGGCCCAAACAATGTCTGATCTTTACGAAACTTTGCAGGATGTTTTCTAACACTGTTTTGAGTATGTCATAGAAATTCCAACATATTTTGACCTTTTGAAGTTGGTCAACCCTCCCTTTGACTTTTAATAAAAATGGGCCTTTGTTTCAGTTATTTGAGGCTCAAATGACCTTGGATTGACTTGAAACTTGAAAAAATTGATGTAAGAGGAATCTTGATGTGTCCATCCAAGTCTCATGTGATTTGCACTTATGGAAGTAGGATTTTGATCAATTGCCCATTGGTTGCATGTCCTCAGTCAATGTCCCCTTACATTGTAACAGTCTGCTTATTTTCTACCCAAATGATGTTCAATTGGTTTGAAACTTTGAAGAGTTGACCTTGAGAATGTGTTGATCCTCTGATTCAATTTTCATCAACTCTGGGCTCTTCAAAGTAAGACTTCGGTCAGTGACCCCTAGGTTTGGGGGTCATTGGCCCCTAAATTAACATATAGCTGAAGTAGGATCAGATGAAGTCCCCTTAGCTTGAGAATTTACAGAGTCACTTCTAAACACGACTTGAACTTGTATCCAAATCTCATCAACTTTGGTCATCTAAAAGCAGGACTTTGATTAGTGACCCAAGGTTTAGGGGTCCTTGACCCAAAGTTGACGTGTTTATTGAACTTGGGCTAAACGACATCCATTTGAGTTGAAATTTTGTAAAACCACTCTTGATTATAATTTGAGCTTTCTCTAGAGTTTTAGCTAATTTGGTCTTCATTAAGTGTCACTTTGCACAGCGACCCCAAAGGGCTTGGTATATAGCCACCCAAACTAAGTTTGGGTCCAGATGATGTCCAAATATCCCAAAACTTTGTAAGATAGTCTTTGAATGTATTTGAAGACATTATAAATTTTAGATGGTTTTGATATGTAAAAATGTCAGTTGTCACAGTGACCCCAAGGAGCTGGTAGGCGGCCACTGAAGCTTGAGTTTAAGTAGAAATGAAGTCCAAGTGCTTTGAGCCTTTAAAGAATCATTCATGAGCATGTTTTGGAGTTTCCATGTGATTTTCAGCCACTTTGGTAATCCAGAAGCTTGAATGTGTTAAGTGAACCCATGGTTTTGAGTCAATGAACCTTAAATTTGGTATTTAGCGAGTTGAATAACCAAATGAAATCTACTAACTCCAAATTTTGAACTTGTGCAATTTAAGCTCATTTGAAGTCTTCTAAGTAAATTGCATCAGCTCTAAACATTTGGCTGCAGTAGTTGATCTGGCATCCCACAACCCTAAGATTTATGTGCCCTTAAGTTTGGAATTTGCTTGTGATGTCTTCATTGCAGCACTAGTAACATTTGTGATTTTGTGGGTCAACACAAAGAAAATCAAACTCTATATAAAAGAAAGATGGTATATTATCATCTAAAAAGAGATCAAATAGAAAAGTCTAAAGCTAACTAAATTAGTTAAAACTTTATTAAAAATCTAAGTTAGTGAGAAAATCAGAACTCTATCTTTAAAAAAATCAAAAAGAACTCTATCTTAAAAAAATCAGAAATCATAAATTATCCAATTAAGAGTTCAGATATGGTTAGAGTTTCGAAAGTCTCCAATTATCAAGTCTGATCTTATCCAATCAACTTTCAAATTTTATAACTCCAATTAATCTAAGCAACTTAAAGGATGAAATTTGAAATTTCTAATTAATCTAAGTTAAGAATTCAAAGGTTAGCAAACTAATCTAAACACTAGAAAGAAATCAATTTTTTTTTCTTATCTAATGAAAATTAAAAAGAATCCTAAAAATTTAAAACTAATATAATCAAACTCCAAAATTAACAAAAATCATTTTTTTCCTTTTTTTAACTTTATTGAAATTCAAAATTAAAAGAAATAAAAAATATTAATTAAAATTCTAAAAATTCAATAAAATAATAAAAACATTAGAAAAGTTAGGAACTTTTTTTGTTTTCAGTCAAATAGACAATTAAATAAAAACTAATGAGGTAAAACACAATTATATGGATGATGCAAACTAAAGCAACCTACGTATGCTCATGAACCCAAATATGACTAAAATACTAAAATATAGATATACAGATTATGGCCCAACCGAATGTCCATAGAAATTTCTGTAGATAGTAAGTGCGGCAATGAAAAAAGACTAGTTCTGCTCCCTGGGTCTTAACTTTACTTATATCATATGAACTCAAAAATTTCCGCATTGGAAATGGTGAGTGAAGAGTGTTTGTAAGAGTCTTTCTGGGGATTGTGTGAAACAATCAACCATACAAAAACAAAAGGCATGCAAATTTTTATATGAAAAACCCAAAATGGAAAAAACCAAGAGTCCATACTGGACTAACAATTTAAGCACTATGAATTACACAGTTACAAGAGATATACTCACAACCTTCTTTCGAATCTCACACAACCTAAGGATTGTAATTCCCATTGCAAGGCTTCATACTACAATGACATCTTGCCATCCTCTGCACCAGATTAAATCTGTACTTGACTCCTCAAAGATCCTCTACAAGAGATGTAGACAAGAAAACTCTCTAGAACAAAGCTTCAACTCAATCTCTCTAATAGAAGCTCTAGGCAGAAGGTGATCTCCAATGTATAATCTCCACTTAGAATAATGAGATCTGTGTTTTAAGGTTGAGAAAAGAATCCTTTAAATAAGCCATAATTCGTGCCTTAAAAGATTACTCCTTATAAAATAAGTATTACCAATTCTGGTACAAATAGGAAACAATTTCCGTAACAGGAAAGTGGGTTTTCTCCGCCAGTGCATGACCAAGTCTGCTCGAATGTGTGCTACACGCTTTTCACCAGGCTTAAGGAAAAACATAAAGGGCTTGAGCACATTCCCTGTCCTGGAATTTCTTCAATTAAACTCTTCTAGCAACGCGAACACAGTCCATTCTAAAAGAATATAAAATATAACTCAATGGATCCAAAGTTTTATCCAACCCATGAATTAGCCAATTACAAAATCCTTACAATAAGCATCAACAATTGCCTTTGTTAGTCAACGTACTAACACCAACGAAGGCAAATCATTCAATAAAAAGGGACAACAAAGGGGGAATAACTTCACATCAAAAGGGCATGGATTTACCAAATATGGCAACACAATCGAAATTAAGGGCATAGTAACATCAAAGCTTCAGGAGGAACAAGTGGAGAAAAAGGCCATGCCACGAGATCATTTGGTTCGACAATATCCCAAATGGTCAAATATATGGAAAAAGAGGGTACAGTAATGTGCTGGCATAGATTCAATCAAGCCTCTACTTCGGATGATATACCAAAAGCACTTGCAACTCTCATATGCAAGGAGGGAGAGATCATACTGGACCTCATGAAAATTATGCTGCTTATCGCTAGGGTAAGGAGTTGTTCGTAACTGTTAGTTATTATTTGTTATTAGGATGTGGAAAGTTTCTATTAGTGAAATAATTAAGTACACAAGAGAGCATTCAAAAGCCTAAAGTTCATAACAAGAGGTATATACAAGGATATTGGTGACGACAAGGTTCATAACAAACCATCTCAACATTGTCTTTTATAGTTTGGAGCACCAGGAAGCTCTTACACACACAAACATGAAGGAATGGAAGATCGGCATCAAAGTTTTCTTGGTTATGAATCTCTACTCCTTCTAGTCAGATGGGTAAACGAGATGGCTAAGATTGAATAATCACAACACCATAAGTTTTGGTTGCACGGAAGAGTAGAAGACTAAGGCCTTATTTGGCAAATCCTATTTATATGAAGGAGATCAGTGGATAGTAAATCTATGTTGAATAGATTTGTGTAGAATTGAGCTTTTATAAATAGACAGCTTGATAAGACCAATTCATTGTTTGAAATAGATGCTTTATTTTTCATGAATTATACTCTAAGGCCCTATTTGGATAAATGATGAGTTGACTAGAGTGAAGTAGATTTTATATGAGTGAAGTGGAGGAGGAGAAGAGGGTTGAAGTTAAGGTAAATTAGTTCACTTCACTCTTTTTGGATACTTGATGTGAAGTGAAATTTAAAAATATTATGGAGTAGAATTGACTTTTACTCAAGGAAATTGAAGCATTTAGGGTTGAAGTGAAATTCAGTATACATTGGTTGACAGGGTAGAGTTGAAATTTTAAGCAGGTCCATTTAACCTCACTCCACTCTATTTTTTGCTTATCCAAACAAGCCCTAAAATAAAAGGAGAAAAATGACAAAAATATTTTCATATTGGATAAAGAAAAGATAACACTAAAAACTCGAGCTAAAAAAGAAAGAAGGAAAAGAAAAACTCTTTCATGTAATTCACTTCATCCCACTTTGGATGAAAACATAAGTACTTACTATATATGTCAAAAAAATAAAATATATGTCACTTGCACTAAAATGGGCAATGCTTTAGTGTAGATGTCTCGCACAAAAGCTATACAGGATCGATCCCTCATCCCTGGGTGGCTATAAGGTGAGTTTTTTACATGAGTTTTGTACCATGATAAGGTTACACTACTCATATAAGGTTACACTACTCATAAATGGACATATGAGTATAAACGGGTAAAGGAGAAAACAAATGGCCTGATTGTTATAAGATGTATCATCATAGGTGGATGTCCACATTGAGACCTACATAAGATAAGGAGATTACTTAAGGATAGTGTCTTTCCTTCTTAGGTTGCTAAGGGAGTAAGCAATCTTATTCTATAAATAAGATCCTCCTCCCCCCTTATGATGTACACACACATCTCTCAATAATAAGATCTCTCCTCCCTTTCTCCTTATTCTTCTCTCTCTGGCTTTTTCTTATTTTCTAACACTGATGAGTTTTTTTTATTTTACTCTTTCTTTCTATAAAGAAATTTGGACTCCAACAACCTCACCACTAGTTGTGCTATAGGCAGACAATGAGATCAATTTTAAGACTTTCCCTCGACCTTAGATCTCTTAACAATGCCAAGTTCGCAAATCAATTGTTCAAATTGATGAAAGCCAAGCCCTTCACAAAAATTTCTGTAACTTGTCCCTGTGTCAGGATCAGAAGTAAAGCAATGTCTTTTTAGGGGAATATTACCCATAAATATAGTTTTTCCTCAAATCAACTCATTGTACTATCTATAGTGGGGTCTATATTTGACACATCCAAGCCCATTTACGCTCCTCTAACCCATTGAATTGGCACCACCAACATTTTCATATAGATCGGAACGTAACCACCATTGAATTGAATAATAAAAGAAAATGGAATAGGAAAATATTAAATTTTGAGGCTTCAAATGGATTGGAGAACACCCTATTTCTTTAAATTGGATGAATCCAATGTGGGCCCATACAAGAGAGAGCACATTTTCGAAAAATCCTCTAAGAATCACAAGAGAAAAACCATATATTGTTATGAGAGGTATTATCATAGGTGGATGACCACTTTGAGACCCACATGAGATAAGGAAAACATTTTGGGTTAGAGTACTACTATGTTAGATTATTTGGAAATAAAGCAATTACTTGGAAAGCAAACAATATTACTCTATAAATAAGATCCTTTCCCCTCTTATTATCTATACACAACTCTCATTAATAATAAATCTCTCTCTCCCTTTTTCTTCCTCCACTCCCATCTCTCCTCAGAAGGAAGGGCGACGAGAAAGGTTTTTCCTAAGGTCAAAAGAAAAAGGTCATTCTTTTACTTCTCCTTGTTTCATATTTTGGCTTGCCTAGGAAAGTATATAAAGGCAACTTAAGCAACAGTTGCTATCAATATTGCATCCAGACGTGCACAGCACAAAGCACCCTTTACCGTTCCTCCTAGTCCCACATATCCTTTTTTTCTGGCTCATAATCTAGGTCGTTTAAGATGAACCGGTACCCATCTCGGACCTAAGCCTAGGCGCTAGTACAACCTGATGCCGACGTCACGTCATTGATCATGCAAATTTGACGTAGAAGAACCTACAAAAAATCACACTTGAAACTTTGACTAACGATATCTCACGCATCTGGACTCCAATGACAATCCATTTGCGCCTACAAAAAGCTCGCAAGCAGATATAGACGTTGAAAGCGAAAGGAGGAAGATCCAACGGTAAAAAGAAAAAAATTTGTTATTTATGATCTTCTCTTAGTTCAATAACTATATATACATGTGATCTTATTCTAATTCCTCTTTAATTAGACTATTATTTGGAGATGAATGATTTATTTTTTTAAAAGGGGAGATCAAGATAAATGAATCATAAATAGAACCTAAAGTTCTATATTAATCTAAACTTGAAGTTCCGTACGAACCAGAAGTTCTTTCTAATATGGACTAGAAGATCTGTGGGTTATTTAAATCTAGAACCAGAAGTTCTCAACTGCACAATATGAACTTGGAGATTGATATCCCTAATCAAACCTGAAGTTTGATTTTTAGATCCAAAAAAAAAAAAAAATCAATCAATATCAGGCCATAAAATCAAGCCTGAAGTCTTGATACAACCAAAGGTTCTAATTGATAGAACCCAAAGTTCTAATCAAGAAACTGAAGTTCTAAATTAAGCTAGATGCCTTGCAAGAACCTGTTGTTCTGATTATTAAAGTTGAAAACCTGACGCTTTTCAACTTTAATTGGCCCACTTGATTTGACATGACTTACCCCTTACTTTATTCTGAATGCTTTAAAACTTCATTATTTATCTATCTCTGCATTTCAATGATTATATATATTTTACAGCTCTTGCATAATGTTGAATTTAGCCAAACTTGAATTTAAAGCTCTTAACGTTACAGAGGATAACTACTTATACTGGTATTTGGATGCAAAAAAAAACACTTGCAATCCAAAAAAATTGGAGAGACAATAATAGAGGGTGATAAGGAGTCCTCGGAAAATAAGGCGTTGGCACTTAACATTTTATGTAATCACATATATGATGACCTCACAAACGAATACCTCACTAAAGAAGACCCAGCAGGTCTTTAAAATTCCTGAAGGATAGATATGATCATTAGAAGATGGTTATATTACCAGCTGCTCAAAACGAATGGCTAAACTTGAGATTTCAATACTACAAATAAGTATCTGAGTACAACTCTACTCTTTTCAACATTGTTTCCTGGTTAAGATTGTGTGGGGAAAAAATTAAGGAAGAGAAAATATTAGAGAAAACGTTATCCACTTTTCACGCATCAAATGTAACCTAAAGCAACAATATCGTGAACGGCATTTCTTTAAATACTCAGAACTAATTCTTGTCTCCTTGCTACTGAGCAAAACAACAAAGTCTTCATAAAGAATCATAACTCCAAACCAACTAGATCTACAACAATGCCTAAAGCAAATGCCAATTTCAATTCCAACAAAGGCAGAGGAAGGAGCCGTGGGAGAAGCAACCCCTCCAGAAGAGGTGGAAAAAACAACTCCTCTAGACGAGGAGGATTTCGAGGTCTCCCCCCCCCCCACCCCCACCAACCCAAAAAAATAAAAACCAACAGATGCCGTCTGCTCCTCAGAAAAAACAAAGTTAATATCAAAATCAGAATCCATCGAATAAATTTACCCACTATTCTGATGACCCCTGCTACAAATGTAGAAGGAATAGGCATTGGTCAAGCAATTGTCATGCACCAAAAGAAGTGGTGGAACAATATAAAGCATACAAGGCTCCTATTCATTCTACAGAGTCAAACGATCTAAAAGATTGGGATTGGGATGTAGTCCTATAAAATGGTGATTATCAGTTGGATATCACAAACTTGGAGACTGGAAATCTTTTTTAATACAAGAATGGACAACCTTTGAGTAATGAGGCATTTCATGCTAAAATTGAAACCCCCCTGGTATGGTCTAGAAGACCAAAACAAGTTCTTTTTATTATTATTCTTGCAGAATCTCTATTTAGTTAATTTTAGAAGGATGTTTTAAGTTATTTATTTTCATGGATATTTATGATAGATGATTTATTATTTTTTAGTTTGTTAATTTGATGGTATTTTTATGGATTTTTTTAATTTATATCATGTGATTACTTAGTTAAATTACTTTATTATCTTTCTTTAAAGGTATGGATCACGGAACTAAGGATACTCACTGTCTTGCAAATAGTGCCACAACACGCACCATTCTGAAAAACTAGAAGTTTTTTTCAGAATTGGTTTTCAATCCACGAAAGGTATCCACCATAGTTGGACCCAAGGAAATAATTGAAGGTTCCGGAAGAGCCCACATAACGTTAGATAGTGGTACCCATCTATTCACTAAAGATGCATTGTTCTCCAGCAGTTCTCGAAAAAATTTGTTCAGTTTCAAAGACATCAGAATAAATGGATACCATATTGAGACTACTAATTAAGGTAATAAGGAAATGTTACTTATCGTTAATAGTATTGGAAGCCAAAAGCAAATACTAGAAACATTAAGTGCACTCTCTTCAGAGTTATATTATATGACAACATCTATCATCGATTCACATTCGATTATGAGCAAAACAATGTCATTAAGCCCGAAGCTTAGTAACCCCCAAACTTTATTGCTTTGGCATGATAGGTTAAGATACCCTCGGGTTACCATGTTAAAGAAAATCATTAATAACTCTGTTAGGCACTCCTTAAAAAGCCACAGATTGACCATACCTAATGGTTATCTATGCATCCCATGTTCACAAAGAAAACTAATCACTCCACCTTCCTTTATTAAGATTACATTAGAATCTTCATCTTTTTTGCAAAAGATACAAGGAGACATCTGTGAACCCATAAATCAACTTAGTGGACCTTTTAGATATTTTATGATTTTGATTGATGCTTCCACCCGTTGGTCAGATGGTCAGATGTTTACCGACTTTCTACTAAGAATATAGCTTTTGCCTACCTATTGACTCAAATCATTAAACTTAAGGCCCACTTCCTTGATCACCCTATTAAGTCTATATGACTTGATAATGTGGGCGAATTTACATCACAGGCTTTTGATGACTATTGTAAATCTCTTAGCATTGTAGTCGAACATCCTGTCCCTCATGTCCATACTCAGAATGGCTTAGCTGAATCCATGGTTAAACATATTCAACTTATTTCTATGACTATACTTATGTAGTTCAAATTACCAGTTAGTTCTTACGGCCATGTTGTCACGCCCCGATCCCGGGAATTGGAATTAGGATGGCCCCACGGGGTGTGCATACGTAATCCCGTAGTAATCTGTGCATGTAAACATACACACACAAATCACTACAAAGGAGATTGCACAGGAACGTGTAGAGAAGTTCCTCCGACACGTAAATTACATTCAACAGTGAACGGAAGCCTGTGTAATACATCTGTAATAATCATAAGCAATAACAACGGAATTATCATAACACTCATAAATAAGTCTGCACTGAACCATTTCTCACTTACATGATAACAATTAATTAAGCATGAACAAAATCTTAATGTGTAAACAGGCTTATCCAAACTTAAACACTCAGCAAGTATCCCGTTGTCGCTCTTCGTACGATGACTAACAAAAGGCGTCATCTGCATTACCCTCATCTAGTCCCCGAGGTTTAGTACCTGTAACACTAAGGGTAGCACTGTTAACACGACGGTTAAGCAAGTATATAGAGGTACATAAGACCCTCATGCTGTATCAAATGAATTAAGAATATATATCGATTAAAAGAAGGCAAAAATCGTACACTAGGCATGTCGTGCATGAGTAAGCATGAGTAACGAATCATAAACAGATTATCATACAAACTTATTGGCAACCACGTGGCCATATTCTCCCAAGAGAGAGCATATCATCTAGAGGGAGTGTACATATTCTAGGGGATCAGCCTAGCTTATTGAGAAGCGCCGACAACTCCTCCAAGGACTACTGCAGTAGCGACATATCATATCATACCCAAAATGGTCCCGTCGAACCTAATAAGGGCGTAGCTAAGTGGTGCCGACTTAACGTATCAAAACCGACTCAAATTCATATCTTGTATACATCTTGGTTATACTTGTCATATCATACATACTAGGAGTTCGGTCTTGAGATTACATTCATTTATTCATTCATATCTTATAATCAATTCATGCATACTTAATTGAGTTACATATGTTGAGGGCATGGTTTCTTAACAATATGAATGCATTTAGATTGAGTAAATATCGAGGATAATTACTAGCCAACCCTATGCTAGATAATCCGTGATCTCGAGGGCATTCAACACGATGTATTCATAAAACGTTCGGTGTCATTGTGTTACCAATATTGGTGTTACATTGTGTATACAAAGGACACCTCTTCTTATGCCAACACCCATGACGTGACATCGAGAATTCGTCCAAAAAATCAAAGGGGATGAGTGACAGCTCTACACTTGTCCACCTTTCATTTGATCACCATTGGGCTAATCTGGTTAGGAAATAGGTGCCATATCTAGAGCCCTACAAGGTCATTGAAGATTCCTCACATCCTACATTCACTGGGTTCTTACGGCTTAACCGTATACAAGGCTACGGCTTAGCCGAGTGGTTCAGATTTTCCTCTTAATTCGATGCACATTTATGGCTTGGCCGTATATTGACCTACGGCTTAGCCGTGCTAAGCCTACGGCTAAGGTTACGGCTTAGGTACGGCGCGGCCGTAGCAGAGTTCACGGCGTAGACGTGCGTGAGCCGTAGATAAATTCTGAGTTTAGGGCTATCTGGAATAGAATAGCCTACGACTAGGTCACGGGGTTATTACGGCTTAGCCGTAGTTCATTCCACGGCTTAGCCGAGTGTTAACCATAGTTCAAATTGGCTCTCTGGATTCTGAGCCGTAGAGACTTACGGCTTAGCCGTGGGCTTCGCCGTAAGCTTTAGAATTTCTGAAACTGATTCTGCAGCTCGAGTTCACGTGCAGAACTCTATCATTTGGGTTCCAATGAGGGTTCTTATACTTCTAAGCTCCATAATAGGTCTTACATTATTCCATATCATCAATATTGCCTAATTATACTCATTATCACCTAATTCAACATCTATGTGTGCTTATTTAAGGGGAAATGAGCTGTAAGTTGAACATTGAATGATCAATCCAAGAATCAATCAAATTAAACATACATGCAGTACCATATATACTCCAATACTTGCCTTAACATAGTGCTTGTCCTACTCAACTCTTCCTTGGTGTGTGGTTAGGGAAAATCCTCAATGGAAGGTGGGTTCTCTACATAGAAGACATGCAATTGATGAATAAGGTGTAAAAATGCATGCATGTTGCATGATGGAGTCCCCTTAACTCCAACAAACCAAAAAATGTGAAATGGGAGTAGATTCTTCACCTTAGAGGGGCTGTGGCTTGAAAGAAATTGAGAATGGGTTGATTCCAGTGAAAGAGTTACCCAAATCTTGAAGGAGAAGATATGTGGAGTCTAATCCTCACGCATGCAAGGCTTCAATGCCGTTACTCCTAGCTTCAAGTGGAGATGGAGAGGAGGAAAGTTGAAGAGGAAAGTGGCTTTAATGAGTACAGAAGAAAACAGAGGGAGGAAGAGACGTTGGGTTCTCTTATAAACCAAATTTCCTACAGCTTTTGCATGCAAGCTCACAGTTTCTAGAAATTTACAGTTTAGGTCATATGGACCTCAACTAGGCCAAAATGGATCCAAATCAAGTTAAGCCCAACATGAAAGTTGACCCACAAGATGAAATGCACATAATGCAACTGATGAGATGTCCATATGGTGCAAGATTAATTACAAAAAGGTCTTTGACTACCTAAGTAAAGTCCGAACCCAACTACCTATCCAACTGAGACCCACTAATAATTAAATGCAAGGTAAATTAAGACTAAAATATACATATTAATAGGAAAATCAAGCTTTATTAGTATAAATTATAATTAAGTCTGGTCGGGACCTTACACATGCTGTGTTACATGCATCTATGCTCATTAGACTACGACACATAGCCTACCATCAATACTCCCTACACAATTTATATCTGGACATCAACCTAATATCTCCCACTTTCTCAAGTTTGGTTACACAACTCTAATCCTTATACCACTTCCTCATTGTATTAAGATGAGACCACAGCATATGTTAGGAATCTATGTAGGTTATGACTCTCCATGACTCTCCTTTGATTATTCGATTTTAGAACCAATGACAAGAGATGTCTTTACCGCTCGTTTTGCCAATTATCAATTCAATAAAACAAAATTCCCATCGTCAGGTGGAGGTAAGATAATTCATGAAGAATGCATTATTCCTGCAGAATAACTCGTTCCTGAATAACAATGTGAATTAACATGGGATACTTCCGCTTTGTCTCATCTGAACCCACGTACGTCACAAAATGAAAATGAAGTACGTAGACTTGTGCACTTCCAAGAAATTGCAAATAGATTACCTGATGCATTTAATGATGTAGTAAAGGTAACCAAGTCAAATGTGCCACCTATGAATTAACATGCTAGAATTAATGTCCCTGTAAGGCAAAGCAAGAAAGTGGCAACAAAAAAATCTACAATACGCCAGAAGCCTGGTAGACCTATAGGTTCAAAGGATATAACTCTATAGAAAATGAGAAATGTACAATCATCATTATGTCCTCCTAAAGATTCACTTAACGCTCCTAAAGAAGTTCCTCCCGAAGGGGCACATAATGCTCCTAAAGAAGTTATGACAAAAAAAACAGAAGTCCCTGATGAGACTATAAAAGCCCTTAAAAAGGCACTAATACCTAATAATGAAAAGATCTCTATACTTTATAATTATTCAAGAAAGAGATAGGATGGAAAGAAAATTATCATCGATGATGCATTTGCATATACGATGGTTACACAAATACCAAGGGAAGATGAGGATGATCATTAGGATATAGAACCACGTACTATAAATAAATGTCAACAAAGGAAAGTTTGGCTAAAATGAGAAAATATCATTATAGTAGAATTAAAGTCTCTCAATAGATGTGGTGTATTCGGACCTATAGTACAAACCTAAAAGTTGTTAACCCTATAGGTTACAAGTGGGTGTTTGTAAGGAAAAGGAATGAAATAAATGAAATCACTAGATACAAGGCAAGACTTGTGGCACAAGGTTTCTTGCGGAAACCTGAGATTGATTATGAGAAAACATACTCCCCCATTATGGATATAACAACATTCAAATATATGATAAGTTTAGTGGTTTCTGAAAATTTAGACATGAGATTCATGAATGTTGTAACTGCTTACTTGTATGGAGACTTAGACACAGAAATTTATATGAAAATCCCATGAGGATTTACCTTGCCTTATGCAAAGCCCAAGAGTACGTACTCAATACAACTGAGACGATCATTAGACGGCCTGAAGCAATCTAAAAGAATGTAGTACAACAGTCTCAATAAATATTTATCTAAAGAAGAGTATAAAAACAATCTCATTTCCCCATGTATCTTCATAAAGAAATCCTTAAAGGGATTTCCAATAGTGGCAGTTTATGTTGATGACATAAATTTGATCGAAACTCCAGAAAGGCTCAAAATAACTGATGATTATTTGAACAGAGGGTTTGAAATGAAAGGCCTTGGGAAAACAAAATTTTGTCTCGGCCTACAAATCGAGAAATGTTCTAATGAAATATTAGTCCATCATTCTAATTATACCAAAAATGTTTTGAAATGCTTTGCTATGGATAAAGTTCATCCACAAAGCACTCCCATGGTTGTTCGATCTTTAGATATAAACAAAGATCCATATCGTCCAATTGAGGAAAATGAAAAGATATTGGGTTCTAAAGTACCATACCTAAGCATTATTGGTGCTTTAATGTATTTAGCACAATGTACTAAATCAGACATTTTATTCTCAGTGAATATGCTTGCCAGATATAGTTCTACACCAATGCAAAGGCATTGGACTGGTATCAAACATATACTATGCTATTTACGTGGTACAATTAATTTAGCATTTTTTTATTGTAAATATTTCAAGTTTGAAGATTATGCAGATTTAGGATATCTCTCTGATCCTCATAAGGGTCGATCACGAATAGGTTATATATTTCTTAATGGTAATGCTACTATTTCCGGGTGCTCTACTAAACCGAATTGGTAGCTACTTTTTCTAACCATGCTAAGATGTTAGCTCTTTATGAAGCCAGTAGGGATGTGTATGGCTAAAATCTTTAATTTATCATATTCATAGTTCTTGTCAGTTGCCTCTTAATATAGGTATACCGAGCGTTATCTACGAAGACAATGAGACATGTATTCAACAAATTAAAGAAAGACACAATAAAGGTGACAAGACGAAGTACATGCACCAAAGTTCTTCTGCACACATGAGCTTTAAAAGAACAATAAGATTAAAGTCAAGCAAGTTCATTCAAGCAATAACCTGGCTGATTTGTTTACCAAGTCATTATCAAAGTCAACATTCCAGAAGCTTGTACATGAGATCGGCGTGTGTAGAGTCTATCATCAAACAATGTAAAGGTTACTGTTGTCAGGGAGATTAACTGATCAAAGTTATGCATCCTAAAGCATACTACCCAAGACATATGTACTAGTACTCTTTTTCCTTTTCTAGGTTGTATCCCACTGGGTTTTCCTAGTAAGGTTTTAACAAGGCAGTATTATGCACATCCAACACCATTTCAATGATTTTGTGGAACATTGTACTCTTTTTCCTTCACTTCGATTTTTATCCCACTGGGTTTTTCTTTTATAAGGTTTTAATGAGGCAACTATTATTGAATGATGGTCATCCAAGGGGAGTGTTATAAGGGGTATTATCATAGGTGGATGCCCACTTTGGGACCCACATGAGATAAGGAAAGCATTTAGGGTTTGAGTCTTGCTATGTTAGATTACTTAGGGAGGAACCAATATTACTTTATAAATAAGATCCTTCCCCCTTCTTATTATGTACACACAACTCTCATTGATGATAAATCTCTCTCTCTCCCTATTTATTCCTCAACTTCCATCTCTCCTTAATATATATATATATATTTATAACATATCTACTTATTATATCAACCATAATTTTGGGGCAATTTGGGTTTTATCCAAGATTTTAGCACAATTTGGGTTTCATCCAAGCTAAAGCTCCCAATCAACACACCAAAATGTAATTCGAGCAGGGCTTGGACTTAGTCAATATCTGAGCTAGCCTACCAAGTTGCAACCCCCTAAGTCAATATGATGAAAAAATCCAACTCATAAAACCATAATTGAGGAAAACTTGAAATATATGCGCACCTATGGAAATTAAATACTATATCATCTCAAAATGATCACTCTAAACATAACCCAAGGTGGACCAGCAAGCTGGCCCCATGATGCAAGATTGATTAATATCATTAGAAAAGCTTGCATAATTGGACCCCACAAGCAAGGGATGTAAGTGCATAAGCCACTATATGCATTAGGTGTTGCTAGAAAACCAATCTACACAAGCATTATATCCATTAGTTGTTACTAAAAATCATGCTAGAAAACTAAATCTACATAAACATTATATCCGTTAGATGTTGCTAGAGGACCAACCTAAAGTAATGATTCAGAGACGTTTTCGACTCCATATTTCAACTCCTATTCCATTATCTTAGAACTTACAATGACCAACATAACCAATTCATTATTTATGATCATCCACAAATCTCTCTTCTATCTTGTAGGATTTTTTTTTTTTTTTTTTTTGTAGGGGTGTGTGTGTGTGTGTGTGTGGGGTGGGGGGGGGGGGGGCGGGGCGGGGGGGGGGGGGGGTGGTGGTGGGTGTCTTGTAGGATTACTCGATCCCCATCAATAGGCCACGTGTCCACTTCTAATTAGATTTTCAAATTGAAGGATTCAAACCCTAATGTGGGTTAACGTCCCAACTCAGAGTTTTGTAAGCAATTTAATTAACAAGCAATTAACCTAAATAAATATCAAGCACTTCAAATCAAAGGTTACAAGATCTACTTACTACCCTTGTTTAGTTGCACACAACCTAAAGGATTGCAGTTCTTCTTTTCAACACACACGTCGTTCACCTTCTTTACACTTGATCCAACATGCCTTAAAGCCACTCAAGATGAATAGTAATACCTTGAAGACATTCAAGATGAATCTACTAGATAGTAAAAGAAAGATCTCAGGAACACAAGGCTTTAGGACATCCAAGGATGAAATTGCTCCAAAGAAGAAAGAAAATCTCACAAATGGAATTCTAAGGTTTAGAATGTGAGAGAGGTAATTAGGGCTAAGAGAACACATGAATTTATAGCCCGAGGTTTGTAGGATGTATGTAAAGTTTCAATCCTTATGAAATTAGGAAGTTTAGTTCAAATAGAAAAGAGTTCCAAATAAAACTGGGCATCTATGTTGTTGGCCGCTTGAGCAGATGAGTTGCCTGCTCAAGCAGCTAATGATTCTGTGTGAGAAGCCACAAACCCAGGTCAAGTCCATTTGAACACAGATTTGTTCCTCAAGAGGGGATTTCATCGCTCGAGCACCCAGTGCCAATTTCTATGAATTTGAAATCTTCAGGTCCGCCACTTAAAACACCGTAGTCCATCTAAAAATAGAAAATTACAACTCAATGGACCCAAGTTTTGTCCAACCCATGAATTAGACAACATTACAATTTCTTACAATCTCTCCATTTGGCAATCCATAGACAAAACTTCCTAGACAGACAATCTAATCAGACAAAATAAACCTAAGTACATGGATGACACAAAACTTGAACTCCTTCAGCACTGTGTACTTGGAAATCCCACCACGAACCAAACTTAACAAACGATAATGCTAAAGCATCATCATAATCATAATCCATAAACATTTCTCAATAATCTTCCCCTTTTTGTTCATAAATTGGCAAAGAAAATCACACGGAGATATTGAAACTGATAGAAATTTCTTCAACATAACAAGAAAGCCCCATATAACATCAACTTAAATTTTCTAAACAACCTAGACAACACAATCTCCTAAACATAACAACTAAACATGACATAAGATAAACATAACAACTAAACTAAGCAACATAGGTCATCAAGTCAAAAGATAGTAGCAAAATAACACCAAAACACAGATGGAGTGAAGCACAAAATAGATATGATATATCAATCCATGCACAAGTCAGAGCCTACACATTTGTTCCAATATGGCATCAAGCTTGCCATCCATTGCGAGAATTTTGTCCTTCATTTTGCCCATTCAATCTTCAAAATGATCAAGTCTACTATCCATGCTATCATGCCTTACATTCATCTATTGAAAATGACCTTAGATGGAAGATTCCAACACTACAACATGAGTAGACTAGTCATTCAACTGACTTTCAAAATCCCTAAAGTAAACTGCGATATTGGAAGTATTCATTTCAAAATCATCTTCTTCATCAACATTTCCTTTAGCCTCTACTTTCTCTTCTCTAACATGGGCCTTTAATTGCTACAATGTTCAACTATTGATTGCAGATCACATTGGCAACATTGCCTCATGGTCATAAACAGAAACCTTATGAGAGTGCAAAAATCTACAAATAGTCACACCATATGAAAGAGTAGTAGTCCTTGATGCAGTTCTAGTTTTCATCATTCCTTGAAAAATGACCAATGGAAGGTCAATAGCCAAGCCGGTACCAATGGCAAACAAGAAGTAACCAAGGTTCATGTTAATATTTCAAGTATGACTTCAAGGTTCAACATTCGCAGAAATAAACAAGTTCAGCAATCTGTAATCCATGGTCAGGAACTTCTGTAGGATAAGAATATTTTCCCATTGCACCAATCTACCACAAATAGTTTGAGAAACTTCCTCATAATCAATCCCTACATGCATTTCATCATCATCAAATTGAGGAATGAGATATTTAGGATCATAGGTCCTAGGGATCTATAAAAACTAATCGATCACATCAAGGGTAATTGTAAAACATTTACCCGGCCATAATTGGAAAGATAGCCCAATTGCATCAAGCATATTACAAAAAAACTCCATGACCCAATTAGAAAAAATCTCAATTTTCCAAAGAAATGCGGTGAAACCCAACTCTTGTTAATCAGCCAATTGTTCACACCCAACCAAAATTGAGCAGTTTGAACCAATCACTCCAAGAGCAATTTCTTCTGAAAATGTACATTTTCAAAGCGATGGGCTCTATTTGCAGTCAAAAGCTTCTCTTTGTCATACTATGAGGAGGATGATGCGACATGCACAACAATTTCTTCATTTTGGGAGCCATGAGAACAGTGTAAAATGCACAAAAAACAGCAAGCACAATGCAACAAATGCTCAACAAAATAACTACAACAAGATCTTTCACAAGGCAATCACAAAGAGCAACTCCTAAATCACAAATGCACAATAACCTCAACTCTCCAAGAGCCACAACACGGAACCAACACCAACCAAACACTCTAGCAATCAACCTAGAGTGACAAATACTCCCCATAACAAGGAAAACACAATGTAGCAATCAATCACCACAAAAAATTCCAAGCAACCCTTCTTCTTCAACCAATCCTCCTACAATGAAATCCACATCCACAAACAAGGGCAAAAGACTCAAAAACATCCACCAAATCCACAAAGGATTCTCAACCTGCTATACTCTAATCCAACATATATTCCAAGAAAGCAAAGGAAAAAGGGCAAAAAAAAAACTCATAAAACCCTGATCTTCTTCGACAAAAACTGCAATAGGGACAAAACAAGGAAAGAAGGGCATCCAAACTTCCAATAGAGCAAGGAAATCACAAGATTAAGGATGGATATTACCGTTAATAATGAAAAATCCATCAATTTGGAGAAGAACCCGTTGGAGGAGAAACCACAATCAACTGCTAGGGTTTGGAAGAGAAATGAAATGAAAAAGAAAAAAAACAAAAGCTATGTGTTTTAAAAAAACCTGTCAATCGCTTGAGTGCAAGTTGGTTCTGCCTGTAGCACTAACCCAGCAAAAATAGGAAAAAACAAGGCAGCAACTAGGTTTATTATGGTTGGTTTACAAGAAACTTTAGGACTATGGATTCCTTAAAAAAAACACGAATGCAAATATCTAACAAGCTAAGATATGAAAATTCTCAAAAGATGCACCAAATTTGCAAAAATTGTGTTAATGTGAATGTGGGTGAAGTGCAATCGATACAGACTAGTGCAATGAAAATAATAAGCTAAGACACCAAGAGTTATTAATATGCTCCCCTAAATCCCACATTCCCCCCTTTTTTGTTGATTGATCAGGTAAAGACTGAACCTTCGTTGGTAGGCCTCGCATATACGAATATGATAGCTCATTCCTATATTTAATCTTCAGGAAGGCATAACACATACTCATAGGCTTACCTTGCCCCCTGTATTAAATCTGAGATATGAACATTAAGGAATGGAGCATACGAAAATAGTATTTTCACGAGAGAATTCTGGTTTTGCATCAAATCAAAGCGAACGTCCATATAGAGAGAACTGAAATTTAAGCAACTTATAATGCATCACATGCCAAAAAAATCATATAAAGAACTTAAAAAATCATGCATGTGTAGAAATTCATGAATCGAAGAAAATTCAAGTATGTAGGCTAATGCATAAGGATTTGAGGAGGGATTCAAACCTAAGTGCTTACGGGGCTTTGTGAAGATATCAGCTAATTGGTGTTAGTCACAATGCACTCTCAAATGAGGACTCTCTTTAACCAAATCATGAAAAAAGTGATGCCTAATATCAATATGCTTAGTCCTTGAGTGTTGGACTCGGTTCTTAAAGATGTCAATGGCACTTTTGTTGTCACAATACACTATAATGAGCCTTGAGTGATCTCACAATCTAATAGCATATGTTTCATCCACAACAGGTGAATACAACAACTTTCAACAGGAATATACTCAGCTTCAATGGTGGTTAGAAAGGTTGAAGTTTGCTTTTTACAATGCCAAGCAACAAGATTGTTACCAATAAAGAAACAACCACCCGGTGTGCTCTTCCTGTTATCCACACATCCAGCCCAATCAGCATCAGAATGTCAACAAGATTGACTTTGGTGTCCTGAGTGAGCCATATATCATAATCAACTATTCCACTCACATACTTCAATATCTGCTTGACAACCAAAACATGCGATTCATTTGGCATGGACTGGTATTTGCACATATGCCAACACTGAATGCAATGTCAGGTCTACTTGCAATGAGGTATAGGAGACTACCAATTATGCCATGATACAAAGTATCATTAACATCCTTTCCATTTGAATCTAGTTTATATTAATAGTAGCACTCATGAAAGTTCTTTCCTTATTAGATGTGGTCATTCTAGACTTCTTCAACAAGTTACGAGCATATTTAGATTGGGATATGAAAATACCATCTTCACTTTGCTTAATTTGTACACCCAAGAAAAAAGACAGCTCACCAACCCTGCTCATCTCAGATTCTTTTGACATGATCTCAGAAAACTTTTTTGCCACAAACTGTGAGTAGACCCAAACACTATGTCATCCACATATACTTGTCCAATTAAGATACTCTTTTTTCTCATTTTTGATGAATAGTGTTTTGTTAGCACCACCCCTCTTAAAACCATTCTCAATCAAAAATATAACCAATCTTTCATACCAAGCACAAGGGGCTTGTTTTAGACCATAAAAGGCTTTCTTCAATTTGTAAACATAGTCTGGATGTGTGGATCTTGAAAACCTTTCGATTGCTCAACATATGCTTCCTCATTTAAAAAACCAATGAGGAACGCACTCTTTACATCCATCTAGAACAATTTTATTTTCAAATTGCAAGAAATGGAAAAGAGGATCCGAATGGATTCAAGTATAGCAACAGGGGCAAAGATCTCATTAAAATCAAAACCCTCAACTTGGGTATAGCCTATGCTACTAGCCTAGCTTTGTACCTAGTCATTTGCCCAAGCTCACTAGTTTTGTTCCTATATATCCACTTCGTAGCAATGACTTTAGTATGTGTTGGTCTAAGAACAAGCTCCCAAACATTGTTTCTCACAAATTGCCTAAGTTCCCCATGCATGGCATTGATCCAAGAGTCATCTATTAGTGCTTCATTTATAATTTTTTGGCCCAAAAGAAGAAACATAACAAAGAACGCTTACCTCATCACGTTTATATTTCTGTGTTTGAAGAGGCTCTTGCACATCCCCAACGACTTTATCCACAGGATGATTCTTCGAGACTCTAGATCTAGGATTCACATTAGACAGCGGCTTTTCATGATCATCCTTAAAATTTGAATCAGGCACAACTACTTTAGATTTTGGAGTCTTTGGTTCTTCCATGTCCTTTTCTTTAAGCTCATTCTTTTTGCTGCCTTTAGTTCCATCCACTTGTGAAAGAATAGGAGTGAAAGTCAACTCATCATCACTATCAGAAAAATAATGAGATGATGCAACAGCATCAACCACAACATTGATAGACTCCATCACAATAGAGTTCTTCAAATTGAATACTCTATAAGCTTTATTGTTCAAGGATATCCAATAAAAATGCCCTCATCACTTTGGAAGTCAAACTTTCCAAGATGTTCTCGGTTTTTCAATATATAACACTTATTCAAAGTTCTTAAGTATTTTACATTGGGTTTCCTACCATTTCAAATCTCATATGGAGTATTCTTTGTTCCAGGCCAAAGGTAGACTCAATTTATGACATAACCTGCAAGGTTGACTAACTCAGCCCAAAACCATTGAGGAACATTCTTACTGTGAAGCATAACACGGGACATTTCCTGAACAAACTAGTTTTTTATTTCAACTACTACAATCTACAGTGGAGTCTTAGGAGTAGAAAATTCGTGTTTTACACCATTTCATAACAAAAGGATTTAAAGAAGAAATTTTCAAACTCGGTTATGTGGTCTGATCTAATCCTGGCAATACCACCAAAATGATGGCCTTTATCTACAATCAAAAGCAACCACAAATAATTAAACACATCAAATGTTTTAGATTTTTCTCTCAAAAATCAAACCCAAATGAATTGAAAAAAATCATCAACAGCAAGATGTAATTCTTACCACCTATGCTTTCAGTTTAAACAAGACACATGAGATCCATATGTTGCAATTCTAAAGGTCTCTTGGTGGTTAACAAATCAACTTTCTTATAAGGTGTTCTGATTTGTTTTCCAAATTAACATGGGCCACAAACACTGTTCAAGGGCCTCTGAAGTTAGGCAGCCCTTGAACCAATTCTTGTTTTGACAAACATTCAAGATCATTGTCGTTCACATGGCCCAATCGTTGATGCCACAAATCAACGTCACCAATCTTTGCTGAGTGACATGTTAAATTATTTTCAGTGGCAACCACGTAACAATTGTAGGAATTTCTTTTGCCATGAAGTATATTTTTACCCTTTTATCCAAAAAATGCATTCATTAAATGAGAAGTGTACTTCATGCTGAGAGTCACACAATTGGCTAATACTGAGTAAGTTAGCCTTCTAACCATCTACAAGAAAGACATTGTGAATATTGGACAAGACATTGTGAATATTGGACATACCTGGAATAGAGACAGTCCCTTTTTCCTAGGACTTTTGATTTGCTGCCATCACCAAATTGAACGCTACCGCCATTATACTTATCAAGAGAGGTGAACATTGATTTGTCACCTAACATATAACTAGCAACCACTATCCAAATACCACACATGTGAATCATGTGCTCTAAGTGTAGTGAAGACCATATTACAGTGAAGGTCAGACTTGCAAATCCAAACAGACATTGTCTTAACCTATTGAGGAGAATAATTCTACTGACTTCTCAATTGATTTTCACAATTTATTACAATGTGGCCTGATATGCCCTTGGATCCCACAAAAATGACAAATGGGAATGAACTTGGTTTGTGGCACGTGCCTTTTAGGTGCAGATTTTACTTGTGTAGAAGCAAGAGTAATGGGTGTCATGGAGTACAATGTTTACCTTAAACAAATTTATCTACATTCTTTGATGTTAAAGCACTGTGGATGAATCGAATTCCATGTCTACTAGAATCAACTATCTATCTACACAGGATGTCGTCTAGCTTTTTTGAACCTAAATTCATGCGATTCAGTGAGCTTTTGCTAATGCTAATTCAAAGGTAGCCATCTTCAACTTTCCATTTAAGTCAACCTTTTCAATTTTGCAAGTTTCCTTTCTTTTCTTAAAGCATCTAGCTCTTTTTTCGCTTTTACAGAATGTTTGTTCAGCTTTGTCTAATTCTTTCTTCAAAGAGGTGATCACATTTTCTGCAGTCTTCCACTTGAGCTTCAATTTGTCATTCAATTGTGTCATTCTCACTGAGTCATTCAACAAAGTATAGTAAGCCTCTTCCAAGTCCTAATCATTAACTAAAAAACTATTTTGATTTTCAACAAGGTTATCATCAGACTTAAAACCTTTGTCAGACGTGTCTAGTATAGAAGAGATGTCAAATTTCGCCATGAAAGCCATGAATTTACCGTTATTAGGAGAGGAAGATTCAGGTTCACCCTCATTACATTTCTTATTCAGAATCATCATCCCATGTGATGTTCAATACTTTACCTTGGTTTCTAAACTTCATTAAGAATCATAGTGTCCAAACCCCTTGCACTCATAGCGTTGAGTAGATTATGGAGGGATTTTTGAAACATTCTTATTAGGCTTAGGCACAGAATTGGAGTTGGAAGTGAAGTTGGATTTGTTTGATGCTTGGTATTTTGAAAATTCTTTTTCCAACCCTTTTTATCTCCTTTCAAGAATTTTTTGAACTTCTTAACAAAGAGGGCACCAAGATCAGCATCCTCAGAGTCAAATTCAGAATCACCAACAACATTGTCATCTGCAGACTTCGAAGACACAAGGGCCATCCCCTTAGATTTCTTAGTTGATCTAACATTTGCTTTAAAGGTTTGCAAATTTTTGACCAATTGATCAACCTTAAATGTATCAAAGCCACTATTCTCCTCAATTGCCACTACTTCAGAGTCAAACCTTTTGGGTAGAAACCATAAGATCTTTTTAACAATTTTATTCTCCGGAATTGTCTCACCCAAATGAAAACTTGAATTGAGAACATTACTGAGTTTTGCATAAAAGTCATTGAAAGTTTGATTGTCTTCCATTTTCAAGGTTTCAAAAGAGGGAGACAACTTTTGGAGTTTTGACTTTCTAACCTTGACGGTGCCTTCATGCACAATTTGTCGGATATCCCAAGAATCCTTAGCGATTTTGCAAGTAGAGATACAATGGAACTTGAAGGTGAAACTCAATTAAATAGAGCAATAGTGGCCTTACTGTTAAAAGTGAATGCCCGTTTTTTCTCTTTGGTCCATTAGACCCTAGGTTTGGGAATAGTATTCCTTTCATATATGACAATAGTTGTGGTATAGCTCGATTCAACACAATTCCAGACATCCACATTAATGGATTTGGACAAAAGCAGTCATTCTAATATTCTAATAGGCATGGTTAGATCCATCCAACAATGGGACTTGGTGGTCAAGGTACCATCATTAGTAAACTCCAAATAGAGAATCTAATGGAATCACACTTGAAGAAACAAAGACTTGTATGATCCTACTCTAATGCCACTTAAAGGATTCTTCAAACCCTAATGCAGATTAAGGTCCCAACAAAGATTTCTATAAGCAGTTTAATTAACAAGAAATTAACCTAAATTAACAATAAACAACTATAAGAGAAGACAAGCAATTTTTATGTGGAAAATCAAAACTGGAAAAAAACCACAAGACCTAACCACCAGTGCAATAGAAATCAAGAACTATGAAATTAAAGGCTACAAGATCTACTTACTACTCTTGTCCAGTTGCCCACAACCTAAAGGACTGTTATTCTTCTTGTCAACATATACGTCGTTCACCCTCTTCACGCTTGATCAACACACCTTAAAGCCATGCAAGACGAACAACAATGCCTTTAAAACACTCAAGATGAATCTACTAGAGAGTAGAAGACAAATCTCAAGAACACAAGGCTTCAACACAAGAAATTTTTCCACCGAAGAAAAAAAATCTATCGAAACGGATTTTAGGGTTTAGAATGTGAGAGAGGTAATTAGGGCTAAGGGAATAAGTGAATTTATAGCCCGAGGTTCGTGGGATGTATGTAGCATTTCAATCCTTGTGAAGTTAGGAAGTTCAATTCCAATAGGAAAGAGTTTCCAAATAAAATTGGGCATCTACATCATTGGCGGCTCAAGCGAATAAATCACTCACTCGAGTGGGCAATGATTCTGTGTAAGAAACCACGACCCTAACAGGTCCATTTGAACGCAAATTTAGTTCCTCAAACTACTACGTTTTCTATCTGGGAGTCCATCTGATTCTCTCAAACAGAGATTCCATCGCTTTAACACTCAATGCCTATTTCTACGAATTTGAAATCTTTAGCTATGCCACTTGACACACACCATGGTCCATCTAAAAATAGAAAATTATAACTCAATAGACCCAAGTTTTGTCCAACCCATGAATTAGCCGACATTATAATTTCTTACACAAATCATCATGATGAAGTGGTCATCATGGTAGTAAGATCTTTATCTCATTAAATTCAATGACAAAAGGTATAAAAAAAATGCTTCTTTATAGATAGGGGGAAGGGGGGATCGAAAGATCTTTCCCTACCTCTATGCAAAAATTTAGGCCCATCATATCATCCCAACCCAATTGTTTCATACACACATATAAGTCTCGAATCAGCTAACACCCTACCTTAACTATCCAAATCAGAAAGGGTGCATCCAATTCAGAAAGGGTGCATTTGGATATGTGGCAAAGTGAAGTATGGTGAGTGAAGCCTTAAGTCAAGAGAGAATAAATTATGATGAGGTTATGATTATTGGATTTATGTGCATTAAAACACAATTTCCTCCATCGGTTTATGCCTTGGTTTCCTCCTCATTACTCCCTTTTAATAACCTTTGTCCCACATCAGTTATTCATTACTTCTTTTAAGTAGTTTAGTAATGTTTTCCTCCTAGCTTTTGGTGCTAAGCTTTCTTGAGGGTATCATGGCGGTTACCACACGCACTCACCGATTAGCCTTGCCATGTCGTGGCGGGCGAGCCCGAGCCTGCGCTTGGGCCGTGTGTGAGGGTCGAGCCCACCCATCCATGCCCGGCTTGCTTCTTGGACCGCACAGTTGGGCCTTGCCCCACGCATGTCTTTTTGGACCGAAAGTGGATCCAAATCCAAATCCACTTGTCTACAGCCTGCATTTATCCAACCCACATCTTTCCACAAGACCGTAACCGAGTAGTCATTAACCTAACGTTTCCGCATTAAATGTACATTAACGTTACACTGACCATTGCACAGGGAATTACTTTGCATAGTTAATGTGATGGCATAACTCCCTCTCTACTATCTCCTCAGGAATCCCTATAAAAAGGGTTCTGGTGAGAGCTTGTTTACAAATAACACACATTTCAAATCTGCTATCACTGCGAGAAAGCTTTCTGAGAACAAAGCTTTCTTTCTTACTTCTTTTTTTGCGAGAGAGACTTCTGTCTATCAGATTCTTCCTACATTTTATGCTAAGGAAGATCTACACTTGTACTTTTCCAACTCCCTTTTCTTCTCTTTTCACTTTGGTTTGTTTCTGCGATGAGTCTACAAAATTGGTCCCTTTGGGGTTTGAGTACTTTTCAGTCATTCGATTGTACGGTTGCTGGAGTTTCTATTAGGGAGCTGTCTTATCCTGGGGCAGACGTCCATGAGTCCGTCTGCATCTATGTGGGGGTAAAATCTATCTAAAGAAAATGTCTCTGTTGACGTGGTTCTGCTACCACTTGTTCTGGTAATTTCTGACCTCTACCTCAATTTTATTATTTTGCAGTTATTATTAGTAATCCACTACAACGAATCCAACAGTTTAGGCAGATTTTGGTTTATTCATATACCAACTGCCTAGCCCCTTTGCTTCCACTAACGTCCTATATAGAGCCCATTATAGTTGGACTGGGAGCCTCATCTCTAATCTTAATGCTAGTGGTTCACTATTTTGCCAAAAGATCAAGAGTTGAGTAATATTCTCTTCCAGGCTTTTAGGCCTCCTTCTTTATTAAGGGGAAGTACTGCCTGAAATTTGGTAGAAATTTGTATTCTTGCAAATTGCTAAGACTAGCAGAAAAGAATACTACCCTAAGGTTTTCAACTTTGAGGGTCAAAACTTCAAAATGTGAAAAATGAAAATGGAATATCTTCTGAAAGTCATAAAGATTCTCTATGTGCTAACCCATGCGTGCCCTAATCCACGTAGAGATGGGCCCATTGGTACCTATGAGAAAGATCAGTGGCAATCTGTTGACTTCGAATGTAGAAATGAGATTTTCAATCACTTAGATAATTCCTTAAATAATATGTACTCAAAACGTAAAACTGCCAAGGAATTATGGGATGCTTTAATCAAAGAATATGCCACTAAATATGCAGGTACCAAGAAATATGCAGTAGAACAATTTCTATACTTCCAAATGGAAAGAGGAAAATCTGTAGTTGCACGAATGAGAGATTTTCATAAAATAATTCATGAAGTACAAATTGAGGGAATGGAACTACTAGAACAATTTGTAATAGGCAGTACCATCCAGAAACACCCACCTTCCTAGAAAGACTTCGGCACTACCGTGAAACACCAAAAAAAGGGAATGAAGCTGGAAATTCTCATCACCTATCTCAAAATCCATAACCATCACCAAGAACGTGACACCAAGAGTAAGAATTCTGAACATGTGGACAAGGCCAATCTGACAGAGGCCAAAATTGAGAATAAAATGCCTAAACGTAAAATGACAAATCCAAGAAAGGTCAAAAGAAAGATCATAATCAAGTTCTCAAGCCCTGCAAAGATATCAAAAAGGAAAAAGATGTTAAATGCTTTGTGCATGAGAAAAAAGGGCCATTATGCAAAAGAATGTCGCTAAAGAAAAGGAGCCAAAGGCATGAATCAAGCCAAACTCATGGAGGAGAACTTTATGGTGGTTGTGACAAAAATGAACCATGTGACCAACTGTAGAGACTGGTTGGTTGACACTGGTGCAACCAAGCACATCTGTGGTGACAAAAGTGCATTCGTTTCTTACGAACAGGTAGGAGATGGTCAAGAACTCTATATGGGTAACTCCTCCACATCCAAAATGATTAGTCAAAGGAAAGTGGTTCTACACCTCTAAACTAGGAAGTCCCTGACTTTGCCTGAAGCACTACATATGCCAAATGTCCGCAAGAACTTAGTGTTTGGTTCAATGCTGAACAGGATTAGCTTTAAGATAGTGTTTGAAGCAAATAAACTTGTAATTACCAAAAATAGAGCATTTGTAGGAAAAGGTTATGTTGCTGAAGGCCTTTTTTAAGCTATATGTAAATTCCATCGATAATAAAGCTTCAACTTCTACTTATATTGTTGAATCTTCTAATCTATGGCTTGCTAGATTAGGTCACGTGAATTTCTTTTCTATGAAGAAAATGATGGATTTAGGATTAATTTCAAAAACTGAATTTCAACCAAAATCTTGTGATATTTGTATTCTGTCAAAATATTCTAAAAAAACCTTTGAAAAGTGTTGAAAGATGTTTTGAACTATTAGGTTTGATTCACAGTGATATTTGTGAGTTAAACAATATTTTATCAAGAGGTGATAAAAAGTATTTTATTACTTTCATTGATGATTATTTTAAATTTTGTTACGTATATTTACTTAAATATAAATCTGAGGCCCTTAAGAAGTTTAACCTCTTGAGAATTGAAGTTGAGAATCAACTGGGCAACGAGATTAAAACTTTGAGGTCTGATTGAGGAGGTGAATGCTTGCCCAATAAATTCATTGAGACTTATAACACCTTAGGGATAATTCATGAAATGACAACTCCATACTCCCCACAAGAAAATGGTATAGCTGAAAGGAAAAATAGAACATTAGTTAAAATGGTGCATTCAATGCTAAATAGTTTTGGACTACCAAAGAACTTGTGGGGAGAGGCACTTCTGATAGCCTATCAGATCCTGAATCGAATCCCCTTAAAGAAGACTAACAAAACTCCATATGAGTTATGGAAAGGTAGGACCCCTAGCTTGGGATACCTCAAAATGTTGGGGTCTTTAGCCCACATTGCAATTCCAATTCCTAAGAGGATGAAACTTGGACCCAAAACACATGAGAGTGTATTCTTAAGGTATGCCTTGCATAGTAAGGCTTACAAATTCCTTGTAATCTCAGGTTCAAACAAAGATTCAATTATCGAATCTAAAGATGTTGTTTTCCTTGAAAATAACTTTCCTTATAAAATTGATTTGTCAAAACCTAGTAGCAACAATGATGTTGTTTTACCAGCGCCTACTGGTGTTTCTAAACTTGAAGACCTAAACCTCGAAGGAGTAAGTGGCCTAGAAAGGAATCCACCTTTGGCCCTGATTTCATCACTTACATTATGAAACATGACGCTACAACTTATCAAGAGGCCATGCTTTCTCCTAATGCTGCTTTTTAAAAAGAGGCACTTACTAGTTAAATTGAGTCTATTCTATCCAATCATACATGGGAATTGGTTGATCTCCCTCCGGGAAATAAACCATTGGGTTGTAAATGGATATTCAAGAAGAAATTAATAACTGATGGATCATTTGAAAAGTTCAAAGCTAAACTGGTTGTAAAAGATTTTAAACAAAAAGGAGTTGATTTCTTTGATACATATGCTCCAATATCCAAGATCACTACCATCAAAGTCTTAATTGCTATAGCTTCCATTCACAACATGATCATCCATCAAATATATGTGAACACCGCATATCTAAATAGTGATTTAGAAGAGGAAATATATATGGAATAGCCCAAAGGTTTTGTGGTTCCAAGAAAAGAAAAAAAAAATTGCAAACTAATTAAATCCCTGTATGGCCTAAAACAAGCTCCTAAGCGGTACCATGAGAAGTTTGACCAAGTGCTGATCGTTAAAGGTTTCAAAATTAATGAATCAAACAAATGTGTCTACTATAAAAACTTTGGTAGTACTTGTATTATAATATACTTATATATAGATAATATGCTCATATTTGGGACTGACCTTGATTTAGTAGAGACTATTAAGAGGTTTCTTTATTCTAAGTTTGACATAAAAGACATGGGTGAAGCTGATGTGATATTAGGCGTCAAAATACATAAACATCATGAAAGCATTACATTGTCTTAGTCTCACTATGTTAAAAGAGTCCTTCAGAAATTTAATATGTATAGAGGAAATGGTGTTTCCATTCCTTTTGATCTAAGTGTCAAACTTTCTAAGAACAAAGAAGAAAGTGTATCTCAATTAGACTATTTCAGAGCAATTGGATCTCTTATGTATAACATAAATTGCACTAGACCTGACATTGCATATGCAATAAGCAAATTGAGCATGTATACTTGTAATCCCAATGACGAACACTAGACGGCTGTTATCCAGGTATTCAAATACCTTATGAGAACAATTGATTATGGTTTGCATTATGAAAAATATCCCACTATACTTAAAGGATATAGAGATGCTAACTAGTTATCCAATGCTAACGTAACCGTTTCTTGGAAATAAAAAAAAATTCATGCATTTCTCAATCCACAATGGATGTGAAGCTTATTGGCATGGCTTTAGCCAGCGAAAAGGCTAAATGACTGAAGAACCTGTTGACTGACATTCCTTTGTGGAATAAATCGGTTCTAGCCATAACTTTACATGGAGACTCCAAATCAGCAATTGACAAGGTAAACATATATCATGGGAAATCCAAACATATACGTCTGAGACATAATCTCATGAGACAATTACTAAAGCAAGGAGTAATCACACTACATTTTGTGAGTTCAATGGAAAACTTTGCCATTCCACTTACGAAAGGACTCGCTAGAGATCGAGTGCTTACTACATCAAGAGGAATGGGGTTGAAGCCTATTAAAAAAAGTCACCAATAACGGGTACCCAACCCGTTTAATTGGAAATCCAATAAGACGGGTTCAATGGGAAAAATGAACTTATCATTAAGCGGCACTGGAGGAACACTTCAAAACTCTTAAATGGATGTGAATTCTTCAGATATTATATAATCAATTGGTAAAAATTATGTCTTTATAAGAAGGGTGTTGTACAAGAACATCCTTGATAGAGTATACCTATATGAGTGTGGAAGTCAGGCCACTTTCTATGAGAGGTTAAGCTCCTCTCTAGAGCGCTCAAAAATGCTGAGATAGCACAAGGCTATTAATGTGCACGGTTCAATTATGAATCCATTATACCCTTAGGTCATCTGTGTACTATGTATGATTTTCTAGATAAACTCTTAGTTCAAGAGCCTCGTTCACCATAGAGTTTTGGTATTTCAAACATAATTATACTAAGTGGAGGTTCAAGACTCATTCACCTTCATTTATGCGTGGTCTCATAAGCATGACATGTAGTAGCATCCTTTTATTCATCCGTTTTATCCTTGTGCTTTATTGTGTGGGGGATTGTTGGATTTATGTGCGTTAAAGCACAATTTCCTCTATCATTTTATGCCTTGGTCTCCTGCTCATTTACTCCTCTTCAATAACCTTTGTCTCACATCGGTTATTTACTACTTCTTTTAAGTGGTTTATTAATGTTTTCCTCCTAACTTATGATGTTAAGCTTTCTAGTGGGTATCATGGTGGTTACCATTGCACACACGGTGGCCGGCCGTGCCTTAGCATGCTGGTGGGCCCAGGCCATGCATGCTGGTTCGGCCCACTCGTCCGCATTTGGGTTGCTTATTGGGTCACCAGGTTAAGCCTTGCCCTACTTGTGTCTTTTTGGACCAAAGGTGAATCCAAATCCGAATTCACTTGTTAGCAACCCGCATTTATCCAAACCATAACTGAGTAGCCATTAACGTAATGTTTCTGCATTAATTGTGCATTAATGTTATGTTAACCGTTGCGCAGGAAATTACTTCATACAGTTAATGCAATGGCATAACTCCCTCTCAGTTATCTCCTCAGGAATCTTGTCTATAAATAACACACACATCTTGTAAGGTCTCGAATCCCACTAATCTTGATTTATGTTAATTAAGCTCATTCTATATTAATTGAACTTGATTAAGGCTAATTTAATCCAATAATTATCGGGTTTGGGCCTCGAATAGGGAGTTGGGCGGAGTTCAGCCCCACTTTAGTAGTTAATGGCCTTTTCGTAATTTGTCCTTGCACCTCTTGGACACCTCGTCCATTTCCTTAAGTGTAACTTTACGCGTGGATCATCTTTTGTGTTGAGCCCAAGTTAATCCGGACTCATCCTGGGTCAATTGAGGCCCTTTCGGTCTAAACTAAAATTTCTGGAAACTAGTGGACTTGCATGCAACTTCAGGAGAAATTATGTTTAAAAGAGAAGCTCCACGTACCCTGCTCCTTCTTCCTTCGTTTCAGCTGTTGAAGCTCTCTCACTCCATCTCTCTCTATTTCACCTTAGAACTGGGAAGGAAGAACTAGATCCATCTTCATCATCTTCTTCTTCTTCTTTGGGCACTTCTACCTCTCTAGAAATCACACTCTCCTCTAAGCTACAGACCTAAGGTGAGAATTGTATCTCCAATTCATCTCTGTAAACTTGTTAGAGACTAAAAGACTCAATCACATGACATGCATGTAAATCTAAGCCTCCATATTCCACATTTCGTGTTATTTGTAGAGAACCCATTTCATTCCAGAGATTTTCCTGAGCACACAGCAAGAAAGGGGGTTTGAGAGGGTTAGCACTGTTAGAAAAGGCAAGTATTGAGTTATATGTACTGCATGCATGATTAAGTATGGACATTTGAGCTAGCTACTTACATTTCCCATTTTCAGTCATTTCCTTTCCATTGTTTTAATTGATACAAATGTGGTGTGAATTGAGTTAGAACGGCAAGAAGGGAATAGGAGGGTATGTGAGTATGGACACTCTCAAGGACACTCTAATTGAGCCTTAGAATTGCCCCACAATAAGGTTCTGTATTGATCCCGTACTGAAAATGAGCTACAGAACTGATTTCAGATTTTCTGAAGCTTACGGTGAAGCTACGGCTAAGCCGTGAGCATCTACGGCTCAAAGTCCAGAGAGCAACAAAACTCGATTTTGTACTACGGCTACGCCGTGGAATACACTATGGCTAAGCCGCATCCAGCCCGTACCCAAGCCGTAGGTCTTCCTACGGCGAGCTTTTCAGAGAGCTCATGGAACCTAGTTTCTTCTGCGGCTTACACACGGCTGCACTGTGGAATACACTACGGCTAAACCGTAACCTCCCCGTAACCTAGCCGTAGGCTTAGCACGGCTAAGCTGTAGGCCAACATACGGTTGGGCCGTAATTGCACCTGAAAATCCGGAAGGAATTTGACCCACTCGGCTAAGCAGTAGCCTTGTACACGGCTAAACCGTAAGAACCCAGTGAAACAGGATGTTACGGACTCTCAATGATTTTGTAGGACCTTAGTATTGGCACCTTCTATACCACTACACAGGCCCAATGGCAAGTACATGTTGGGGAGAATGAATGATTCCCGGAGGGTCTCCCAATGGCAAGTCATGGATGTTGGCATAAGAAGGGTGTCCCATGCACATAAGGCAATACCAAGACACGATAACACAACGACACCGAACGTCTTATGTGTACATCGTGTTGAATGTCCTTGGGGACTATAGGTTACTTATTATAAGGGGTGAAGGTAGTAATTCCTTGGACACTCACTTAAGCTGAATGCATCCATATTGCTATGATATACTACCTTCAACATGAATTACTTCCTTTAGCAAAACCCTGAGGCAATTCAGACTTGAGCTTCTAATGAGTGCGTGCTTGACAAGTTAGAGCTTCTAATGAGTGTGAGCTTGCTAGCCAAGGGTATGATAAGACTGATACGGTTGAACCTTAGTCGGCACCACTCAGCTTACGCCCTTTTGGGTATATGTTATGTATATCACCACTACAATAGGTTTACGAAGGAGTAGTCGGCACTCCTCGGGAAGCTAGCTTGATCCCCTAGCGACCCATATGATATGTACCCCCCTAGCGACCCATATGATATGTATACTCTCTTTTGGGAGAATAGAGCGTCGTGGTTGCCAATCAGTATGTCAAATGTAACTTCTCACTCATACATCATGTTCAGTGATTATTCTTGCATATATATTATGTTGTATTAATTTCATCTGCCTTAGTACTTGCTTAACCGTCGTGTTAACAGTGTTACCCTTGGTATTGCAGGTCCAGAACCTGGTCCCAACGTGGACACTGACGCGCCCCCAGAGGGTACCCCAACTGTACCTCGGGGTGTAGACGAGTGGAAAGATGGCGACATCTTTTACTAGCTATCCTACGGAGCGCGTTTATTCTTAGGAGATATCATTGTTATGCTTGGGACCTTTTGTATCACACTCTTAAGTAGTCTTCTTGGAATATACTTAAAAAACTTCAACACTATCATATGTATATATATGTTTACTTTTGAAAGTTAACAAACTATGAACTTCATGTGCTCTTGATAATTACTGAGTATTTCGCAGGATTTCGTTTATGATAAGTTATGTTTGTACGTGTGTCAGCTTACCTCACACGTTCCTATGGAATCTCCCTTGTAGGAATTCGTACATAATTCTTCAGGGCACGGATTCCTACGGGATTACGTATCCATGTCCTGGGGGCCCACTCAAATCCCCAAATTCCCGGGATCGGGGTGTGACACATCTCAGATCTATTATCTCTACGAGAAAGGTCTCTAAGAGCAAACCTTTCTTTACTGATTTTTCTTCTGCAAGAGAGATTCTATTTGTTAGATTCTTCATGTGTTTTACACCAAGATCTGCAACAATACTTTTCTGGTTTCCTTTTCTTCTCTCTCTCACTTTGGTTTATAGCTGCTTTGAGTTTGCAAAATTGGTCCATTTGGGGTTCGAGTACTCTTCAATAAATCTAGTGCAAGGTTGCTAGAGATTCTATCAAGGAAGTTGTCTTATCCCGGGGCAGACATCTATGAGTCCATCTGCATCTATGTAGGAGCGAAATCTGCCTAAAGAAAGCATCTCCATAGATGTAATTTGACTACCAATTGTTTTATTGATTTCTGACCTCTACCTCAGTTCTATTATTTTGCAGTTATTATCAGTAATCCGCTACAACAAATCAAAAAATGATGACTTTTTTGTTTTTAGTGGCTTAATAAGTAATTTTTTTTACTTTTTGTGTAGAAAGTAGATGATCTTTTGACAGTTAGTGTTTGCCTTTTTTTACTTTTTTTAAAAAGAGGAGGAATTTTAAATTTTACACTTATGATATAATAGGCACATCAAATCATGTCTAAAAAATGGAGGCTAACTTCATTCCACTTTACCGATGGACTAATAGTGGCAAAAGGACATTCCAAGAGAATTGCATCCTCTCCCACAGATGAAGAAGAAAAGTACTGCAGAATAATGAATATGGGCCCACAGATAAGGGTCACACGGCATCTTTCGACTGCAATGAGGTGTGGTCACACAAAAAGGCTCCATCGATTGTCTTTTATCAGTGCTGCTAGTAGATGGAATCTGGTCCTGACAACTTGGGGCACATCAAGTTTGTGGGCCATAACTCTGAAAGAGAGAGAGAGAGAGAGAGAGAGAGAGAGAGAGAGAGAGAGAGAGAGAGAGAGAGGAAAATGAGGTCCATTGATTTCACTTGTAAAAATGTACAAAGCTCGGCCCACACAATTGTACAGATTGCTCAATTTCTTATAAGATCTGCAGGGTTTGGAACAATTTCAGGATAATCCATTCTTTACATCATTTTGGATATTCACCGAATTATTTTTGTTAGTAACCACCTACATAAAAACAAGTCTCAGAATCCCCAAGAATACAATTACATCAAACAAACCGGTCATAAAGTTTTCATCTCAGAACATTCCGTGGGCCTTCGAATACTCTAGTGTAGCCCAGTTATGAAATCCAAACAGTAGAGTAAATCTTCCCATGCGTCAGACTGTCCTGAATATTTCACTCTAATCAGTGTCTAGCAAACCTTCAGATTGATCATTTGTAAAATATGATTATAAACATGTCGCAGATGGAGCACACAACTTCAACTGGATTGAAATTTGGCACAGCAAACATATTGGGTGGGGCATCATTTTTGGGGCCCAGACAATGAATCATCACATCAGAGGATCCAGACTCAGTCCCGAGAAAGAAATGGTATACTTCTCAGAAACTTAGAGTTGGGTTGGATGTGACTTTTGTCATTCGCCCTTTTCTTGACTAGAAGAGAAGCATTATATATTTACCCAATTTCAAGTTATGGCATAATACTGTACCCACTGAGATTATACCAAATCGCAACATCCAACATACATCGCTGTCACCATTCCAATATTTGATGCTTTAGCAAAATCAAAGCTCTCTCACAGACACCGAAGTCAAATAAGGCGACTTCCATAAAAAGCAAGCATTTCTGAATAATTTAGTAAAGCGTAAAACAGATTCACGAACATTTGGAACAAGGTCGATGAATTCTACATCCTAAATTACAATCCTAAGCAGCTCCTTTCTTCAGGTTGATACCAGATTTCACAGTATCCACAGGAATAACAGGTTTCTTAGTTAGGAGAATCATATTCTATATGAACTTTACACCCATCCAAGAATCCAAGAAAACATTATATAAAGATAACCTGCATGCTTTAAATCTATGCATCTTACACTTCATGGAGTCTACTTCTGCACACCAAAAGGGTGTGATCGATAATAACATTACGGTGAGTCCAAGTCTAGATTTACCAGAACTCTTTTGGTGTTTTGAATGCTTTGGGATGTAATGCCATGAGAATAAGCGAGAGCCAATTTTATGCCTTCTTTTTTCTTCTTTTGTTTCATTCAATCATCATCATCTTCTCTGGGGTTCAGCTTAAAGGGTTCTATTTCAATATAAGGCTAAGTCATTTGATAACCAAACCTTTTAATAAGGTGTAAGAAAGTAAGTTCCTTGTATGTATTTTTCACTAAAAGTAGTAAACTAGATTTGCTTTTCTTTTCACTTTCCCTTCTAAACCTTAAATACTGAATAATAGTCACCATGTCTAGGGATTTTGTAGAAAAATGATCTATGTTCCATGGATTCTTTGAAATAAGCAATACCCATGTCAGAATTCAGATTATTCACGGATTATTCTAGTACAAAATGAGACAGTTTTGCAATTTATGGTGCCCAGAGGGGTCTCGATGACATTCATCTAGTTTATAGTGTATAACTTGTTTATTATTTTTGTTGGTGCTATCTTGTATATTATTTTTTATTTGAAATAAATATTTACTTATAAAGTATTTTTGCCAACTCCATGAATCCAGTGCTTAAGATTTACCCTTGCTCATGCAACTTCTGAGACGATAAACTGTGTTGAATGGTTAAATGAAATCTGTAATCCATTTGGCTGAAAAGGAATTTCATATGCACTCTTATTTTTCATTTGAAATCTATTTACTTATATCTAGCCTATAGGTTTGTGTTTTGTGTCTAGGGGCATCACCTGTTTTGGGACTGTTCCATTGATGGCTTCTCTTATACTCCGTTCTTTCTAATTAATGCTAAAAGAAATCTGCTGCTGCTGCTACAGCAACAACAACAACTGCAGCAACAGCAACAGCAACAATAATAATAATAGTATAAAGACGGACATCTTGCAGGAAGGCTAGCTAGAAGTATCTTGTTCAAACAGCAGCTCGCATCACCTCATGAAGAGAATATTCTAATTTTGTTTCTATTTCTGTAGCAAAACATCATTCCAACCAACTGAAATTCCAATTCATGTACCATGAGCAATGAAACCCAAGAACTAAAGGCCAGGTCAAACACCCTTACCACAAGGTGGGGGGAAAAGAAAAAAAAAAACATTTGACAACTTGGAATCAACTCTGAGGAAATCAAGTTATTGAGTTTTCCATGTACCCAATCCAACACAAAGGAGCCATTGTAGAATAATTTAAAACAGTTATCCATAATCAGTGATGGTTGGATATGAATCATAGCTTTTAACTACCCAGCAATGGACTGGTGCAGAATATTGTCAGGGATGGGAAGAACTCATTACTTATTAATACCAAGGCATTAAACATAATCTGGGGCGGCGCTGGCACCAAAGAACGCTACTGGCGAAGGAGAAAAGATGATTCCTCCGATGTCATGGAACTGGTAGGAGTCTATTGGCTAGAGGTTAGCGGGAAGGTCCCACTCGAAAAGCTTAGGCCCAACACCACATACAATCTGTCTTTCAGCCTGAAATTCACGGAAACACCTTCTGGTTGGGATAATTCTCTAGTCATCTTCAAGCTGCAGTTGCCAGGACAAAAGGCCGTGTCCAAGGCGGAAAAGTTGGTCACATATTTGAATAACAAAGAATGGTTAGATGCACCTGAAGGAGGCCTGGAGTTCTCTGTTACTCAAGATAGTTCAGGGATGCTAACATTCACTATGTACGAGATTGAATGTGAGGCATGGAAGGAAGGTCTGCTTATCAAAGACGTGAAAATCATGCCCCAAAGTTGATGAAAGCATTACTGATTATGTAAGACATGATCATGTGTTTTGATTTTGCAACACTGGTAGCAGAAACTTGCATGGAATAATGATGAGGATGACAATGATGGTGACCATTCCATTAATAAGAGCTGCAAGATATATAAACTTGAAATGATACATGGTTGTAGCTAGTTATAGCCTGTAGTTCATGCAGTGCCTTGAGATGTTAAAGCACTGGCTATCTGCTTAATGTCTTTTTTTGTCAAATAAAAATGCACTTCATCTACATCTTTTTCTTGTCAGCGGTCTACACCCATGCAACAAAAGGATATTTCTGCTTGTTAAATATATTTCTACCAAGTGCACGGGAATTTTACTAAAGTGAGAACATAACCAAATTGGGAGTATACAATTATGTAGAACATTGGGTCAACATTCATACATGCATTGTTCACTTTATGATGTTTCATTGGGCTGCCAACAGTCTACATGCTGACTAGGAGCCAAAAGCAACCCTCGCCTGTCTTTCCATCTTTCACTTGTGTTCCATGTCTGTAACAGAAGCCAAGTCATCTGCTGTCACAGGCTTGTGCAACTGCATTCATTTTATCCATAATTCAAAATATGAATAAGATGACAGAGTCCCTGTCTTAAGTACTAGAAATAATAAAATGGCATTTAAAGTGTCCTATGTAGTCATAGATTAATTATTGGACTGGTAACTCTTATATAATTGATTGGGCACATTGGACTATGAAGCATTTGATTTGTAAGGGCTTTTCCATACACAGAAGGGGTTTTTTCAAAAGTGAATTAGTATAAAAAAAAAATTAGCCCAATGTCGTCAAAATCCTAAAGTTCATATCCAAAGAAAAACAAATTTGGGTCTATGCAACAAATCACATTTGCAAATGGATCTTAGGTTTCATGTATCGATCTTACGATTTGAAACAAGTTTCAATGAATCTTTCGATTCAAGGGATTAGGCTTAACAAGAATAGGCACGTCCAAGAGCTTAATATCTTTCTTTATTTCTTTGTTGTTAGCATTTCAATTTTAAAAAGGTTATTCAGTGGTTAACAAATCGCTTAAGAAAATCACAATCTTTGGAAACGCTTTAGTGATGAATAAACGAACAAATGTTCGACTAAAGTGTTTTCATGTACAAATGGGCATGAACCAGCAAGATTGAAGAGAAAATTTTACAAGATAACAATTAAACCAACTATGACCTATGGAGCAAAATGTTAATTAGTCAAGAAGCTACACGTCCACAAAATGAGTGTAGTAGAGAAGAGAATGTTGAAATGGACATGTGGTTAAACTAGGAAAGATAGATTTAGAAATAAGCACATTTAAGATAGCGTCGATAGGTGACAAATAAAGAGAGGCCCGTTTGAGATAGTTTGGACATGTCGAACAAGGCCATCGACGGCGCCGGTCGAAGTTGATCGCCCGCCAAGAAAAAAAATGGTAGGCCGAAGAGGACATGGATGAAAGTACTAAGATTAGCTATGAAAAAGTGCAACCTATCCAAGGATTTGGTCGAGGATTTACTGACATGGAGAAATAGAATTCATGGGGCCAACCTCCACATAGTTGGGACAAGGCTCTAATGATGATGACAAAATTGTTTTCGGATTTTTCTTCAAGAGCACTTTTTTAACTTCAGGAGACATTCTAAATGAAAGATTAATGATATGGATTTTATTTTTATTTTGATTTTTATTAAAACAAGAACTATTGCCACATATTTATTCTTCTTAGTACCATTGCTATCTTAATATGTCAATAATGTTCTTCAAATAAATGTATCATAGTCTTTTTTGTCATTGTATTTATCCAACTATGGATGGAAAATGGATGTATTATGAATAAGTATTTTTTATTTTTAATTATTTTATGAGAAAATGACTCGTACATTTTGTGATACGACTCGATTCATTCTCTCCAACAATCTAGATACGATTCTGATTTTCAGAATAATGAAGTAGCCCACAATTACTAATCAAATCTTCACTTTTCATTTTCTTACACATGGTATCAAATCAGGTTGCGAAAAGCCTCTTTGTGTGTGGTTCTTCTTTGTGTAAAGAAAATACAACACTCATTTGTCAATACAGGACCCTTATGACATTGAAGAGTTTGATATGTACATTCATTTTAAAATAAACACTAAAATCTAACATTTTCTCATATTCAAAATTTGTTGGATATTTTAAGAATTTTTTTAACCTCAAAAGAAAATTCATGCCCTCTGCAACCACTTTCTGATCCTTGGTAAGAACTTACTGCAAGGTATTAAATAGTTTTTTTTTTTTTATCAGTAACAGTAACTTTTATTGCAAGAGAAAAGGTTACAAAGAGAGAACAATTTAAAAAAACAAAAGTGAAAGAACACAAAGGTACAAGAGTATTGTACCCCTCTCACAAGATAACTACAAGATAAAACCCTCGCAAGGAGAAACCCTTTCAACACCCTATTTAGCTAAAGCATCCGCCATCACATTTGCTAACCTAATCTAGTGTCAAAAGCAAACACTAATGATGCTAGATAATACCCAGATTTCATTAAAAATGAATTGAAACTTCTATGAATAAGCCTTCCGATTCGAGACCCAAGTGACTGCATTAGAAGAATTGCTCTTCACAATAAGAACACCATGATAGTACCTCAAAAACCATCTAAGGTGTTAAATAGTTAGTAGCAATTACTAAGCAACTACGGAATAGCAACTGTTAGGATAAGTCATATGATTTTTTTACAATAGAATTTTTTTTTATTGGGAGTGATACGATTTGTTATAATAAGTGATATGATTTGTTAGGTTTTAGGATGTGATTGAATAACTTATATTGTGATCATAAAGTGGTTGCAAAGAGCATTTGGCAGACCCCCAAAACAATACTTATCAGGTGATGAGAACCAATTGTAATGATTGCCTCACATTAGTCTTTCCTAATGATGCAAAATACATCAGATAAATAGAACATATCTTTTAAATTTTTCATGGGATCAAAGCCACTCCAGCCACTCCACAAAAGCCATTGACATTTCAATCCTAGCTTTGCAACTACTCAATCCAGATGCGTAATACACTAGAAAGCCCCTAGAAGTAATTCAAGAATCTAAAATTTGAGTTATAGAATTATAATTATTTTCCTTGGATTTCATCAAATTATTGGGACATTTACCAACAAAATCTCACTAATTATAATAACCACAACTGACCTCAAATTTTTATAATATTAGCAGAGGACCTCCCACCCATTTTTCCTTTTTTTATCCCTGTTTTGCCCCTGTTTTGTTGATGTCAACAAACCCCTACAAAACAAAAATCGTCATTTGTGGAATAAGGAGGAAGCAATGAGGAGAAGGAAATGTAGTGGGTGGCCTCATCCCACCCCATCCGACATCAAAAGTAATGATTTATCAGGTAGATTCAATGAAGCCACACCTTTCTTCTCTTCTACTAACCCTAGATCATCTTCCCATATATTGTCATCTTCTCCACTCATCTCCCTGTTGTCATCTTCTCCATTCAAGACCCAATTTTGTCACATGGTTTTTGTTATCTTCATTGACATCCTTTATGTTCTTCTTCTTCAGTACTTAGGAGGCTTGGGTTTGTAGGTTCTATTAATTTATAGGAGACATGGTAGAGATTGGAGGGAATTAGGTGATCTTTAGAATTTACTCATCTAGGAAATTATGTGTTTCTTAGAAAAGTTATCCAATGGCGATGAAAGGATTTCCACAAATTGAATGAGAAATTATTTATGTTAAAGGTCCCTTCAAAGTCTTAGAACAACAAGGAGACGTCCTCACAAGCATTTATTTTTTCCAAACTATTCTATTTCAAAGCACTCTTATGGCCAATGGACCACATAAAAACTATCAAATCTCCCATTCATAGATTCAAACAGTAGAGGATTCAGATCTAATTAAAAAAATAGAAAATAGACATGTGGCTTGTTCTTGGTGAGCAATGGCCGACTAAGTACTAACAAGTTGATTTTTCTTCTTCATTTTTTCTTGTTTGGTTTTGCTAGATGTTGCAGGGCCTTTTCTATTACCTTATGAGTCACACCACAGTCACTTCTATGCATAGTGGATGATTGTATAATAAGGTTATAAAAATGGTATATTTGTAATCCATGATCATAAAATTCACCAAAAGGAAGGGCTTGAACAAATGACTAGAACCTTTTATTGTACATTCTCTTCATTCTATAGTTATGATCAATGAACCAAATTGAAATTATACACCATTTGTAGTGAATATTGTATCATTCCCATCTAATCATTCATCATGAATAAAAGTAGCTGCAGTGGCCTACGAGTTGGCTTTAGCCAGTGAACTAAACCTCAGGTAATAGATAAGGCCTTGTGTTAAACATTTGGAGCTCTACTAAGCCATCAATAGAGACCTTTTAAGCGAACATTCGCTCAGACCCAGCCAAATAACTAACAAGGTTAATTAGAACAATAGGTCCATTCGAAGCCCATGGTTCTCCACTTTCATCCGAAAGTAGGTGAAACATCACAATCTCAAGCTAGCCCCATTCCCTGTAATCTTTCTTCACAAACATCCTTTGAACAATGGGCTCGTAACCACAATTCAAAATACATATAAAACATCCTCAGATTATACCATCATCATTCTATAAACTACTATTGCAAGCATCATGTTGTATTGAATTTACAAAGCACCCTGCTCTTGGAAACACTTCACATAACTGCTTGATGTGATATATAAATCTCAATTTGCTTGATTTCAAGTCCCTTTCAGGATATTTTGGATGTAGCAATTCTCTCATTAGTTCTTTGTAGACTTTTGAACTTGACATCTCTAATTGTCAAGCGCATGACAAGATTAAAGTCAAAACTATCCATATTGGTCATATCATTTGTCCCACTGTTAATTTCAACAAAAACTTAGAAGCCCTCTTTTCCTTTTAACCTGATCACTCCTCAGTTCAAGAATTTCAGCCACAAGCAGCTAATGATGATCCTCCTGTATGTAATAAGATGAAAGAATATGTGGGATTTCATACCGGGCTGTCAGACGCTGGTCAAAATACTAACATTAAAGAAAACTATATTACCCATTGACGATTTCACCAACAAGTTGTGAGAGAGTTCTACGCATTTGCAATATAGAAGAATTTTGAGTTGAAGCATCAGAAGACTAACAAGTATAAGGTTACCATAAGGTGTAACCACGTCTTCTTTGTAATAGGAAGAATGATATCTTTTTGTTTAGACCGGTTTAAATTATTTTAAATTGCTCTAAAGTTTGATTTTTTTGTGTTCTTTGAAGATTGTGACTACAAAACTTGTTTGGCACTGTACAAAATCAAGCCTCTTTTTTTTTTTTTTTTTTTTTGCTCCATCCTGCATGGTTCTAACCCCCTTAGACGTTAGGTTTAGTCCCCACCAAAAGAATATTTTGAGGCATTTTCTTAGAACATGGCTGTAAAGGAATCTGTTTTGAGCAAGGATGAAAATATCGGCCGATACGAAGCGTATCGGCCGATAAATCGTGCGTAGCGCTCATGAGCGCTACGCTTTTTAAAAAAAATCGGTCCTCTCAAAAGTATCGGCCCGTATCGGCCGATACTTATGCGTATCGGCCGATACGGGCCGATACGCATGCGTATCGGCCGATACGGCCGATACGTATCGGCCTGGGGGGTTTAAAACCCCCCAGCCGATTTTTTGGGCACCTTTCCCTTTCAAGCTCTCCTCTTTTCTCCCCTCTTCACAGCTCCAACTCCTCCAAGCCCCATTTTTTGCCTCCATTTTTCAAATCATCTCAAAAAAACATCAAAATCATCAACAAAAACATCAAAAGATCCAAAGATTAAAGTGACAACATTTAAGATTCAACTCATTCAAGCATCAAGTTCAAAAAAGGTGAGTTTTGAAGAATTTTTTTTTTCTACTTTGTGCTTATTTCTCTCTTTTCTTCTATGAATCACTTGAAAATGAGTTGTTGTTGTTAGATCCATGTTCCTCTTTGATCAAGCCCCTCTTTTTTATCACTTTCTTAATTTTTTTTTGAATTTTATTTTCGGAATATTTTATTATTTGAAAAAAAAATTTTATTTTGTTAATGGAAAACCAATCAAATGGGTTGAAAGTGGTCCCTAAATGTTAGATCTATGCTTCCCATAGATCAATCCCACATATTTTTGTGTTCTTCTAATTTTTTCATATTTTTTATTTTCGGATTTTTGTATTTTTAAGAAAAAATTTTTTTTTTATCGAAGCAAACTTAATCAAATGGGTTGAAAGTGGTCCCTAAATGTTAGATCTATGCTTCCCATAGATCAATCCCACATATTTTTGTGTTCTTCTAATTTTTTCATATTTTTTATTTTCGGATTTTTGTATTTTTAAGAAAAAAAATTTTTTTTATAGAAGCAAACTCAATCAAATGGGTTGAAAGTGGTCCATAAATGTTAGATCTATGCTTCCCATAGATCAATCCCACATATTTTTGTGTTCTTCTAATTTTTTCATATTTTTTATTTTCGGATTTTTGTATTTTTTTTTTTAAAAAAAATTTTTATAGAAGCAAACTCAATCAAATGGGTTGAAAGTGGTCCCTAAATGTTAGATCTATGCTTCCCATAGATCAATCCCACATATTTTTGTGTTCTTCTAATTTTTTCATATTTTTTATTTTCGGATTTTTGTATTTTTTTTAAAAAAATATTTTTTTATAAAAGTAAATTGAATCAAATGGGTTGAAAATGGTCACTAAATATTAGATCTATGTTTCCCATAGATCAATCCTACATATTTTTGTGTTCTTTTAATTTTTTTCATATTTTTTATTTTCGGATTTTTGTATTTTAAAAAAAAAATATTTTTGTATAAAAGTAAACTGAATCAAATGGGTTGAAAATAGTCCCCAAATGTTATCTCTATGTTTCCCATATATCAATCCCAATTCCCACCCACGTAGATGCGTGTTATTCTAATTTTTTCATGTTTTTGAAATTTATTTAAATTTTAACCTATTACTTTTAAATCTTGTTTAGGTATTGTGACGTGAAAAAATGCCGCGTGATATAGATCTTGCATGGAGCTATGGTGAGGCAATTGAAAACAATCGATTGAAGATTAAGTGCAAGTTTTGTCACAAAGTGACCCATGGGGGCATTACAAGATTTAAACAACATTTGGCCCATGTGCAAGGCAATGTTGCAGGGTGTCCTGAAGTGTCGAAAGAAGTTAGGGAGCAAATGAAAAATTTATTGAATCAAACAAAACAGAGAAAAGTACAAATTAAAGAGAAGAAGCAGCAGGATGTTGATGCAGCACGCCATGATGTATTTGGGGATGAAGGTCTTGGTACTGCTTCTGATGATGAGTTTGATGACCCAGAAATGATGGCTGCACGCCGAGAGTCCCTTATGTCGTGCCAAGAAGAAGCAGAGCGTCGAGCCTATAGTCAGCGTAGAAACTATGATGAAGGTGGCTCATCTGGTGCAACAAGCAAGGGCAAAGGCATTGCGGGTAAAATGCGTAGAGCATTTAGCACCCGACAGCGGGATGATGATATAGAGATTATTTCTACTCGGATGGCTACACCTACACCTACACAAACTAGAAGAGGGGTTAGTTTTGTTGATCCTTTCGCACATAGATCGGAGGCAGCTAAGCAACCAAAAATCTCTAATGTTGTCAAGGGTGTCATGAAGGCTGCAAGAGATAGATTAGCCAAAGCTACAGCAAAATGGCTAATTCATAAGAATATACCCCCTACCGCAATTGATTCTCCTTATTTTCAGACAGTTCTTGATGTTGCGGCTCAAGCTGGGCGGGGTATTACGTCGCCATCCGTGTATGATGTGGGCACCAAGTACCTTGAAGAAGAGTATAAAGAAATAAAGGCTTGGGTAGAGACGTTTAGGCCCATGTGGGGGCAAAATGGAGTCACTATTATGTGTGACGGGTGGACAAGTGGCACCCAAACACAATTAATTAACTTTTTGGTGTATAATGTCACTGGGACCGTCTTTGTGAAGTCCGTTGATGCATCTGAAGAGAAACGGACAGCAGATTATATTTATAGGCTTATGGATAAAGTTGTAGAAAGTGTTGGAGAGGAGAACATTGTCCAAATTGTGACAGACAATGGAGCTAATTTTAAGAAGGCTGGTCTTCTTTTAATGGAAAAAAGGACACATTTATTTTGGACCCCATGTGCAGCACACTGCATTGACCTTATAATGGAGGATATTGGAAAGAAGAAGAATGTGGCCGCTGCAATCAAGGCATGCAGAGGCATTACAAGGTTCATATACGACCATTCATGGCTCTTAAGCTTGATGAAGAGATTCACAAACAATCATGCCTTAGTGCGTCCGGCATCCACTAGATTTGCTACCCATTTTATTGCTATGGAAAGCCTTGTACGTTGGAGAACGGAGCTAATTCAGATGTTTTCATCAGAAGAATGGCTTCGTTCGAAATGGGGCAAAGCAACACATGGTCCGGAGTTTGACATCCCAATTCTAATGAGGGATAATAAATTTTGGGCCAAAGTAGAGAACATATTAAAGGCATATGAACCTTTAGTAAAAGTGTTGCGGCTTGTAGATGCTGATGAAAAGCCAACAATGGGGTACATTTATGAAGCAATTGATCGGGCAAAGCAAGCCATTATAGAAAATTGCCGATATCATGATGATTATATAAAAATTATTGATGCCCGGTGGAACGATCAGCTGCACCATCCATTGCATGCTGCAGGTTATTTTTTAAATCCTGAATTCTACTATCGCAATGCCTCACACCACACTGAAGCAATAGATACGGAATTGCGAGTAGGATTAAGGACAGTGTTGAAAAGAATTTTGAGTGAAGATGATCATATCGAAGCTATACAAGAGGTAAGCTAATTAAGAAATTTATTTAGTCTTTTAAATATATTTTAGATAATTGTATTGATATGGTGTACTTATTTATTTCTAATTTTTTGCATTTCAGATTTCCACTTATACACATAAAAGAGGAACTTTCGCTGACCCTTTTGTACAGCGAGCGATTGGAAAATGTTCACCTGGTAGTTATACTTATATGCAATTGACAATACATAGAAAAGGAACTTTCTACGATTTAAAGATGTCTGATTTTTTTTATTTTTTTTGTATTCTAGCTGATTGGTGGGAGAATTTTGGAGAGAGTACTCCACATCTAAGGAGAGCAGCCATTCGCATCCTTAGTCAAACAACAACATCATCAAATTGTGAAAGGAATTGGAGCACTTTCTCCATGATCCATACGAAGCCCAGGAATCGGCTAACCATGAGAAAACTCAACAAATTGGTATACTGCCATTACAATCTCAAGTTGAGGAACAGAAATAGAGAGAGAAAGGCAAGGGATGATCCTACTTATTGTCCAATTAATTTGGATCACATATTCAGAGACGATGATCCCTTACTTCCATGGATAGCCGAGACTGAAGATCCATTGTTAGATTCAGATCCGGGCTTTCAACAAGAAGTACAACGTTTAATTGCTGAAGATGTACAAATGTCAGGGGGACAGCCACCTCAGGGGGAAAGAAGTAGTGGAAGTGCAAGTGTATCTAGAGGGAAGGAGCCAGCTCATATTATGTCATCATCTGAAGATAGTAGTTCTACTGTTGCTTCTTCCAATAGCCATGGTGGAGGTCCTGGAGGAGATGGAGGAGACGGAGGAGATAGCGGGACAGGTGGCACTGTTGAGTCTTATCAATATGATGAAGAAGAAAATGTCATTCCTGTTGAGACCGTAGATGAGTTTCCTGAACAATCAAGAATGGCTCCACAACGTGCTTATCAAAGGCGACGGAAAGTGTCATCGCCCGCAGACATAGATGAGCAAGGGAATGTGGGTGGAAGTGGAAATGTAGGAGGGGAACAAACAGCATCTTCGAACCCTATTTATAATGTTCCACTTCCACATTCAGACTACAGGCCGTATCCTCATGAACCATCACAATATTATCAGTATGGTCATGTGCAACAAGAAGAAGAACAATCTTCGGCTTCAGGGTCTTACTCATATGGTGACTATGATGATAGTCAACCTCAATATAGATATCCACCTCCTCCAAGCTCCTTTGATTTCTTCTTTGCAATGCAAGATCCCAATGCTCACCAATATCAAATTCAATTTGGGGAGAATGTGCAATATAATAGGGGCACAAACACCACAAATGATGATGAAGATGATGACACTGATAGCAATGTGATTCCTGGTAGACATTCCCTTTGGTATTAGATTAGAGCTAATCAGCAAGGTATTCCTCCATTACAAAGTCTTTGCTCTTTAAGTAGATTAGTATATTGTTTTTTTTTTAAAGTTTGAACGTAGTTTATCTTTCATTCTTGAATGAATCTTGATGAAATTTGTTTATAACATTTTTTATTTAAGCCTTAAGTTACTGTTTAAGTTGACATAACTAAACAACATGATTCCATATGAAAAACATTGATTATTCATATTCTTTTCTATTAATACAGCGATACAGGATCTAATGCAATGAGGGGACCGCTACATACTCATATACTAGTTGCTTTTGCAAAACAAACACATATTCCATCATTTTCCAATATTCTGGATTTTCTGGAATTTTTTCGGATTTTTTTGAAGACTTTTTTAATTCACACCGCTACGCCGCTACGTATCGCCGATACGTTACGTATCGCCCGCTACGTATCGTTTTGGCAATGGGCCGCTACGCCCGCCGCAACCGATATTTGCATCCTTGGTTTTGAGGCATTTTCTTAGATATTGAGATGATTGCTATACTAGAAAGAATTGCAATTGGACCATTTCTATCTACACCTTTTGTTTCCTTTATTAATGGGCTGTAGCACCATATCCATACAAAGAGTATTGATAATACAAGAATAGAGAGAATGACAGCATATGGTTTATTGCTTATTCCTATTGACTCTGGTGACGTCTCAAAATAAGTGAACACATAAAAAGCAGATTGCCTAGTCAATGACATGAGAGGCGACATTATAATTATAACCACACCTCCAGTAACCTGCATGTAGTTTAAGTCAAAGATAAGCAAAAGAGATTGATAGAACAAACCAAATTATGTAGATTGCAAGTTGTACGGTTGTAAGATACAAATGGACTAGGATGACCTTCTTTTTTTTTTTCTTTTTTTTTCTTTTTTTTTTTGTGGGAATGGTTAGGTTGTCATCGAACTTATTTCTATCTGAAAAAACAAGCATAGTTTTCATTAAAAGACTTACACTATGCAAATTCATCGACATCGACAAATTCTTCGTTGTCGATGTCAACAAATACTATTACAATAGCTATTTCTAAATCTGTATAACAGTGCAGATTCATCGACATCGACAAATAATTGATTGAATTCAACAAATACTGTTAAAGGAACTGTATGGAAATCCTGCTTAACAGTGCAGATTCAAGGATGTCAAAAAAAACTTTTTTAATTTCCTTTTTCTTTTTTGTAAAATATCGATATCCCTTGGTGGAATAAGGATATAGAAAGGGAGGCCATCCATCCAAATCTCTTGGCATACATGGTATACTTCTCAATAGAACATTGGATTTACTCAACTTTCCATGAAAATGGTGCATAATGAATGGGTTCCAACATGGTACATAAGGAAGAAAAGGAAGAAGAAGAAGATGTAGGAGATGACAGCTGATGAAGATGGAGCTTTGTCTCCTTTCAACTTCCTTTTCTTCTATTCTCCCTCACATAAATGGACTACAAGAGGTAAGCAACCACATGGATTTCGCTGAAGGGTAGAGGAGGAAGAGTTGTAAGCCGTGGAGATGAGAAGAGGAAGAAGAGAAACCCATTTGATGGTTTTGTAGGGCATGGAGTTGCAAGCCATTTGATCTCCTGTGAGTTTTTTTTTTTTTTCTTTTGTTCTTTCCATCATAGCTCTAGAGTTTTGTTGGCATCAACATAAGAGGGGTAATTTGGGAATAAAAATATGAAAATTGTCCTCCATCAATAATACAAAAAATTGGAATTTTCAGGTATGGTTGCCCTAACTATTGGGTTTTCTTTTTTTTTTTTTTTTGTAAATCCCCCTAAATTATTTGAATATCTCAAATTTAATTGGATAGTTACTTCATAATTAAGTATCTACTTAAGGATCTAGGTGACTTGAGTATTGTAAAATTAGATTTATTAGTAATATTAATAAAATTTATTGATATAAATATTTGAGTTTTTTATTTCTTGAATTTTGGATAATTAGATCTTTGCATAAGAAATTTATAATAGTGGTTATATAGAGGACATGTTATTTTTTTATTATTATTATTATTATTACCTTGATGTTTATATTATTATTGATTATTGATATTTTGGTTCTCAATTGGGATGGGCCCATGAGTACCAGTTATGTAATTAATGAAAGTAAGGTTTATTTCCAGCGGGCACCACCCCTGAATGAGACACGAATCGCTTGTCCCATAATAATTAGTTAATTGAGGCAGAACTTAGTAGGACCCGTAGTATCAACTAATAGGATTTAATGCCTACTTCAAACCCCATGACCTTAGTAACAGGAAAAGAAAAGAGGTTTCAACCCTTTTGTATATTGCGCATGCATCCCGAGGTGGAAGATGAGTGTGCACAAAAATCCCAATGGGATTCATGCTCTTGCCACCAACCTTAGTACCTTCTTATACCACTTCCTTTTTTAGATAAACCCTCCCATACAACCTCTCTTGGTTCCTTTATGCTAATTTACATGATGTCTTAGATAATGACCAAAGAATGAACCTGATTTCTTAATGTTGTTAGAGAGAAAGTGCCCAAGTGATAAGGGGAAGATTTTTAAGATGACAATGGTTGTGTGCCATGGCCAAGTCCTAAACTGGATTATGAGGATTGAGTGCACCCTAGGACATGGCTTGCTATGTTGGATTTGATGTTATTGGCATGTTGAAGTTAGGAGATTTGTTATGATTTCACTTGGACTTATGCAAAGGTGATTCTAGTTTCAGTAGGTCACATATGGACCGAGGTGCTATGTATTGAAGATTTGTACATCATAGCTACAAATGCTGAATTATAATTTCCTAATGCTAATTTTGTGAATGTTTAGCTATGAACTGAAATTATGTACACATGTTATCTATTGCATATTATTGTATGAATTGATCTTTGGTGATTAAGAAAGCATCGCAAGCCTATAAAATAGTTAGTTATGTGGTTGCCCTTACACCATCAGGTACCAGTACTGACGTGGTGTGGGGCATAATAAATCTGGAATTGTGTAAGGGGCTGATCTCAAACTACCTAGATGTAGGTGTTAAGAAATATTCTAATTTGAATTATGGTTATGCAATGACCAAGAAGAGAATATCTTTTGTACAGCGTGTTTAATCAGGACCTTCGTTGGACACCCCTAGACCACTAGTACATCCGAAGGTCATGTCCATAGGGTTATTCCCTGACTCATAGATCAGATCTATTATTCCCTAACTCACAGGTCAGATGTGCTATTCCCATTCTGATGTAGTCTAGGCCCCACAAGCAGTCCCTCTTCAAATTAGATTAGGATTATATTATTTTTATTAGTAGATTTCTAATTAAATTATTATTAGGTAAGTTTCTATTATTAGAATTGGGTTTTATCCCCGAGACGTGCGTCATCATGTGTTGAAGTCTTCTTGACGATTCAAAGTATCTTTGGACACGTGCTTCGGCACCCCTATGCAAGCTCTAAACCTAGGGTCTGCATCAATTTGGTATCAGAGCCAGTCCTTAGATAGATCGGCGTATTACCCTCTATCCTCATCCCCACCTTCGCTCACCATCATCATCCCCAACTGTCCCCGTCACAGAAACCCCAATCCATTCATGTGAACCCATCAACATCATCGTTAGAGCCATTGAAACCACTACCCGAACGAAAAGCCTCATCACCGAATCCATGTACCCCATACGACCACCACGTCTCCAAGCCCCATCTCCAACTTTCCTGGCCACACCCATCTCACTGCCGTGCTCATACCACTGAAAACCCCAAATAGTCCCGACACCCAGCCCCAACCCTACACCCCTCACCAAACACATCAATCCCAGACCTAATCATTAGTTGGACCATACCCTACTGCCTACCCCCTTTGACTCCACCCCATTATTCCGAAACCCCAACAACACCTCCCCAGCAAACTGGAAGCCCCATCCCGTCAAATCCCTCGCCTCCTAAGACTTCGGCCACCACCCCTGTTCCCGACCACAATACTACCGCACCACTACAAACCCTAACCAAACCCAACTCCCTTATCCATTGTCGCAATTTCCAAACCCCCAAACCCTTGCTGAAGGCTTCGTCCACCAAACCCACCCACTGCCATTTCCCCCACCAACAGAACCCTAATCCTAACCCTAACACACCCCTACTCCAAAAAAAAAATCCACAAACCCCAACCAATAGAAAAAAAAAATTTTTTTTTGAGAAGTTGAGAAGGAGAAGGAAAGAGAGCATACCGGCACCAAAGCTCAACACGTTAGCACCATCGTTGCCCTCATCGTCGTCGACTCGCCCAAACTAGCTAGTGCCAAACCAGGTCGCTCGCTACCTATGCTTCACCCAGCTCGCCGCCTGCGCTCGCTGTGAGCCATTGCCTCCTGGCTGTGCGCCTCTATTGCTGATCATCACCACCTTACCGAAGTTGCCCTTTCCCGACAACTCGCATTGTCACTTATCGGCAATTCCATCTTCCCCACCACATAGAAACCTCTGGAAGTGTAGAAAGCACGACACTTGAACACGGCAGGGTATATGGGCCTACTCTTAATATAGTCCAGGTTGACTTGATCCCGCTTTTGAAAGCCCAGAAAGCCAAATAAGGGTCAACTTGGGTCAAGCCTGATCTAGTAAAATAAAGCCGGCACGGAAATCTAACATCAGCAAGTTCAGTCGCCCGTGCAAATTTGAGTGCTCAAAGGGCTACAACATCTGTTTGCCATCTTGGAGAGCTCTTAAGTCGGGATTTCAAATAAGTTTTCACGATCTATACATCAGGTAAGTTAGATTTTAAATTTGCAATAAAAAAAAAAATGCCTCCTAAGAAGCAAGTTGAGGTAGAATCTTCATCTTCTTCAATTGATTGGCTAGTGTCATTAGAGAATTATCTGCAAAAGTTGATGGCATACACACCACCCTGCAACAATTGGACACTAGAGTGACAAATTTGAAAAATAATCAACGTATGAATCACAACCATGATAATGGTGCAAATATTCGAAATCAACGAGATCCACCAGTCAATAATCCTGATCGAGATTTAGGGATTAAAATCGTGATTCCCGAATATGACGGAAAATTGTAGCCCACTGAATTCATAGATTGGTTAATGTGCGTAGAGAATATTTTTGCACATAAGCCAATGACTGAGCACCCTAAAGTCCTACTGATTGCCACTAAATTCCATAATTATGCTGCAATTTGGTGGGCTGAATTGCAAAGAAAATGAAGGAATCAGAATATGGACCCTCTTGAAACATGGACTGAGTTGAATATTTTAAAGCAAAAATTCCTCCATGTCAATGCAAGAGATCTACGTTCTAGCTTTCAAAACTTAAAACAAAGGTCCAAGACAGTTGTTGACTATTCTGAGAAATTTCTGACTCTGCAAGCCCGTTGTGGCTTGAATGGAGATGATATGGTTGTTGATAGATTTTTCAATGGGTTAAGAATAGACATTCAGCATATCCTCGCATTCCAACATTTTGATAATGTCGATGAACTCATCTAACATGCTGTCAAAGCCGAAGGAATTGCAAATCATCAAGCACAAAAATTTACTGCATCCAAATGGGTTCAGCAAAAGAATTCATCTTTCCAAGATGCTAAATCTAGTGGTTCATTGGGAAACATTATTCCCAAGCCTGAAGATCATAATAAGGTCACATGTTTCCATTGCAAACAAAAAGGACATTACTCCTTTAAATGTCCCAAATGAGTGAATCTAATGGAAGGAGTCCATGATGAACCAATTGCACAGGATAATCCTCCGGACAATGAAGAAACAAAAGAAGCAGTAAAGTATAAAGGAGACAAAGATGGTGAAGCTCTCATGGTTATCAACAAAGCTCCACCCATTATTGAAAAGAAATGGCTGAGAAAAAATATCTTCCGTTCCGTAGGTACAGTTCTTGGACAACATTGTACAGTTGTTGATGGAGGAAATTTCAAAAATCTCATCCCCCAAGCTCTTGTTGATCATCTCTGGTCGAAAGTTTACAAGCACAACTGCCCTTATTTTGTCAAGTGGCTGATGAATGGTGATCAAGTGCATATTCGACATACTTGCAAAGTCACTTTTACCATTAATGAGACTCACAAAGATACAATTTGGTATGATGTGCTACCTATGGATAATGGTGATATTTTATTGGGCCGTCCATGGATGTATGACAAAAATGGAACTCATGGTATGCACGACAACACCTATACATTCATGCATGGTGGACAGCAGGTTACTCTTCATCCCGAGAAACTAGAACCGCCGAAGAAGAATTCCTGGAAAGCTGCCACAAAGGTAGTCCTTCATGTTCACCACATTTACAGAGGCAATCTGAAGCAGACTCTGGTTTGAGGATGAACTATTCTTTCAACCAGGGGATGATGATGCAATCTAAGCCCCACAAGCAGTCCCTCTTCAAATTAGATAAGGATTATATTATTTTCATTAGTAAATTTCTAATTAAATTGTTATTAGGGAAGTTTCTATTAATAGCTACGAGTTTTTTTAAAGATTAAGTTTACTTTTACTATATATATGGCATTGTAAAGAAGAGATTCTCATACTTGATTGATTAATAGAATCCCCAAAAGGTGCGTCCTCGTGTGTTGAAGTCTTCTTGACAATTCGAAGTATCTTCAGAAAAGTGCCTCGGCACCCTCACGCAATGTAAGAACCCTGAATTATAAATGGGCCAAGCCTGAATTATTAAATGGGCTAAATGGGCTTAGAGAGGCCAGTTTCGATCAGTCCAATTCATGACTGGATTGGGCTATTGGGTCAAATTTTTCAGGTCCATAAATGATCCAAACTCACTTAATTGTGACTCTATAGCTTCCCAAAATTATGACTGTGAAACTCCCACACTTAAATTCCCCAAACTTAAATTTTTCAAAAATTATAACTGTGTAACTCCCAAAATAATGACCTTAAATTATGACTTTTAGTCTTCTTAGGTGACCTTTCAAGGGAAATCCTTTAGGATTCCAGCTCTATATAAGAAGAGATCTCCTCTCATCTTTGGTCACTTTCTCATAGTTCTCATGGAAGAAGAGTAGGAGTCCAATAGAGTGATATTTGAAAATAAAAGCAAGGAGATTCCAAGGAATACCTAACATAGTGGATGTCTGATTTGAGGTCACTTATTACTTATACCAGGTGAGTAGGACTTCTCTTATACTCATGTGAATATGGTGTTCCTTATATTCTGCTGTTTGGTTTCTATTTACATATATCAGTCAGTTTCTGTTGATATCTTTGCAACAGGATATAAATTCTGTTTGACATAAGATTATCATTTCTTTGATTTGGCTTAATAAGGGTTCATTATATTAAAAATCCAGATCTGAATTGATGAAAATGCTAGACTAACGACAGGATTGTGAAGGAAAATACAGATTTAAAATTTATCCTCTTTGTGTAATGACTGGTAAATCTGAATCTTATGATAAATGTGATTATTAAGGATTGTTTTCATCATACAGTCTGCTGGTCTAATATGTACATTAATTCTTTGTATAATGAATGGTAAATTTGAATCCTATGATTGATACACTTCCTATGGACTGTTTCTTTTATAGAATATAATGTTTTATTGAGTGAAGAAATTCAGAACTAAGCTACTGTTATATATCAGTCACAAGTGCCTTTGAACTAAGTTACTGTTATACGTTTTCTTACCCAATCACAAGTACTTTTTTAACTAAGCTACTGTTATACATTTTCTTACCCAATTACAAGTACTCTTTGAACTAAGCTACTGTTATACATTTTCTTAATCAGTCACAAGTAATCTTTAAACTAAACAACTGTTATTTTCTTAATCAGTTATAAGTACTCTTTCAACTAAACTACTGTTATTTTCCTAATCGGTCACAAGTGCTCCTTTGAACTATGTTACTGTTATACAATTTCATATCAAAGAAACTTAGGAATTTTTATAAAGGACTTTGGGTTCCGAAGAATCCCTAGGATTAATCTATATTATGAGAAAATGGGAATACTAGTACTATTGTATAGTATTACATGTACAGTAGTGACTGCTTTCCATTTCACGAATATTTAGCTGTGAAACATTATGTTAATATTGCACCGTTGTAAGGGATTGTTAAGAAGTTCCCTCTTTTATTAAATAAGATCGTGTGAATAAGATGAGCTACCATAATATAACTAGTTCCAAATTAAGTAGTGGGTACTTCCATCGCTACAGTCTCATTTTTATTTTTACTATACAAATGATGACTTGTAAATTCTGAATCTCAATCTAGATTTAATACTGTCCTTAGTAGCTATGTATGGAATGAATAATTAATATGAGACTCTGTGATACTTGCTCAAAGTGATTAATTCTAATTATATGAGTATAGTATTCTCTCTATGACTAAAAAGAATTTCAAAAAAATAGGGCCAATGCCACATATTTGGAGCACCAATTATGAATTAGAGTGGGGCGAGATTTTGACTCAAGTATGTGGGACTGGCCAATGGAAGACATAATGATACTTATTATGAAATCAGTGAGCGGAGATATTTTTTTTAGAATTGTTTGGAAGTGTCTGTTTCCATTGGTATTGGATTCGACTTATGAATTAAGAATGGTGACAATCTTGTCATGACATGAATATGAATCCCCTTACAATTAAAGAATGGTGACAATCTTGTCACGACATGAATATGAATCCCCTTACAATGAATGGTGACGGTCATGTCACGACATGAATCCCTTTACAACTAAGAATGGTGACAGTTTTGTCACGACATGAATATGAATCCCCTTACAATTAAGAATGGTGACAATCTTGTCACGACATGAATATGAATCCCCTTCACAATTAAGAATGGTGACGGTTATGTCACGACATGAATATAAATCCCTTTACAACTAAGAATGGTGACAATCTTGTCACGACACGAATATGAATCCCTTGTTCATGCTGCTAATATAAACAGGTATGGTGGTAGTTTAGTCAATCAACCTATGAACTTCTATTGATATCATGATAATTACTATTGCTCTCTTGATTTTAGAAATTCTACTCACCAGTGTTACTGACTAGTGGTTCGCCCCACTACAGGTAATGTTTTTGTAGCGGGATCTGGGAGCGGCGGAGATCAGCATATAGATTTTGGCATGCAACGCTGATAGAGAGTTCGAAAACCATCTAGACCATTAGATGGAGTTAACCCCATTTTGGAATATTTTAGATCTATTGTCATTTCTTAGCTATAATTGTAAAGACTTTGTTAAGATATTAATATTACGAATTTACCTTCATTTTCCTTAGACTTGCTCTTGAATTTATTTTATGAATTTGTAATATGATCAAGTTAACGACTTAAGAATCTGAAGAGCTCCAGAATCTTGGGTCGTTACACGCAAGCCCTAACCCTAGGGCCTGCATCACATTCCCTAACTCATAGGTTAGATATATTATTTCCCAACTCCCAGGTCAGTTATGTACTTATGTTGTTCACTTGACTACAAGTCGGCTATTGTCACTGACTATAGGTCAGCCCTTTCTATGATATGAGGCATCCATAAGGTATGTGTTCTATGGGCCATGCTATCAGGTTGTTAGGTCTAGAAGTAGTTTAAGCCTTTAAGGTAACCTTAATCAGATCCTTAATAAATGCAATCATGGTATTATTGCAGCAGTATTATTCATGTTCATCATGTGATTGTGTACACACGTAGATTAGAGTTTCTATTCACTCAGTGGTACTGATAAGTGTATTTTGCTCCAAACCAATGTAATCAGAACGTAGAGTCACAAGAAGGACCTGATGATGAAGCTAAAGGATTTGACATCCATCAACAAGACTCATTAATTCTACTAGAGCGTTAGTTTAAAAATTCTTTCAGTTCGTAGTGCCAAACATTACAAACTTTCAGTAGGTTTTGTAAGGCCTTTTTTTTTTTTTTTTTGGTAAAAAGTTTTGTTGGATTGATTCATTCTTATTTGGATTGTCTTTCAAATTAAATAAGTTGAAATTTTAGGTAAATCTTCAATTTATTATACACTTAATGATTTGACTTATGTGCGAGAATGTGATACTTTAATAGTCATGATGCGGAATACGAAGGGCCCCAGATGCCAGAGTCCGCGTCGTGATAGTCTTTCCGAGTAGGTGCCCATAGACCCCAAGTTTGTACCAATCTGATCTATATCGAAGAAGATGTGGGCCATTGGAAGGTTTCCATTTAGCTTTTTAGGGGAGGTAAACTGTGTTGCTCCCGAAAAAGCCTCCATAGTGTGGATTTTTGGGTTTTCAGGGCGTGGGGGTGCAAGCCCCGACCAGTTTGACAGCTTGGACCATCTCTAAAAATTTTGAAAGTTTCAACTTGGAGCGTCGTACCTGCATCAGACTGCAATATTCTTTTGCCTATCCCTTGTCTTCCGATCTCTGATTTTGATGCAACTTCCGTCACTTTCTTCATCTCAGTTCCCTGGACCTGCTTTTGATGATCTCCTAGGTTGAGAAAGCCATTTTCCCCAATTGCTCATTTTCCATGGAATCTGCTTTCCATGCTTTTGAAAGGTCTTTTCTTGCTTCTTTTTCTTCGTTAAATTCACATGTCTACAAAGTATATAACTTCCTCTCCACCATCTCCACCACCAGATTCCAAACAGATTTAAATATCTCACTGGAACAATCCCCACTTTGCATCCTACTGCCACTGCACATAAGCAAGACTTCAACTCTCACCCTGATCAACTAGCTTTTGAAGAAATGAACCTCAAGACCTGACACCGCTTCAAAGCAAATCAGAATGGCTTTTACGTTTCTCATTTGGTCTTCACTAGCTTCACAGAAAATCAGATCATCATCTGCAAATTGCAAGTGATATATGGAAGGAGCCAATCCAGCCACCTTGAATCACCTAATTAGGCCCCGATGTTTTGCTGCCTTCACCATTCTACTCAACGCCTCCGCTATTATCACGAAGAGAGAATGGGATATGGGATCTCCTTTCCTTAACCCTCTTTAAGATGGGAAGAAGCTTTTTGAGGAACCATTAATCATGACAGTGAAACAAGTTGATGACACTCATTTCTTGATCCAATTGATCCACTTAACTCCAAACCCCATCCTACGTAGAAGGTATTGCAAATGCTCCAGTCAGCTTTATCATAAAGAAGTGCTTTAAGGAGACTATCAACCCAAAGGATGCAAATAAATGGGTGGAGCACATGGAAGGGATCTCCGAGGTCATGGGTTGTTCAGACTGTCAGAAGGCTATATTTGCAGCCTTCAAACTGGAAGGTGATGCGACAGAATGGTGGGAAGCTACAAAGAAGTCATTTAGTGGGTAGGAGACAGAAATCACCTGGACCTTCTTCAAGCGAGAGTTCATAAAGAAGTTTATACCAAACCATATCAAGGCCCCAAAAAAGATAAAGTTTGAGACTTTGGTGCAAGGTAATAGGACAATGGCCAAAAGTGCTCTCAAGTTTTATGGAGTCATCACAATTTGGAGAGGCATTGGTCATCACTGAGGAATTTAAGTTTGAACGGTTTGTTGATGGCCTGAGAGCAGATATTAAGAAAGACGTGTGGCTATATGAACCAATGGCTTGTGCTGAAGCTTTGAAGAAAGCTTTTATATCTGAACAGGCAATCAATGATGTTAATAAGACTATTCCACCTAGGCCTTCAGGAGGAAGATGGAATAATAATCAAGCACCACCACAAAATCAGTGATCTGAGAATAAACCATGGAGCGACTAGAACAACTACGCAGCACCAACTCCACCGAAGAAGCATAAGATACAGGGCAACAGAAGGTGAAACTTTTGGGTCATGATGTAAGCTAGTTTCACAAGAAATGGGGCACCTGCTTCAAATGCGAACAGGAAGGTCATAAGATCAGGAGTGTCCACAGAGGCACCCAGAAACTCAGTATCAACAAGAAGTTCAATATCCACAAAATAATCAGTACCCCTAATAAAACAGGCAACAGAGACATCAATAGAATAGAGAGCAAGCATGTCAACAGAATAGACAACAAGGATAACATCAAAATATAAGATAGGGGTATCCACAGAATCAACAATAGGGAAATCAGCAAAATCCTCAGGCGCACCCTTAAGGTCAAAGTCAGTATAGAGCCCGGAATGATCAAGAAGGGAATCAAAGAAATCCTCAAGCTAATGCGTGGGTGTATGCAATGACTCAACAAGAAGCCGTAGCAGCTGGCAATGTGGGAATTGGTACATTTCTTGTCACTTGTATGTGAGAAATTTGGAGAACCTTTGTATTTAATTTCCTTGGATGTTCTTGAATACATTTGTAAGTACATGTATGCCTAATTACTGTGGGACCCATAATTTTTTAGATTTGGGTAGGAGATCATAGCCCCACATCGTAAGATCTATGTTAGGTAATGTCTTTAGGCATTTTTCGGTAGGGCCCAGTGGCTCAACCCATATTTATCTAATCCAAGTGAAATCCTTTTGTAGGATAGATAATAGTCTTTTAATTGATGGGACCCCCATGCATTGAGAGTAGTATACAGAGAGGTAGGAATTTAGCTTTAGTTGTAGCATAGTTACAAATAAGTGGGACCCATATGAAAAGAAGGGAAGTTAACTATGGGGATCTTAGGTTTGCATACAAAATCTTCATTGGATTTGCATTATGTGCATGTGTCCCATGAAGCATCAAAGTCCTATTCGCATCCAAAGTGCATTGCCGACCTATAATAGAATAAATACCCATCATGTGAAGCAATGACCCCATCCACAAACCTCCTCTCCGTAACATCCCGAACTCCCACTAAGTAGTTAGTTTTAGTTAATTGCCCGTTAGTCAATTAAGTGTATTTAGAAGCTAAGCGAGTCCGATTTATTGTTGGAATCATGTGTGCGAAGTCTTATCAGGTTTCGAGCTCATTTGGGCTCAGTAGGGGGTAACTTGCCATTTTAGGAAGCTAGAAGCCATTTTCGTAGTTTTTCCGAATTGTGAGGTTTCGGGTTCATCGGGTGGCTTCCCTAATCCAAAATCATCTGCTTATACATCGACCCAAATCAAACCCATCTTGGCCACCAAATACCTTATTTTCCAAAAATCAAGCCATTTTTTATGAAAAATACCCAAAAATCCATTAAAATAGGCCAAGATTCCAACTCTTTCAAACCATGCCAAGAGTGGTATCATTGGAAAGCTCATTTAATTTCATGAGCATTGGCGCTTACAGTGACTCAATTCAACCTATGGTTTACAAGTTATAGCCAAAACAAGTTTTTAGTCAAATTATTAAATGGATGGCAATTTTGTAAATTTTCCCAAATCCCAACCCATTTATTATTTCCCTCACTCCCTCACTCGTTTTCCCCATTCCAGCAACGAGTCTCTATCCTCACTTATTTTCTCTCATTTATATTACTCTCTTTCTCTCTCTCTCGACTCCTATCTCATTTTCTCTCCCAGAAACGAACCCCAGCCCCATTTTCCCCTCTCTCTCTGTCTCTCATTTCTCACTTCCCCACACCAACCAGCCACCATCAGAGGACCGGACTCTCTCCTCCCTACCAGCCGAACTCCACCTTCTTCCTCCTCTCGCCGATGGCCGCCATCTTCCCTTTCCTTCTTCTCTTTTTCTTTCATTTTTCCCTATTTACTTCCCTTTCTCTTCCTCTCCATTTTCTTCCTCTCTTGCTACTGCCGCCGGAATCCATGCCCGCTACAACCGCCAGAGCTTCCTCTTCTTCCTCCAACTTCCTCCTCAAGCCTCCATCTTCCCAAGGAAGCCATTCTTCAAGCTTCTCCTCAAGCCAATCATGCCCTAGGTAAGGTTCCTCCTTCCCATAAATTAGATCATATGGAGTTTTGGATCAGGATAGTGTTTAACATGCTCATTAGACCCTTCTTTCTCTATTTGTAGCTTTGCTTTGGTTAGGGTTTGCATTTGCTTGAGATTGAGCTTGGTGGGTGTCTTTTGGTGAGCTAGAGCATGCCCATTTTCCATTTTATCATCAAGTGAAGTGGATAAGCTTAATTTGTAGATGATATGCATTATAAACATTGATTCTAGCGCGTATAGTTTCCTTTATTATGGTTGTGCCCATTATTAATGAAAATGACCAATATGCTAGAATTAGGTATGTGATGAATGGTGGGATTGAAGATGATTGGAGGTGGTTTTTGTATGTGCATTAGAGTGGGCTTGGCCCTTGTACTTGCAGGTTTTGAATGGGGTTATGGAGTAAGGGATTGAACTCCCAAATGAGCTGAAACAAGGGACTCCCATTTCTGATCAGTCCTAGGTCCGATAGATCGGACCTTTGGACTGATCAATCGGACAATGGTTTTGTCCGCGGGCGGCTTTTAGGCTTGTGGGTCATATGTGGGGGATGTTGGGGGTTGTTTACCTTCCATGATTTCCCCACATACATAATGTAACCTTGTTTCAATTATAGGGCCCCATTTAACCCGCTTTACGATAAAACCACCTTTGGTCTCCATGTAAGAGACGTTTTTGGGCAAACGTAATCTTATAGATTACACGGTTTGTGTATGGTGCACAATCTACTCTGAACCCAGTTGATGTATGAATTGGGCCTATACACCGCTGTTACTTGGATGGAATTATTAGCGTAACCCTACATCATCCGTGGTTTGAGTAGGGATGTCGGCTACACAAATTGTGATCATTAGCCTAAGAGTTGGCTTATAAATACTCCTTGTCCTTCAAGCTTGCATTATTGCATTGTTTATGCTTTCAAGAGATGTACCCTTGCATTGTCTTGGTCCATGCTGGGGCTTGGCTTGCTTGTTGGTTTTTAGGAGGGTTACTTGTATTGAGTGTTGTGAATCATCAAATTAAAGTAATCCCTCATTCTTTTAGTATTGTTTATACCCTTTGCCAACCCTTCACAATAACCTAAGGTATGTCTGTCGAACATCCACTAAGCCATGTTGTTTAGGTCTCGATACAGGAAAGGGCAAGGCTGTATGAGACTGTTTATAGGATCTGGTCATCGGACAACTGCAGTCGGTTTACACAGATGTACACTGTTATATATCAGATTGGATGTGAGGCATCCTAAGGTGAGCTTACCACTCGTATTCGGACAGGGCTTCGACTCTATGAATCGGATAGGATCCTAGGCATCCGAAGACCAATTTGATCCACCGTAGTCAGACAAAATGTGCAGCATCTGAAGGTGATATAAATCCCGCATGGGTATCGATTGACTTGATACTCGGCTGTTGTGGGTTTTGTTCATTTGATGTTAGCATTGAATTAGGATTTCCGTCCTTTCACATTGTCTTTTGCTTTACATACATTGTTTAATGTACTCCATTATGATCATACTATCTTTATTCTCTAATTGACATTGCACTTCTATTATGGATTATGTTTATCCCTTTGCCGACTCGTCATAGTCTGATGATGCTGCATTTGGTGCGTAGGCGCCGAGTATGCTTTTTCCTAGGGTGTTTCGCTGGAGATAAATCAGGCAACTGCGCCTGATGTTGTTGATCACGGGTGATGTGCAAACGATATCTCCAATCCGTCGTGTCCTGCACATGAGCGACTTCATAATTGTAAGGTAATAGTTTATACAATTCTGTTGGCCTAGGTTTTTAGTTGTCACCATTTAATTAACATATCTTTTAATTGTTCACTTTAATTGTAGAAATGGATTTACATGCTTACTCTGAAATATTTATTGTACCCTTTGTATCGATCAAGTCTTCCGCTGTATTGATTAGTGAAGTAACCAATATTGAAACTCAGCGCAGACTACAATTCATAGTGGGACCATGATTGGGGGCCACGTGTTGTTTTAAACGTGAATGGTTTATTGGTTTATTATGAGAAAAATTTTAAATGGGCCCTAGTCTCACATTCAACCCCGGATTACCATCTGGGGGCATGACACTCTCCCTCTCTTACTTTCTTAGTTCTCATTTTCCCCACTTCAGACTCTAGTTTTGGACAAGAAATTGGCAGACACTAGGAGAAAGGATAATAGAACTAGCATTGGGAGCCTTTTTTGAATGACCTATAGCCTTCCTCACATAGCTAGGGCAAGTGTTCACTACTCAAGGTGACAAGATTTTCGAAGTTTATTTGGGTGTGTCCTTCTGGCTAATGTTTTTCTACCTATGTATGATGTAGTCCCTCTTCGTTGACAATTTCTTTGAATGATAGTTGGTGAATTGATGTTTAGATCATGATTTGAAGTTCGAATTTTGTGCTTTTCAATTTTCCAATTCTGATTGTAGGCAGTAGATGATGGATTGATTGAAATCTTGCAAAAGACTATCAACTGCTGAAGTGTCACATCCTCATTGTCGACATGTAGTTGGGGATAGGAAGCTTGGAATCCCTACCAATGGCCCTAGAATTCATACCAATTGATTTTTCCATGTAGATAATCTTCTTAGTTTGCAATTCTAACCTTAATCGATCAAAGATTTGTGGAAAATTCAAGATGAAATCAAGATTTCATGGATTCAAGTCGTCAATGTGCAAAATTTCAAAACTGTGGGACGGCACATCTGACTGATGATCTGATCCGATCATTGGAACCTTAACCTCAGGGCGACTATATTCTGTGAAACCGAAGGCTACATGAGTATGCAAGGCCCAAGGCAATGTAGAAAAATAAAAATAGATTAGTTAATTTTATTCTACTTTGGATTGTCATGTAATTATGAGGAACCTTGGGGGCTTCTTTGTTATGTTGATTAATTCACTTAATATACAATAGAATGGTCAACCAACCCTTCTTCTTCTTCTTTTTCTTCTTCATCACTAGACTCTAACCCTTTATAAATACAACTTGGTATCAGAGATTATCATCCTCTGTGGGACGATCGCCACGTAAAGAAGAGAATCTAAAGTGATTTTGTAATAACCCTGAATTATTTAAGTGGGACAACTAGGCTTAGAAAGGCCCACTTTCGACCTGTCCAATTCATGACTAGATTGGGCTGCTGGGCCAAAACTTTCAGGTCTTTATTAGGTACAGATATATGACCCAAACCCATTTATATGTAACTGTGTAGCTCCCCAAAGAAGGCTCCTCATTTCACACCAACAGATATGACCTTTAGCCTTCCCCATATGACCTTCAAAGAGGAGAAATCCTTTTAGGACTCCTCCATTGGACGTCCACTATTCTATATGAAGGGATCTCCTCTCTTCTTTGATCACTTTTTCATAGATGAAGAGTAGAAGCCCAATATTGTAATATCTGAAAATAGAAGCATGGAATTTCAACAAAGAGCATTTAGCCTAGTGGATGTCTAATTTGAGGTCACTCATTACATATACCAAGCGAGTAGAACTTCCCATTTACTTAATAAAATATGTTGCTGTCAAGAATTGGTCCTTCATAATCTAAAGATCGGTACCAATGTAAAATAAGTTCTTGTTGATGTGATTGTGCTTTAAGAATAAGATGCAAAAATACATCTCTGAAACTGAAAGGAGATTACAGGGACATATTTCCTTTTGAGTTGGACCAATGGGAGTCCATTATACCATTAATCAGATCTATATTGATGGAATTACAAGGGTTTCGACCTTCCTAATATGGGAAATGAAGGTTTAAACTCTTTCTTTTCTATGTAAATTAATGGCTAATAGAATCCTATGATTGATGTGCCTCTTAGGGCTGTTTTTAAATTTAGAATACGGTGGATTAAGGTTCAAAAGAAGTCAGAAGTGGGGAAAGAACTAGTTCAGGTCGTCAAAAAGGGGTTTGACCGTTTGTGGGTTGTGGTTCCATGTGGCCCACTTGATTTGGGATCAAGTCCCCACATCTGAAAGGGAACTGATGGGCGACCATAACGGTGGTGGATCCATTAGGATTGAACCATTGAGGCCTTCCATCCAAAAGGTTAAAAAGGGGCTAGGCGTTAGGCCCTTCTTTAGTCCCAGGTTCTATTAAAATTTTCCTTAATACTGTTGAGTGAAACTATTTATATTCAGATATCATAAAGAGGCTTTGTTTGAGACATTTCTTGTTGTTGATTGTATGAAACCATCTATATACATATTTTGAATATTTATATAGAAGTCTTTGGGTCACAAGAATTGCTAATCTATCCTTTAGAATGGTGTCTTATGTCATTCAAAGAGTCAACAGGAATAATCATTGCTAATTTAAGAATTAACAAGGATGGTCAGCTTCCTTGATGATGATCAACTGCGATATGTTCGGTTAATATGACATCATGTTGTGACTTCATGTGTATTACAGAATAAATTCTAAGAAAACACTTTTTCTAACTACTGTATTAATGTACTAAGATCACATGATCAGATCGGTAGCAACACTATAATTAGTTTTCAGTCCAAACCATCTGCATTATGATACTATTCGATATTTTACCATTCACTATTAATACTCTATTTCTGATTTTACAATTCATGATTGATACCATCAATAAAACTATTGTTTGTAGTGAATAATTAATGAGGAACTCTCAGGGCACTTGAACATAATGATTAGTCTAAGTCTAACATATGTAATAATGAGTATGGTGTTCATTCTATAACTGATTAGAACATCAAAGATATGGTCAATGCCACATATTTATGATACCAATAACGATTTGGAGTGGGGTGAGATTTAAATACGAAGTATGTGGGACTGGCCAATGGTAAATGTGATGATACTAATTATAATACCTTTGAACCAAAATGAAAACTGAATTATAATTGCTACGGAGAATCTGTTTTTATGCTAGTATTAGGTTTGATCTTTGAATGAAGAATGGTGACAGTTTTGTCATGACAAAAATATGAATTTCCCCAATAGAAACATGAGAACTTTTATGAATTAAGATCGGTGATAGTCTTGTCACGATACAAATATGAATCCCCTTGTTTAAACATAAGAACTACTTGGTGGTAGTCTTGTCATGACATGAATCTGAGTCCCCTTATTTAAACATGAAAATTACGATGAATTAAGAATGGTAGCAGTCTTATCACGACAAGACTATAAATCCCCAATGAAAGTACAAAACAACAATCATGGTGTACATCAAGCCATGTTGTTGAACAAGATTATGAACTTACCCTTCGGGGTAAGCCTATAAATTTTTCTTTTCAAGGAAAACATATGAATCTCGAAGCTTTGTGTGATGTATTTGAAGCTACCAATACATTGATGAGGATGGATAACTGGAAATGATATGATAAAACAATCGTACTATTAAATCTGTGTTATCGTGCCAATTTCTATGAGAACAATTTAAACTTATTTCTTTTGTTTGATTATTTTCTTGATTTAGAAATTCTACTCACCAGTGTTACTGACTAGTGGTTCGCCCCACTACAAGTAACACATTTGTAACGGGATCTGAGAATGACAGAGACCAGCCTATAGATTTTGGCATGCATAGCTGATTAAGAGATCAAAAAACATCCTAGATTTTAGATGGGACCAGCCCTTATTTTGGAATATTCTTTTGGAATTAAATTAAAAAATTGTCTTTTCTAGCCGAACCTTTAGTAACTTGTTAAGACATTGATATTGAGATTTAAATACTCATCTTTGCTTGGACTAATGCTCTAGGAATTTTAATTATGAATGTTGTTGTGTTATAAACATATTAACATCTTAAAAATCTGAAAGCTCCAGATTCATAGGTCGTTATAGCTTTGGCCCTAGCCGAACCCGTGGATAAGTTCGGCAAGGGACTGTGCAGTCAGCAGAACCTGTGATGTGTTCTGCTGTGTAGTTTAGTTCATCTATTCAGTGGGTAGATCCTATCGTGCATTCGGAACCCTGTATGTGGCGCAGAATATGAGTTTATGAGAAGACTTTTGTTCCCTAGTAGAAAAAGAAAAAAGGAAGTGGCCACATTTGATTGCCTCAGCATTACAGAGTTGCATCAACCTGGTTTCATAGTTTCAGTCTGATTGTTTCAGATTTGCAGTGTTGCAGTCATCTTTGCCTTTCGGAGAATAAAGAGGGATCAGATCTGTTTCTTATATTGTGTGAGAAGTGTTTGATTGCTACAACAGAGAGATTGCAACTGGTAACGGATGTATATTGGGCTACATGATTGATTGGGTAGTAGGTGGTTTGGAACTCTGTGAAGTTGATAGTGTGTTTTCTTTTGGGAATATTTGGAGTTGGCAATGTGTCAACAGAGTGTAGATTGTTGTTTTCTCTTTGAAGTAGACAGTTTGTTGGTTGGTCCGCTGTTCAGTTGTTGATCACTTGTTTAAGTCTATTGAAGGTGTCTAGAGCCTTGTCATTTGGGATCTCCGTTGTTTCCATCACCTAGTTACATCAAGATGGCGTAAAAGGAGAGGAATGATGATTCCAATTCTAGAGGGGCAGGTTTGAGTGGAACCCAAAGGATGTTCAACCCCATTGGAACTATTAATCCCAATGCACAAATTACAGTGGATTTATTCAACAGAAACAATTACAAGGAATGGTCATATTCAGCAAGGATGGCGATTGGTGGGCCAAAGCTCTAGGTTATATTAATCGGCGTATCAAACAGCTCCCGAAAGAGGATCCAAAATTTGAAGATTGGGAGTCAGAAAAGATGCTAGTGATGAATTGGATTCTAAACTCCATGGAGCCTTTAATTTCAAAGAGTTTTCGGTACTGTAAAACAGTGCTTGAGTTATGGAATGCTATTGAAGCAGCCCATTCACGTAAAAAGAACCATGCTCAAATTTACCAATTGACTAGAGAGTTGGCCCAATTTAAGAAAGGTGATAAATCGCTTGGTGATTGCTATTCTACATTGAGAGGGGATGTGGCATGAACTTAGTTTTAATCAACCTCTTAGTCCTTGTTGTGCAAAGGAACAAAAAATCAAGTAGAGACTCAGCACATTTATGATCTTTTAGGGAGATCGAACCATTCATATGAAACGGTTTCAGCACATTTATGATCTTTTTGGGGGGATTGAACCATGCATATGAAACTGTTGGGGCTCAAATATTAAGCCAGGACCCTCTTCCCTCTCCTGGAACAATGATTGCATTATTACAGAATGAAGAAGGTAGACATCATGTTATGGCTGATTCTATTCCCTCTGTGATTAACCAGGATCAATCTACATTTGTTACAATCAACACGGTTGGTAGGGGTGATGGAAGTCGTGGTAGAGGCCATCATGGTGGTGCTAGAGGTGGTGGCCATGGTGGTGGTGGCCATGGTCAAGCTGGCATCGGTTGTAGATCGGGATAAATTACAGTGTACTCATTGTGGCAAGACTCATCATACTAGAGATACTTGTTGGAATCTAGTGGGGCGACCTCCAAGCTTCAACATGGCATTTATAACTGAAACTTCAGGTGAAAAAGCTAATCTTGGTGAGCATGCAGAATGTAAATGGGAGTTAAATGTTAATGATCAAATCCAAGCATTGAAGCAAGAGATGCAAGCATCACGCCAGCATTTACAAACAGGGGATAATTCCTTCATACTCAGCAAGCATGGCATCTTATTCAGCTTGTGGTACAGCATACATGGCTTCCACATCCTCATCGTCTACTCCATCAAGGGTTATTGATTCAAGTGCCACTAATCATGTAACCGGTATGCAATCTGAGTTCACTTCATATACATCCTCTCCATCTCTTGGGATAGTCAGAGTTGCTAATGGTAATCATACTAAAGTCCTAGGTGAAAGAACAATTGATGTGAACCATACTTTATTTATCCCTTAAGTCTGTCTTGCATGTTCCTCAATTTTCAAATAATTTACTTTCAGTTAGTTCTATTGCCAAGTCCCATAAATGTAGTATTACATTTTTATCCTTCATATTATGTCTTTGAGGATCTGGAGATAAGGAAGACGATTGGTGGTGGCCATGAGCATGGTGGTTTATATTATCTTGAAGCACCATAAAAGGATGCAAACAGCACTGCAAAGGCCACTTTGAAGTGGCATCGTCGTCTTGGTCACGCCCCAGTTAGGAGTCTTAAGTCCGTCTTTCCTCATTTGAGTATTAGTGATGATGTAGTTGAAATAAATTGCGACACATGTTTTGCTAAAAGTTGTAGACATTCTTATCCAGTCAATACTAATAATAAAAATGGTGCTCCTTTTCATTGGTTCACAATGATGTGTGGTGCGCTCCACTTGTTTCTATCAATGGCTATCGATATTTCATTTCCTTTATTGATGATGCTACTATGTGTCCTTGGGTGTATTTGTTGAAATAGCATGATGAAGTGTTTTCTGTGTTTGAAATCTCCATAAAATGCTAACCACAAAGTTCAATACCAAGATTTTAACATTTCGGTCAGACAAAAGAGGAGAAAATATATCCCATCAATTACAATCTTATTTAGTTCAGAATGGAATTGAGTCACAAACTTCTTGCTCATACACTCCTGAACAAAATGGGGTTGCTGAACGCAAGAAAAGACACCTACTAGAAGTGACACGAACATTGCTCTTGGAAATGAATGTGCAAAAATCAGATTAGTCAAAGGGATTCTCATTGCATGTTTCCTCATAAATCGTATGCCCTCACATGTTTTAGTGGGGAAGTGCCCATGACAAGTTCTTTGTCCGGATGTTCCATTGTTTCCTGCTCCTCCAAAGGTTTTTGGGTGTGTCTACTTTATTCATGTTGCAAAACACCAGCGAGATAGGATGGATCCAATAGCAGTTAACTGTATCTTTGTGGGTTATTCTCGTACTCAAAAGGATTACAAGTGTTAAGTTCCAGAAAAAGGAAAAAAATTCTTTTTTATTATGGATGCCACCTTCTTTGAGGATGTACCCTTTTACTCATCAAAGGGAGAGGAAATATCAGAGCTTAAAATGCAGAGTTACCCACACTTGTGCAGGATGTCTAACCTCCATCATATCCTACTCCTTACAGCCTAAATCCAGTTCCTAGTGATAGTGAGCGTATAATTGCAAGATCACTAGCAACACCTTTGAAGGTGTACTCCCAAAAGAAAAAGAAAAAAAAAAAAAAAACAAAAATTGCACCACCACCTGCTCACAGTACACAAACGTCTAACATCCCTAATCCAAAGCCAGTATTGGGAAATCCTATCTCCAACTTGTCAGGTACTCAAAATTCTAAGCACTTTGGTTTAGATCTTCCTATTGCATTAAGGAAAGAAAGATGCACTTTCCCTACCAAATACCCAATACAAAATTATGTGTCCTACCATTTCCTTTCCCATGCATATAGAGCATTTGTATTATAGTTGTCCTCAGAATGCATACCAAAATCTGTTAGTGATGCACTGAATAACCCAAAATGGAAGGCTACTATGCTTGAGGAAAGACATGTTTTGGATAACAATGGCACATGGGACATAGTAGATCTTCCAGATGGGAAAAAGACCGTGGGTTGTAAGTGGGTTTACATCCTCAAATACAATCCCGATTGCACCATTCACAGGTATAAGGCTCGACTAGTAGCCAAAGATTTTACTCAATCCTATACGGTGGACTATTTTGAGACCTTCTCACATGTTGCTAAGTTGAACTTTGTGAGAGTTATTTGTTCTATTGCAGCAAATTTCCAATGGCCATTGTACCAATTAGTTGTCAAGAATGCTTTCTTGCATGGTGATCTACAAGAGGAAGCTTATTTGAAGTTACCCCCTGGTTTTGTTCATGATGGTCAAGCCAATAAAGTATGCCGTCTTAAAAAGGCACTTTATAGTTTGAAACAATCTCCATGGGCGTGGCTTGATAAATTTAGTCAGGCAATATTACGAGTGGGATACAAGAGATGTCCGTCTGATCATACCTTGTTTATAAAGAGGAGTGAGTCTATGTTGATGATATTGTGTTAATAGGTAACAACGAAAAGGAGATCAAAAAACTAAAGCACTATCTAAGCACATAGTTTGATGTTAAAGATCCCGGTGAACTAAATACTTTCTTGGCCTAGAAGTAGCTAGGTCCAAGAAGGGTAATTTTATATGTCAAAAAAAGTGTGCTTTGGATTTGTTGGATGAAATTGGTATGACAGATGCCAAACCAGTTGATCCACTTATGGAGCAAAGTCACAAACTATGTTCTGAAAGTGGAGAGCTCCTAGATGATCCCAAAGGCAGAAAGTATCAGAAATTGGTTGGGAGGTTGATATATCTCACCATCACTCGACCTAATATTGGATTTACTATAAGTATCATGAGCCTCTTCATGCATACACCTCAGACAAAGCATTTGAAAGCTATTTATTGAATATTGAAGTACCTAAAACAGGCTCCTAGCCAAGGTATCATGTATTCAAAATATGGAAATGTTGATATTGATATCATTGAGATCTTCAATGATGCAGACTGGCCAAGATCTAAGACAGATCGAAGATCCACCACCAGGTATTGCGCATTGGTTCGTGGAAATTTGGTTTCACGGAAAAGTAAGAAAATAAATGTTGTTGCACTATCTAGTTCAAAAGCAAAGTACCATGCTATGGCACGTGGGACATGCAAACTCTTCTAGTTGCGAACGTTGATGCAAGAGTTAGACTTTGGGTACAATAAGCCTATGCTTCTCCATTGTGATAATAATTTAGCTCATCATATTGCTACAAATCCTGCTTATCAAGAGCAAACAAAACATAGCGAAGTTGACTGTCATTTCATTCATAGAAGGTGGCTAGGGAAGAAGTATTGTTGAAGCCTGTTCACACAACAAATCAACTTGCTGACTTCCTAACAAAAGCAGTCACAAGGAGTCAGTTAATCAATGTTTTTTCCAAGCTTTAGACTCTGTTGATATATACTCTCCAACTTAAGGGGCGTAGAAAAATAAATTATATTAGTTAATTTTATTTTACTTAGGACTATCATGTAATTATTGGGAACCTTAGGCGCTTTTTTATTATGTTGATTAATTCACTTAATATACAATAGAATGGTCAACCAACCGTAAGGGGTACGACCTCATATTCTTCTTCTTCTTCTTCTTCTTCTTCTTCTTCACTAAACTCAAACCCTTAATAAATACAACTGGCAATCAAGAAAAACTTACCGCATTCGCAATAGAGAACCAATGGAAACATCGATAGAATGAATCATCTTTTGAAGGAAGAGTGTCGTGATTCCAATACTTAATGTTTTGAAATTTTGCACATGCCTTCCAACAATCAGAATTCTCTTCAGAAGCATCCAAATTTTTTTCTTTCCCTGCACTCCTCTTCTCCAAGACAAAGCCTGGAGACAAAAGGCAAAAAAAATTACAAAAAAAAAAAATCAAAATTGAAATTTTCTGAGAATACATTCCTCGCTTTTGATAAATCATGTGCGGACATGCAAATCAAATGAGTATTATAAATCATAAATAGCAAATAATACCACACACAAATGAATAATCCATATGCACAGATAAAGCAAGAGGAAGAGAGTGCTTTCTCTTTGCACTCCCAAATGATAATGATAATTGTCATTACTATCCTTCATTCAAAACCTTATCCTATCTATCTCAAGTTGGCTCCTCGAGTACTTCTCCTCTCAACCCATTTAAAGGTTGTTCTCTAAAACAAACAATCTATACTGCCCTTCCTCACTAGTCACTACTACATTTAAGTCTTTATTTCCTCAGTTCATTGCACTTGCAACACAACACTTCATACTAAGAATGTTTATTATCTTATTTTTACATGCCTAAACCATCCTAAATGGCATCTATTGAAATTCTCTTACATTAAGAACTGCTTCTAGTTTTCATCTTATGTACTTAACCCTAATAAACTTCACAGCTCCATCTCAGCCACACATTCATCCTTGGGTGGCAATCAGCTATAAATCATGACATTCCTCAGTATGAATTCCACTTTTTATGTACTTAATCATAGTAAGATGTATTTTCTCAGATCCTTCTTAGCATACACATTCATCATTAGCAATTGGCTATAAATATTGTCATACCTCAGTACTAGTTCAACTTCTACTACAGCTGCTGTTGTTACTGATATATTTATTGACAATATGATCAACACTTATGTGGCCCGAGAGAACATGACAAATTTTGTGCCAAAAATAGATAACACTTCCATAGAAGATATTTTCTTCTGAGCATGTGTGTATAAGAGAGAGAGAGAGAGAGAGAGAATGTCAGTATGCACCCATTCCTCACCATAGTTGGCATCAGTCCGACGTTCAATGTTACAAACCTCACACTTTACCATGGGCATGACAATGATGCAGAGTCTGAAGAACATGCAACTCTTTTACCAGCTCCTCCACCACCAAAAGGTAAAATTGTTGATTAACTCGATTATCAACTTGTTTCTACACGTCAATGAGGATATTAGAAATTTCTTGTCCGATTGCAAAACCGCCCCATCTCCGATGCTATTTGGGTTACTGTATCCGACTTCCAGCACTTGAATCCAGATCTTTATTAATATCATCAAGCTATTAACTTGCCAGAGTCAAGTTTTTTCAACACGGGGAGAGTTGATGCAGTACGGACCCGGCCCAAGAAAGCGGTTGGGCCCAAACATTGATCCATGGGTCAACCCGGTCCATTGGGTTCAACCATAGGCCCAGTTGACTGAGAGCTACTATGGCACCTTCTATAATTATCCTACTACTAATATTATTTCTCGCTTGACAGGATTAAGAACTTTCTTGATTTAATTAGTAAGTCTTGGTTGCCAAGAATTAAGTTTGCTATTCTATAAATAAGAGAGACCTCACTGTAGTTGCTTATGCTTATTTGATTAATCAAAATTCTAATTAGTTTTCCCTCCAAGTATGGGTTGTTTAATGGTTATAATTATGCCTTAGGGCCGCAATCCTTTTGGGTTCGATCAATCCTTCAGGAGATTGGTCTATTTTTCTTGATCGTGGATCATGACTATGCCATCTTACCTTTCTTCTTTTTCTATCAGCAATAAAAAATGATAGTTATATAAAAAATTTTTTAAGGCATTATACAGAAAAAAAAAACAACAAAGGGAAACGGAGGTGTGTGGTGGGGGGGTTGGCAGGCAAAGAATACCTATTAGATGATTCAACTCCCTATTTTGCCAATGAATCTAATTCTTCATTGGCTTCTTTGAGTTTGAACACAAGCGAGAAGATAACATGCATCCTGTATTTTAAGATCTCAAACTTTCCTCAGAATAAAAGCCAGTCTCCAAGGTGCTCCCCTTTGTTGATGGCCCAATCAATTGCATTCCTAGAGTGACTTCAATATAAGATAACCTTCAGAACTTTGTTGAATATTCTTAAAGCTTGACAAATGGCTAGAAGTTCTGCTCATTTAGATTCCCTTGTATCTACAGAGCTGGAAAATGCAGTTAAAACTTCACCATCACTACTCAAAATCCTCCAACTTCAATTGTACCAGGTTTACCTGTCACCACTCCATCTACACTATAACTTAACCAATCGGAAGGTGAAGGCATCCACAAAATCTTTCTCTGCTTTCTTCCACTTCAATCTATCCTTGAAGCCTCTAAATTCATTGCTGAGCAACTCTAGTCTTAATGAGATCAACACCTCATCTTAATGTCTTTCTTCATAATTAAAAACTAGGCTTTTTTGCCCTTCCACACCATCATTGTACCTATTGGGTACTGTAACATCATCCATAGGATATTCCCCCTTGCTTGAAACAGAACCAACCCACATTCAATTCAACCACAAAAAAGTCATTGCGTTTGTTCGTAACTGATTTGCAAATGAGCATTGAACAAAATAATGATCACCAAACTGCTACTACACCTCATACAAAGGACAAGAAGTCAATACAGTAGATAGGAGTTCTCCTTCTTAGATTCACCTTCATGAACACTTTCCCAGTAATTTCCACTCACCAAAAAGCATGCACTGTAGAGGCAGTAGCCCTACCCAAACAGAAGATGAAGATGATGATGACGATGATGATGATGAATGACCATTCTATACCTTTCAACCCTTTGACCTATAAACTCCACCGAATTCTCAGCCCACAAAACCCTTCCCATATTTATCAAAGATAACCTTTCTCCATGCATCCCTTTCTTCACCGAGTTTTCCTCCTATCTCATCTAGTTAATTTGTGGCATCAGAATTCTTCACCAACTAGCATTAGCCCTTTTTGTCATTATTTCACCCAATGGTTACACATTCCAGAGACAGCACTGCTCTTTTCTCGTCATCCCAGTTAAGTCAACATATCTCATATGATGGCAACATTTCAAACATTCATGCTTTGCTCAACCTAGTAAAAGCCCCAAATGGTATGAAGCTAAGGCAGATGAATACAACACATTTGCAAAATAGAGCACGGGTTTTAGTCCATCCAACCTCATCAATTAACACTTTCGGTTGTAAATGGGTTTCAAAGATCAAGCTGAAAATTGATGGCAAGATCAATAAACATAAGGCTTGGCTTGTTTCAAAGGTTTTAATCAGCAAGAAGGATAGGACTATGATGAAACTTTTAATCCAATAGTTAAAACTACAGCTATTTGCATTGTTCTATCCCCAACTCTAATAAACAACTGGCAAATAAGACAACCTGATGTCAGAAATGCCTTTCCACATGGCACCTTGCAAGAGGAAGTTTATGTAAAAGAACAGCCAGGTTTTGTCAAATCCAGACTATATTTCCTTCCATCCTATGTAAAAGCTTCACAAGGCAATTTACAGGCTTAAACAAACTCCTTAAGCATGGTATCACCATCTTGGCAACTTTCTCATGGACTTATGTTTGAAATTTGAGAAGTTGATTTTTGCCGTTTATTTATCTACATAGTGAGTTTATTAACCATTCTTGCAAGTCCAACCTTTCTTAAATTCACTTAGTTCTGAAACCACAGTGGAGGATTTGCACCATTTACATTATTTTCTTGGTGCTGAAGATAGACGTATCTCCAATTGATTGTTTCTTTTGCAATTCAAATACTTATATGACCTGTTAAAACAGTCAAGAACAAATGGAATTAAGCCCCTTTGTACACCTGTTTCTGCTGGCTCAAAGTTATCCCAGTTTGATGGAGATTCATTACAAGATGCAACTGAGTATTGACGAGCTATTGGACCCTCAGTATTTGACATACACTCAAGCTGATATCTCTTCTTCTATCTACTGTGTACCAATTTATGCAGGATCCTAGATCCTCATATTTGACTGCATTTGAGCATCTGTGATGCAGTCTAAGCCCCCCAAGTGGCCCCATTCAAATCTAATTAGATTAGGACTATATTATTTTATTAGTAGCTTTTTAATTACAGTATTAGGGAAATTTCTATTAATAGATTAGGGTTTGCTTAAACATTAAGTTTGATTTTATTATATATATAGCAATGTAAAGAAGAATTTCTCAAACTTTGATTATTGAAGAGATTTGTGGATTTTATCCTGGAGGTGTGTCCTCGTGCGTGAAGTCTTTTTGACGATTCAAAGTATCCCCGGACATGTGCTTAAGCACCCCTACGCAACCCTAACCCTAAGGCCTGCATTAGTTTGGTATCAAAGCCAAACGATCCCTGCTCGTCGACGTGTTACCCTCTATCCCCATCCCACCTTCAATCTTCCTACACCCATGCCATCAACTCATCATCCCAGACACCGTCCCAACCCCACCATGTCCCATCACAACCCAAACCTTCCAACAAGACACAACCCAAAAAGGCCAACCACAATCCACGCAAAACTCCCACCCTCCCAATCCCTCTTCCCAAACCTTCCATCGAACCCTTGCCAACAGAAATCTTGATCCAACCACCCTCTGCCCACACCCCTCTTCCCAAAACCCAGTTTAAAAAAAAAAAAAAAAAAACCCTTCCCGAATCCCTACTGGCCGAACCTTCCCCAACACTCGTTCCCGAACCAAACCCCAACCCTTTTGCCCATCCCTCGTGGCCTTCTCCTCCACGATACCAGCAGACCCCATCATTAAAAAAAAAAAAAGACGCGGCAAGTAGAAGCAGAAGAAGAGAAGCAACGAGAGAGGGAAGAAAGTACCTGGCGCCTACGCTTCAGCACCATTGCTGTCACCGCTCGCCGTTCTCCTTCGTCCGTGGTCCATTGTCACTTCGCTGCAGCTGAGCCTAGCTGTCGAAGCCATACACTGCCGCCTTCCTTCTCACCATTGCCCTTGCATGCTTCATCACCACCTTCACCCAACCTTCCTTCGACATCGCCAGAGCTCACCCCAGATCGTCACTTCCCCCTTCATTGCTACAAGACCGAAAAAGGTTTAAACCCTTTCTTTTTTTTCTTAACGCGAGGAACAAGGCAAAAACAAAAAAGGTCAAGTTTTGGCCTACTATCAAGTTCGGGAAAATTTGAGTTGGCCCGACCTGTTTGGACAAGTAGCCTAGCAACAGATAATATCTTCATATTCATTACAGTAGCAGTCAAAGAAGATTTAGCAGATCTAGGGTAAGGAATTCTTTTTGTGATATTAGGCTCATCCGAGGTCCGATTTCTAATCCATCTTCACCAACGCGTTTCTAGAAGCCGATCTACACATTAGGTCAGTCAGCTTTAAAATTTTCAATAAAAAAAATGCCTCCTAAAAAGCAAGTTGAGGTAGAATCTTCATCTTCTTCACTTGAGGATTTGGTTGGTGCCATTAGAAATTTAACTGTCACAGTTAACAATATGCAAATCACATTGCAATAACTAGACACTAGGGTAACAACTTTAGAAAATAATTAGCGTGTGAATCACAATCGAAATGATGGAGAAAACATTCAGAATTAACGAGATGCACCAGTCAATAATCCTAATCGAGATTTAAGGATTAAACTCATAATTCTCGAATATAATGGAAAATTGCAGCTTACTAAATTCATAAATTGAGTGTGTGTCGAGAATATGCTTGCACACAAACCAATGAATGAGCGCCATAAAGTTACACTAGTTGCCACTCGATTTTGCAATTATGCTGCAACTTAGTAGGCTGAATTGCAAAGAAAACGAAGGAATCAAAACATGAACCATGTTGAAACATGGACTGAGATGAAGACTATTTTGAAGCAAAAATTCCTCCCTGTCAACTATGCAAGAGATCTACGTTCAAGCTTTCAAAACTTGAAACAATGATCCAAGGCAGTTGTTGATTATTCTGAGGAATTTCTGACTCTGCAAGCTCATTTTGGTTTGAATGAAGATGATGATGTAGTTGTTGATAGAGTTTTTAATGGATTGCGAATAGACATTCAGCATATCCTTGCATTTCAACATTTTGATAACGTCGATGAGCTCATCCAACATGCTATCAAAGCTAAGAGAATTGTGAATCATCAAGCACAAAAAATCCAAATGGATTCTACCAAAGAATTCATTTCTGCAAGATGCAAAACCCAATGGTTCCATAGGACAAATTTTTGCAAGGACTGAAGGTCAAAATCGGATGATTTATTTTCATTGTAAAAAACGGGGGCATCATGCAGAGAAATGTCCAAAGTGCATACATCTGATTGAGATTGAAAGTGATGATAAAAATATCCCAAATCATTATAAAGGTACCGAAACTGATCCCAAGGGTATTGAAACCGAGGAAATTGAATACACTGACGCAAATACCACAGGTAAAGCTTTCATCGTAATCAAAGAGGCTCCACCAAATGTTGAGAAAAAATATCTTTTGTTCCACGGGTACAGTTCATGGACAAAATTGCACAATTGCTATTGATGACAGAAGTTGTGAAAATCTCATATCTCACTATCTTGTTGATCGCCTCAAGTTAAAAGTTTACAAGCACAAACCGCCCTTATTTTGTCAAATGGCTGATGACAGGTGATCAAACGCATGTTTGCCATACTTGTAAAGTTACTTTTGCCATTGGTGAGACCAAGGAATAAAATAGCGGCCGCTACGCTTTATCGGCCGTAGCGGTGCCGGCCGCTACGACATATGGCGCTAACACCCGTAGCGGCCACCACAAAAAAATAGCGGCCGCTATTTTGCCGTAGCGGCCGCTACGTAGCGGCCGCAGCAGTCTAGGCTATTTAAAAGCCCAGACAAACCTCTTTCTTCTCACTATCATTTGTTTCACTACTGTCTCCATCTCTCCTTTTCCCTTTCCACTGTATTTTGGTCCTACCTCCCTCTTCCTTCAAATCAAAAGCAACAAGGGTCCAAAAACACATCAAGATCTACAAATCTAGAGCATTCATCTTCTTTGGAGTCAAAAAGCATTTTTCAAAAGGTATTTTCTATGTAATTTTTTTAGATCTATGGCTCTATTCCTCTTTTCTCCTTCATGAATCTCTTGGAAATAGCTTGTAAGTGATAGATCTATGTTTCGCATAGATCTAACCCCCCATTTTCTATAGTTTATTTATTTATTATTTATTTTTTATTCTCGGATTTTTTTTATTTTTTGAAAAAAAAAATTTTTTTTCTTGAAGAAACACCAACCAAATCACTTGAAAATTATTCCCAAGTGTCAGATCTACAAATCCCATGAATAAATCACACTTTTTTTCTTGTTTATTTAAATTTATTTAATTTTTTATGTTCATTTTAATAGGACTTAATAAAAAATAAATTTTATTTAAATTTGGCCAACTAAATCGCTTAAAATCACTCCCAAGTAGCCTAGATCTATCATTCTCATAGATCAAACCACCATTTTTTTGTGTTTTATAATTTATTTTTTATTTATTATTCTCGGATTTTATTTATTTATTTATTTTAAAAAAATTTTCTTTAAGAAACACCAACAAAATTGCTTGAAAATCACTCCCAAGTGTTAAATCTATGAATCCCAAGAATGAATCACACTTTCTTTCTTGTTTTTTTAATTTATTTAATTTTTTATGATCATATTAATAGGATTTTTTGAAAAAAAAATAATATTTATTTAAATGTGGTCAATAAAATCACTTAAAATCACTCCCAAGTAGCTAGATCTATAATTCTCATAGATCAAACCCCCATTTTTATGTGTTATTTATTTTTATTTTTATTTTTTTGGATTTTTTTATTCTTTTTTTAATTTAAATGTGGTCAACTAAGTCATATATGCATTATGCAGGTATTTATTGTGTGCCTCAAAGTTCAACTTCTCTCATCATTTCCATTTGTGATTTGCTAAGAATTAAGATGGTGCGCAATGTAGATCCTGCATGGGCACACGGTGTAGTAGTTGATGGAAATAAGTCAAAAATAAAATGTAATTTGTGTGGCAAAATCACTAATGGGGGTATTAAAAGATTCAAGCAGCACTTAGCTCATGTTTCAGGCAATGTGGCGGGATGTACAGTTGCACCAAAAATGCTCAGAGAAGAGATGAAAAAGCTTCTAAATAAAGGAAAAGAAAGAAAAGTGGAGATCAAAGAAAAAAAAAGTCAAGAAGTTGATGATGCCCGCTATGAGGTGTTTCGGGAGCAAATTCCTTTTGATTTTGATGATGAAGGTGATGACCCAGAAATGGAAGCTGCAAGAAGAGAGTCACTTATGACGGCACAAATGGATGAAATGTGAAGAAGTACTGGTAGACAGTTTGAATCTGGGCGCTCATCTAGGGGAGGGGGCTCATCTAGGGGAGGGGGGCCAGGGGGCTCATCTAGGGGCAATATAACAATAATAATAGTATTGTTACCAATAATATAACAATAAATCATTTTTCAAAAAACCAATAGCGTAATTCGACAAAGATAACAATAATAATAATAAAGAAGCAAATGCGGGGAACTCCAATTACCGCGAAACCCTTCCGGGAGTGGAATTGCAGCACCCTGTAATTTCCTCCCACGGAACGAAGCTTCCTCCACCTCCAAACCATCAACTACTACACCTGAAACAACAAAAAACAAACACATCAAGTAAAGCAAAATCTCACAGAGAACAACATGAATCCAATATATGAAGTATAGAAAAATCACACAGACATAGAGAGAGAGAGAGAGATTGAGAAACCTGTTTTTTGGGGCTTGAAGTAGTGAGAAACGGAGCATGGTCCGTCGTGCTTGATGCAGCAGGGGAGCTGGTGGATCTGGTCCGTCAGATCAGGAATCTGATCGTGAGAGCGGAGATCAATTCGTCCAGAGATGCCATTTCTAGAGCAGCCTGTGGAATTGGCTGAACCTTCCATTGATGACAAGGACAAAACCCTAACCCTAGTTTCCCCTCGGAAGTTTTGAGGGTTTTCTATGGCTGCACTAATCTTACATGCATTCTACAGGTTCCCGCCACTTTTCAAACTCAGCAGTCTCTCTCTACTACAAACGCTGCACACTCGCCGCCAAGTTCGCTCAAACAATTATAGGGCTGCAACTTGAAATGGTTAACGATTATCCGCGCACCCGAGGTCTCTTGTTAGTTGTTGCCAATGAGCTTGGGGCTAGCTGGTCACTTAAAAAGTTGAAGTAAGGTGCAGGGTGATTTTTATTTTCTTTACCTCGAGGGTTGGGCAACCGGCAAACGGCCACGATTTGCTCTTGGTATTGGCATGGGACCATGATTTGCTCTCGAAGGTTGTGAATTTCAACTTTCGCTATCAAATTGGAGAGACCAAAAATTTTACCGAGCCACTGCCCTAAGTCCAAAAACATTTGTTTGGCCCAAAGAATTTAGATTTAGACATTCTCCGTTTTAAAAAAAAAAAGTGTTTTTTTTAAGAAAGGTGAACTATGAAATTAGGCGATAAGAAAAGAAAATGGGTCAAATAAAAAATACTAAACAGATGGAGCCCACTTTTTAGACAGGAGAGAAATTCAATTCCATTCAAATGGGGATCTATGCATTAAATTCAAAATATTCAATCTAAAATCAATTGAACCATTGTATGATCCGACCGGAGGATTTCAAATACACGACAATATATAAGGTGTTACACTGTTGAACAAAATATTAAATTTGATAGTCTATTTAACTTTAATCATCTATTATAAATAGAATAACTTGTGCTAATTATGGGCATGACCCACACGGCTAGGGTCCCTAATCTATTTACTTACCTTTGACATTAATCTAAGGAATAATTACATATATGCATTTGTGGTGTAGTGCTTAGTTTAGGTTACTTAAAAAGAGATAGGTCGTGACTTTAGATCTCCTGACTTATATAATTTTAGCTTTTTTGCTGTGGCGGTTCAACAAAATAAGTTAAAATTGAAAGTAATCTGGCCAAAATTGAACCCAAAACACTCAATTTTAATATATTACAATTTAATGTACTTTATATCTTATTTTAAGTTTAGATTTGGATGATGCTGAATCCAGATACAACACACTCCTAATCTCAAATCCATATCCAGATCAAAATTTGAGAAATTGGTGGTTAAAGTATTATGAAATTGATGTTTCTTCCTTCCCTACAAGCAATGGTCACTCTAAGATGAGAATTTTGGTGTCATGGTGGTTGATTTGAAAGGCTAGAAATGACTTTATTTTTAGAAATCTCAAAACAAATCCCTCCTCAATTCTTATGTATTTATAGTTATATGAGGAAACTTCAAAATTATATTGTTCCCATAAAATTTGGGAATATTCATCCAATTTCTTTTGCTAGAGTGATCTCCTCGACATCTAAAGCTTTTTGTTTCTATGGATGCTACCTTTAAGACTTCATATGGAGAGTGCCACTTATGGTTTTGTTATTAAACTGAATATTAGTTTTTGTCATGCAGGAGCAATTCGTAGGCCTAAGGTCTTCTCTGCCAAAGAGGCCGAAGCACGGGTGATCCGACATGCCCATAAGAGAGCTAAAGATATGAATTGGGCAAAGTTTTTATTTTGTCTGATTCGAATGAAGTAGTGATGCTTTAAATGATTCTAGCGATTGGTCTATCAATGCTATTGTTTTGGATATTTTGAGTCTTTCGTCAGAATTTAAAACAAACGCCTTTGCTTTCATGATAGGCTTAACCAAGGTGGCCCATTTTTTGGCAAGAATATGTTATTCTTTAGGTTGTGATGTTATTAGTCTTTAACTTTATAGCTTTGATGGGTTTTGTCTTGCTTGTTTTTGTTTTTCTTGTTATTTGGCTGTATTTGGTACATTGGTTCTTTTTTTTCTCTTGATGTTGGTTCTCTCCCTGTTGTTTCATTCCCCCATTTTTTAGTGATTGAATTTTCTTTAAAAAAAAAACACGACCTCACCTTTATAATTGTTGTGTGGGTCTTGCATTTAGCAATTATAGCATAGGTTCCACCTAGGCAATATTAATTTCATTTTCAAGTGGTATGATTAGTAATACCACTGCCAAAAGTTTTACTTTACCATGTTTCGCTAGTCAAAACAAATGAGAAGTAAAGCTTCAGCCACAAAAAATATATATACTTTTACTTTACCAACCCCAAAAGATTTTACCTATTAAAACAGAAGTGGTTACTTTATGCTTGTTGACTTCTCATCTCACTTCATATTAGTTTGGGAATTTGCCCATTCAGGGTATAAAAGAGATCAAATTTCTCAAAATGGTGTTCACCAAAAATTTATACCAAATGTGGGTATTTCTCATGTTTTATTAATTTTTTTTCCAAACATACCCTTCTGTGCGATATTGCACAGTGGGCGATATCGCACAAATAGCACCCCCGTTCTGTCCTCTCCTAAGTTTTCTCCGTTGTGCTCTTCAAGTTTTTTCATCATGTAAAAAGGTTTTTAGTAAAGATTTTAATTTTATATTTTCTTAAAAGAATTTAAAGGTTTTTCCCCAACAACTACTTTGTACCTTTATTTTTTTCATCCAGTGATGAGATTACGAAATCATGAATTGCATATTTGTAGGATTTTTTTCTTTTCTTGCATAGCTTTCAAGTATTTAATTTCTTGAGTTCACTCTATTCGTACGGCTTAGTCGTATTTTAACCTACAGCTTAAAATGTGCTTAAATTCAACCGCATTTACGGCTCAGCCATATGCTAGTCTACGGCTTAGCCGTAGGAAGCCTACAGCTAATCTACAGCTTCACCGTAGAACTTAAGTTGTGCCTAAATTTACTCACATTTACGGCTCCGCCGGATGCTATTCTATGACTTAGCCGTATGAATCCTACGGCTATGGCACGGTCGATCAAAAGCTTAGCCGTGGGGCTAAGTGTGTTCAAATTCATCCACATTTTCGGCTCAGCCGTGTGCTAGCCGACGGCTTAGCCGTATTTACTACTAAGCCATAGCACAGTCCACGGCTTAGTTGTTTTCAGCTCCTTAGCTATTGTACGATATCGCACACTGGGCAATATCGCACACTGGGCAATATTGCACAGACAGCTAAGCCGTAGAGTAGCACCTATGGCTTCGTCGTAAATGCGAGTGAATTTATGGATGGCTAAGTCATAAGAAATTTACTAGTCTGCGATGGCGAAAGTAGATATAGGAGCAACCTTTGCCAGAAAGTTAAAGAGGAAGGTTAAAGAGATATCCTCTGTCTGACCTAAGTCCTATCTTGTAACCCAGAAACCAAAACCAAGTCCTTCATTGCAACGATGAATGGCAACAGCTTCGCAACGGCATCTATAGTATGTACTGACGAGATGCTTCTCTGGCGATGGCGCCACGAACAATGAATGGAAAGCAGCAGCAGTAGCTGAGAACCAGTTTGAATCTGGAATGTTATTCTTCTCTTCCTTCTGCAACTCACATCTGTGCTCTCTTTCACTATTGAAAAATTTTTTTCTATATAGGTAAAATGATGAAAGGTTAAAAGTAAGGGTTTTAACTCATAAGAGCAAAGCTGGAATAAATAAAGAAGCTGCCCTGTACGATATCCATATATGGGATATTTTTGGGGTCAACATTGTTTTGAAGAATACCAAGTCTTTTATACCCGATATGGGCAAATTCTCTATTAGTTTTCCTCATCAATTTACTTTACAAAATGTATACTTCACCTACCTAACCATCCCCTTTTGGAAAAATTTCAAATGAGGCCTTAATTTTTTGCCTTATTCCAAAAAAAAAAAAAAAGACACAAGTTTCAAAACTTTTCAAATTAGTAGCTATTTTTTTAGGAAGTTATCAATTAAGGACATTTATCCATTTAAAGCTATTTTCCAATAGCTTATTTTCCTTAACTTCTTTAAAAGACCCAAATTAACTATTGTTGAAAGAAAACTCTCATTATCTTCTTATATATTTTCTTCATTTCCTTCACCAACATCTTTACAATGAACAAGGACAACCAATCTCCCCACAATGATTGGAGCATATAGTGACTGCCAGAATCATGCCATGGCTTTAAATGAAGGGTAATTTCAGCATTTTAGAAAAAGTCACAAAAAAATACTTTTATATGACCGGATTTCCTTAATTAAAAACTTTCTAAAAACCTTAAGGACTATTTGAAATTTTTTGAAATTTGTGTCCTTTTTTGAAATAAGGAAAAATTTTAAAAGCTTATTTGAGAATTTTCCTTTCCTTTTCCACTTATTGGATATTTATTTTACCTTACTTTACCAATAAAACAAACAAGAATATGGGCCTTATCTTTAGGAATTGTCATCCATGGGACTATCTTTGGAAACTAATTATGTTTTTCATCTTAAAAAATAACATATGAAACCCACCATTTTAGGAATTACAATATTGGACGCACCTTTATAGGAACAACAAAGTGGGCCCACATTTTTTATGATTGTGAATATGGGGACCCACCTTTAGAACTTACAAAGTGTTATGAAATGTTATACACAGGATCAACCTTTAGAAAGCAGTACATGAGATCTATCTTAGAATTAAAATATGGGGCCTAGAAATATTATCATATGTAGGGTGCATCTTAAAGAAACCATAATGTGAGAACCACCTCAAAAAATTTCAACATGAAACTCAAGATTTTAGAAATTATGACACTTAGGGCCTACCTCTAAATGGGAATTTTTACAAAAAATTATGCTTAAACCCTTATTAAACAAATAAGAGTATAAAAACATAAAAAATGATGGATTAGGGTGCTGTACATTTTTTTGGACATAATTACCCCTCAAATTATATCTTAACCCTATGATGATATTATAACTATTTTGTCATTTTTTGTCAAAACCTACAACCCTCCTCTCAATCTCTCCTCATATAGGTCATTTGGTGAGGTGTGGATCATGAGAGAAGATTGAGAAATTGATAAAGTGGGTGAGTAGGGTGACAATGCATTGTGATGGTGGAGATGGTGCTAGTGTTTGTTGTGACGGTTGGTTTATGAAACATGGTGGTGTGCTCAAATAGGTTGTTTGGTTTTAGTGGGTTTGAATGGGTTGGTGAAAGTGATTTTTAGTTTGATCTATTATGCACTTTCTTTCTTTTTTTCTTTGGGACATTTACCAAAAAAAAAATCCCATTACAAATGGGAACTACAACTAAGGACCCCAAACTTTTTTAATATCAAAGGAGGACCCCACAAAATTTTCTTTTGCTTCCTTCCATTTTTGCCCATCATTTGTTGATGTCAACAAATCACATAATCTAAACATCAATAGAAGAATTAACAAAAGAGAAGAAGAAAACCACAAAGAAGATCGTCTATATCCTCCCATTGAAGCAGAATCTACAAACTCTCTCTCCCAGCCATCATCTCCACCTCCCATTTAACTTATTGTTACATCCATGAATTTGCATGATTTAGGCATCACTTTAGATTGGATTAGGGACTTAATTAGGTTAAATGCATCATTATTCATTCAACTTAATCATTTCATGCATTTTCACCTAGAAATTGGAATTTGTATAATTTTTGTACATTTTATGCATTAATTAAGAATGTTTGCAATTTTTCTCCGAAGAACCCCAGTTGGAGTAAAACTTTGTCCGGACGGGTCTTACTTCAATGTGGACTCCTCCATATTTGATGAGTTTAATTAGAATGTGCAGAAAACGAAATTTATAGAATCCACAGAATCCTGGGATGATTTGGGTCCCACTGTTTGAAGATCCACATACGTAGAGTTCATCTGCCCGTAGATCCGACTTAAAGATTAACTAAGGCTTTCAGAAGATCTTATCTCATCCTATTGTACCAAGAAATATTCTTCTGACTTAACTAACAAATCACAACCACTGTAGAAATATAATCCAATGCAAATTAGAATTCAAAATTTAATCTCGTTTTTCTTATAATAGCCTATCTTAAAATTACCATAACTCTTGATCTTGACATTGGATCAGTGCAAATGACCCACCGTTGATAAGTTCTTTCAGAGTAAATGTTCATGCAGCCCAAGATTGCACAAATCGGAGCTAAAATGAGAAAGTTATAGGCCTAGGAAGTTTCATGTACATTTTTAGGTAGGATTGCAATTGCATCTATACCATTAAAGTATAACTACTATACATTCCTCTGTGGACCTTGTTAGTGTCATTGTAAGAATATGTTGTCAATTACGTGACCAAAGTGTAGTTCAGCTCTAGAAAAACCTAGTTACATCACTGAAGTTCAAGATCAAGTTAGATCAAGGAAGCTCGAGGTCTATCAATGAAGCTCAAGTAAGATCAAGGAAGAGCAAGATCAGTCAATTCCATCATCTAGAAGATCTTCTTTGAGTGCCAAGGGATAAGGTAACATTGACTTTGACTATTCGTAGAAATAGAATGGGAAAAAGGGCCTCTAGACACCCTGTCTGTGTACTACGGCTTGGACCACGGCTAAGCCGTAGAACCTACGGCTCACTCTCCAGAGAGAATATTTTAAGACATTTGTTCTACGGCTGAGCCTACGGCTGCACAGAAAAAGGGATACGGCTAAGCCGTAGTATGATTCACGGCTAAACCGTAAAATCTACGGGCCACTGTCCAGAGAGTACTCTTGGCCATATAATGTCACAACCCGAGCCCAGGGACCGGGGGTCAGAGAAAATCTAACCAATGACACACGTACTCCCGTGCATGCACACCTGGACCCCGTCCAAGTATACACACACAAGGGATCATTCACACGTGCAAACAACTGTACGCGGAAGCTGTACGTATCAAGGCATACCACAATATACCAAAAGACATAGGAGATTACAAACGATCATGAGCTGATAACAATAACAATAACAAAATACAGGAACGTATGTTACGGAAGAGGGCTCCCAAAAATCAAAATACAATATACAGGTATCACTCGAAGCCCTTAGTGCAATTACAGAAAAATCCCCTCAATAGACTCCAACACAAGGAATGGGGAAAACCAAAATGATGCAAACCGTACTCTGGAGGATGGATCAAGTCCACTCCTCTAGGCCGGAGGGGGCCTCGCGAGCCTCTCCTGCAGTCGGGTCGACCGACGCAGGATCGGAAGAGGGATCTGAGCCTGCAACACACAAGACAAACGTATAAGTACAACGACTTAGCAAAGTATAAGCCAACAAGAAGATAACACGAATTGTGTCTAAAACTGACGAATACCGAACAATAGTCATAATGCAATATCCATAGAAATTTTGTCTGTATACTAAACAATTATGCAATGAATAAGCATGCTATCAGAATCATGAACAGGTAACAATCAAGTGGCTACTACATTGGCCATTTTCTCCCTTACGAGAGCAATCAGGATGAGAACACCAGCGACCGGGCCAGGGTACGCATGGGTCTCTAGTTCCCGGGGTCCGGAGTCCCAGGACAATCACACTCTGCAGAGGCAAACACTTAAACTAAACCAAAGTTAACCCCGTCGGGTATCCTAAGGCTGAGGCTCAGTAGTGCCGATACCAATCACAATCAATCGAATGATGCACCTCAATCAATCAATCATACATATCACTTATCACTTACAGATCTCACATATCATGCTGAACAAACAATAGGAAGTGCATCGCATATACTGATACTGAATGTACATAAGCAATTACAGGAAGTGCTGACAATGAGTATCAATCACAATCACTGACTCATAACTGATGCAAGTTCTCCAATGGAGCAACGGTATAACACAATACACAATAATAGAATGGTTCCACCCGGGCTTCGCTCTGGGGTTGCTGCATGTCCCACAGAATCGAGAGGTCCAGCGTAGACACATAAGAGGGCATAAACCGTAATCAATATGCTGTACAACTCAAACCAATCCAGTACTTATACGAATCAAGGATCCATTACAAGCCAATCCTACACTAATTATCCAGCGTCTCTAACCGTGCATGTTGATGTAGTTTTAAGTTATCCGATGCACCATTGTCTAGTGTTGCAGTGTCTCGAGCGTGCATCGAAGTCCCTTAAACCAACACCCATGGGGAGGTGCTAAACAGCTGGATACAAGCATGAATGATTCACAGCCCTTGAGATCATTCATGTCATTCAAACATTCCATTGGGCATGTCCAGGTTAGCTACATTCTAACATGAAAGTCATATACGGTCTTTTGCTTAAACCTAGTCCCTTTTCATTTAATTCTCAGGGTCTCACGGTGTAGCCGTAGGTAACCTTACGGCTTAGCCGTGGCATCTTACGGCTTAGCCGTAATATGCACTGCGGCTGAGCTGAGGTTCCCCAAATATCCCTTCGGATTTACGGCTTAACCGTATTTTGCTCTACGGCTCAGCCGTATCCTGGTCCACGGCTTGGCCGTAAGCCAATGTACGGCTTAGATCAGGCTGGGCCGTAGAAGAATGTCAAATTGCCAACATCCAGTTATTTTCAGCTAACAGTCTGTACTGTTCTACGGTTTGGTTTACGGTTGGGTCTCGGCTTAGCCGTAAGCCATTTTACGGCTTAGCCGTAGCACATTTCACGGCTTAGCCGTGAGTGCACGGACTCATTTTCCCTGAACTTGTTACAGTCATACAGAAACTGAATGAAACGACTGAAAACAGCAATATAACAGCAAAACACACTCAATGGGGCTGTCTAACACTGAGAAACACAATGAAGCATAATAACACAACAATCGAATCACTATCAATCGGTGTTCACACATCTTGGGCTTATACTTGCCTCACGGACGAAATCCACACGCTAATTGGCTCAGTCCACCGGAATCACACACGAAAAAGAGCTCCTTTCTTCCTCCCTTAAGCCACGAGCAACAGAGAAGGAGAGGAGAGAAAGAGAGAGCTGAACAGAGAGAAAAGAGAAACGAGCTGAGAGTGAGAGAGCAAGAGCTGAGAAACGATCGAGAGGAATGGGTGGGTTGGTGAGATATTTATAACTTAATTTGAGTCGAAATTACACTTAAGGCCAAATAGCTTATGCAAATATCAGTTTGAGTCAAATGACAGTCCAACGAGAGCAACGAACTCATTCGGATTCAAGACAGTTACGACAATCGACAAGCTCGACGAAATACACGCGCTAACGTCAAAATGACGCAAAACTGACAAGGTCAATCAAAAGCCAAAATTACGAAAAAGGGCTCGATCTACTTAGACCAAGTCAAACTCAACCCAAACGATCTCTCTACGAGGCAAAACCAAAACAAACAAAATCAAAACACACTTAGCGATAAAAACACACGCAATTACACACTAAACCGGATCAACTCGGGTCGGAGTGTTACATCCTCCCCCACTTGGACATCATTCCGTCCTCGGAATGAAAGCGTACCTGAGCAAACAGATAAGGATACTGACGCGCCATCTGATCTTCTAATTCCCACGTGGCTTCATCAGGTCCATGATGTTCCCAAAGTACCTTAACCCATCGAATAGTCCTCGTACGCAAGAGCTGTTCTCTAGTCCCAACAATACGGAGCGGACGCTCAACGTATGACGCATTAGGTTGCACCTGAATGTCATCGTATCGAATCACGTGCGTCGGGTCTCGAACATACTTGCGAAGCATAGACACATGAAAAACATCGTGTACTCCAGAAAACTCCACGGGTAGAATCAATCTGTACGCTAGATCACCAATCCGGCTCTTGATCTCAAATGGACCCACATATCTTGGCGCTAACTTGCCTTTTTGACCGAATCGTACCGTGCCCTTCATCGGTGAGACCTTCAAGAATACCCAATCTCCAACCTGAAATGTCAAGGTTCTTCTACGCGTATCTGCATAGCTCTTCTGTCTCGATCGGGCAATCTTCAAATTGTCAATCACTTTCTGAACTTTCTCTGTAGTCTCAGCAATGATTGTCGGTCCGTGGAAACTCCTTGTTCCAACTTCTTCCCAGCAAACAGGACTTCTACATTTCCGTCCATACAGAGCTTCATAGGGTGCCATTCCAATACTCTCGTGGAAACTATTGTTATACGCAAACTCGCACAACGAGAGATGCAAATCCCATTCTTTCTCGAAATTCAGCACACTGGCCCGTAACATGTCCTCGAGCGTCTGAATAGTTCGTTCTGACTGTCCATCAGTCTGCGGGTGATACGCCGTACTGAAGCTCAACTTCGTTCCCATGGCTTCCTGAAATGCTCTCCAAAATGAAGAAACAAAGCGGCTATCTCGATCTGACACAATCGATACAGGCGTACCATGTAGTCTCACGATCTCATCAACGAACTTCTTCGCCATCTCGGAAAATGTCATGCCTTTCTTGAATGGAAGAAAATGGGCTGTCTTCGTCAGTCTGTCCACGATCACCCAAATGGCACTGTTCTTCTTGCTCGTCAGGGGTAAACCCGAAACAAAGTCCATCGAAATGTGCTCCCATTTCCACTGGGGAATGTGCAATGGATGTAAGGAACCTGGAGGTCTCTGATGGTCAGCTTTCACCTTCTGGCAAGTCAAACATCTGGCAACAAACCCAGCAATTTCTCTCTTCATGTTGTTCCACCAGAATCTGTCCTTGAGAGCTCGGTACATCTTCGTACTTCCAGGATGCATAGAATAACGTGCATGGTGTGCTTCGGTCATCAAACTCTCCTTTAAAGCATCTACTGCTGGCACACATAATCTGCTCCTGAAATACAAAACATCACCTTCCAAACGAAAGTCTGGTCGATCTGCAATGCTATCTCGGATTCGCCTCAACATCGCATCTTCGAACTGCTGGTCCTTAATCCGCTGAATGATATCTGGCTGAAAGCTCACTGTACTGGCAAGTGTCAAACCGTTCTCCACCGATTGCAGTTCCACTGGCTGAGCATGCCTCACAAAATAAAGGCTGTCCAAAGCCTGAAGAATCTCCGACTTCCTACTCAAGGCATCTGCAACAACATTGCCTTTCCCTGGATGGTACTTGATGGGGAAATCAAAATCCTTGATCAACTCAAGCCACCTTCGCTGTCGCATATTCAACTCAGACTGCGTGAAGAGATACTGTAGACTATGATGATCTGAATGCACTTCAAATGTCACGCCATACAAATAGTGTCTCCACATCTTCAACGCAAAAACGATGGCTGCCAACTCTAAATCGTGCGTGGCGTAGTTCTTCTCGTGCTCCCGAAGTTGTCTCGAGCCATAGGCAATCACCTTGCCATGTTGCATCAAAACACATCCTAAACCGACTCGAGAAGCATCTGAATAGATCATAAATCCTTCATGCCCATCTGGTAACGTCAAAACTGGAGCCGTAGTAAGCTTCTCCTTCAACATCCGGAAATGGCACTCGCATTCGTCCGTCCACAGAAATGGAACACGCTTCCTGGTCAATCGAGTCAATGGTGCAGAAATCTTGGCAAAATCTTGAATAAAGCGGCGATAATATCCGGCTAATCCAAGAAAACTCCGTATCTCCGTCACAGTCTTTGGGCTGGGCCAATTCATCACTGCCTCAACTTTCATCTGATCCACTGCCAACCCATCTCGTGAAATGGTGTGACCAAGAAAAGCTACCTGCTCGAGCCAAAAATCACACTTCGACAATTTAGCATATAGGCGATGCTCTTTCAACAACTGTAAGGCTCGACGTGGATGTTCCTCATGCTCCTCTGGGGTCTTCGAATACACCAAAATGTCATCAATAAAGACCACCACGAATCGATCCAGAAAAGGAGCGAAGATCCTGTTCATCAAAGCCATAAAGGCAGCAGGTGCATTGGTTAATCCAAATGGCATCACGAGGAACTCAAAATGTCCGTACCGTGTCCTGAAAGCAGTCTTCGCAATATCGTCTTCCTTCACCCGGAGTTGATGATACCCCGATCTCAGATCAATCTTGGAAAAATAGGCAGCACCTTGAAGTTGATCAAACAACTCATCAATACGCGGCAATGGATATTTGTTCTTGATCGTGACTTTGTTCAACCGCCGGTAATCTATACACATCCGTAAGGTACCGTCCTTCTTCTTCACAAACAGCACTGGCGCTCCCCACGGTGACACACTCGGCCGTATGAAACCCTTCTCCAAAAGATCTTGCAATTGCGTCTTCAATTCGAGTAACTCAGCAGGGGCCATACGATAAGGAGCTAAACTAATGGGTGCTGTACCGGGCACTAGGTCGATCGCAAACTCTACATCTCGGACAGGGGGTAACTCGGGTACTTCCTCCGGAAATACATCCGGGAACTCACGTACTACCGAAATCTCGCTCAACTGCTTCACCTCCTTCTTCTCCGAGACAAAAGCAAGAAATCCTGCACAACCTCTGCGTATCAAACGATCCGCCTTGCATGCGGAGATGACACGCCTCGGGCATCTCTCCTGATTGCCCTCGAAACGAAACCCCTTCGCAAAATCGAAGTAAATCGACCTGTTGTAACAGTTAACACAGGCACGATACCGCGCTAGCCAGTCCATTCCAAGGATCACATCGAAATCCAACATGGACAACAAAATCAAATCAACTGGCAGCTGGCGACCTGCAATCACCACGTCGCACTGAGGGTAGTATACACTACACTCCACTCGCTTGCCCACAGGAGTGGACACCACTAACAAATAGGGTAGCGGCTGAGGGGGTTGCGGTAACTGTTCCGCAAAACGAGGTGCAACATATGAACGCGTAGATCCCGAATCAAATAGGGTATGTGCTTCAGCTCGGGCAATGAGAACTTTACCTTCTACCACTTTCGCATCTTCTGCATGATCATGAGAGGCTGCATACACACGAGCAGTCTGGCGCTGGGGCTTCTGGCTTTGGCGAGACGGATGGGGGCTGTTCGAAGCTGCTGAACTGAGAGACTTGGATGACCCCATAGATCTGGACGACTGGAAAGTCCTGGTCTTCGGGCACTGAGCTATCTTATGCTCCATCGATCCGCAACTCAAACAAGCTCCGGACTTCTTCCAACACTTCTCCGTCGGATGTCCAAATCCACAAAACTCGCATCTGCTCCCGGAGAAACTCGAAGTGCCTTGCTTCCCTTTCCATTTCTTCTGACTCTGTCCCCTGGAACTCACTGGTGCACTCCTCTTAAAATCCATGGCTCTCTCTGCTAGGTGGTTGGCTTCCGCAGCGTGTGCTCTGTCAACCGCATCATCGAAAGTAGCTGGTCTCTGAAAGGCAGTCACAAAATTCGCGTATCTCGGGTGTAGACCAGAAATAAAACGATTCACCTTCTTCTCCTCGGTATTGATCATGTCCTCAGCAAAATGGGACAACTGGGTAAAGCGGTGAATGTACTCTGCAACGGTCAGCTGCTGCTGCTGTAAGGCCAGAAACTCAACCTCCTTCACGCGTCGAACATGAGCAGGAATGAACTTCCTTCTGAACTGTTTCTGGAACGTCTCCCACACTGTTTCACTCGGCAAGGTCAGATAAGCTGCACTAACACTCTTCCACCAGGTCTTTGCCACCTCTCGGAACATCGATGCCGTAAGCATGACCTTCTGCCGGTCGTCACAGACAATGGTCGAGAAGAGATCTCCTGTATGCTCTAGCCACTGATCAGCCTTCAATGCATCTTCATTACCATAGAATTCTGTGGCTCCACGTTTCCTGAATTTGTCGTATAACGCATTCGGATCGCTCTCCTTAGGTTGGATAACCACTGGCTGCTCTGCAGGCCGAACTGGCGTTTGGCTCTGTCGGTCTACGATCGAAACAACCTGCGCTTGCAAAGAATGGATCGCCTGTAGCATAGTCAAGAAGCGCTCGTCAAAATTCACAAGTGGCTGTGGAGCGGCTGACCCACTCTCGTTATCTCCCTGATCATTGTTGTTGTGTGTTCCAGATCCCGATGCCATAGCCTGCAAAACATAAAAGTCAATCTGCTAACACACTAGGGAACGCACACAGACTCACAAGACAAGGGGACCAAACACAACAGTCCAAAACTGGACTACGAAATCTCACCACGTCCTTTATGCCTACATGCTTACACACTAAGATAGAGACAATGCCCTGAGAGACAAAGCTCTGAGAGACAATGCTCTGAGAGACAATGCTCTGAGAGACAATGCTCTGATACCATACAATACGTATGTCACAACCCAAGCCCAGGGACCGGGGGTCAGAGAAAATCTAACCAATGACACACGTACTCCCGTGCATGCACACCTGGACCCCGTCCAAGTATACACACACAAGGGATCATTCACACGTGCAAACAACTGTACGCGGAAGCTGTACGTATCAAGGCATACCACAATATACCAAAAGACATAGGAGATTACAAACGATCATGAGCTGATAACAATAACAATAACAAAATACAGGAACGTATGTTACGGAAGAGGGCTCCCAAAAATCAAAATACAATATACAGGTATCACTCGAAGCCCTTAGTGCAATTACAGAAAAATCCCCTCAATAGACTCCAACACAAGGAATGGGGAAAACCAAAATGATGCAAACCGTACTCTGGAGGATGGATCAAGTCCACTCCTCTAGGCCGGAGGGGGCCTCGCGAGCCTCTCCTGCAGTCGGGTCGACCGACGCAGGATCGGAAGAGGGATCTGAGCCTGCAACACACAAGACAAACGTATAAGTACAACGACTTAGCAAAGTATAAGCCAACAAGAAGATAACACGAATTGTGTCTAAAACTGACGAATACCGAACAATAGTCATAATGCAATATCCATAGAAATTTTGTCTGTATACTAAACAATTATGCAATGAATAAGCATGCTATCAGAATCATGAACAGGTAACAATCAAGTGGCTACTACATTGGCCATTTTCTCCCTTACGAGAGCAATCAGGATGAGAACACCAGCGACCGGGCCAGGGTACGCATGGGTCTCTAGTTCCCGGGGTCCGGAGTCCCAGGACAATCACACTCTGCAGAGGCAAACACTTAAACTAAACCAAAGTTAACCCCGTCGGGTATCCTAAGGCTGAGGCTCAGTAGTGCCGATACCAATCACAATCAATCGAATGATGCACCTCAATCAATCAATCATACATATCACTTATCACTTACAGATCTCACATATCATGCTGAACAAACAATAGGAAGTGCATCGCATATACTGATACTGAATGTACATAAGCAATTACAGGAAGTGCTGACAATGAGTATCAATCACAATCACTGACTCATAACTGATGCAAGTTCTCCAATGGAGCAACGGTATAACACAATACACAATAATAGAATGGTTCCACCCGGGCTTCGCTCTGGGGTTGCTGCATGTCCCACAGAATCGAGAGGTCCAGCGTAGACACATAAGAGGGCATAAACCGTAATCAATATGCTGTACAACTCAAACCAATCCAGTACTTATACGAATCAAGGATCCATTACAAGCCAATCCTACACTAATTATCCAGCGTCTCTAACCGTGCATGTTGATGTAGTTTTAAGTTATCCGATGCACCATTGTCTAGTGTTGCAGTGTCTCGAGCGTGCATCGAAGTCCCTTAAACCAACACCCATGGGGAGGTGCTAAACAGCTGGATACAAGCATGAATGATTCACAGCCCTTGAGATCATTCATGTCATTCAAACATTCCATTGGGCATGTCCAGGTTAGCTACATTCTAACATGAAAGTCATATACGGTCTTTTGCTTAAACCTAGTCCCTTTTCATTTAATTCTCAGGGTCTCACGGTGTAGCCGTAGGTAACCTTACGGCTTAGCCGTGGCATCTTACGGCTTAGCCGTAATATGCACTGCGGCTGAGCTGAGGTTCCCCAAATATCCCTTCGGATTTACGGCTTAACCGTATTTTGCTCTACGGCTCAGCCGTATCCTGGTCCACGGCTTGGCCGTAAGCCAATGTACGGCTTAGATCAGGCTGGGCCGTAGAAGAATGTCAAATTGCCAACATCCAGTTATTTTCAGCTAACAGTCTGTACTGTTCTACGGTTTGGTTTACGGTTGGGTCTCGGCTTAGCCGTAAGCCATTTTACGGCTTAGCCGTAGCACATTTCACGGCTTAGCCGTGAGTGCACGGACTCATTTTCCCTGAACTTGTTACAGTCATACAGAAACTGAATGAAACGACTGAAAACAGCAATATAACAGCAAAACACACTCAATGGGGCTGTCTAACACTGAGAAACACAATGAAGCATAATAACACAACAATCGAATCACTATCAATCGGTGTTCACACATCTTGGGCTTATACTTGCCTCACGGACGAAATCCACACGCTAATTGGCTCAGTCCACCGGAATCACACACGAAAAAGAGCTCCTTTCTTCCTCCCTTAAGCCACGAGCAACAGAGAAGGAGAGGAGAGAAAGAGAGAGCTGAACAGAGAGAAAAGAGAAACGAGCTGAGAGTGAGAGAGCAAGAGCTGAGAAACGATCGAGAGGAATGGGTGGGTTGGTGAGATATTTATAACTTAATTTGAGTCGAAATTACACTTAAGGCCAAATAGCTTATGCAAATATCAGTTTGAGTCAAATGACAGTCCAACGAGAGCAACGAACTCATTCGGATTCAAGACAGTTACGACAATCGACAAGCTCGACGAAATACACGCGCTAACGTCAAAATGACGCAAAACTGACAAGGTCAATCAAAAGCCAAAATTACGAAAAAGGGCTCGATCTACTTAGACCAAGTCAAACTCAACCCAAACGATCTCTCTACGAGGCAAAACCAAAACAAACAAAATCAAAACACACTTAGCGATAAAAACACACGCAATTACACACTAAACCGGATCAACTCGGGTCGGAGTGTTACATATAATGCCTGCGGTTGACCTTACGGCCAAGCCGGAAGGCCTTTACGGCTAAGCCGTAGTATGATTCACGGCTAAGCCGTAAAAGGACTTACGGCTAAGCCGTAATCTTAACCGTAAGAAGGAATAACGTTGAATCTGGTCAAACTAGCTGTTGGATGTTGTCAGAGCATACGACTAAGCCGTAGGCCATTTTGTTCTCAGCCGTAGATCTAACCGTTGGAGTCTTTCAGTATTTAAAGGGGACCTCTCCTTGCTTCCCAGCACATTGATTGAATTGAGTAAAATCCCAAGATAGCTGAGCCTTTGCACCACTAGTAAAATCTTATTAATAGCTCCCACAACCACCCACTCTACAACTCTTGAAGTATCATTATTGTCCTAAGTAGAGTAGTTGTGCATTGAGAAAAGGCTTCATTCAATCTGTGAAAATCTTAGCCTTTCAAACCCTCTTAAAACCTCTTCCTTTGGCTGAACACTCTTCTGAAGATCTTCATCACCAAGGAGCAAGAACAAGAGGTCAAAGCTTGGAGGTAGTCTTTCAAGCATCAAGAGCACCACTCAAAACTAAGGTATACAATTCCTTGTTTTGGTGTTCTTCTATATTTTAATTCTCTTTGTTGTAGTTGGTGGAAGACAAACCACCGCATCAAAAAAAAAAAATTGTTGTAGTTGGTGGACTAGATCAAGGATCAACCACCTGATCAAAAAATCCAGTTGGTGGAAGACAAACCACCGGATCAAAAATTGTTGCAAGAGGTGTTTGTTATGTAAGTACCTCATATTTAGTGGAACCAAGAGATATTGCTCTTGAGAGTGGATGTAGGTGTAGAGTCGAACCACTATAAATTACTGTGTTTATTGCTTATTGTGTGTGGTGGATGCCTTATATCCTTTTTACTTGTGTTGATCATCTCTTTAAGCTATATCTTCCTTATTTGAATAGCATTTCTATACACTGTCAGTACACACAACTTTGAGCATCTCTCTTGATCTTGCTTGTGGACTCTTAATTTTAATTATTGCACTCTTATAAAACCTCTTTTCTGGAAAGAAAATTTTAATAGTTCTATTCACCCCCCCTCTAGGACTTGGTGAGATTTAGCTGTTGCACTTTCAGACCTCATATGAAGATTAGATAAGAATGCCAAAAGCTTCTACCTCATCTTATCTCTAAAATCTCTCTCATTTAAGGAAATAAACCTAATCAACATGCAGCAAATCTTATCTCTCAATCCACCAAAAAGATGTCCAGATTTAATGAACCTGAAGAGCCAGTAAACTATAAAAAGAGGCCATGAGAGGCTCCTCCTCATTCCCAACCAAATCTGGAAATCTTAGATCTCTCTCTCCCTTTCTTTTCCATCTCTCAATTCCATTAATTTTTATTTTTGGTTTAAAAGTATTCTGGAACCTTGTTCCAAAAACTAAGATTTAGAAGAGAGAATTCTGAGAAACCATTGTATAAGAAAAAGAAATCAATGACATTATTTTTAAGGTTCTTTGCAATGGTGGACTGAGTGTCTAATTAGAGCGAAAGATGAAGCTAAGTATTTTATTGTTCTAATTTATATTTATTATTGTACTCTTTTTTTATTGTCTCTTAGTAATGTGCTTTTAAAAGATAATAATAGGCCTGTCTTCATGCCTAAGGCAAACCTATGATTTATGTTCTTAATGAATAAATTTTGATCATTTATACTTATTTTGATAGATTATGCTTAAATCTTTAATTATCTTTGATAGTCTCTGCTTAGTTTAATAGGTGATGCTTATGATATTCATTCTTTTATGAGGTGAAAGAGGTCTTGGGTATTGATTTTATTTTTCTTAATTAAATTTGTTTTTTGCAATGGTGAAATCATCCGGATTAGAAACATTGATTTGTTTCTAATCTGAGTAATAGTTAAGACAAAAAAGGGTTAATTAATTATATAAATTGGAATTTTAAATAACTTAGTGAATTCTGGCTACTCTAAACTGTTTCTCATCATTGTTATTAATTTATTTAGTTTCTGATTTGCATACCACACTTCTCTTTTATTATTATTTTTCTTTTGAAAAAATTAATCAGAGTTTTAATTAAAAGTTTAAAAATGCTCTCTGTGGGATTGACCTGTATTTGCCACTGCCTCAACAAGATAACTGTGCACTTGCAATTTTAAGTAAATTGATTAAATTCACATCACTTATCCCTCTTTTCATTCTTGAGTGGGGCTAGTTGTCATCTCCACTTCCGTTAGTTTATCAAATCTAATTATTTATTTATTTTTATAAATGATGAAAGGTGAAAAGGAGATCGTATTGATTGTTTGAAAAGAAAAGAGATAAAGGAGGTGATATAAACCAAGGGAAAGTAAGGGTGTATTGCATTCCATGTATTTATTAGAATACCTAAGTGATATAAACTTTTTTCCAAAGAGAGTGCCATTTTTCAATAATGTCTAGAGTTGAAGTGTTGCCTTCCATGTGCTTGTTAAATGCTTAAGTGGTATTCTTTTGAACTTTTTTTCTATCTATTAAGTGTCATTTTTTCAATAATGTTATAGTGTTGTTTGGGGGGGGGGGGGGGGGGGGGGAGATGAAAGATGAGATGAATTGAGTTTTCTTCTAAAGTTAATCATCATCCCTATGATAGATAAAATGAGAGTGAATACTTTATAAACTATTGATAAGGCAATGAAAACTCATACATTAACTGAAAGGAAAAAGTGCACAACTAGGCCGTTGACAAATAATTTGTCTTCGTATCTATTTCTAAATCTACATAACACAGATTCATCTTCATTGACACATACCATTAAAGTATCTATATGAAAATCCTGCTTAATAGTGCAGATTCATCGACATCAACAAATAATTAGTCGACATCAACAAATACTAGTAAGAATCTGCCAGAAAATCCTATTTAATAGTGCAGATTCATCGATATCGACAAAATTATTTGTTGACGTTAACAAATAATTTGTCTACATTAATGAATAGTTAGTCGACGTCAACAAGGCAATTTGGGAATAAAAATATAAAAATTGGGTGGGAGATCCTCCATTGATAATATAAACATTTGAGATTTTCAGCTGTTGTTACCTTGACTAGTAGGTTTTTTAGTAAATACCCCTTCCTTTTTTTACTTTCCAATTGTTCATCTTCTTCCTTGTGTGCTTATTCTACTTTTGAAGTTCAGATCCTTGTTTTGCATCATTCCAATGTTTAATTTCTCCAACCGAACACTTGCAACTCACCAGCGATAGTCTCATCTTTTAGCCACCATCACCGTCTCACTTCCTTATTCTTGTTCATCTTCCCCATTATTCCGATCCACCAAACCCATCTCATCACCCTCACTATAGCCGTCCATCTCCCTACATCTCTCTCTCTATCTCTCCATGCCCTCGTCAAATGATCCAAATAAGGAGAGTGAGAGGGTGGAGTTGCGGGTTGGTGAAATGTGTGATGATATCTTTAGTGGGGTAGCATTATGCTAGATTAATAATTATGTCAAAAAAGCGTACGACACCCTAATCTGTCATTTTTTATGTTTTTGTACCCCTCTATGTTTAATTAGAGTTTAAGCATAACTTTTTCATAAAAATACCTTTAAAAAAAATATGGAATCCAACTTTTTTTTTCTAAGAATTATAATGTGGGGCACACCTTTTGAACCATTGTCATGTGGCTCACCTTTAGAAATTTAGTGTTTATGGAAAGTTCACGGGATTCTTGGAATTCCATTATAATATTAAAGCCGAAGGTTTTGGTGAAATGGGTGACAATATCTTACAAGGTAACATCATGCTAGAGGGGTAATTATCTCAAAAAGCATACAACACCGTAATCCGTCATTTTTATGTTCTCATACCCCTATTTGTTTAATCAAAGTTTAAGCATAAATGTTCAGAAAAATACCTTTAAAATACAATATGAAATCCAACTCAATTTCTAAGAATGATAATGTGGGGCTGACCTTTCGAACCATGGTATAGGCAGTGAGATTTGAACTCATGACACTATCTTTCTAAATAACAAACCTAATCATTGCAACATACAATACTCATGATATGTAATTACTTATCAAAAAAAATGTAAAAAATAGTTAGAAGGAGCAAGGACCCTATCCATGTGGGTTATGCCTGTGCTTAGTATGGGTTATTTTGCAATATAAATGCCAGAGGAAGAGGTAGGAGTTATAAATGGCTCATTTAAAGCATTTTAAAACTCTGGCATTCCAAAATTCTTCAAATTCTACTAAAGGAACTCAGAATATATAAAGAGGAAGCTCAAGAACATTTGAAGGCTTTGTAAGAATAGTTACATAAGAAGGAAAAAGAAAAATAAAAAGAAACAAGCACCAAAGTCCAAGAGCATCTCCAACAGAACCGCCTTTGTCCACCTCAGCCAGGAACGGTAACAATTGGCATGGGTTTGAAGCTCCAAGGGCCTATGCCAAATATGACATGGCATTGGGCATAACCCTTGCTTTGCCAAATCTGGCAACTCAAAAAGGCAACTGTCTTTTCATTTTTCTCAATATTTCATTGCTTTGGTAAGGGATTGCAAACACAGTTTGTAATCTTTTAAGCTTAAAATGAACTATGGCTAAGCTGTTGCTGCATGAAGGCAACCCATAATTCTAGAGGGTCGCAAACATTGCTTGGCAATTTTTTTTATCTTACAGCTTGCTCATGATTAGCCGTAAATTGAACTGTATGGCTTTTTTTCAAGGCAAGCCATAGAAGGTGAGATATATATGTGTATATCTCATCCCTTGGTGGAGTCCATAGTGGACCCTACCAAAGAGTGTGCACGAAAAGTCCATGAAAAACGTATGCACAGGAAAAGGCCCCATATATATATATATATATATTTGACATCTCTAGTTGGAGTCCCCAGTTTTGAAGATGTCAAATTTCGGACTTTGTCACGTCAGTCTTCAAATTCAGTTTGGCATTTTCAAAATGACATCTCCCCTAGAGATGCTCTAAGTGTGCATTTGTTTTGTGTTTTGAGAGAGAGAAGATTCTAAAATAGATGTGCTTCTAATATGTTTGGGATTGTCTTTCAGTTAAGCAAATCGCAGCGTTTGTTTTGGAAACAAGACTAACTACCAATCAGAGTAAAAAATCAGTCATTTTTATCTTGGACCTCCACCATCTTTGAGAATTGCACAATACACTTAGGTCCTCTTTTATTTTTTTTCTTTTTGTCCCCTTTTTTTCTCAAATCCTTCTGATAATTTCCTTTCTTACTAATTAACACCATATCATATGTACAACATGCACCAGATGACCTTTTTACTTTTTTTTTGCTGTAATGGGTGAAGATAAAACAAGGACAACCCAGGACCACGACAAAGAAGACACAACAAAAGGTGGGGCCAGTGGAGGGCCCAACAACAAAGCACCAAAGGACTTCATGGACTTCATCATAATCAACCAAAAAAAGAGACGATCAAAGCAGAAAAATATAGGTTCAAACGGAGATCTTGAAGGCCCTAGTGCAACGAAGCTGTGACTGGACAGTGAACATCCTCCCTCATATCAACATAAGCCTTTGGAATGTCTTTCTTTTACTTGCAATTTTCGACATATTATCTGACTTTGTTCTTCAGCCAGCTTCAAATTCATGAAAACCTAGGAAACACGTTTCAACTTTGTGCCTCAAGGCCGTGGCTTAGTTGGTTTGAGCCTTTGGTTTGCTCTCCAAGGTCTCATGTTCGACTCCCTCTTCTTACATTATCCGAGTACCATATGTGCGGCCATGTACATAACCCCAAGGAATAGTTTGTGCTCGTCAAAATTGGATAACTCTTGGACTTGAAGCCAAAAAGATTTGAAAGCTAGGTTGGTGGTGAGGGATACCTTAAGTTAAAAAAAAAAAGATTTGAAGGTTGGGCTAGCGAAGGATACCTTAAGTAAAAAAATTTTTTTTTCAACTTTGTAAACCAAAGACATCTTAATAAAAGAAATAAATGGTTTCTTTCTGTGCATCTGCTGAAATGGAAACCCAAACCAGTTCTCCAAAATGTAAGAACATTGTAGTAGGCATCATATAACTATTTGTTTACAGGTTTCATCATGTGACTCCAAATTTAATGCACCAGCTGTTTAAACAATTCTTTATAACATTAAATCTTCTAAGACAGAATCACTGCTTCATCTCGGTTCTCAGGCATTCTTCTTGCACTCCAAATGTTAAACTATCTAATCAACCACAGCAGTCTCATGTTGCCCACTGAAACGAAAATTGTTCTCTTTAGGGGAAAAAAAGAGAGTCTAACAAGTATCCCCCCATGTTTTCTTTCTTCAGCTAAAGGTAACAGTTTGCAAATCATATTTTGCTTTGATTCCGATTCTTACTATGCTTTCCTGTTATTCTGTATATTTCAGGTCCTTTAGGTAGTAGTATTTTGATAATTGGTCATGATTTTCAGTTCCAAAATTTGCATCGGACTCAGTATATCAAAACCAGCCCCTACATGTTTAGGACATATCGCTAGACATATCAGTCAAACAGAGGCCTAGTGTATTATGTTTCAATTTTTTTAAAAGAAAAAATAGAGAACCTGTAACAGGCTTTTTGACAGTGCAGGTGCAAACATATTCGTGAACATCTAAAAACATGGCATTCTTCATTATTATGAAAGAACACTTACCATCCATTTAAAATTCATTTACAAAGCAGATTTTCTTTGATCCGCAAATAATATGAAAAAAACCCACCAAAATGTCTAATCATAAAAATTAAAATTCACATGAGTAATCTCAAATCTGTAAAGCCCTATAGTTTCCAATGAATGGGAGATCCAAACGCAATAAACACAACTCTCAAAATCCAATTAACAGTAAAACCCAAATCGTCGCTGAAATAGTGCCATAGAAGCCGCCCCCACAAAAAAAAAAAAGAAAGAAAGTACTAAAAGGAGTCATCTTTTCATGCAGAAATTATCTTGGTGCAATGCCTGAGAAAATCTAATTTTGAGGATGAAACTAACTTGAACAAATGAATCATGGTAATTGGGAATGGATGGAATTTTTATTCTGAGAAGAACTTGGCACAATGTCTGATATAAAATGCCAAGAAAACTTCCGCCTGCATGTAAGGTAACACAAACCTGATCAACTGAAACCTGCTGCACCAGACTTTGGCTGGCCAAGAAGGGCTAACCCACTCAATTCTCATTCCAAGAAACACGACAGTTGTTTTCTCAAATACCAGTTTTTGCATGATTGCTTGCCTTCATTTCAAATATTCTCATCTTATGATAATCATGTAATCTCTACATGTACTTACTACAGTGGTGCAAAATAAAAAAAAATAAAAAAAAACACCTGCTACTTTTCATCTACTTCAAAATAAATGAATTTTCAAGAGGTTTAACATGATTGAAACAAAAAGCCCATCTAATGACCACAAAACATAACAAATAAATCCAATCCAACAATAAATTTAAACTGACAAGGATGGATTACACATCTTGGCATATGCACCCAAAAAAATGATATTCGCCGAAGTTTCCTCTTCTTCTTTCTCCTTCCTGAATTTACCAGTCAAAGAAAGCAGGTCCTGCCCGTGTAAGCAATTCCTTTCCAGCATCTTTTCCCATTGAAACCATGTCCTCAAGAGCATATGGACCTCTTCTTGAGGTTTCAAGTACTGGAAAAAAAAATTGAATCGCTTGACTGCAACTAACAGAATGGATGAGACAAAAAACTTAAAAAATATTTACAAATTATGACCTCATAACCGATGGGTGGCATACCATACTGCCATTATGGAAAGGAAAAGGGGGCATAAAAAAGGATAAACTAAGCAAAAATAAGGGCTTATGAGGCCTTAGAGACATTGATTCAACAGTTTAATGATATTATTTTTTTTTTCACAAAATAAGATCCGTATTGAAAGAATATGGTTGTTCTCCACCATTACAAGTTTGTCATATTTAAAAACTGTTCAACATAAAAAGTGGCCAATATTTTGAAAATAACATGCCTGCTTGAGAAAAACTGATGGCTACTACACATACATTTTACTTTTACATCACAATGCAATCTGCCCTTTTTGTTTCTCCTTTTTGTCGGTTGGTCATCACAATGTGACTATTGAACTACTTGTGAATTTTTCCTCTTTTTTTTTAACAATATTTTTCTTTTTTTGGCAAGATTGTCTGAATCTATAACATTACCTCTGGTTCCATCAGGAGAAGCCACCAAGCCTCTAAATGTGCAGTTCCCATCTTTGTCTCGATAAGCGTAGCCTGCAATTGGAGTACGACAAGATCCATCCAAAGTCTCAAGAAATGCTCTTTCACATGCAACGGCTAATCTAGTCTCCTCATGATTCAAAGAAGCTATGTAAGCAGCCTGCAAGAAGTAGAAGGCAAGGTCTGTTTAGGCATTTTACAAACCATTTATGGAATCTAAGAAAATCGGAATAACCCTGCTTAGATGCCAATCCACTTGTAGCCCTAGTGGTGAGGCGTCTCCCTATACACAGAACAACCAGGTATCAATTGCTGGGTCTATTGGATGGGGATGGGGACTTGGGTAGCATGAGGGCGTGGGTAGTTGTGTATGTACTAGAGCTAAAAAAATGTGCAATACTAAAATTTTCATCATGAGAACTGTCCTAAAAAATTCTATTCGAACCAGCCGTTCATCAATTACTTCCCATTAGATTGGAATCCTTATTTTTTACATTTTCTTTCATTGTTGATCTTTGGGGCCTAAAAAAGGCCATAGCGTTAATGATCTGATTATGTTGATTTTTTGGGCACCATATTCTAGGCATAGACCCCTTCCATACCCATGATTGACATACATCCAAGTGGGCCCCATAAAATAGTGTTCTCATGTATGGAAATGATTTGGTGAACCTCCACACATCACAAGGTAGGTGGGAAAACTCCATGTTAGGGCTGCCTCCCCACCTATGATCATCCCCCTCACACTCCTCCCCTAGTGAATCAGAACTATCCCCAATTTGACACTCATCCAACCGTTACTAAATCCCAATATTGATGCCTTTAAAACCATTAAACTCTAAGTGCCAAAGATCAAGGGGTTAGGATTGTTTGATAGGTCTGATTCTCACCCAACCTTACGTGTTAAAAGAGATCAAGATCTTAGGATTGTCCCAAAAGCACATATTAACTCTATATCTATGAGATCCCAATCCATCTAGGTAATCCCTTGAGGCAAGACTAGGTCAAGTGCTCCTATGAGCCAAGGAGAATCCGCAGCGGTACTGGTGGAGTGCTTAGGTTAGCACCATGAGATTTTGTTCGAGTCCCACATTGGAAATATCTAAGTTCAAGTCCTGGGTATATAAGTGCGACCTTGGCCTTAATCCCACATGAGGCCTTTTAAAACTGTACGGCAAAATTAAGTTGGAATCCCATGAGGCAAAGTAGACAATATCCTAGGGTAGTGGGCTCAGGTCATTACAAATGGTATCAAAGCCGAGGACGGCTCTATTTCCAGTGGGGGAAAGTGTAAGGCCCAACTCACCTCGGTAATACCTTGAGGCAAGACTAAGGTCAAGTGCTCCTATGAACCAAGAAAGGGGAATCCATAGGGGTGCAGGTGGATGCTTCGGTTAGCACAGTGAAACTTTGTTCAAGTCCCATAAAAAATATACAAGTCCTGGTCCTAGGAATATAAGTGTGACATCGGCCTTAACCCCACATGAGGCCTTGTAAAACCTTGCGGCAAGATTGAGTTGAAATCCCATAAGCTAAAGAAGACAATATCATGTGGGTAGTGGGCTTGGGTTGTTACATTATCCCAAGAAAAGAAAAGTAAAAAAAAACACTTAATCCCATGAAGAAGTTTTTTTTAACCCTTTTGACTTTCTCCTAGACCAACTACTTAACTTGGAAGGGTGCATTATAAGTCCACTTACAGGGTTAGATTCAACCCTTCATGTTTGTTATGGATGAGAGGTCCTCTACAAGCCTGATACACAAACATGTCCATATAAATATATATTGACAGATTAAGATACATATTTCTAAACAGACTACTCTAAATATTTATGTGGTAAATTATCCCTTAGAGTAACAGTAAAACACAATTAATAAAAATTTAGCATCATCAAACCACTAGTTCTTTTCTCTGAAAGGTTCATCAGAGTACTATCTGTCTTGCTCTACAAATATAATAAAGAAAACTGTGTTTATGTGTGTAATATCATGGCTTGAACCTACAACCTGACAATTGCAATATTGTGCACCTTACTCTGTTTTAAGGCACATAGAAAACCCTAAGAATGTTGTGTCCATGTTGCATAGGGCTTCAACAGATTATTTAGGGTTTTGATTTAGTCAGGCATTAAATCTGGTTCTTTCTTGCAGCTTATATAAGTATAATATAATAGGATACAGAATCAAACATCATCTACATTAACACAAACATTTTAAACCAAAGGCCATAAAAAAACTCCATTCTTGTGTTACATATTTTTTAATGCAATTTACAATCCTGTCCCATCTGAAATGCATTTTTTTACCATTAATATAAGCATATTCCTTTAACCGGTGAAATCATCAGATATTTAATTCTCTAGGTTTGGGTACAGCTGTAAACCACATATACCCAAAGTGCATCCAGGAATTAGATGAAGAACAACACCTTCATGTTGAATTCATGGCCACTTCTTTTTCATTTTTATCATAGGGATGATTTTAGGATCATGGAACAGGTAACACAACACATACCATCTTATCATCATTGCTTCTACAAGCTATTCCTATGGCTCCTTGTGCGATTGCTGGAAGCATTTCATCAATAGACAGAATAGAAGTGACATTTTCAGTCATATTTAACCGTTTTAGGCCTGCCAATGCTAGTAATGTCGCTTGGACCTCCCCTTCGCTAAGCTTTCTCAATCGTGTCTGAACATTGCCTCTGAAATTAACCACCTGCAACAATAATCAAATATATATTGAATAAAAGCTACAGCATAAATAGTAAAATGGTCATGACTAATTTGTAAGTACTAAAATGATTGAATTAAAGAAAAGAAAGAAAAAAGAAAAATAAAAAGAAAGATATAAAGGAGAAGAGGAATTAAATCATATTATGATTAAAGATAGAACAAAACACCCCTTCTCTCCAATGTTTTTCAAAATTACCAGTTACAGCATAATTCTGGAAATTACAAATGATCCATCTCTCAAAAGGATGCTTGACTAAAAGAACAAATGATTTATGCAGAAACATAATGTTTAAAAGAGAAATAAAATAAAACTAGAATGTCACACAAGAAAAAAAGGGTTTTTTATGAAATAATTAATTTTAAACTCTAATTAAATCATTTTATGATTAAAGATAATAAAATGACAGTGGTTTATACCTATCTTTTTTATGAAAATATCTCAGTTGATGATATCCCCAACTATTGATGATATCATCAACTTGTTCTTATGGAAAACACCCCAAATCCACTAATTTCAAACCCCATCTTGCCTTCCTCCCTTTTAATGAGAGAGAGAGAGAGAGAGATTGGGGACTAGAGATTGCATTTAGGCCATCATGTCTTCTTCTCTATTATTTCTTTCATTCCCTTTATTTTTCATCTTTTGTTGTTCATCTTATTTGAGCGAAATGGAGAAAAAATGTGAACTATGTTCACTGGGATATAACATATTCGATGAAATGTTTGAATGAATCTTGGGCCATAAGAATGATTTGAATGAAGGCATTGATATTAGAGTGTGAAACGGGTACATACATGATTCATTTGGTGAGCATTGCAAATTCTTATTGAATTATGGATGAGTGTATATTGTTTTGATGGTGATGGAGGTGATCTTGAATGAAAGGTAAAGATGGTGTATTTTAGCTTCTGTGCGTTTGGATGTGCACTAATTTTGATGAGAGTAAAACAAGAAAGTTGACTTCTAGCCAGAGAAAGATGGAAAGAACAAAAAAATAAATAAATAAATAAATAAATAAAAAAATAAACATCCATGTAAGAAATTTGCTTTGCAAACTAGATTCAAGGAAAATTTATGAAATAAAATGACCTACAAAAATGAAAAAATAATAATAATAAAAAGTTCTTCATGAAGAAGATGAAATGCAGTTAAGAATTCATACTTCACATTGGGGTTTTAGTATAGGCACTTGACGATACGTCAACTCATCATCTAATTGATATATCGTCAACTGGGGTATTTTTGTCCAAAAAATTAGTATAAACAATTTACTTGTAGTTTTGTTGTTTTTCTTCATAAAATCATTTAATCATAATATAAACTTAATTATTTCATAAAATCAATAAAAAAATGAAAGAAAAGAAAATGAAAATGGAAGAGCTCAAAAATGAGAAAAGAAAGGAATGATTACAGGTCAAAAGCAAAAACACAAATCACTATCATGAATAGACTAGCTGAATGCCCATCATGCCCTTTGGTTTAGACAGTTACAATCCCTAAAAACAGGATTTTCCAATCAAATAGTACACAACAGGTGTGTATTTATCAAGTCAAACACTTACTTTTAGTGATGGATATCTGTAAAGTACTTGAGACTGTCTGCGAAGGGAAGCACTTCCAACTTTGCTTCCAGCTGGAAGCTCAGCCAAAGAACTTGCAGTCATGCAAATAAATGCATCCCGTACATCCTCTCGGGGAAGGTTGCATGGTAAAATCATCCCATCAGGAAAATACGTAGGCACATCCTTCATTGAGTGAACAGCAATGTCAATTTTATCTTCAAGGAGCGCCTCATCTATCTCTTTAGTGAAAAGGCCTTTACCACCTATATCTGCAAGCGGTTGATTTAGTATTTTATCACCCGTTGTTTTAATGATTACAATCTCAATAGCTCCATCTTCTGCTAGCTCCGCATGTGTTGCCATGAGCTTGTCCCGTGTCTCGTAGGCTTGGGCAAGTGCTAAAGGACTGTCCTACATAAGCATCAGAAGGAATATCATCCATGGTCCAAAAAGAGATAAAACCAAGCTCAGCACACAGGAAACAATCACAAATATAATATAATATAATATATATCTGTGTGTGTGCGGCTATTGCTCCTTTGCGGATCCCTTCAATGGTATGAGACAACTGATGGGGTCCACCTGGCCCCCCCTATGATTAACCCAACCCCATCACCCACTACCACCCCCCGAATGTCACGGATCCCATGGGTTTTACACTGATCCGAATGAGATTGACAATGGATAGCAATTTTAAAAAACTGATGCATTCTAAAAATGTTAAACTTGAGGGCCATGGGACCATAAAGACTGGATTTTATGACAGGGTTACGCGAATATGAGTACATTTTTATTTATGGAATGCCCTTTGGGTTTTGTTTCATCACATTGCATTACTCATTTCATTTCTCAATACAGGCGTTGAAGCTGGATTGGTGCCTATGAAAGTGATTACAATGGCTTGGGAAGGGTCTGTAAATCCTAAATTATAATATCTCCCTTTAATTATAGATATATACACATATAGACACACACATAAAGGTAATGTATGTGCTTAATTAACACCGCACATAAATGATATGAGGTGAAGTGCGAATGTAGTTACTGAGAGAAGGTTTTCATTTCAGATTCTATGCTTGACACTACATGAAACTTTAATCAAACTTTTCTTTCTTTCCTGTAGTTCTTTTTTGCAGTTTTTTTTCCCTTTCTTTCTGTCTTGTAGTTCTTTTTCTTCATTGGCAGTGAAATCAAAGACCTTAATTCCTTGAGAAGATTCTTAATGAGAGAAGGGTGCGTTTTTTATTTTTAATTCCTCAATAAAGTTGCTTTGTGTGCAACTTTCTATCTTTCTCCTATTGGTTTTGAGTTATCTCCCATTGGATTGAAGATCTATGTTGGATTTTCATAACCAACAGTAACTGAATCTCTACTTTTCTCCTTGTTAAGTGGATTTTTCTGTTTAATTGAAGATTGGGAATCATTGGGTTCACCACAATCAAGATTTGTGCTTCACTTGACTGCATCATGATCCCTACGGAAAAAGGTTAAAACTAATTCTTTTCTCCTTTTTATGTTGTGGGAAGATGTTATGGGCATGTGGGGTCCATTGGAACTCACTTTGGAAGATAAACAATTTATTTTGTGGAAGACCGAAGGTAATGTTCATCCAACAGAATGAAAATCAAATGCGACCACCTATTATCACTTAAATTACAATAAACAAATGTGGCTTAAATTTGTACTATATAATTCCCTATTTCCTAAAGTTTGTTATTATTTGTCATAACGTTATAGGGTTTTTGGGGCTGAATTGGTCTAGTTGTCGAGTAACTGTCGATTCTACTAAAAGTAGTCATTCATTATATTGTAGCTTGTTTTTTTTTATTTTTTATTTTATGCAAGTATCGGATAGTAGGATTCACACCTAAACAAAGGTTTACCTACAAAAGCGATAGTGGCAAATCATTTTCCTTGGATTCGATAACAATCTTAGATTATGTTTCTCAAAACCAAGAATTTGAACAAGGAATCGGGCATCATTCCATGTGCCCACATTTGAAGGCATTGCTATGGTAGATAGCTCCAACAAATCAGTAAACCTCAAACTTCGTTTTCTCCTATGAGATGACATTTGGCACTATCCTTGGAAAAGGGAAACTGTTGCATAGGATTAAAGGAGTGAAGAGTAAAGAGTCATGGTAGCCATCCCAAAAGGCAAAAAAAAGGTCATGGATGAAGATCTAAAACCATAGAGATTTCTAATGTTTCATAGGCTGAATGTTGGAATCATTTTCCTATAAAAATTCTCGTTCCATTTGCATGCTCTAACATTCATGACTGCCTCCACTGAAACTATTCTAACGAACATAATCTTCCTAGGAAAATGCCGAACAAGCCCTAAAACAAAATACAAATTTCAAGATGCAAAAAATAGCTTAACGCTTAAACTGCCAAAACCTCAAGAAATTTACTTCATATGAGAAACAAGAAAATCAAAACCTAACTAACATAGAGAAAACCCCAATTTAGGAAAAAAAATCTGAACCAGCCCCAATGCAAGAGAATAAGAGATATCCAGGATCGCAACCCTCATACATGAACTAGTAGAAGCAATAAAACTTAAAAAAAATATATAACCCCAAAAATTTCTAATAAAACTGATAAAATGCGAGAAAGAAATTAGGGACCCGAAACAGCTACCAATATATGCCACAATTAAATAAAGGAAAATGAAATGAAACATCTCTGGCCTCTAAACAAATCACCAAGGAGACTGACTTCAGAGTCCCATTGCCCGCCTCACATGGGGCCCACCTGGATGCTTGATTGTCAAAAAGGAGGAATGGGTGGATAGATTTGGAAGTGACCAAGGATCCAATAAGTGTCAGATCAAATGATCCTAAGCCCTAATTTAAGCTCAAAGTTTAATTGCTTCATAGAGTGAAAATTTCTTCTGATCAAATCAGCCGGTAGGTAAGGGACATATCAGTGTCAAATTGGAACTCATGAAAGGATTCGGTTGGTCAAGCATGCTGCCCCTCTCTGTGAAAAGAGAAAAGGGCGTCAGATACGGAGGACATCTGAAAATCTGTCAAGATAAAGGAATGGGGATGACCAAAACATCAAAAACTGCTCAAACCCAGAGAAAATTCAAGCTACCCAGAACAGCAATAGCATCATAAAAGAACTACATGAAGCAAATATAAACAAGAACTAAAAAAATCCAAACCCAGATGTAATTCAAGTTACCCAGAACTGCAATAACATCATACAAGAGCTCCATGAAGGAAAATATGAACAGAAAACTCACAACCCATGTGAAACATCATCACAAAACACAAATGAAACAAGGAAAAAATAATAACTTAGAGAGAATGGGGGAAACCATACCTTCCTCTTGTGCCTATTTTGATAAGAGAGACCTTGGTTTGTAACTGCTGCTCAACAGCAACAGCTGCTCTTGTCACCAAGACCTTTCTTGCATGGCCATAACTTGGGGGTTGGGTCTTCAGGGAAGGTGGAGGGAACCCAAGTGCTGAAATGGACCCAGGGCTCATGTTGGCAGGGCCAGGGATGAGAGGATGGTGGGTGAAGGAGGTGGGTTTCAAGGGTAAGCTCTGCATTTGCACAGGGAAAGGTAAGAAGAAGAAGAAGAAGAAGAAGAAGAAGAAGAAGAAAAGACTAGTGAGTGAAGATTAGAGAGAGTGTTGGATGTGATTCTGATGCATAACTGTGAGAGAGAATCTAGAGAGATGTGCTTAAAAGGAGCTGTTTTGAAATGGAGGAGAAGATAATGTCAGAGGATTGCCCAGTCACCTCCCCACCCCAATCCAATTGGGCTATTGCTTTTTTCCCGTTGTACTCGCTTTGTTTTTGGACTAACCCCCTGGGGCCAATAGGTTAACCCGAAACCAACCTCCATCTCCAGGTAGTGATATATTTCTTAATTATTGATGAGAAAGCCAGGTTTATGACTTTTTGTGTCGATTGCATTTTATTATTTGAACTCGAGCTCGCCCAAAGTGACTAATTCCAGTATTAGCTACAAATCAAAGTCGAACTCCCCCTAAGGATTCAGATTGATGTGTTGTAACCCCATTTTTTTATCCAGCGGGGCTAGGACCCATTAGAGGCCAATCCCAGGGATATGACATCCGCTTTGCGGGTAAGAAAGTTCGTCCCAAATTACACCAACTCCACTGAGAATATCAGGGTTTGATCCCTCGATAATAAGATGCATAGCAAGGTTTCCAACCAAGGAGCAATTCCCTTCTTGTTAACATGCAAAGCTTGATATTGATTAGGGGTGAGCCAAGTCTCACTTCAATGAATTGAGCCTAGCTATTGACCATAGTCTGCCTGGTTAGAAGAACTCTAAGAGTTATTTCTTGCAACAGATTATTAATTTTACAAATGGGTCAGTCAGTTTAGCCTTTGTATGGAGAAGCTTAGATGTCCTTGATATTGATTAGGGTTTAGGGTATGAAAAATTTTACAAATGTTGTTTTCGAGGTAGTTTTGCAAAATGCCTGAGTATCATCTAGCATTTAGGAAGCTGGAATTTGAAGAATTCCTAAAGCCAAAAGTGACTTCATAAACTCCGTGTTCAAAGTTTTAGCATTTAAATAGAAAATTCCAAATGCTTCAAGATATGATGTTGGACTAGTGTAAGAAATTTCAAACACTTTATTTCTCATCAAAAGCACCTCTTAAGAAATATGTTCTAATAGAGTTTTAAGGTAATACTGGTTGGATTGGTGCCAAATGGAAGTGAGTTACAATTCATGAGAGAGAGAGAGAGATCTTGCCCCACATGAACAGGAGGATGATATAATAAATAACTCCGTGTACCAAAAGTTGAGAATGAATACAATAGAAGAGTGGGTGAAACAAATCATGTGCAGATTGTTAATATTCCATTGGCGCCAAGAATCCTAAGAGGCCAGCTAATGTTATTTTGCATGATCTGCACTCATGTCTGTTGGCTTCATAAAAAATGCTTAAAGTCTGTTGACTGTAAACATTGAAGCGTATAATTTCAATTTGCAAGTACCATGGGCTTGTACCAAACATCATCACGATTATCTATTTTTGGGGATACCACTGTCTCATGAAAACGCTGAACATTTTCAAGTTTGAGGTTTTGCTCTCAACGCAAAATGTTGAACAAATAAATTAATTATTAAATGGTAAAAATAATAAATAAATATAGATACTGCTAAAAATATTTTTCATAATTTTCCCTGATTCTTTTACTTTTATTCTGACTTTATTGTCATTTCTGATGATGTTTTTAAATGTAAAAAATAATCAGAAAATTTCTCTCGTGGGAACATTTTCTTATACATATGAGAGAGAGAGAGAGAGAGAGAGAGAGAGAGAGAGAATTATTCATGCGCATCCAACCCTAACCATGTTATTATGAGGGACGACATATAGGAGGCCCACTTTATGACCATCCACAAGCATGGGAACCCCTAAAATACAATGAATTAATTAAGTTCTAACTAATCCAAATAGAGATATCTATTACAAATCTCTCTCGCAGGAACATTTTCATGCATATGTCCCATAGGAGATAATACACCTATATATGTCAAACAATATAATATTAACATATTACAAAGATGTCATAGAAGAAAGAATTTGCATGATCTTCTTAAACTATTATATTAATATAGACTTGGTCTATATTCAATGCCCAGGGCTTTGAAGTTAATTTTGACTGTAACTTCTAATTTTGACTGAAAGTTAAACCCATATTTTGCAAGTAACTGACTTCCTCCTCCCACTTCCAATATGTAATTGTAACCACTCAAGTCTTCTTCCCACATTTCACCCTATGCAACAACTTCATTTTCATTCCAAACCCAATTCTACTACGTTTTTCTTCTACTCCACCTCTCCTAACGCATTTCTACTCTGCTACTTTTGGATTGAAAAAAGAGATGGTACTCTCTAAATCTTCTCTTCTTATATTCTCTTTTTAAAATTTAATGCTCTATTTAAACTAAATTGCTATCAATAAGTGTTGAGGAATATTTTGTGTGATCTAAATTCTTCTTAATTGATCATAGTGTATTTTGCAATTATGTTGAACATGCCCATGCTTAGCACGAGTTACTGTCCTAGTATAATATGAAGTTTTAACAAAGATGTCATAGAAGAAAGGTTTTGCATGATTTTCTTAAACTATTTTATCAATATGGACTGGTCCATGTCCCAATGCACGAATGGGATTTAAATGTGCGAACTCGGCCCTGTCCATTTTGGATCCAAGCAATAGGGTCTGTATCAGGACCTGACCAAGGCTAGGACTTCTCAGTTGTAAATGAAATTACGGCTGTCACTCATGTCTGATGCTTTGAAAGAGATGCAAGTAAAAGAAGACATTGATTTTATTTCAATTTGATTCTTCTTGCATTCCATCTCTTACTTGGTTGAGGAGGAAATGTTAGTATAGACAAGGATGTGCATTCTCAAAAGGCTTTGATTTAGAGAAATCCTGTGTTAAAAGAGTGGAGCCCACCTATTCAAAATCTGAAGTGCCCAAAATAATTTCCCTCTCAATGTATGGGTAGGTGTGGAAATGGGCTAGGCTCAAGTAGTCCATGGTGTGCCAGACTAGAACCTATCACTGGAAGGACCAAAGCCGATTTGGCTTCATATTACGAGACTTACACCCACACCCGAATTTAAATTAAAGGCCCAAACCTGGACCCGAACCTGGTGCAAGGGGCCTTGAATAGTTTGAACCAGACCCGATCAAGGCCCAGTTACTTGTTTACTAAGATAACATCGGTTCATTGCATGCACCCCACTTTTTAGTTAATTTTTATATAAAAAAATTATTTTCATTAATTATTATGAAACACTAACTTCCTGTGGTTTAATAAGACCACCCTAAAATCCTATCCAACCAATTTCCATCCAGTTAACGTGGTACCCTGTACTGGCAAAAGACTAAAATGGGCTTATTTTTTAGGAAAGAAACTTGTTTATGTTTATTAGTTACAAATAGGTGAAATCGATAATGCCTTTTTTTTTTTTTTACAGTTAGTGGTCCCGACATATGAATTTTTTTTACTTTTTGACAAAATCAAAATTTTATTAGGACGAGACGCCAGAAACCTAGGTTTGATTTTAAAGAACCAAATTTCATTTCTAGTACCTGAAATGAAGGTCATACACAATCAATCCAAACTCTCCAGCTAACCTATATGTAGGAATGTTCATGGGCTGGGCCTACTCAAGCGACCTTGACGTCATGCACAATGGGGTCAAGTTGCACTGCATTTTTAGCCTCGTGGGGTGGACTTGGGCTTATCTTCAACAACATTAGTAAAATGGGTCTGCTAGGGCTATGTATACTTGGGCAGCCCAGTTCATATATGGACTTTAGCAAGTACCAGGGAAACCAGCTAGCTCATGATTGCAGCCCATATCAAGCATCATTAAAGAGCCTCCCATTTTGTCTGAAGATCTAGGCCGAGCCCACTGGGTGCTGCTGCTAATGGCTACTCCACCGTTTCTTGACCCAATACCCAGGTTAAGGCGATGCCTCCAGCTAGTGGACCACGTCAAATGCAGACCAACATCATCCAACAACCCAACTAAATGAAATGCATGTTGGGCTCGGCGAACCCGATTCAGAACAATCTGCACTCAGGTTGAAATTTTGCTTTTCAGGTTAGGCTAAGTTGAAGTACACCCTTATTCAACATATTCAATTTGGCTCGGGCTTGGACACCCAACCCACAATCTGCATAAATCATAAAAGATATCCTACTAGCTTTATGTCTACATCAATGTTAGAGAGTATCCTTTTTATTTATTTTTTTTTCTTTTTTTATATTGTTTACACCCATTCACAAGTTCCGAATGAAAAAAATGAAGCCAGAATAAAAAGGAACCATGTCACTGCAGGCCATCAGCTTAAACCGAATTGCATCAACTCAACCAAAACAAAATGCAGTGAAGATACATGTGAACATGCTTCCATAAATTGGTAGCATGCATCAATTTGTAAATTCTACAGGGTTGAATTACTATGTCATGTTCAGGCATGCCTACAAGCTTAACTCTAAGGAATAATGGTTGGCTACTGTACAAAACTTATCTTCTACGAAGGCACACCAACAAAGTTAGGCCACATGCCTGCCTGGTTGGTGTAAAAGAATCTGATCTGAAAGGCCACAGATGTTAAACCCAACAGAATCAAGTCCAAAGCCAATCTCATTCACTCTGCAGACCAATCTCAGCCAGGATCTACCAGCCCGTGCAATTAGCTCTTGTTCTCTTGTTCTGGAGTGCAGCCTCATTAACCTTCAGGATCTGTAAGGTAAATGGGACTTTCAATTTCTCCCATATTAGCTGAAGCAAAAGACTCGGCAGACTCTGTGACTGATGGGTTGGAACCAGTGTCGTCTGAATCAGAGATGTCATCGTGCATGACAACGTGTTCATCAATTTCGGATGACTCAGACGCAGACGTTCCTAGCAAAAGCTTATTTATTGCTGTCTTTGCAGCTTCACAAAACCATTCATCTTCTGGCAGCGCACTGCAAAAATGTTAAATCAGATCAGCAACCTACAGAAAATTACGGGTTCCTTTGGAAGTACTGCAAAAGGGAACAAAAGAAAATGCAACAGTAGATCTGATTCCTTCAGTCAAAGTTCAGGACAGCAGATTTAGACAAGCCCAAAGGAGATTTATAGATAGAATCAATTGGACTAAAAGTTCAGTGGCTATAATTTCATCAGCTCTTGGAAGAAACAATTCCGCAAGTATACCCCCAAACGCAGCCTAAGCTTAAAAGGGAGCAAAAGGCCAATATTGACAGAGATGTACCTTTGGGGGTCCACTCCTCGTGCATTGAAGGTTCTGATGGCACGTGCAATTATGGCTGATGCAATCTGGCGTACATGCTTGGATGGATAGCCCCCACAAACCGCTATTTCAATGGTAAAGTGCATATCAAGAATTAACTGATGCAGGAAAGGAATGTTTCAGAACACAGGCATTTCAAAAGAACTTGAAGGAATGCACAATCATAGGAAGCAGTTAACAAGCAACTATGAGCAGGTTTGCATGCCAAATAATAGCTGCAGCTGATTTTTAGTGATTTAACAAATTCCAATTTGGGTGTCTTGTTTGTAGTTCTATAATTGGCCAAGTTTCAACATTTGAAAATGCAATGTATAGCTGTAGAAGTCTCCAGTGGACAGGTGCCTGGCATGGCATCAAGAGCACATCACATTCTCCCTGGTAGCTACGCTGTGAAAAGAAATGTAGAAAGATATTACAGCAATTTGGGTTTGTCCAAATATATTGGACATTTTCAATGCCCTCTTTTGGGAGAAGCTATATGAAACTCAATCCAATGTTTTGCACAGTTTCCTTGAGCCCTGAGCTTACTCATGTCGTGGATCAACAGCAGCCCCAAAACAAACCAGGGTGGAAAATCCTAGCCATCCTTTGGAAAACTGCAACTTTTCTCTTCTTTCATAGGTTTAATTTCAATTACCAATTGAAGGCTTAGGATTTTAAGAGGATGTGCCGTTTTGTAGTCAATGCCAAACCATTTCACTGAGAACCACAACAAGAAGTCAACTGTTCCTAGAGACATAAATAACGATGCGTAATTACATCCAGATAATCCTTATTATAGAGTACAACTACAATAAGCACAAACAAGATAAACAAAGACTATACCTATACATCAAAACTCTAAAGACTTTCTTTCTATAGTCTAATCTTATTTCACAAGAGACAACTTTGTGCATTATGAATGCATGATAGTTTTTCAATAGATCTTTCTTTCTTTTTGAGAGAGAGAGAGATTTCAGTTGAAAAGCTATGGGAGATTCCTGAAATGGAAAGTTATGGGAATTGAAAAGCTATGGAAGATTCCAGAATTGAAAAGTTATGGGAGATTCCTGGGAATGGTCGTAGCAACGCAGGTTTTTATTCAGTTTTTGGTAGATTCCAGGGTATGGTCTTTTCAATTGCAAAGCTATGGGAGATTCCAGGGAATGGTTGTATCAACCAGGTTCTTATTCAGTTTTTGGGAGATTCCAGGGAATGATCAACACAGGTTCTTATTCAGTTTTTGTTGACAATTTGCCAGAGAACATTTCAGTTGAAAGGTTGAAATTCTTACTAGCAGGGAATAGTAAAGGTGGACTCAAAGTAGCATGGGATGTGATGTTTTTCACTTCACCATGTTTGGATGAAAAAAGTTTCGGAGAACCAAATTTATGATGTGACACCAGTAACCTTTTACTCCTTCACAAGCCTCTTTGGTTTTTACCAACAAAAAGTGAAAGTGTGGTGTAAATTGATGAAAAGAAGTGCTTTTTAATCTACACTCACTTTCTCCCTATACTTCATACTATCCAAACAAGGATTTTACCACTCCTCTACTTTTTACCCTAACATACCTTACCTTTACCTTTTCCACGTTTATGATTTGACAGTCACTCCACCTTTACGCATCCACACATGTATTCTTAAGAAACCCCTCATATTTGAAACTGTTTTTAAGAAAGCACCTTGATTGTACGATTTTGAATAGTACCATTTCATACTTCTAGTTTGGTGATGAAGGAAAATGAAAATGACCCTTTTTCTACAGTGTCCTAACCCAAATAACTTAACCATGACAAATTAAACTAACCCTAACTTTAAACCGAAGCTAACTATAGTTAAGTGTAGATATTAGCTATCTAGACAGGATAAGTGCAGATTAGCCATCTAGACAGGATTAAGTATAGGGTTGGGACATGGCTTTAGATTTAAAAGAGACACATTTGTCTTTCTTGTCACTAAAACAAAAGAATGAAACATTAGTTCTCAAAATGATCTGTGCGTTTTTTCAGAAACAGTTTCAAAGTTGTAAGGGTTCTTTAGAATTACCATTAAAAAAGAGGGCTCTTTAGAATTTCTTTAAAGCTAAGGGTAGTTAACAGAATTAGGGTTGCAAATGGGTATCCGATTAACTAAGTATCTGAAGTCTCCAATTCCGAATAAAGAATGCATGGAACCTATTCTTGGATCCTAGGGTAATTCAGATCTAGAACCAGATCCATGCACACAGGATCTGGGCCATTTAGATCCAATTCCGGATCCTTGTATGTTCAACCCTAGGATTCAAATCTAGGAGGATTACATCCAAATATTGAATGTATATAGGTTTTCGTTTTTTACATTTTTCTTTTTTTGATTGGTTGGCCTAGTGGCCAGGACATTGGAAGTAAAGTGCTCCCACCAGGGTTCGAAACCTGGTGGGAGCTATGGGAGCTGACACCTTATCCACAAGGCTAGCCGTCTATTCCCAAATGTATATAGGTTTTGAGGACCTAGATAGCTTGAGTCATATTCATATTTGAGAGTCTCAACTTTAATCATACACCATTTCATAGTATCAGTTGTATATTTTATTTTATATAATTTTCTGAAGTTCTTATATCCAATTAAACCAATGCACTTCACAATCTTATTTCGGATTGGATACCTGATGCGACGGATTGTGCAATCTCGTTATTGATGGCGGAAGCAAGATGAATGTAGTATCCTAAGAGGTAATTAACAAACTAAAACTTTGAACAGAGAAACATCAGAAGCCTTACAAAGTCTCTTCGGTGAATGAAGCGGCAATTCCAGTGACTATAGAGTGCAAGGTAACATTTAAAATTAGTGGTTATGAATATTCCATTTGGTTTGATATCATTCCCATGAATGTTACTCATATTTTGTTGGGAAGGCCTTGGTTCTTTGCTAACGAGGTCCAAAGTGATGGAGCAGCTAATACTCAATACTTTCAAGCATAGTTACCCAATTCGCTCTTCATGCGAATAAATTCCATACTATTTGAATCGTTCGATCTGGGATTTGGTTCACTAGAATCGGAGTTCCTAAAATGCTACAGGTAGCATCAGTCTGTGAAAATGAAAAGGTCACATAGCAAGAATAAGCTATAAGGAGAGAAGGCATGGAAATGAAAGAAGGTAAAAAGGTGGAAAGTGTTAACATTGGCCCAGGTATAGTAGTCCATGTGCATTACGTGGGCCTTTACCCATTCCAATGATAGGATCGACACAGTCAAAGAGATTACTGTGTACAACCTTTCTTTCCTCTTTTGTATAATATGCAAGCTATGTATAGGATTGTAATTGCATTGATTTGAGCCTTGATTAAGGCAATGAGGAATTAGGGAGCATCAGTCGACTCCCATTGGCAGTTCATTTTTTCTGCTCTCAATACTTCTCTTTCTATTTTCTCTTCATCATGGCATAATGAATGACATGGTATCGGATATTATGCATGGAGAGTCTTCTTCACTGAATATTTATTGTTAGAGATCAAGCAATCCCAGTGATTTTTTTGGAAGATTTCGTCTCTTTCTTCCAGCTGCAATTGTTTCAGCATTTGGAAACAGTGGACTTCAAGGCACCAACCACCCATTATCACAACTACTCAAAAGGAACACATCATGTTGATTGACCAGAGGTTCTAGTGCTTCTAAAGATTTGTTTGGACTTTTTTTTTTTTTATCATCAGGGTAGGCTATCTGCTCTGATTTGTGTTTTAAGAATTTTTTGCAGTAACTTCCATCAAATCCATCATGGTTTTAAAACTCGGCCGAGTCTGAATAGAGGCCAAGTGACTCGGACTTGACTCAAGTGAAAAAAATAAAATATAATAAATGAAGGGGATTTTCTTCGTAAAGTTAACTTAAAGTCTTAAATAAAGATACGGGGAGAGAGAGCATTATAAAAGTGAAAAGGGGAAGGCTTTCGAGAATGGATGGCAGAAAAGGGGATGGGAAAGGTTTCCTCTTTCAGCAAGAGAGAGAGAGAGGGTTGCTGGCTGCAGGCTGCTGCAGTGGTACTGGCCTATTGTAGTGCTGCTCTCCTGCTGTTGTTGCTTGTGCAGTGCTGCTGCCTGCTGTTGCTGCTCTGTTGCTGTTGTAGACTTGTAGTTGCTGTTGTTGCAATGCTGCTGGTAGCTGGTCTTCTTCTCTATACCTCTTCTTCTTTTCTTTTCTTTTCTTTTTCCCCTTTTTTTTTTCCAGATGTTGCTTTGCCGGTGTTGGGATCTTGGTATGTTGGTCTTCTTCTTCGCTCTTCTTTTTGTTTTTGTTTTTTTCCTTCTCTCTTCCTCTCTTTTTCCGTTTGGCTAGGTCTGGACTGGGGCTTGCAAAAGGGTTTTTTAATTTTTTTCTTACAATTTTTTGGGTAGTGTAGTGGTGGAACCCGAGTCAGCTGAGTCTCGCCCGAGTCGGCCAAGTGGACTCGAACTCGTCCCTAGGCGAGTCGGGTCCCGAGTCCAGGTTTTTAACCTTGAAATCCATCCAACTTCTTGACTGTTTGTTCTTTCTTCCTAAAATCTTGTTGAGAGGTCGCAACTCAGATAACTTCATGGTATTTTGATCTAATCAAGCTTCTGATCTTGCCATTTATCAAGTTTAATGGCAAAAACTATACATCTTGGGCCTTCCAACTACAAGTTTATCTTAAGGGTAAAGAACTATGGGGCCATATTGATGGGACCAGACCGAATGAAAATAAAGACTTGGCCAACTGGGAGACCAAAGATGCACAATCATGAGTTGGATTTTAGGATCTCCATCCCTATAAGACTACCAAGACATGTGAAATTACCTTAAAACTATCCATCAGCTGGGAGACTCCGCCCGCAGTCTTATTGCTTATTCAAATGCCGACTGAGGTGGATATCCAAACGCTCGTTGCTCTACAACCAGCTAGTAGGTTTACTTGGAGGAATCCCTCATTTCATGGAAATGCAAGAAGCAAGATAAAGTATCTAAATCCTTCACCGGGTCTGAGTACCGGGCTATGCTTGCCACCTGTTCCGAAATTCTATGGTTACATGGGTCACTGTCTGACCTTGGTTTTCCTCAGACTGCTTTTACCCCCTCTATGCTGACAACACAAGTGCAATTCGTATTACTGAAAATCCCATCTTTCATGAACGAACCAAGCACATTGAGGTTGACCGTCTCTTTAATCGAGATGAAAACAATCTCAAAGTCATCACTCTTTTACATGTCACCACCGAACTCCAACTGGCTAACTGGCTAGTATCTTCACTAAAGGGCTCCCTAGGCCACGTCATGAGTTCCTGGTTCACAAATTGTTGTTGGTTGACTAGCATCCATTTGAGAGGGGATGTTAACATTGGCCCATATATAGAAGTCTATGAACATTAAATGGGCCTTGACCCATTCTAATAATAGGATCGACACAATCAAAGAGATTAGTGTGTACACCCTTTCTTTCCTCTTTTGTATAATATGTTAGCAGTGTATAGGATTGTAATTGCATCGATTTGAACCTTGATTAAGGCAATGAGGAATTATAAAGGGAGCATCAATGGACTCCCATAGGCAGTTCATTTTATGCACTCAAGACTTCTCTCTTTCTATTTTCTCTGCATCATTGCATAATAAATGACAAAAAGGACAATGGCCCACAGTCTCATTTCATGGTGTCTGATATGAGAATTTAATGCAGCAGTACCTTCCCTCTTTTCCTCTTATCAACAGTAAAGTCAAGTTCTCCACATTTCATTTCAAACAAAGAAATAAAAGGTCCTCCGTAAATTAGGTTCACGAGAAATTCCTCAGATCAATAGTATGGCCCATTTATTAGAAACCTAAATAGATTAAAACAGTTGTGCTCGTCTTTTGTATGATTTTCCTAAATTTCACTTAAAAAAAGTTGGGCCTATTATCACTTATAAAACATATAAATACAATAACATAAAAATTTACGTGTGTTATACTTGTCAAAATGGCAATGGGGCCATCTCTAATCAAAGTAAAAAATTATAATGGAGGCTTAAGTAGGTGGTACATATTTTTATCAATTTTGATTTATATAGATGGCCCCCAGTTTAGAGGCTCGTGAGTTTTGATCAAAACTTTTTCTCCTTCAATTGTTTTCTTTTTCCAATTTCCATCTCTCTCTCTCTCTCTCTCTCTCTCTCTCTCTCTCCTCATCCTTATAATTGTAGCCCATTTATAAAATCTAAACCTGTAAAAATTAGTCTTCTCAAGTGAGATGAGCCAAATTTTACTCAATAAAGGACACAGATGAATATAATTGATTTTTTTTCTCTCGTGAGTTCCTTGTCTGTGGTGTAAGACCAACGACCTATCCCCTAAGCCTTTGGCTTGGAGATTAGTCCATTGACTATTCTCCTTTTCCCTCACTACATCAAGGTACCAGATCCATATACAACGAGTTGGATACGGGTTGGGTCCATCCAAAACTTTGCTAGACCAGTACCATTTTAGGGTTCCATATCCCATTCCAACAAGAGGACCAAGATCTGGCTCCGGAACCAGTTCTGTCCACAGGTAGTGGTTCCATTTTCATGGTGAAGAATGATGAAATCAAAGACGCAAATCTGCTGCCACTGCTCATCAAGGGCCTCCTTCCACAATGTGATATTGCTATTGCCTTCAGCGACTGCCAACAAATCAGACAGCAACCACAACACCTTCCAGAGTGGCTTCATTAAATCCTTCAACAGGCTCCCCTACCACTACTCCTCTCTTTCCCTCACTGCCATCCACATCACCACCATCCCATTGTGATCGTCAATTTTGGCGGCACTAGGCCAGGCCACGTCATGGAGTCAATCAGATTGTGTGTGTCCTGCTTTTGCCCTTCGTGCTTTCTGAGAGACAAGAGACAAAGAAGGCAGAAAACAGAGAAGGGCTTGCGAGGAGAAGATGAGGAACAACTGAAGTGTAAGACATTTAAGGCAAAAAAAAAAAAAAAAAACACCCTATTTCTCTTTATGTCTCTTTGCTAGTAGCTCAGGTCCGGGTTCACAGGTTGGAACCTGTATGTATCCGGAATCAGACACAATTCATTTCCAGGTACAGAAACAGGTTCTGAATCCAAATCCAATTATCAAATGGAACCTATATTAAGTTCTAGACCCATTTTCCCCAGTCAAATACACCGGATAATAAGATATATATATTTGCACCCCTAGATACAACACACGTTCTGGGTTGGATCTGAAACCATAACTACAAAAAAATAAAAAATAAATAAATAAATAAATAAAATAAAAAAGGATCCGGGTCTGGATACACCATGGGTCTGCCCTGTATCCAAACCACTTGCATCCCTGTGTAGAATGAACTCAACCTCAAAGGACTTTTAAGAAAAATCTCTAGAAAAATAGATACATAAAAAAGACAACCAGAGAAGCCAGCATACTCAGGAGATATCAACTGATTTTAATAAAGCCAATTGGCAAAAAATGGCACAAAAACCCATCTAAAATTAATCTTGAGGTATACAAGCCCTTACTTTCTAAGTCAAACCAAAGTCTTCAATGCACTTGACATTTTTCCTGTATGTTAGGATTCATAACAGCAAAAACATACAGTCTACATCAAACCAGAAAATGAGAATCTAGTGTTGCAAATGAACTACAGGAGACAATTCAAGCACAACGTCTAGAAAATTTTAAGTATAGGTATTGAGACTCTTGTTTTAGTTCAAATGAGTGTCTACTCTCAGTATTTACTCTTTATTGTTACATGAGGGCATAAAGAATTAATCCTGGCTCTCAGTATCTGCAAATGACCACCTTTTCTTTCACTCTGGGTTTTACCATGTTTTGTACTGTCATTTCTTGGCTAAGTGTAGCGTGCTCTGGTGTTTTCCCGGGACTTTGTCGGATTTCATGGAGGTTTGACAGGTTTCTCCTTCTTTTGGTTGTGGGGCCATTCTTTGAAAGCTTGTTCCCTTTGCCATTTTATGGTCAGTGTGGAAAGAAAGGAATGACAGAATCTTAAGCGATTTGTCTATGTCAGTTGAAGATCTTCTGCCTTTGGTAATCTTGAGAATAGTCAAATGGGCTTCTATGAGTAAAGAGTTTGATAGCTCTAGCTTTGATGATGTTTTGCATAATTGGGGAGCTACTACGTTCTGCAGGGTTCCTAAGAGTAGAAAAGCCCTAAGAGTAGAAAAGCTTTGAGATGGACTTCTCCTCCTATGGGTGTCCCAAAATTTAGTGTGGACAGTGCAGCAATTGGAAACCCACGTCCTTTTGGACCATTTCTGGTATAGGAGGGGTGCTCCACAGCAGTGAACGGGTTATGGCCATGTTTTCAAAGAGTACTTGGATTCCGATGAAGCGGAAGTCTTGGCTATTTTAGAAGCTTTTAGTAATTTTTGGATGTGTCACCATGCCTTCCATGCTTTTCTTGTGGTGGAGGGCAACTCGTTGAATGTAGTTTCTTGGGTCTCTTCTCCATCGGCCACTCACATGGAAATTTCATTTCCATTTCAATGAGATTTTAGTTTTTGGTTTCAAGTATTCAAGTGAAGTTTAAGCATGTGGGACGGTCATCAAATGGTTTGGAAGGATCCTTGGCCAAGACTTAAGGGGCTTTTTAGACATTCTCCTATGTTTTTATTCTCTTCGTAATTTGTTTTTGCTTTCATGTTATAATGCTGTTAAACCTTTGTAGCCCAATCTTCTGATTAGTGCCTCCTTTGTTTTGTTTCCCCACTTTAATGAAATCTTTCGTTACCAATAAATAAAATGAGGGCATAAAGAAGCCATAATTGGGCTTTCACGGCTTTCCTATGACAATTATGAAGGCCCAAGCCAAAAAGTGAAGGTGGCAACTGTAAAAAAAATAAAACAACAAATGTAGCAAAAGCCTAATCAAGGAAGAATAAAGAAATAACAAAGAGTCAATTCATTTAAAAATTTTAAGTGCATACCTGCTGCAAACCAAATGGCTGAAGATGAGCAGAATCATCTTCAAATACACCCCAGAACTCTTGCTCATCCGATAACCACATTACCACAGTTTCTGTAACCCTGGCAAGCAAGTTCTTTTGTATCTTTTCATTCCCAAGTAGCACATCACCAGCAACTATTGCTAATTGCTGCAACTGTCCAAACAATGCCTGAATACATGATAAACGAAAATTCAGCTAATTGCCAAATATTTCCATCCAACAGAACAATATTTCATGAAATATTAATGAAACGACCACCACAATCAAGAAAATTGTCTCCTGCAACTTGGCATAATATTAAGATTAAGGGTCCAGTTAGATACATACAAAACAGAATATTTACATATTTTAATCTTTTTAGGTCATATTAGTACAAAAAAGAATATGCAATAGTGAAACATTACAGTACTGCTCTTGTTTGCTAATTTTTGGATACTACAGATTCTGAATCAAATTGTTTGGCAGTTGCTGAAGATTTTGATATATACTGAAATCAATATTTAACCATTTGATCAGAACTATAAAGAAATTAGTTTCCACCAATCTCTCAGCCACTTAGTCCAAAAGGGAAAGAAGACAGGTGAAGTAAAGGGTGGCCTACACGAGTAGCATTCCTCTTTTCATCTCATTGTAGCAATCATAATTCCTTATTTTTTTTCAAGTGAATTATTCATATCCAAACAATTGAAATCTTAAAAATAGTCAAGCCACTAAACTTAGAATAATTAAGCATAATACCTACAATTATCACACAACTTAGACAAGACCAACGATACCATTGAAAAAAACTACAACTATACGGTAGTATGAGTTCAGACAAGAACCTACAAGTAATAATCTCTCTACAAATAATCAACACACAGTTCAGAAAGTTTAATCTGCTGCTTTTCTTGTTTAAATACTTCATTTTCATGAGAATGTTAAAGAGTATTAAATAAATTGCGAACAAATACATAGACTGACGTGCTTGATACTATTTATGATGCAAACAAAAATAGGCCTCTGAAGTCTGAATAGATAATCTCAATCCATAGCTACATTTTGACTGTGTAGCAAAGTCATCAAATGAAATTCCAAAAAGATAAAAAGAATTACCAAAATTTCTGCACTTGAATCAAGACAATTGCATTCCTATAACCACCACTCTAATCTCAAAGAAAATTCATATAACTTCAATTAGTTCCTTGCAGTCCAAATAACATATAAAAACTAACTAGGAAATCGATAACAGTGGTCAGTAGATCAGCCCTCAGTGTCAAATTACTACAACCACGACAGAATTTACTTTAACAAAACTGCAATTTAACACCCAAAAATCACCCATTTGCTGTTGGCCAATTAATAGTTGTAATGGAAAGCCACCAAACATTCATTCGCCTACTTATAATGCACATATAGAGGAGTGTCAACAAGATGAGAATCTTCCAAATAAGGAATGGCAATGAGATCTATAGAATATTTTTCTTGATTGATGAAAATTTCTTTCAAATAGGCATATACTTCAAGGCCTAGGAAATACGCAAGTGGTCCAAGGTCCTTCATGTGGAAAGATGAGTGAAGAAATTGTCTATGTTGTTGAATACTGTCGAGATCATTTATGTGATGATTATGTCACCAACATATACACAAGCAATGGTGTCAATCCAGTTAAAGATAGTCGAAGGAACATGAAAAGACCACAACTGCGTTGTTAGAATTCAATTTTTGAAGAGTTCTGTAAAACTTCTCAACTGTGCTAGAGAGGGGCTGGTTTCAGTCTACAAAGTGATCTTTGTAAATGATAAGCAGCCCCTTTGATTTTGTATTTCCTTACTTTTTGTTGGATGGTCCCTTTGAAATTTTCTCATTCTAGGTGGAAGATGCATATAGACTTCCTCTTTGAGAACCTCATGCAAAAAGGCGATCTTGACAGAAATTTGAAAAGAGGCCAAAATTGAGAAGCAGCAATAAAGAGTATGGTGGTTAAACCATAACCCCAAATTGCATTGGCTGACTGGACTATTTGCACAAGATGAGTTGGAAGACCACTTTATCGCAAATATAATCACAACAAATATAAAATTTTGATGTAACCCCTACAGTGGCCACGATCTCCACAATCAGAAGTTGTAATGACTAAGGCTGGCTCTAATACTATTAACAAAACATGCAAGAAATAGAAAAATATTTAAGAATTTTCCATTCAATTAAGTATCTTTCTTGATTGAAGAGGCCATGTTTATACCCTAACATCCCCATCCGTTATAGTCAATCGATATGGATCAGCCTGCATCTATAGACGTTGGTAGATATTATCACATTTTTTAAAGATTCACTATAATATATATTAAAAAGCACAAAATTGTTGTAATATCTAAGGTGGGAATGCCAGGCTTTATTATATATATATATAATGGGACCCATTCTATTTCTAAGATCTCACGACATCTTCACTTTCAAGGAAACAAATTGTAGATAGGAAACAAATCTTTGATTTAGATAAGGAATTCTGTACACAGTCCCCATTAGGAAAGCAAAGATTTGATAGACTCCTAGGAAGAAAGGGGATCGGAGGTGTACATATCTATATATATATAATCTTGTAGCCTCTAAATTGCTTCACGTTACCTCTTTCTAAACACTAGGAGAGGAGCACAGAGAAAGAGAGAGAGAGACTGAAAAGAGAGACCAAGAGGAAGAAGAAAGGAGGCAAACACCCAGGCAGTTGATGTCCCACGCTCAGCCAAATACTACTAGAGTCTACAAAAGGTGAGTGATCTCTCCCATGTCTATTTTTGAGAATTGGGGTGTGATTTGTATATGATTTAGAAAGCTTGATGCCAAGAATGAACTCAGAACTATGTCGTTTTTGTGAAACGTATATAATTAGACTGTGGGCCCCATATAGATAATGTGTTAGTCCATCAGATCCGATGATCTGAAACAACACCCTGGGTCGACCTCAGTAGAACAGTCCGGTGGTGGGGAACAAAGAAATTGAGTCATCAGATTTGAGGATTTCAGGAAGCCAGACACGAGGGGTTGTGTCTGACGACCACTGTTTGAGCAAAATAATGACTGAACAAATGATATGTCGATCTGAAACAGGAAGAGGGTGATTTTCTTGTGATTGTACACCCTTGAGACTTGATTTATGAAGTAAAGAAGGATGATAGTGAGGAGATTCAAACAGGAAAAAGGGACTCACCTGTTTCAGTCGACGACTACCCTCCTCTGTCGACATGGATTGTGGGTCCACACGAACCATCAGATGCTAGATCAGATCCACAGATCTGGTAGAGGACCCTCGTGCGACCCTGGGAGTTGTGATCTCAATGGATTTGAACCATTGGACTTCAACAGCTGATGGTCTAAAAAAGAGCAGAGCGAGAGGGAGGTCTTCACCGAACTGAGACTGGAGCCTTCTGATGAAATCGACTGTGATGGCTTCCATCGATATTATTATAAACTTGATTTAAAGATATTTCATCGGAACTTATAAAAAGAGCCATAATGTTAATAAAAAAATACATAGAAGTCCTCCTGTATTCTATAATCTTAACGATTAAATTGGAATAATGCCTATTATCAAAGATGTTTACTTATAAATTGATGGTGTGATAAAAGGGACTGGGTATGTATTAAATAATAAATAAGATGGTATTCTGATCCATAAGTCCTGCTATGTATGATTTGATTTGGACCACTAGCACAGAATTGTTTATTATGATTGTCTAGTCTTGGAATCATTGGATTCGATTGATAGATTGTTTATGTTGTTTGTGGATGTGGAGATTTGGACAATGAGGTCCTGAAGCGAAGGGTCGTAAGGGCCGTAAAATGTGGAGATGCAGGAAAGGCATCTCGATGAATTTTAGTATAATGAAATGTTATGTGGATGTGGACTTGATGCAAGGATGTGGTTCAGAAATGTATCGTAAAATGAATATTATTCTTTGAATTATTTGATTGATTTAAATTATTCATTGCTTATATTTATTTGTGCTGATGAAGTCACTATGTTAATTGCAAATGTATGATAGAGTAGGAGGATCATTCACCAGTTTATACTGATGTTGTTTACCCCCTTCAGGTAATCGGGTTGCGGTTGGACTAGAATATGGCGACGATCAGCCCGTAGTGTTTGGCATGCGTGGCTGAGGAGAGCGATACCTTCATACTCAGTAGTTTAGGAAATTTTAGTTTTGGCATTTAATTAGTATTTGATTGCTTTACTTTGAAATCTTAGACATTGAAAACCTTATTTGTAAAATATTATATGGCGGGATTTATTTTAATAAATGATGCTTTGACCTTATGAAATTATTTGATTTATATGTATGAATGGTATGCCATCGGGTCATAACTCAGATTCCGTCAGGGCCCCGGAATTTGGGTCGTGACAATTGTACAGTATAAGAGTATATACTAGACAAAAGTGTTGATATAAATTGTTATGCCGTTCACTAATAGCTCGAGCTTTTAGTATTACTGGTTATCAAGATGGTACCAAAGCGAAGTCGCAAGGTCATTTCCCCTAGGAGGCATGTTACTTCCATGTGTTTGTCTAGTCTGATTGTTAGTCATTGGGTTTTTGTGCCGTCCACTGATAAGTGGATCTTTTGGTGTTAATGGTTATTACTATGGTATCAAAGCCAGAGACCATGAGTTTGAAACCTCTTCAAGGCATGTTACCTCCAACTATCATTTGGTTTGTTAGTTCCATTTGTTTGTTGGGTTTTGAATTCAAATGCCTTCCTATCTGAGGGGGTGCATCGATATAAATTGCCATGCCATTCACTAACAGTTTGAGCTTTTGGTGTTTCTGGTTATTAAGAAAAAGACCTACACCCCCCAAAAAACAACCGGTCCATAGAGAAGCTGAAACAAAAAACTTGGAACAAAAACAGCTTAATAAGAACAACACAGCTACAAAAAGGCAACTGAAGCAAAAAACTAGATGAAACTCAAACCACCCAACACAGATACAAACAGGTACTCCAAAAGTGCAAGGTCACATAACAACAGCTGAACTAGATAACGTATTCCTTTGAATGCCCTCCTTCTCTAGAAAGTCCACCTTCCCATTCTGTTTAATATGATAGAAGGAGACCTACATCTTGCAAGATAAATCCATCACATGTTCCCGAATATCTGCCAGCAGCATGGAGAAGACTTACCTGAAGGCCCACTGAATAACACAGAAAGAATCCCCTTCCACCATAACATGATTCAAATTGAGATGACTAGCTTCCTAAGCCCACAGAGAAGAGCTAAACATTCTGCTTTGTTAACTGAAGATATACCAAAAAGAGAGCAGAACCTTCACTAGCACAAAGTAAACCACCCAGGCCAGCTAACTGTGGATTCCTAAACACAATACCATCAAAGTTCAGCTTTAACACACCTATCGGAGGGGGATCCACCTACGACTGATGTGCACCACCATCAAGGCATAAAAAGGCCCCCCTTTCCAGTTTTGCAGGTTAGCTTCTAGAGGAATATTTCTAAATTGCGACAGATGTCATAGCCCCGCCCAACTCAGCATGATATTGTCCTCTTTGGCCCACGTGCGTGCACTAGGACTTCCCAGGCAGTCAATCACCCATCCTAGTACGGCTCCCGCATAAGCATGCTTAACTCCGGAGTTCTTACGAAATCTAGGGCTACATGGCTTTAAAATGCCTCGTGTTGAGTTCATACGAGGTTTGACTTATAAGCCCAGAGTCGGGATGCTCCCTCGCTAGGGTGGGACCTTGAGACCACAGTCAGCCAAGTGGACCCCCTGGTTGACACGCTATACCCCCTTAAGATCAGAGTCTTATGGGCTGGTTTCTAGTCCGAGCGAACCACGTGGTTGACACACTACTCCCCTTTAAGACAAATCTTGTGGGATGGTTTCTAGTCCGAGGCCTCACATCATCCCCCACCGGGAGACAAAGCTGTCCATCCTAGTACCGCTCCTGCACAAGCATGCTAACTCCGGAGTTCTTAAGAAATCTGGGGCCGCACGGCTTTAAAAGCCCTCATGTTGAGTTAATAAAGGGTTCGACTTATAAGCCCAAGGTTAGGATGCTCCCTCGCCGATGTGGGATATTGAGACCATAGTCCGCTAGGTGGACCTCGTGGTTGACACGCTAGGCCCCCTTGAGACCAAAGTCTTATGGGGTGGTTTTTGGTCTGAGGCCTCATAACAGAGGGACTATCCACAAGGCCACAGTAATCCCCAATTTGTCCACCAATGGTCTAAGGTTAGACAACTCATCTTCAAAGCAGCGATAGTTCCTTCCCTTCCATATGATCCAGATAATGGCCATAAAGGTTAGCTTCCACAAAATCCTTCCTCTCCGGCCTCGTAATATTATCGCATTAATTGGCTCCCCGCAAGCCTTATGGATCAGTTTGAAAATAACAAGAGGGTCCAAAAAGGATGGACTAGAGATTGAAGGGCTTGGAGTGGAGTGGGGCCCATGGGGCAGCCCATATTATATGCACAATTAAGAAAAATCTAAAAACCTAAGTTATTTTGTGGCCTTGCTCAACTGGGCCGTAATTGGCCTAAACACTTGAAACCACACACCCCTAGGGTTGCCAAGCAGTCCCTTCGATGATTACCAAGCCGTAATTTAGCCCTACAATCCCTTCTTTGCTAGACATTTTGGACATTCCAGCAAGCGTATCTTTTTCTTGTTTTCAATTATTGTGAGTTATTATTGTTAATAACTAGAATCACGAAAAGCCAGAGCTGATAGTGAACGACAGAACAATATATATCAAAGGGTCCCGATAGCCCCGCTCACGTATGGGGCTACGCAAGGGGACAAAAATATGCCAAATGACCAACGTAGACAAAAACAAGTCTCGAGGGATTCAAACACATGACCCTCAGCTTTGATACCATGTTAATAACCAGAATCACCAAAAGCTCATGCCAATAGTGAATGACAAAACAATGTATATCGAATGGTCCCGATACATATAGGATTGTTTTATGTATGTTAGGACTTATAAGGATTAGTATTTCATTATTTAAGAGTTTGGATCAATGGATTGACTCAGGTTTTTAGCATGATTTTGAAACCTAGTGGAGTCAACTTGAGGCCCCGAGTCACCTATTTTATAAGCAAACAGTCAGGTCCAATTAGGAGTCCTAAGTCATAGTCCGCGTCACCATTTTATAAGCCCTTTGAGACTTAGCCGAGCCAAAATCCTAAGTAATTGCATTATTAGGGGCTTCATTTAGAACATTTATGGGGTCCGAGAGTGATTAGATCTGACTCAACTAGGGCACATGTGACTTGGCAAAAAATCCATTGAATCAAGGGGATCGTGTTGCCTCCGGAGTTTGAGTTCTTAAACCTTTATTCTTAGTGTCCTAACTCTTAAAGCACCATCTAAATCATGTAAAGGGATGCCCAGCCCTAGCTTGGTTTGTTTTTCATTCAATAATATCATATTCAGTTCTTCTCCTTGGATCAAGATATTTTCCTTTAGACTAAAGATTTTCTAAGACCTCGAACCTAATTACGTGTTTAGTTACTAATTAACCTTGAATAGCAATTAATTAACTAGCATTGTGTATTAGTTAATGGCTTAGTGGGTTTGTGGATTTTAGGAGCGAGTGACATGCCGAGGAGGACCTTTTTGTGATTTTAGGAGATGTAAGGGTTATTTGTAATTTCAGAATATAGTAATTTTGCGCTCGTTGGGTAGAGGGTTTTATTTTGGGAAATTTTTGTTCTTGAAGTGTATCATTTTGATGTTCTAAACTCCCTAGAATCCAAATTTACTCAAATCACATGCTTTAAAGTGGACTAATTTGTAAATTTGCCAAACCCATCTCAAATAAAAGCCAGCTTTCTTCATTTCTTTTCCTCTTCTTCAATCGATTCAGCTCACCTCAGCAGCTCTCTTCCTCTACTCTCCTCACTCTAAAACAACCAAGAACTCACTCATCATCTCGGTTTGCAATCAGCCAAGCTCTCAACATTGACACTCCTTTTCCACCATCAAGCCCCAATTCTCCTCCTCCATTTGCTAAATTGGTAAATTATCCCTTGTTTCCTTCCTTCCCTTGAATTAGACCTTGCTAGGAGATGCTAAAATCCTTGCATGCAAGTTTCCTCACTTCCATTCCTCTTGCAGTTTAGGCCTTGCATTTCTAAGTGCTTTGGCTAGCTGGGGACTCATCTACAGCTAGCCGTTAGCTCACATACAGCCAGCCAGGAAGCCCTTCCATTACAAAAGTCAAGAACAATATTTCTGGAATTTTGTTCATACTTGGCGAATCACTTACAAATGCAAACCATTGACCACACACCACAACTTTGGCTACAAAACACAAGAGCTTCTTTTATAGGCTAGCTAAACCAGCCTTTCAAAAAACTGAACCAACCCCAGCCCCCGACCTAAAGAAAAAAAAAAGTTCTCTTATTTGAGAGATATTGAACCTAGGATTTTGGAGATTGCTTTGGACCCATTGGACTTGCCCAACACTGTTTAATTGTGGGACCCTAGTAGGTGATGTTTGAGTTGACATTCACCTACGGATTGCCCCGTGAATTCTGCTGGACAACGTTAAGTCAAAAGTTTGATGACTTAGAACCTTTGATGTTACCTTCAATGACACCAAGGACACAGTACTTCATGGATAAGATTTTGGGGATGCGCAGGGCTGAATAGTGTTATTTTTGGGCAATCTAAACCCTAGTTTTGTATTTGTAATTTCTCCTTGACTGATCTTGCATTGGATGCACCTTTATTGTGCTGCATTATTCACATGGCTCATCCATGTATCCTCATCTGCTCAATGTCTTGCTTATTGTGCTTTATGTTATGGGACTCGTACCTTAAACTAGGATGGACCTAGATACCCTCCCCTTATTGTAATTTGACTTATAAGATTTATCCTGTTTTACACGGTCTCATCCAAGTAGGTCTACGATTAGGAACGCTTAAGATTGTTAGACTCCTAATTGGAAATGTGATTTGTCAACTAAGTTTGCTCTGGAGGTCTTCCTCTATCACAGTTTTTAAGGTAGAGTCTGGTAAACCCCATTTGTCCTTGGATTCTCAAGTTGCCACTGCTTAGCTTCGATCCCATTACAGTAGGACCCAGTTGAGTGAGGATTTTTTATTTATATTTATTGTACTAATTGCATATTAGACCTTGTGTGGGAGTGACTCCTGTTGATATATATTGTTATGTCATTTACTAAAAGCTCGAGCTTTTGGTGTTACTGGTTATTAGCACGGTATTAGAAACAGAGGTGACAAGTTCAAAACCCCTAGGGGGCTTGTCTATCTGGTTTGTTTGTTCCATCTGTCTATTCGGTTTCGAATTCAAATGCCTTTCCATTCGAGGAGGGGCGTTGAAATACATTGTTATGCCGTTCACGAAAAGCTAGAGCTTTTGGTGTTACTGGTTATTAATAAGTCCATCATTTGGCACCATAACCGATATATGTCTAATGGCCATATCTTTTTTAATTCCTATAAGGAATCCTTTAGTACTAGTGTTATTTCCACCTCGTATCTGGCCTCGCCATGGTCACCCCAATTGCAACTGTTGTTTGCCATTTTGCTTATCTTATCTGAATCTCTTATGCTATTAAAATTTCCCACATAATCTTACCTGATTGTAGACACTATTGATATTCTTATAAATTATCCGTCTTTAATTGATTAATTCATTATTGATGCAACATGCTTATGTTTACTATACTTGCTTACTTCCTATGCTGTTGTAAACCTCATGTTGATATATTTTTGGCATTGTAGGTGATAATGCCATTACTTCTAACCCGAAGGCAGAGAAGGTTGAGGAGACACCACATGACCTAGCTAAGTGGAGCACTGATGATGTGGTTTATGCGTCATGCTAGCGCGGGAGATGCTTCACCTTTGGGATAGTTGTTTCATTCGTAGCTTCTGGCGATGGCCTTGTTGGACATAGTTGTAACTAATGATACTTTTATAACTACTTAACTTTAACACTGTCACCATATATTTTGGAACATGTTTATGCTCTGAACATCTTTCTTATATTCATGGTTTATGCTTAAAATGTTGTTTAAATGGTTACACAACCTTCCGCTGAAAGGTATTAATTGTGTTGGCAATCAGATACGTCCTCACACGTGGAATCCTGTGGATATAGTGTGGGGTGAAATACCATCATTAATGAAAACCCATGGTCATCACACCCCCAGGCGCAGACTGATTATGGTGATCCAGTTTGCGGGCATGACAGATTTACAACAGATTATTTGAGCGAGTAATATTCTTTACTCTTCACAACAGTGGCAGAACAAAAGCATTGGCCAATGATAGGCCAATGAGCAATTACTTGCACTTTGCAAATGATGCATTGCCTTTATTCCGACAGGATAGGAAGTAGTAGTGCCTATGCTCTGAGGTAAAATCAGGTTTGAAGGTAAACCAACCAAAAGTGCTATGGTTGGGGTGGGTTTCTCAGAGGAGAAAATTCAACCATTGGCCAACAGGGTTAACTTTAAAGTAGGGAGGTTTCCTATCTAGTAGTTGGCTTACTGCTTGAGGCAAAGCCAAGACAAAGACCTTATAGGAGCCACAAATTATGAAGTTTGAAAAACAAAATTGTTTACTCAAAGAGGAGACATCTTTCCTTAGGTGGCAGACTGGCAGTGTGACTTTACTTATAGCAAGTAGGTAATTTGCCAATGTATTTACTAAATTTATGGCCATAATCCGTATTCAAGAATGTTGATGGAGGTGGCCTAAAGATTTGCATGCATAAGAAGGAACTTCCCTTTGGACAGGAACAGTGCTAAAAGAAAGATGCACACCTCTAGAATCGAGCAAAGTAATAAATCTATAAATTTCAGGAAAACTGAGTTTAGGGAGCTTGGTGGAAAAAAAAAGGGCACCGCTAACCAAATGAAGGTGGAAATTTAGAGAAGAAAAAAGACACTCGAGGGGAATTATGTTTCTAAGTATGATGAGGATGGGTATGGTCGGGTCCCAAACATGGTTAAACATCATGGCCGTGATGGGCATTCTCAATCAAAATATCTCAATCTTCAAGTTCCTCCAATGGCCAAATAAACAGGGTATGACCATTCAATAGAGTTTCTCCTATTAAACAATCTCCAGTAATTCTGGAATAGGGTGGTTAACATTCCCTAATGAAGGGGGAGAACGGCCAAAACAGGATCCACTAGAATTATATCCCCCTTGCTTGGATTCCATCTCAATGGTAAATCACAATGGCTTCTTATATGTCAGTTCTAACACTCCAATACTGCAGTAGTACTATAAAAGTTTATTACTCCTCACCAATAAAAAAAAAAGTTAATTACTCCTCCATCACTTGAGACTTGAGAGAACTCTTGAAAAAGGAAAAAGACACAGTAACTCAGATCTGTCAAAACAGAGGGGGGCTCAAGAGACACCTAAAACGTACCAACAAGACCCACTCTATGTACTGTCAATGAAGGAAAACCAAGCTGCGCCCTTGATCCACCGGTTGAAAATATCCTTCCAGCACTATATATCCTCCCAAAACAAATAGTGTAAAAGTCTCAGATCTGTTTTTACAAGTTCACAGATTAAAACAGGTCTGTTGGAGTCTTGGAGAGAGAATAACACTGTTTTCTCTTGGATTAGGCAAAAACATGGAGTCGACACACTTCCTTGGGTTCACCAAACCCAAAAACCCTAGAAACACACACACACACACACACACTCTCCCTCTCTCTCTCCAAAAAAAAAAAAACTAATCTTGATGAACCAAGAGTCTTCTATTTAGAGGAAGGCAAGGAGGCTCAATTGATTCAAACGTATCATACAGAGGTGTTGCTTTGGGCCGGTGACACTTCCAATATATAGATTTCTATATTTTTTTTAGTATCTACCCAAAAAAAAAAAAAAACAAACAAACAATGTCTTAAGCATTTAAAAAATAACCCACAATATCACAATAACAAAAAGTTAGTCCTCATTGGATGTTTGCATTTGAAATAAAAAATATCAAATCTCAACAAGACTCTTGCAGACAAAAAATGGAATATCTATTTCATTTATTGAATTATCAATACCCAAAACCATTGATTTCTTCATTTTTATTATTATAAAAATATATCTATAGCTAATACTTACTGCCAATGTAAAAAACAGTTAAGATACCAAAAGATAGATAACAGACTTAATGAAATCTAAATAGCCAACTGCATATAATATAAATTTTCATAAATGATGAGAGGTATAATATACATGAACTAAAATATTACACTAGCATATTGTTGTTAAACAGTGCAAAGTATATGTTATGAATAGCAACCATGACTGTTCTAAGAATGCTACACTAGAAAAAAAAAAAACCCTTATGTTCCAAAGAAAATGCTAGTGCCAGAAGCCCAGAACAGACCACCCAAATTTAGCACAAGCTTCTGAAAGAAATGAAAATGAAAAACAGTAAACACATTGAGTAACCATTCAAAAAGAAAATAATAACAATAAACACCTGGAATGGCAACGAAGGTAGTGGGTCAGAGTCCCAAAACAGATCCCCTGCTTTCCCATTTAAATACATCCGCGCATCTAATCGTGTCTTTCCTTCTCTTGAGTAGATGAAGTTCAACACATACTGCCGACAGAAGTGGTCTCTAAGTTTATCCAATGAGTGTTGGAGTTGGCGCCTCCAGTCTTTAAATTCAGGAGTAATATTAGCAATAATATTTTCACTAGGACCAGTTCCTGGATCCTTGTTTTCATTTTGTGGATTGCAGATCCTGGATTCGGCCATCAACAGCAGTTCATCTGCGACAGTAAATGCAGTTCCCAAAAGCACAAGCTGTTGAGCATCAGTTTCAGCTCCAAAATGCATGGCCTCTTTCTGTTCATGGAGGTTATCATCTTCAGAAGGCCCGGGTAGGGCTTTAATCAAAATGTCTACATATTTATCAAACAGCTGAGACAGCCGGTTTAAGATTGTTCCTCCAAAGCGACCAATGGCCATGGGTGTAAGTTGATCAACAATATCCTGCAAAAGAAAGTTACGATGCAATCTTAAGAACCAAAACCATCAAATCAAATAGTTTCAGAATAGGAACCAATCAGGAAGTTATGAAATGCAGCAAAGAAAGACCAAGTCAACTTTTATTTAAACAGTACCAGAAAGTGGTGCAGTCAAAAAAGGGAGCCCATGAGGCCTTCATGATTGAGGCTAAAGATCCCACATACTCCACAGCTGTGAACAGAACATACAAGTCTTGCACAAGGAGTTAAGTTAGAGGGAAGTTTACCATTAAAGGCTTCCCATTTCAGCCTAATGCATCAAGGAGGGTTTTGTGCTTCATTTTTTTATATCATTTCTGATGGTGCTTTACATATGAGTACTAACAGAACAACGTCCAAATAAAGAAAAGAATTTTAACGTAAGGATATCTCTTACAATAGGAATGTAATGTTACTGATACAGGCCACAAGTAAGTACATGGGATACATTCAGAGGGCAATCCATCACTTATGTATTTACAAGTTTTAATCTTGGATTTATGGAATTTGGATTTCAAAGGTAAAACCTGTATTATTTTCCTTTCTAATGGCTTTTCTCTTTTGCTAGTTTTTATTTATGATTTAGGGTGACCAAGTTTTTTAGGATGACCACAAATCACAGTCCTTATCTCTGCTATCAAGAACTCATTTTGGCTCATTTTGGATGATTGAATCTCAGATTCAAGCTCCGAACCTTCAGGAATGAGGTCTTGGGATTGGTTTGAGCTGTTTCTGAATCATCACATTGTTGCACAAATCTAAGGAGTTTATTGTTGGCCTGTCTAGAATCACCATTTCTGAATAATTCTGACAATTTTTTTAATTGGTTACATGACTTGAATCTAAAACCTCATTATGTGAGTGTGACAATGAGCACTTTCCAACTATGCTGCGGCTTCTCTATTTCTCCAAATATTTGGTACTTGGTAGGCATTTCATTGATATATCCATCAAGGGGAAATATTCAATTACAGCAGTAAGGTGTTCCACAAGTATACAATTTTTGGACCCCAGTAGCACCACAAAGTAAATGCCACTATTTCATAAAAGGTCAGTTTCAATTGTTCATGATTGAAAATACTGTAGCTGGCATTTCAGACATACAAAGATAAACAAAAGAAAGAGAAACAACACCAAATTTTTTTTCAGTAGAGGAAGGAAAAGTAAATTACCCTGACAATGGACATAAACTTCATCCCCCTATTGGTAAGCATGGCATTTGACGATGCAACAGCAGAAAGTGGTGACCCAAACTGAGGGGACATCAGCACCATATCATCATCTTCTGCTAAGTCCAGTACCATCTTTCTAGCCCGTCTGATATTCATTTCCAGCACCTCTTCAACATATGGATGCAATAGCACAATAAGCAACTTAGAAAATTTAAGTCCTTGTGATTCCAACATCGAGCAATGACTTAAACTAGCCTGAACACAAATACTTGCGGCACGGACAGCAGAAACTGTCTCAGGGGATGGTGCATTTTCTTTCACCAGATGAACAAAAGACTCTAGCTCCCACTCAGCCCACTGTACAACTTTATTGGTGTACATGGGCAAATCTCCAAATATCAAACAGGATTCCTTAGACACAATTGAAATTGTAGAGAATACAAGCTGTGATAGAGTCGCAGCATATGTTTCCGAGTAGATCGAACATGAAGGAAGAAAAGCATCAATGTTTTTATGAAGATAGGCACCATAAGCTTTAAGTAATAACTGATGTGCCGATGGACCCCTCCCAAGCTTAAGTAAACCTGACAATGCTTTCTTTAGCTCAGGAAACCTCACAGAAGGTTGTTCAGCAACCTCAACAAGCTGATCAGTAAGCATGACCTTCCTTTTCAGGAATGCAACCTTATATGAGGAAACTTCAGCAGATGAATTGTCTCTCGGATCATTGAGCTCTGAAGAACGTTTCTCTTCCTCATCTAAAGCCAATAATGCTTCCTCCATTTTATGCTCTGCCAAAAGGACATCTATCTTCTCTAAAAATGCTATCTTGTGCTCCTCAATTTCATTTGGCAAGAGATCCTGAAATTCAACAACCTGATGCTTGTCAGCTTCATTGGTCTCACTATCAGTAGCTTTATTCCACTCTTCCAACTCACGGCAAACCCCACTCATCAGATCCTGCACAAGAATTCGTTGTGCAGATATGTGCTTTTGAAGTTCGGTTAGTTCATGCTCCATTTCAATAACCTCTTCAGATATCCTGCAGAAAAATCAAATAAAAAATGGTGATTTAGGGCTTGTTCAGTACCTATACTTTTTTTTCTTACAAACCCATCCAAAATAGGGCCATAAAAAAAAAGGCTAGAATAAAACAATGTGTTTGGTAATGCAAGAATATATTTCCAATAGACTTTCAAATCAATGGTTGAAAGTTTTTCACAAATTTCTCAAAATTTGAGAGGTATCAAGCCTTAAAATTTGACCCCATAGCCATGTTCATCCTTCCGAAGAGATCTAACAGTTTGGATGTGTGTTTGGGGACAAAGATTTCAAAAAATAATATGAAATGGTCCACGTTTCTTAGCAAATATTGCAAGATTGATGATGATCCAACAACTGAAATTTGTTCTCTTAGTTATCATTGACCTTATAAACATTTTCAATAGTTTGGATCGTTATTTATTGTCCAAAAAATAATAATAATAAGAGAAAAAAGGGACTACCTATAGACCAATCCAAAATTGAGCATGTTACATCAATGATTGATATTTATTCACAAATTTCTCGAGATCCACAAAGTATTAAGCCTTGAAAATTGACCGCATAGCCATGTTCAGCCTTCCAAAGACACCTAATGATCTGGATCTTGTGTTTGGAGCCCACATAATTCATAAAATAATATCCCATGGCTCAGTTTTTTGCACAAATCTCGAGATAGGTGATGATCCAACAGCTGAAATTTGGTCTCATAGCCGTGTTTTATCTTGTGAACATTCCCTATGGTTTGGATCTTTATTTACCCTCTCAAATTTTTGAAAAAAAAAAAACGGACTGAGCATTCACAAGTCACAATGCCCAGTCATATGTACCTATGCCTCTTTTTTCTCCCCTCTATTTCTCAATTGTCTCATGAAGGCGGCCATGGAAAAAAGAGGCATTGCCTCTATGTCTCTAGACTGGACGGAGGCTGGAAATAGCTGTCAAATGCTCTATTTTTCCAAACCTCTACCCACTTTAGAGACTTAGAGAAGTAAAGGCAAAAAATAGAGATGCCAAACAAAGGCTTGGTAGGCAACATTGATTTTTAAAAAATATATAAGGTTAATACATGTACCCTGTAATGAAAGCACTGATCTTCAATAAAATTGGATTGGTCCTGGTTCAACTGAGCATTTTGTAAAAACACAAATGTATCTTTTTGTGCACTTGTTTCTTAGTTACAGGGGTATTTTTGTCTTTCCATTTAAGTATGCTCTATTAATAAAATAATACAGATTAGTCATGCATGAGACACACGACTATCCCTCTTGCATTTCTTCTTTTCACTTGGCATCAGAGTATGAGTGGGATCTAGTTAGACTTCAAACAGCTAAAATTAATATGCACACTGCTGACATAAGGAATCAATCCTTCAGCGCATTGGAGGATTATTATACAGGTCGAACATCTGTCAAGTAAAAGTCCATTTGGGACCCGGTTGTAAACGGGTCGGTTCTGGTCCAGGCCCATAGTGGACCACGAACCAGAACTGTGAAGGAGATGATGGATCTAGAACCGGCTCGGAACTAATTTCCTGGATCTGGAACTAGAACCGTTAAGGAGAGGATAGACCTAGAACCAGAACTGGAACCGGAACCATGTATGGGGCGGGTCTGGGTCCAAGTTCGGTTCTACATAGGGAATGATTTAGAGAAAAAGCTAACTTTTAGGAAAAATTTTCAAAAATTGGGGTAATATGTCAGGTCTCGGTCCATGGGTCGGAACCAAGGTGGAACCAGACCCGGAATCGTTTAGGTTACGAGTCCAAAAATAGGATCCAAACCTGGATCCATTTACTTATCGAGACCTAAATAAGGACCCAAACCCAGTTATTAACGGGTCGGAACCTTCGGATAATCGGAGAATTGGGGACCCATTTACAACCCTAATTTGGGTAGGTTTTAAATTTTTTGAGCTAAATTAAGGGTATTGAAGGTTCCCAAGAGAGTCTGATGTAAAATCTGGTTTGCCGATTTGATAAGTTGATGTCAACCAAGGGCCTTTTTATTCATATCAGTGTACCAATAAGCTGCATTTGGGTGGGTTTTCCCAGCCCAATGAGGAAAGTTTCATCAAATTGTGTGAAGATCTGGATTACTTTTTGTCCATTCCCCCTCCAAAAAGTTGACACCAGACAGTGCTAGGCAGTATACATTTAGGATAACAACTATTAGCCTTGACTGCTGCAACGATTTAGAGTGGGCTCAGTCAGTCAAGATTTATCTTTGGCATGAAGAGACTCAGTTATAATGATAGAACCCAAATTCCCAAAAACATACGAGGATGATAAAAGGTTAGGCGAACTGGGATGCATAGGATCGGGTGATTCTTTCACACCTCCAGTATTCCATAGAGTTATGGCAACATCAATTTCAACTACATTCATGTTTTCTCAGAATTAATAAGATTTGTTGACGAGAGTAATAAATTCTATTACAAAAAATTAAAAGGAAAAGACAATATCACCCATGTGACATGTATGAACCCCCAAACTGGAAATTCTGGAGTTCAAACAAAAAGATTTAGGGGACTAGTACACAAGAATAAGTGAATTGTGGAAAGAATTTAGTCATGACCTGCATATACCAGAACTCAGAAAAATGATAGAACAAATGCATATTCTTTAATTGTTGAGTGGATTGAATCTCCTCTGAGACCCCCAGGTCCAGTCTTAATGGACAGTTCTCTCCATTCTTCATATAGAAAGAGCCATCATTGGGTACTTAAGGTAGTAGCTCCAACACCTCAGTGATATGCTTTTAATTTTGCTACTCCAGGTAGCAATATTCATGGCCCAACAGAGTGTGCAGGGTATAAAATATGAACAATCCCATTGACCCCTGGCTTGGGGTGTCAATAGGCCAGGCTAGGGCAGAGGCGAAGCATGTCCAAGCCCAACTTGCTTATAATAGAGCCATAAAATTAGGCCTCCATTGACCCTACGGACCTATATGATAAGCCAAAGCCCGGCACGCATTAAAAAATTTCAAGCCCAAGACCAGGCCTAATAGTTTTGATTAGCACGTGATAAATTATTGATACTAGAGTGCAAACATTAAGGGCACACTTGTGCAGCCACGTCTCCACATAAAAAGCGAAGAAAAGTTGGCTACTTTTCCACAGAAAAAACTTTCCACATTTGGTGAGGCCACTTTTCCATGAGGAAAAGTGCAAAATTGAACTAAATTTTCTGCAATTCCAAGCAAAAGCCACACACACACACACACACACACACACACACACACATTAAACGAGCAAAATAAGAGTTTAGTGGACTAGCAACTTTAGACCGGAATTCAAGCCACTAGGAGTTTAAACCCTAAACATAGACTTGGTCCAACTCAATTACGTATGGCCAGGCTCACCTAAACAAACTCAAATCCAGTCCTAATTACATAAGATTCTACTCTGTCGCAATGGTTGACTGGATGCATAAATTTATCAAGTCATGCGATCCACTATCCTTCCCTGCAACCCCAAATTTCATTTTTACTCAAGAAATCGCTCAATAGCATCCAATCTAAATTTGACGTTTTGCATGCTTTATCCATTCAATATCACCATTCCACCTTATTCGATCAAAATTTTCAATTTGAAATTTCCAAACAAAGTTTGGAATATCACATCCAACATAATCCAAATCATGAAATTGTTCAATCAAATCTTCCAAATTTAACTTTACCAATCAAAGGCATGCAAGAAAACTTTGAAAAAGTTGAAGGGGGCAGTTGCCTCCCCCCAACACTCTGGCTCTGCCTCTAGGTCAACAGCAAGTTGATAGGCGGCGATATTTGAAGGAGAAAAAAAAAATGGTTATGAGATGTCTTGTCCAGGTTGGGCATCGTAAACATGATGCACCAGATTGAGGAGGGGTGTTAAGAAATAGCTAAGTGCTTTTTTGTGATTTTCTAGTAATTATGGACCAATTTGTAATTATAACAAATTTGGTAGGAAGGGGTTTCTTTCTTAATCCTGATAATAGTGAATAATATAATTAAATTAGTTGTAATTAAAGTTTGATGAGGTAGATGTATGGTAAAACAAGGAAAGATAAAATTAGAAATTAATGCTTTCAAGAGCATTTAGAGGTAGCATCAATAAGGGATAAGATTAGAAAAACCCATTTGCGATTGTTTGGGCATTTTGAACGTAGGCCAGTAATGGCGCCGATGAGAAAAAGTTTGGCAATAAAGTAGATAGCCCACCACGTGGACGGGGTCGGCCAAAAATGACGTGGATGAAGGTAATAAAATCAAATATGAAGAAGTTTAACTTATATGAGGATTTGACTCATAATAGGTCAGATTGGAGAAACAGAATTCCTGTAGCCAACCCCAACATAGTTAAGACAAGGCATTGATGATGAATTAAGGTTTGATGACCGGTCCTCATGATTCTCTTTATATTCATCTCCTTCTATAAAACCGTAACCTATCTCTCTAACTTTTATTTCCTCTACTTTAATCTTTTGGGTTTTTAACATAGTTTTCTTGTGAATAAGTTTCAATTAATAATACATTCCGAAGATAGACGGAACAGTACAATGTCATCATTACAGCCTAACAGTGTCAGAAAATAGCAAGAAACATTCAGAACATTCCATAAAAAACAAAAGACAGTTCCAGTCAAAATGTTCCACCACTTCCCAAAAGTATGTATAGGAATTAGGATATGTTTCTATTTTTATTGGTAACATGACTTGAACCAACAACCTCAAGGTTGCAATATCATTCCATTGTAGTAAGAACAAATAATTCAGGAAATTCTGAGGAAAATCAATTATTACTTATCAATATTGATGATAAACCATGACTTTTAACATATCTAAGAGGTGAGAAGAGCAATACTTGTGCACATTTTATTACCTTAGGAAAGCCAAGAACTTTGACTGCATATTTCCGCATAAGTTCTCCACAGCATCCTTCAGATCTATAAGCTCAGTACAGAGTTTTCTAATTCCCTGCATGCAAAGAGATGGTAAGATAGAAACAACTCCTCTTCCCTGAAGATTGGTACTACCATAACTCAACTAACATTAAACAATAAGAGAAGATCTAATCCTGAGAATTCCCTTCCACATTTGATGTCAAAAAACTTGATAATGCTGTCGTAAAAGCCTACAAACTAAAGATGCATTTAGGTTAAACATGGTTCCATGTTTCAACAAACAAACATCAATCACCATAGACCTGTTTAGATACCTTCATTGAATTCACAATGCAAAATCTATTAAAATTCATTGTTTGGTTAAAACTTTAATTAAGTTGTAATAATCTAAATTTTTGAGTTGGCCAACTGGGCACTACATTATGGGCCATTCGGCCAGCCCAATTCATCGATAAATTGGGCTGTTGGATCTAAAATTTTCAGTTCTTGAATTTGACCCAAGATCCAATTGTAGTGACTATTTGGTTTCCAAAGAAAACTCTTCGGTACCGACGAATAGATGTGACCATTCAGTTTTTCCATGGGACTCTTCAAGGAAGAGATACTTACCAACAGTTGTGACTGTTTGGAACACCCCCCTTTTGGACGTCCAAGGCCCTATAAATAGGGACTTCTTCCATGGTCATTTCTACTATGGTAGAAAGCTAGCAGTCTAACACATTGATATTTGATAACTGAAGCAAAGGAATTCTACAAGAGCTTTTGCATAGTGGATGTCTGATCTAGGGTCGCTCATTACTTACTCAAGGTGAGTAGAACTTCCCTCACGATTATCAAATTTATGACTGAATGATCAAACATTTTTTTGTACAGATTTATCTTACTGAAATTTCATATTGAGCAAATACTATATCAATGTATATATATAGATATGACTTAGTATTAAATTTGAAACCATCTTTGAACTGTCTGAAGACTCAAAGAATTGTATTCTGTTGCTGTTTTTTTTTTTTTTTTTTTTTGATTAGCAGGGTCTTATTAATTTAAGATCAAACCTGATGGGAATAAATTTGAAAAGTGACGAACCCCAATTTGTAGGAAATGAGTACTAAAAATCCATCTTCTCTGTTTAAAAGTTAATTCAGTTTATTGGTATGTTTGAGGAGTTTCTTGACGACTAATTTCACCACTAATTATAATGAAATTATGTGTAAAAGAATTCAGAAACTGGAAACAGTCCAGTTCAGGTCGTCAAAATGAAGCTGGACTGCTTGTGGGTTGCGGGCCCATGTGATCCACCTGATCCAAAATCAGGTTCTTACATCTGGTATGGGACAAGTAGTCGACCACTATGAATGTGGATTCATTAGGAGAGGACCATTGGTATTTTTCATCCAAAGAACTCAAATAGAACTAGACATAACACCCCTGTCTTGTTATTAGCTTTGTATAAAATTTTCTTGTTGCTGTGTATGACTTCATTCACCCACCATTAATACTAGAAATTTATAATGAAGCTTCTGAGTTCTAAAGACTATATATCTTTCATTTAAGAAAGATCTTTTAATTGCAAAACTACAGAAAAACATGAGCACAAGATGAAAATTATGCTGTTTTAGTTTCAGATCCGGTCATTAACAGATTTCAGTTGTTTTATTGTGTAATACTCTTTACTGAACAATTATGGAATGGATGGATATCATCATTAGAACATTTGTTTTGAAATCAATATTAAATTTAGTACTTTTAGAATACTTGATCATAATATTGATCTAAGTGTACTGGTATAAATATCAACTCTATGATTGATGAATTTATGAATGATAACTATATGGCAGCTATGTTTGATGAATTATGAGTAAAATTATAACTATATGACAGATGAATCATGACTAAAGTATCAATTCTATGACTGATGAATTACGAGTAAAGTGATAATTATATGATGGCTGGATTAAAGTAAGTTTTAATGCTATGACTGTTGAAGTAGATGACTAAGTGAAAGACATGGTTAATGCCACATACTTGCAATACCAATAACGAGTTCGGGTGGGGCGAAACTTCAATATGAAGTATGTGAGCTTGGCTAATGGAATTTATTATAAAGCCTATATACTAAACTGAAGTCAGCATTTGAATTGTTACAAGTATCTATTTTTTAAACTGATCTTCGAACGAAGAATGGTGACAATCTTGTCACGACAAGAATATGAACCCTGTGTGGGACCATTAGTTTTTTTATGAATTAAAATGGGTGACAGACTGAACACGACACGAATACAAGCTTCTTTGACAAAACATCTACAAAGAATTAAGATGGGTGTTAATTTGATCACGATACGAATATGAAATTCCTTTGTGGGTGACTCTTTGTCACGACATGAAAATGAATCCCGTTATGGGAACATAGGAACTTCTATGACTTAAGATGGGTGACAGTCCTGTCACGACACGAATATGAAGTCCCTCAATTGAGGATGGTGGCAGTTTTGTCACGTCAAGAATATGAATCCCTTATGAAAATATAATATGACAATTTTAAACAAAACTATTGAATAGGATTATGAAATTTCTCTTCAAGGTAAATCTATGAAATGTCATTAGAGAGAAACATATGAAAATTGAAGATTTGTGTGATGTACTATACTTTGTTTCTTTTGTTGATTTAGAAATTCTACTCACCAGTGTTACTGACCGGTAGTTCGCCCCACTACAAATAATACGCTCATGGCGGGCAGGGGAACGACGGTGATCAGCCTATAAACTTTGGCATGCACTACTGATTAAGAGATCGAAGCACTTGCTAGTTTATTAGATGGGGCCAACCCTATTTTGAAATGTTTTCTTAGATTTACAATCTTATCTTATCTAGCTGAATCTGTAAAGACTTATTAAGACATTAATATTGAGATTTTAAACCTTTATTTTTGCTTGGACTCGCTCTTGGAATTTACTTAATGAATGTTATTGTATTATTATCATGATAACGACCTAAGAAGCACGAACACTTCTAAGAAAGTGACGTGTCCGTGTCGGACACGTGTCGGACACCGACACTCCTCGGACACTCTCGGACACGTGTCCGATACTATTTAGCCGTGTCCATAATTAAGAACTAAATATCTTAATTTCGGACACTTGTTTGATACTCTTTTTGTAACGTGTCCCACAATTCCTAGCTCGTGTCTATGACTAAAAAATAAACATGTGGCTAATATCTCTTAGACACTTTGTTAATACGTGGTTATTAAAACTTGTAAACTTGATATATAACAATTTTATATCATGGAAAAATATATGATTGTAAATATCAATCATATCACAAGCAAAAGACAAATAAATATTTCACTAAAGAATAGGCCTCAAGATTGGCTTCTCTTTTGCTTTTTTTTTTTTAAGGGATGGGAAAGAGATGATCCGCCTTTTTCTTTATATGGATTTTATGGAACTATGGATATTTCATGTTTAATAATTATGAATTATGTTTTAGTATTGTATTGATATTTAATAATTTGATATGTTTGCTAGTTGATAGGTGAATTTTTATTTGCTGATTGCTAAATTGATTAAAAAAGTTAAAATGATATTAGTTTTTTAGTAGATGATTATATATATATATAAATTAATATATATTATTCACGTGTCCCTAACGTGTCTGTGTCCTGCTTTTTTGAGAAATGCCGTGTCGGAGTGTCCGTGTCGTATCGTATCCGTGTCCCGTGTCCGTGTCCATGCTTCTTAGATAACGACTTAAGAATCTGAAGAACTCCAGATTTTTGGATCGTTACATAAGTCATGTATATTAAGTTACTTTAATGGTGTTAGTTGCAATGTTTTATACGAGTCTCAGTTTTATTATTGAAAGGTGCTAAGAATTTTCTTGGAAGAAGATTCTAGAGTTCTGTTAGGAGTGGGATAGTCATTCGACATGTGATATGGAAGGCTATATATATTGGCTTGAGTATTCTGTACTCCATCCTTTTTGGCATAATTATCACATAGGCCCTGCAGTATTTTTTTATTCCTCAACTTCTACAATTTCTAAAAGCATGTTAAAATTCATTTAGAAATTTATACAAATGCCCTCCATGGTGAAAAAAAGTTTGGTCCTAGTTCTGACATTTTTTATCAGCAACAGGTAAATTGGATTAAAGAGATAGAGGCCGCAATCAAAACAAAGGAGTCTAAATTAAGGAAAAGCATAAAAGCATTATAAGCTATGCTATTACAATAACGCTACAAAAAGAAAGCAGAATCAAGGATGAAGTGAATAAAGAACAAATGCAAAAAGTAGAGAAGAGAAAAGAAAAGGAAGAAGAAAGAAGCAAAAAAAAAAAAAGATAAAACAACAGAATTCGCGTGTGTTGCTTCATGCCAGACTATGCCAACTTTTATTAGCATGCAAATGCCTAATTACAAATGAAACCCTTGTTCTACAAGATTATAAATAAACCCCTGATCACATGAAAAGGAAAGAAACGATAAAAAATTAAAAATTAACATAAACTTGTTCTTACTTTCTACACTCACTCGAGCTCGAGCTAAGCATTGATATTGTAATATCCTTACTGGACTTAGGAAGGCCAGCCTGGATTACGTGGGCCCCCGATCAGCCCAAGGTAGGAGCTGAGTGGGGCTGTTAGGGTCTCAGCGAACTTCTTAATTTGGTCAAGTATACAAATGTTATGTGAGTAGGGCCAGGACTCTTAGTGAGTTTATAGTAAGGCTAAATCAAGGTCATTAGGAGAATGAGAATTCCAAACCAAACTCTCTCAAGAATACATTTCCAATGGGACTCCCATTGTAGTTCCCAAATACGACTCCTAGGGTAGGATTGTCCAAACACTAATATATAGGAACCTTGCTCTTCTTTCTTCTTCACAAATTGCAAGAAGGAGAGAGAAAACTAATGTAAGATTGTGCAGGGGAAGGAGAGGATTGTAAAGGAGACAAGGAGGATCGTTGGCGAGACGCATAATGGATGTCCGGCATGAGACCGATCACTACTCGAGCAATGAACTCTATCCAAGGTGAATAGAATCCCTCATCTAAGTTGGCATGGTCTGGCATAATTCCTTTAAGATATGGAATATTGTTGCACAAAGGCTAGATCGACAATTTGAGTATGATTATCAGGCCTTTTGATGCAGTCCTCTGCCTAACATAGTGATATTAGGCGAAAGTAGTAATTGCCGATGGCCCAATTGTGGTTTAAAATTCTATTTTGGTGATGATTTATTGGAAGGTATGTCCTGTGGAATTAATATGAACCTCAGATAACATGCTCGATGAGTTGTGGCTAGATCAGAGTTTCTAATTGCAACTGAACTGAGTTTTTCCCAGTTCAGGTTGTCAAAACAGGGAAAGAAGGGATTGCGTGTGGGGACCCACGTAGCCCACCTGATCATTGGTCAGTACCCCACATCTGGAAGGGGGCTGATGGCAACCAGTGTGGTGGGGTCCATCAAAGATTGCATCCATTAGGGGCCCAAATCAGATGGTTCCAAGTTGGATTTGGCGAGAGAAAATCCCTGACGGAGGAGACTGGGTGTGGTTTCGGTATTCATTAACTTTTTGGAAATTCCTGAAAGATACCTAAGGTCATTATTAATTAAATTAAACCCCCTTACAAGTTTGTATGTAAAGAACATAAATTAAAATATAGTATTAATTGATTTAGATATTAGGTGATCTCTAATATTGGTTAATGTAAAGATATTCCTTAATGAATAAGTTCCAGAAATCAATCTTTTGCCTTTTTAATGGTAGGGAATACTTATAGTGCCATGTTAATTAGTTATGATATTGCAAACTATTGGGATGTACCGATAATTCATGATTTATTACCTGTCACTTGATTTATGATCTATGATTTTACAATTTGGTATGGGACCATTGATGAATATTATAACATTTGAAAATACGATGCAAATCGAATAAGTGTGATTAAGAGATGATGCCTATAGCTGATCTAATGATAACAGATTGCCCTATTAAATATGAACCATACCTCATATTAGGGTACCGATTCTGATTCGGAGAGGGGCGAGGACTAAAACCAGAGAATGAGGGATTGATCATGTGAACGGTTGGGACGATGTTAAATAAAATATGAATTATGTTGAATATATTGAAATTGAAATTATTGTTTGAAATCGAGCAACCTCAATGTTGATAATGATTTAGAACTTCTCTCGTGGATGTTTGGTCGAGGAAAGTAGGCTCAACAATTATGCTGGATAACAAGCCATGTTGTTGACGGAAACGCAGATACTCCCGTCTGAGGTATCCGAATTGGCTTAACAATCATGGTAAACAATAAACCATGTATGTAGATACACCCATGTAGGGGTATCGGAATTATTTATTGCTTGTTACGGAAAGGTAATCGAGAAAGAGTAGATTAAAATATTATCATAGCTCTATTTATTGATGTATGCATATTCATGGGAATGATTGGTAATACATTATGCATCTATTGCCTTCTTGATTTGGAATTCTGCTAACCAGTATTACTAACCAGTGATTTGCCCCCACTTCAGGTAGTGCATTCGTAGAAGTTACAGGGAATAACGAAGATCAGCCAGTGGACTTTGGCATGCTTGGCTGATCCAAAGAGCAAAGAACAATAAATAAATTATAGATGGGATTAGCCCAAACAATTGGATTTTCTCCATTTTGGTTTATAGACTTGTCATTCTTTCAGCGGGATTTTATTATGACTTTTAATATATTAAGATTCAAATATAAATTAAATATGAATGCTTTTGGACCCTTATGCTCATTGGAATTTGATTTATGTTGTGTTGTTATAAATTTTAGTACGTTTTGAGAATATGAAGAGCTCCAAATTTTTAGGTTGTTACAAATATAGAACACGTTCATCTTGCCAATACGATCTAAATATCTACTTCTAACTGTTGATTTTGATTATTTGAGTTGTGGGGTCTTGACTTCTTTGGGCCAATTCCACCTTCAAAAACAATAAAACAATACATATATTAGGGATTGCTTTGGTTTCATCATGTCTCTTATGTCAATTCCAAAGGGAAATTGAGTTTTAAAATTTTTGGGTGCCGGTTCTTGATTGAGCCTTAAGGACTAGATTGATATACCATGTTAAGGCGTCTGACACTAATTTTCGAAATACGCCAAGCTGCATGTGATTCTGCTGAGTCTAGAAGAACCCATGGTCAAAAATCTCCTAGGTGTTCTTGAAGCATGGCAACATAAAAGCATGAGTTTTAGACATTTATTGTTGATCTGTAAAGGTAGTTTTTAGGTGTTTGGTTACTGTACCTCCCCTTTTGTACCTGGTTTAGTTGGATGAGTTGTGCAAGTGCAACTCAAATCTATACTAGTTCAAGTATTGCGAGTTATGGTTGTGTAAGCATTATAATTTTCAGCTGCTACAGTACATTTGGCTGTTATTATTAGTGTGATTTTGAGAAATATGGATAATAATAGATCAGGAGGTTGTGATAATTCTAGTTGCATGAAAACAAATATGGAGCGAAGTAGTCTTACCAATCAGCCACTCTGGGATACTAATGTTAGTTTTGATGGTACCAATTGTAAGGTCCCAAATCCTAATAGTGTAAGTATAGTTAGTTGCATGTTAGTAAATTAAGCTCAATTAGAATCTAAGCAACTCTAAATTCCTGTTAGGATCGTGTGTGTGAAACTTCATCAAGATCCAAGTCCTTTTTGGCCATAGTAGAGGGTAGTTTGCAATTTTTGAAAAGCTTGGAGGGCCTTTTCATGATTTTCGATTTGTGTGATTTTGCACCCTTCGGGTAGATAAATTAATTTACCAAACATTTCCCTTCTACCTCACATCGACCAGTGTGAGACTCCAATCCGCCTACGTAATCCCTTAGGGCAAAAATAGGTCAATGATCCTGTGAGCAAAGAAAGGAGAATCTACAGGGGTAAGGGTGAAGTGCTTCAGACAACACCAGCCTTGTCCTAGTCCCACATTAGAAATATCAAAGCATAGTTGTCAAGTTCGTTTTGGGCCTCATTTCGGTTTAGCTCTAAAGTGAACCATTTCGGTCAATTCAGACATTTCAGCTTTCCAATTTGGAAATTCATTTCGGAAGTTTATAAAAAAAATTAAATATATATTATACTAAGCATCAAAATTTTCAAGGGCAACTCCGCCAGTTTTTGCTGCCGGTCCCAAGCCCAGGTAAAGGAGGAGGGTTGCGTTAGGTAGGTTGACAGCCAGCGTAAAACTTTATCACAACCCTAACATAAATTCTGAAAAAATGATATTTCACAATAAGGCTAGGGCGTTCTCCGCTTTAAGCGACACATTGCAGCGTTGCCCGGCTGCAGTGAAAAGTGTGCAAGGGCTACCGCATGACTTTGGGCTAGTGCAGTTAAAGAAGTTAGTCCATAAGAAGAAGAAAAAAAATAAAAAATTAGACTTGCTACTTGAAATATAGGAACCTTGACAGGCAAGAGCATAGAGTTGGTTGAGGTAATGAAAAGAAGAAAATTAGTGTAGCATGTATACAGGAGACAAGGTGGAAAGGGAATAAAGCTAAGGAGTTCACGGATGGGTATAAGCTTTTCTATGCAAGAAAGAGTAATACAAGAAACGGAGTGGGTATAGTTGTAGATAAAGATTTGAAAGAGAAAATTGTGGGTGTTAAGAGGTTTGGTGATAGAATTATAGCAATTAAACTAGTGTTAGAGGAAGACATAATTCATATCATCAGTGTATATGCTCCCCAAGTAGGACTAGAGGAAAGTGTGAAAAGACAATTTTGAGAGGAGATGGATGATTTAATGCAAGAAATCCCAAATAGTGATAAGATTTTTCTTGGAGGGGATTTAAACGGGCATATAGGAAGAGATAATAGAGAATATGAGAGAGTGCATGGAGGGCAAGGATTTGGAGAAAAGAATGAATTCGGAAACAGTATATTAGACTTTGCAGTGCCATTTGATCTTATAGTAGCAAATACTTACTTTAAAAAGAGAGATGAGCATTTAATTACCTATAAAAGTGGGAGTAATAGGAGTCAAATAGACTTTTTTCTATTTAGAAAACAGGACCGATTGGCTTGTAAAATTGCAAAGTTATCCTAAGAGAGTTTGACTTTGCAACATAAGCTCGAAGTTTTAGATATTTGCATTAGAAGTAAAAAGAAAACGGTAATAAACAAAATAGACCCTAAAACAAGGTGGAGAGATTTGAAGGGAGAAAGAGCAAATATATTTAAGGACAAAATAATTGAGAAGGAAGAATGGAATATTGAAGGAGAAACTACAGTAATGTGGAATCAAATCTGCATTAGGAATATTGCAAAGGAGGTACTTGGAAAATCAAAAGGCAAGAGACATATTAATAAAGAAACATAGTGATAGAGTATGGAAGTTCAGGAAGTTATTCGATAGAAAAGACATTGCTACAAAGTTTGGCAGGAGACTAAGAGTATGGAAAATTTTGAATTGTATGAAAAGGCAAAGAAAGAAGCTAAGAAAGTAGTAAGTAGTGCAAAGTTCAAAACATGCGATGACCTCTATAATAGGTTGGGAACAAGAGAAGGAGAAAAAGATATTTTTAAGCTCGCAAAATAAAGAGAAAAGAAAAGTAGAGACTTAGATCATGTTAAATGTATCAAAGACAATAAGGAAAATATTCTAGTGAAGGATAACGATATTAAAAAAAGGTGGAAGGAATATTTTAGTAAACTTCTAAATGAAGAACATTTGGGCGATACAAGAGTTAAGGAGGATACTTCATCACTAGAGCATACTTTTCTCCGTAGAATTAAAGGGGTGAAAGTGAAGGAAGCATTGAAGCGAATGAAAACAGGAAAGGCAACAGGCCTAGATGGTATTCCGATAGAGGTATGGAAATGTTTACGAGAAGTTGGGGTGAGTTGGTTATGTAGACTATTCAATAAAATACCTGTGACAAAAAAAAATGCCGGATGAATGGAAAAGAAGCATTGTAGTACCTATATATAAGAATAAAGGAGATAAACAAAATTGTACCAACTATCGAGGGATTAAACTTATAAGTCATACTATGAAGTTATGGGAGAGAATAATGGAGCAAAGATTGAGAAAGAAGACTAAGATCTCTGAAAATCAATTTGGTTTTATGCCAAGGAAATCAACTATGAAAGCTATCTTTTCATTTAGGCAATTAATGAAAAATTATCAAACAAAGAGGAAAAATCTACATATGGTCTTTATCGATTTGGAAAAAGCCTATGATAGGGTACCGAGAAATTTAATTTGATGAGTTTTAAAGAAAAGGAATGTCTCCAGAGGTTACATTGAAATTTTTAAGGATATGTATGAAGGAGCAGTAACAAATGTGAGAACCACATGTGGAGAAACTAGTGAATTCCCCATGACTATAGGTTTACATCAGGGACCAACCTTAAACCCTTATCTCTTTGCATTAATTATGGATGAGTTAACTGTGCATATTCAAGAAGAAGTACCATGGTGTATGTTGTTTGCAGATGATATAGTATTGGTGGATGAATCAAGAAATGGTGTAAATGCAAAGCTTGAGAGATGGCGGGGGGCATTAGAATCTAGAGAATTTAAAATAAGTCGCACAAAGACAGAATATATGGATTGCAATTCAGTGGACATATACAAAGTGGTGAAACCACTGTCAAAATTGAAACCCATGAGATACCACGTAAAGATTCTTTTCGATACTTAGGCTCGATGATTAGTAAGGATGGAGAGATAGATGAAGATGTTGAGCATAGGATAAAAGCTGGATGGCTGAAGTGGAGACTAGCTTTTGGAGTGCTTTATGACAGACGAATGCCAATAAAATTGAAGGGCAAATTTTACAGGACAGTGGTTAGACTAGCTATGACATATGGAGCAGAATGTTGGCCAATTAAGAAGACGCATATTCATAAGATGGATGTAGCGGAAATGAGAATGCTTAGGTTGATGTGTGGTAATACTAGAAAAGATAAAATTAAAAATAAGCACTTTCGAGAGCATTTAGGGGTAGCACCAATAGGAGAAAAGATTAGAAAAATCCATTTAAGATGGTTTGGGCATGTTGAGCGTAGGCCAGTAATGACACCGATGAGAGAAAAAGTTTGGCTATACAGGTGGATGGCCTATCAAGAGGTAAGGGCAGGCCAAAGAAAACATTGATGGGAGTCATTAATTCAGATTTGAAGAAGTTTAACTTATCAAAAGATTTGGCCCCAAATAAAACGGAATGGAGAAACAGAATTCATGTAGCCAACCCTAACATGGTTGGGATAAGGCTTCGATGATGATGATGATGATCAAAATTTTCAGGGGCCCAATTATAAAAAATAACAAATCAAACAATACTCATTCACTTTAGTACTTTACTCAATTTAACAGGCCCACTTCATATTGATAATTGTACAAAGTAGTTTATAAAATTGATAATATAATCAAAATGATGGTGTAGATTATACAAGGTGGGCCTAAAGCTATAGTACCATTCTCGCCTCAAGTCATTTACCAATAAAAAAAAGGTGCTCCCCTCAACATGTATGAATTCTAGAAGTAGAAAATTTCAAAATCCATCTCATATCATAAAAATAAGTAGGCCACACAATCGTTAGTCATCAACGTCTAAAATAGTAAGGCCTTACAAATAGTGTCTCATCATCTTTATATAAAGCTACCATCACCGAGAGCATCTAAGAAGCACGACTATGCCAATAGGGTCCACATGTCCCTGTCGGACACAGACACACCTCAGCCACAGCCAAATATGTGTCCGACATGCCAAAAACATGTGCCACTTTTTTTATTTTTTAATTTCATACAAGGTAGGGACACGGCAAGGACACGTCGGGGACATGGCAAGGACATGGCGGGGCATTAATTTAAAATTTAAAATATTTCAAGGGTCAAAATAGAATAAAAAAGGGGAAAAGTATAATTATCAACGGCCAATGTTTAGGACCAGCAACAAAATTTTTATGGTCTCTTGTTTTTTTAATCATGCGATGCTATTGGCCTAATGTTTTTCTTTTTTATTCTTTTTTAGTATATGATATATATATAAATATATATATTATTAACGTGTCCCCAATGTGTCTGTGTCCCACTTTTTTGAGAAATGCCGTGCCAGCATGTCCATGTCATGTCGTATCCATATCCTGTGTCCGTATCTGTGTCCGGGCTTCTTAGGAAAGCGTAAAAAAGAGAAACAGAAGAAAGAAACACGAAGAAGAAATGAAAAAAATTGAGGAAGCAGAGGAGAATTGACTAACCTGAAGCTCTGCTTGGAGATTTTCTAACTAAATCTAGCTTCGGCAATAGGAAAGAGCTTTGGTGATGCATCTTTCTACTGTAAATAGTGTCGGCGAGTGTAGGATCCCAATGTCATGCGTCAACAAGGGAAGAACCCCAAAAAGGGCAGGGAAATAATATGTAACTGAAGATCTTGTGGTTGATAAAAGCTACATGCTTTCGAGATTAAAGAAACAAAGCATCACTAGAGAAAGGTATGTCGATTGAGTGGCTTGCCCAAAATCCCAAGACATGCCTTCATTTTTCTTTTCCCCCCTTCAAATTGAGAGCCTCAGTTCCTGTTCGTCCAAAATTAGGGATGCTGGTCCGAAATGTATGATTTCACCGGAAATCAAATGAATATTGAACCCAATGTGTATGTGTAGTGCATTTGGTTCAGTTTCCATACCGTACAGAAATAAAAAGGGAATTTCGCCCAAACCGAACCAAATTTGATAACCATGTATCCAAGTCCTAACCCGATGCTTATAAATCAAACCTCGCCTTCATTTAACATGATGCGGTGTATCTAGAAGCACTTTGTTAAGGCAAGATTAGGTTAAATCTTGTGAGCCAAGAGACGTGATGTCGTGATCTACACAGTTACAAGCAAAACCCCGGCTACACCAGTTTGATGATGGGTAGTTAGGTGGGACAATATCATCCCAAAAATGACACGTTTTAAAGCCATGAAGCAAGATTAGGCTGAAATCCCATGAGCCAAAGCAGACAATATCATGCGGATAGTGGGCTCAAGTCATCACAAAATAGTATCAAAGTCGAGGATAGCTCTATTTCAATAGGGGGATGTGAGACCCCAATCCACCTAAGTAATCCACTAAAGCAAGATCAGGTCAAGTGGTCCTGTGAGCCAAGGGAAATCCACTAGGGAATGGGTGGAGTGCTTAGGTTAGCACCGTGAGACTTTGTCCTAGTCTCACATCCACATCAGAAATATTTAAGTCTTGATCTTGGGCTTATAAGTCAAATTCCATCTTAACTCAACATGACGTGCTGGGCCCAGGAGCACTCCGTTGAGGCAAAATTAGGTTAAAATCCTATGGCCGAAAAGATGCAATCAGCCCAGTGACAAGCAAAACATGCGCTGAGCCACTCTGATGATGGGTAATTAAGAGGGACAATATCATCCCAAGGATGACACGTTTTAAAACCGTGCAGCAGTATTGGGTTGAAATCTCATTAGGAAAAGCGGACAACATCATGTGGATAGTGGGCCTAGGTCGTCACAACTTAACCCCTTAAAGACCTTTGAAAATCAAAACTAAAAACCCTAAGGACTAAGCTGTAATTTTTGAAAACTCCAACCCTTTCTTTAAAGACCGACCCCTTCTATTCATTCCACTTCTTTGCACTTTTCTCAGTCCCCTCTCATTTCTTATCTTCTCCTTCATTGCTCTTTGCTAGAGGTGGAGTTCCAAGGGCCCCATGATGCCAACCATCATCACCATCTTCTCTTGGGCCCCACAATCTCAACCCCTAGGTAAGCTCTTTTGTTTATAGAAGTTAGGGCTTGTGTTGGATTAGGTTAGAATTGTGTTTTTCCTTAGCTTAGTAGTGTTTTCCCTTTGATTTTATAGGTTGATTTGAGTTTGGTTTGGGTTTCATGTTTAGTGGAGCTCATTGAGAGTGTTGGAGCTAGGGTTTCCTCTTCTTTTTTGTTTTACAACCCAAGGCAAGTGGAAAACATGATTAGAATGTGATATGCATGTTCTTATTTATGAATCTAGCATTTTATTTCACTTCTAGTCGCCTATGAGCTCAATTGATCAAATTTGGAATTAAGCAAGATTAGGATTTTATATTGAATGAAATGGAAATGCATGAATTGGAGGAAGTCCATTGATGAAATGGAGAGGGCTAGGCCCTATTTAATGTGTGTGATCAGGTACATGAAAGAAGGGAGACATTCCCTCTGTTTCTAAATTGAAAATTGAAAAAAATTTGAAATTCCAAAATTTTAAGCCCCACGGTCAACCGTAGTTCCAAAATTTTGTACCTTGCTCAGCTCACAACTAGTCGTGGGGCTAGCCATGAAACCCCTTTCAATTCTGGAAAATTTGACCGTCTAAGCCCCGAATTTTCACATTCTACTCTTGTTCCATAGTGACCTCACAGCTAACCGAGGAAATTAAGGTTCAGCTCTATTTAGGGGAGGAACTGATCAACTGAGCACAGAAAATTTCTACTCTTAACCTACAGAGAGTGAGCCACGGGCTAACCGTAGAGGAAGTCACAGTCGACTGTGAAAACCCGGTTTCCTTTTCTAAGGGAGCTTTTCCTTAGGCTTTTGAGGCGTTATATTGGGACCCTTGGCACCCCACTTTGAGGACTAATTGAGAGACTAAGAGTGAGGGATGTTCTAAGCCAACATTACCTTATGGATTGTTGGGATACCGTCCGATGTACAACCTAAATTGAACTAGGACGATGTAAGGCCAGAGGATATCAAATAATTGATTGTGCACGAAGGAGTATTAACAAAATATCATGATCTCATCTCCTCCTCAGGCCGTGTAATCATGTTTTGTATGAAGAAGATAATCATTGATGTAGGATTGGATTGTAACTTCTCCTTAACTATCGATTGATTGAAATTGATCTATATCTTTTTGGTATTGATGTCTACATGCCTCAGGCGTGTTCTATAGTTTATTATTGCTTGCATTGATGGGATTACATTGAAAACCTAGATCAATTGCACTTAGGATCCCCATTGATTGTACATTTATTGACATGTTAAGGCTAGGTGGCTTTGATTGTAAAGCCTGAGAGGACTACTTGTATTTTGATTGAAAGTGATCAAACTGATTGAGAAAGATTGATTGATTGATTGAACGATTGATTAAAAGTAATTCCTCTATTATTGGATAAACTTGTTCACGCAGGATAAGCCCAGCCCTTCATTGATAGTATCTAAGGATTCTCGATTCGGACACTACTAAACTGTTAATGTCCAACCAGAAGGGCACCTCTATCAGGAGGACCATTGATTGATTGATTGTGACTGCAGATCGATATTGAAGCGGATTTACCCCCTTGGGCACCCACAAAGTAGAGTTCCAATGATATTGAGATGGACGTACCCCATTGGGCACCCACAAAGTAGTGGTTCCAATGTTTGCTACCACAGGTGCCACCCATTAATTATTCCGAGCTAACCAACCGATGTATTAATTGGCTGGGCTATTGTCCCATTGCATATTCTCTACCACACTCAGCTTGAGACGGGAAGGCAATGAGACTATCCTATGGTGATTAACCAATGTGGACCTCCTACATTGTTAGAGTATTGTGATAAGACATTGTCTTTATTGGTCATTGGTTATTGTTATTCAGCATTTATACTTAGACTCCTAACATTGTACTTCACATGTTCACGTTGTCTTTATATCGCTTTGATATGTATATCTATTGTTGTTTTTGTCTATCTACCCACCGGCTATTCATAGTCTGATGAAGTTAAGTTGGTGCATAGGTACCGAGCCCTTCTTTGCCAAGGAGGAGATGGAGGAGGTGTTTCAGGCAGATCAGCCAATGACGATCACAAGTGGTTTGCCAACGACACAGTCTGAGTTGTCGAGTTCCGCACACAATAGCCTCCACTACTTTTGGATAGACTTTCGTATATCTTTTATTGGCATAGGTTTTAGTGATGGCCATGTAACTAAATCAGATTTATTATCTTTTGTATACTTAAACTTTAGTAAATGCTAAATGTTAGGGGTGTACAAAAAGTCCGTTAAACCGTAAAAATAATTCGATCTGCAATTTTTTAACCAATCTGATGGTTAATGGTTTAGTGACGGATTGAAAAAATCCTAATCCATTAGTAATTGTTTGGTGACAGATTTTACCCTTAATCCACAGATTTAAACCGATCCAAACCTGAAATAATATATATATATATCAAAAAAACTATTCAAAGGCAACATTTTAGCCATTCAGCATTCAACTTTCAATTTCAGCCATTCACTCTCCATATAAAATAGTGATGAAACAGTTGGCACTACTGTTAACAGATTGAACGGTTTTAACCAAACCAAACCGTTCATCCACGGTTCGGTTCGGTCTTTAAAAGGCAATGGATTAGTTACGTATTACAAAACTGCCAATCCACAGCTAACGGATTGGTGACCGATTAAGCTCAATCCGATCCAGTTCGAACCGTCTACACCCATACTAAATGTGCTTACTCTGAAATGTTTATTTGTACCGTCTGTTTATTATAAAGCTTTTGCTATGTTTTACAGTTAACTAGGGAAATATTTATACGTCACCACAGACTTTGTTCCTGTGGGAACATGTTGGGGGCCATATCACGTAGTTAAATAAGAAAAATTTTAATTGGCCCCAAATCTCATGCATAATTCCAATGCCCATCAGCCAGGGGGCATGACACCAATTATTTGGAATGGGCCTAGTCTGCAAAGACCTATGTACAGGGTATGAAGAAACTTGGGTGCCACTGATGGTAAAGTTTCCAAACCATCAAAAAATGATAAGAGCTACATACACGGAGATGCCACCATCTCCATCCTATGAACAAGTTAATATCACATACCTTAACGCTACCCAGGACATCTCAAGACCTACTTAATCAAGTATAGGAATCTAAAAGCTAAAAGTCAAATATCTCACATGCCTATGCTATATTTTGATCAACCATGAGGAGTAACTTTAAGTTAGAACAAGATGCATTCCTCATCTTGATAAGAACAAGATGCATTCCTTATCTTGATACAGCATTGGATTACCCAGACTCCTAGTAATAAAAAGAAAATTCATGTTTTTTTTTTCTTTGTTTGGTAAACCAGAAGACAAAACACTGAATTGGTTGCAAAAAAAAAAAAAAAGAAAAAGAAAACCCATTTTGCCAAACAGACTAGACCAGAAAACAGGGGCTACCAAAATGAGCACATATAGATGCTGTGAATGCATAGAAATAGGAAAGGAAGAAAATAAAACAAAACAAGACAGACCCAGAAATTAAAATAACTTCTGGAATAGATTTGAACAGGAAGTGGGGCAATTCCATTGCCAGCACAGAAGCACATGAATCGGAAAATGAGGAGAATAACAGCAGTGAACTGGAAAATATGGGTTATTGGAAAAGGTACATGTAGACACCGCCAATGCTGAGAAATAGGGAGAAAGACACTAAACTGAAACATACCCAGAAATCAAAACAACCTCCCCAAGGACCCCAACTGATTTGAAAAAGAAATCTGAGGCAATTTCATTGATACAAGAAAATAGGGATCCTTGGAAAGAAGAAGAAAGAAACTAAAATCCAACAAACCCAGAAGCAAAAACATCTTCCTCAATAGATTTGAAGAGAAAAAAGGAAAATGCAGCAATTTTGTTTCCACACGAAACTTGGGATCACTGGAATAGATACATATAGACTCGTGAATCGAAAGAAACTAAAAACAAAACAAACCCATCAATCAAAACAACTTGTCCAATGAATCTGAAATAAAAAATGGGGTAACTTCGTAGCTAATGCAGAAGTATATAGATGAAGCTGAAAATGGATGGGATCAAAGAAAGAAGTTGGAAATGGAGAAATGGGTCAGAAAATGTGCACCTTTTCTGTGTTGGATTGGTAAATGGAATTGATTTTGGATTGTGGGGTGATCCATTCGTGAGATGGGAAATCATCGTCTTCTTCGCTGCTGCTCTCCATGCTTTGATCCTCGATTTCCTTCTCGCTTTGGACTGATGCGAAGTGGAAGAGACCAAAGAGAGGACTGTCGGAGAGGAGTACACGTGAAGGATACTTTTCATTTGTTTATTTGTACAAGTTGTTCTAAATAGACCCTGAGATTTGCTTCATTGTCAATAAACCCTTGACCTGAAGGGTTATTAAACATTTCTGGGCTCAGGGTTGGCCCATTTAATAATCAGGCCAAAAAGTTGGATTTGGGCGCAGCTCATGATCCAAAAAGTTTACCCAAATCAACCCGTGTGAGTAGGACTCTAGTTGGGGGCCGCGCGTGAACCATTATGTGGAAATGCTCTTTAGCGTGCGTTTGGTAAATTCACTTTACTAATAAATTGAGGTGAAATGTCGTTTCAAGATACAATAAATTAGTAAGAGTAAAATAAAAAAGTACCACATTTTATAATATTCGTTCACCTTTTAATCTAAATAAATTTTTTTAATTACTTTTTCATGCCACTAGCAAACTGACAAAAAATATTTACCTTTTACAAAAAAAAATGTCAAAAGTTACATTCACTTTTTTACTAAATGACAAAATGCAATCATTTTTTTATTTAACCTTTCTTATTTTTGTATGTTTTAATTTGACAATTCACCTCACTCCACTCTATAAGTAAAGTTAGGATTTCGTTTCCCATTTCATCAAATAGAATATGAAACCATCTATATTTCAAATCCAATACAAGATTTTTTTTGTTTAGTTTGAATTTTAACTTGCCAATTTGTTGTATTAGTTCCTCTTTGTCTATTCAAATTTGGAGAGTTTGGACTCGAATGAGCTACATCAATTGGGATCCAGCCTATGTTATAGTGTAGGTTAAGGTCTTGTTTGATATCTCTAATTTTATTCAAACAAAGTCCTAAAAAAAAGGCTATTTACAAAAACCCAAAAATGGGCCTTCAATTTTAAAAGGATTTGCCTTTACTTCTTAACTACAAAGAGGGTAGAATCATATGTTAAATGCTCTTTATTTTCCAATCTCTATCTGCAGAGGTAGACCCATATGTTTTCCAAATCTCTATCCGTAGTGGCGAACCCACATGTAGTAATGTGGGAACAGATGCACCCTATAAATTTTGAAGTTCCTTTAGAGATTATATGGGTCATATAACCTATGGCCCCACTTAAAAGCCTACCCCATATTACGGCCAGTTCTTATAATGTACCCCATAGCCCATACTCTTAACTCTTTTTTCGACTTTTCCACTCCCCAAAATGAAAACCATTCCCTCTCCAATCTCCAACGACCTCTCCAAGCTCTATCCCTCTCCAACAATTTAAGAGAAGGAAAGGGAAGGAGAGGAACTCTGGCACTGCTAGTCTCCACTCCACCTAGCCACCCAGTTATGTTGCTACCTAAAAATGGTGATTTTTAGATGTGATTTGATTATCCTTCAAATCGATGTTCTTTCTTTCTTCTTAGTATCCTTCATACTTTTTTGTATTCTATATTTCTTTTTGTATTGATCAATGACTTGAATTGGGTTCTTTCATTTTGTGCTCTTTCTTGAAATTCTTTTTTTCTGAAAATAAAAAAAAATCAGCTTTCTAGTTTGTTATATATAAGATCAAGGATTAGGCCACATAAACCATATTTCACTATTTCTGGTGATAGTTGATTTGTTGGATAGTCGATCCTTGTATTTGTTGTGGGTTTTTTTTTTTTTAATGCATTGGATTAATTGGGCTTCATTTGATCTATGAATGCATATGATCTGATTTTTTTTTTTGGGTGTTCATGTTTAGTTGTAATGTTCTGGATATGGCATTGTAGAGGATATGGTAAAGTTCTGGATGACATCCAAATGCACCCTTCATTTTGTTTTAGAGAAGATTATGGATTTAGGTTCTCTTCATATTTCGGATGTTGATTCAAATCAATTGGAGTTGGAGATTCTAGGCCACTTTAATTTGCGCTGCTTTTTATGCCATTTTATACATGAGATTCTGTGCCACTTTAATTTTGATTAATGCCTTTTTGTTTTGAGTACTAATCACCTTTGATTTTATAAAAAATAAATCTACACAATATACCCATTATTGTTTTATTTACTAAAACTAAGGTCATAATCATTTTATCGAATTGAAATTGTACAAACCCTTAATCAATGTGCAAGTCAAAATCCATCAATCATTGGTTGTCGATTGTCATGCATCCAGGTTCGCCCCAAGGGGATAGTTATTTGTTTAAGCAAACATAATGCTTTGTAGCCTCGCTCTACTTGGTGCTTTGTAGCCTTACTCTTCTTTATTTGTTCATTTATTTAATTCACAGGTATATTGTTATTACTCTTGTGACTCATATATTCTATTATGTGGTCCTGTAGACAATCATCTTTAAAGAGCACGTGAGGGTTGGGTTTTCCTAGGCTCATTTTTCTTCTAAATCCAAAGATAATGACAAGGTTGAAAATTTATGGCCTCACTTGTCAAAAGGGGTAGACCCAAATATGGTGTTTTGGGGGTGCTTAGTGCTCACCTCAATCGATTTGAAGCACTTTAAGAACACACAAATTATCATTTCTAGGAATTTGTATTTTGATGGCCATAAGAAACAATGGACCTCCCTTATACACAAAAATCTTTCAAGTATCTCGGCAAAGAGAAGGATAATATTGAGACTTCTAAAATAACTTATAGTATCAATTATTTATAACAATTCACTAGCACAATACTCCGAAAGATGAGTTTTCCAACATTGGTTGTATGTGCATATCCTCTCTCTCTCTCTATCTCTCTCTCTCTGTGACTTACTTTTGGGGTTTTTTTTTTCTTTTTTGGATTTACATGAATTTTTTCATTATATTTAGGAGAATGGTTTAGCTATTGATTAGAGTTACATCATTTAATGGTTTTATAGCTTTAGTAGGCCCTCTCTCTCTCTCTCTCTCTCTCTCTCTCTCTCTCTCTCTTTCTCTCTCAAAATAAAACGGAATGGAGAAATAGAATTCATGTAGCCGACCCCAACATAGTTGGGATAAGGCTTTGATGATGATGATGATGATTCAATTTCTTCATTTTTTATTTTGATATGGAGTTTTATGTTGTTAATTCTATGCTTGTGATTTGATGTACAAATAGTCACATTTCAATGTTTCATTTTGTTTAATTTGATGGATGTGATTTGCATATGCGTATTCATGACCAATTTGTGTTTTAAGTATTTTCATATGCCCATATTTTTGTGTGTCCCAACCTGATCGATAATCAATTAAGTTACGTATTTAAGCTAAGTTGTCTTCCAATCAAGTTATGCGAACCAATAGCAAGTTTTCTGAAATAAAAAGAATTATTAGCTTAGCTCAAAAGTTTGTTGAAATAAAAAAGGACACTCTATATCATTTGGTTTACTTGCTTTTGAAACTGGTGCTAATTCTACCAAATATTGTTACTCTTACTGTTGAGAGAATATTTTCTGCTACGAAAATCATGAAGAGCCAACAACGCAATCAAATGGAAGATTAGTGGATGAATGATTGTTTACTTTTATATATCAAAAAGGACATATTTAATAACATTGATGATGATATAATCATGCAACACTTTCAAAACATGAAGAATCATCAAGGACAAAAATAAAAGCTTTATTTTAGAGTTAAGATGACTTTTGACAAGTGAATGTTAGTTAATGTACTTGAATATTTCGTGATCATTTAAATGCAATACATTTTATCTTTGCCATTATCAATGTTAAGCAAGTATAATAAAAAATAATTTTAACTTTTTTAATTGATCATCGTTTGCACCCCTCAAATGAAAATCTTGGGTCCGCCACTGTCTATCTACAAACTTTTAAATTCTAAATTGGGAGTCACACAACTGCTTAAAGCAAGTCCATATCTAACCCGACATGGACATTGTTAGACATGGAGGGTCATTTGGCCAGTTTCAAATCCAAATGATCTCCAATGTCCTTGAAACTTTGAAATAATTTTAGAACTTATATTCACACTTTAGGAGAGATTTCATTATCATTTTTTACTTTCATAGGTTGCCCAATCCTGGTCTTCAAACTTCATAAGTGCATTGTCTTTAACTCTATTTTACTTAGAGTTAAATGCAAATGGTTTCCAATTATGTTGAAAGTTGGGGAAATCATCATTAAAATTATTTTAAAGCTTTAAGGAAGATTTAACTCCCATTGGACTTCCAGAAGTAAGGTTTCCATTCCATGTCTAATGACTCCCATAATGAACTATTTGATTCTTGTTGTGTTTGAAATTGGGTCCAACTGATGTTCGATTGTTCTTAAACTTTGAGTCATGCTTTTGGAGCTTATGCTTGACCCTTTGGAATAGTTTCATCAACTTTTGACCTACTGTATGCAAAATCCCAATCCATGTCTGAGGACTTGGGGCTTGGATTGGCTTCAATTGAATTTGCACCGAATTAACCTTAAATTACTTTGAAACATTTGGAAGTAGCTTGAATGTGTATTTCTTGATCTTGGACCAAAAATCATCTCGTTCCGACTTCTAAAATTAGCTCAAGTGTAGTCACTAGAGTACATGTTCGAGCACTTGCTAGTGAAAGCCTTTTGGCTAAATTTCAACCCATATATAGTCTTGGATTTTCCTGAAACTTTGATGAACCCTTTGAATAAGTGTTTTTTAATTTTTAAACGAGGATTCACATTGATTTAAGCTTTGAAAATATGATGAATGCAATCAATGAGGTTCATGTCCACCTAGTGGCCATTGAGCCTATTTTTGTTGTTTGGCTTCCTTTTGCATCTCAAATGATTTTGGAGCTTCTAATATTTTTTTTTAAGGTAAGGAATCACTCTTGAAGAAAAATTCTTTATATTTCTCCTTAGTTTCCTTTGATTTGATGTTTGCATTGTTGGAAACATATACAATTTTTTATATACCAACACTCAAAGTCTATTGCATTTAACATCTCAAGTAACACCTCACCCTATCAGTTATATGTATAAGGCATACTACCCTCATCACCAAGGTTAGCAAAGCATTGGATCCGAAGGAACTAGCAGTATAGTATACGTAAACAAAATATGAATGCATCAACTAAAGTAAAAGACGATGAATATAATCAATTAAGTAACAATGAAAAGGAACGAGGCAGATAGTGTAATAATAAAGGAACCATCGTAAGTCAGTGCAAATAAATTTCATCATGTTTTGACCTATGGACGTTGTCAACCCTCCCTTTGACTTTCTATGAAAGTAGGCTATTCCTTTAGCTGTTCGGGCTCCAAATGACTTCTGATGATCTTCAAACTTGAAGAAGTTAATGTTAAGCATATTTTGAAGATTTCATCCAAATTTCATATAATTTAGGTTTGTGAAAGTAGGATTTTGATCAGTGACCCCATAGTTGCATGTTCTTGGTCAGTGTCTCCTTGTATTGCAAACAGTTCGCTGGTTTTCCATCCAAATGAAGTCCAACTGCTTTTAAACTTTGACGAGTTGTTTGATGATGGATTTTGGTGAAAATATAGGAATCTAATTTTCTTTAGCCTATTTTTCTATAGATATCAAAAGCAACATCTCTATGGGGACTATGAGAAACATTCATAAAAGGGGAACACCCACAAAATGAATCCCTAAGTTTTTAAGAAAAATAAATGTTTGAAATTTGAAATGAATTTGGGTTTAGAATTTCATGGATTTTTTGGTTTATTTTCAAAAATCAAGATTTTTGTTTGGACTTAGCTTGATATTAGTCAAAATGAGATGGAATTTTGAGAAAATTGGCTATGTGGGATTTTTCGATTTCAAGCTTTCCTTGCATCAGAACTACCCTTGAACCATATCTACATCTCCCCCTAGATACTTGACTTTTTATATTCTTCCTTTTTGTCCATAATTGGCAATGAAGTGTCAACATACAATACATCTGTCAATTTCCGGAACTCCCCCTTGATGGTGACTCCCCTTGAATATCATCCTCCTTTTCAGCCTGCGGTTTGGGAGAGGCTTGACCCTTTCTCATCATTTAAGGACTGAACCAATGTCCTTCTTATAGCCACTATATCAGAGCTTCTCATGTTCAGGTAACCATACTTGCAAACATTTTGCATTCAGTGCAGAGAGAACCACATTGCAGCACAAGTCGGATTTGCAAGCCCAAACTAACCTAATCTTTATTTGTGGAGGAGAATAACACTTCTTCCTTTGCTGCTTAACAGATTAATTTTTCATTGCATGGTAGTGTGGGCTAATGTGGCCTTTTGTGCCATAATAGCGACAAATGAGAATAAATATAGATGTAGGTACATTTTTTTTAGCAGAGTTCACACGTGTAGTGCTATGATTAGTGGATGTCATTGATGTCAAAATGGGTTCTCAAACAAATACATAGTTACCTTTGGATTTAGACGCTGACGTGAAATGATCATAGCCATGTTCAAGTTTTTTAGGATTATTTATTTATTTGCTCAAAATTTTTTCCAACTTTGTTGTCCCTATGTTCATGCACTTAACTATCAACTTAGCATCCTCCAACTTTGTATGAACCAACTTCAACTTCCCATTAAGGTCATCTTTCTTAGTTTTGCAAGTGTTAAAGCTCATTTTTCAATGCTTTTATGTCCTTTTATGCTTCTTCAACCTAAGCAGCCGACTTCTTATTCTTCTTCCCTGCATCAATCAAATTGTCAAACAAATTAGCACGTTGAGATTCTAATTGGCTTTCCTTACTATGGGCATCTTCAAATTTAGATGCCAATGAAGAACAATGAGATTTCATGATCTTCAACTTGTGAGACAGCTTGTCATTGATCTGTGACAAGTGCATGGAATTCTTAGTAGTTTCATGTATTCATCTTTGAGATGTTGTTCTTCATCAGAAAAACGATTTAAATTGACATCTTCATTTGACTTTGAGTCTTTGTTAGATGATCCTCGCATAGAAAAAACCTTAGATGATTTTTGCCATAAATACTATAAACTTTCTAGAATCCTGAGTGGGAATTATTGCATTCATCCTCAAAATCATCATCACATGTGATGTTCAAGGCCTTACCCCCGTGTTTTTCAATCTTATTGGCATACTTAGTTGAAGTGTGTCACGACCCGAGCCCAGAATTCGGGGGTTAGCGAAAAGCTAAACTGGTGACACACGTACTCCCGTGCACGTGCACCCAAACCCAGTCCAGATGCACGCACACAAGGGATCTAACACGTGCGAACTAAGCGTACGCGGAAGCTGTACATATCATAGCAAGCAACAAAGGAAAATAAAATAGCGGAAGCCAAAGCAAATACGAAACGGAAAAGACAAAGACAAGTACACTGAGATAAAACCGAATACACACCAAAATCAATATACACAAAATATACAGAATACAAGTCCAAAGTCCAAAGTCCAAATACAAGCTCTCAAAAACCAAAACGCAAAATAAAAGCCACTGGTATGCATGCACGCACTTGGCAGAAGTGATCAGGCCCACTCTGCCAGACCGGAGGGTGCCTCTACACTCGCCCCTGCAGCCTCCTCGACCGCCGGGGAGCTGGGCAAGGTATCTGTGCCTGCAACACCACAGACAACACGAATGAATACAACGATCCAGCAAATATAAGTAACAGAGATGAAACACTCATAGTATCAAAGCTGAATAAATGACAGAATAATGATTTCAGAATTTCATCTTAGTAAGCTAAGCAAATCGTGCATAGACGTAAAGCATGATATGTGAATCAAACATAGAAATACTGACTAAGTGGCTACTACGTTAACCATGTTCTCTCCAATAGAGAGCAGAGCAGAGCAGAGCAGAGGAGAACACCGCTGTCCAGGCCAAAGGTACAAGCGGGTCTCGGTTTCCTGGGTTCCGGGGTCCCAAGACAAAGCAACACTGCAGTTATACAGAGATACAGAGATCTAAGCCGGAGGTAACCCCGTCGGGCATCCTAGGGCTGAGGCTGAGTAGAGCCAGACCAATACCAATCAAATCAAATCCATAGAAAGGGAGATTATCCGCTTTGGACTCACCGATGACAAAGACCGGATCTTATCCTCACGTATTAACCTCTGGGCAGAGCCACCAGGGAATACCCAAAAATCAGAGATATACAAAGCCAGAGAATATACAAAGCATAGCATAGATCAAAACATAGTACAGAGCGAAGAATAATACAGATATACAGAACGAAAGCAAAATGACTGAGGAATGCATAACATAGATTAACAGAACAGAGGGCAAAACCATAAACAATATGCAATGCATCTCAGATTAATACGGAATCAAGGTTCATTACAAGCCAAGTCTAATCTAGTTGCATCACTGTCACTAACCGTGCATGTTGATGTAGTTTTAAGTTATTCGATGCACCGTTGCCATCCTAGTGTTGCAATATAATCCTTATGTGCATCGAAGTCCCTTAAACCAACACCCATGGGGAGGTGCTTAACAGTGATCAACGCTCACATGAACAAGTCACAGCCTAACAGATTATTCATGCGATCCAAAGAGTCCATCGGGCCAGTGTACGGGTATGGTTAACCTGTATTTGAGCCCTACAAGGTCACACCATTAGCCTAAGTTTAACTGATATTTAACAGGTCTTACGGTTTAGCCATGGGTGACCTACGGCTTAGCCGTGGCATCCTACGGCGTAGCCGCAATATGCACTACGGCTTAGCCGTGGTTCCCTTCAGAACACGGCTAAACTGTCAGCTTTTCCACCTCTGATCTGATACATCTCACGGCTGAGCTACAGTCAGTATACGGCTTAGCCGTAGACCAATCCACGGCTTAGCCGTAGCCTCACCGTAGGAGTACTGATATCAGAAAAGTTTCGACTGATCAGAGATTTAATTCACGGCTGGGGTACGGTTGGGTCACGGCTAGCTTACGGCTCAGCCGTAGAACAAATTACGGCTTAGCCGTAGCCTAGCCGTAGAACAAATTCAGATTTTCGAGTCTCTGGAAAGCGAACCGTAGAAATTTACGGCTTAGCCGTACAATACAGAATACGAGTTCGGGAAGATTACAGAAACGAAATTTTTGTACAGAAACTGAATAAAACAAGCTCAACTGATTCTCATAGCTTAGAAAATGGCTATAAAACATTTCTCTAAAGAGAATGAGAATGAATCCAAGCAATCAAACAATACCCATATGTGTTATCAAAACCTGTACTTATACTTGCCTCAAATCTGGAAATCCACTGAATCAAGCTCCAAAGCAACTAAAACCAAAACAAATCAAAGCAATCACACATGCATGAGATGAAGACCTAGCAACAGAGAATGGGAGAAGCAATTGGAGAAGAAGAAGAAGAAAGAATTGGAAAGAACCCACTTACCAAATCACAAAACATAAACAGAGAGAAGAGAAGAACCCAAATCCACGAAAGGACCCAATCCTCAAACGATCAAGAGAAGGAAAGAAGAGAGGGAGAGAAGGAGAGAGAACGTGGAGAGCTCCTCTGGAATTCCTTGCATGCAACGATCAGGTGAAATGAGAGAGAGAGAGACACCTGTAATGACTCATGTATATGTAGTTTTGGAAGTTTAAGTCAAAGTCCAAAGAGTCTGGGTTATTTACAAATCAAGTCACATGAAGGTCCATCTTCCCCAATTGACTCCAAACGGATCTGACACAGTTACGGAAATTGTCGAGCTCAACGAAATACACATGCTGACACCAAGATGATGCAAAGATGATATGAGCAAAGCAAAAGCAAAATTACGAAAAAGGCTTAGAACTACCTATTCCAGGTCAAAGGTCACTCAACTACCTATCCAAGGCCCAAAACCAAGTCCAAAAGAAATAAACAAAACAAAACACACACTAATGAGCCACTAATCCGGCTCAAAGGGGATCGGAATGTTACAAAGTGTGAACATATCCTTGAGTTTCATAAAATTGGATAGCTCGTGAAGAATTCTTAACTGCATTTTTTGTCACTCCTTGATCCCGAGAATTGGGGTTAGGATGGCCCCATGGGGTGTGCATACGTAATCCCGTAGTAATCTGTGCATGTAAACATACACACAAATCACTACAAGGGAGATTGCACAGGAACGTGTAGAGAAGTTCCTTCAACACGTAAATTACATTCAATAGTGAACGAAAGCCTGTGTAATACATCTATAATAATCATAAGCAATAACAACGGAATTATCATAACATTTATAAATAAGTATGTACTTAACCATTTCTCATTTTACATGATCATGATTAATTAAGCATGAACAAAACTTAATGTGTAAACAGGCCTATCCAAACTTAAACACTTAACAAGTATCCCGTTGTCACTCTTCGTACGATGACTAACAGAAGGCGTCATCTGCTTTACCCTCATCTAGTCCCCGAGGTTTAGTACCTGTAACACCAAGGGTAGCACTGTTAACACGACGGTTAGCAAGTATATAAAGGTACATAAGACCATCATGCCGTATCAAATGAAGTAAGAGTATATATTGATTAAAAGAAGGCAAAAATTGTACACTCGGCATGTTGTGCATGAGTAAGCATGAGTAACGAATCATAAACAGACTATCATACAAACTTATCGGCAACCACGTGGCCGTATTCTCCCAAGAGAGAGCATATCATCTAGAGGGAGCGTGCAAATTCTAGGGGATCAGCCTAGCTTATTGAGAAGCGCCGACAACTCCTCTAAGGACTACTGCAGTAGCGACATATCGTATCATACCCAAAATGGCCCCGTCGAACCTAATAAGGGCGTAGCTAAGTGGTGCCGACTTAACGTACCAAGACCGACTCAAATTCATATCTTTTATGCATCTTGATTATACTTGTCATATCATACATACTGGGAGTTCGGTCTTGAGATTACATTCATTCATTTATTCATATTTGATAATCACTTCATGCATACTTAATTGAATTACATATGTTGAGGGCATGGTTTCTTAACAATATGGATGCATTCAGATTGCGTAGGCATCAAAGATAATTACTAGCCAACCCTATGCTAAATAATCCGTGATCCCGATGGCATTCAATACGATGTATTCATAAAACGTCCGGTGTTATTGTGTTACCAATCTTGGCGTTACATTGTGTATACAAAGGACACCTCTTCTTATGCCAACACCCATGACATGACATCAGGAATTCGTCCGGAAAATCAAAGGAGATGAGTGACAGCTCTACACTTGTCCACCTTTCATTTGATCACCATTGGGCAAATTTGGTTAGGATGTAGGTGCCATATCTAGAGCCCTACAAGGTCATTGAAGGTTCCTCACATCCTACATTTACTTGGTTCTTACGGCTTAGCCGTATACAAGGCTACAGCTTAGTCGAGTGCTTTAGGTTTCCCTCTTAATTCAATATGCATTTATGGTTTAGCCGTATATTGGCCTACGGCTAGGGTTACGGCTTGGGTACGGCGTGGCTGTAGCAGAGTTCACGGCGTAGCTATGTGTGAGCCGTAGATAAATTCTGGGTTTGGGGCTCTCTAGACGGTTCACCGTAGAATATCCTACGGCTTGGTCACGGGGAGGTTACGGCTTAGCCGTAGTTCATTCCACGGCTTAACCGAGTGTCAGCCGTAGTGTAATTTGGCTATCTGGATTCTGGACCGTAGAAACTTACGGCTTAGTCGTGGGCTTCGCCGCAAGCTTCAGAATTTCTGAAACTGATTCTGCAGCTCGAGTTCAAGTGCAAAACTCTATCATTTGGGTTCCAAAGGGGTTCTATATGCTTTCAAACTCCCTAATAGGTCTTAAATTGTTCAATATCATTACTATTGCTCAGCTATACTCATTATCACCTAATTACATACATATGTGTGCTTATTTAAGGGGAAATGAGCTGTAAGTTGAACATTGAATGAGCAATCTAAGAATCAATCAATTCAAACATACATACAGTACCATATATACTCCAATACTTGCCTCTTAACAGTGTTAGCCTTCTCTAACTCTTTCTTGTTGTGTAGCTAAAGAAAACCTCCAAAATGAAGATGGGTTCTCTACAAGTAGAACATGCAAATAAGGATGGGGTTTAGATTCACATGTATGTCACATGGTGGAGTCCTCATACCCCTAATACACCAAAAATGAATGAAATAGAAGCAATCCCTTACCTTATACTGCTGTAGTATTGGAGAAGGTTGTGATCTATAAGAAGGAGATGCCCCAAAGGGAGAAGAAGAGGTTAGATGGATGCTATTGCCCTTGCATGCAAGCTCCAAATCTTAGTTCCCAGCTTTAAGATGAAGAGAAGATGAAGAATGGTGAAGAGAGGGGATAGCTCCAACGAACGTAGTGAGAAGGTGGAGAAGAAAACGTTGGGTTCTTCTTTTAAACTTAAAGTTTTCTTGAATTTGCATGCAAGCCCTCTTTCTTGAGGAATTTACAGCTTAAATTAAATAGGCTTCAACTGAGCCAGGGTGGATCCAAATTGAGTTGGGCCCAACGTGAAAGTTGTCCCACAAGAAGAAATGCACATAATGCAACTGATGAAATGTCCATATGATGCAAGGTTAATTACAAAAAGGTCCTTGACTATCTACGTAAAGTTCGAACCCAACTACCTATCCAACTGAAACCCACTAATAATTAAAAGCAAGGTGAATCAAGACTAAAATATACATATTAATAGGAAAAATCAAGCTTAATTAGTATAAATTATAATTAAGTCGGGTCGAAACCTTACATTTTTCTCATATTTAGGCACGGTTTTGAGCTTATTTTGTACCTTGTTTTTCAGATGGCCATTTTTCAAGCCACTTTTCTTTTTATCTAAGAAATTCATAAATTTCTTAATAAATATGGCTTCAAAATCCTCATCATCTAAATCACAGCTCGATTCATCATCATAATTTACCTTTACAGACTTAATGGATACAATATCAATTCCCTTAGACTTTGTAGTTGACACATGATTTGCCTCAAAAGTTTGTAAATTGCCAACCAATTCCTCAACTTTAATGGTGTTCACATTTGAAAGCTCTTCATTTGTAACAACTTTGGTACAGACCGAAGAATTTTTTTAACAATTTTGTTCTTAGGTATCGACTCGCCTAGATTAAAACTAAAGTTAACAATGTCACTTTTTCATGTAGAATTGATCAAAGGTTTCTGTGTCTTTCATCCGTAATGTTTCAAAAGCAGATGTTAAGATTTAAAGTTTGGTACACTTCACAATGTTTGTGCCCTCACGCACAATTAGCAAAGTTTCTCATGCCTCTTTTGCAGAAGTGCATATAGAAATTATGCGAAATTAGGAGGCACTAACTCTATTAAAAATGGTATTAATTGCCTTGTTGTTGCAATTAGCTAGATGTTTCTCACCCTGTGACCACTGTGCCTTCGACTTAGGAGTAGTTTTTCCATTAGTTACAACAGTGGGTCTGGAATATCCCTATTCTACATAGTCCCAAACATCATTATCAATTGACTGCAAGAAAGCAATCATTCTAACTTTCCAGTAGAAATAATTGCTCCCATCAAGCAATGGGGGTTTGGTAGTTGATGTACCTTCCTTGCTAAATTCGATAATGTAAATCTAATCAGGCAATTCACACAATAACTTAGTGTGACCCTATCTAATACCAATTGAAAAAATGATTTAATGATTGGGTTAAGGTCACAATCAGATTTTCCTATAGACTTTAATAAAACCAATTAATTAACTAAATTAATTAGAGCAATCACATAAAAGGGAACAAAGCATGATTTTTAAAGTGGAAAACCCTGCTCGAGAAAAACCACGGGACTTTCACCTAGACCAAGAGCAAATCAAGCATTATGATAGTCCAATTTAAAAGAAAAAATTACATGACAATATTTTCCAAGTTTTGTCCAACCCAATGAATATGCTTACAACTCAACACCTTACAATATTTAAAATTGATTTTTCATAATAATCACAATATTCCAAAACATTGCTAGAAAATGAAACATGGGTAAGCACATTATGAGTTATTTTGAAAATATTATGATATATATATATTTAAATCAAAATCTTCATAATATTCATAAATATTGCTAGAAAATGAATCGCGGTAAGTACATTATGAAAAAAAAACAATAAAATAAAAAAACTTAACTATATATAATCATTTAAAAATCAACTTATTTTTCAATGATGAGAAAGGCACACTTAAATATGCTCAATATTGCGACTTTAAGGCTATTGAAATATCAAAGTTTTTCCTTGCTTAATATGAATAAAAAAAACAAATATTAAAAAAAACCCTTCAAATTTCTAAAGGAGTTTTGCAATAAAATAACCCAAAATTTATGCATTTACGGCAAGGAAATGCATTCATTTGCCCTTGCTTTTCTAAAATAATCTTCACATAAAAGCTCCAACTTCAAAATACCACAACATTTTGCATAGACCCCAATTTTCAAATATTGGACTATATGAGTCCCTACCCCACATAGCATATATATCCATTACAATTTACCAGCAACTCTTACTTTTCACCACCACATTTAACATTTCAATACACTATACTAGTGGGAGTGGTTGTACCCTACAAACCCAACGGACACCACATCAGCCAAGCCACGGCCACAGCCGCAGCCACTCCTCTCTTCTCCACTCCTCTCCTCCTTATCAAAGCCTCAAAACCTTATCTTCCTCTCTATCTCTCTCACTCTCACTCTGTGTTGTTCTCTCCTGTTTCCACAGCTTTCCAAGCCAAAATTCCTAGCAACGAAGCAATGGATACCAAGGAAGAACCCCAAGACCCAAAACCATCAGAAGCAGAAGAAGAAGAAGAAGAAGAAAAAGAAGAGAAACTCTCCTCATCTTCCTCTTCCTCCTCAGACGAGGATTCAGACTCGTACGACTCGGACGACTACGAAGATGATGGAGAAGGAGAAGGAGGAGAAGGGTCAGAGAAGAAAGAGGAGCAGGAGGACGAGGCCCAAAGAAACATCCGCAGATTCTCCGAGGCCCTCGACAGCAAGGTGATTCGGAAGCAAATGGAAGAGGAAGACCGCAACTACGTCTACCACGAGGACCTCTTCGACTTCCCCAAGGACCCAGAGAATTGGCGGGAGGAGCACCTGAGGGAGCTCTGGGCCGACGCTCCCCTCGAGATGACCAAGCCCGGGTGGGACCCTTTGTGGGCGGACGAGGAGGATTGGGAGATCGTGAGGGAGGAGGTCAAAGAAGGGCGCGACCCCGGGATTGCGCCCTTTTACGTCCCTTACAGGAAGCCATTCCCGGCCATTCCTGATAACCATTTCGATATCGCCACGCCCAAGGCTGTCATTGAGGAGATGGATCGGATTGAGGAGTTTCTGCAATGGGTTAGCTACATTTTCGCTGATGGCAGCTCGTGAGTGCTGCTGCTGCTTTGTCTTTGCTGAAATCCTATGTTTCTTGGGTTTCGGCTGTGTTTGCATTCACTACTACTAGAACTGGAATTGGTTTGGGTTTCTGGGGTTGTTAATTGTAATGCATAAATGATTCTCTCTCTCTCTCTCTCTAGTGTGTTCTTTTAGGATTTTATTTGAACAGAATGTGCTTATGTTGCCAATGCTCATAGTGTTTCTTTTTGTGAAGGTATGAAGGAACTGTGTGGGATGACTTGGCTCATGGGAAAGGTGTTTATGTTGCAGAACAGGGGCTAGTGAGGTCGGTTGGTTTGTTTGTTTGTTTGTTCATAATGTACCATAATTTCCACTATATATTGAAGATGATTTCTATTACTTTATTTCATTTAATGATTCTGGACGAATGCGATGCGATTTCTAGTTAAAGTAATGCAGTTTAAATCGTGATTTTTTGGGACTTCTCTTTTCTTCATTTCTTATCAAAGTTTTTGGATATTTCCTTTTGCTTATGGATTCTTAGATGCATCACTGGATAAAGTTCATGTTATTCGTTACACATTAGAGTTTCAGCTTTCAAACTTCTAGGTTCTTCGGACATGCATTTGGGGCATTTAAATTTGCGAACGATTTGGTTAAGGATATTATGATCTTTCTTTCTGAAAAAAAAATGATTGAATTTTAGTTTCATGTCTAGTTATTTACAAGATATGAATTATTTCGTTGTTTTTAATCGGTTCTAGTTTATTATGCCGATATTATATATGCACTGGGCATTTTCAAAACCTGTATAGAATATGGATTCCTAATTGGAGTTTAGTGTTGTGGTTATTAACAAATAATAAGCTTGGTGCATGTGAAGCTGGGATGTAAATCGTATCAAGCTTTCAAGGGCACGCTTTATTCTCTGTCTGGTTCATTTGTTTCTAAAGGTGCCTGCTCTGCTTCTAGGTATGAAGGGGAATGGCTTCAAAACGTTATGGAGGGTCATGGAGTTGTAGAGGTTGATATTCCTGACGTAGAGCCTATACCAGGTTCCAAGTAAGTTATCCTCATATCTGTTTAATATCAGAGGCATGCAGCATTAGTTAGAGCATTTGCTAATTTTGCTTGGCAGATCTAGTTTTGGAGGTCCAAAGCAGATGGTAGGTCTACATGGAAGATGGGAGATTCCTTGATATGTCACCAGTTTGTTGATCCTAACTATTTGAATAGAGCAATGCTGCACTTACACCCCTATTTACTCCCCCAGTTGCTTTCTAGTGCCTTTTTTGGTTCACATTTGTCCTGGATGTAGCCCACATCACATCTTGGATAGATGTGAACCACAAAAAGCACTAGGGAGTAACTGGGGTTGTAAGTTTAGCATTTCTCATTCGAATAGGGTCCTTATGAATGTGGACCATCGGTGGGAATTCTCCACTGCCTATGGGTGTCTAGGATTATCTTTAAAACAACTCACTGGATAATTGTTCTATCCATTTTGTTTTTTTACTAGATCCTATAATTTTGTTGGGTCTGTCAAATTGTATGAGCTCTTAATTCTGACTTTTGTTTAGGCTGGAAGCTAAAATGCGTGCAGAAGGCAAAATCATATCACGGGATTTCTTGCCCCCCGAGGATAAAAAATGGCTAGAGATGGATATAGAAGATAGTGTTCTCTTAGCTGGTGGAGCACGTGAAATTCCATTCTATGAATATGATGAATGGATCAAGTATTTTGGGAAGAAACCGTAAGCTTTTATCTTTTTCCTGACGGCTATTTTAGTTGAAGCCTTTGACTTCCATATCATAAAATAATGTTAATATTGATGTTTGCATAACAGGGAAAAGGGGCGATACAGGTATGCTGGGCAGTGGAAGCACGGTCGCATGCATGGCTGTGGTGTATATAAAGTTAATGAACGTATTATATATGTAGGTTCTTGACATATGCCAAACATCTCTTCCCCAAGGACATCTTGAACTTCCCACCAATATTGAGACCCTGACAACTGATTCACAAATTTGATTGACTGTGAAATTTACTTGAACTTAGTTAGGTCAGGTAGACAAGAATCAATTGAGTCGATTATAATTCTACTTAATAATTAACATGGTTGGTTTTTTAGCTTTCTCCAATGTTCTATTATGCCTTAAAACTATACATGTGGGGCCAATTTTAGTGATTCAAATCTCGGATAATAGCTGGCCCCTGTCCTAGATGGGAGTTACCTGTGATAAAATATTCCTGCTGAATGATCCTAAAATCCTTCGATTTACCCTTGTTAAATTTGAGCTGTTGGCTGTATTGGTCTTGTGTAACCCAACCAATTAGCCAGCTAGGTTTAGGGTTTGAAGGCAGATGAGCACATCTCATTACATGATAGGCACAACGGATGGATGGTTTTAGTTACCAAAGGTGACAGCACCTGTTCCATTGCTAGAAAAAAGAGGGAAACTTCTCTTGATTGAGCATGATTTTATTGACTTGGTTTAATCAAACTCAATAATCAAATGACTACGTGTTGCATTTTTTTTTTTTTATGTTGTTGGTGACTATATATTAATGTTCCATGGTGAATATAATTTTCAATCTATAATTTCTTCTCATACTTTCAGGGTAGATTCTACTTTGGAGAGCTCTTGCAGGAGTCCTCTGAATGTGATGCTGATATTTCAGCAGTATGTGTATTTCCTTTTTTTGTATTTTTTTTTTGCATTTATTGAAGCCTTTTTATTTCTCTGATACGACCATATTTTCCCCTTTCAGATGCATGCAGGTATAGCAGAAGTTGCTGCTGCGAAGGCTCGGATGTTTGTTAACAAGCCTGATGGAAGTACATTTCTTTCACAGTTACCTTGCTATTCTCTCAATAGATAAAAATTAGCAATATGTAGTTACTATGGTCATATATTGTTAAAACTGGAAAGCCATTCACTTTGGGAAAAGGGGAAAAAAAAAGACTGGAAAAGCAAAAAGTTAACAACTATGAATGAAACTTTAGTAACCTTTTCCTGGCTATACCTAAATAGAATTTGATCCTATTAGTCTTCTAGGAATTTGCAACATGGATAGTCAAAATTTTGGAATTTCAAGTGAGTTTCTGAGCCTGAATATTTAGCTGTTGGACTGGAAAAGTTGGGCTTGGGCCTATGCCATGGGTCTTTGAGGGCCAGTCTAAAGCCACTCAAAATGAGCTGCCATCAGCAGTCCAGGTTGGCCGAGCCTGGTTGCAACTTATTGTAAGTTGTAACTCCTAACCTTCAGAACTGTTGAGAAGGCTTCCACTATTGCATGTCTTCTCTGTCTCCATGTCTCTGTTGTGCTACTGACAACCGTGTTGCCAAAATCTATGGAATTCTTTAGAATTTGTTAGATGCTAGGCTTTGAAGATTCTTGAGCAATGCTTGTTTGCTCATTTTAATTGAGCTCTAACTTGCATGATTTTACCATAGTTGTCAATTCCGTTCTGTTTCTGTCAAAATTAGATGGAACGTTTCAGAATTGGCCTTGGGCAGAACGGAATGCCACCCTAAAAGTTTTTAGTCCCAATTCTGGCCTGTTCCGTTCATTCTGGTCCATTCTAGTCGTTGCAGTCCCAATTCCAGATCAAATCTGCCCCATTCTGGCCAAGGTTTCATATTTCCATTTATATGTGGTAAAAACTAGGAAATGGTCAATTGTAGAGTGTAGGTTAATTTAAATGATGTTAGTATGCATTTTTAGTATAATTTTGGCATTCAACTCAGACTTAGGTATGCTTTTAATTTTTTTTTATTCATCAAGTGTGTCTTTTCTGGAACGGAATACCGGTAATTGGATTTCCGAAACATTCCACTACTGGGTCAAACCGGAACGGCGACTGGAACATAATTGACAACTATGGATTTTACTGCTAGAGGAATATTATGTGATCATTCATTTGAGATTATGCACAGTATTCATCAGCTCTTAAGCTTCATTTAGGATCTTGTCCAAACAATAAAAAACAAAGTAGTGGCATTCTTTAGAAAATGGTGGACCACTAGAATGTGATTTTTTTAATCATGACATAGTACTTGATTGCTTAACTTAATTTGTTCTTTTGGCTTATATGGTGTATATGATGCTTGACTTGGGAAAATGTATAGTATTCACTGTTCATCAGGCTTCTTGAACTTTGATCAGGAATTCTGCTTGTTCTGGCTGAAACGAACTTGCCCTGAAGATTTTTTTTTTTTAAATGGCAGCAGTTTTCTCACACCCAAACAGGAAGCAACTAAGAGAGCCTGTCACAAAACGATTAGGTGATGCAGTCAAGGGGGGTATAAGATAGATGGGTGGTTTGCCACATCCTTATGGCTTTATTAGGTCCAATTAAACTGAACTGAGGACTAATTTGGATCTAAATAAAATTCAGCTTATTTAATTTCAAATTTGAACCCTTCTTGAGTCCTTGACCATCTGAAGTTAGATTTAAGTCCCTTTTCTTGATTGGGCCTCGATTAAGATGGATCAAAAGGCCATTTGATTATTCAAGTTGATACAAATAATCAAGGGCCTGATCAATCACTGGATCCATTAAATTCAGGCCATCCACCATTGCATCCGACTATCTTGCTTGAGAAAGACTCGACCTTGAATCAGCTTCCACTTCTTATTGTTTCCTTTTCCGCTTTCTCTTCTACTTCCACTTTAGCTGCAGATCATGCATTGGATCCACTTGAATTTATGACTTCACCTGAAAATGTGGAAATGTGTCATGGCTTAGCTTGTACGATTGACTGCCACACTCTTGTTAGCCCTAAACTTGTTCTGTAGTAGATTTTGCTGCTGAATCCCTTCCCAAAAAGGATCAACATATTGTCTATGTCAACTTTGACATCTGTAAATGAAGTTCTTCGTCACATGTGTAATATCTATTTCATCTGCAGTCTCCCAAGAACATCTGTAGCATATGGACCCTCCAGTACAACATTATTCAAATCGGCACCTTCCAAAGTATCATCTGCTAAATCTATACCATCCAATTGGTCGATCTGCTTATTACTAACAAATGGGGTTTCTTCATTTCTTGGTGCTAAAAAAAAATGATTTTGTGATCAGCATCATTATCTCATGAGACATCGAAGATCTGATTATGGGTATTATCATCATCTTCATATAATTCCAAATTGGCGTGTCATGTTCCTCATCATGATCTTCATCTGACTCAGCGTAAATTGGATCTTCAATAACATGATCTTATGATCCATCATCATATATTTGTTGTCACCTTCATAGGCCAACTCATCAGGCAACTAATCTAGGGGTTCAATTTGATGCAAATGTGGGGTGAAGTTCTAGACTTGCCTATGCAGATTCTGGATTTTCAGAACTTGTGGCTCATATGGGTTATGAACACCTTCCTCAACATTATGCCTACAACCACAGACTTTGCAGGGAAGCATCAGTAATGGAAAATGGAAATCAAACAACAATCAAGAACTTTTGGTTCTAATACCAATTGATGCAGTCAAGGAGGTTTAAGATATGGGCTGTTTGGCATCGCTGGATCCTTATGGCCTTGATTAGATGTCCAATAAGAACTGATTAAGGAGTGGTTTGGATCCCCATAAAATTCAACATATTTCTTTTCAACATTGGGACCAAGTCCATGTTGACTGTTCAAAGTTCGATTTGAGCCCTAATTGAGATGGATCAAAGTCCATTTGATCAATCAAATTGATCCAAATAATGAAGGGCCTGATCAATCTCAAAATCCCTTAAATCCTAGCCATCTCCCACGTCAATAACTTAATCAACGAAGGGGATAAAAGGCCCAATGAATCAAAGACCTAAAAGGCAAACTATATCATCCAAACCCAGGTAACAAGTTGAAAAATGCCTAGACTAAAAACCATTTGGCCTCTGATGCAGCCATAGGGTTAGGACTTGCATGGAAGTGCCTAAGCACGTGTCCAAGGACACTTCGAACCGTCAAGATGACTTCACACACACACGCGGACACACCTCTCTAGGAAAACCCAATTCTATTAATCAACCAAATCTGAGAATTTCTTCTCTACAATGCCATATATATAGTAAAAGCAAACTTAATGTGTAAGAAAACCCTAGGCTAATAATGGAAACTTCCCTAATAACAATTTAATTAGAACTCTACTAATAATAATCCTAATCTAATTTGAAGAGGGGCTGCTGGGGCCTAGAATGCATCAGCCTCCCTTAAAACCCCACTCAATTTTAAGAAACAACTAAAGTGCATTTATTTAATTGGGCATTGCAATTTTTGCGATGTCCTATTCTTTTTTCCATTTGATTTCTTCAACCTTTCACACTCTCTCCCTTTGAACTGCCTTTATCCATTTAGCAAGATACCACATATCCTTTTACTCATGATCAATACCAATGGTGCATGCTACTTTTTGAAGTGAAATGGTCCAATTCCTATACAGAGGATGGTATGTGGCTAGCAGCTTTGATCAAGTGAAAGTGGGCACCACGCAGGTTAATTGGTCAAGTGGTCAGCAGCTGTAAGCACTATTTCGATGGCAGCATTGAATCGTTTCTCTTTGATTTAGTGCCAATAAGTAGACATGTTTATCAGGTCAAAGAGGTTAACTAGTGCATGTTTGAATGTGTCCCCAGCTAATTGGTTTGATTATTTCACTAGCATAGGGGTATCTGATTTGACATCAGCTACATTAGATGGACATTTTCTTTCAACTTTTTTGTCATTGATCATTATCAGCGACTATCAAGATAATCGCAAGGGTCAGAAGGGGCAGGAGTGCTGCTACTCACCCACTGCATTATTATTTGTTCTTTGGAATGGTAACATGTATTATATGTCATGGGGAAAAAATAGTGGTAAAAAAGATAAATGGTGCTTTACACTCCAACTTATCGCTTGTGATACAAAAGCTAGTCGAACTCATCTCTCTTAATAAAAGCAATAACATCTTTCTCATCCATCAAGCACTCAATACTAATATGTGCTTCACCATTTGCACTTAAAACCTTCTTCAGCTTCTCACATTCAG